>OX336389.2:165151580-166468249 GCA_946902985.2 Meconema thalassinum
ACACACCAAACTACATGGAGCTGATGATCAAGATGTCCTAAGCCCCTAATATGAATTAACAACATAAACATATTTCAATCGACTGCAAATTATACGTACTTTACTTCTGCCTCGCCACAATTTCCAGTTGTCTTAGTGTGATGTCATGCGCATGGCGAAGCCCATATGAAATAAAGATCCACCTCACCGTTATATGGACAGAAGGGGGTCCATCGAATACACAATATAATCAATATAATCACAGTAAAAGTGGCTGGTTCAAAATCGCCTTTGTTCCACAAATCAGAAGCATTCCAGGTAGAAAAGTGTTAATAGGTGTCGAATCTCGACAGTCATTTCAATAAAGATGTTGTGAAATGGTCATAAGAAAATAACTTTCATTCACATGTCTGCCAAAAAATAGAGCTTACTTGCTGCAACCACTCGACATTGCCATTCCTGGACCACTAACGTGTCACTGGCGAAATGTATTGGACACTAGGAAATCATCTGCACAAAAGACATTGCAAGCACGAATCAATTCCCAGATTGTTTGTTCAACTCTACTACAAGAACACAACAGGAAATTTAGCAAAAATCGAGTTTCTGGTTTAAAAAACTATGGAATACACTCTCTTGATGCCAATCAACTGCTGATGCACCTGCCATATGGAATTCACGACCAGTCCTCCAACACACTAATCCTGAAAGTGGAGAAATACACTCGCCCTCAAGAACTGTGTCATAGATAGTAGTTGACATGCTGAAGAAATTGAGGTGTGTTGATGAACCATTGAAAGGACAGAGAAAGAGAAGAATGAATGCTATCGCTGTGAAAAGTATCAGTGCTGAAGATGTACTGCCGGTGCCAGGCAAAACCACCCAAGAAGAACCAGGCTCTACTAATACAAGTGCTGATGAGGAACAAGAGAGAGAGTTCCAGGAACAGTGATAGGATATCGGTGATGATCAGGGCAGGAATTCTGAAAGAAGCTCTTCGGATGCTAACAATATTCCAGAAATTGGAGATTTTTGTTAGGTCTGGATCTATACCAAAAAATCCATGAGGCACTATGTGAGGTAAATTATGAACATCAGTCAAGATAATAGTGGAGGAACTTATGATTTAGCTTTTCTTCATCACAGTCATAAAGTTCAATTCAAATTTTATTGGTCTAATGTACCTGATGAATTGCCAGCAAGGGAGACATTTGTCAAGTTTCTGCATGTTTCAGAGATAGACAGGAGGGGATTTTTACTTTTCAGCAGGAAGGAACTTTGAGTGTACCGATTACACTTCTATTGACAGTGATACTCCCCAACTAATTCATTTAACTGTATTCTGTAGATTTATGAAAATTACCTACATTTAACTATATTGTCACGGTATTTCATCTTAATGCAATATTATTCAATCACTTATTCCATTTAAAATCAGTCGATCAAAGTTACCTATTTTTGCACTGATCCCCTTAAAATAATGAAGAATATCTGTGGGGTTACATAATAAAGTGTTCCAAATAACCATATCTTATGGTACACTGAAATTTATTTTTTATGTTGAAACATTCAAATGATTACAAAACAGATTTTCTTGCTTTCTTGAAAAATTGTTCACAACTTCAATGAAAATTCAAACTTCTTGAAATCTTGTTTTCTGTCGGTAAAACACCAAGATTTGTTAGTATGTTTCCGCTCATTATAGAATTCAAAATGCTTTAACTCGAGAGAGCAAGCTCGGTCTCTGCATCAATCGTGGGTAATGCACAAAAGAGACAAGGTTCAATGATCACATTTGGAAACACATTTAATAACTTACAATCACTGGCTGGCGTGGCCTCTTGATAACCCTGCTTGTATTTCATACTGTTTTATACTGGAACCTATCCAAATTTCATTTTTGCAGACACGATTGTTACTCAGCAGTAGACTTCACAAGGCAGGAACTTCTACAACCTCCAGGTATTGACCCAAGAATGAGTTGAAAATTCTATAGAATCAAGAGCACAATCCACATAGAAGAATCAAACTAATTTGACCTATAAGGCATCCAACGTTTAGAATGAAGCACTGGTTAGATAGGGATATTCTTCTCTCTTTCTGTTGCACGTGAGACATGTATGACGCTGTCATTTTCTAGCAATCCGCTGTTGCCATATCAGTCGAAAATTTTTATTTGTCGAAAAAACAGCATATTCGGGTAGAACTATGTTTTGCCGATCTTTTTTGTCCTATATTATAACTATGTAAACTTGATAGAAATGATAGAAAAATTAGATATTCATATTAAAAAAAAAACTATAAACTGCGTCCCCTTTTTAGTAAAATCGATCTTATGTCATGTTGCATTGACTTTGTGATGCCTATTTTTCACACACGTGTAGCTAAATGTGCTGTCTTGATGATGGATTATTGAAATATTTTATACTGGCAATATTACAATTTTCATGTAGGTAAAACTTCTGAATATTCTCTCATAACCGCATAGCAACATTGAAAAAGTTCGTATGCTGCCAACTTTTCTATTTTTAAAGATAACCATGTCATGTCAGTTTGAGAGTTGTAGAGGAATGTTGGAAGAAGTTTTCTGCCTGCTTAGCCAGAGTGTAGGTTTAATTGTTTACACAGGCCGGGCTGTTCATTGACCGCGGATTATATGAATGAAGTTTCGAAGGACAGCGGGGTGCAGCTTGCTACTCACAGCTTTATTACTGTGCCCTTCGAGCTTGTATTTCAGTTGTTCAGCAGTCTCTATCTTGAGAGTGTGTGCAGCAGTTCTGTTAGATTTAACGTGTTGTATTTTACGTATTTCACGTACAACAATGGATAGTTTTGTGAAAAGAAAGCGTGGTCAAGTGCTCAGAAGGAGGGAAAAACAGGTCGTAATTAATGTGTTCAGTTATTTTAAGAATCTTAAACCTAACGAAAGTATAAATAATTTAGTCAATGAAACTGCTCTGGCCACAGGAATATCAAAGACTACGGTTTTTAAAATACGTAGTGAGAGTGGACAGGGTCCAGTACTGTCGCCACGCAAAGAGAGGCTAAGTAATACACTTCGCAAGAATAGCAGGAATGTTAAATATAATGACTTTATAATGACGTTATAGTTAATTTAATTTAATTTCGTTGTTTGTGTTATGTTGGCCTACAATTAGTATTATTATACAGTACTTAATTCAAGTCTTCATCACTGCACAATCGCTGAATGTGCGGAAAGTGTACGCGAAGCGCTTTGTACTGCCTCCTCTCATGGAGTGACAACCCTGTCGTAACGCACCATAAGACCAATGCTTCATTCTAAACGTTGGATGCCTTATACTTGCAACCAAACCAGGATTAATTTTTCTACCATAATTGCTAGGAAAGAAAGCTTACAAAAGTATGGTGTGTAGAACTATACATTGTAAACTATATTAAAGATCTGAAACAGAAAGAGGCTGGAGGATAAATCAATATTCACAGTTTTTAGTAGAATTAGAATATTTATTTTTCAATTAAAACACTTATATTCAAAGTACATTAACAAATACTATGAGAACCTAAGTTCAGAGGCATGCATCATGCTAACGAGCTGGTGGATAACGAGATCATCCCACCATGGTTAGCTCGCCAGCGCTGACTTGGGTTGCACATGCTTGGTTTGTCACCTCACTGCAGTAGTAGTTTTTTATATAGTCGGCATTCCCTTAAATAAGTTATTAACCATGTAATATTATAATTTGTGGATAAAAGTAGTACTTTGTCCCGTCATGCCAATGTCTTATCAGAGAGAGTACTATTCAAACGAGCCAGCTAATTGGAAGTGTGAGAGAACATGATGATGCATGCCTCCTCTGCTTATGTCACTGATACGTAAGACTACAATATATTATGGTACCGTTTTACATTGTAATTGCAAATGCAGCACAGCCTTCTTGTTCCTAAACTGCACAGGTAACCTCTCTCGGATTTTATGAAAACACCATAAATCAAAGCTAATTTTGGGTCGATAAGAAATTCAATTTAATTTGTTTTTCCAATGACAACCAGAAAGTTTGTTGCTATGGCATTAAGCTTACTGAGGTTCACTGGAATCCAATCAGGGACGTAACAAGTTGTCAAAGTAATCAGTTTCATAACCCATATACACAGTGATACTTGAGAAACCTGCGGCATAGCCGTGCTCAAATCGTGCACCACAACCGCGCGGGTAGCTGCAGCAAGTCCAGAGATCACAGGTTCGAACCTGGCGCTGACAGCGGCTATCCTGAGTGTGCTTCTTCCCCAGGGTTTTCCACACTCTCTCCAGGCAAATGCTGGGATAGTACCTTATTCCAAGTCCCGGGGCACGTACCCCATCCCTGTCCCTATTACACATGACCAAGATGTCCCTAGCCCCTCAAATGAATTAACAACAACAATACTTCAGATATTATATGGATAAAGCCCTGCGCGGATATCTGCGGATATGAAACTGATTTTTCACCATGCGGATATAGTTTGCATGGCTGTGCGGATCGAGGATAAGCTGCGGATAATGTTTGGAGTAAATTTGCAGATAGTTTTTAGAATAAGTTACAATCCGAATTTGTTTAATATCAGTACTAGAACCCGGAGGTTTATGACATATTTTTCCATTTTTTTTTTTTTCAGGACAAATGTAAGATGGTATTTAAGCTAATCTCATTCAAATGATGTCATTAAGCATAATTAACACTCCAAACTGAAAAGGGTTGCAATTCTGGCTGTATAACATTCATTTTAAACATAGCAAATGACATACATAGCATAGGGGAACGACTTCTCCTCAAAAGTCTATATGTGTTGCTTGAATACTTTATGCTTTATCTATACAAAAATATTATTGCAATGTCAGTAGATTCGGATAACAAATGTGTGGATGCGGATAACGTTTTGTTTATCCGTGCAGAGCTCTATATATGGGCTAGTGGCAATATAGTCTATCAGAAGTTAACGAATCAAAGTGTTTTTTTACTTAACCACATATACAGTACTAACAACAAAAAATGCAGCATTTACAGAAGTGCTATATAGACTATTGGAATGAAAATCATTTTATAAAATTTTGACGTGTTACACGTAACTTAATAATAAATATTGATGTACATACGTGTTACATACCTACTGTACATATCTGCCTAAGTGAACAGGATTGGATAATCGCCTAACAAACGAAACATATCATCCCATTAAATTCCCCCCAATTTGTTCGAGAAGTGTGTTAATTAAGTGGTAAATAATTCACGTAATATTTCTTTCAGGTAGTAGGGTGACAAAATAATTGGTAGTCCCCATCCCATCTAAATGGGTACAATCGTGTTGACCAACTGAAAGGCAATTATGTTAATAGACCCTCATCAGGGGGAAGGAAATGCCTTTGCACTATCAGAAGATTTGAGTATGGTGTGCCTTAAGTAGGCAGTGTGTTATTGAGCCAATTTTCTTCCAGAACACAGAATGTTACTGCCCTGACATTGTGGAACCTTCTGTTGCCCAACTCAATGAGTGTGAGATAAAAGAACGCTGGTTTCAACAAGAACTGCACACACGACCTGTGCTTCACTCCTGGATGATTTCTTTGGTGATCGCACAATCTCCTGAGGAATCTGGTCTGCGTGGTCTCCAGACCTCACTCCTCCAGATTTTCATCTGTGAGGTTCACTGAAGGGACAAGTGTACCAGAACAATCCTTGCCCACTGACTGAGCTACAGGTAGCTCTATCCAGCAAACTGCGCAGATCACTTCAGCAACGTTCTTGTCTGCAAGTGGCTAGATGACATTTCCAACATCTCTTGCAGGGAAAAATGCACTGCCAAATACCACTTCAAATTTAAAATCTCTACTGCACAGTTACTTTGTGGACACCCTGGATTTCCATATTATTTGTTCATTGCCATGTTAAAACTTTTTATCAAATAAACCATCCCCAAAAGATGATTTAAGAAAAAACACGACATTTTGCATTCTGTTGAAGTTTTGTTGGGATAACGGAACCCGTTACTGTACGGAGGGACAATCCCATCAATAACGGTGTGTCTGTTCACCCTTAAAGTGTGTAGACTAAAAAAAAAAACACTTTATATGGAAGTAAGTAATTTATGTTTTATTTTTCTATGTACATTTTTGAAAGGGTCTAGGTATATCCTATACATGAGTCTGATATCTTGTGTTATTGTGGGGTCTGTAATGGTGCTTGCAATTGTAATTAGCCTATTTGGGTTTGGAATTGGGATAGTTGCCTCAAGACTTGGGATAAGTTGCCATCCCAGCATTTTCCTAAATGATTGAGGAAGAACCTAAAGAAGAATTCACATTCAGACACTGGTATTTTAATCCTGGAATGCCAAGCATGAAGGTACCCAGTCCACACAATCAGCTGTAAACGTACATTTAAATTTAGAGCCAAAATTGACACATTTCTTATTGACGCAACATTAACTTTAAGTTCTTTCACTGGAGAAGTTCCTTATCAGTTGGTGCAGACTAATAATAAAATGGCTGACACAATTACAGAGAGTATGCTACAGTTACAATCTAAACAGCTCAAATTTAGGGCAACCCCACACTTTCTAACCTGCACAAAAGTCCTCTGCTACAATAAAATGGCTAATGACAAAATGTTCATAGCTAGATCATTTCAGGAGCTGAGAACCAACTGGGCTCTGACAACACAGGAATAATTAGAAATTAGTTTTAAGTGTGCATCTATCTTTAGTGCTCTTTAAGTACAGCTGCAAATGGAAGCATATAGCACACAATCCCATGGTTTTTTTTTTTTAGAATGACTACGATACATTTTCAAGCAGATGAATGCATACTCAACACCATTTCTTTGGCCATACATTTGTGACACTGCTTTCTGAGGATACTCGCAACATGCTGAACAGTCCATCATCTGCCCCCACTGATCATTGTGGCAGGGAGGGGAACAAGCCATTCGCTATTTCCAACCTCCAAGCAAGCTTCAAGATATTTATATTGTCACTCTCACAGAGTATGTTTGGGGTGTATTATGTCAGGAATGGTCTGATTTACAAAAAAAAAGAGGATAAGCTACTGAAAATTGTTTTTTCATGTTTCACATGTACACAGTCAGCAATAAAGCATCATTACAAAATACTCAAAGAAATAGGGGTTAAAAATAAAAAAGTATATGGCATAAAAGATAAGGCATAGCTTCTCCTATAACATTTGTTACACAAAGATGTTTACTGAAACTAATATTAACAGAAACACAAACCAGACAAACAGAAACAGAACAATCATTTTTAGCATTGCTATCATACAAAGAATATAAAATGTTCTCTTCTTCAATTCTAATAAAGATACGAAAACAAAACTCTCATTTCATTTCAAGAGCTAACTTTCCATCAGCAACTAACTGCACAGCAATATGGAGTCCATGCATACTGTGCATTAATAAACCCAAGAAAACTACAGTGCCTACCACTAATCTAAGGGGGGATGTAACCGATGAGGGGTCCGAATATCAAAATTTTCAAATACATGTTTTTCGTATGTATTGTCTCTTTTATATTTTGTGTAAAAATTTCAAGCTTATTACTCAACTGGAAGTATTTTTAAAATAATTTCATATCTGATGCTGCATGCCTATAGACAAAGTTACTTAAATGTGAGTAAAAGAACATATCCTACTTTCAAATGTTGTTTTCACAATATCAATTTTTCCACCCCATAGGTACATTTTTCTCTGAAGCCCTAAATGCTACATAACTGAAATTTTCAGGGATTGTTTATTGAGTGATTATACACATATTTATGTAGAATTATGCTTCTATTTAACCATTTGTAGAATTTTCATGCATTTACATTCATATTTTCACTGAGGTTTATAGAATCCAAAATTCAAACGACCATAAAAAAAAACTTTTCATGGTAACTTATTTGGATAATACTACTACATAAAGTTAGATTTAGTGACATATATTTAAACTAGTTAAAAGCTCAGGCCAGGATCTTTTATAGTTATGTTGTAAAATGTACCTAAATAGGAGGATGTAACAAATCTTTTGCAGTGACTGTACTTGTGCCATTTTACCACCCAAGATTGCTGTTGCTTGCCATGTAATACACACATCAAAAAAAGTTTTGCATCACCTCGGTTCCAAGAGTTCCGGAACCTTTAAATACAAAGGGAATAGAGATCAACACAAACAACATTTCAGCTCGTTTTATTGCTCATGAGACCCACACATTGCATGTTGTACCATCATACAGCTAGACTTTCAGCATTTGTGGTCCAGATTGCAGTACACACCACTACCTCTAATACCCAGTAGCACGTCCTCTTGCATTGATGCATGCCTGTATTCGTCGTGGCATACTATCCACAAGTTCATCAAGACACTGTTGGTCCAAATTGTCCCACTCCTCAACGACAATTCGGCGTAAATCTCTCAGAGTGGTTGGTGGGTCAAGACGTCCATAAACAGCCCTTTTCAACATATCCCAGGCATGTTCGATAGGGTTCATGTCTGGCGAACATGCTGGCCACTGTAGTCGAGCGATGTCGTTATCTTGAAGGAACGCATTCACAAGATGTGCACGATGAGGTCGAGAATTGTCGTCCATGAAGACAAATGCCTCTCCAATATTCTGCCGATATGGTGGCACTATGGGTCGGAGGATGTCATTCAGGTATCGTAAAGCCGTTTCGGAGCCTTCCATGACCACCAGTGGCGTACGTCGGCCCCACATAATGCCACCCCAAAACATCAGGGAACCACCACCTTGCTGCACTCGCTGGACAGTGTGTCTAAGACGTTCAGCCTGACCAGGGTGCCTCCAAACACGTCTCCGACGATTGTCTGGTTGAAGGCATATGCGACACTCATCGGTGAAGAGAACGTGATGCCAATTCCGTGGGGTCCATTCAGCATGTTGTTGGGCCCATCTGTACCGCGCTGCATGGTGTCGGGGTTGCAAAGCTGGACCTCGCCATGGACGTCGGGAGTGAAGTTGCGCATCATGCAGCCTATTGCGCACAGTTTGAGTTGAAACACGACGTCCTGTGGCTGAACGAAACACATTATTCAACATGGTGGCATTGCTGTCAGGGTTCCTCCGAGCGGCAATCCGTAAGTAGCGGTCAACCACTACAGTAGTAGCCCTTGGGCGGCCTGAGCGAGGCCTGTCATCGACAGTTCCTGTATCTCTGTACCTCCTCCATGTCCGAACAACATCGCTTTGGTTCACTCTGAGACGCCTGGAAACTTCCCTTGTTGAGAGCCCTTCTTGACACAAAGTAACAATGCGGACGCGATCGAACTGCGGTATTGACCTTCTAGGCATGGTAGAACTACAGACAACATGAGCAGCGTACCTTCGTCCTGGTGGAATGACTGGAACTGATCGGCTGTCGTACCCCCTCCGTCTAATAGGCCCTGCTCATGCATGGTTGTTTACATCTTTGAGCAGTTTTAGTGACATCTATGAACAGTCAAAGGGACTGTATCTTGGATACAATATACACAGTCAACGTCTATATGCCGGAGATCTGGGAACCGAGGTGATGCAAAACTTTTTTTGATGTGTGTAGATCAAACACCAGTAGACAACTGTACAAAGTTTCAATGTTCTATGTCTCATATTGTGAAATCAATGAACTTTTAAAGCCAGCTATGCATTTTCGGTTACATCCCCCCTTACGACCACTAGCTTATTTTCAACAAAAGCTCCCTAGTGTTATAATTTTGTCAAATTTTAATAAATATTTCATTAAAATAACTTGGTCACTTAGATATCCCATCTTTACCAAAACATCATGATATGACTTTCAGTGTTTGAGTTTCAATTATTTTCAATACAATTCGAGTATCGAAAGAAACCCCATTCCTAATCATAGACTAATTTGTGTTGAAGTTCCTAAACCGCGATCCTGTTCCTGTCTTCATTTTCCCCCTGCATAATCTGTCTGACGAATCACACACACGACTGACTATTCCTCTCGTAGCATTTCTCAATAACTTGGCACATACTAAAAATTTGATCTTGACATCCTTGTTGTAGTCTAAAGCCACACTGATCTTCATCCATATTACTCTCGGCCAATGATCGAACTCTCCTTTCTACCATACCTGAGTACACTTTGCCCGGGAACTTATCAAAGAAATGCCTCTACAATATAATTATTGCAATCTTCCCTGTTACCATGCTTATAAATTGGGGCGATTACTGCTCTTGTCCAGTCAGCGGGTATCTTTCCCGAAACCCATGCCAATGGATTATCCTGAGCAACCATATAAGCCCTGCTCTCTCACTATACTTTACCATTTCTGGCCGAATTTCATCTACCCCTGCTGTTTTGTGACATTGTAGTTTATTTACCACCCTCTCTACTTCCTCAACTGTGATCCTGTTCCTGTCCTCATTTTCCCCTTGCATAATCTCAAAATCTGTCACATAGCCATTAACATTTAGTTTCCGACGTATTCTTGCCATCTTCCCTTTGCTTCATTTGTATGTACAATGAGTTTCCCTGAATTATCCAGAACACTGCTCATTTCTCTTTTCCCTCGATTTCTAAGATCCTTTATAACACTCCAGAAAGGTTTTCCCTACTGCTTGACCTAACTTTTTCTAATTTATCTCCAAATTCCTTCCATGATTTCCTTTTGGACTCTATTATTATTTGTTTGATTCTGTTCCTTTCCACTACATATACATAGCTCTCTGTCTGCCGGATTCCTTGTATGGAGGGGTGTGGTGGTGCAGCGGTCAAGCTGTTGGCCTCTCACCTGGACTGGGTTCGATTCCCGATCAATGCATGTGAGATTTTCAAAGTGAAATGCCATGTCCTGTTGTTCGGATTCCACATAAAAAGGAGGTCCCGTGGCTCATAATCACAAGATTCATGGTCACGTAAAACTACTATCTTCTTTTTCCTTGTTTGGAGCTATGTTTTGTAAGCCGTCTTTTTACTTTTACAAGCCAACTTCACTGTCATTCCACCAGGATATGCACTTTTACCTGTCTTTACACACTGTTGTCCCAAGACATGCCTTGCTACTTCTAGTACTACATCCCTGTATTCTGACCACTCCATTTCAATGTCCTGAAAGTCTTTACTATTTACTCTTTAGAATTTCTCATCAATCATTTCCATATATTTCTGCCTAAGTTCTGCAAACTGCCCTACTTTCTGCACTTTAAGTCTAACTATGCTTAGTTCACAGCAGGTGAGTTTGTGGACTGTTTCATCAGAAAAGCCCCTGAATATCCCACAATTCCTTATCAATTTCCTAAATTCAAAGTCAGTAATGATATACGGTAGTATATTATTGATCTGGTTCCTCTACCCTCCTATGTGTGTGAATCTCCTTATGCTTCGAGAATGAGTTCGCAACAGATAACCCCATGCTAGTACAGAAATCCAATAAATATTTCCCATTAACTTCTTATACCCCTCAGTTCTATTGCCCATCCTAGCATTGAAATCCCCCATCAGCACTACACTATCCTTATTGTTAACTCTAACTACCATATTATCGAACTTTCACCAGTCTCTAGCACAGCATTTTGCAATACATGGTCTGCGCTAGCTCAACCCTCACGTTCACCAGTGAATGATTATTAGTCTTAGCTTCAATATGTAATAATTTATAAAAAGTACAAAAATCACTGCCAAATGGCAAGAACATTTTTGGGATTTCTTTTCATGTACATTCCAAAATGTTTGTATACCTTCTACAAAT
This sequence comes from Meconema thalassinum, assembly GCA_946902985.2. Lineage (NCBI taxonomy): Eukaryota > Metazoa > Arthropoda > Insecta > Orthoptera > Tettigoniidae > Meconema > Meconema thalassinum. The sequence continues at coordinate 165,163,278 of OX336389.2, forward strand.
ATTGAAAAAACATTAATAAGATAAACCCATTGGTTTTAGAGTCCACAAATTAATATGTGATTGGGAATGGGGGTTTCCTCCAACACTCCAATATTGTATTTAAAAAATTGAAACTCAAAATCTAAAAGTCATATCACAATGTTGTGGTAACTTACAGGATGTCTAACAAGGGAAGTCTCTGAACCGGGGAATCACGGATCCTGCTGGAACTTGGCAGATACGTTGCGTGAGCCCAACTAGGCAGAACCGTGAAGAAAAATCTTTCGGAAATTAACTCCTACCCACCGTAGACGGTAGTAAATACAACAATTTTGAACTGTGCGCGCTGGTCAAGAGGGAGTGTGCCTCACGCTTGATTGGTGGCTCAAATGATCACGTTCGAAACGACTGCCCTCCCGTACTCGCGCTCACAAGCTGCGCTGTGGCATGGGTCATTAATACTGCATCTTCACAATATATAGGTGTCTACGTTCATAGTACTATTTTCTTTACAACCAGTTATGATACCTGTAAATATCAATAAGCACAACAAATAAACACATTTGTTACAAGAGACGCAACGCCAGAAAACCAGATAGGCACAATACCATCAACATACCAACCAAACTGTCCAATAGGTCCTGTTCTTGAATGCTGAGAGACCTTTCCATACATTTTCCATACTTTTCCTCCTGTCAACATATAACTTTTCCAATGTTACTATTCATCATGCAATGCATGGGACACTCACCGTCTGTTGCCTCTCATTCGGTGATTGTACGCTGTAGGCCATAAGCCATAGTACGGTTGAGAAGCAACCTCTGACGCAGCCAATGAAGCTCACGTCGCTGGCGCGCCAATTTAAATCTGTAAATCTTACTTTTTCATCTAGTACAAGGGGAAGTTAATTTCCGAAAGATTTTTCTTCACGGTTCTGCCTAGTTGGGCTCACGCAACGTATCTGAAAAGTTCCAGCAGGATCCGTGATTCCCTGGTTCAGAGACTTCCCTTGTAAGTGACCAACTTATTTTAAAATATTTTTGGTAAATTTTTAAACAAAATTAAAAGTCCAGGAAGCTTTTGTTAAAAATAAACTGGTGCTCTTAAATTATTGGTAGGCACTGTAGTCATAAAGAAAAACTTAAAGATGTACAGTAGATATCTAAACACACCCATGTGATTTTTGCAAAATGGTTTTGCTGTCAAGAAAAATGTTTACAACATAACTGATTCATAATATGCAGCTTAACTCCAAAAATGCACCCTCTCACAATGAACAGTTTAGGCAGACATTTTGAGAAGGAAAAAACAATCAAACATATATTTATTTTATTTTTAAGGACTGTTTTTCCTGAGTTTCAATTCCTGAGGTCCAATTGCTTCTCAGTTCTTGAATTTTATTACTGATGTTAAAAGAAATGGTACCATATTCTAAATTACCTGCTCATAAGTATAAGACACTTAATAAAGCACAGCTCAAAGGTTAATAAACTAACAGGAACAGCATAGAATTAAATAACAAGCCAAGTGACAGAGTAACAGTCTAAACAGGATGGAGTGAGGAACAAGTTTACATGTCTTAATCAAAGGCTCGCTAGTTATATAGCTATTTTATTGCTCGCAGACATGATAGGTCATTTACTAGTTAACCCAATGATGATAATATTAATGGCATGGACTCCCCCCACCCCCTTTATCCTGTTTGGCATCATGGTTTATAGATCCAGCACAGATTAGTTATATTAGTAAAAGATAAATGTTCACATTATTGCTAATGCTATCCTCATTCAGAATATTGGACTGTCTGTAATCTATACTGCACACAAGAATGACAGAGCAACAATCCACACTTTCGCATGTCTAACTTAATGTATAATAACAGTCTACGTTTTGTTTAGATTATCTCGGACTCTACTCGACCTACCAGCAGTGTGTACTGCTACATATTCCCACTCCAGATACCTTACCAACATGATACCACATGCCTCTACTTATTAAGTTATCATCTTCAACGTTGATCCAGAAATGTTCAGGAAGTTCAGTACTTGCTGTAACCCAGGATGGTTTTGTTTCAAATGTTCATCACAACATGGTTGGCAGGTAACATCAGAGGATACCAAAAACACTTAACATCTTCTAAGAAAGAAAATGTCACCATTCTTTTCAAATGGTTGTAGAGCTGACAAACGAGGGTGTTTTGCCTTGAAATGTCTCCTGCAACGATTAAATAAGACAGATTTCCACTAATTCAACCTCTCAAACTTTTAGTCTATCAATACATTCATCTCTATGTTTTGAACAATTATTCAGACAGTGAAACAAGTGACCGTGTGAACTGTTCTGTGATAACTTGAAAAAAATCTTCTTTACCATGAATACCTTACAGTCTAATTCACAATGTTTTTGGCTAACTCCACTTTGATATCGTCTTCGTCAAACACAGGGTCATCTTGAAGCCAATTTTGTTAACTTCATACAACCAAGAAGAACTCTCCAACCATTGGGAGTACACATCCTTGTTAGGGCAAATCAGCTGAGTTCTGTGCATTAGAAACAAGTCCACCCTAGTCAAGTTTCAAATTTCTGCTGATCCACACTAGTACAGTTGAAGAATCGGACCAGAATTGGTATGAACTGCAACGCTCACAAATCGATTGAGTTCCAATTGTACCAGGGGTACAGTTACTGCAACATGCACCTGTCGAGTGATACATCTCCAAATAAGTCCTTCAGCCAAGCAAGGAATGTAGCCCAAGGGTCCATCAAATTCCAAATCCCATCACTCCAGCATCTTCCACATCTTTTGAATCAAGAGTCTAGCACACGGAGTTGTAGTACAGGTGACCCCTATAGATTAATGATCTTCTAAGCACAGAAAAAAATACCCCTTTTGGTAATATTAAGTTCCATAGCAACGAACAATACAGCATCTTGTTGACCCCAAGAAAGAACCACAATCGGCATAAGGTCAGAGGATTCTGCCTCAAACAGCATGACTTATCAAACTCCGAGCATAAACTTAAACTCTACTGACACATCCAAAGATTCCTTCATAAACTGACCCAATAATATGATCATGATAATTGTTGTTTTAAGGGGCCTAAAATCTAGGCCCAATACTGACTCAACTGTGACTCACTGCCTCTATGTTTAAGTTGTGTTCAAGGGAGTCAAATTGAAATATTCTCGAAATACTAGTTCAGGTGATGTTCCAGAACAGCCCCTAAGAGAAACGGACTCCACATTTAACCGAAAACAACCCTAGCAAGCCGGAAAACCTGGTAACTGCCATCACTGTGCCACCAAAGGAAACACAAATAATTTTGATCTTCTTCATAAATGCTTATTTAGTGCAATTTCAGCAACCATTCAAAATTTCTTCTCTCTGAATTGTAGAAGAATGGAACAAAGCAATTCAATCAGGATGGAAACCTCCACCAGGCAGTCATTTATAGAAGGCATTCCAGCATTTTATGTAGAGGATTAAAAACATGACTAGGAATAGTGGAACAGCTCACCGTCACAGCAGCTCAATGAGGTAGAAAATTGCTGCAGTTTTCCTCTCCATCAACCTGTTATCTTCCCACTGGGAGAAAATGGCATCATACTGTAGTTCTGATCATATCCCAGATTCTTGAACCGTTTTGTGGTATTCTATAGTCTCAAACCTCGATTTGATTCCAAGAAAAAGCGAGTTATTTTTCCAGGGTGGGTGCACTTCACACCAATTTAACGTTTGTTTTCTTTCCCTGCAATTTAGATTACATGAATTTGATGTGTGACATTTCCCAGTGTGCCTGGGTTTGCTTGGGTTACGAATTTGAATAACGGAGCAAAATTTTGCAGAATATACTGAAGTCCGTGCAGCATCTACATTCCATAAAAGACATATTCTAACCGCTCCATACCTACACAATCAGATTAAGGAATGAGCACTCAAAGTCTCTACTTGAGCATGAATATAATCTTATTGATGGTTTGAATAAATGAGCAGTACGAAATCAGAGGCACATCTGTTCATATTCGTGGGAATAAGACAACTACCGGCTTCCTCTAGAAATATTGAGGTATTAAGAAGCCATTTTTTCAGTGTTTCCTAGTAATCTATCATAGAATGCTTTTTAGTCGGTCAACACGATTGTGCCCATATTAGGCAGGGAATACAAAAATGTTAACGTCCTAACCTGAAACAAATATTACATCAATTATTTATCACTTAATTAGCACACTTTATGTACAAAAATAAAGGGGGTATTTAATTGGATGACATGTTTCGATCGTCATGCGATCATCATCAGAACCTGTTCACTTAGGCTTGGATTAGTTTCAGCAGATATGTATTACACTTATGTACAGCAATATTTACAATTATTAAATTATAAAACTTTTTTAAAACTTATCAATTTTATTTACAGATATTATTACTCACTTGGTGTATAGCCCTTCTATAAATGTTGTTATTTTTTATTAATTGAAAAGCATTCTATGATAGATTCCCATTTAGGGCAATGAACTGCAACAGCACAAAATAAAGCTCCTACATATACACACACTAATGTGAATTACTTATACAGATGGAATTCATAAATTTTACTGAAGTTGCCTTGGATGTAAGGTGTGGTAGCCATGTAGAGATGAAACGATCAGCTCAGGACAGGGAGACATGGATGCTGCATCAAACGAGTCAAGAGACTGAAGACTCATACAGACAACACACTTAAGTTTCTTTGACAACAATGATGTTTGATATTATGAGAAGAGGAGCTTGGTCTAGACCAGAGCTTTCCAAACTCTTTCTCATGGCGACACCCTATAAGCACACATAATTCTACATGAAAATTAAAAAATCCACAGCCTGCTTCCAGTCTCCGACCGGGTCAGGAATGGAATGAATGAAGCCCCCATCTAGCGGCGAGGATATGAACTGTGCCGGCTGCCGAGGCCTGACGCACTCCTCTGGGGCAATGATTAAATGCATGACAGATGAAATGAAATGATAGTGGTGAGTGTTGCTGGAATGAAATTGTGACAGGGAAAACCGGAGTACCCGGAGAAAAACCTGTCTGCCTCCGTTTTGTCCAGCACAGGTCTCACATGGAGTGACCGGGATTTGAACCACGGACCCAGCGGTGAGAGGCCGGCGTGCTGCCGCCTAAGCCACGGAGGTTCCCCAATTCTACATGACATCCATTTGAAAAAAATGAAAATCCACAACCTGCTTCCGGTCTCCGACCGGGTCAGGAATGGAATGAATGAAGCCCCCATCTAGCGGCGAGGATATGGCCTGTGCCGGCTGCCGAGGCCTGACGCACTCCTCTGGGGCAATGATTAAATGAATGACAGATGACATGAAATGATAGTGGTGAGTGTTGCTGGAATGAAATGTTGACAGGGAAAACCGGAGTACCCGGAGAAAAACCTGTCTGCCTCCGTTTTGTCCAGCACAGATCTCACATGGAGTGACCGGGATTTGAACCACGGACCCAGCGGTGAGAGGCCGGCGTGCTGCCGCCTAAGCCACGGAGGCTTCTCTATATGACATCCATTTAATTATTTTAATTATAAACATAGACTATTTAAACAAAGGAGATTCATTTCAAAGAAATTGAAATTTCTCATAGTATATATATGATTTTCCAAGTATAGTAGGCTATATTAAACACCTTTCTCATAGATACAAAACTTGCACCTTAATGTACCAATTCAATGACTGCTATTGGCTTGGCGATCATTACAAATCTGCTTTATATCGGGCCAGATGCAGGACAAATTCACACACATTTCCTCATCTAACAATCTCAAACTTCCACGTTTAACTATTTTCGTATTAGTCATAACAGAAAACGCACTTTCACTCTTTTACTCAGGCGAGGAAAATCTTGTTGAATAGAAACCCAGAAGCTGTCTAATTCTGACTCTTGGTACTTACTGTAAGTACTAAAGTCTGGTTGTTTTTAAGTTCCGCCAGTTCCTCCTCTACGATAAATTGAAAGTTCACAAGAGCTGGAGGGAGCAAAATATTTTTTATCCGGTCATATTGGTTTACATTTAGTGTTGGAAAATATCTATCCATCCTCGACTTCAGTTGCATTACATGATTATGAACCAGTGCAGTGGTTGTATTTTGTCACTAATTAGACATTTAGATGTCAATGGAAAAATCTCAAAATTGATTTCATTTGTTTTTTGCAACCATACACCGACTTTGTCCCTTAAAGTGGATGATAGTAGCAAGTTTGTGCTTATCAACATCTCAATCACTTGGCTAATATGCTGAACAAGGGGAAGTAAGTTTACTATTTTCTCACAAGTTCTTTATTGTTTTCTATCCTGAATTTATAAGTACGACGAATCTCACGACACCCTTGATGGTAGCACACAACACCCTGCTTGGAAAGCATTGGTCTAGACGCTCAAATTGCTGACTAAGATGTCAAAATTATTAAAACATCTTTGGAAAATATAATTATATTGTTCTCCCAGGGAATGTGACCTTTACAGCCTTGGAAAGATCATTAGAAATAAGGCCAGATTTCTTTCATCCTTTTTACATACTTATTGGCCTTATACATAGAGAAAGCAACAATCCTTGCCCCAATGATTTTTTGACTGCAGTGACATGTATAAAACTACCTCATGTCCTATCCTGGAGCAAATCCATGATGTCTGGATTCATAGAAGAGTAAATAAATAACAAAAAGTCATAGTTCTATAATTCTGACACAAGGGACAATGGAAAATACGTCACACGTAATAATCCAAAATACAGGGAAAGAAATTGGTAGCATAAAAACAAATGTTACATGCTACCTGCGAAAATATAACTTTCTTCTGTCAAGTTCTACGCTAACACCAGTTTTGTTGTAGTGCGATCATTCACATGGGAACTATATGCCTTTGTGTTACTCACTGTGATAATTACCAGCCATTTCCATTCAAACGTCATGCTGTGGGTTGCATATCCCGCATAACCTGGTCGCTTCCTGGTGTGATAAACGTTTCGCTCTGCATTTATTTCTGGCATTTAGCATAGATTATAATAGTGAAAAGGCGAAGTATTCTAAGTGTTAACTACCATTTTCAGTGGATGTTACCTTGTTGGTTGGTTATCCTCTATACCTTTGAAGCATCTGCTTGCCCCTATATTATCCATTTTCTTCCCTTTTAATTTGTGGATCCAAGATCATGTTAATGCTTTGCTCATACAACTCTTCATTTGTAAATTCAGTTTCCCTGTCTTGTTAAGCATAGGATTTTCATTATTGTAGACATGATATGTTATTGGTTTTATGTCCCTTTTAACTACTGCGGCTCTTAAAGACACCAGGATGCCGGAATTTCCCCCCGAAGGGTATCTTTAACGTGCCAGTAAATCTACTGACATGGCACCTTCACATTTGCTCACCCTCAAATGCCAGCGGACTGTGCCAGGTTTCGATCCTGCAACCTTGGGCACAGCAGGCGAGAACGTTAGCGCTGAACCACGCAGCCAGCCTATTGTAGACATGTTTGGTGATTTTGTATGTGTCAAACTGTAGCAACAATTTTGAGACTCTGTGCTGTGACACTGTTAGTCATTAGTATTGGTAATAAAACATAATCCCAAAGGCTTTAAAATACCATCATATTATGCTTTGGTACTCACAACCTAACCCTGGAATTTGTGTGAATATTTTAGTAGTTATTGTTCAACATAACTGTACACCAATTGCTAGGAACATTTTACCGTGGACCAGTTTGAAGAAAGGCTCGCTGTACCATCATTTATTCTCTAATTATGTGGTTTACTTTGTAGAAACCCTGATGGTGGTACATCCCTGGTCTGAGGATGCCAGTGTGTAGTACGGTATATTGCTAAATAGGTAAGGTTTTACTGGTACCAGTGGACTTTATATAACTTCTACCATATAGCAGATTGGAAACTTGGTTACACCAGGTATTTTTGCGAAATGAAGGTAAGGGTCACATAAATGCCAGTGTGGTATTTAATAAATAAACTCCTGCTGCAGTGACTGCCGACTGATCAGAGTGCTGACATCAGATATGTACCGCATGCATGTCTGATTTACATTGAGGACAAAGCGTCTGTGTGCTATTTAGATAATCTGTGTTATTATTGTGTCTGTATTAGTGTGTGTAACTGTAATTATTTGGGTTTAGGATTGAGATAGGTTCCCAAAACTAACATACAGGGTGTCATAAATCTACATAGAAAAATACTGATGGTCCTATCTAATGATTGTATATAGAATATAGTAGTACTTAAACAATTACAGTGATCCAGAGCGATAGTCTCTGTACTGCAGCAATGAGAAGAAGCCGAGCGAGTGGCTCAATAATGGTGGCCGCGTGGACTTTGATGCTACTTTGGTTATGATGAGCTCTACTGGCACATACAGTAACACAGGTTAACATATTTCACAGACATATGTTTATAGAACATATTTTTATTACAAACACACTTGGTTTATTATTTATTTCAATGCTAGAATTATTAAAACCTTAAAAATTCTTTGCACATTACCACATGATCTAACTATAATACACTCACAGATTTAGTCAATATATCTGCTGAAAACTAGTCACATCCACATCGTGTCATTAATTACAATTCCATGAAACACTCATAACTAAATCAGTTTCTTGTTAGAGCTGAGAAAATATGATCATTTTATTATCACCTATCACAGATAACAACATACTGTACACTCTCCTATTTTATCATCACTATTTCCTGAAGGCTGGGATCTTGTTTCTAACTTTAGCAATCGTCTGCAAAACATTTACAGAGCACCTCATTACACAGAGTGTTGGCTAGGAAGAGCATCCCACTTGTTTCCAGGATGAAGACAACCCATTGATAAAGGCCTGCGGTGGTTCCAACATGAAACATTACATGATGATGATGATGATGATAATTGTTGTTTTAAGGGGCCTAACATCTAGGTTATCGGCCCCTAATGGTTTGATGATCGTGAAGATGATAATGAAATGTAAACTATAACCAAAATTAACTACTAACTTATATACTAGAACAGTGGTTCCCAACAGGTGGTCCGCGGACCCCTGGGGGTCCGCAAGCCATGCCGAAGGGGTCCGCAGATCATCATCATCATCATCTTGTACAGTTTCCAGCCCCAGGCTGGGTCTGTTTGGAACATAAGCCTCGCCACTTAGTTCTTTCTTCTCACCACCTCTCCGCTGTCACTCTGGTCCAGTCCTCGCCTCTCTTCTTGACACATTCCTCCACTCCTTTCAGCCATCTATCTCTTGGTCTTCCCCTTGGTCGTTTCTTCTGTATCTGCATCTCATGTATCCTCTTGGGAATCTTCTTCTCATCCATTCTCTTTAAGTGTCCATACCACCTCAGTCTTGATATCTCAATCCTACCTCGCAAGGGCTCCTCTTTCACCATTTCCCTGACCTTTTCATTCCTCACCCTGTCTCTTCTTGTTACTCCGATCCTACTTCGCAGGAACTTCATTTCACCTGCCTGTATTCTGCTTATGTCTCTTTTCTTCATTGTCCACGTTTCTGAAGCATAGGTCAGTATCGGGATATAGTAGCTTCTGTATAACACTTCCTTGCTTTTTTGTGGGACATCCTTATTCCACACTAAGCTCCTAATGCTTCTCAGAAATGCTTCTGCCTGTCTGCCACGTTCCGTAATCTCTCTGTCATTTCTCCCATTTTCCTCCACTAGACTTCCCAAGTACTTGAGACTTTCCACCTTCTTCAGCTGTCCACCTCCAAGTGTTATCCCACTCATTGGTCTGTCCTTTTTCCTGGTCGTTAACAGGATCTCACATTTACTGATGTTGAACTTCCATCCGTACTCTCCCACTGTTTCTTCCCAAGCCTTCAGTTGCTCCTGAATTTCCTCCTCCTTGTTTCCCCAGACCATGAGATCATCTGCAAACACCATTGCTTTCATCTTATCTTCTCCTATCTTTCCTGCTATCCGTGTCATTACCTCGTCCATAACCACAATAAAGAGAAGGGGTGACAGTGCACTACCCTGTTTCAGGCCACTCATTTGTCTGAACCAGTCTGTTCTTTCCCCTCCAACTTTCACACAACTCACACTTCCACAATACATCTCCTTCACTCTGCCTACAGTCTCTTTTTCCACTCCCATGTTTTCCATTGCTTTCCAAACCTTCTCCCTACACACACTATCATAGGCCTTTTCGATGTCCAGGAAGGCCATCAGCAGATCCTCTCCAAATTCGTAGTGGTGTTCCTGGAGCTGTCTCACTGAAAATATAAGGTCCACTGTTGATCTCCCAGGTCTGAATCCATACTGCTCCTCTCTCAATTTTCTCTCCACTTTGGCTCGTATTCTACTTTCTAATATCTTTTCATATATCTTGGCACAGTGAGGTATGAGTGTGACTCCCCTGTAATTTCTGCACTCCTTTCTGCTTCCTTTCTTAAATATTGGGACAATTAATCCTTTCTTCCAATCTTCTGGGGTCTTTTTCTCCTTCCATATCACCCTCATCACACGGCACAGCCACTGTTTCCCAACCTCCCCTGCTGCCTTCACCATTTCAACACTCACTTCATCCACACCTGGTGCCCTTCCTCCCTTCATCTTGTCTATAGCCATTTCAAGTTCTCTCCAAGTCAGGTCCTTTTCCATTCCTGTGTTGTCTTCTCCATCTTCCAATACATTGTCTTCCTCCCTATGACCATTTGGATTCAGCAAATCCTCAAAGTACTCCTTCCACACTGTCTTGAGTGCCTCTTTGTTGTGTACCTCATTTCCGCTTTTGTCCATCATTACCACATCCTCCCGCAGACCTCTTCTCTTACTTTTGACCATCCCATAAAGTACTTTCTTATTTCCTCTGCTGTCTTCCTCCATCATCTCTGTCCACTTTACCATCCACTTCTTCCTCTCCTCTGCGACAATCTTGTTTGCTTCTTTCTTCTTTATCTTATAATCTTCCCTTGTCAGATCAGTTCTTTCCTGGAACCACACTCTGAAAGCCTTGTTCTTCCTTCCCACAGCTTCTTTTACTCTCTCATTCCACCATGGTGTCTCTTTACACCTCTTTCTGTTGCTTGTTCTTCCACATACTGCCACTGCAGCTTCCACCATTGTGTTTTTGAATTGCTTCCATTCCTCTTCCCCTGTTTTAGGATTGTCTGTTGGCATCCTTCCCCTTATTATCTTCTGGAATTCTTCCTTGACGTCCTTTTCCTTGAGTTTCCATACTTTGATTCTCCTTTCCTGGTACTCTGTCCTCTTGCTATCCTTAACAACTCCCAAGTTCATTACAAGTATTCTGTGGTCGCTATCTAAGGCCTCTGATGGTATTACCTTTATATCTCTGACACTTCTCTTCATTTCCCAGTCGTACAGCATGTAATCTACCAAAGATTTCTTTGTTAAATCACTGCTGTACCACGTGACCTTGTGGGTTTCTTTCTTCCGGAACCAGGAGTTGCCTACCACTAAACCGTTTCTCTTGCAAAAATCCAGCAACTTTCTCCCTTCTTCATTCCTGCTACCCCATCCTTCTGCTCCCAATACATTTTCATATCCTTGCCTTTCACTTCCTACATGTGCATTCAAATCTCCCATGACAATGATGCTCTGCCCATTCAACTGCTGTTGTAGCTCCTCCTCAAAGTCTTCCTTCTCTTGAGCTGTACATCCAACTTGAGGGGCATACACCTGGGCTATCTCCAGGCTTCTTCCCTTTACATTTACTCTGATCTTCATGATCCTGTCACTTATTCCCTTTACCTCTTCCTTCATTCCATCTCTCACAACTACTCCTACTCCGCTGCTCCTTCCTTCACTGTTCCCACTCCAGTACAACCGGTACCCTTTCCTCAGTTCTCTGCGACCTTCTCCTTTCCATCTTGTTTCTGCCAAGCCCAGTACATCCAGTTTTCTTCTCTCCATCACATCTACAATCTCCTCCACTTTTCCTGTCAGTGTCTGTATGTTTAATGTCCCAACTCGTAGTCCATTAGCATATCCGGGTCGTCGTCGTTTGCATCCGCCCTTTCCGAGGCCTGTTCCTGGTTTGAAAGCAAATATGATATCCACTACTGGCTTGCTAGGCCTATCGTAGCTTCACCAGAGCCCCGTCAGCCGTCACTTTTCAGGGTTCCCATAGAGCCTTCACAGCTACCGTAGCGGTCCCGGGGCACACAAAGTCCCCACTGTACTTCACCCCTACAGGCAATCCCCTACTTCATGCCGTTGCCCGTCTCCCACCACGTGGAGGAGGGGTTGGACTTGTGGGAGACAGATATTAGAGTAAAATATATTTGGTTCAGTAACAGATTTTCAGTATTGCAGCTTTCTGAGTACCTTAAAAAATACTAACTTTTGCATAAAAAAGTGCCGGAATTGCTGGAGCTGCTCCAACAATTGAGCAGTTCCGGCTTGATGTCTTGGAGCATCTCATCAAACAGAAGTGGTTCAGAACAGTGTCAAGAGTCGGAGTCACTGGCGCTGCCACCGGGTGCCTAGTGCTGGGCCGGTAGCCCGTGGGGTTGACAGTTGAATGAGTGAAGAGCGGTGGAGGTTCGCGATCCAGCCACGCGCAGCGCTACTGAACTACGTATTTTACCGCTCGTGCCGAAGGGGGCGCGCCACTGTTTGCAGCCAACAAGTGAGTCACTTACACAGCCAACTCGAATTTCAGACGACAGTCGGCCATTGTTAGTTTATTGCTAGTGCTGTCACAGAACGTGTTGTTTACAAGAGTGTTTTCGTAAAATAGTTAGTGTTTGTAAAGCAATGTTTTGCGGAAAGTTCGAGTAAGCGTACAGTGATTAAAAATGGATCGTTGGTTGAAAAGTGAATCGTTAAAACGAGATAGGCCTACGGATGAAGACGAATTTGATGTTGAAGTTAATAAGTCTGTGACTCTCGAACCGAACTTGTTAGTGTCTCTTGAACCCAACTCTCCACCGTCTCTTGAACCTAACTCATCTAAGGTCAGTGTTAAGTCTACTGCAAAAATTAGAAAGTACAACTCTGATTACTTGGAAATTGGCTTCACTTTCACTGGACCTGAGCATCAGCCTAAACCTCAATGTGTTATTTGCTACGAAAGCCTTTCGAATGAGTGTATGAAGCCAGCAAAACTCCGTCGACATCTTGAAACAAAACATCAAGAACACAATAATAAGTCATTAGATTTTTTCAAAAAGAAATTAGGAGAACTTAAAAGATCTCGTGAAAACATTACTAAACACTCTGGTGTAAATGTAAATGAAAATGCAACCCTTGCATCTTATGAGGTATCTCAACTTGTCGCAAAATGTGGAAAAAACCATACAATTGCTGAAGAACTTATACTGTCATCAGCAATAATTTTATGCAAGAGAATGTTAGGTGATGCAGCTGCTAAGCTAATAGGTACTGTTCCGCTCTCTAACAATACTGTCCAACGACGAATTACTGATATGGCCAATAATATTGAAGAAACGTTGCTGGTCAGACTTTGCATGAGTGATATGTATGCTCTACAATTGGATGAAAGCACGGACACATCAAAAAAATCAATAATGTTGGTTTTCACACGAGTTTTGTGGGAGGACCAGATATTCGAAGATTTTCTTTTTTCGTGCGAACTACTTCACACAACATCAGAAGATATTTTTACTGCACTGAATGATTTTTTCAGTAAACATGACATCTCCTGGACAAAGCGTGTGGGCTTGTCTACGGATGGAGCAAAATCAACGGCTGGTAACAAAACGGGATTTCAAGCTCGTATCAAAGCAGTAGCTCCTGAGGTGAAATGGACACACTGTTGTATTCATCGTGAAGCCATAGTAGCCAAAAGATTGCCAGAACTTTTGCAGAAGATACTTAACGAAGTGGTTCAAATCATTAACTACATTAAAACTCGTCCTCTGCAATCCAGATTATTTTCTTTGTTATACAAAGAAATTGGCACTGAGCATGAACAGCTTCTTATTCATACGGAAGTAAGATGGCTCTCTCGAGGTAGGATCTTGACAAGATTCTTTGAACTTAGAGATGAGGTTCGTATCTTCCTTCTTGACACCAAGTACGCAGATTTTCTCACTGACGTTTCTTGGCTTTGCTCAACTGCCTACTTAGCTGATGTCTTTGAACACTTGAATGTGTTAAACTTAAGTTTGCAAGGGAACAATGTAGATATGTTCGAAGAAGAAGATAAAATTAGTGCTATGGTAAAAAGTGTCAGATCTGGGCGGCACGGATTGAAAAAGAGTCATTTACTAACTTCCCTACTTTGAAACAATTCTTGGAGTCTTCAGAGGAGAGTTTGCCTGACCATATAAAGAGCAACATAGCCGAGCATCTACGCAGCCTAGCCACTACGTTTAGGGAATATTTCCCTGAATCTGACCCTGACGATAGTTGGATTCGAAATCCCTTCAGCTGTCAAGTAATAGAAAAAAATCCAAGGCCTCACAGAAGTAGAACAAGATCAACTTGTGGATATTTCGAGCTGTGGTACAATGAAAAACAGTTTTATTGTTGAAAGAATTGCAGACTTCTGGGCAACAGTACGCAAAGACTACAAAGAACTTGGAGATAAGGCAATGAGAAAGATCCTTCCATTTGCAATTACCTATCGTTGTGAAAAAGCATTTTCCTCAATGTGTTACATGAAAAACAAATACAGGAATCGGCTCGACATGCAGTCGGATTTCAGAGTGAAAATATCAAATTTGGAACCAAACATTTCAGAAATAATGGACTCAAAGATTAGATTCAACTCATCTCATTAAGAACTGAAAATTACAACTGTGTATCGATGGACATAATATGTATTTCCACAAATAAATCATTATTTTGTATAAAATTGTTTTTTACTTATTTTCTTCATATTTTTTCTAAATTCATGCAATTTTAATTGCAATATTCTTAAAAGAGCAATACACTCCGAGGTTTTATTTTTTTCTTAAATTTTCAATTCAAACTCCAAATTATTTTAAGGATTTTGTCAGCAAAAACCTACATTTGAAAAAAAAAATTGAGCAAAAATCGAGAATTAAACAATAACAATAAAGGCAAGACTGAACAAAAAATGTTCAGCTTAATCTTTTTTCTCAAAATGTCAACCGTAATTTCCAAAACAAATAAAATAATAAAACTCTTAATTGGGCTCTTTTTAAGTGATATGAAATAGCAAGGTCAAAATATAGACCATTTGTATTACATTGAATTAGCTCATTAGCATTAAAGACTATATAGTATAGGTTTAGGAATTAGTGGGGGTCCTTCTCATTATAGCTACTGGAAGAGGGGGTCCTTGGAATTTTTTTGTTGGGAACCACTGTACTAGAAGAAGAAATGGAAAACAAAAGGAGAATAAGGCAAATAAAGGACAGGAGGAAAAGAAATGCCCTCAACCCTTGAAGAATGCGGATTGAGGGACTTGGAAGGAAGGAGAGTCATGAAAGGTAGATAGGAAAGTGAAAGAGGAGAGAGTCCGCCCCAGAGGTAATGGATAAAAGGGGGAAAATCAGACCCAGCTCAGGAATCCCTCAGGGTCGCCAACTCCCGAACACACCAGCTGTGAGCCCCTGGGGGTGTAGCAATATTAGGGTGCACCAGAAGTGGTGGGGCTACATACACCCTGACTCCTTGGGGGCCTTGAGCAGAAGGCAGGAAATAACATGAAAAGAAAAAGAAGGCTGATCCCTCGCAGAAGGAGGGTATCAGAAAAGATGAGACGAGGGCCAATTAAGGCGGGAAAGGAAGAGACTCCCTAGGCCTCGGATACCTTAATACCGTTGGGTTCGGAAGAGAACAAGAGTTGACCAAGTGAGGTCGACAGGAAAGAAGACGGAGAGGAACCCGGCACAAGTAAGTGGAAGCAATGCCGGACTCAACTGGGGCCCCGTGGTCGCCAACCCACATCCCAATAGATGTGAGCCCCTGGGGGGGGGGGGGCAAGATTACACAATAATTACAGTAATAATTACAGTATTTCAGCTGACAGCCAAACTCTTGCTTGCTGCTGCTACTCATAGCAGGTTGCATTTTCCAATAATTCCTTCCTAACATGTTACAACAAAGGAAATCACTGCATGAAGGAAAGGGACAGACTAGTTAACGTAGTTTTGTTCTGTTTTGTTAACAAGAGTGGGCTTGTGACGTAATCGATAGGCCCATGTACATGGATATTACCCATTTAAGATTTGATTGCCGCTGAGCGTGGCTGCGCCAGTGTTTTTTGTTCATTGTAGCAGCTGCCCCGCGGTGGGAAGCGGGAAACACAGCGATGACAGAGTGCATTCTGCACATAAATCAAGCAGCATTGCGCGTCACCACGGACAGTTAAACGATGACTGAGGCTACGGGAGCAGAGTCATATCCTATTCGCGCAACTGTACCTGTCAACGAAGCAGGCTGACGTGCGACACATCTCGACCGCCGGCAATCAATTCGTGAAAAGGTAATATGTTTGGAACCAAGCTGTGTTATTGTGATGGCTGTATTTGTAATTGGGAAACAGGTGGCCATGGCCTTAAGTTGGGTATCATCCCATCATTTGCCTGGAGTAGAAACCACTTCTAGGATGGCTGAGGTGAGAATTGAACCACCTCTTCTCAGCTTTGCCTAACAAAGGCAAACATTAGTGAGTGAACTTCAGTCCAGCCCTGAAACTACAATTAAATTTCTAGTTAGAGCCGGGAATAAACCCTAGGACATCAAGGGGGCCAGCCAACAATGTTGGCCAGTACATTATGAGGCAGTTCCCCTGAACTGCTGTGCAGTTGGATCCATTAATCTGCTTATCCGTGTATCTACTGTTTGGGGCTGATGATCAGGATGTCCCTAGCCACCAAAATAAATAATATATCATAATAAAATTGTTTACATTATTATTATCCATTTATTAGATATGTAATAATGGTAGTGATTTTACATCTCTTTTAACTACTGCGACTTTTAGTGACGCCGGGGTGCTGGATTTTTGCCCCGAAGAGGATCTTTAATGTGCAAGTAAATCTATTGACATGGCTCCCTCGCATTTGCACACCCTAAATGCCAGCTGACTGTGCCAGGATTAAATCCTGCAACCTTGGGCACAGCAGGCGAGAACGTTACCGCTGAGCCACGCAGCCAGTCTATCCCATTTATTAGAATTGGAATGCAAGCACAATCTGCGCATATGGTTTTGTTTTTAACTCTTAGTTGGTGATTTCCATTCTAGGAAACTGTATTTTTAGTGCAATACAGGGTTATATTTATATATCAGCACTGTCGTGCAAGGATTTTCCACTCGGCTGCTGCTATAGCTCCACTTGTTAAACTAACTTTTCAAACTTTATCTCTCATACATTGTTAATAATGTTCAAACCTTACCTTATATGAGGCGCAGCTAAACAGGCATTGTATTGAGAAAACACATTTCGATTAACACGATTAAGTACGGCCACTGAAATGTTTCCGACTTCGTGTGTTGTGTTTTCCAACATTCCGCGCGAACAGATTTGTATTTTAAGTAACTTTTTAAAACAAAAATGCGCTGCTTTAAAGTTAACTGTCGAACCATCTTAAGCGAGAGAACATACACGGAGTGTGATAGTGGGATGACTGCGTGGTGACCGATGCAGCTGACAAGACGAGGGCGCATAGAGATAACAAAGGGAATTATATCAGCCGATGGACAGGCAACAGTCGAGTGGAAAATCCCCCCGTGACGGTGCTGATATATAAATATAACCCTGTATAACACCACTTCCTTGGTGTCTCCTAATCCCAAGATTGTGGGTTCAATTTCCAGCCGAAGAAGTTGGACTTCAAAAAATCCACCACATAGTCATATGATTTTGGCTCATAAGACACCTCTTGTATCATGGTTCGTAATCATTAGACAAAATTAATTAATTAACACCGTTCCAGTTTCTTTTATGCCAGCTGGCAAGGCAAAATGGAACATTGAAATTACAGAGTAAATCGCCTAAATTGCTCCAATTTTAAAGACCTACACAAGGTAACTCAGGCAATACGATTTTGAAGAAAAATACTACTTAGAAGTTCTTCTAGATTCTAGTAAAACAGACATAACCAACTTTAGCACTGGCATTGTGTTAAAGTCAAGGCCACCACCTTCGTCAGCCATGTAGTTTCATCATTCTGAGTGCTGTGTTGAAGAGTGATCTTGACACTGACGATTGTTCATGAATTGCCATCATTTGGCTTTATTGATTGGCAATTATTTTGCCTTTAGGTGCACCGATAATTCAGCAAGCCCACAAAGAAATGCACCAAAAACAAAACTCCATAAACCTATAAAACAGACGTACCAGTAACTTGGTAATTTTACTTTTAATTGAGATTCCTAAGTTATGTCCCCCTCGTCTTCTAAAGAGGTGTCACATTTTTTCTTATTAAAGTTTTCTAAAAAAATTGATTTCTTTTTGGGACATGCATGAGTACAACTGGTCCAAATTCAAGTGGAACAAATTTTGACCACTTTCTTATTACAGTAATTAGGAGAACTTGATTCATTGAACAATGTCTGATCATGAAAGAAATCTATATAGGAAAAACAACATGGAGTGGACATACAATCAATCATTGGACAGCATGAAGGAAGATTGGTGTTTGCTGTGCGCCACCTTGAAGCTATCAACTGTTCTCATTGCTTTGTAAATCCTACGAACGTTATCCCTAAAGTAAGGTCCCCTCTATTTTTTTTTTCTTCTGAATTAGAAAGAGACGCTTATTGTCAATAATGTTACATAATATTTTTGGATTGAACTTTCATCTATTTTTCTAAACATTCACCATTTGGATTGATGCATTTTTGTAGGTGCTGTGGCAGTTTTTGTATTCCCATGCCATACTAGCTTATTGCCATGTCATTGAGGAAGCGTTTCACCGAGTCATTTCTGAAGCGCGAAGAAGAATGCCGCCACTCACATGATTTGTTATTATTGGCCCCCATAGAATCCACTCAATAATAGACTGTTGCCGTCTTCATCATTAACATATAAGGAACCCTAAAGCTCCAAACTCTACAAATCACGGTCGGTGCATAACCACTACTAAATACCAAAGGACAAGTGCAAATATTGTCTATTTCATTCGTTCAACAACATACAACTGACAAGATCTTCAGCAGTTACTTTTAAAAGTTTTATCATAACAAGTATTGGCATAGAAGGAGCCTAACGAACTAAATGACTACTGTCAACCAGTCGAGTTGACATGCATAATTATAATTAGTGGACAATTTCCTCCATATGCTTGAACTATGGATCAACTTGATTTTAAATTTCATGACTACTCAAGTGTTTTTATAATGTATTTTAAATGTGTGTTTGGTTACTTACAAGTGTTTTAATATGTATCTATGGCTGAAGGAGGACACATAAATGTCCGAAACATGTACCGTTGTTAATTCCTGAATACAACTAGTATTGAAAAGACGGAACAGTTTGCAAATTATCAAGTGTACTCACATGATTGTTGTTTGGTCGCATGTGTTAAGTTGAATGCCCAGGTTTTGCCACCTGTGACATCTGAATCCAAGAAGTTGGCCTAATCACCTGCATAATGGCAAAGAAATTTGCGAGAAGGGTCTACTCGTTGGCATTGGTGGTCTTCTGCAAACATTGTCGGGACCCGTCATGCACACTTTCCGATATCTCAACATTTCCGTCAGAATCCAATGAATGGTGCTTCGGAAAACCTCAGGAACCAAACTGCAGGGATAATCCGGAGTGGTCTGCCTATTTTCACGCATGGTTTGCTCAACCTCCACAACTATCTCATCAGAAATTGACCGTCTCCCACTTCCTTCTGTTTGGAAGATCCTCATTAAGGTCTCAATGTCAATAGAACCATAGGCCTCCTCCAAATCTACAAATACTACTACATAATCCTTATTCTGGATCATTTTGTTCCTCAAGTCCAGGATCTGTTCAGCACATGATCTTGTGTTTCTAAAACCGGCCTGATGTTCTCCAATTTCTTGGTCGATTCGTTGTTCAATTCTACTCTGCAGCACATTTTTTTTTTTTATTATACCAAAGGGCCCTTCAGCTAAGCTCCGGATGTACTGCAGCCTTGAGGCTTATTGTACTGCTCTGTGTATTCAGCACAAGTCCATTATCCCTGTGTCTTTAATAAGATAATACAGTCCCACGATGGACTCTGTTGTAATTTCTTTTGGTTCAATTGTCGATCTCTTAAAAAAGATTGAATCTTCTGCGATCTAGAGCTTCGCAAGAACAGATTATGTGATGCGGGAAGGAAACGGAGACACAGTTCCCTTCCCGCAAAGTCTGCAGTCTAGGTTTCCTTTGATTATGCCCATTTTGTTTAGGTGCTTTTTCACGGGAGCATGGCCCGTAAGAAGAGCCACTATGTATCTTACCTGATTTTTTTTACATTTGAGTAATTTTTCAGCTATTTTCTTACATGGTTCGTTGATGAACATTTTCCCATGTTTAATGCCTGGGTTAGTTTTCCATCTATCCCTATGTTCCTTTTTGATCCAGTCTTTAATAGCTTCTCTTATGGAGCATTTAAATACTCCTACAGCCGGCTCTGGTCCATGAAAGATTGTTGCCGATCCCTTTCGGGCAAGTTCATCGGCTTTTTCGTTTCCTTCAATGCCCTTGTGTCCTGGGACCCATATCAATTTGACGTTCTTATGTTCCCCCAGTTTAGTTAGGGCATTAAGACATTATTCTACCAGTCTTGAGTTCACTTTGGGGATTTTTTAAAGCCTTCAGTACTGCCTGGCTGTCTGAGTATATAATAATCTTCTTATTGGTATAAGATCTTTTTATATTTTCATATATGCATTGTAGTATTGCATAAACTTCTGCCTGGAATACCGTGGGATATTTTCCCAGGGGAAAGCTCATGCTTTTTCCTGGTCTCATTCCGTATACTCCCGAGCTTACCCCTGAGTCGTCTCGACCCGTCTGTGAACCAGATCAAAGTTTCCTCAGGATGCTCGGGTTTTGTCTTCCAGGAGTCTGTTTCAATTATTACTTCACATGTTTTATTGCTGCAGCACTTTGGAGAGGCTCTTGTAACCTACCGAAAAGAGTGAAATACCTCTTTAATTGTTTAAATCAGTCTCGTGACCACTTTTATGCAAACGATGTATCAAGACCAACTGCCATTCAGGTGGGATCTTCTCTTCAGGCCATATTTTCTGAAACAACCTCTCTAAGGCATCAAACAAATTATCGTTTCCCATCTTCAACAATTCAGCCATGATAGAATCTTTACCCGCTGCCTTGCAATTTTTCATCGACATGACAATCCCTCGAATCTCATACTTAACTGGTGGTTGAGAATCTTGATCCTTAGCCTTGGGCTTGCTGTCATTAATCTCTCTTTTGGTTCATTACTATTTAGAATATTTTCAAAATATTGTGTCAAAATCCCACCAACATCTTTTCTAAAAAAGTGTTTTTATAAAAAAGAAAATATTTAAACTTACAGTGATTGTGTAGTGACTAAAAAAGGAAATGTTTATTTATAAGACTGCATGTAATACAGTTAACTGAGTTCAGTTTGGCCAAATAGTTGTGGTCACTTTAAAAAAATCACATTAAAGCATCTTTCCATAAAAATAAGGACATTTTATTGATGTTTTAGGTGATCTTTCTGGTCAACAACATCTGCCCCTTCGTAATCAAGTTCCTAAGACAGCAAATCAATTTACTAGTTTGATACATTCATTGTCCATCTTCAATACTTGTTATACTGTAGTTATTTGGCTCGATTAACATATTAGTATTATTATTGTTGTTGTTGTTGTTTTCTTATTAGTATTTTGAGCTTCCATTTTAAATCGCCATCAGTTGCATATGCTTACTATTTGTATGTGTTATGTAAAGCATAAAATATATCAATCAGAATATTACAATGACTGAGCAATCATAGTTGGTTACCCAAACTTGAAATTTTAAAATTTACTTCTTTCGGTGGTTTTACTGAGATATTAACTGAAACTATAAATGAAGTTAAAACCTCCTTACAGCTGAAAAAATATGCAAGGAAAAAAGAAAATATGTACTCAATTTAATTCTTGTTTCAATAAAATATGCAGGCTGTGTAGTAGCCTACATACTAGGGCAAGCCAACGTGGCATGAAACTTCTTGGAATGGGAAACAACACAATTTGCTTCTAAGGCCTATGAGTTAAGTTCCGAGTGATACCGCCCATTGAAACTGTGGTGAAAGTGAGGAGTTGGCATGTTTATGGCACTTGTGTAACATGGAAGCAACTTGGCTTCTGCTCCTGCAAGCTGTAGCTCAACGTGGTCTCAAGTGTCCATTGTTTCGGTGTGTCCAGAATACACTGCAAAGACACCAAACATAGTTCTGGCTCACATGACAGGAGGTAGTATCATGTTTATTTGCATTGTGAGTTGCCCTAGAAAAACGGTGCATTACAATGGAATGTCATGAGGGTGAGGACATGGTCAACGTGTCGGTCTACTAACCCCAAGCTTGCAGGTTCGCTCCTGGACATGGTAAGTGATTTTTGAAAGGCGGCAAAAATACGACATCATGTCAAAGAACCCATTTGAATTCATTAGGCCGTGTTCATAATGGCAAAATTAATCTCGGGATTTACCGCCAACACAAAGTTCCTCATTTCTCTACTAGAAAGCGCTATAGTGTTCAAGGAGCTTAGATATATAACCTCCTTGACTTCATAGTGCTTCAAGGAACAATGAAATTCGACATGCAAGCTACCCTTTGGGTGTTGAATAACAAAGCTTGCACCCGGCACCCGAGGCCATACGATATTATTATTACCCCAGCGACTGCACTCTGAATCCAAGGGATTGCCACGGGTGGAATTTTCACTAGAAAAAGCGTGTGGAGTCAGGAAATCCACTGCCGAAGAGTTATGTTGGCTCAAGCGACCCCAATAATTAGGAAAGCTAAAGAGGTTATAATTATTATTGCTGCATATAACTTTTTATCAACCAGTTAATTGTGTGTCTTCATCAAAATGTCACCACTAAGTGATGGATATTGTCGGACCATAGAGCTGTGGTGGCAAAATTTAGATGGGGAAAATTGGAAAACCTAAAGATCAGAGAAAGTAAAATAAAAGTATGGAAATTGAAAGACAAAGCTGTACAGGAAGATTTTCAGGAGAGATTGAAGCAACAAATCCCAGTTACTGAAGTGGGAAATGTAGAAGAGGAATGGTCCCACTTTAAAAAGGCATTTGCTGGTGCAGCAGAGAGTGCTTGTGGTAGGACGTCAACAAGAGTGAAAGAGAAGGAGACACCGTGGTGGAATGAGGAAGTGAGGAAAGCAGTGAAAGAAAAGAAGTCTGCATGGAAAGAATGGAACAGAGATCAAACAGAAGAAAGCAAATGAAAGTATCACGACAGCAAACGGAGGTGTAAGAAAGTGGTAGGAGAAGAAAAGAAGAAAAGTTGGGAAGAATTTACACGAAGAATGGAAACAGATGTAAGTGGCAGTAAAAGGATGCTGTATGGGCTTCTAAGAAGTAAGAGGAAAGAAAGAGTTACTACAAAGCTGGTGAAAAAGGAAGATGGAGAGTTGTTAACACACCCAGAAGAGATAAAGGGACGATGGAAGGAGTATTTCGATAAGCTATTGAATGTGAGCAATTGTACAGGTGAGATGGAAGTGACACAACCTGACGACTATATAACAGAAGATGATATAACAATGCTGGAGGTGGAATTAGCAGTACAGAAAATGAAGATGGAAAAAGCAACAGGGGTGGATGAAATCTGTGTAGAAATGATAAAGGCTGCTGGACCTGTTGGTATGCAATGGTTGTATCGACTGCTCAAGTGTGTGTGGAAACGGAAATGTGTACCAGAAGACTGGGAGAAAGGGCTAATAATACCAGTGTTTAAGAAGGGGGACAAGAAGGTGTGTGGTAACTATAGAGGGATCACCCTCATATCACAGATAGTAAAAATACTGGAAAGGATATTAGAAAGAAGAATGAGAAGAAAGGTGGAAGGAGAGTTGCAAGAGGAACAGTATGGCTTCAGGAGTGGAAGATCCACAGTGGACCCAATCTTTAGCTTGAGGCAGGGGATGGAAAAGAACTGGGAATATGGAGAGGATTTGATCATGACTTTCATAGATCTAGAAAAGGCATATGATAGTGTCCCCAGAGAGAAGGTATGGGAAACCATGGTTAAGAAGAGACTGGGAAGAGAAATGTTGGAAATGGTGCAAGCAATGTACAACAACTGTGTTAGCAGGGTACTGACCCAGGTTGGAAAGACAGATTGGTTTAGGAACAAGACTGGACTAAGACAGGGGAGTGTGCTGTCACCTCTTTTATTCATAATGGTAATGGATGAAATTGTAAAGGAAACAAACGAAGCATATGGACATAAAGAAATGAAGTTAATATTATTTGCAGACGATATTGTGGTCTGGGGAAGGAACACCGAAGAAGTGCAAAAACAACTAGATGCACTGAATGAAAATATTCAGAAGTATGGCCTGAAAATCAGTATAGAGAAAAGAAAGACCATGGTGATGACAAGAGGGGAAAGACAAGGAAAGGGCACTGTGAAAATTGGAAGTCAGAGTTTGGAAATTGTGGACACGTTCAAATACCTAGGAAGTGAATTGATGCAAACTGGTAGGTTGGACATGGAGATTGGCAGGAGGGTACAGCAGAGCAATGCATTCTATCAAAGTGTAAGAAAACTTGTTTGGGATAAGGAAGTACCAAGGAAAAGCAAGGAGGTAATGTATAAAATGTACTATGTACCCATATTAACTTATGCAGCTGAGACTTGGACCCTGACGAGCAGGCAAGAGAGTAGAATCCAAGCCAGTGAAATGAAATTCCTAAGAAGTATGATAGGTAAGACAAGGAAAGACAGAGTGAGGAATGAAGATGTTAGGAAGGAAGTTGGGATGGGAAAACTAAATGAGAGAATTGAGAAGAATAAACTAAGGTGGTTTGGACATGTAAAGAGGATGGAGGAAAATAGAATACCAAGACAGATGCTGGAGGCCAAGTGCAAGGGTAAGAGAGCAAGGGGAAGACCTAGAACAAGGTGGATCGATTCAGTGAAGAACAGCGTGAGAAAAAGAAGTCTGGACTGGGACATGATCGTGGAAGAAGAATTGTGGAAGGAAAGAGGAAAGTGGAGAAGTGCCATAAATACCCCGACCCGGCAGGAGCTGGATAAGGGGAAATGATGATGATGATGATTGTCGGAATGTCATCTTTTTCTTTTCACAACGGGCAGATGATTTCGTTGTTCTGCCCCTTAAAACAATAACACCACACAACTTTCTTTTCACAGTGAAGCAACATCCATTAGTACAGAAATCCATTCCACTTTATGGCAAAAAGGAAATAATACATTTTTATTTTGCGTTATTTTGCATTTTTACCAATTTGTGGTGACTGGTCATTATTTCACCTTTATCAACAGTTTTAGGTCATTATATACAAATTTGATGAATTGCTAGACCATTTTAATACATTGTATTTTACGAATGTATGTCTACCACATATTCCCATCTGTACCGGTATGGAGTCTGGGCAGGGGTGGAATGAGTTTCCATATGGCAAATTGCTTTAAAGGCACTTCTCAACCTCAAAGAAATTAATTAATGGGGAATTAAATGAATAAATACAAATTAAACATGGCAAGCAGTTTGAATGGAGCAGCCATAATAACACAGTGAATATAACAGGAAATTGGTATTTTAATAAATCTGCTGTAAGAAATTCATTCATTCAAGTTCAGTTGAAGTTACTTTTTCACTGTCTTTTAAAGCATTTTTCCATGAAATTGACAGCATTATATTGATAATTTGAATATCATCAATATCCACCCCTAGTTTTCACTATACTGTACTATCATCTTTCGGCACATTGTGCTGTATTGCTCTCGACTCAAAAGCTGACCTTCACTACATGTCATATTTGTGTGTACCGTTCTTACTTGACTTTCTCCTGCTCATTGAAAAATATATTGATTCGTGTCAAATTTTTACTTATCATTAAAAAAGGGGCATAGTTGTGCCTACAGAATATGTTTACATCACCAGTTGCACCGGCTTTGTGAAACTCCCCTCCTCGGCGCGCTGCTCCTCGAGTTGCATGCGCATGTTTGACAACTTATCACGCCCGTAATTTTTGGTTTACGAAAGTGATGATTACATATTTTTGTGCGTTTTGATGTGCTTAACAACATTTATTTCAGTACTATTTTCAATCCCATGACTGTAAAAGGTGAAAAATCGACATTGAACATCAAGATGGCTTTTAACGTTACCCTATGTGAGTTTGTGGAAGTGATTTATAATAACTATTTCGATTTTTATCTAGGTTAAGTAGTGTCAAAATGATAGCTGTATTATGTTAAGTTATCCTGACCAAACCGCATGTCCCCATCACCCTTAGGTACCGAGTTATGACGTTCAATGAGATGCTGGATTCGAAATCCGTGATGGCGGCCATTTTCCAAGATGGCGGCATGTTCCCCATGAGGGATTTTTTGGGACTTTTAGTATTTTGATCCAGGCTATTCAAGGAACCTCTCCACCAATTTTTAGCTTGATAAACTAATTTTCCACACTTTACCCTATTCTTCTTACACTACACATAACTTGCCTGTATTCGATGGAAACTGGTGGATGACAAACACTATTCTACAGTACTTGCATTATATCTCGGCCGGCGAGCCCGTAGCATTTCTGAAAATTCGAGCCATCAACTCCCTTACTCCTATTCATAAGACATTACCCCACATTGTGGGACTCGGGAGTTCGGACGGTCAACTTCACACTATTGTAAGTGTGCCAATTTGAATAATGTCTTTGGTGAGACTAGTACGGTTGATATACCTTTCCTGGAAATAATGGTGTAGCACACCGGCAGTTATAACGTGGGCACTGTACATGCTTTCCCTGGATTGTTTACAATACGACCACTGTGATGTTGCAAAGTTAATTATGTGTGTTCAACGTAGAACAGTCTAAAAATAGTGTGTGTCAGCATCCTTTCACACCCAGCATGCTCCTGAACTTGGCTTGCTTTACTATTAAATGGACACCCTGTAAAAGTAGATTCTTTAAAAAATTGTAGCTAGTTATTGAGCTCAAAAATTTACTGTACTTGTGTATTGTTGTTGACTGAACACTGCTTCTAAAGTAATTACAGCTCAGGGATTTGGAAGCACATACTGGAGCTAATTTAGAACTTCCTGCAAGAGGCTAAGCCTTAGTGGAGCTTGGATTACAAAGGCCCTGGCACTCTGCCAGATTGAACGCTTTAAGTCAGTTAAGTCCAAATACTTTTCTATTAATTTCAAGCCTTTCACCAAAATTAAACACAGTACTGGAATTGCTTTGCTGATTCCCTTCCCTGATCTTAATCTAATATTATCAATGTATTGAATAATCTTTTTAGCTTTTTTTATGGTAAGTGAAAGAAAAAAGATAGTTATTATATCTTTTAGACAATTTAGACAATCAGCCCTGTGCACTTCTCATGGTTTAATAATCCATGTCCCTCTGATGTCTGCACTGGTGTGTGTGTGTTAGGAATTAAAGGAAGAGAGAGGGGTAGGATTGGGAAGAAATGTTAGTGATCCCAGCATTTGCCTGGAGTTAAAATGGAGAAACTGAGCAAATTAGACAAGGATTTGCTCCAAAACTAGTTTTAGGGTATCATACATTCCCAGCTCTAGTAATGAACATAAGGGCCATTCAAATGAAAACGTGAATCATAGTAACGAAGAGCCTGAATGGTGAGAAGTAATTTCTTCTCCAGACTTGTCCTCCAGACTTGGATTGATTGTTGGGGAGCATGCATCTTAGAACTGTGCCATTGGCCTTTTACACCATCTCAGTCACATATGGTTAATTGATTGTAAGAATTTTGACAAGCACAGGGAAAATGTTGGATGCCCTCGGACGAAGAGACACAGGATGTTGCTACCACGTTGTAAGCCTGGTGTCATAGTGAGCCACAGGGATAATTTTTAACATGCATTGCCAATAAGCCCTTTGGATAGTTTCCATTTAAATAGCCTTTATAACACATAACATTAATAAAAGTACACATATCATGAACTGATGTTCCCATAAAATTAGCATCAGTTAAGCAGCAATTTTAAAAGTACTCCAAGTACTGTACACAATGGCTGCACAGAAGAACGAAGTCAATCAATAATGATTACCTTCCCTCTAAAAGATAACGCATCTGAAGGCACACAAGACAAGTTGAAACATTACCGATTTGTTTACTGAATCTTAGAAAAGTAAAATTCAACAATTTAAGTATTAACAAGAGTAAATTGCAGTCTGTTCATAACATCAAGGACACATTAAGTTTTTGAGTCATCAAACCAGGGATCTGATTTATATGTGCTAATAGGCTGGATTGCAATGTAATGAAGACAAGCAGTGATGCTGACTCACTCCTATACTGATGCTTAAAACATAAAGTGCAACGTTTATTCTCCATCTTCCTAGGTTTGAAGTAATCCTCAGAAAACATACTGATATTACTATACTAATGGAACTGATTTAAGATGAATGAAATACCATGACTATTGTATTATTGATATAGGATGTCTATACGGCATTGCAACCTTACCTGTTAGCACGTGTACATTAAATCCTTGCCCTGGATCAGGTAGTGGAAACTTAACTTGGTGCTTCTCTTCAGGTACGTTTGTATACACAGTAAAAGTCCATTACTAAGAAGAACAACACGATTTTTATAACAAGTGCATTTTCAACTACTAATTATTCATCAGTGAGAAACTCTATACATATTACACTGTTAAAATAAGTCGTTAGCTTTTCTTTTCCCTAACACTATACTATTTTCATGTTTTAATTGCAAAGCTCACCTTTGCACTAAATATTAATTAGCATCCTAGGTCTATCAACATGTTAATGCGAGCTTGATTATATTGGCGGACTATTATATAACAGGAAAAAAGACACTTAAGTATTTAACTTACTGTAGTAAAATAGAGGAACGACATGTTTCATTCGTTGTTTGGTTAATGTAGTTAATTAAATAACCTGTCTGTTACTTCAATATATATATTTACAAGATTGTCTTTGAATTATTATTTAATGCATGGATTGGTAGTATGTGATGAGAGGAACCGTTGTGTTATTAACATACTGTAACACTTCTTTTTTATACATTCAATTGAATTTTCGAATGACTTCTGTTAATACTTTTGACATAGTAAACCTTTATCAATAATAGTCTAGAAATGTTCACTTGATTGTACAAAATGCACCAATCATCTCTTACAGCTGTTGAATGGTGTATAAACAAAAATGTTATTTCTTACAGATATGTTTTGCATTCTCACATGTTCCTTTCTTCCCATGATTCATTGTAATGGTCTGCTCTTTAGATTAATCAATAACATGAATTGTATATCTTCACTTTAAAAAATCAGTAATTTATTGCTAGAAACTCCATTGCAGAAATATGGAACAGTATTAAAACGATATTCTATATACACATGCACAGATGTTTTAGAAAGAAGAGGGAAGGGCAGGGTGTGCTTTGCATGACTTATTTGAGACATTTTCCTGGCATAACCTTTTTGATAATGGTCTGGAAATGTTCAGCAGATACAGCGACTATTTCTAACAGAATGTATCAGCCCTTCTCTGAACTGCATATAGCAGACGACATCTTTTGAGGCTAAAAGCTGGCATTCCAAATGGCCCAAGTAGGGTCCATAACTCTTCCTAGGCATTTTTGCCCCTTTCTACCTTTCAAGAGGGACAGATGACCTTGTAGTTCCGCTCCTTAAAGCAGTAATAACTAACTAACTACCTCTCGAGATAGTCTATATACATGTATTCATTTCATGTGTTTCGTTCTGTGGATTAACTAAAATTGTCATTTCCATCATCCTTCAAGACAATAATGACATCACTGACACTTTTTAGGATGATGATATTAATAATAATAATAAATACTTCCATAAAATAATGCTAATTTGTATCAAATAAAATCATGGAAATATCAAGAGAGAAACTGAGGAGCATTCTGCAAAAGTTGCGGGTACAAAAAATTGTTTAAGGTAAACATATTTTTATTTTTAGGCAAAGAAATATGACATTTAATTGCACATCATTTCTGGGAAGCATCATTGAATCTTAGAATTGGAATACCCTCTGTTCCAAATCTCAAGATTGCCAGAGATTGGGGACAAAGTATCATTTATTGCAACCAAAGTTTTATTGTTTAGGATACCACCTCCTGCACCCTTATAAGTACAGTATTATTTTCTCACATGCATCTTTGTTGTGTTTCTCATCCATCACTTTCTTATCCCATATTCCCCAGATAACACTGAATAGTTTCACTAATCTACCCGACTTCCTCCATTCCCTATTTAGTAAACTCATTATACTGTACTGCGATATTAATTTTCACCTTATAATCTGTTTATATCTCCCTTACCTACAAACTTTGCTATTATCTTGATTTCATTGCATTCTCTGAGCAGGTGTGCTGCATCTACAACTTTCCCACAGAAGAGGCAATGGTCCTCTTTCCCTACTTCTCTCAATGTTTTGTTCTTATACACATACCCATTAATTATCCAGAATTATCCCTTTCATTTCTCTTTTCGTTAAACCTTCAGGTTTTATTCTCATATATTGCCTTATTACACAAAACTCTGTTAAGGTTCTCCTGTTATTATATTCTTTTCTGAGTACCTGCAATTCTGTACCCTTGACCCTTCTGCAAACTGTTCAGTCTACTTTTCATATTGTGCAAAAATAATGAAAAAGTAGACTTATGCGATCTAATAATAATAATAACAATAATGTTATTGGTTATATGTCCCTTTTAACTTCTCTGGCTTTTAGAGACGCCGGGGCACCGGAAGTTTGCCACGATGGGGATCTTTAACATGCCAGTAAATCTATTGACACGGCTCCCTCGCATTTGCGCACCCTTTAATGCCAGCTGACAGTGCGAGGATACGAACCTGCAACCTTGGGCCCAGCAAGCGAGAACGTTACCGCTGAGCCACGCAGTCACAGAGATCACCCAGACAGGTATGTATATGCCTGTCCTTCTGTCTGTGTGTGTGTGTCTCCTATCAATTCCTAAATGGCTACTGCTATCGAAACCAAACTTGGTATGAGTGAAGTTCTATACCGGGACATCTCCAGGCCATATTTGAAAATAATGCGAGTGCTGCTTGCTGATCAAAAATAATAATTAAAATTTGAACTCTAAGTAGGATGTTCCAGAAGGTATGCATGGGAACCATTCCAAGATTGGCACACACATAGAACATAATATTCCATATTAATTTCCAGGAGTCCATAGATGACAGTGCTACCAACTTGATTTTATGGTTCAATAGGTTCAATGTTTCATTGCATGTAACTTCCATATTAACTAATGGATTTCGACCAATATTGGCACACATATAGGCCTAGATCATAATGTTTCAGATTAACTTTGAGCAACTCATACATGACACTGTTGACAACATGATTCTATGCATGCAGGATAGGTTTAAAGTTTAACTGCATGTAATGTCCATACTATCTATTGGACTTCAACCAAATTTTTAATGTGCATAATGTACTTTAAGGGATGAAATTAGGCATAATTTCAGAGTCTCCAGGGCTGCCAACTATTGACAAATGCTCTCTAATATTTTGAACCCTAGTCTCAATATACCAGAAAGTATACATTCCAACAGTTCTCAACATTGCACCCATATAGAACAAAATTGCAAAGTAATTTTGAGTAACCTTGCCTGACGGTATCGCCGACACGATTCTACGTACATTGATACTTTCAATGTTTAACTGCATGTTAACTTCCATACCAAAGAATGTATTTCATCCAAATGCTTTTTTATGTGCCATGTATGATTTAGACCTTATAACTGTGCTTATTATACAAGTCATCAAGGCTGCCAATCTTGGAATGGTTCCCATGTATTAATGATCTGAAGCCTTTTGAATCCTAGAGGCAATATCTCGGAATAGGTGTACGGAAATAACTTCAACTTAGTTCAGTGTAAGTCCATGATGTTTTAGACAAATATAGAGTAAATCGTCCGAGTTAGTGCTACCAACATAACTCTATGCATGCATATAATTCAATGTTCAGCTGTATGTAACTGCCACACTAATTTATGGATTCATACCTAATTTTGCACATTCAATGTATGACTTAGGAGACAGAAGTATGCCTATTTAAGGAGTCCACAGGACTACCATTGCCTAGTAGCATTTGAGCCCTAGACTCAATATCATAGATTCAGTTAATATACTATACTGTCTTAACATTGCAGCTGAATTCTGAGCAACATGGGAGTGTGCATGTATATCAAAATAATTCTACACACGTATATGTGTAACACGTTGAACTGCTTGTAACTTCCAGAACATTAAATGGATTTCTACCAAATTTTGAATATACAGTGTAGAGATACTTGTGCACATTCTCAGTCCTACCAACTACCTGATAACTCTCGAAGGGCATTTGAACTGTGCTCTCTCAATATCTCAGAATCCATGAAAAGAAACAATTTTGAACATGCTGTACTGCTCTATTTGGCAAATCTATACACTGTCAGTGCTTATAATGTCAGGTCTAATTAGAGGAATAAGGACGGAATCTTATTTTTTTAAACAATAATAATAATAATAATAATGTTGGTTTTATGTTCCTTTTAACAACTAAGGGTTTTAGAGACGCCGGGGTGCCGGAATTTGCCCCAAAGGGGCAAGATTTATCCTTTTTCAAACTTTCCTACAATTGTTGGATTTTCCCATGCCACTCCCTTTTTGCCTTGTTGAGTAATTCTCTGTATTCTTTCCTTAGATTGCAAAATTCAGTTCCTATTGTTTCCTTCCCTTCCTTCTTGTATAACTTAAGTTCCCAGACTACTTCAGTTTTCTTCATTCTGCAGGACTTATCATAGCACCCACCTATTTTCTTTTCCTCCATCTTAGCTTTCACGCATATTTCCTGTCCGGCTATCATGATTGAATTCTATATCAGTTTTATTGCCTTCTCTGTTTGATCATTACTAATCATTAGACTTATCCCTACCTTTATTAATTAAAATATTCTCCCTGAAAAGATTTCGGAACTATTTCCAATCTTCCTCCCACCATCTGAGTTTCCCTTGTGGCTTCACCTCTGGTTTTATTTCAGGTCATTGAATGTTAAGCATCATTAAATCACTGTTTCATTTTTCATGTCAAAATGTATATAGACTAATTAAAAACAAATTAATAGATGGTAAGTATTTTTGTGGAACTCAGATTCATGTCATTGTAGTTTTATTGCATAAGATGACATCTTCCTTATGTAGTGCTCTGTTTACCTTGCAGTAACATTAAAGAAGATTAAAGCAAAAGGTATACAACACACAATGCAACATAAATCTCATTTTTACTAAATTTTTCATGTATCGACTTACCGAAAGCAGAAACGCTTCTCAATTATCAACACTTGTTGGTCTCACTATTGAGCCTCTCATAGAGTAAACAAGTGAGAATGGCTCACTTGGAGAGGAGGAGGAGGAGGAGGAGGAGGAGGAGGAGGAGGAGGAGGAGAAGAAGAAGAAGAAGAATGATTATTATGATGATGATGATGGTGGTGGGAAGAGCTGAGATGTAACCCACACTGTGGGATTCACTACATCCAGTATCTCTCCTATTGGCTTATTTGCAGAACCACACAGGCACACTCTCCTAATGCATGGTTATCTGTCCAAGATGTCACTTGTACAAAATTTGTCTAACACAGAATAGCATTGGTCCTGCAACTTTCCTTACATAACTATAATATTTTAATGCTTTGTGATATTGAATGTCATAATACTCAGAACAATGAAATTTATTCTGTAAGAATTCCATTTTGAGAAATTAAAATATATATATCTTCTGATTAAAACTTAACCCATAAATATTTCACCACTTAAAAAAGTCAACAAATAAGTTACAATAAATAATGAACAACAAAATTATTTGCTTCCAGTAAGCAACTATACAGAAATATTAAAACTTGGAATAAATTCCCTTTGAATAATAAAAAATGATAGAATCTATGCAAAAAAATAAAAATGTAAATAAGCTACACAATACAAGATGTACATAATCTTGACAGAACTGAAAAACATGCAAATACTGTCCCCGCGCCAGCTCTGAGGACGTGGGGTATGAGGTAGGGGAGCGGGAACAAATGAGTGAGCGAGGGAATTCCGGGCCATGCTTATGCTTAGTATAGTACAGTGCTAAGTCATCACTGGCTTACTCACTCCACTCCACATTTCTGCCAGGTTTTCAGAGCTGGCGCGGGGACAGTATAAATTATTTAACACAAACTGTGTTAAACTGTCAATACAGCTTGAATGTGATGTAAAGAAATTCGATGATTATGATAATTGTTGTTTTAAGGGGCCTAACATCTAGGTTATCGGTCCCTGTAAAGAAATTCACTTACACAATATATAGTATAATATGAACAACTGAGTAATAAATTACTCTTTTGGACAAAATGCTCTAAACAAATGAACATATTCTTAAATACCATGCCTAATGAAAAGTATGTATTTTCAAAATTAAAGTGATGCATGCTTTCTCTTCTACACAAACAAATCTGTAGCTGCAAAGCAGGAGGTATGCAATCCCAAAAGTCCAATATCGACATTTTGATACCTTTTTAATGAGATAATCAGGAACTTCAACAGTCCTGCACAATTCGGTGCTCATTGACCAATAACCAACTTCAAGACATGCAAGCTTCTTTCAGTAACTTGCTGTTTAAATTGAAACAATTATATTATTTCCGCCCAATCCATACAAATGTGTGTTCAAATAATTAAACTTTAATTACGGACATGTTTCGGGGGACATCAATTCTCTCTTTTCCGGCCTTTAGCAAAATACAGTGAACATTGTCAAAGTGATAATATCCATATAAAACACCGGTGCACATTAAAAAACATTATATGATATGAAACATTGTGTTCATGTCTCACAACCTGACTTATTGCTATAAATTCTACCTAAGACATGGTGGAAAACACTTCATGCCGAATCAATAATAGTATGAGAGTATATAAAAATATTTAAAACATTTTTTAAGAAGACCTTGTCATGCTGAAATTGCTTAAAAGTCTAAAAACTTCATAAAATCTACACAATAAAAACTGTACTTTAACAGGAATATAGCAGCTTTGGAAGCTGGAAAGTCACACTTTAATATATTGGTCTAATGGTGGAAATAATATAATTGTTTGAATTTAATTAATATGTCAATATGGACCACTATGGATAATAGTATTAATATTCCCAGTAACTAACTGTAGTTAGAGGGGTGAGATAGTTCAGCTGTTATAATCACTTGTGCTTCTATATAGTAGAAAATGAATTGGCCTGCCATGCCCTTTTTATATCACTGGGAGCAGCTATTTCTGGTCCTTAAAATTTATATTGATGGACAAATTCCAGAAGATAAGTCTAAAGTCAGAAGTGCTAGAAAAGTGTGTAATGCCGGTACTGCTATACGCCTGTCAAACCTGGGCTTTTAACAGAGAAGCAAAGACAAACAATCCGGGTATGTCAACGCAAAATGGAACGGAAGATCCTTTAAGTTTCCTTGAGGGACAGATTACGAAACGAGGAGATAAGAAGGAGAACTGCCATGAAAGATACCGTGACAACAGCTGACGGGCTAAAATGGAAGTGGGGAGACCACGTTGCCAGAATGAAAGGTGATCGATGTACGCACAAGCTAACGGTATGGGACCCCAGGACAGGAAGAAGGAACGTGGATAGACAGAGGACCCGCTGGAAGGACTCAATCGTAAGGAAGACAGGCAAACACTGGATGAGGATAGCAAGGGAGAGACAAGAATGGAAACGTATGGAACTATAAGAAGGGAAGAGAAGGAGATCTTCAACAACGAAAAATACTGGTAGACAGCACACCTATGACATGAAAGATACACTTCTGCAACCTGTAACAAGCCAAACAACGCACGAGGTAAACAACAACAAATAGGCACATACAAAGACACGACAACTGCCCCCCCGCCTCCCTTCTAGAGAAGAAGATGTAAAGCGAAGTGAAATGTAGTGTAGTGAAGTGAACTACAGTGAAGTGTAGCAAGTGGAGTAAAGACTTGTACACAACTCCTTAGGACTTGCTCGCCTAACGAGTTTAAACAAGAGCACGTCCCTGCTCGCAGGAGGCCTTTGCCCTTATGGGATTATCCTGGCTATATTTATTATTCTTGATAATGAACTTTAAGTTAGAAAGATTAGTAGCCTACTCAAACATGATACAACATACTGTATACTATTTGCAACAGCCTTCTTTCACATTCAAAACAAAACTTGATTGTAGCTGTTAGCTCTATTTCCAAAATTGAGACAAAGTGAGACAGTTTGCAATTCAAACTGTCATGGCTCATTACTGAACAAGTACCATGCAATGAAATTTAAATAAGAGGTGTCGAAGGATGAATATGCAGTAGTTCTAGCAATGACGCAGAGAAGGCACTACTATGTCTACAGCCATGGAAGAACTCCAATTTTCTGAATGCACTATGTACATTTTCCCCATATGACTCATAATAACACAGAAGTCAGTTGTTCATATTTCATTATAGACTGTCAGCCTTTCAGTGTTCACATGAGGATGATGATGAACAGGTCTTACTGTTTGTTTGCCACAACAGAAGGTCAGGACGTGGGTGTGGTAGACACTTGCTGGGATACAACTCATCTGTTAAACTGTAATTTTCTAACAATACAGGTTAATCAAAATTTTAAAATAGGTTTTTTATAAGTGTGTCTACAACATTTACAAGGATAAAAACTCCGTTCTACACATCTGGTTTAGGTAAACTATCAATGCTAAATGAACTTGGGAACTCCATAAACTTGGGGAAGATCCAAAAAGTTTAGTTTTTGGACTTACAACCTCCTGCTTTTTAAGCACAGTATTATTCTATCACATAACTACATAAAACCAAGAACAAACAAAAAAGTGAAGCACTAGTAAAACCTCCCAATATGGAGACAATGTCGTAATTGTTTCTTCAATAACGTGTCCACTTTTTAACTTCTTCCCTCAAAATCTGATGAATTTCCCTGGTTTGTTGCTCTCAAAGCATCACAACATATGGAAGAAAAACTGGCACCATTATTGAAGAAACAATGACAAGGGTCATCGTGCCACCACAGGTTACATCTGGCTGGAAGACAATTTTATCATGTACCTAGTCTAAAGAGCTTTTCACACCTGTACAGTATATAAGTGCAATGGAAAATTAACCTTACACACTCATATAGCACAATATATTTAAGGTTCATTTTCCTTTAGGTTTAAACATAGGAAAATGAATCAATGAAAATTCACTCGTTAGGGCAAAAGGGTATAAGTCAAAAGAATGCCAGAACAAAGTTATGATAATTCCCTATCAAACAATTGTATAATCTCAGTTTTGGTATTCTTCTGACTTGACTGCTGGACATATAGTGAACAGATTAGCCAGAGTATGTCCAGTATGTCTCCAACTGTTTGATGATGATGATGATGATGATAATAATAACAAAAATAATAATAATAATGTTATGGTTTTTACAACTCTTATAACTACTGTGGCTTTAAGAGACACCGGAGTGCAGAAATTTTGCACCAAAGGGGGTCTTTAACTTGCCAGTAAATCTACTGACCCAACTGTTGTAAACAGGCATTATGCCAATAAACGTAAGTGAGCACAATGACATGTTTTATATGTTTCCCATACACCACATGTGTCCCTGAGGCCTGTAGGAAATGTTTTACATACATTTCAGTTACTGCAACTATGTGAAATTTTATTTCATATGAAAGTGAAGAACATAATTTAAGCTCAGTATGAAAAAAACAGAACTTCCTATGTACAGAAGTGAATTATGTACAATTAATGATCCATTTATATGAGACGCTCTCCAGAAAACCATACCTTAAGTAGTGTGACAAAATTTTACACCACAAAGAGAAAAGGTGGGTAGGTTGAGAAATATTGATCTTTAATTTTGAACACCATGGTTAGCCTGATCCTTGATAATCCATAATTGGATAATGAAGGTGTGTTGTTCCTGAATGTTTTTTATTTTTTTTATTTCCAACATTATTACATTGTCAATTATTATCTTATTATATAATATGCTATGGTGTATGTTTCACAAAACTCAAGCTCCTAAACCAGAGGGAGTTAGAAGGTGCGGTTTGTACCAAAATCTTCCAAATCGTCTCAATAGTACAGGAAAAATGCATTTCTTGAAAAGTCGACGGAAATATATTTGTTTATAAAGTGCTTTTAAACAAATAAACAAGACAATAGCCCCTGGCCGAACTGTGTTGCGTACAGCCCATATAGCACTAGAGCCGGGCACATGGAGCGCACACAACCCATTATGCGAGAGTTCTCGCACGGGTCCGCTGGTAATTATTATTTTAGAGTATATGAGTGTCGCAAGCTTAGAACTTCCCATTTCACTTTCTTTTTCTTTCTATTCTCTCCCTCTCTCTCTCTCTTTTTTTTAACATGTTTAATTTTTTTAATTTCCAGTGAATGAAACTGCTAAATATTTATGGAAATTTATTTGAATATGCAATGCAGATATTCCCTTATCTTGTGAAACAGTCTGATTTACTTAAATCTTTAGTATACTATTGCAGTACCATACTCAACATTTCTATTCAATTTCCTCAAATTTGAATAAATTTTGTCTTACAACTTCAAAGTTAGGCACTTAAAGTGACCAATTTTTAAATTAGAGACGACTGGTTTTCACGAAATTGATCACAAATTTACCTACTACCATATTATAAAATAAACCAAAAATGAGATTTTCCGGCTTAAGGTATGGTTTCCTGGAGACTGTCATATATGTAATCATAAAAGAATATCATCAGGGCCCACTGATAAATATGTACAGACAGGAACTACAGAGAGTTTGTTTTATGTGCGACGGGGACCCTACCTCGCCCGCTGGACCGTGTTGCGAGCCTG
Organism: Meconema thalassinum; assembly: GCA_946902985.2. Taxonomy (NCBI): domain Eukaryota; kingdom Metazoa; phylum Arthropoda; class Insecta; order Orthoptera; family Tettigoniidae; genus Meconema; species Meconema thalassinum. The sequence continues at coordinate 165,202,293 of OX336389.2, forward strand.
TCTCCCGCCAGACACTTTCCCGTAATATGGCACTCGCGCAGCACTGAGTCACTGAGAATAGGAATTTGTACTTGAATGTGATCCTTGAACAATCTTTTGACGAACTGACTTACAGAGAGCGATTGTCAACTTATTTTCAACAAGATTCTGCCACTGGTCACACTGCCGAAGCATCCATGACAAAATTGCATCGCATTTTCGGTACGCGAAGCCCCGTGAAGCCCAGACTTATCACCATGTGACTTATCTGTGGGGACGCTTAAAAATAGAGTGTATGCGAGAAACCCACACACTATAAATGAGCTTAAAGACTATATTACACCTAAAATACAGTCAATCGGTGCTGAGGAACTTCAGAAAGTAAATGACAATTTCATAAAAAGGTGCCAGCGATGTGTAGCAGTGATTGGCGAACATTTTCGGCACCAGCTGTGAACTACGTAAGTACAAATTCCTACACTCAATGACTCAGTGCGCATAACGGCAAAGTGCCTGGCGGGAGACAGGCTCGCAACGCGGGCGAGTGGGCAAGCGAAGGTCCCCGTCACATATAAAACAAACTCTCTGTACAATAGAACTTTTAAAATTTGAAATCGAAGGAATATGGAAAAAAAGTGAAACACCCAAAATTCAAATTAACCAATAATATGAGCTGAGTTGTAACAAGATAGCTATATGAACAGGGATGCCAACCTTTGGAGGGGTCAGTCAGTAATCAGCCAGACTTTGGTGTGTGTGTGTGTGCTACAAACGATATACAATATAGAAAACAAATATCAAAATAAATGCATTTTGTACTATGGCACTAAAGAAATAGGTATAATAAAAGACTCAAGCAGATAAAGGATGACAGCACTTACAAGAACCGTTTCCCAGTCAAGATCTGGGGCCAGTATGCTACATCCAATTCCTGATGAATATTTGACATTTTCATATAATACAAATAACCTACTTCAATTTTGAGGTAAACTACCAATATTACAGATCAGGCGATCACTTTCAAGAACAGAAACAAGTTTTGTGATGCCCATTTGCAGCGGTCTATTTTAATGGTACTCGTCTGGTTCGATTTATTACTTCTTTTATTATTTCTGGAAAATGGGTCACAATATATCCAGACAGCACATTTGAGGTTAACTTTACTCTCCTTGCCCAAAGAGTAAAAACTTCATGGAAGAACTATAAGTTTTATAATTTCTTTGAGATAAATGAACCAAGTGGTACTTTTATCCATATGTATAATTTCATGATTGCCTCCATAATACTGTAATAAGGCAACAAACTCTGCTGGGTAATAATTATGGACAACCCATAATGGTTGGCATCCCTGTAAGAGCAATAAATAATTTACCTTAACATGTGTTACTCCGTACATAGGGTATAAATCAAGCCAAATAAGTGTGAATTGTTGTAATTTCTTACCTCACAAAAATTTCCAAATATTTCTACTAGGCATTTCTTGGATATTTAAACACAAAATATGCCTTGAAAAAGTAATGTAGCACATGAAAAGTGCAGACTTAAATAAGTTTTTCACTTAAGTAGCATTAAGTGAAAAAAAATATTTATCTTGGTTTGTTTTGTTTCTTTTAACTGGACACAATGAACAAAATCAGCTGATTAACTTCATTAAAAATGCTGTCTTTAACATCATAGCTCACCTTTAGGACACTGCAGACATATCTGGCTTTATGGCATTTGGAAAATTCAGTCTTTCATACAAGAGATAAAGGGAGACACAAAACATTGGAGGAAAATGCGAAATTAATTACCGAGATGTGAGAAAATACTATCACCAAGCCCTCTATTGGCTACTTCCCCTCTTCCCCAGTCTAAGCCAATGGTAACATTTGTTCTGTTAATGACATTGGTGTTTTATTTATAGGCTTGGGATATCATGGTCTTCAGGCATGTGAGCTTACTGCATATCTGTCTTGTGTTTGATAAAATTAGGAAGCAAAAGCATGATGATGATTTATGGTTTGGATGTTTATGACATGTCACATTTCTTTTCTGGCGTTGATTTCAATTGTAGTGTTAAATTTTACATAGTGAACATTTCTGATTACTTTTAGATGTATTATGTAAGTCAGATATTTGCATATTTCGGTTATATTTGTGGACAATATGTTATATTCAGATGCATTATTTGCCTATATTCTAAGAATTACAGGAGTTACTGCTGATATTTTGGTCTGATGGTCTTAGGACTTTATATTCCACTCTAATTCATAATGTAATCGTTTATCCACAGTTTATGATTAATGTTCTTTAGAGGAACAAGAAATGTGAATTAAGTGAATACTGGAAGACACTATGCAATTTATAAGAAGGTTAAAACATTACACAGCAAAAACTTCCAGTTTAGTGTTGAAATAGCACGTATCAATGTTTTTAAAAAAGTAGCATTTTATATAATTGAATAGAATAGAATGCTCTCCATTCCAAATCTCAGATTGCCAGAAATTTGGGACAGAGTATCAATTATTGCAACCATCACTCGATACATGTGATTGTTAATTCTAGTAATTCCCTAATAGCACAAAACACATGCTGATTACACTTTATGAAGATTAAATAAATTGAAATAGTAATAACAATAATAATAAAGCAGGTGGAGACTCCCGTTGGGATAGCTTCACTCAGGGAATGGTACCCCTGCCCATGCAGCCCCAAGTCCCTCTGGCAATAAAATAAGTCAAAGATACATTCATTGGTTGTACAGAGTATTACATGCTATATGGAAGGACAATAAGACCCCTGATGACTAGTCTAAAGGTGTAATAGTGCCCTTGTTTAAAATGTGAAAATGTGCAAGAACTATCATGGAATTAATCTGTTATCCTAGGGTCTAAAAATCTTGGAAAAAATAATTGCGAAAAGACTACGCAGGCACTTACAAACAGCTTTAGAAGAAGAACAACATGGCTTTAGACCAGGAAGGAGTACTATTGACTTGATCTTTACAGCAAGAATGCTTATTGAGACAAATCTTGAAAAAGGGAGTTAGTAATGATATTTCTAGATATAGAGAAAGCTTATGATAGCATTGTAAGATCAAAAAATCTGTAATGTTTAGAAAGGCATAATGTCCCAAAAGACTTGATAAACAAGATCAAAATGCTGTATGAAAACACAAGGGCATGTGTAAGAATAGATAATGGGGGAAAGCAGATGGTTCACAACAAAACAAGGAGTCCAACAAGGAAGTTAACTGTCACCATTGCTATTCATCACAGTGAAGGACATAATCCTGAAGAGAATAAAAGAAAAAAAAAGGGTAATGAAACAAATGCCCTTGTCTTTGCAGATGATGTCATGATTTGGGGAGAAAGTTCCCGAGAGGTACAAGAAAAACTGGATGCATGTGACAAGCTGTTCAAGAAATATGGGTTGAAAATAAGTCAAAGTAAGACAATAGTGATGACAACAGGACTGTCTAATGCAACCATATACTTGAATAATCAACCTCTACAAATTGTTGATCAATTTAAATATCTTGGTAGCACACTGAGTAAGGATAGCAACAGCAACACTGAAGTGACAAATAGGACTAGTAATGCAGCCACCTTCTATGCACAAGTTAGAATACTACTGTGGGATAATAAGGTGCCCAGGAAGTGTAAACATATACTGTTTAAGACATACCGGTACTACATCCTAATTCTAACTTACAGAATAGAAACATGCACCCTGTCCAGAAGAGAAGAGAGTAAGATTCAGGCATTCGAAATGAAGTTTATACGAACAATGCATCAAAGGGCAAGGAGAGACAAAGGAACGAAACGAACAGGACAGAGGCTGGCATAGATATCAGTGCTACAAAACATTTGCAGAAGCAACGATTAGAATGGTGTGGGCATCTTCAAAGAATGGGAGATGAGAGGACACCAAAAGCTCATTTCAACAAGATTATCCCAGGAAAAAGACCAGTAGGAAGACCAAAGAAGAAATAGTTGGACTAAATCAAGGATGATCTTGAAGGCAAAGGGCTAGACTGGAGAAGGACTCATGAAGACCAACTATTCATGGACAGGAAAAGGTGGCGAGGGCTCTTTAACAGCACCCGGGCGACTGGAGCTGCAATTTGATGATAATGACGTCAAAGAAACCTACAAATAATGCGACTGCTATTAAAATGTCTTAAACACTAGGATCTACGTGATACTTGTTAGTACAGTATATTGCTATTAAGGAACACTTAATATTACAGTATTACGGTATAGAAAGGGCAACATTAGGACAGCTAATATGTACTGATATGTTCTTTCTTATTCAAATTGGTACGGAGAGGCTATCCTAGACTTTAACTAAGTTTTATTGTTTAGGATACCACCTCTTGCACCCTTATAGGTAAAGTATTATTTTCTCACATGCATCTTTGTTATGTTTCCCATCCATCACTTTCCTATCCCATATTCCCCAGATAACATCGAATAGTTTCACTAATCTATCAGACTTCCTCCATTCCCTATTTAGTAATCTCATTATACTATGATATTATTTTTCACCTTATAATCTGTTTATATCTCCCTGATCTACAAACTTTGCTATTATCTTGATTTCATTGCATTCTCTGAGCAGGTATGTTGCACTCACAACTTTTCCACAAAAGAGGCAATGGTCCTCTTTTCCTATTTTTCTCAATGCTTTGTTCTTATACATACACACACACCCCTATTAATTATCCCGAATTATTCCTTCCATTTCTCTCTTTGTTAAACCTTCAGGCTTTATTCTCATATATAGCCTTATTGCTCTGTTAAGGTTCTCCTGTATTATACTCTTCTCTGAGTACCGGTACCTGCAATTCTGTACCCTTTACCAATGTGCACACTCTAATGGGACACCCTTTCCTCCTTCCTTCATAACTCCCTGTCCCAAAAGTACCCCATTCCTAGTTCTTCCAGTATATTTCTTACCCCATACACCCAGTACCCGTTTTGATAATGTTTCCTTTGGTGCTGGTATGTTGCTTTTAGTATTTTACTCCCACCATCTACTTTCAGTTGTATCCAGTACTTGATAATTCATTTCATGATATGTTTTCAAATACTTACAACCTCACGCACATCATTCCTGCTGTAGTGTTTGCTGTACAACCAGGTAGCCCTATTATCTTAGCAAACTTACATACAATAGCAACCAGGTTTGCAGTTGCTTCTTCGAAACCCCAATTTTCACTCCATATAATACTTTTGATATGACTAGTGCATTAAATACATTCTTGTTTACTTTATAGTCATTATTTGGTATCTTACTCACCAATATTGTCTTCAGGTACTCAAATTTTCTCACAATCTCTAATTCTGACCCAGTCATGAACCACTTTCCATTCTTGGGTAGTTTATGTCCCTTTTTAAACACTATAACTTAAGTCGTGAGTGGATTCATTTTTAAATGTCAGTCTTCACAGTATTTCGTTATGTTAGTTAGTTATTGTTGTTTTAAGGGGAGGAACAGCGAGGTCACCTGCCCCTACATTATTTCCAAATCCCATCAACACTATATTGCATATTTAGAAAGCAGAAGGATGTCATCTATAAAAATAATATTGCCTGAGATATTTGATTGTCCAAACAAGGATTGGATCGTTGTTCAAAACCCTTAAGATTTGAAATTATCATTAAAAAATAGCAAATAGAGCATCAGCAATAATTTACAGCCCTGTTTTAATGCCAGATTTGACTTCATCTCTCCCATGATTATATCTTCTTTAACTTCGTTGTTAATTCAATGTAGGGGATTGGGACATATTGGTCATCAGCCCCATGTAGTAGGATGTGTGTGAATTTGTCTGATAAGCGGTATTTATGTGATGACTGTAGTAGTGTGTGTGTGTAGCTGTATTAGGGACAGGGATGGGGTAGGTGCCCAGGGCTTGAAATCCTGGGCAGAGTGTGGAAATAACCGTGGATAAACCACACTTAGGATAGCCACTGTCAGCGCCAGGATTCAAACCTATGATCTCCGGACGTGCTGCAGCTACCCGGGCGGTCATGGTGCACAATTTAACAAGCACAGCCACGCTGAAGGATCTATATTTTTAATTGCACATTTGACGTTGAAATACACATTCTCAATTGCTCTTATCATCTTATTTCACATCCCGATCTTCCCCAATTTAACAACGTTACCTCATCTGCTCACTGAATCAAATGTATTTCCTAATCAATTGTTGTGATGTACAGTTTTCCTATTTCCTTATATAAAAAAAAATAACACCAACAAACCATTTTGTCTCATTGAATATGGATATATTTGTTGGGTCACATATTGTCAATTTTAGCTATTTTTAAGGTCATATTTGCCTGCATATTCCTCAATATTTTAGGTCATAAACATCCTTACCCTAATGATGATGTTATGGATTTAACGTTCCTTTTCACTGATGCAGATTTAGAAATGCCGGGGTGCCAGAATTCTGACAAGAACTTGTCAGTAAATCTACCGACATGGGTCTCTCACATTTTAGCACCCTCAAATGCTGCATGACTGCTGGATTCGATCCCACAACCCTACACACAGCAGGCGGGAACCTTACTGCTGCACCACACAGCTGGTCAGAAACCATAATAATAAAAGCCTGGTAACTCACGTGTGGACTGAGATGCCGAGGGGAAGCAATCAAAATACAGATTACTATGTGACATATCGTTTTGAAGATCATTCATAGCAGAGTTTTGAGTTACAGAATTGGTCTCTTTCCCCTCCCCCCTATTTTAAGGCGATGTAGCCTCTAGTTGTTTTTTAACCCGGTAAAGCCAGATACGATTGCTTGCCTACTTTAAAGTGTATACCAGACCAGTACTTTAACGTATTGGTGTTACATTTTGTGATATTGGTAGCAGATCATACTGACAGTTTCTGTGTCCTTTAAATGAGAGTGTGTGTGGTGGACTGTTTCTGCCACCATCACCTCTGTAGTCCTATCAGCCACAACCGACTGAAGGAAAGTTTCAAATAGGAAGACTAACTGGCGTGCCTGCTAACAAGTGATTCACATTGCTGCAGTGAGTGCAAACTGTGAAGTGAATATATACAGATTACAGATACAGTACTAGCCTAGCCTATAACTATTGCACTGGATTAGTATTTGGTGTCATAATTTAGAACATGATGACTTACAGGAAGCACAGTATTTTCATTACAATGGTAATATTTAAGCTACTATACCTAGTGAAAACTCTTTATAATGGACTTTTACTGCAACAACACAGTATAACATTTTTCACAAGAGCTCCCTGCAGTGAATTCAGACTCCCATATACTCTATAATGAACACATAAATACTGAGCATCTTCTTCAAACTCCTTGAATTTAGAATTAAAAATAACACATTTCACTAGGCACTGTAACAAACGAACACAAGATAACCTGATGTTTCTCTCCCTTAGAACAGCAGGTTCCTTAAGAGCTCTTTGCCTTATCAATATCCTTCTCTGTAACTCTGTCGTTCTTCTCCCTATGCTTATTGTATAGGAATTTGCAGTCATCTATAGTAAACCTGAAACAGTTAGAATTGTATTATTTTCTGCTGTAATATTTAAGGTACAAGCACAAATATGTATATGTATATGGGAAAAGGAAATGTCAACGCTAACTTTTATTTAAAAAATAAAAGTTGTCTTACATGTTTTTTCTCTACAAGGACAGTAAGTAAATATTAAAACATTTGATTTTTAAGGAAGTAAGTTTGTAGTTCTACGTGACAGTTAATCTCGTGATCATGAGCCATGGGACCTCCATTTTTACGTGGAATCCAAAACACAAGATGTGATATTTCACTTAGAAAATCTCACATACATTGACCAGGAATTGAACCCGGTCCACCTTGGTGAGAGGCAAGCAGCTTGACCACTGCACTACCACGCCCCATATTTGGTTTTTAAATGCCATAGTAGCAGAATAAACAAAATACAGTATAAACAATTACATCGGGGCTATATAGTAAATGACAGTCAAAACAACATGAAATAAGTAAAATTATGAAGTAAAAATGATGTATCTTTGAAAAATTGATAAATAAAAGGATAAACTTGACTTGAACAAGTGGTTCTATTTGCTCCTAGTTGGAACTCTTAAAATATGAAAATGTCATCCAAATGCATGTAGAATTCAATATAGGCAGTTCAGTTGAAAAATTAGCACTTCCAAATATACGGACAGTTCAAAATTAGAAATACTGTATACCGGAGTTAAAAGTAGAAAAGTTTCTATCAGCTATCGAATGGAATTATTTAAGCATTTTTGTAATGTTACACCATGTCGATTATAAATGTTTATACTGCTCCGACCCGGCCCAAGCTGGAAAACGAAAATTGATGATGATGATGAATACTGATCCTATCTGCACTATGTGATCATCATATATGATGCATAATGTTACAAGGTAAATAATTGTCGACTACAAGTATGCAGCAGAGATAAAAGTTCGAGGTGCAAAATTAAAATCTTAGACAACTGCCATGTTAATTAATTTTGAGGGCTTGTGACACCTAGGTAATCAGCCCCAACTGCCATGTTGTTATCTCTTTAGTATAGCATCATAGAATTATAGCAAGTCTTGCGTGTGATGTTTCGATGCACGTGTACAAATAGTCTCAAACAATGTTAACATTAAAAAATTCCCTTGGAAATTTTGATCTCACTGCTTTTGGTTTATGAATGACTTGCAGTGCCCTTCTCTCAACATGTACAAGCCAGTGTCTGGGTGAGGTGTACCATACCAAATGGTGAGCCCAATGATACACGGGAGCGAAATACTGGCAACTAAATTATACATGTCTGAAAAGCATTAATTATTCTGAAATCTTCAATCAGAGCATAACAATTTGGAAACAGATTTTTCACCATAATTGTTAGATTATAAAATCAAGGTCAATAAATTCTTGAGTTTTCATTGCTCTTTGTGAAGATATGAAACACTGCTTCACACTGAAATAAGATGGTTGTCTCGGGCCAAAGTTTTTGTTCAACTATTCATCCTTCAGAATGCAGTTACCTCTCATTTTGACCTGTCGTCAAGAGTAAGTCATACTGAATGGTCATGCCATGTCTCAGTTGTATATTTTCAGCCATGAATGAACTGAACATAACTCTGCAAGCCTCATGTGCAGCTATGCACAATTGAAACAATGTTAATAAAAATCAAATTTTGGGAGTCTTGTTTGAGAAAGAAAGTTATGGAGTGCTTCCTTACATTGCATGATATTTTGTGTGAATCAGAAATCAGAACTTACTCTCTTGCGGATTTGAGCCAAAACATTATAGAACATGTACAGCTGATAAAATGAAAAGTGGGCATAATCTTGAAAAGTGAATATTTTCTAAGTTCCACTTCAGATCACGGTGCAGTTACATGATGTATGCAATTGTAGATAGGCAGTTAAAACAGTTTAAAACTATGCTGTTTAAGAAAGAAATGGGAGTGTTTTTTAAATTTTAACATATAAACAGTGATAAACATTTATGAAAATTGCACCAGTGTTTTATAAATTACAGATGTTGTGTGTTTGTATTATATGACGGCAGATCAAAAAGTCATTGCCTCAATTTTTTTTTAGCCAAAAATAAAAATACAGACCAGTAATTACAAATATACGTACTATTCAGCATACCTTACACTATTTTTCCACATATTCTCCACATTTGTTCAGGCATTTGTCCCATCGCAGCACTAAATTAGAGATGCAGCTGGCTGACTGTTGAACCATCGTCGGACTGCTGTCTTGGTGTCATCGTTGCATGTGAATCGCTGTCCTGCCAGGAACTTCTTCAGTGGACCATGACAATGTGAGACCACATGTGGCAACCAGAACGGCCAACAAGCTCCCGTCATTTCACTGGAAGAGTCTGGACCACCCACCATAAGCCCGTACCTAGCCCCTAGCGATTTCGACGTTTTTGGTCCGCTGAAGAAGTTTCTGGCAGGACAGCAATTCACGTGCAACGATGACACCAAGACAGCAGTCCGACAATGATTCCACAGTCAGCCGGCTGAATTCTACCACAGGGGCATCTCAAATTTAGTGCTGCGATGGGACAAATGTGGAGACCATGTGGAAAAATAGTGTAAGGTACATAGGACAGTACAATAGGCTATATTTGTAATTGCGTGTATGTATTTGTTTTGCTAAAAAAAATAGGGGCAAAGACTTTTCAATCTGCCCTCGTTGATTGTTATGATATATGTTAGCTGATGAAGGTCTCGTGTAGGACGGAAACATGTAATAACTAGGGCTCGGATTTTTAGATGCTAAAAATCAGGAAATATTTATTTTTTATGTATTAAAAATACCTGAAATATGTGACAAAAAAAAAAAAAGAAAAATATTTAATTATAATTTAGTTTTGGATCACTGAAAATGGCAATGAAAATAAATCTGTAGCATCACAAATTCAGAAAAAGGAAATTGCTTTTCAACACACAAAGAATGTTTATAACAAAAAAAGCTTGTCCTGGAACAACAAAATTCGTCATTACTGTACAGTGATTAAACCTGAAGCTCTATATGCTTCAGAAACGCTCAGTTTACATCGTAAGACCTTAAAGGAAAAATTAGAGATTAAAGAAAGGAAAATCATGAGGAAAATCTTAGGGCCCAGAATTGTAAATGGCATACACTACCCCAAACCCAACTCTGAAATTTATAAAAGAGTTTCTAAATTAACTGATACAATGAGATTGCAACGAATTCAGTTTCTAAGCCATTTGGAAAGAATGAATCCTACCAGACTCACTTATCGAATCCACAAATTTCTGCAAATCAAACGCACAAGACCAAAATGGTATAAATAAGTAGAGAAAGACCTTAATGAATTGGGTTCACCAAATTTACAAGATAGAAATATGATCCGGAAAATTGTTCACACAAGGGGATTTGAGGAAGATGAGAAGAAACCACAGCGACGTACCTGGTCGGAGGAACAGAAATTACAGCAATCAGTGAAAATGAAGAACTATTGGGCAAGGAGGAAAGCTCAGAAAATGTTGATTCCGCGTGGTCCTAAGTGACCCATTCGCGAAGAAGAAGAATTTAGTTTATTAATGTGAATTTAAACAATATGCAGTACTCACGAATGCAATTTATGCTATGCTTCACTGACTGCTGAAGAATTACAATACACAATGAGATACATCTTCAGGTTGTCCATCACTAATGGCCAACGATTATCGCGGAACACTTCTTCTGAAGGCGCGAAACTGCGACAATATGTTTCTTGCGCTCAAGGTGTGGTGTAACTTTAGATCGCTGTTCAGCCTTGATTGTTTTCCCACATGGTTGGCAGAGCAGAACGCCCCCATCAGAAGTAAAATTATCCTTAAATTCTGCAACATACTGCTGCAGACGTTAATCCTTAGTTACTTTTACTTTAGAACTTACACTTCACAGTGCCAGAAATGAACTGCATGTGAGTGACACTGGTTCCAGCTAGCTGGGAGGGGGGAAAGGTCTAGCAGCAATATGGCTATGGACAAGGAAATCCCCGCCGGCTTCCACAGTGAGTGGGACGGTGTAACGTATTTTTCGTGGGGTTTTATGCAACTGGCATAAGTCAGTAGGAAGCCATTCTATATTTATTTACGCGGCAAATTGTTCAGCCAAGATAATTTTTCATGTTAATTTATTATTATTATTATTAATTTATTATAATTATTATTAAGGTATTTTCAGAGCATTTTATAAAAATTATTAGCATTCAGATAGGTTTTCTATGTCTTAGAAAACGCTATCAAGCAAATTATTACGAACGACGATATCATAGAAAATTATCTGATTACGGAATTTTACGGAGTTTTTGTCAGTTAGGGTATTTGAGAGAGATGACTCACTGGGATTTCAAGTACACGCTGAATCTTGTCGAGGAGCATGACGCAATCTTGGGTCGCAAGGTCTAGAAAAGGCGAATTGTGGAAACGGAAATCGACTTCTCCCTCCCGCGGAGTGTAATGAGGAAGGAGTGGGGATCTAGCGCGTAGGGTGCAGCCAATCAGTGGCGACGACGTAAGCTAGATGTCGGTACCATGGTGGGGGAGCCAACAGGTGCATATATCGTTCGACGCGCCGTGAAACAAGAACAATCTGTGTAGTTCTTGCCGAGTGTGGATATACGCGGGAATCGCTCCGATGTTCCGTGGAAGAGGACTATCTGTGAAATACTTGAGGTGTACGGTCGCAAGTGCGTGTCGCTCCGATGTTCAGTGGAGTTAGCGACGAACTTTTGTAAAACTTGGTTGTACGAGTGTTTGGGTCCGAGGTACGGACCATAGAATTATCTAATCTACCAGAATATCATCAAATTCCGACGGAGATGACGACGTCCAGGAGACTGTGGGAAGCTCACAACATCTTCAAGAACGAGGGAAATGCTTTGGCAATTTCCAGTGGTAAGCGCCAATGACGCAGAAATACGCAATCTCTCATTTTCTTTGTTCTACATTTCATATTTCAGTAACTTCATAGCTTGGAAATAAGAGTAAAATCAATTTATCAGACTCCGTTTTCACGTAATTTTCTATCGGTAATATTCAAATCACAACGCTCCAATTTAAATTTTATACTTATTATTATTAATTTTGCTATTCTTGTTTTATATAATAAATTCATTTCTTTTACAATGCAATCTTTGCTTTCAGTAGGTAGCATTAGATATAGACCAATTCCTTCTCCTGATACAATTGTTTGTTGGGTTAATGATCAAATCATACCACGATCTGAGTGAATAGAGTCTTGAAGGTGTTCTGCCAGAGCTAGACGTTGTTAAATACAAATTTAGATTTCAACATTGCGTTGAGGTCTTGGCGCCCATTAAAACAACATAGCTTAGGCAAAGGTAAACAGTTACATTTCTCACCCAACAGTTAGGAGCTAGCAAAACGTCTCATTTGTACGCTCAACGTGGAGCAAAGTAAATAACGTTTCACTTGTCGCCGACAACTTGGGGCTGAAAACCTAATAACATTTGTGGAAGGAGAAGGGTATATATTTCTGTGCCTGTATTTTGGGGGTTATTTGTCTGTATCAGTGTATATCATTATGGGGGATGAGAAAGAAAGACAGATGAGGTTACGTAGTGGTCATCAACGGGAGAGTGATGATACGAGCAGTATGTCGAGTGATGGTAGTACCGGGGTAGCGGAGGTAAATCCCGATACTGAAACAGGGAGTGTAGGCGGCCAACCAGAATTAAAAACTTTACTTCTCGAGTTTATGTATCAGAACAAAGTTAGTAGTGATGCCTTAAATGCAAAGTTAGAACAGAATAACGCTAAATTAGAACAAAACAGTAGGGAAAATAAAGAAAGTACAGAAGCTTTAAATGCAAAGTTAGAACAGAATAACGCTAAACTAGAACAAAACAGTAGGGAAAATAAAGAAAGTACAGAAGCTTTAAATGCAAAGTTAGAACAGAATAACGCTAAACTAGAACAAAACAGTAGGGAAAATAAAGAAAGTACAGAAGCTTTAAATGCAAAGTTAGAACAGAATAACGCTAAACTAGAACAAAACAGTAGGGAAAATAAAGAAAGTACAGAAGCTTTAAATGCAAAATTAGAACAGAATAACGCTAAACTAGAACAAAACAGTAGGGAAAATAAAGAGAGTAATAGGGAATTGAGCGATAGTTTAAACGCCAGATTAGAACAAAACAGTAGGGAAATGAGTGACAAATTTGAACTGATTAGAGGTGAGATCCGGGGGGTGATGGAAGAAAAGGCTAAAGAGATTATTGCAGATGTAGACAGAAAATTAGGAAAAGTACAGGAGGAGTTGGAAATTAGAATCAGTACACAGGCTGAAAATTTAAAAGAACTAGTGCAACTGGAAACACAGCAGGTCAAAAAGCAATTGGGGGGAGAAATTGACAAAATTCAGGTAGCTACTAAAGAGGTTAAGGAACAGCTGGGGGGTAGAATTGAGAAAGTCCACTCACAAATAGTTGCAGAAGTAAATGATTTAAGAGAGAGTAATAAAGAGAGCATTAGCAAGATTGAGGAGAAACAAGCAAAGCTATATGATAAAGTAGAAGAATCAGAAGGAAACATTAAATTAACAGTAAACAGTATTGAGAGGAAGGCTGAGGAGAAAATCGCAGAATTAGAGTTAAAATTCAAAGCTAGGATCAGGCAAGAAAATAGTCAGAATAGGCCAGTTTTTGTGAATAGCACACACAGGGAGGTAGAACTGGGTAAGTTCAGCAATCGACAGGGGTGCCCAATGGAGTTCATGAACACTATAGAAAATAAATTCGGGGAGAGGTTGGAAAATGGTAGTATTGAGTGGTGCCAGGTAGTTGAAATTTTAGAACAAGTGTTTGTGGGGGAAACGAGGAATTGGTTTGCTGTCTACAGAGACAAGTTTACTGATATGAATGATTTTAAAATAAAATTCTGTGAAAAGTTCTGGAATGAGGTTATTCAGTCGCAGCATCGTGAGGGAGTAGTGTGTGGTAAATATAACCCTAAAGGAAGCTCCACCATGACCGAATACTTTTTAGGGCAGGTATTAGTGTGTAAATATCTGGATGGCTTGAAGGAGGAAAGTGATGTGGTAAGGTTGCTACTTAGGCACTTTCCCTATAGGATCAAGGAGGCTGCTTGTATCCAGAATGTAAAGACTATATCACAAGTAGAAAGTTTGTTAAGCACATTTGATGCACTAGGGAGAGGGGGTTATGAGGACAATTTCAATAGGAACCAGGGTAATAATAATAATAGACCTAATGAAGCCAGGCATCAGGAAGTTCAAGGGAACGGTGGCGAAGGGGCCAATGCTCAAAATAGAAATAATAATAATCAGCTAAATCAGAACAGAGGAAATGGCTATGGTAATCAGTATCAAGGGAGGAACAATGATTACAGGGGAAATCAAGGGAGAAACAATGATTTCAGGGGAAATCAAGGGAGAAATTATAATGACAATAATTACAACCAGAATAGGGGTCAAGGAAGAGGACAGCCTAGTGGTAGTAATATACAGCCAAACAATGACAACACAGCCCAGAACAACCAGACCAGTTTAGTAGTTAGTAGTACTATGGCCAGCTGTAGCGGTTCTTTAAACGCGAACCAGGCAGCGAAGTAAGGTCAGAATCTCAGTCTGTAGCATGCCCTGTCCATACAATTATACAGGAACCCTATGACCTAAATGTAAGAAATGAATTATTACATGAACTAAATGATGAAGGTATTATTCAGGAAGTGGTTAGTAAGAGCCCCATAGTTAAATTTAACGTGTCCGAGGCGTACACAGATGTTTTAATTGATAGTGGTTGTATGAAGAGTTGCATAAGTAGTGCATTTTATGATAAAATGAAAGGAACTGGAGTAAATTTTGAGGAGATGCCAATTAAAAGCACTTTTGTTATCACAGCTGTTGGGAAGAGGTCTAAAGTAATTTCTAAGCAAGTTTTAGTAGACATTAAAATTAATAATCATGTAGAGAAGCAGATTTGCCTTGTAATTCCAAATTTAGTATTCAGTGTTATCTTGGGTTCAGAGTGGCTAAGTAGAGTGTCTGGTAACTTATGTTATGATGTAGGGAGTTTGAAATTTAAATGGGGAGATTCTGAAGTAGAAGTAGCGTTCAATGACCATATTCAGAGGAGTAGTATTGTAGGTGTGATTTGTACTTTAAATGAGATATCGCCAGCCGTAGAGCGGGGTTCTCCATGTTTTGTGGGCAGTGTGATTACGAACGGAAGTCTAGAGGACTCGTTACGTGAGGCTGCATTTCAGGGAAATATAGAGGATGAACAGTGTGTTCGGCTCTATGATGTGTTATTGTGTAATAGGAGAGTTTTTGACGATCGCATTGGTATGGCCAATTGCTATACACATTCATTGAACGTTATTGATAGGTCAGTATTCACAGGACATAGATATCCTGTACCTTTCGCTTATCAGAGTGCAGTTGAGGCACAAATTAATCAGATGCTTGAAGATGGGATTACTGAGCACTCGAACAGTCCATATGTTAATTCTTTAATCACGGTACCCAAGACCGACGGCACTGTTCGTATTTGTTTAGACGCTCGTTTGGTTAACAGTAGAATTAGTTCAGATCAGCTGAAATCTATGTCAATAGAGGAATTAATGCAAACATTTGAGGGGAAGAAGTATTTCACTTGTGTAGATTTGAGTTCCAGTTTTTGGCAAGTGCCACTTATGTACGAAGATAGACCATTTACAGCTTTTAGTCATAAATATAACCTTTATCAATTTTGTAGAACACCTTATGGGTTAAAGAGTAGTTCAGCAGCTTTAATTAGGGCTTTAAACATCGCATTAGGGGATGACACAGGAGAGTTTGTAACCATTTACATTGATGATATGGTAATTAGTTCACGCAGTTTTGAGGAGCATCTATGTCATTTAAATATAGTTTTTCAGAAGTTAGATCAGGCAGGGTTCACTTTGAAGCTGTCTAAGTCGTCATTCTGTCAGTCAGAAGTGACATTTTTAGGTCATAGAGTGTCGAGTAGAGGTGTAACACCAGAGGAAAGTAGGGTTAATAAGATACTTAACGCAGAGGTGCCACAGAATGTTAAACAGTTAAAAACTTACCTGGGAATTTGCAACTTTTTCAGGAGGTTCGTTCTTAAATACTCAGGGTTGGTAGAACCATTCAGGGAATTGCTTAAAAGTGGGACTCGGTGGAGATGGGAGTCTAAGCATGATCAGGCTTTTAGAGCGCTGAAGGAAGGTTTTGAGAAAGCTGTAGTGCTGAAATATCCGTTAAAAGATAAGGAATATGTGGTTATGACAGATGCTTCACATATAGGCATTGCTGGAGTATTATGTCAGAAAGATGATGAGGGTAATCTGTGCATTGTATCTTTAGCCTCGCGAGGACTGACAGCAGCGGAGAAAAGATACACGATTACTGAGTTAGAGCTTTTAGGTATTGTTTTCAGTTTAGGGAAATTTAGAATGTATTTAGTAGGGGGGAAATTTGAGATCCACACAGATCACCATGCATTACTGTATATGAGGACTTGTAAACTCAGTTCTAACAGAGTTAGTAGGTGGATTCTTGCTCTGCAGGAATACGAATTCACAGTAAAATATATTAAAGGTAAAGATAACATTCTTGCAGACATGCTATCGAGGGACACTAATTTATGTAGGGATTATCCTGTGGTTAAAGCAGAGGATGGTATTTTAATATGTGCATGTGTGGACAGTAGCAACAGGGCATCGTTACAGACACTGAGAAATAGGCTAGTAGAGCAACGTGATGACGTTCATTTAAAGGGAGCCACTTGCAAGGTTGGAAGCAGGTAACGCAGAAACATTTATAGTTTCCAAACGTATTGGAAAAACAGCATATGTGCTGGAGAATAGTGAGGGAAACAGATTATACGGGACGTATAATATACATAGTCTACGAAAATATGTGTCATAAAGTGAGTGTGTTTAGCTGGCGAGCCAGCCTATCAAATGAGTAAGTGTGGTGTCTGGTGCGTGGAAGATCTGGTCTTAAGGCAGGCGTATCAGAAGTCACACAGGGGGGTAGTATGTAAGTAAATGAGAGTTTTTAAGGTACAGGGAAATATGACGGCATTGTCGGATGCTGTTGAGCACTAAATTGTCTCGATGCACCAAGGCCATTTTGGCAGCGCTGATGGGTTCCCATTTATCTCCAAGAGATGGGGGAGCGCTTGAATAGGGCTTGTTAGCTTAAGGCGTCCACGAGATAAAAGATGGGCCATCAGAATGCGAGACAGTCCTTCATGAAACTCATACATATCAGCACACGTGATTTCTGTTTACGGCCTCGCCATGTAAGATTTGTAAGTGTGTAATTTAAGATAATTTGTACAATGGTATTATGTGTGTGAGGAGAAATGGTCTGTGTTGAGAACTAGTATTAAGTAGAATATGGTTAACGGGAACTTAACAAGACAGGGCGATTACGGCACAGAAATATTTGGTGTTATATGTAATGCGCATTTACTGTTTTTTTTTTCAGAAGTCAATATTCATTTAATCTACTTTAAAGAGAGATTAAGTATTATGGTCACGAGGCGCTGCCACAGTAGTGTGATCGTGTGCTCAGTGATAAGTGGAATTAAATGTCACCATAAGGAGGGGACCTCCAGTGAAATTAGGGAGTTCTATGGTGATATAAATATATCAGAACACCTTCAATGCGTGTGATATGACATCATAAATACATAGTGCTCACACATTAATTATGTCTATTTCTCCAACATAGAGAAATTTGAGAGGCGGAAATATCCGTGGAACACTATTCCATATGTAAAACATTGGACTGGTTGCAAAGTGCAATCCATAGTGACAACAAACTTTGACGCAAAGTGCGTGAAGAAAAAATATGAGTGTATATATCTGTAATTTAGGGTGATTTCGTTTATGTAATATGTATTTTGGATGGGGTTTATTAACGTGTCTGGGATAATCGGATAATGGACCGTCGTCACGGTAAATCATCCGATGATCCGAGGCGAATATGTAACGTATTTTTCGTGGGGTTTTATGCAACTGGCATAAGTCAGTAGGAAGCCATTCTATATTTATTTACGCGGCAAATTGTTCAGCCAAGATAATTTTTCATGTTAATTTATTATTATTATTATTAATTTATTATAATTATTATTAAGGTATTTTCGGAGCATTTTATAAAAATTATTAGCATTCAGATAGGTTTTCTATGTCTTAGAAAACGCTATCAAGCAAATTATTACGAACGACGATATCATAGAAAATTATCTGATTACGGAATTTTACGGAGTTTTTGTCAGTTAGGGTATTTGAGAGAGATGACTCACTGGGATTTCAAGTACACGCTGAATCTTGTCGAGGAGCATGACGCAATCTTGGGTCGCAAGGTCTAGAAAAGGCGAATTGTGGAAACGGAAATCGACTTCTCCCTCCCGCGGAGTGTAATGAGGAAGGAGTGGGGATCTAGCGCGTAGGGTGCAGCCAATCAGTGGCGACGACGTAAGCTAGATGTCGGTACCATGGTGGGGGAGCCAACAGGTGCATATATCGTTCGACGCGCCGTGAAGCAAGAACAATCTGTGTAGTTCTTGCCGAGTGTGGATATACGCGGGAATCGCTCCGATGTTCCGTGGAAGAGGACTATCTGTGAAATACTTGAGGTGTACGGTCGCAAGTGCGTGTCGCTCCGATGTTCAGTGGAGTTAGCGACGAACTTTTGTAAAACTTGGTTGTACGAGTGTTTGGGTCCGAGGTACGGACCATAGAATTATCTAATCTACCAGAATATCATCAAATTCCGACGGAGATGACGACGTCCAGGAGACTGTGGGAAGCTCACAACATCTTCAAGAACGAGGGAAATGCTTTGGCAATTTCCAGTGGTAAGCGCCAATGACGCAGAAATACGCAATCTCTCATTTTCTTTGTTCTACATTTCATATTTCAGTAACTTCATAGCTTGGAAATAAGAGTAAAATCAATTTATCAGACTCCGTTTTCACGTAATTTTCTATCGGTAATATTCAAATCACAACGCTCCAATTTAAATTTTATACTTATTATTATTAATTTTGCTATTCTTGTTTTATATAATAAATTCATTTCTTTTACAATGCAATCTTTGCTTTCAGTAGGTAGCATTAGATATAGACCAATTCCTTCTCCTGATACAATTGTTTGTTGGGTTAATGATCAAATCATACCACGATCTGAGTGAATAGAGTCTTGAAGGTGTTCTGCCAGAGCTAGACGTTGTTAAATACAAATTTAGATTTCAACATTGCGTTGAGGTCTTGGCGCCCATTAAAACAACATAGCTTAGGCAAAGGTAAACAGTTACATTTCTCACCCAACAGTTAGGAGCTAGCAAAACGTCTCATTTGTACGCTCAACGTGGAGCAAAGTAAATAACGTTTCAACGGGGCGACAAGATAAGAAAAACCGAGCTGCAAGCAGACATTAGATAGCTCACTGGTTCATGCCCGTTGAAGTAACACAGAACAAAAATGCAACAAACTGAAAGATCTAGCATACTGATTTAAAAAAATGTAAATATTAGGTCTTTTTATGTGCTAATAAGTGAAAAGCAGGAATTTATGAAATTATAGAAAAAATGTTTAAAATATGCATTTACATAAACAAATATTTATTTACCTAAAAATCCAAGCCCTAGTAATAACGAGTATTAAAATATTAAAAATTGTATTTAAAGTGAACAGAAACACTATGGTAGATTAATATGAAGGTAGCGAGTTCAAACCATGTTCAAGTTATAATTTTTATTTTGTTGTCATTTAGATGTTTAAATTGGTTTAAATTGCTTTTTCTTGTTGAAATGAATAACTCTAGCATATTGGTGTCTGTAGAATTTTATAACCTATGTTATTGAGGAATGGGAAGAAAGCTGGAGGCCTTAAGTTAAGAACTATCTCAGCATTTGCTTGGAGTAGAAGTGGGAAAATCGCATCTAACCACTCCTAGGATGGCTCAGTTTTGCCTACAAGGCTCAGTGCACCCCATTCCAACCCTCAGACCAGGATTAAATTTCTTGGCAGAGCCGATAATCGAAACCGAACCCCTGGGGTGACTTTGTGATAGCCCACAAGGACTGACTTACATCACTCTCTCTCCTCCATTTGGTGCTTGGTGAAGAATGGCCTGCCATTCCCCAAAATCCTTCTGCCACCTGATTGATATTATGCCTGCTAGAGTGGAGGCTGTCATTAAGGCGACTGGCTGCGTGGCTCAGTGGTAACATTCTCGCTTAGCTGTGCCCAAGGTTGCAGGTTCACAGTGCAGAAATTAATTAGGAGTGGAGCAGGAAGAATACGCTAAGGATAATGGAGTTCAAAAGGTTAATGACCACCTTGTGGTGTAGAAGCTAGCATTCTTGGCTCTCGCCCCAGAGGTTTGGGTTCAATTCACGGCTTTGCCAAGAAATTTTAATTCTAATAATAATAATGTTATGGGTTTTATGCCACTTTTAACAACTGCGGATTTTAGAGACGCAGGGGTGCCGGAATTTTTCCCCGAAGGGGATTTTTAACATGCCAGTAAATCTACTGACACAGCTCCCTTGCATTTGAGAACCCTCAAATGCTAACTGCCTGCGCCAGGATTCCATCCTGCAACCTTGGGCATAGCAGGCGAGAACGTTACCACTGAGCCACGCAGCCAATTTTAATTCTGGTGTGGAACGGGGTACACTCATCCTTGTGAGGAAATACTGAGAAGAGGAGGGTTCGATTCCCACTTCAGCCACCCTGGAAGTGGTTTTTTGTGGTTTCCCCACTGCTACTCCAGGCAAATGCTGGGATGGTTCCTAACTTAGGCCACGGCCGCCTCCTTCCGAATCCTATCCCCAATTTACACACAATAAGACAAGTTATCACACAAATTCCACAAACACCCAAATACATGGTGCTATAAGAACATGATGTTGCAGCCGCAAAAAATAGCAACAACAACATTTCTTTAAAGGAGCTATATGCAAAACAAAACATGTACCAAAGGAGTCAAATTAAGAGCAATGAACGTAAGTATCTATACCTGTAAAATATAAATGGCAGAGCTATAGTGCTGATATGCCATAAAGCGTGAGCATCTACCAAACCCAACAAAGGGGGGAAATCGAAGACTTCTAAAACCAGGCACACACTGGCGAGAACGACAAATAACACCAGGCGCCAGACATACGGCTGAGTGCGGACACTGCATCCACACCAGATCAGCCAACCCAGGGCATTGAGAACACCTGCAAATAAAACAGAATTATTCAAACAACAATATTATACATGGTATTCATTTGGGCTTATGCCATGCCATCTCTGCAAAATCTTCTGCTCATTTGTAATATTGATGAAAACTGGTTAAACAGCATATTGTACCCGCTGTTTGCTTTCCTGGGGAATATTTCCGTTATGTTGGCATGACATATCCAGATGCGAAAGGAATTCGGATGATGAAAGTTCACCGCTAGCCTTCCTGTCTCCGTTGTTGTCAAACAGTCATAAAAGTTTGCCAACATCTGCAAGTTTCAAGCGGAGTTGGTGACCAGGCCCGGCCAGGACCCTCCAGGCCCCGCTAGGCCGTTGGCGACGGCCTGCTAGTAATCATCAGCAGCGGTGGCCGCGTGCCAGTGGAGTGCGCCGTGGAATTGACTGCCCCGAAATCATTCCCGTCGCTAACGATACGTCTGTTTTAATTATTGATTGATAAGCTCTGGTAGTTGCACTTGGATACGTCGCAGCCTACGTTCGGAGATTTTGCTAGCCGTTTCGCAAAGAGGATACAGTACAAGGGAAAGCCCTACACAAGGGTTGATATCGTATTTGATCGCTACAGACCTTTTTCAGTGAAATCATCAACCTGCAAGAAAAGAGCTAAAAGGTAAAAAGCCAATACGACGAAAAATAGACATTGCTTCTGTGCCATTGCCACCAGACTGGAGGGGCTTCTTGGCTTTGCCCGAGAATAAGGCAGACTTAGCCAATTTCTTGAGCAATGAACTAATGAAGTATCCTTTTGGTGATCTAGAAGTAGTCACCACAAGGGGCTTCAAAAATGAGCGACAAGTCGAATCTACACGCCGAGGCACCCCCGTGCAGCACCTTGCCGCGTCCCATGAGGACGGGGACACGTGCGTCGTGCTCCACGCTACCCGCACGGACTTCCCTGTAAAAGTGATAATGACAAGAGACACTGATATAATCCAGCTGGTCGTGCATCATTTTGACAGAATGAAATGCTCAGAGGTGTGGGTGATGGCTGGGACGGAGAATAAGAGAAAATACATTCCGGTGCACACCGTTGCATCCACACTGACACCTATTCAAAGGGAAAACATTTTGGCGTTCCATGCGCTTACAGGGTGTGACACCACCTCTAAGCCAGCTACTATCTGTAAATCAGCAGCATGGATTCATTACTTGAAGCATAATGAACTGCTCTCCGAACTCGGAGAGCCTCCGCTCCTGGAGTCCACAATCTCAAATGTGGAAAAGTATGTCATGCAAATGAACAAGGTAAGCACACATAACTTAAGTTTTCCTCGAACCCCATCGAAAATTACAGTCTCCAAGCAGAATTTTTCTTGCATTTAGGTGCCACTAGAAACCTGTACTGCTGGTGAAGGTAGGTATCTAATGTTTGGTCTTGTGGATCAAGAAGAACTTCCCCCGACCAGTGACTCTCTGAGGCTTCATATTTTAAGAAGTCATTATCAAGTGAGTATTCGACGTACACAATACTCACAGTATTATTATTTGTGACTCATAGTAAATTAATTTGTCATGTTTCTATGGCAGGCTTGTGTTTGGAAAAACACTCACATGCCCGACCCTGTCTTACCCAATTCACTGGAAACAGGATGGCAGTCTACGGATGGGAAGTTGACTGCTGTACTTAAGACCCAAGAGCCAGTTCCAAAGAAATGCGACGATCTGATTACGTGTGGATGTGAGATCAGATGCACCACCGACATATGTGGTTGCAAAAAGAGGAAACTCTTATGCATAAATACGTGTTGTTGCAAGGCCCCTTGCTGCAACAGACGTAAATTAAAAACTATGCCTGTAATATAAAAGTGTGAAATAAAAGTATAATTTTGCTATGTACAACAACTTTGTTCTTCGCTTCAGCAAACAAACCTCCGTTCAACCTACAAATAAATCAACTTAGTAATATTTCACTTAGCATGAGTGAGGAACGTCCGCAGAGCGGCTGGCGGGGCGCCCCGCCACCGGGCGGCCTAGCTTGCCGCTTGGCTGCAGTTTCAACGCCCTCCTGCAGTTACTAAATGACGCTACAGGCTAGGCGTATACGCATCGTAATACTGAATGCTAGAACTACAATTAATGTACCATCCCAAAGTTTCGTTTACCGTGTACATTTTCCGTAATCAAAGCGAAACAAAAGTAACTTTAAAAAAATCCATAAGTCGGATTTCAGGTACGATTCCAGGGTTAAAATTCCAAGTTTTAGGATAACCAAAGTATGTAACAGGTAGCTGCATGCCTCTTCTACATAGCTGTGAAGTAAAACGGCGCAAATGTTGAACAGATTTTACTCGCGAGCTCAAAATAGCCAACTTCAGGAAAAAGCCACCATCTTGGACGCCATCTTGAATTGTGGACTTTCGGTACATGTCTCGAGTGGGCATCAGGCATTTTCGAACTCAGCAGGGTCAAATTATCTTAAAAAGTCCTGATGCCCAAATGTTATACGATTTGCTTCTTGTATATCGTTTTTCAGAAAAGTGGCCCGGTCTACAAGGGTGGACTGACGAAATAGAGAAGCCGATTACTGGAATTGCCAAGGGCTGAAAATGTTGGCGGCAGTCATCTAAGAAGTACAACGTACAGTACCACCAACAGGGTGTCGAGCGATGACCTGTTTTTAAATTCCCGTATGAAATTCCACCAAATTCCTGTGTGCGCGAGTGAACTCTCTCGTAGATGGTATGAGATTCTACGAACACAAATAAAATACCGTTTACCTGAGGAGAGCTGATATAAATGACTGTTTTACTGAGGAGGGCTGAGAGAGTAGAGAAGAGGAGTGCCACATAATAAATGTTTACGGGAAGTGACTGAATTGTATGGTACCGTAACCGTATAGAGCTTCCACGAGTTAAAATGGCACCGAAGCTTATGCATAGCGAACTTCCGGTCCGCGGATCTCCATTTGATTTTCATTGGCAGTGAATCGTCCGTTCGTGATTATCTTCTTTATTATTTCGGATTGTGGTTTTGTTTTTAGGCGTTCTACTTATAAAATAAGAACTAGAGGTTTGGCCTTTCATGAATATTCCAAAGACAAGTGTCTC
Organism: Meconema thalassinum; assembly: GCA_946902985.2. Classification (NCBI taxonomy): domain Eukaryota; kingdom Metazoa; phylum Arthropoda; class Insecta; order Orthoptera; family Tettigoniidae; genus Meconema; species Meconema thalassinum. The sequence continues at coordinate 165,227,090 of OX336389.2, forward strand.
CTAAGAGAGTAATTAGTAAAACTTCGCATCAGAGACGACCATAACAAACAGCTTGCCTACATAAGTGTGCGATTTGCACATTTCAAACGACAGTGGTCTAGCATATCTTAGACTACAATTGTATTAAGTTTGTGCAAATTAAATATGTTATATGTGAGAATATTATTATAATTTGCTATCCGGTTGCTATATTAGTATATTATGAATTAACGTGACCCGTTTAATGCTAAATTGTGACGGAAGCTACGAGTTATAGGCTATTCGCCGTCAGGGGGGTGCCAATGCGGGTGGTCCTCTGCCTAGCCGCTCTTGGGTCACGTGAAGCCGTGACGTAGGTAGTATGGCAAGTGTCGTGGTAGATACAAGCTAGCCACAGTGAATGTCAGTAGCCGTAGCGAAACAAGTGCTTTATTTCTTGTGTGTGACCTTTGTCTTGTTCCTAGTTTCATGTACATGTTTTATAGGTGGTATATTGTGTATTGAATGTACTCCCCTTCAGTATGTACAATCGTCTGTGCACTAGTTGAAGCAGAATAAACTCATGTACGTTCCCTTACAATGGAATGTGCTATTGCCAAATGCCGGAACTATTAGAGGAAATCAAAAGACAACATTGATATTGTGTATAATTGCTTCCCAAGAGATACAACTCTTGTGAAAGCTTGGCTGGCAAAATGTAAACGAGGGGATAAAGTAAATATATCCTAGTCAATGCAAAAGTTTGCTCCGTCCATTTTACGAGCGATGTTTACTATTGTGATTTAGAGTATGAATTATTGGGCCTGCCACTAAGGAATAAAAGACGTCTCACGACGGATGCTGTGCCATCTCTTCATCTTCCCTTCGCCAGTGTTCAAGAGCCCTACTCAGACATTAAGAACAGCCCTGATAATTAGAATGACGGGTCTCCACCGCTCTTTCAGATAAGAATAAAAATGAAGATTAGCATGCAAATCTTTTCAACTCCTGAGCGTGTAGTGTAGGTCGTTATTTCTCAAGTCAGTATATACATATTATTCTACGAGTTCTGAAATCAGTGGCGTAGCAAAACAACGTAATTCAGATGAGGATTGGGAAGGAGGCGGCCGTGGCCTTAATTAATTTGGGAACCATCCCGGCATTCGCCTGGAGTAGAAGTGGGGAACCACGGGAGACCACTTCCGGGATGGCTAGGTGTAAATCGAACCTTCCTCTTCTCAGTTTTGCCTTATGAGGCGCAGTGTACCCCGTTCCAGCCACCAGACCAGCATTTAATTTCTTGGCAGAGCCGGGAATCGAACCCGGGCCTCCGCGGTGACAGCCAAGAGTGCTAGCCATTTCGCGAAGAGACAGTTCAAAATAATAGGGGGTCCCAATTGTAGGTTGAAATTATATAAATTAATACCTGCTTTTCCAACAACAACAACAACAAAGTGAATTATTAGCAGTCATATGAACCCAGAATTTTGGTTTCATTGACAAATTCGGCAATAGCAACAAAATATAGGGGTGGATGACCTCGATGTTCCACTTTTTAAAACAATCACCACGACCAACAACAAAATAAATATAAATGAGCTGCAATTATTTCAATTGGAGGGATCGTAGGAAATGTTTGAGGTATTCTTTAGTTTACAATCAATCAATGCTTTTTAAGTAGGTTAGACAAGTGTAACAACATCTCTCACTTTACTAGTCATTAATTTTTAAAGTACCTGAGTGGTAATCTATTAAAATACCAAATGTGATATAACTGTGAAAGAAGAATGATAAAACAATGAAGGATAAGAAAAATAAAGGACAGGAGGAAAAGAAATGCCCTCAACCCTAGAACAATGAGGATTGAGGGACTTGGAAGGAAGGAGAGCCATGAAAGGCAGATATGAAAGGAAAAGAGGGGAGGGCCCGCCCCAAGGTAAGACGCGAAAAAGGGGACAAAACGGACCCAGGAATCCCTCGGGGTCGCCAACTCCCAAACTCACCAGTTGTGAGCCCTTGAGGGTGTAGCATTATCCAGGGTGCACCAGAAGTGGTGGGGCTACATACACCCTGCCCCCTGGAGGGCCTTGAGCAGTAGGCAGGAGATAACATGAAAAGAAAAAGAAGCCTGTCCCCTCGATTAATGAGGTTATCAGGAAAGATGAGACAAGGGCCAATTAAGGCGGGAAGGTGAAAGACTCCCTAGGCTTCGGATACCCTAATACCGTTGGGGTCGAAAGGGAACATGAGTTGACCAAGAGAGGTCGACAGGAAAGAAGACGGAGAGGAGCCCGGCACAAGTAAACGGAAGCAATGCCGGACTCAACAGGAGTCCCGTGGTCGCCAACCCATGAACATTTTGAGACAAATTTTTCAATATTTTCGCGGAAATGAATTGAAAGGGGGGTCAACGAATAATGCATACGCTTGCATTAGTTGCAACAGAATTCCCGTGCACTAATGAGGATGCTATTCGGCTGTATGTAACAACGAGGACATTATTAGAATGCGCTTCCTCAATGCCCTTAAGTCTCTCAGAGAGGCTGAAAGAAGGTCAGCAAGCAAACGCCTGAAATGGGCGAAATCAGCCTTGTAGAATCCCTGTGTTGGTGATGCCATGTACTTGTGATATTGTATTATATTGTGTATGAATTTCCTTGGGCTGTGTGATTGTCATGTGATATATAAATAATTAAAATAACCTCACGGAAATCTCTCATTCCATATACTGTTCCCTTCACTCACTACCTCCCAACCGCTGCTTGACATAGTAGCTACGTCACAGCTGCCAGCCAATTGCCGCGCGCTCCCCGACTTGGCCCAACCTTAGTATTTAAGTAACCTTGATTTGCCGTACCGGTAGGCCTAATATTTACTAACAATGCGTCGTTTCTTCTTTAATATTTATTTAATCATTATAATTATAATAGCCTATCTATTAACACCTATTTAACCAATAATCATTTTATAATTATATACATATTCCAGGTATTGCAAGAAAGCGATATTTGAGTAGTCCGTTTGCAAAGGCCGCTAAGTGCATTATAAACGAAACCGAGTAAATGACGAAAAACTGCTACGACCAAACTATTTAAGCTAATACCATATTTTTTATCCCAGAAAATCAACATAAAAACATTTATTATTCAGCTAAAATCTGTGAAATCTACGGTTAGATCTTCTGTCCCGAAACATAAATTAAAATATTGACTTACCGGTTTTTGTACACGATTTGTGCAGTTAACGACATTTGCACCCGTGACAACGAGAGTCCTCAATGAAACTTAGGTTGCGAAACCCGCTATTTTATTGTTTTACGAATGTCAATTGGATGAGATTTTTAATAAAGAACTATTTTAGTTTCAATTTGGTTTATCAGGAAAAATATATTTTGAAAAAGTAGACCACGTCGGGTGCGATAAAAGGATTTTTCTTTTTTAAATACATCTTAAACATCGTGCAACGTCATTTAGACAGCATAAAAATTTACAAATTAAGAAAGTGCACAAACCAAGAATAAATGGCACTTAAGTTATGTCAGGTCATCCTCGACACCGTCCATCAGCTCAAAATCTGCTAGTTCTTCGTCTTCTTCCTCTTGAGGTCGGACGATATTGTTGCGAACGGTTTCTTGTTCCTGGAAGACCTCACTGAAGAATTTTAGGTTGCCGTTCGCTGGCCAGTTTTCGCCGAAGTACAACTCTAAAAGCCGTCAGACGTCTCATAGTTTAGTTTCTTTGAGTGCAACACCTTCTTGAATTGGTGAGGGACCAGGATGTTTTGTTAAAATTCGTACCACCTCAAAATTGTAGAACGGCTCCCCTCGGACCAGACATGTTACTTTTTTGTTTTGCCAATTGTGAACAAGATTTTCTTCCCTTTTTGGAATTGGAAATGCTTACTACCCAGATTTTTTTACCATGCCATCCACATACGCTTTCCAATCCCTAACAGGACATTCATCTTGTTCCAGGCGAACTACTGTCGCAAATTTCTCAATGTGCTTGATGAATCTGGAAGGATTTTCAAAGACACTCACTTTGCGAAGTTGCCGTTCAATATTTCCAAAAACTCTGTCAGGTGGGATAAATGAGAGGCCCACAATTGGGAACAATAACTGTATTTCCTCTAGACATGCGGGAGCTTCTAGCAGTAACCAGTGAGATAGCATGCTGATCATAGTCTTGTTTTGGTTCTGACCCCCACAGCCATCAGAGAATAACTGAAATATTTTCAACCTTAAAAATTTATGCTGGCCAGTTTGTGAAGAAGTGTCGACGCTATTTGGTTTGATCCTTTGGCATGTTGATATTCTAACCAGACGTAAGAAGTTGTTCTCAACTTCCGATATTAACGGGTTCAACAACTTCAACTTGCACTATTTCTCCCACTACTTCTGCCGTTTCTGTTCTTCTCTCCATATTTGGAACATCCACAATAGTATTATAGTCCACAAATGCAATAACTGCTTCACTTATATCAACAAGATCACTCATTTTTCTGGCTTGAAATGCCCACAACCAAGAAACAACCTGTCAATCAAATGTGCTTTTACACGGTGTATTTCGACAAGGCAGCATGTCATTGTTGCGTACGCTTCCTCGATAGTGCAGCCAACTGAAATCTGAAACACAAAACTATCCTTCCCGATCAAAATAAATAATTATTTATTGTAAAGAAATTCTGTGGGAGGAATATTGGCAGTTCTTGTACCAGTTAGCGTGTTTTGCAGCCGTATGTGGCAAGGCAGACGCCATACTTATGGAACTTAGTGGTCTTTGGACACGTGGAATATTAAACTGGCTTTGCAACCGTAGCCAACATGCATTTAGCGGTTTATGCAAACGAATGTGATTTTTGTTGGCCATTTTCAACGGGTTTGAGCAGGATATGCACCCTGAAACTTATTCCATCATGTAGCCAGTTAAAAGACGAACGTGACGATATGCTCAACTTAAAATCGACAAAAAGTGCACTTAGCGGCCTTTGCATCTGGGCTACTCATTTGATAGCACATGCGGTTCCACCTTAAAATCCAATCATGCCTAGTTTTCAGTACCTATGGAAAATATTACCGTAAGTTAATAAACCAAACAACTGGCGAAAATTTTTTAAATGCTCATTTACATCTTCACCCTAGTCTACGTAAAGTACTATACGGTAATCACTGAAAGGGTAGGGTGGGATATGATCTCAATTTCACAAATAAACGAACCTCATTTTGCATGAAATATGGAACCCGAATCCTAATGGAGGTATGGATTGTCTGCATTTAGAAATATTTTAGTCACTACTTTAAAACAAGTTGCCAGAAAACTAAATACAAAAAGCTGCATGCCTACTACGGTGTCAAGTTGCTCTGTAAAAAAAAGGAACCCCTCGCCAAGATTATACGACGTGCATACAGTTAAATACAATCATCCAATTGGAGAAACACTTTCTTTGTCACGATCTTATAAGCAAATCAAACATAAACTGTTGTGAATTTACGGGAAAATGTGCAACATTTAGAGACTACGAGTGCGGCACAACATTAGCTGACATTTTGCATCATTAATCAGGGTTGATACGCTTTCAGGATTTCAAATTTCCCTGACTTTTCCTGGTTTTCCAGACCAAAATTTTAAAAATTCCCAGACCGCAGAGTCGTTTATTTCCCTGACTTTTCCCGATTTTAGACTAATTATTTGTGCAAGGCTATTCTTAGACGCGAGGAGAAATGTTGTAGTAGATGAAAATAATAGTGATTAAAAATATCCGAGCAATGTTTCATTATATAAACCGGACTTAACGCGTTTCTTTAAAAGCATAAAAACAATTAACAAAAACAAAAACAAAACAACAGTTCCTTACTGTAATAAATAACGTTTATTACGATAAGAACAGGAACGCATTTTTACAATAAATGTTAATTTGCTATCATCAATTTAAAAAAATAACTGAGGAGAAAGCAATCAATCACCAATTCTTACTTTGTCGTTTTCAATCACAATAAAAGTATCTAGAAACTGTCAACTGATACATTTTATTCTAACATTAGATAATTAATATCAAATGAGTTGTTTCAGTTAATATGCCACCTTGTGTACGAGAAGTTACGATTACTAAGAAGTTGCTCTGATCTTGGCCGTTTGGGGAGATTTCCTTTGTCCCCGTGGAAGATCACGAAATATATGCGACGTTACGTGATCGTCACCGAATCATGTCTTCGCAGTCAAGTACGGAGAAATATCGAGACGTTACACGATCGGCGCTGGTCTCAGATGTTAGACGCGATTTGTCGTTTTCACGATCGAACACGGAGAAAAATCGCTATTTACATAATCGGTGTCACTTTTAGTCGTTCGACGAGATTTCTATTGTCCTTGAGGTCGGGCACGGAAAAATAGAGTATTATTACGCAATCGGCGCCGCTTGCTGTCCGTTTGACAAGAATCCAGTTGTATTCGTCATCGAATGCGGAAAAATATCGCGATGTATCGCAATCGCTGCCGCTCTCGGTCGTTTTACGAGTTTCACGTTGCCCTCGCGGTTGGACACTGAGAACGCGATATTATGCAATCGGCACCGTATCCTGCCTTTCAACGATTGTCTGCCTGTCTGTCTGTCCCGGTAGAATGGCGGAGGCAAGCTCGAGGTTGGGCATGGTTAAAATTCACGAGCAGTTATGGACATGTTGTATGGTCGGCGCCGTGATTCCCGCTGTCCCTATGCTGTGGTTGGAAGTTCACGGTGGATCACGAGAAGAGATGAGTATCGCGATGCTACGTAGTCTGTTATTTCTAAGTGGGTTGATGCACTTCTCGCTCCCCGTACACTTTTAAGTATACGGTAATGGGAAAAGTGGCGAGTAGGGTTCGGTATGTTTTGTGATGGGTGCCCAACCACCTTCGACAGGATTCCCGCAGTCCTCGTGAACACAAGTTCGCGACCGGGCAAGGGTTTTATGACTTTTACGCAACTGGCGTCGATCTCGGTCCGATTGACGAGATTCCCGCAGGCAAGTCGTGCGGTCAGCCGGCCGTCTTGAGGATGTGATTTTGGAGGATGAACGTTCGAAGTAGGTATCGGATATTACGAATGATTCAGAGAGGATTGCACGAATAATACGACAAGAGGCACATTTTCTTTCGAATTCAAATTATATAAGTTTTCAAGATAACCGGTTAGATTATATATCCAATAGAACCAACGTTCGAAGGAAAAATAGACATATAACGGAGTTTCGAATTAACCAAACTGGATGTCGCAAATTTACGAGACGGATAGACTTTTAAAATATACCGTCGTCTATGTATTTCGGAGCATTTTTTCGATTTTTTTTCGCATTATTTCTGGACTTCAATTTAAGATATCCAAATTTAGAGGTCAATATCAGAAATGAGAGGTTTCTGTTGAGTTTCTGAAGTTATCGCGAATAAACATCTCGCAAAAAGTCAGGTTTCCGAATAATACAGAAAAACATTACACACAAAATTAAACTCTCTTCCTGATGCCGAAAATATACTTTGAACCGATGTATACAGTACCACAGAAGGTATCCTCACTATGCATTTCCTTGAGGTCGTGCACGGGGAAGCCTACGCAATCGGCGCCCCTTGCGTGAAACTCGCTTCATCACAATCTGTGAGCCCAGCGGCGCGGGTTTAAATGATTTAAACCGACCTCAGCGAATTTGCGTTACCTCCAGCTATCCAGACATAAAAATTAGCTACTTTTCGTTACTTTCGTTACCCGTTTGTAAAATTAGTTACTATTTCGTTACCAGTAGACATCTTGGTATACCAACCAAAAAATAACTGTCAAACCTTAATAATTCTTTCTTCTTTCTCTCCCTCTTTCGTTTTTTTTTTTTTACAAAATTCCCCGACTTTTCCCGGTTTTCCAGGCTTTCCATGACCGCAACAAAAATCCCTTTTCCTGGTTCTCCCGGTTTTCCCGGTCGCGTATCAACCCTGATTAATACATAAGGAATGAACACATGCAGAGCTTTCTCACTGCACACAGCTGAAGATCATATCATTCTTGGTGCATTCTAAGTTCTCCTAACAATAATAATTTGCTTAGTTACATGCAAGGAAAATTGTAGTACACAGTTCGCATTGCTTCCATTACCTGACTCTAAACTGGAAGCTGGTAATGCATAACCATATGCCGGTGGCACATCCTATGTCAAATAAAAGATCGAAAGAAAATGTAAGCTCTATAGGAGCCCGGAACAAGGCGATACAATTTTCTAGACTACTGAAAAGAGTCAAAATACCCTTTCTAATAATGAATAATAATTTTGGGGGGTCATGTAGTAATAAATGTTACCCACCCATTATCCCTTTTTAGATCACGACTTTTATAGTAAAATTGGAGGTGTGTCCGCTATTACACGCGTAAATTATGGGACAAATACAGTATTGCTAACCCCGCGCACGGTACTGACAGCCTTCCGGTCACTATGCCCCGCTTTTCCTCTCTGCAACCCACGGTCGCCACATAAGACCCTACGTCTAACCGCCACACAGCAAGAATTCTGAGCATGCTTCTCACCTACACCCTGTATTTCGAAGGAAACAATGTGAAGGATATGTCGGGAGCTTGGAACAGCTGAGCTGTGTTGCTAAGTTTCTAGTGTTGTTGTAAATCAACTGATTCGAATAATACACAGCGCTACACTTCAGACATTATTTCTGTACAATTATACATACTGTAATATATTTTAAAAGACGATCCTGAGTCAACGCCGAGGTCATTCAAACAGAGAAATACGTTACTTTTAGATGAATAAATAAATTACACACCGAAGCTATGATACCTTTATCATCAGTATGTATGTATGTCTACCCCTTATTATTCCAGTTTTTCCAACGGGGTCGGGGATGAGATGCGATGGGAGTCTTTGTGGCGACGGTTTTTACGGCCGGATGCCCTTCCTGATGCCAACCTCATGAGAGGAATTAATGAGAGATGAAATGAATGATGGTGAATGAAACTGGGCAAGAATGTGGAAGGAAGCGCCCGTGGCCTGTCAGAAGGTACCGTCCCAGCATTTTCCTGGTGTTGAAAATGGGAAACCACGGACAACCATTTCAAGGACGGCAGACGGTGGGGCTCGAACCCATGCGTCTACCGAGTCAGCAGAGAGCTTGGCCCCATGACCTAATGTTGCGCTTTAGCCAGCGTAGCCACTACTGTCGGTCCTTTATCATCAGTATTCAATTCAATAAATACGACAATATATTCAGAAGTACGGCCAGAAAATCAGTATAGAGAAAAGCAAGACCATGGTGATGACAAGAGGGGAAAGACAAGGAAAGGGCACTGTGAAAATTGGAAGTCAGAGTTTGGAAATTGTGGACACGTTCAAATACCTAGGAAGTGAATTGATGCAAACTGGTAGGTTGGACATGGAGATTGGCAGGAGAGTACAGCAGAGCATTGCATTCTATCAAAGTGTAAGAAAACTTGTTTAGGATAAGGAAGTACCAAGGAAAAGCAAGGAGGTAATGTATAAAGTGTACTATGTTCCCATATTAACTTATGCAGCTGAGACTTGGACCCTGACAAGCAGGCAAGAAAGTAGAATCCAAGCCAGTGAAATGAAATTCCTAAGAAGTATGATAGGAAAGACAAGGAAAGACAGAGTGAGCAATGAAGATGTTAGGAAGGAAGTTGGGATGGGAAAACTAAATGAGAGAATTGAGAAGAATAAACTAAGGTGGTTTGGACATGTAAAGAGGATGGAGGAAAATAGAATACCAAGACAGATGCTGGAGGCGAAGTGCAAGGGTAAGAGAGCAAGAGGAAGACCTAGAACAAGGTGGATTGATTCAGTGAAGAACAGCGTAAGAAAAAGAAATCTGGACTGGGACAAGATCGTGGAAGAAGAATGGTGGAAGGACAGAGGAAAGTGGAGAAGTGCCATAAATACCCCGACCCGGCAGGAGCTGGATAAGGGGAAATGATGATGATGATGAAATACGACAAAGAGAGCAAACACTCTACAGCTAATGAATATAAAAGCACTCACCATGCAATGATTATCCTTTAACATGAAACAAGAGTCTGAGTGGAGGTCGTTCACAGCTTGCTACAGTAGTTGACAGATAACACCATGCGCACTCACTGAATCACGGCTCTCTACGGTTAATATTAGCTTTCATGATAAAACGAAAGTAAAGTTAAGGTAAAGACATATTTAGCACTGAGCACTCAAACAAGCCGCTCTGTGGCGATATTATTGCCGAGGTTTTATATTGTCGAGTTGTAGACTATTGAATGACAGACGGTATTTTGAACACTATGATGGGAAACAATAGCCTGTGCTCTATTATCGATTGACGCAAGCGAACTGACGCCAATAAATAAATTATCCTCAGTCACTTGGTAAGGGTTTCATTGACACCCTCCATCCCTTCACTGTCCCTATCATCATCACCACCATCATTGTCTTAGTCAGAGCTTGATGAATTGCCAAGGTTAATATTAATTTCATCCACGGCGATATCCAGACCGCCTTCAGTATTTCTTTCTGTACATGCTGTACGAGATGTGTCCAGTCCTCGGGTCGAACTTCGGCGAAGTAAAAGTAACAAAACAATGACAATAAAAGGAAATCCGACCACAGACAGAAGTTAACAAGCGACTGAAACAATGCCTGCCCATATGAGAAGAATTCTGTCACTTGTGTGGTGTATTTTGTAGCCACATGTTGGTGACGGGTGTTTGACAGTAAAATGTCGAGAGCTGTGAGATATTGTTTGTAGTTTTTGAAAATTATGCATGTGTGACGCATTTGCAGCGAGTGTTTACACGGACTTCAAAACAATTTGGTATGTGCATCTCCCCTGCATAAGAAGACCATGGAAAGGCTAAAAACAGTAAAATTCCACACGCGGCACAACGCGAATACCTTTTAATTTAGATTTATTTTATCCAAGTAGATAATAGAAAAGAAAATAATTCAAAATGAAATTAAATAAGTCACTTTGACAAATACAAGATTGTTACTAGGAACTTCAGTTATACACAGCACAAGTTCTTTTGACAGTACTCATTTCTGAATAGAAACTGTAGGCTAGTCATACACAAAATAAATTAAGTCACTTTGTCAATACTAGATTGTGGTTAGGAACTTTAGTCATACAAAATAAGATAAAACAAACAATAATCAAGGATTTATTAATTTAAAGCTTCACTAGGGAACTCTTCTGCTCATCAATTTTCTCTGCTTCAGAACGGGCATGTTCAATATCTTCTTCTTCTTTTTTTTTGCCAATTCCTGGAGATCTTTCGTGGCTTCCTTTTCCTCCTTGCTTCGCACCTGTTTTGCTTCCTTTAACACAGCGTAGGTGTTTCGTGCAGTATGGACTCTTGCTCACGGTTATCTTTTCTACTCCACCAGCTGCCATCACAGTGTCCTGAACAGTATGCATGCCAATCAGACTTGCTTCTTTGTGATTGACGATCATGCACTCCTTGTTCAGGGAGAAACTTCTCTCTAGAGCTGCATTGCTGTGATACAAAATCAGTATAATTTTAACGAAGCTTGTGAGATCGTTTCTGGCAGGAACTGAGGAAGGTGCTGAAGCCACTAATTCGGACCACAGCACGTCGAGCCGTGGCTCTTTTCCGTCGAACTGCTTTAAACGCGCCGTGACGGAGGGCAGTCTCAGAAGTGCGGAGTAGCTGCTCTTTATGCGGTCAGCCATTGCGCCCGAAAGCAAATTCTTCTGATTACAAAGAATTTCCAGGGCAATGACGATCCTAACTTCTGCCAACTTAGGAGTCTCAGTGACCCCTATAGGGTCTAGGCAGGAAATAGCACGGGTCATCTTGTGAGCAAGAGTTGACCTCTCTTTGATTTTTTCAGCCAAAGGATACGAATGTACAATTTTCGGCAGTTGGTGTGAAATTGCAGCACATCCGCGTCTGGAATTTTCTGAGACCTTGAGCAGTTAGCTTCTTTAAGGGCTGCTCTTGTCGAGAAACCCAGGCCTCCTCTGTGAATAACAATGCGGACTGATTCCTGTATGTCATTGTCAGCAACGAGCACGGCGCGCGCAGCCCCGGCGGTCGACCAGGCAAAGCATGCATTCGATTTTGGCTGGGTTCTCATCCCGCTTAGCGCTCTATCGGTGGCGCAAATTGTGGGTGGCAGTGCGGTCTGCAGGCGAAATACAAGGCTGAGCGGGAGGACTATACAGAGGGTTCGGGGGCTAAGTAGTCAGGCATTATGAGACTTTTCAAGATTTCGCGTATCAAGTGCGAATTTCCCGTATATTTCCCGGGTAACTAAAATTCCCGTATATTTCCTGCATTTCCCGTATCGCTCGACACCCTGGTATAAGGAACTCCAACAAAAGAGCTTCAACAAAAAAGGAACAGCATATGGTGGGACTTTTACCAATGTGATGCGATGATCAACCGCAACTGGACTCAGGGAGGCTATGAGTTGAGACAAGTTGTGACGAGACTCTCAGTCCATGGGTTTCACCAACGTCTGTGTATTGAAGTGAGTTTCCACGAGCCAAGTCCGGACTGCAGGTGCAAAAGATGTGGCAAACTTTGTGAACGCTATCACGTAATTAACTGTAAACTGAGAGTAGAATACATAACAAAATTCTGTACAGTATAAGAATTTTGTACATGCATATTTGTGCGCAATAAAACATTTAATTTAGAATCGGGACACCCCCTTGTTATTGCATGCTTGTCAACAACATTAAGTTCTTTCTAGGCAGTCAGCAATAATATTTCAGATAGGTCACACGAGAATTACTTAGAGTTGGTAATAAGCGATGTTCGATTAATAAAATCATTTGAAATTAATCAAATACTATTAATCCAATGACCGTGCAAACGGTTAATCGGCTAACCAAATAATCAATTAATTGATTGGTAGAGATAAGAAAAGAAGTTTTGAAATTGTTTAAATGAGAGGTCATCACTTAAGTTGAGTTATGCTTATTTTCTGTAAATGTTACCTTATTGCACTTTTCCTGGTTTATGTTAACAATAACAAAATAAGTCAGTGACAGTGGAAGGACAAACATCAATAAAATTGAAAAGGGTTTCCAGAAAGAAAAAAAGAAAAGAAACAACTAAGAGTTTTCAGCAAAAATGTTGAATTCTGGGAAGGCTGTTTACAAGAACTTTTCAGTAGGTTACAGACACTGCTTTTTGTTTTGTTGGTATTTTTTTTGTTTTATCGGGTTGCCAGCAATGGACACTTGTTGGTAGGCTGCCATGGAGAATCTTGTGTGCTCTGCCTTGAGATTCTTTGATGGTGGTCAGCCAGTGGCTGGACCAGGTGGCCATGGCTAATTGGCAAAGGTTCCCTGATCTTAGGTCAAGGTTGTCATGGGAATGGTATTGATAATTGCCATGCTGATTTGAAGCTAGTTGGTTTTATGAATGATTAGAATGGTGTTGATTTTTGTTGAGAATTGCCAGGCAAAATGGGAAGCTAGTTGGATTGATGCTGAATGGGAGCCAGTTCATGCACAATGGGGAATGGTATTGATAATTGAGGCTGAATGGGAGCCAGTTAATGCACAAGGGGAATGAATGACAGGAAGTGTTGATTTTGTGTGGGATGCCAGGCAAGGATAATTGAAGCTTGCTTATATGTTGACAAACAAGGAATTGTTAGTCTGATTTGCCAGAAATGCAGGTAATGGAAGCTTGCCTTTTATTAATAAATTGTGTGTGAATTGAGAAGTTGGTGTACTGTCTTTGTGGAATCATTTAAAGCTAGTATTATAGCCCCTATACCCTGAGGTGGCAAGCTTGAAGTTTCATAAATATTACACAATTTAGGAGAGGAACATTTTTGTTCACAGAGACTAGTTCCGAAGCATTGCTATCACTACCGTAAGTCAAAATCATCCATCGTGGAACTGCCCAGACTAACCATGTCGAGTGATCACATAAAGAAACCACACTGTATTTTAGTTTGTTGCTTCTGTCAGAGCTTAGTGAAAGGTGTGAAATACGATACATTGATTAATCAACAAAACAATGAATCGATAATTTGATCAATCAATTCAACACACAATCAATTAATCAGTATTTGGAGTGATTGATCTATTTTCTGCTTCGATTAATCAATTAAACTATTAATTACTATAGGTGAAATATAAGGAAAAGAAAACAAGACACTAGTACTTACCCACTCCGATACTGATCTTCATATTTAAACCATAATCAAACTTCACTGTTAATAGGTAAGTTGTGTGGACAAAGAAACCAAGAAAGCATGTTGCACTCATGAGCATGGATAGATAATGAAGTTTCCCATCTACAAATCTGCAAAATTACAAAAATATTCAACAGTGATTAGTAGAGAAATTGACAAATATTTTGATATGTGAGATTTCTCAAGATTCACTACACATACAAACATTTTCATAGCTCCATTAAGATTTGGACATTTGGAGCTCAAATAACATTTTAGAACACCTGAATTACAGAAAAAAAGTAGCCATCTTGGAAATGTTTTAATGAAAATTACCAATGGTCAAATGGTAAAATATCTGTTTTCCTCACCATATTTTGGCACAAGCATGCAGTTTGAAGCATAATTAATTATTACTGGAGAATGGGTAAAAAGCAATGCTCTGCATAATACAATCACGGCAACCTCCCAGACAGAACAGCAGCAGCACAGGCTAATGCATTTAATGAACCACAGGTATAATATGACTTGTCATCCATAAAATTCTACGTTGGGAGATTAGGTCTGTAGGTACCATACACAGGCAGATCTAAATACAGTAGGATATCAATGTTACAGAAGTTTGTTGAATATTAGTATAGTGTTGGTTTTGTCACCTTGAACCAGTAGCAATATATGGAGACTATCAACACAACAAAGGAACTGTATTAACAGCAATCTAAGGAAACAAACACTATGCCCCTGGCACATATTAGTATACATATGAAAAGGATATTATGTGGGTGCATAAGGAGATGATGAGCTGAGAGCATACAGATCACAGTGCTTGGTGATGGACAAACTTCAAATTGCATGTATCTCACACATGCATTATAAGCAGGTTGCAGTGTTCTACATACTGTACATTAAATTTAACACTTTTAGATACAACCAGACGTAGGAAGTTATGCAAATAAGTAGCCTCAAATGTACATGCAAATATGCAGGAAAAATTGACAAAATATGCAACATAAGTACAAAAATATGCAAAACTGTAATAAGTCCCTTTGCTGGTTCCTCTTGGACTTCATTTTCTACTGCTCTGCAGTAAATGAAACACTGAATATTCTGGACATTGCTAGAAAGCAAAGGATTTGAATTCATTCACTACAACAGCACACATGTTTATCATACAAATCAGTCAGTAAATAACAGTACTATTGCATTAGCTATATTCTTAAAATCCACTGAAGAAAAAATAAATATACTGTATCTCATTGGATTTGTAGAAGTTTTACTATACATACTGTACACTAAAATAATTCAAGAACACACTATAGGTGTGTCTAAATATTTGTTCAATAGTCCAAATTAGCCAAAAGTGTGCTTAATGCTGATTCCCACCTCTTGCAAGCAGCTCCTGGCTGTCGTATCAAGAGCCACATGGTGCAGTTCAGTGCATAACATATCGGCATCTTGCAGGTAAATTTCCTCCAAACATGTGCCATACATGCAAAATGTGCTCTCAAAAGTGCCAAAATATGCAGGAATGTGGATATAGAGTAAAATATGCAATTATGTAAAAAAAAAACACTTGACTTACTTTTGTTTTTTTTCCTGTAGCTCCTTGTGGAGTACTGGACATCCCAGAATGATCTCCATTCACTTGTACTGGCTGCTAGAGCTTTCACTTCTGTCCAGGTCTTCTTGGGCCGGTCACAGTTTGCCTCTGTTCAGGATTGCTTCTCCCCAGCAAACTCTTGTTTATCCACTCCTCGATGTGCAATCAAATCACTTTTGGCAATATCACATTAATGATTCACAATCTATCCTCACACAGGAGCACTAACTTTATATTATAGTTGAGAAGTCTGATCTTGATTTTCCAGACATCTCCCGTTTTCCATGTCTACAGGTGATCAATCATGCAATTTACTTTCCTGATTCAAGATTTTGCCACCACAAGTTTGCTTCATTGTGAATCACGCATTCAAATATGCCAAATTGATTTTCTGAGGTGGCAATTACTTTCCTTTCCTGCTCCACCACTGGATTTTTATTATTATAGAGAAGTGGAAATATAAGGATCCATAATTTTGTTTTGTTCTCCTGTGATCTGTTCCAGAATGATAAAGGAATTTAATTCAGCTGCAATGCTTTCAGAAGCTAACACGGTCTTCACAGATATTGCACTCAACCAATTCCTTGATCCGATGGAGGGCAGTTAACAAGGTGATCACTTCTAGTTCTTTCAATCTGCTGTGCCATCTTTCTTGGGGATTTTCTCTATCAGCCCTTTCTCCCATTCCCCAAGATATCTCAATTGTGGTTTAAACACACTGGAGGATGTAGAGAAGTGCCAGGCTTTATGACATGACCAATGCCACTATGGCATTAGGTCACCCAGGTCTAGATAATGCCATACTAATCTTTCTTGTCCACTCTGAACAATGCCTCCCTGGCTTTGCTGTAAGCTGGTTTGTACTTCCAGTGATATTTCCATTCATTCTTCTTCAATTCTGTGGACTGCATCTAATTATGTTTCCTCATACTTATGATGCCCCAGGTTTCTTCTCACATCCAGTGACATCCTCTGAGATATATCTCCTAATAGATGCAAAATATGCAAAATTAACTTTAATTCTGTGGATAAGATTTGACTTTAATTAGATATATCCAATTCACAAACAAATATGACACTTTTAGAAAAACATGCATTTGCATAAACTTCCCATGTCTGCAGACTGACATAACAGTAAAATTGAACTGAGGAGTTAGAAAAGTTTTAACCTATTATTATTATTGTCAGTCTAAAAGATGCATACATTTAAATGTATTCAGGAGACAGAGAGAGAGCTGAGGACATTTTTAGAAGCAAATATGGTTTGTGGAGACAAAATTGTACATTGATTTTCAACAGTACCAAGAGATAGGATTGGAATGTCTTGGTGCATGGTAGAACTTGATATGTAGACTAGTCAAATGTCCATGGACTGGGTGCATAGCAATGCTGTGGTGCACTTCACAGAATAGGTTGCACCGCGGGATGGTGCCGAGTCAGTTATTCTCTTATCCCAGCAAGAGGCATCGGTGTGCATACAATGTTACAACTACAAGCTCTGTTGTGAAAGATAGTTGAAAGAGAGCAATGGAATCGGAGAAAGTCTAGGTTTGAGCAAGAGGCAAACAAGATATTCTGCCAAAAATTAGGAAAAATCCTCTAGAAAAACATTTCAGATGATCAAGCAAGTGCACGTTAACGATGCCTTGCTCTGTTGCAGTGGCAGCAACATTTTGTGCAGGGGAGAGACGATCTGGAGGATGATGAGCGTACAGGCTGGCCACAGCAATCCAAGCTGAACCCAAGATAAAAGATTTTGGAATGTTGGTGCATGCAAACCATTGCCAATCAGTCGACGATATTGCAACAGCAGCGAGGAACATCTACGGCGACTATTTTGAAGGATAATGTGGATCTTTGTGAGTGCATGCTGTTTTGTGTGGCAACTGTTTAGACATCTAGGTTCTGCTCACGCCAGTCCACAAACTTACTGACTGTCTACATATAATATGGGTCATCAGCACATTTGAATGTTGTTAATGGCTAAGTAAGGTTTACCCCGTGCATAATTAATGTTAAACAAGTCAGCTTTTCTGTGTCAGTCATTACGAATGGAGTGCATGGAAAGCAGTAGATCATCGACGTGAACTCTAGTTTGAGGCTGTGAAGAGAACATGCACTGCCAAGAAACACAGTTCTCCTTTGTTTATGATTTACATTGATATTTAACATTCACTGAACTAGTGCCGTTTCATAGTTCTTAATTAGCAGACACCTATTTGAGGAAACTTTAAATTATTGTTTTCCGAAAAAAGGTAAGTCGGTAGAATTTGCCCAGAATTAATTTTAATAAACAAACGATGGCATGTTTATATTTAGTTAGAAGCACATGGCTCAAACTCGCACGTTAACCAAGTGATGCATGTTATAATTTTTTTTCATCAATGTATACTATACGCTATTCACAATGTTACATTAAATAAAATGAAATGACGATGTGGCTTCTGTCTGTTTTAATACAGGGTCTTTCACTCAAAGTGCGGCCGGCAGCGCGGCGCGTAGAGGCAGCTCGCTGAGCTTAGGGTCGAGAGTCCGAAGCATCAATCCAACAGCACTTCCTTCCTTATCTTAATTATGACATATGCTGGGACAGCAGCGCGCTGTGATATGCTCGTCTGGCCTTTATAGCTGCACTTTCTACCTGGAGCGCTCGGCTGGCCGCACTTTGAGTGAAAGACCCTGTACTTGGCACTAGATTATAACATGAAGAAAGGTTCAATATTAAAATGTGTTCACATAACCTATCTTTTATTCCTTACGCACAATTGATCATAAGCCACTGATCATTTTGTAAAAGATAAGAATTAATATATATAACAATTAGAAACAAGGAAGGAAGGAAGCTTGTAGTTTAACGTGACCGTCAATCTTGAGATCATGAGCCACGGGACCTCCTTTTTACGTGGAATCCGAACCACAGGACATGGCATTTCACTTCGAAAATCTCACATGCATTGACCGGGAATCGAACCCGGACCGCCTTGGTGAGAGGCATACAGCTAGACCGCTGAGCCACCACGCCCCTCAATTAGAAACAATGCATTTCGATATTTAATTGTCGAATTTCAATTTATGAAGTTGTAATCTTGTTATTCTTTGAGGTTTAAGCTACTGGATAAGGTGAAAACTCATTCATCCATCACATTTACACATGTTTTATATTTGTAAAATAAGTAAAGAATGAGAAGACAACTGCAACAAACCCATTTTACACCGGATAAAGCCTATGGATATTTGCTAGACATATACCATTTATATTTAAATGCAAATGTCTGTTACAAATGAGAAAGCTACCGTTAGAGATGCCCTTATGAAGGGACCCAATGTCAGGTTTTAGAGGTTACAGGCTGGGAACAAATAATCATATTGTGATGGTTTCAGTTTAAAATAATCACACCACTAGTATCATGTATGGCTTACTCTAGAATTTTATTACTATTCCTTAAATCTGAGATTCACAGTACTGTATCTCCACTCCACTCATTCTGTCCGTGAGTCGTCACAGTTTACACTTACACATACAGTCTACACAGTCTCTACAGCCCTGCACTTGCTGCTCCAGACTCGCGCTGTAGCAACTTCTTATATGCTCCTGCTCGTCCCGCATTGAACCCAAGTCCTCGACCACGTCTTCCACTAAGCACCGCTGCACCCAAGTTATCTCACAGCCCCGCACTGGCAGATAGGCTTCCACCCTGTTAGACGTCCAGTACTGTGTTGCCACACTGTCCCATGTTCACTGCATGACTGACTCCTCACCATACCAGAACCTTGACTTAGGGTGACCAGACGTCCTCTTTTTCGCGGACATGTCCTCCAATTTACGTCTCTGTCCTCTGTCCGCGAACTATTTTTAAAATTGCCTAAAAGTCCTCCTTTTTATTAATTTACTATATTATCGTATGAATGTACCGGTATGTAAGTATGTATGTATGTTTTAGTTTTTCTCAGTTTATATTGGCGCCATGCCAATAGTTTATTTTTTTTACCGATGTGCAGCGTTACAATTTTTGTTTCCGGTCTACGCTGGGTTTGGGAATGTGTTTCTGTGTTTGTGCTCCATTGATTGGTAGTCTTGCGGCGTTGTTGTGTGTTTGCCAGTTTAAAATTTGCTCGCATTCAAGATGCCTAAAAGAAAGTGCAAGTTTACAGATGCTTTGAAAACCAAATATCCTACTTTCAAGCATGGACGTAATGATTTTGAGGCAGAATGTAAAATTTGCCGAACTGCAACTTTCGTCTCGGTAGCAAATCATGGTAAGTTCTATAATTTATTGTTTATGCCCGTTGCTCACGGTGAAATTTTCCTTCAAATTTATTGTACAATAATTTAATTTTATAAAATTTCTGTTGCTCACGGTCAAATTCAAGTTTTATAAAACCTTGGATAAAACTTTCCATAAAATAGGACATGTTCTATTCCGTTAAATTAATTTTACGAAACGAACCAATCAGGGAAGCTGATATGGAGATGATGCTGGCGTCACGAGGTGAGAAGATTTTGAAGCTCGCTTGTAAACAAACACTTCGAAAATGGCAGGCTCCGACTGGACTAAAGAAGCTGTTAGTGTTTTATTGGACGAGTACCAGAAATATCAGTGTTTGTATGAGGTTAAAACGCCCATATACCACAGTAGAAATGCAAGAAGGGAGGCAGAAATCTAAATCGCCGAATATGTTTCACAAATTCGACCGAACTCAAGCCAGGCTGATGTGAAGGCGAAGATAAACGGGCTTCGAACTCACTTGCAGTCTCATTTCAGGAGAAATGGCTTGCCTCTATGTTAGTGTCCTGTCAAATAATTTAGGGACCAACAAGATCTAGGAGTTTTTAAACTGCTTTCCTCCATTCTTAGAAAATTCCTAAATGAATTCTGATCTTCAACCTCAACTCATTTTCGACCAAGGGCAGCATTCCTCTACTCTTCTCTTCGTTTTATCCATTCTCGAGTCCAAGACTTCCTAGCATTTCTTTTCTTCCTTTTTACCACTGTACTACATATAATTGTAGCTAAAGCTGCAATTTTTGCTTTGTTTGTTGGAGCCATACTCTCAAACCAATGTTTGTTGAACCGCTGATTCTTGGTTCAGAAGTTTATCGGTAAATGGCGATCCCGATACATCCACGGATTTTATAAAATAATTTTACCGTGAACAACACAGCTTGCTTTCGTCAAATTTTTTAAAATTAGTTGTAAAATAAATTTTAAGAAACATTTTACCGTGAGCAACGGGCAAGTTATTAAATTATAAATCTTAAAACAGCGTTATTTATATAAAATTTTCTTTAATTTCGTAGGTTCTCAAGATTTGGATACTCACATTTCCTCAAATAAACACAAAAAAGTGTACAAGGCTGCGGCAGTTCCCAAACTATGGACAAGCTTTTTTCCACATCAACTACAGCATTAACGAATCGCGTTTTAGCTGCGGAAGGAGCATTAGCATTCCATACCGTTCGTCATCATTCCTCCTACAGATCAATGGACTACACACCCAAATTGAACCAGACAATTTATTATGATTCGGAAGTGGCCAAAATAATTTCTTCAGCTAGAACCAAAACTGAAAGTATAATAAACAGAGTAATAGGCCCACATGCTGTTGATGTTACAGTAGAATGTATGAAAGGTATATCTTGTTATGGAGTGTGTACGGATGGAAGTAATCATGGAAGTCTGAAAATGTTTCCTATTTTCATTCAATATTTCGATTATTAACAAGGTGGTATTAAAACTAAGGTTGTAGAACTAAAGACAACTCCTAATGAGAAGGCTGAATATATTGCAGGGTATATTAAGGATTCCTTGTCTAGTTTAGGTCTTGTAGAGAAATGTGTGGCCTTTGCTGGTGACAACACGAACACTAACTTTGGTGGTTTAAATCGTAGAGAAGGCAAGAATGTATTTACTAACTTAAGGATGTTGTCAATAGGAATATTGTAGGTATAGGTTGCCCAGCTCATATATTGAATAATACAATTCAACATGGAACTGATGTTTTATCTGTGGACATAGATTGTCTTATTGTTAAGTTGTATAATTATTTCTCAATTTACACTGTAAGAACTGAACAGTTGAAGTCATATTGTGAATTTGTTGATACCAATTACAAACAATTACTCTCCCACAGCAAGACAAGATGGCTATATCTGTTCCCTGCTGTTGAGAGATTATTGGAATTGTTTCTTCCCTTTAAGTCTTACTTCTTGTCAGTGCCAAATCCTCCAAAACTTCTCATTAATTTTTTGGAAATAACTTGAGTGAAGCTTATTTGTGGCACCTGCATTCTCTAATGTCAATATTTCACTCAAAGACTTTGATAATAGAGAAAGAAGAGAGTTCTGTGTTAGAAATCATGAATGTGTTGGAATGTGTCAAGGCTATGCTTCAAAATAGATATGAAGGTTCTTTCATTTCATTGAAGGTGAAAGATGTAGTAGAAAATGTTCGAAAAGAGGGGTATGATAAGGAAGCAGATTTATTTATGAATGAAGCATTGATGTTATATAAAGTATCTTTGGAATATTTGACACATTGGGTAACATATTTTGATGATTTCAGTTGTTTCATGAGTTTAACTTTAAAGAAGATGTTGAAAAAAGTAATATGTATTTACATTGATGATGCAAAATGTTTTGATCAGTTTTGTAATATGAGTAAATTTACAGAGAAGTTTTCCAATAACAGCGAATATCTTAAATTAACTTCTAGTCAAAAATGGGCAAAATATTTCAATGATAGTGAAAATATTGAATGCTACTCAGAGCTTCTTAAAATTGCAGAATATTTCTTTTGTATCCCAGGTCACAATGCTAATGTGGAGAGGGTTTTCTCATTGATTTCATCTCAATGGACAGATGAAAGAAATAGATTGCAAATAGAATCTGTGAAAGGTCTATTAATGGCGCAGTACAATTTTAAGGAACACTCTTGTCAGGACTTCTATAAATATCTGTTGGACAGAACTAAACTGTTGGCAGGAATATCATCCTCAGATAAATATAAATAGTCTGCAAATTAAGTGTAATTTCATGTTTTTAATTTCAGAATAATATACATTTTCAGTGGCAATGTTCTAAGTTTACTAATGTAATTAATACATTTTGAAGTTCATAACAATTTTTATGGTATCTTATATGGTTTTATTACTTTTAGATTTGTCCTCTTTTTTCCCTTAATGTCCTCAATTTTTTCCTGTGTTGTCCTCTATTTCACAGTACTGGATCTGGTCACCCTACCTTGACTAGACTAGACTCAACCGGACTGGACACTAGAGACTGACTCCACTTAGCTTATATATCCACAAGAAGGCTTCGAGAGGCTTCTACTGCCTTCTTGCGATGTCTCAATACGTCTTGCTTGATCAGGTAGAGGTCAAAAGATCTCAAATTTCCCAAACGCTTATTCCATGCCCCTCTTTTCTGTCACAATGATGCCATGTATCTGTCGACCGACAGAGACAATATCATAGTGAAAAGGCAGCATACTGATAATGCATGTGAGGCTCATCTTTGAGGACTATAACGCAGTTACATTCTATTTCCACAATTATCAAAGTTAGCATGTACTGACTGGCAATCACTTGATGAATATGATGTTTAAGTGCCAAATATATAAAATTTGTTTACAAATTCTACTGTAGTGAAATATTTTGTTTCTCTACCTCAAAACGGTTATTTGAGATAAACAACAGAAACATTCATATCTTGTTTTAATGATTAAAATTTTTTTAAACAAAATTTCAGAATTTTATCAATTGCACAAGAAATGTTAAGTTTCATTTTTAATTCATTTACTGTTATTGATTTGTAACGGACATACCTTCACACACATTGGAAACACACTAATAGCGGGTATTTCCTCCTCTAGCTTCAAGACGTTGTGGCAAACTGAACTGAAGATCCCCGATCGAATCTTGGGGAATGGCATCCCATTTTAACACAGAGCATCTCTAAGCTGCTTCAAAGTATTAAAATCATGACGATGGACACTTCATGCTACCATATCCCACACCTGTTCGAAGATACTCAAGTTGAGGCTGTGTGATGGCCAGTTGAGGGTTCGAATTCTAACTTCCTTGAAAAACACATCCACAAGATTTGCATCATGCGGTTGGGCATTGCCATGCATAAGCCTCAAGTTTTCTCCTACATGGTGTATCAAATTCTCCTTGATGTACCAATGTGCATTGAGTCCCCTGCCAGTCGATGCAAATATTAATAAGTTCAGTGCATCCCTGATGACTGAAGCCTCCACACAGCGTAACTGAACCTCCTCCAAAAGGTGTCCTGGTAGACTGTGTAGTGAGTGAATATCACTCACCTGGTCTCTACCAAACCTTTTCACATCCTTAGGTGTCCTTAGGAAGAAACGGCTTTCATTTGTGAAGAGTACAGATCTCCACTGTTCAGCAGTCTTGTGTTGATGCTGCCTTGCAAACTGGAGTCGCATTACTCTGTGGTGTCTCTCAAGCAGTGGCTCTGTTGCAGGTCTTCTTGAAGACAGATTAGCTTCATCCAACCTTCATCTGACTGTCCTGTCACTGAGATTCACATTTCTCATGGCTTGTAGTTAATTCTTGGCCTGAACTGCGGCTGTATGGCGGTCACGCGACAGTTCAACGGTGATGAATCGGTCATCTCGGGCCGATGTTGACCACCTACGGCCTGATCCAGGTCTTCTACTGTAAGTGGTACTCCGATGACAGCGCTCTATAGCGCGTTCGATACATCGATATGTAGCTCCAATAGTATTAGTTAGCCACATAACAAAGACTTTGCCCATTGCTGACCAACACAATGGCTCTTGCCACTTTTTCTCAGGTTCAACGCATTTTTCACTTACGGAATCTTCTCATACAGTGAGTAACATTGGTCACGAAACTCAAGCATCCATCTGGCAGTGATCCCTTATCAATATTCTGTCATAAAACTTAAAAGCTTACATTGAGGGAAGAGCCATAACACCAGGCCATTAAACCTGACTGGAGACAATAAACAAACAGGACTTGATAATTTATGGCCCACTTATCATTATTGGGTGTGTGAAGTGTCAAAAAGAATATTGCTTTAAGAATGTTTTATGTATGGAATAGAGTACTACAACACAGTCGAATGAGATAAATAGCGTTATTGGTTTTACGTCCGTTTTAACTACTGCAGCTTTTAGAGACGCTGGGATGGTGGAAGATTGCCCCGAAGGGGATCTTTAACGTGCCAGTAAATCTAGTGATACAGCTCCCTCGCATTTGTGCATCCTCAAATGCAAAACTGACTGCGCAAGGATTGGATCCTGCAACCTTGGAAACAGCAGGCATGAATGTTACAGCTGTGCTATGCAGTCAGTCAAATTAGACATTTATAGCTTATTTTTGTCAAGTAATGTACTTTTTTTTGCCTGTTAGTGTAGCAGGTTTTGGTGCAAAGAAGCATAGATATGTCTGTGGATGTTTATGCTTGTTTCATTGGCTATGAAAAAGCATTTGACTGCGTGAAATGGAACATTACTGCATATCCTACAAGACATTGGCCTAGATGAGCGAATCGTTGCCAATTTGTACTGGAATAAGACCACTTCAGTATTAACAGACTTTTAAGAGATTCTTCTTTTAGCACCTAATAATGACACTTTTTGAGCTATGTCCTGTTGAATTGAACAATATGTTCAAAAGGAACTAACAACAACACATGTGCTCATATCAAAGCTTTATCTCATTTCTTCCTTCTTTTTAGAGTGCCATCTCCTAGCAGAGGTTGCTACTGGAGACTGCAGCATGGAATAGAGGCGTTGTAGTTGGCCCATACCAATCCAAGATGTTTTAAGCAATGGTATCTATGCGTCCTTATACATTTGTGATCAGTGCAATTCTCTCCTTGCAGCACATGCCGAGTCTCAGTGTTCTACGCAACTCGTCAGTATACAAACCATGTGGACAACAAAGAACAGTGGGTGGGTATGCCCTCTGTCGAGGGAATGTCATGTAATACAACATGACTCGCACGCGCAATCAACTGATGGTCAGCCCATTTATACTACCTGTTGAATTCTGTACACGGCACCCCTCATCATACGACCAAAATACTCAAGCTTACTCTTTTTTACTAGGAACAAAATTTCTAGTCTTGTGTTCATTCAGTCCAAGGTATTTGTCAACAGAAATCCACAAGCAAAATTTTAGCTGCAGTTTTATAAACAAACTTCCATTAAAAAAAATGATCAACATAGGTGCCTTTCTGCTGTGCGAGTCATTGAAACTCTGGGCACTGTTGGCCAATACACTCGGTTCCAAGAAATAGGGTGATTGGCAAATTACATCCTGGGTCATGTATAGTTAACATTATGAAATTGTTTGCTTGGTCATGTCAGAAAGTTCAACTGCCAACATTACACACAAAAATCTTCAAATTTAATTCTCTCAGAGATTTACATTTAGCATCTAGCATCCTGCAGCTACCATAACACCAAGAAGTGGCATAACTATGGGATTTTCCTCAGGCCAATGTTTTATGATGAAAAGTTATTGGTTTTATGTCCCTTTTAACTACTTCGGCTTTTAGAACAATGTTTTATGTTTCAAATAAAAATAAAGAAAGAACATCTCTAACCATATTCAGTGAGCATAAATTATATAGAGGTTAATTTATTTTGCCGGCCTCGGGTTTGATTCCCGACTCCGTCAGGTATTTTAGAAACTGACACGAGGGCTGGAACGGGATGCACTCACTCTCATGAGGGCAAGAGTACCTGTCTGAAAGTGAGGCAGCGCCCCGTCAGGAAAACCAAGATTAACGGCCGCGGTGTCCCAATGCGCTGACAACATGTCACCCCGCAATCTGGAAGCCACATAGGTGGGCAGCGGTCGCTTGAAAGGCCAGGGCTCTTCATGGGCTGTGGTGCCAAGGGGTTTGTATTTTAAAATTTATTTTAGGAGCTAGGGACAGCTTGGTCAACAGTTCCAAGTACTTTGGTGTATGTTGAAAGGGTTGTGTAGGTCCCCTAGGACTTGATATAAGGATCCATCTTGGCATTCGCCTAAGGTAATGTGGGGAAAATAATTAGGGGAAACACACTCAGGATGGCTATTGTCAGCTCCGAATATGATCCACCAATCTGTGGACTTGCTGCAGCTCCCCATCACTGTCGTGGTGTGCGAATTAATGCACACGGCAACTCTTGGGTTATTTATTATTTTATATAGACATTAAATAAGCGAACCATGAGCACAAAATTGACAATTCTTGAACCAATGGCTAACAGAGCCATGTGCAATTGCATGCAAATCGTTACAATGCTCACGGACGTGACGTGATGGTCAGGTGGTCAAGCTCCTTGCCTCCCACCAAGGCGGACCATGTTTGATTTACACATGGAATTTTTGAGGTGAAAATCATGTCTAACGGTTTGGATTACAATGTTCTGCTTGTTTCAGCACCTGACATAATATGAAATGAAATGAAAATCCACAGCCTGCTTCCAGTCTCCGACCGGGTCAGGAATGGAATGAATGAATTCCCCGTCTAGCGGCGAGGATATGAACTGTGCCGGCTGCCGAGGCCTGACGCACTCCTCTGGGGCAATGATTAAATGCATGACAGATGAAATGAAATGATAGTGGAGAGTGTTGCTGGAATGAAATTGTGACAGGGAAAACCGGAGTACCCGGAGAAAAACCTGTCTGCCTCCGTTCTGTCCAGCACAGATCTCACATGGAGTGACCCGGATTTGAACCACGGACCCAGCGGTGAGAGGCCGGCGTGCTGCCGCCTAGGCCACGGAGGCTTATTCCTGACATAATATGACATTCGTTCCATTATAAAACATACTGAAAATGTTTTGGATAATTTTGGGAAACTCATTATAGATACCAAGGAAGCACTGGAAAGATGGCAAGAATACTTTGAAAACTTGCTTATCTGGCAATGTGACAGATTTTGAGATTATGTAGGAGGAGAATGAGGACGGGAACAGGATCACAGTTGAAGAAGTGGAGAGGGTGGTAAATAAGTTTGTTGTAAAGTGGCAGGGGTAGATGAAATTCAGCCAGAAATGTAAGTATAGCAGGAAAGCAGGGATGAAATGGTTACATGGGATAGTCCAATCGGCATGGTATTTAGTAAAGGTACCCTAGTACTAGACACAAATAGGTGTGGCAGAAGCAGTATGTGGGAGGACAAAGTAGTAAGAAGAGGTGGAAGGAAACACCATGGTGGAATGAGAAGACAAAAGATATAGTAAGGGAAAAGAATAGATCATTAGGAGGTGGTATCAAAATAGGACAGTAGAGACAAGGGAAGAGTACCAGGAAAGAAACAAGGAGGCAAAGAGAGTAGTGGCTGAGGCGAGAAGAAAGTGGATGGAAGAGTGGACTAAGATGATGAAGGAGGATAGTGAAGGTACAAAAAAGGTCCTGTATGGAATGGTAAAAAATAAGAGGTGGAAGGATCTGATGGATTATGTTAGAATGGTGAACAAAAGGGGCCAAGAGATAGAAAATAGTGAAGAACTGAAGAAAATGTGGAAAGAATATTTTGAAGAACTTCTGAACCCAAATGGAAACCACGGCGAGAAGGAAGAAATCGGGGAAGAGGAAGATGGACTGCAAACAGAACAGGACTTAACATGGAAAGAAGTGGAAGGTGCAATGAGGAAGATGAAAGGAGGGAAGGCACCGGGTGTGGATGAGTTGAGTGTGGAGATGGTGAGAGCAGCAGGAGAGGTGGGGATACAATGGTTGTACCGAGTGATGAAGGCAGCATGGAAGGAAAGGAAGACCCCAGAGAACTGGAAAAAGGGAATAATTGTCCCGATCTTCAAGAAAGGTAGTAGAACAGAATGCAGAAACTATTGGGGAATAACACTGATGTGTCCTTGTGCAAAGATGTTTGAGAAAGTTTTGGAAAAGAGAATTAGTACAAGGATAGAAGGAGGGATGAGGGAAGAACAACATGGATTCGGAGCAGGAAGGTCCACAGTGGATTTGATTTTTGCTGTAAGGCAGTTACAAGAACAGCACTATGAGCATGAAACAGATCTACTGATGGCCTTCCTGGACATTGAGAAAGCATATGACAGTGTATGCATAAACAAAGTATGAAAGCCCCTAGAGGACAGAGGAGTAGAAAAATGGACTATACGGAGGATAAAGGAGATGTACAAGGGAAGCATGAGCTGTGTGAAAGTGGGAGGAGAGAGATCGGACTGGTTGGAACACAGAAATGGCCTGAAACAAGGAAGTGCACTGTCACTGTTACTTTTCATTGTGGTGATGGATGACATAATGACCCGAGTGGCACAAGTAATTGGGGAAACAAGGAGGAGGAAGTACATGAGCAGTTGGGCATGTGGGAAGGAATAATACAAGGATACGGGATGAAATTTAGCATAAATAAGAGTGAGATGGTGATCACAACAATGAAGAAGGAAAGAACCACAACAGGAATAACAATTGGTGGGGAACAGCTGAAGAAAGTGGAGAGTTTCAAGTATCTGGGAAGCCTGATACAAGATAATGGAAGAAACGATAGAGAAATAAATGAGCGGGTACAAGCAGAAGCATTCCGGAGGAGTGTGAGAAGCATGATATGGAGCAAGGATGTCCGTCAGAACAGCAATGTGGTCATATATCGGACGTACTATGTCCCTATCCTGACTTACGCCTCGGAGACCTGGGTTATGAAAGGAAGGGTGAAGAGCAAAATACAGGCCAGTGAGATGAGGTTCTTGAGAAGCAGTATTGGAGCTACAAAGATGGACAGAATAAGGAATGAGAGGACCAGAGAATTAATGAAGGAGGAACCATTACAGGATGGTATAGAGAAATCTAGACTTAGATGGTATGGACATGTAAAACGAATGGAGGAGAATAGGATACCCAGAAGGATACACGAGACGAAGTGGAAAGGAAAGAGACCAAGAGACAGGTGGCTGAAGGGGGTGGAAGAAAGCGTGAAGAAGAGAGAAGAAGACTGGACAAGGGTGAGAGATGGTGGGAAGACAGAACACGTTGGAGAGGCTTGTGTTCCAAACAGACCCGGCCAGTGGCTGGAAACTGTGCGAGATGATGATGACCCTCTGACTGGGCAAAAGCAGTAATCGCTCCAATTTATAACCAAGGTAACAGGAAAGATTGCATCAATTATAGAGGTATTTCTTTGATAAGTGTCCCGGGCAAAGTATACTCAAGCATTGTAGGAAGGAAAGTTTTATCATTGGCTTAGTGTAAGATGGATGAAAACCATTGTGGGTCTAGACCACAACGAGGATGTCAGGATCTTCATTTTAGTACGCAACAAATTATTGAGAAATGCTACGAGAGGAATAGACATTTGTGTTTGTTTTTTGTAGATCTAGAGAAGGCGTATGATACAGTACCAAGGGAAAAGATGCAGGACATTCTGAGGGATTATGGTATCAAGAGAAGGCTGCTACAATCAAAAGTATTTATGTTGATAATCAGGCTGCAGTGAGATTTGATAGGATGAGTTGCTACAGGAGTGAGGCAAGGCTGTAATCTTTCACCACTACTGTTAATTTTATACATGGACCATTTGCTGATGGGTGTAAACTGGCTGGGTAGGATTCAATTAGGCGGAAACAAGTTAAAAAGACTGGCTTATGCTGATGACCTGATTGTAATGACAGACTCCGTCGAAAGCTTACAAGCCAACATGTTAGAACTTGAACCGAAATGCTGGTACTCAAAATCAACATTTTAAAAACGAAGGTGATGTTGGTAGGGAAGAGTAATATAAGAATTTTCAAACTTTTGTAAGTTAAAGGTTGGTCTTAAAATTCTTAATACTGAATATATGATTTAATATAATTACAGTGTAAATTTGAAAGCTAAAACCCTTGCTCAGAACAGTACCTAACCTAACATCGGCCACCTCAAACCTAATGCAAGAGCTGCTTGTTGCAAGTCAACCTTATTATAATACTGGGATCCGGCACTGTTGCTTACTCAAATTTACAGAAAATAACACCAACTTACATACAAAGTTACTGAAGTCCCAATCATTTACAATTTTCTAATTGTTACTTAAGGCAGTACTGTAGAATAATTAACTAAAATTTGAAGGGTGTTGTTTTGGGAGTGGAAGTAAATAGCAGGAGTAGGTACAGTTGCATGATGTTTTGGCAAGCATGGGTAGATAGCAAGAGTAGGTGCTAGGACGTTTTGGCAAGCTCAAGTAACTGTACAATGTTTTGGCAAGTGCGAGTAAATAGTTGGAATAGTTACTTCAATGTTTTGACGAATGCAACCACCAGTATCGCAACATTTTGGCAAGCGTGAGTAAATTGAGTTGGTACCGCGTTGTTTTGGCATACTCACTGAAACGAGGAGGATTGCACAGTAATTTTCGAAGGGTTGACATTTTTTCTCTTCTGTTTTTTGAAGCAATTAATTTTTTTTGTAAGAATTTTCCCTTTGTCATGTGGAATCCATCACACTGTAATTACAAACTATCTGTAACATCTCGACTGGTGTCAGTTGATTATTTATTTTAGTTTTATAAATTCTATAGAAATAATTTGTAAACATAAATGCCTTTCAGTATTTTAATAACAATATGAATTACAAAACTCTAGTTAGTTATTGTAGTTTTAAGGGGTGGAACAGCGAGGTCATTTGCCCTTAAACACAACTCTGTCAAGCCTGACATAGGAGACAGAGCAATATTTCTCAATAACTGATACGAACCTACAACACTGCTAGTAGTGCTGTGTTTGGCATGGGTACATATGCACCAGTGTTTCCCAGTATCACAGCCCAAGGTCCTCATCAAGCATGAGCCTGGAAACAGCGGTTGAGCTGAATACTAGTGTTGAAATTACGCCATATCGATGTATTGTTTATGTATGTGTTAACAGTGCTGATAAAAAAAGTAAGTTTTCAATGTGTCCCTAACAGAAATAGGTCATCGAGCAAGAAGCTTGTTTGAGTGCAATTAATCACATATCATTTACTCCACGAAAAACTGTAGGTGTGTGTTCACAACATTTCACTGATGCTAACCCCAATATTTCATCAGAGTTCAAGTTTGAACTTTCAAGAATTACAATTGTAATTTTTTAGTTAACTGAGAACCAACTACAATACGGTTCCAATAGTAAATCTGAAAAGAGAAGCATCACCTAATAAGAAAGTGATCTCCATTTACCAAAGGAAGAAGATTATTCAGGAAACCCTCGATAACAGTGCATGTTCAAGTTCGTATTATGTGTGTAAGGTAGTAGTTGATGAAAGCAATGGGTTCAGAAATTAGTGTTGTTTTGAAACTACTGAATTGTGTTGGTGAAGAAATTCAATGTGAGCTTTAAAAAGCGTTACAGGAATATTCATTTCCTCAAATGATGACAGTATAGAGGATGATAGTAGTGATGACAATTACTAAGTATGTGAACAGGAGAAGAGTTTGGGCAGAGAAGAGGGGAATAAACATGCGATATGAAGCTGCTAAATGACCAGTGCAAAAGTGAAAGTGGTTCAGGTATGGTATAGCATTTTATAGTTTTCTTTTAGTAACCAACAGCAGTCCATGGGTTTACCCATGAGATAAATTGCATATATGCAGAGCAACGCCAAGTTTTGTTTACAGTTTTAACATTACCAACTTCATAACAACTCATAATTAACATGGCATAATACCTAGAAAAATTTGCTGTATTAAATTATCCTGGTCATAAAATCCTAACATTTCATCTTTTTTTGGTGTCTCTATAGGGAGATACAATGTGCTAAAGGAGCTGAAAGCTCTTAGCTCGTTTAGCCAAGAAGCACTGCAATGCGCTTCACAGATGGGACATAGAAAGTAGTTGCTATCCAACAAAGGGTTTACTGATGAGCCCAACCGGTACATCTGGGTGAAACCCCAGTGGACACAGCATAAAACCTAGAAAAATTTGCTGTATTAAACACGTACATTCTTTATCCATTTTTATATTTGTACACAATCCACACAAATGCCAGTTTTCTGAGTTAGATTTCCCTGCTGATTATCAACATTCACTACTTATATTTGAACGATTCCCAGCCTCTCTTCTTTCAGGTTCTAACTGGTGAGGTTAGCATCCATAATGTTACACAATCAAAAAACTAAGAAATGGCACAATCATTTAACAAAATCAAGAAAGAAATTCACTGAGTATCAGTTTAGCAAAATCATGGACACAAGCTACAGAGAAGACATGCAGTCGTAAAGAGGAAGACTACTATCAGCACTGCGTATGACGTCACACTCCTCGACACTGGCAACTTTCCAGCTGGATATCTCTGGAACTAAACAATACTAGCACATCGTGTTTTTTTTTTTGGGGGGGTAAATAATTTGCATTGAATGATCTTTTCAATTCACTGAGAATTGAGTTAATTATGCTTACAGCTTCTTTGATTGAAGCACCATCTCAGTAGTTTCCTGGAGTAAGAAAATAACCCAGAGTAAAGTCATCAAGGCTTGAAATCAAACAGCTTGACTTAAATTTTTGAAATATCACGAGGAATGAGTTTTATGCTTTAGTGTAATGCTGAGTTATCGTACAAGGAGTTCAATATGAATATTAACAGAAGTAACCCAGAAATTTGTCGGAAATAGTGCTCATATGTTTATAATCCAAATTCATTGTACATAGCAAAATGGAACTTAACATTTCAAAAATAAGAGCACCTTGTGAAAAAGCATCTAAGTAACAGTAACAAGCATGACAGTAATATTCATAACAAATTTTAGGTAGCAAGACTTGACAATATGTACACTTTCATAATCATAAAGTGGTGCATCATTATAAACTTGAAATTTAACCAACCCCCACTTCAGGTGCGATTGTTGCTGAACAGTCAAACCTCATGAGATTTGGATCACCTCTCCCTTGTCCTCAGAACTGCACACATTACTGTGATGTCTTACGGTAGTCTAGAACCAATGAGAGATTGCTTCCAACAACCTCAGCAGATACTAGGTGTTGTTGTTGTTGTTTGAGTCTTCAGTCTTTTGACTGGTTTGATGCAGCTCTCCATGCCTCCCTGTCCTGAGCTAATCGTTTCATCTCTACATAGCTACCACACCCTACATCCGAGGCAATCTGTTTAACATATTCTAACCTTGGTCTACCCCTACAGTTCTTGTCCTCGACCCTTCCTTCCATAACTAAGCTTGCTATTCCTGGGTGTCTTAGTATGTGTCCTACCAACCTATCTCTTCTCTTCAATACCAGTCGCCAGAAACATCTCTCCTCTCCCACTCGTCTTAATACCTCTTCGTTTGTAACCCTATCTACCCATCTGATCTTCATCATTCTCCTGTAACACCACATTTCAAATGCTTCAATTCTCCTCTTTTCTGCTGCACCAATAGTCCAAGTTTCACTTCCATAGAGCGCCACGCTCCAGACAAAGGCTTTCAAAAATTACTTCCTAATACCTAAATCTATATTCGATGTCAGCAGATTCCTTTTTTGTAGAAATGCTTTCTTTGCCTGAGCCAACCTACTTTTTATATCCTCTTTGCTTCGTCCATCACTGGTTATTCTGCTTCCTAAGTAACAGAAGTCTCCTACTTCCTTCAGCTTTTCAACTGCCAATTTGATCTCCATAGAGGTTTCTGATTTATTTCGGCTGCATTCCAGTATTTTTGTTTTACATTTATTAATTTTCATCATGTATTCTTTCCGTAAGACGGAGTCCATACCATTCAAAAACTCATTTAAATCCTCAGGCTTGTTGGCGAAGATGACGATGTCATCAGCAAATCTCAGAGTTGAAATTATTTCTCCTTGAATCTTCACTCCCACTTTAAATTTTTCTCTAATTTCCTTCATTGCTTGTTCAATGTAAAGATTGAAAAGTATGGGTGATAAGTTGCAGCCTTGCCTTACACCTTTCTGAATACCAGCTTCTCTCTCATGTCCTTCAACTCGAATGACTGCTGTCTGGTTTCTGTATAGATTATTTATCACCCTCCTATCCCTGTACTTTATTCCAATCGATTTCAAAATGTCAAACAATTTAGTCCAATCAACGTTATCAAAAGCCTTTTCTAAGTCTACAAAAGCCATGAACGTTCTCTTATCTTTCCTTATTCTACCTTCCAAAATCAGCCTAAGACTTAGTACAGCTACCCTTGTTCCTACATTTCTCCTGAAACCAAACTGGTCTTCACCCAACTCCGTTTCTATCTGGCTTTCAATCCTCTTGTAAATTATTCTAGACAGGATCTTTGAAGCATGAGTAATCAAGCTGATTGTACGGTAATCTTCACATCTGTCAGCTCCCACTTTCTTTGGTATAGGGATGATTACATTCTTCTTGAAATCAGGGGGTACCTCACCTGTCTCATAAATCCTACACACCAAGTGAAATAACCTGATCAGACCTTCATCTCCTATGCAGCGTAGCAACTCAATCGGTATATCATCTATGCCTGGTGCTTTGTTCCTGCTTAAGTCTTCCAAAGCTCTATCAAATTCTGATCTCAATATTAAATCTCCTTTCGCATCCTCATCAATTTCCTCCTCCCTTTCCATTACATGATTCTCAATCTCCTTTCCCTTATACAAACTCTCTATGTAAGCTTTCCATCTCTCAACCTTTTCTTCCCTATCTGTTAGAGGCTTTCCATTTGTGTCCTTAATATTACAGCATTTAGTCTTCTTTTCCCCAAAAGTATCCTTAATCCTTCGATAAGCTGTGTCTACTTTTCCTAATTTCAGACAATTTTCTATACCTGCACATTTCTCTTTCAACCATTCTTCTTTCGCTTCCTTGCACTTCTTGTTAACCTCATTTCTCAGACGTCTGTATTCTGCTTTCCCCTTTTCATCTCTTACATTCTTGTGTTTCCGCCTTTCATCCATCAATTCTAGTATATCCTGAGTGATCCACGGTTTTCTACCTATTCTTTCTTTCCTACCAATGTTTTCTTCTGCGGATTTTGTTATTTCATTCTTCAAAAGTGCCCATTCGTCTGCAATTGAAGTTTTTTAGGGTTTTTCATTAGTCCTTCCTTTATACCCTTCTTGAATCTTTCGTTTACATCCTTCTCTTTCAGTCTGTCTATTGCCCACCTTTTTGGCTTTTGAATTTTCTTCAGTTTCTTCAACTTTAATCTGCATTTCATTACAACCAGATTGTGGTCAGAGTTTATGTCAGCACCAGGATATGTTTTACAATCCAAAATCTGGTTTCGAAACCTCTGCTTGACCATAATGAAGTCGATTTGGTAACGCCCTGTATCGCCTGGTCTCATCCATGTGTATATTCTTCTATTGTGGTTATTGAATA
The DNA here is from genome assembly GCA_946902985.2 of Meconema thalassinum. NCBI lineage: Eukaryota > Metazoa > Arthropoda > Insecta > Orthoptera > Tettigoniidae > Meconema > Meconema thalassinum. The sequence goes on from OX336389.2 coordinate 165,263,095, forward strand.
AGGTGTTAGCTATGACCAACTCATGCTCGGTGCAGAATTCTACCAGCCTGCTTCCTCGATCATTCCTTTCACCTAATCCGAAATCTCCTACTATCTTCCCTTCTCTCCCTTTTCCTACCACAGCATTCCAATCTCCCATTACTATAACATTTTCATCACCCTTGATATACCTCAGAATTTCGTCTATTTCTTCGTAGACCTTTTCAACATCCTCATCATCAGCTTGACTGGTAGGCATATAGACTTGTACCACTGTGGTGCAGGTAGGTTTAGTATTGATTTTTGCTACAATAATCCGTTCACTATATTGCTCATAATATTCCACCCGCTGTCCAAGTTTCCTACTCAATATGAGGCCAACCCCTGCTTGGCCATTGTTTGATTTAGTGCTAATGACCCTATAGTCTCCTGACCAAAAGTCCTGTTCTTCCTGCCAGCGCATTTCACTAATCCCAACCAAATCCAACCTCAACCTATCCATTTCCCTTTCTAAGTTTTCTAACCTTCCACTTCCTAGCAGACTTCTAACATTCCACGCTCCGATCCGTAGAATGTCAGATTTCCTCTTTGTCACTTTTGTGATGTTAACCCCCTCTCGAGTAGTCCCCACCCGGAGATCCGAACGGGGGACTAGTTTACCTCCGGATTGAAATTTTACAAGGGAGGAGGCCATCATCACATGTAATTATGCATTGAGAGGTGTAGGTGTAGTTCACCAATTAAAATAAGCATTATGTGATCGAGTTCCAGACTCAACCACAATGCCCCTCTGCATTCGTGCAAGATGCTCTGAGCTTCAACAACCATACTGACTTACACAATTCTTTGCAGACAAGGAGTTCTGGAAGAGATTACTAATGATATTTACAAGCAAAATACAAACTCTTTCAGCAAATATAATGACAATGTTATTATATTCACTTTTATTTATAAAATATCATCTATTCTATAAGTAGTTTTCCATGGTTTACTATTTTAACTCCAAGCAAATAATGGTACGATGTTTACCTCCAAGGCTATGGCCCATTTCTTACATCCTAATATAATGACACCCAGTCAGAGGTAACTTGGGATACAGGAGTTACAAGGCAACTCCATAACACTGCCAATTAAATAGATAAGAGGAATAATTTCTTACAGTCTGGGTGTGAAGTTGAAACGGCGACAATAAAAAAGCCAAAGTGAAAAAGATGTCAAAACTCCTCTGAGATACCCGACATTTAAAGATGACCAATTGAGACTCCAATACTTACAAAAGCTATATCCGTTGCTCTTTGAGTTAATTGTCCAACTTCTGGTATGTTCAAGGGCAGACCAAATACTAGTAGCAAAACTTTTGAAATTGAATCAAGATACTTTAGAACTCATTAATGTGGCAGCAGAGTGCAGTCGATAGTAATAGCTCAATGATGTACTTCTGATAAGGATACAATAAAATGGGTCTGCCAAGCCAACACACAAGTTTATATGGAGAGTGTTATGCCATAGTGAACTAAGAGACATAAAAAAAAATCAAGTTAAGCATGCTATGTGACTGACATAGCCTATGTGTTCTTTGTGAGCTGCCATAACGAACCAAGTCGAATCGATATTTGTTTCGGCTACCGTGGTATCGCTGACTGCAGGTTGGCTATTACAAAGTAGTGAAGTTGTAAACTTCATTGCCATTTATCTCAAAACTGCTATTGAGTCGCTTAGTTCTATATTGCATAACATTCCCCATATTTAGTTTTATTTTATCACACCTTTGAACTTTTTTGTCCTTCATAAGTGACCAACATTCATAAAATTGAAATCTCGGCATTTTTTGAGTGAAGTAGTGATTATGAAAGGTGGTAATGAACATATGTTAAAATGATGAATAATTAATGTGATGGAATGAAAACATCCTAGAAATAAAATGTGTCAAGGCAAAGAGAATAACTTACTTTAAAACATTTGATAACACTCAAGTTATTAAAAAATAAATATAACTAAGCTTTCACATGAAGATTTTTAATAACTCGAGTGTTATCAAATATTTAACAGTATTATATTCTAAATTTCGTGCCATATTTTAGATCTAGGCAGTTTTAATTCCATCACATTAATCATAATTTCAACATACAGTACATTCATTACCATCTTTCATAATTACTAATTCACCCAAAGAATGTCAATATTTTATTTTTATGAAAATCGTTCGCAGGTGAAGGACAAAAAAAGTATGATAATTCAAACATATTGTGTCCTTAATAAAAGGACATGATTGAATGTACATCAATATGGATCCAGAAATGAAAACTGACTAACTTCCAATTAGATTGTACATCCAGAAAGTATGTTCCGTTGGTAATAAAAACAAAACGGGTACAGATGCAGACAAACTACTTATTGCAAAACAAACTACAAATCAAAAACTGTCTTTCCACATAGCTAGATGTTAGGCCCCTTAAAACAACAATTATCATCATTATCATCATTTTGGAGATACTTGTCACAGTGTGGCACAAGTTTTTGTATGCCTTCTTCATAAAACCTTTGCATACATTATTTTATATATGGACCATTTGCTGAAGAGCATAAACAGGCTGGGTGGGATTCAATTACGTGGAAACCAGGTAAGCAGTCTGGCCTAGATTCCATCGAAAGCTTGCACTCCAATATGTTAGAACTTGAACAGAAATGTAGGGAGTATGGTATGAGGATGAATGTTATGTTGGTAGAGAAGAAATGCAAGAAAATAGAATGTCAGGTAGGAGGAACTTGGAGCAGGTGGAACATTTCAAGTACCAACTTGGGCAGTGTATTCTCTCAGAATGGTAGTATGGGGAAGGAAATAGAGTCGAGGTGTACAAAAGCCAATGGAGTGAGTTGTCAGTTGCGATCTACAGTATTCTCTAAGAAAGAAGTAAGTGTACCGACGAAACTCTCCATCGCACAGTATTTAGACCGACATTGTTGTATGGAAGTTAAGAGGTTAATGAGTTCTGCTGTGGAGGGTAAGAGAAGCAGAGGTAGACTTATGAGGCGATGGTTAGATTCAGCGTTGAACGATTTCAAAGGGAGAGGTGTAGAAGTGGAGGAGGCTGCAGTACTAACCGCTAATAGGGGACTTTGGAGGTGACTTGTTCACAAACACAGGCTTGCAGACTAGACTGAACGCTGAAAAGCAAAACAGTCTCAAATGCAATGTATGTAAGTTCAAGACCTTACTCATGAAATTAGTGTAGCAACTGGGGTAAGCCACTAGGAAAATGACTTCAAGCAGGATGCCAAATTTAGTGAGATATAATCAAAAAGTTGTAGGGGCTACAATTTCACAGAGCTTTTGGATAATAAAAAAAGAAATTCTGATGGAAATAAATTTCCCAATGAAGAAGAGATACGAACCATTGTGCTATATAGCCATCCAACAAACTTTTATGAGGAAATAGCCAGCATGATCAAAAATATATATAGACAATAGTCGAGGCTATGTAAAAATATAAAGAATTAAAAGAGTCTCATATTCAATTTAATAGTACATTTTTGTGATCATTCATAACGATAGGTATAGTCTGCAACAACCTTAGAGGAGTTACTAAGGACAAATCCTTACAATTTGTACCTCATCAGAAACAGGCGATTTATTGTAACTGTCTTGCTGCTGTTTTACAACATGATTGCACAACATGATTGCATTCACTGTCACCACTCACGTTTCAAAATCACCACGTTTGCAGACACTGAAACTCGCTGCACTAGCTGATAGTCATTCATTCGTTATGTCATCCATCATTAGCCAAACTACAGCACATAACATCAACTGAAGAATAATTATATTTTTTCACTTCATGTGAAGTATGTTCTATCTAGTATGTACAGGGTCATCGAAAAATAATGCCTAGATTTTAAATAATTGCTATAAAAAAATCTATTAGAGCTAATGTAATGGATTTTGGCTTTAAAATGCGTGGGAAAGAGAACATTTTTTGCATACCTTAGTAAGCTTCAATGTGAGCTCCGTTTGTTGCTTTGCAGATGTGCGTCGAGTGTATCGCGTACCGCACGAAGGTAGTGAGGCGGAGCCCCACCTTGCATAAAAATGACACACTGTCCAGTCTATTGTCAGATATCTTTTATTTGAGCGAACACAAACTGTTCAAGCATGTTGAGGTAAATTAGGCTTGTAATTGTTTTTTCAGCGAAAAGGCAAGGTCCAATAACTTGGTCATGAAGTAACCCGCACCACACATTGACACACATTAGCATAGCATCTACATAGATTTAAAATTCTTAAAATGTTGCTTGAAATAAAAATTTGTATTGGACAGGTATACTTACACTAACAAGTTGTTTTTCACATTTTTCTAGAAAATGTTCAAATGGCAACAACAATGTATAGAAGATTCTATTCAAGATAATGCATATTAAACGGTTGACAAAGGAAGGAATTCCAGAATAAATTTTATTTCAAGCGACATTTTAAGAATTTTAAATCTATGTAGATAAAACAATGTCATACGGATCAAAATTAGTGATTATTATTCTTTAAGGAATTTGTGATAAAATTGATGCTAATGCTGTAGTAGTTGTATGATAATATTGTAATAGGCTGAAGAATGCATGCCTAAACATGTACCGATAGGGTCAAACTTGAAAAGTGGACAGTTAAATTTATAATATTGAATCAATATGGCAAACTGAAACCATGATGAATGTGTAGGACATACATGCTCTATATGAATCAAACAATTTCAAGAAAGAACACTTGCATTCTTGATACGTGTTGGAAGTATTTTCTCCTGTGTTGAAGCATCACTGCTAGCCAATGCTTACTGTCTCTGATAAATTATTCGTCCTCAGAAGGATCACTTTTCCATGTCCATCTGACTTCTCAACTCTCAAGAAAAGGTCACACAATCACACAATGCAAACCTTACAGCCCGGCTATATCAAGAGGTTTTTATTGATGAAGAAAAGTTGTGATGCCCTGTTCTGTTCCATTCCAGTGTTTCTATCAATATATTGCCTCATTGTGTTTCTCTTCCTTATTACTTTTATCTTTCCTTCTATCGTTCCTGGTTTCTACATAATAAATTAACAACCCCTGTAATCCGTCACCTTCGGGACTGAGGGTATAGTCGGAACGCAAAAAAGGTCGGATTATCAGAAAGTACAGAAAAATATGGATTTATATTAAAATAAACAATTGATATCAGGGTTCCTTTCCTTCTTTCTTGGTAGAACCACATCCACAATGTATTGTCAAGCAGTTCAAGTTTGGGCTTTTTCAATGTTTTGCGATTCTTAAGAGCGTTTTCACAATACATTGTCACTGTACATGATGCAATGTCTTATTGATTTCTTCTTCAATCTCTTATTGTCGTAACGCCTACATTGAGTTCCTTGGCAGTTTTTTTTTGTGGAGTGATTCCTCTTTGTCCATTCTTCGTAGCAATGCTAATTTTTCATTTAAAGAAAGTATAACATGTTGATGTTTCACTCCTGGCATGTTGATAAAACACACACAACTGTACAGTACACACAATGTTCAGTTAACAAATTACTGTACAGTTCTGTAACGAACACAGAAGAACAATGTCGTAAAACCTACGAACAGTAAGCACTAAAAACTTCACAGTCCAGTACGTACTGTACAAAACACGGACAACAGAAACGATATGAGAGGAGAGATAACGGAGCACTAAAACGGACAAGCAATAACAATAATGGCGCTACGAGTCGGGGCAGGTTTGCCTCAAGCACGGTCGGATCATCCGGAGCGGCGGACGAAAGGGTTTCTACTGTACTTATATTAACCTCATCATTTTCAAAGGAAATAAGGTTAACTGCATGCACACTTCCCAAAAGTAGCAGAATATAATAATAGCAGCCTGTACTCACCTAATGAACATGCAGCACAAGGAAAATGCAAGTATTGAAAATGCACATAAGTAATCCATTTTTTCAGTGAATGGGAAATCCCTCGCGTGGAAGACTGCTGACCAGAACCATGCATTTATGCATACCTAAGGAGGGGGGAAAAAGTGTAAATAATTTGTCCATAAAACACAATAATAACAATAATGTACAACAGCACTCATAGAGGGCCTATCAACTTCAATAGCCAGTAGGTATTCAAAATCATGCACTGTCTTCTATGTTAAGTGACCTATTTGTAAAAATGTCATCAATAGTTTGAACTAGATTGGTTCCTTGCCGGCATTATATTAGGACTTTAGAACAGTATTTCTGATATCGGAAATTTATGTAGGATCATTCATCATCTAGAAAAGGGGTGCTCAACATACGGCCCGCGAAGGCACTTTATGTGGCCCCCTGGCTGAGGTTTTATAATGTGCTCAAGCACCAATGTATGTTTTTCGTAGATGCCGAAAAACCTACTTAATAAGAACTTTGTTGTAATTAACGGAGAAAGGAGATGAGAAAAACCTCTTGATTATTAGTAGTAACCTTCTTGACGTGATGTTTCTGTAACTGGGCTGTAGGAAAGTTCTAAGATGCATAATTATAATATTCCCACCTTAAAAGCAGGTAAGGATTAGACTTTCTGCATTCATTTCTTGGAATTACAGCTGCAGACTTCCCTGGAGAGTGAAAGACCTGCTGCATTCCATGGGGAATTATATAGGTACAGTTATCTTGGGACATCCACAGGAAATGGCCAGTTTACACCCAGAAAGTGCTTAGGGAGGTTCTTGTGGTTTACTACTTTACTGTGAACATACGTTCGCACAAACTACTGATATTTAAAAGTTGTTTTAATAATTTATTTGTGAACAAAAATGCCCCGGTTTCCAAATGTAGAAAAGTGGACAGTGAGTGCCGTGTTTTTTAACACACACAAAAAAAATGTCTTGAGACAGTGGAAAAGTAATGTGTCTGATATGCAAGGAAAATATTTCTATTTTTAAAGAACACAAAATTAGGCAGCATTATGATTTTAAGCACAAATCTGTATACCGGGTGATTCAGCAGCCCCTTCCAATATCGTTTGCTGGAACCCAACTAACGGGTGTTGTCAGGAAGGTCAAAATTTCTCTGCATGAATCCCATATGGTACTAATGCACTGCAAGCATATCCTGCAAACGGTACTGAACACTATTAATTTTCCCTCAATGTGACTACAGACTAGTATGAGGGAAAAATAGTAGAGTTCAGTATTGTTAGTGAAATATGCTTGCTGTGCATTAGCACCATACGGAATGCAAGCAGAGAAATATCGACCTTCCTGACAACACGCGTTAGTTGGGTTCCAGCAAACTATATTGGAAGGGGTTGCTGAATCATCTGGTATAATAAATACAATGGAGTATTACGGAAGGAAAATATTTCATATTTAATGAAATGTCTCACCGCTCAAAAACAAATGTTCACGAAACAGATTGAGGAAAGTATAACTGCAGTCCGCGCTAGTTATAGATTTGCACATTTATTAGCGACGAAAGGGAAACCATTTTCTGATGGGGAGTTTGTGAAGAACTGTATACTTTCTGTAATAGAAGACATGTGACCTGAGAAGAAACAACTTATAAATTCGGTCAGCTTATCGCGGAGCACTATGACGAGAAGAACAGAAGAACTTGGGACTAATTTGTGCTCACAACTGTGCAAAAACTCAAAATCATTCAAGTGTTTTCATTGGCTTTGGATGTGAGTACTGACGTCCGTGATACAGCATTGAAAGAGCATGCGAAATAACTGAGGAGCTGGCATCTTTAGGAAGCATCTATGGACTACAACAGGCGAGGATTTGTTTCTCCAACCGAGTGAAACATTGAAGGACCTCAATTTAGGATGGGATGGATTGGCAGCTATAACAACAGATGGAGCAAGAGATGAGTGGTACAAAAACTGGATTAATTGAAAGAATAAGAAATTAATTAACTGAAAGAAATACTGACTCTTGAATTACACTGCATTATTCATCAACAACTCTATGTGGAAAAGTATTAAATTTACAACATGTGATGAACACAGTGATATCTAAAATTAATTATATTCGATCATATTAACTCAATCATCAGCAGTTCCAATCATTTCTGGCTGACATTGATTGTCATTATGGTGATATAATTTATCATAGCAAGTGCTTTGAAACTCTTCTTTCATCTTCATGAAGAAATAAGCACATTTATGAACATGAAACAGAAAGAAGTGGCAGAATTTGGGGACGAAAACTGGATGTGAGATTTAGCAATATTGACAGATTTAATGCAACATTTAAACATTTTGAATAAGGGGGTTACAAGGGAAAGGCATGCTTTTAAATGATGTGTATCGTTATGTGCTAGTGTTCCAAAATAAATTAAAATTATTTCGACAGCAATTAGAGAAGGGGATGTTCACACACTTTTCATGTTGTACTGAGCTTCAAGAAGTGAACTCAAACAGTTGCATACCTGCCAACCTCTCAAAATGAAAAATCGGGAGATTCGACACGGCGGAAGGAGGGATGCAACATAATACATACACAAGCTAAGACATTACAGCAAATATATAAGTTACACTATTAAACTGTACATGACTAACATGATATGACATCCCAGTTTACAAATGTACTTCTGAGTAATTTTAAATTCTAACTAGTCTATCAAGCAAGCATACCTTTCTTTCGACCACACTCAGGCATAAAAAACTAGTGACGTATCGAAGATCATATTATTGGTCGTTGTTGCAGGTGACTGTGGCTGATTTGCCCTCTTCAAAAAGGTCTTGCTATATTCTTGCTCAAAAAACTTCCCTTCCTGAATCGACTTCAGAGTTATAAGTTTGTCCAAAGTCTCGTCGGAGAGAGATGACACACTCTGCATTACTATGCGGAATGGTTAGAATGGAAAGCATAACTTTAGACAATTTGTCATACTCGAGTACCCCACCACAACATTTCATTTGGCCTACCAGTGCCCACTTCACATCAATTCTCTCTTCATCCTCAATAGATGTCACATCTTCAAGTTGGAAGTTACAGAATTGGGAATGCACATTTTTGCAAGGATGGCCGACGTTTTAGTTCTGGCTGAGCCATATCTCCCGGCAATTTTTGAGTCTGGGAACATCTTCCTAAATAAAGGACCAGCGTGATCGGAACAATTGACAGGGAGGTTATGTTCAATAATAAACGCTGTGAACAATACTTCTGCACGTGTTATACTGCCAGTGTCTTCCTCCTTACACTTGAAATAATCAAGTTTCTTGTTTTCCCCAACACATTGTACATTGTCTTTATGTTTCTTTGAGAGCATATGTTTTGAAATGTCCCCCTTTCCACCATGCGAGATACTGAAATCACACCTACAGACACTACAAAATGCAAATGTTGCGCCTCTTCTTGACTCAGTTATATGAGGAAAGTTATCTTTGTACACACTTCTAAATGTCACATCATACTTCTTCGCCATATTACCGAGGAACAGACGCAATCACTCAGATCGAAAAATCACAATATCCTACCGGCATATTATCGCCAACAACATCTAACAAAGTTATACACAAATCATATAATGTCACGTGTGAAACAGATATTATATTCCGCCGCATACAACTAACTACCTTTCACCCACAGGTCATTATGCTCAACATCTAGGAACAAGCGCTGAATTAACCTTCGACGATTTCAAACAAAGACGTATTCTAAGCTAACTTTTTATAACAGCAGAACGCGACGCGGGACTCGGGAGTTAGTACGCAGTTGTCGATTATCGATACAGAGTGAAACTGCGGTATCGAGATATAACTTCAAAACACGTAAAGTCGATCCATTCGATAGACGACTGGAGTGTCATCTCGCACATTCAATCCGAAATTATGCGTGGGATTTTTGAAAAATCGGGAGATTTAATACGTTAAGCGGGAGGGCGGGAGAAATGGTCTGAAATCGGGAGTCTCCTGCCTAAATCAGGAGAGTTGGCAGTTATGCAGTTGAGTGCCATATGATCGGTTTATTAAGTTGATTGACTTATTGAAGAGTGAGTTTGAAAATAGATTTAAAGACCTTCCTGTGAGTGCAGAGAAGATTCATTTGTTTGAAAATCCACTTGCAGTTGACATCTGTGATGCACCTGTGCAACTACAGATTTTATAACAAATATGCACAGCTTCACGAGTTATTACACACTATCAGTACTCATGTTGAAGTATAATTAATTACAGGAATGTTTTGACACTCATGCACCTAGTCGGGCACAAGACTCGGGGATAATTTTCCCGAGATATTTTCCCAACTCAGCTTTTCAATATCAGGGTGTCTACTGTAAGGATGAAGTAAAAATTAGTTACTCTTTAGCTACATTTTAGTTACCTTTAATTAATTTTAGTTACCTTTGAATTCAAGATACGTCTGCAGTCTGCAAGCATAGGAGCTCATTACGCGGTGAAGAAAGACAACAATGGCCTGTGTTTAAAGCTGTAAATAAATTAAATCATAAAATAAAAGTTTTAAAAAAATCTAGATATTTATTATCAAATTAGTTGTTTCAGCTAATATCAAGAAGTTGCTCTGCTCTTTACCGTTTGGTGAGATTTCCTTTGTCCCCGCGGTAGATCACGAAGAAATGTATGCGACGTTACGTGATAGTCATCGAATTCTGACTTCGCAGACAAGTACGGTGAAATATCGAGATGTTACACGATCGGCGCTGGTCTCAGCCGTTTGACGAGATTTCCGTAGTTTTCGCGAGAGAACACGGAGAAAAGTCGCGATTTAGATAAACGGTGCCACGTTTAGACATTCGACGAGATTTCCATTGTCCTTGAGGTCGGGTACGAGAAAATATAGCATTATTACGCGATCGGCGCCACTCGCTGTCCGTTTGACAAGAATCCAGTTGTCCTCGTCATTGAATGTGGAGAAATATCGCGTTGTATCACAATCGCTCTCGGCCGTTTTACGAGATTCACGTTGTCCTCGAGATATTATGCAATCGGCACTGCACCCGGCCGTTCAACGATTACCAGCCTGTCTATCAGCCCTGACAGAATGGTGGAGGCAAGCTCAAGGTTGGGCATGGTTAAAATTAACGAGTAGTTATGGACATGTTGTATGGTCGGCGCCGTGATTCCCGCTGTCCCTATGCTGTGGTTGGGAGTTCATCAGTTCAAGGTAGATCACGAGGAAAAATTAGTATCGCGAGGCTACGTAGGCAGTCATTTCTAAGTGGGTTGACGCACTTCTCGTGCTCTTTTAAGTATACGGTCATGGGAAAAGTAGGAGTAGGTTTCGGAATGTTTCGTGATGGGTGCCCAATCACCTTTGACAGGATTCCCGCAGTCCACGTGGTCACAAGTTCACGATAGAAGAAGGGGTTTTATCATTTTACGCAACTGACGTCGATCTCGGTCCGTTTGACGAGATTCGGTCAGCCGGCCGTCTTAAGGATGTGATTTTGGAGGTTGAACGTTCGTAGTAGGTACCGTATCGAATATTACGAATTATTCTGGGAGGATTGCACGAATAATACCACAAGAGGGCACATTTTCTTTCGAATGCGAATCACGAATTATACAAGTTATCGAAATAACCAGTTAGATTATATATCCGATGGAACCAAAGTTCGAAGGAAAAATCGACATATAACTGAATTTCGAATTAACCATACCGGATGTCACAAATTTACGAGACAGATTTTTAAAATACCGGTAAGTTATTATGTATTTCGAAGCTATTTCGTAATTTTTGTTTCGAAACGGTAACATTTCACAAGATTGCGACATTAAATTATTTCGCGTCATTTCTGGACTTCAATTTGACATAATCTCCAAATTTAGAGGTCAATAACAGAAATGAGAGGTTTCTGTTTAGTTTCGGAAGTTTTCGCGAATAAACGTCTCACGAAGAGTCAGGTTTCCTAATAACACAGAAAAATATTTCACACAAGACTAGAAAGTCTTCTTGATGCCGAAAATATACGTTGAATTAATGTATACCACACAAGGTATACTCAGTATGCATTTCCTTGAGTTCAGGGACGGGGAAATATAGCTTTTTGCAATCAGCACCGCTTGCGTGAAACTCGCTCCATCGCAATCTCTGAGCCTAGCGGCGCGAGTTTAAATGATTCAACCCACCTTCAGAAAATTTTCGTTACCCGTTTGTAAAATTCGTTACTTTTTCGTTACTCGTTTGTAAAATTCGTTACTTTTTCGTTATTTTCGTTACTTTCGTTACCGATAGACACCCTGAATATGGGGATATTCACTCCCACTTGTCAAACTTTTCTGCAATAAAACAGCCTATGTTGCATGCATCAAGGCTGGGGATCGCATAACTCTGTATTGCCATGATTACTGCTGAACCCTCACAGGACTTCCAATATTTGACCATCCACCTCCAGACTGGTCTTTGCATTCATTTTACTCATAATTAATTCTGTCAAAAAACATACTGACACACATTTATAAAAGTTTTTGTTCCATATTTTAAAAATAAAATCAATCACTCTTAAACAAATGTAAGAATGAATAACTATATAAGGTCACTAACTAACCACCCTACCGCTCAGTATTGTACACTCGCCAACGCAAAAGAAACCTCATGCACCAAGAAGGAATTGTGGGAATTGTAAGTTACTGTACATAAAACATTACAATATCAGAGTAAACTTAACATTTGTATAGCTGAACACTGACCACCTACATGGAGGATCTACTACCCTGCTGATTCACCTCTAGCTGGGATACAGGCTGCAATACGGGAATCGTATAGTATCCCGCAGCATATCTGTCCACAGCAGAAAGCAATCCCGTGTCACCCTTACTCCTGCTGAATCCCCTGCCACGAGTGGCAAGACGTGTGACCGAAGGATATCCTGCTGCATTGTTGACACTCGTAGCACTACTAGGGGTGACCGGCTGTGTTCATGGTGTCCTGAATCAGTGGACTCAAGTCATGGTGCAAAAAACACCCTCAATACATCACAGAACCACCTCTAGCCTAAAGCCCGCTTGACACCTTGCATACTTGGAAAACAGACAAAACTCAGACTCGTTGGACAACACTCGATACCTCCACCTCCAATCAGCTACTGTCCACTTTCGGTGTTGTTTGACCCATTGAACACTGGCACTCTCATGGTCACATGACCACCTCTGGTGGCTGTGCAACACTATCTACAGTGCTCCAAAGTGACTAGGGGTTGACATTTGTCTAGTGAGCTTATTGTCCTCAACCTCATTTCTTAAAATAACTAACTGTATAGAGCAAGATTTCAACAACTCAGATTGTATTAAGTGATGAGTAACCAGTTAACCATTTGCTACCTCTGTGCTGAGTATTTTCATCCACATGTAAAAACAAAGTTGTAATTTTTAACTTACAGGGGGAGTGAGTGGCATAAAATGTCTACAGGCTTTGGGTCCTTATTAACCCTGCGTAGGGCACGGCTGATCTGACAGGCACAGGATTTTTTTTTTTGGGTATGCTTTCCCGCAGCGCGCCGAGCGGGACCCTTCCCTCCCAGTAGTTTCCTAACTTTGGAGGCTGGTTCGAACCTGTCCGGTCAGTTTGTCTCCAGTCGTCAAGGAAGTGCGTCACACATGTTTTGATCCGACAGGCTCACTGCGCCCAATTATGTCGCAAATCCAAGGTCAGAATTTTTTCACTTTTGATAGCTGATGATCGTCCAACATCACCCCCAGTCCCCCACAAGAGGTCCAGATGCTGTGATTGCACCGTGGAGACAGGAATACGACGGCTCACGAACTATTCCTGTGTGAAATGCAACCGAGTAATAATCCTTTCTCATGCGAAACTATTCTACGCAACATGCTTTTCAGCCTGCACTTGCGATCCCACAGCGGCTTTGATGGAATGACGACTCCAACTGATTTCTGTCCCCACACATCTCAACTTCATACCTGACCCATTTTTGGAACTTTTTTTTTTAAGGTTAAAAGGTCATATTTTGATTTATATTCATATCCATGATATGTGAATTCTGCATTTTGACTTGTTTTGGTTTTTGTACCGGTACCTAAATAAATACTAAGATATTTTTTAAAATTGATTTTATATTTTCCCCTCATTGTCAACATCCTAAAGATGATTGGTAAATTTCAGTTTAATTTAATATGGCGTTTTAGAGACTTAATGTTTTTAGCAAAGTGTGCCTGTCAGGCTCACTGCGTCCCAATGTTCGGAATCCTTGACCGCGCCCTACGCAGGGTTAATCAAAATGATAATTCAAAATCCTATGTTTATATTAATTTTTGTGGAAATCAAAATTAAATATTTGTGTTCATACTTGCATCACCTCCATACCAGTAAAGGGCCCAAAATACAATTATTTCCTAAATCTGTAGGCCACTAATACATGTTGCTCCTTACTAGTAACAAAATTTGATTACTTTATCCAAAATCACGTGACGAGAAGAAATTGCTTATTGTTCCGCCATCCTTGTTTACATCACAGATGAACTCCTGCTGTAGAGGACAGACATTAAAAAAAAGGTCTGTTCAGGTAGTATTACATAATGCCCAACAGAGAGCAGAAAATGCCAGAGATGAACTTGGCACTCGAGAGCGAATGGGAAATAAAAAAAAAAAAAAAAAAAGTTCTCGTGCACTGTCCATAGATGGGCGTAGCACTAGTACCCCAGCACTTGTCTATAGGCAGGCGTAGCATTCATTGAGTCAAATAAAATTACTCAAATTAACTGAAAAGGTTTACAACCACATTAAACTACAGGAAATTTAGAACAATTATGAAATGCAAATTCCATATATTTCGTATGATAATAATGAAAACAGCTCTTGCGAAAAATAGACCAACTAAAATCTAAAGTTACAAGTATCTGTCTTAAAATTCATTGCACAATAAAAAAGCAAAAGACATAAAAGATCAAGAATTAATATTTCTATTACATATGTCATTACATCTTGTCCATACCAGAGAGATTTGAGATATTATTTTTCCTCTTAATTCTTACCCCACACAACACTGATAAAAGAAGTCATAGCCTAAGTTGCATTCCCCGTTTCCCTCCAAGACAAATTTGTTCGGAATTGTGTTCAGCTTCTTGCAGACAAAAGATTGGCATTTTCTGTTCCCCCTAGACATAATCGATACAGGATTGTTGATATTCTGATCAATGTACAGACAAAACTCCTATTTAATGAACTGGTATATGGTTTTATATAATGGTTAAGCCATGCAATGCCAGTTATACAAGATACAAATTAAGTTTTAAATATGGTTTACTTAAATCGCTACTTGTGATATTCATTAGTAATGACTAGAGACCAGATTACATAAAACATAAAATGCTCGAAATATGCATGAAAAGTGTCAAAATGTGCAACACCAAATAATAAGTAACAAAGTAATGATTAGTTGTATTACTTCAAAAACAACATACAATCGGCAATTTATAATATTTACTTCATCAGAAAAAAAATTCATTTAGCAATTATTTTATATTTTGCTACTATGGTAAACGGAAACGATCAGGTACTGTTCCAAATGTTCAGTAGTAAGATTGTGTCGTCGGTCGCTCAAAACATTTCCATAATCAGAAAACGACTGCTCTACGTCAACTAATGTAACTGGACATTATTTGAATTTCGGAGCTCTAATGGCACTTATTGTTTCTGGCAAACGCTCACCCATCTCATTAGTGAAACTATCAAATTGACACAAAAGTTCAAAATCTGGGTTATTGTTCAAAATGTTTTCAAACTTTTCTTTGAGTTTCCTTTCCTTGGGAATACCTCCGGCAAGGAGGAGTTCACTAGACAAATTTTATGCATTGCCTGAATAGATTCAATCAACGCCAAACCTTGAGTTTTGAGCCTCTTAATACTTACAGGTATATGGGAAAAATGACTGCTAATCACAATAATGATTTTCTGTATACTGGAATCCTTAAATGTTTCCTTGCACTGACAAACTGACAAAGCCTCTGCACTATCGAAGTTGTTTACTACACCTTCGATGGCCTCGAAATGTTCATTATAAAACAACACAGCTTCGACCCAGGTACCCCAATGAGTTACCACTAGTTCGGGAGGTAAAGGCACATTTTGTACTTTTTCTTTGTAAGCCTTGATGCGAGCAGGTGCCTTAAGAAACACTTCTTTGTTGATGAAATAAGTTTGTTTACATTCCCAAACGTGGATCGTACTTCTTCAGTGAGGCGATGTACTCCGTGAGCCTGAATCATATTGGTGTAAAATACTTGGAGGGCATTTCCTGCTTTGATCATGTATGGAGCAGCATCTGAGAGAAACACAAACATCCTTTCATCTGCAGAAGATTCTGGAAATATCTTTTTAATGCCCTCATTCACAAATCTAGGGATCGTAGAATGATTTACATTTTGTAATTCTTTGCAGGCCACCAAATAGGAAGAAGGCTCTTGTTTTATTGCACCAACAATTAAATTAGCAATGTAACGGCCACAGTTGTCGGTAGTTTCATCAACTGAAATCCAAATGTTGTTACCCTCGAGTTCTTTGCGTATTTCTTCAAGAACATGTAAATAAATTGTCGGCATGTAATTTTTCCGCAATGTTGATTCATCCGGTATATTTTGGTTTAAGCAATATTTGTGCAGAAAACCTTTGAGGATAGGGATTGTAAGTTCGTGAAGAGGAATATTACTTGCAATGAATGCTTCACATAATTCCATGCTAAGGTGACTTTTTTTGTTTCCTCTGGAGGTTAAATCACTGCTATTGTTACCTGCCGCTGTTAAAAGTTCTTGTCGTGGGCCTTTCTTTTGCATTCCTGCGATATGAAGACTTTTCTTGACAGACTTCTTTGTGCACGAAACATTTTATTCACGAACTCGATAGTATAACTTATTTCCATCACAAGTAAACGTTCCAGGATGGTCAGCTATCCACGAAACGGCATTTCATTTTCCGGGCAGCATGGTGCACTTCACGTTACACACTACGCGTTGAGCTTTGTTCAAATAAATAGAAAACTAAACTGAAACAATGGAAATGCGGCAAACAACTTGCATAATTTATTTTCATTGTTTCTGACCCCGTGCTCTATGACAGGCGAGGGGATCAAGCGGGACCTCAGGCGCATTGACTCTGCGCAGTTATATGTTGCGGTCAGTATTAAACATCAAAACGAGATCGAGCTTGAGCCTGCCCTTTTAGATTTCTAAAATATTGTAAATATAGCCCTAAAATATGCATCATCGCCAGTTTTTAGTTAAAATATGCAATAACTGGTGGAAAGTGGCTAAATATGCAAATGGATATGCAACATGCAAATGCATATAATCCGGTCTCTAGTAATGACATAAGGTTGTAGGATGCGTGTTGAGCTCACAACGTGAATTAATTAATATCTTACTCATCTCCTTCTAAAAATGTGTAATGGGTGAAGCTCATGTTGAAGTAACACACATTACAAAATACTACATTAGGATTTTTATTTTTGCTTGTGGCATATTGCTATAAGAATAATGGTTTTCTCTCTCTCTGAAATAACTGATGTCGATTTCACTTTGTAAAATACAGTATATTACAAGTAATTATAAAAACTCACAGTAAAAGGTGAGAGAAGAGATATAACAAACACACCTGGAGAAAAAAGGGCGATTTTATGGTAACTGACATTTGGTGAAAAGTTTTCATACGTACTTTACTGCTGTTGGGAGTACAGTACACTGTCTATCCAAAGCTCAAATTGATGGTTTTATAGAGAATGAAATGCTGAATGAATCTGTCATTGAAGTCATCAAAATATGTTCAGCTTTCTTAAGAAAAGGAACCTATAAAAGATAACTGATGTAACACTAAAACGAAAATAATTGGTGAATGAAACATGCAAATTCTCTAAAGTTGTGAATTTCAACAAAGAACCAATTTTTAGTTTAACTTCAAATACTTGTTCAATACCTATTGCACACAATTTCTTTTCTTACTCAAGGTTTGTTTTATTTCAAATCCTATATATTATTCCCCTATTTATTGGCTACAGGTATCTTTATTCCACATAGCCTCCATTCAAATCTACGGCTTTACATTATTTAGATGTCAGCTTGTGTATGCCAGCCCAATACCATTCAGCCGGTCTCTCTCGCAGCCACGTCTCGACATCTCGTGTGACTTGCTCGTCGTTCTCACATTGCTTCCCTCCGATAGCATCCTTCGGGGCCCCAAAAAACTGATCCTTCAGGGCCCCAAAAAACTGAAAGTCAGAAGGAGCAAGATCCGGACAGTGTTAGTGTGTGGACTCGCGTTACCATGTTGAAGAAGAATTTCGTTAATATTTTTATGGGGATGAATTGGCGCAAATCTTCTGTTCAACTTTTTCAACGTATTGATGTAAACCTCTGAGTTTATTGTTTCACCAGCTGGCAATGTGTCCATCAGAATAACTCTTTCAGAATCCCAAAACACTGTGGCCATAATCTTGCTGGCTGAGGGTCCTGATTTGAACTTTTTCTTCTTAGGAGAAGTTGTGTGATGCTACTCCATGGATTTGAAGAATAAGACTTTTTCAATTTCTGCCTATACAATACATTTAATTTTGCCACACTCTTATAGGTACATGTTTCGGGTCCTGTTTGGTCCCTTCATCAGCCCATGATACTATATTTTGGACGCATCAATCATAAGTAACATCGAAGCTCTCAATAATAGCACAAAGTACACTTAACATATTAAAACATTGGTTAAAAACACTAATAAAAACAACATGCAATGTGTCACAAATTCTCAGGTACAAATTGATTGTCTACGTTTCTGTCCTGTGTTTCGAATAACGTCATTTGACAATCAATTTGTACCTGAGAATTTGTGACACATTGCATGTTGTTTTTATTAGTTTTTTAACCAGTGTTTTAATATGTTAAGCTTACTTTGTGCTATTATTGAGAGCTTTGATGTTACTTATGATTGATGCGTCCAAAATATAGTATCATGTGCTGATGAAGGGACCAAACAGGACCCGAAACATGTACCCATAAGAGTGTGGCAACATTAAATGTATTGAATAGGCGGAAATTGAAAAAGTCATATTCTTCATATCAAACTGTCAATACAGAACTGAAATGAATATCATTTCCAATACTCCATGGATTGTCATTTGGTCTCAGGTTCGAAATGGTGAATCCATCGTCTCATCCCCTCTGACAATCTTGGATAAGTAATCCAGGTCAGCGTCGTGATGTCCAAACAACACTGCACAAATTGTCCTTCTTTGTTCCTCATTGTCGTCAGTTAGGCAACAAACTTTTGAAAAGTCTTAAGCGGTGGGTAATTGTGTTGGCACTACCCACAGAGATGCCTAGCTGAGCAGCAAGCTGTTTGGTTGTTAAGATGATAATTGTTGATTAAAGGGGCCCAACACAGTGGCGGATCCAGAGGGGGGCACCAGGGGCAAGTGCCCCCACCCCCCGAAAAACCGTTGTCTGCCACATTGATATTGCCGATAAAAATGATTGTTTCTGCAAACTGCACTGCAAGTAAAATCTTTGCTGTATTGCCTGCATTCATGAATGTGGTCAATGTTTGTTATCATATAGTACGGTATGTAATGGAAACACTGTTAATATAATCGCTACATCGACATACAATTTCTTATGTTTAGGACAGGTAGAAGTAGAAATATATTTCATAATCCTTTGTGCAATGGAGCGCCTTCCTATACTAATTGACTATTTGACTGGCCGTGGCCGGTATTTTTATTTATGTGACTAGTTGTGACTCAGTAACTGACAATGTTGGTACTATGTACATATTTTGTAACATTTGTGTAGTAGACTTGTATATTGTCTTCAGATAGTCATTATGATTGCATGTTTTAATACATATTAGACTCTGTAATGTGCATTAAAATGTGGAAATGTATATATTCTGTAGAATTAAAAAGTTTTTTTTAAACATAATGTCAATGACTTGTGTTATTGAAACTGAAACCAATAAACCATTTTAATATAATGAATTTCTTGTAGAATTATAAAATCTGGTGGTTGGATGTTATGTGTAGTGTGTGTAGATTAAATACAAATTTAGTAATTGTATTACATATTTTCTCCAACTACTCTGAAATCCTTGAGTGCCCCCTCCGAGGTGAACCTCTGGATCTGTCACTGGCCTAACACCTAGGTTATCGGCCCCTAATGGTCTGGGTGATAGAGAAAATGACAATGGGATGGAAACCATAACAAAAATTAAGTGAGACTGAAAATACTTACAAAATGGAACTCAGATTGAAACGACTCACAAAATGTAGAGTGGAAATACTGAAACGTTTTTGCTAGCCCACACTGTTGGGTGAGAAATGTAACTGTTTACCTTTGCCTAAGCTATGTTGTTACTGAATTATGAAATATAAAACAAAGAAAAATGAGAGATTGCGTATTTCTGCGTCATTAGCGCTTACCCCTGGAAATTGCCAAAGCATTTCCCTCGTTCTTGATGATGCTGTGTGCTTCCCACAGTCTCCTGGACGTCGTCATCTCCGTCGAAATTTGATGATATTCTGGTAGATTAGATAATTCTATGGTCCGTACATCGGACCCAAACTCTCGTAAAACCGCACTGGTTACGTTTTACAAAAGTTCGTCGCTAACTCCACTGAACATCGGAGCGACACGCACTTGCGACCGTACACTGCAAGTTCTACACAGATTGTCCTCCTCTCACGGCGCGTCGAACGATATATTCACCTGTCGGCTCCCCCACTCTTCAGCCGGCTTCAGCTTGCGTGGTCCTCACTGATTGGTTGAGCACGCCGCTAGTTCCCCTCCTCTGCCTCATTACACACGGCGCGCGAGAGTTCCGTTTCGACAATTCGCCTTTTCTAGACCTTGCGACCCAGCCTTGCGTAATACTTCTCGACAGGAATCAGCTTGTACTTGAAATCCCAGTGAGTCACGTCTCTCGATATACCCTAACTGACGAAAACTCCGTAAAATTCCGTAATCAGATAATTTTCTATGATATCGTCGTTCGTAATAATTTGCTTGATAGCGTTTTCTAAGACATAGAAAACCTATCTGTATGCTTATAATTTTTATAAAATGCTCCGAAAATATCTAAATAATAATTATAATAAATTAATAATAATAATAAATTAACATGAAAAATTATCTTGGCTGAACAATTTGCCGCGTAAATAAATATAGAATGGCTTCCTACTGACTTATGCCAGTTGCATAAAACCCCTCGAAAAACACGTTACATATTCGCCTCGGATCATCGGATGATTTACCGTGACGACGGTCCATTATCCGATTATCCCAGACACGTTAATAAACCCCATCCAAAATACATATTACATAAATGAAATCACCCTAAATTACAGATATATACACTCATATTTTTTCTTCACGCACTTTGCGTCAAAGTTTGTTGTCACTATGGATTGCACTTTGCAACCAGTCCAATGTTTTACATATGGAATAGTGTTCCACGGATATTTCCGCCTCTCAAATTTCTCTATGTTGGAGAAATAGACATAATTAATGTGTGAGCACTATGTATTTATGATGTCATATCACACGCATTGAAGGTGTTCTGATATATTTATATCACCATAGAACTTCCTAATTTCACTGGAGGTCCCCTCCTTATGGTGACATTTAATTCCACTTATCACTGAGCACACGATCACACTATTGTGGCAGCGCCTCGTGACCATAATACTTAATCTCTCTTTGAAGTAGATTAAATTAATATTGACTTCTGAAAAAAAAAACAGTAAATGTGCATTACATATAACACCAAATATTTCTGTGCCGTAATCGCCCTGTCTTGTTAAGTTCCCGTTAACCATATTCTACTTAATACTAGTTCTCAACACAGACCATTTCTCCTCACACAAATAATACCATTGTACAAATTATCTTAAATTACACACTTACAAATCTTACATTGCGAGGCCGTAAACAGAAATCACGTGTGCTGATATGTATGAGTTTCATGAAGGACTGTCTCGCATTCTGATGGCCCATCTTTTATCTCGTGGACGCCTTAAGCTAACAAGCCCTATACAAGCGCTCCCCCATCTCTTGGAGATAAATGGGAACCCATCAGCGCTGCCAAAAATGGCCTTGGTGCATCGAGACAATTTAGTGCTCAACAGCATCCGACAATCCCGTCATATTTCCCTGTACCTTAAAAACTCTCATTTACTTACATACTACCCCCCTGTGTGACTTCTGATACGCCTGCCTTAAGACCAGATCTTCCACGCACCAGACACCACACTTACTCATTTGATAGGCTGGCTCGCCAGCTAAACACACTCACTTTATGACACATATTTTCGTAGACTATGTATATTATACGTTCCGTATAATCTGTTTCCCTCACTATTCTCCAGCACATATGCTGTTTTCCCAATACGTTTGGAAACTATAAATGGGCCCTCGTAGAGATAAAAGAACTTGGACATGACTTTCTCTAGCTTATTTGACTGTTTCGGCACTCTAAGTAAGACTCTGTCTCCCGGCTCGAATAGGTCAAATTTAGTTTCTTTTTGTTGGCGAATTCTCTTTTGTGCTGACTTAGATAAATTATGTTTCGCCAACTGGACAATGTAATCCATCCCCGGTTGCTTACCCTCATTTAATCCCAACACCCTCGCTAGTTCATTTTGTGGTCTTTTTCCGAAGTGAACTTCGTATGGCGTCAATTTCGTGCTCTCATGCTGGACAGAATTCAGCCAAGTCTCGACCTTGGGAAGATGTCCAACCCAGGCCGCATGCTTGTCATGCACTAGAGTCCGAAAAAGACGAGCCACTTCCCTTAATGGACGCTCTGCAGAATTACCCTGAGGGTACCTTACAGAGGAATGAACGTGTGTTATACCAGCTTCCTGCATACTGGTTCTCCATTTCTTTGCAGTAAACTGTGGTCCACTGTCAGATAGTATCCTGAGAGGAAGGCCAAACTCAGGTACATACTTATTAATGATCAGACGGCTACACGCTAGTCCCGTGGCTTTCCTTAGCGGATATAGCTTGACATACTTACTAAAAGCGTCAATAACTATAAAAATATACTCGTAGCCGTACTGTCCTTTAACGATCGGGCCAAATAAATCCACACACAGTAGTTCGCCGGGACTACTGGTGAGAACTGATGATCTCTCCCCCACTAAATATTTAACTGGATATTTACTCCTTTGACAGGTGTCACACTTAGCTAAAATTCTCCTAACATCCCTTCCCATTTTACTCCAAATGAAGTCACGACCAATTTCATAGAAAACCTTGGCAGCACCAAAGTGTCCTAATTCCCTATGAATGAACCAAATTAGCTCCTCCCGCAAAGTGGCAGGAACACATATTGCCCACCGATTATTCCTACATTTCCTTGCAAGAAGCCCATCCTGCATCTTGTACGTGAACCGTCCTACTTTCACATACTCTTCTTCACCTATTTCCAACCTAGCCAGTGGCTCCTTTAACTTGACGTCATCACGTTGCTCCACTAGCATGTTTCTCAGTGTCTGTAACGATGCCCTGTTGCTACTGTCCACACATGCACATATTAAAATACCATCCTCTGCTTTAACCACAGGATAATCCCTACATAAATTAGTGTCCCTAGATAGCATGTCTGCAAGAATGTTATCTTTACCTTTAATATATTTTACTGTGAATTCGTATTCCTGCAGAGCAAGAATCCACCTACTAACTCTGTTAGAACTGAGTTTACAAGTTCTCATATACAGTAATGCATGGTGATCTGTGTGGATCTCAAATTTCCCCCCTACTAAATACATTCTAAATTTCCCTAAACTGAAAACGATACCTAAAAGCTCTAACTCAGTAATCGTGTATCTTTTCTCTGCTGCTGTCACTCCTCGCGAGGCTAAAGATACAATGCACAGATTACCCTCATCATCTTTCTGACATAATACTCCAGCAATGCCTATATGTGAAGCATCTGTCATAACCACATATTCCTTATCTTTTAACGGATATTTCAGCACTACAGCTTTCTCAAAACCTTCCTTCAGCGCTCTAAAAGCCTGTTCATGCTTGGACTCCCATCTCCACCGAGTCCCACTTTTAAGCAATTCCCTGAATGGTTCTACCAATCCTGAGTATTTAAGAACGAACCTCCTGAAAAAGTTGCAAATTCCCAGGTAAGTTTTTAACTGTTTAACATTCTGTGGCACCTCTGCGTTAAGTATCTTATTAACCCTACTTTCTTCTGGTGTTACACCTCTACTCGACACTCTATGACCTAAAAATGTCACTTCTGACTGACAGAATGACGACTTAGACAGCTTCAAAGTGAACCCTGCCTGATCTAACTTCTGAAAAACTATATCTAAATGACGTAGATGCTCCTCAAAACTGCGTGAACTAATTACCATATCATCTATGTAAATGGTTACAAACTTTCCTGTGTCATCCCCTAATGCGATGTTTAAAGCCCTAATTAAAGCTGCTGAACTACTCTTTAACCCATAAGGTGTTCTACAAAATTGATACAGGTTATATTTATGACTAAAAGCTGTAAATGGTCTATCTTCGTACATAAGTGGCACTTGCCAAAAACTGGAACTCAAATCTACACAAGTGAAATACTTCTTCCCCTCAAATGTTTGCATTAATTCTTCTATTGACATAGATTTCAGCTGATCTGAACTAATTCTACTGTTAACCAAACGAGCGTCTAAACAAATACGAACAGTGCCGTCGGTCTTGGGTACCGTTATCAAAGAATTAACATACGGACTGTTAGAGTGCTCAATAATCCCATCTTCAAGCATCTGATTAATTTGTGCCTCAACTGCACTCTGATAAGCGAAAGGTACAGGATATCTATGTCCTGTGAATACTGACCTATCAATAACGTTCAATGAATGGGTATAGCAATTGGCCATACCAATGCGATCCTCAAACACTCTCCTATTACACCATAACACATCATAGAGCCGAACACACTGTTCATCCTCTATATTTCCCCGAAATGCAGCCTCACGTAACGAGTCCTCTAGACTTCCGTTCGTAATCACACTGCCCACAAAACATGGAGAACCCCGCTCTACGGCTGGCGATATCTCATTTAAAGTACACATCACACCTACAATACTACTTCTCTGAATATGGTCATTGAACGCTACTTCTACTTCAGAATCTCCCCATTTAAATTTCAAACTCCCTACATCATAACATAAGTTACCAGACACTCTACTTAGCCACTCTGAACCCAAGATAACACTGAATACTAAATTTGGAATTACAAGGCAAATCTGCTTCTCTACATGATTATTAATTTTAATGTCTACTAAAACTTGCTTAGAAATTACTTTAGACCTCATCCCAACAGCTGTGATAACAAAAGTGCTTTTAATTGGCATCTCCTCAAAATTTACTCCAGTTCCTTTCATTTTATCATAAAATGCACTACTTATGCAACTCTTCATAGAACCACTATCAATTAAAACATCTGTGTACGCCTCGGACACGTTAAATTTAACTATGGGGCTCTTACTAACCACTTCCTGAATAATACCTTCATCATTTAGTTCATGTAATAATTCATTTCTCACATTTAGGTCATAGGGTTCCTGTATAATTGTATGGACAGGGCATGCTACAGACTGAGATTCTGACCTTACTTCGCAGCCTGGTTCGCGTTTAAAGAACCGCTACAGCTGGCCGTAGTACTACTAACTACTAAACTGCTCTGGTTGTTCTGGGCTGTGTTGTCATTGTTTGGCTGTATATTACTACCACTAGGCTGTCCTCTTCCTTGACCCCTATTCTGGTTGTAATTATTGTCATTATAATTTCTCCCTTGATTTCCCCTGAAATCATTGTTTCTCCCTTGATTTCCCCTGTAATCATTGTTCCTCCCTTGATTTCCCCTGAAATCATTGTTCCTCCCTTGATACTGATTACTATAGCCATTTCCTCTGTTCTGATATAGCTGATTATTATTATTTCTATTTTGAGCATTGGCCCCTTCGCCACCGTTCCCTTGAACTTCTTGATGCCTGGCTTCATTAGGTCTATTATTATTATTACCCTGGTTCCGATTGAAATTGTCCTCATAACCCCCTCTCCCTAGTGCATCAAATGTGCTTAACAAATTTTCTACTTGTGATATAGTCTTTACATTCTGGATACAAGCAGCCTCCTTGATCCTATAGGGAAAGTGCCTAAGTAGCAACCTTCCACATCACTTTCCTCCTTCAAGCCATCCAGATATTTACACACTAATACCTGCCCTAAAAAGTATTCGGTCATGGTGGAGCTTCCTTTAGGGTTATATTTACCACACACTACTCCCTCACGATGCTGCGACTGAATAACCTCATTCCAGAACTTTTCACAGAATTTCGTTTTAAAATCATTGATATCAGTAAACTTGTCTCTGTAGACAGCAAACCAATTCCTCGTTTCCCCCACAAACACTTGTTCTAAAATTTCAACTACCTGGCACCACTCAATACTACCATTTTCCAACCTTTCCCCGAATTTATTTTCTATAGTGTTCATGAACTCCATTGGGCACCCCTGTCGATTGCTGAACTTACCCAGTTCTACCTCCCTGTGTGTGCTATTCACAAAAACTGGCCTATTCTGCCTATTTTCTTGCCTGATCCTAGCTTTTAATTTTAATTCTAATTCTGCGATTTTCTCCTCAGCCTTCCTCTCAATACTGTTTACTGTTAATTTAATGTTTCCTTCTGATTCTTCTACTTTATCATATAGTTTTGCTTGTTTCTCCTCAATCTTGCTAATGCTCTCTTTATTACTCTCTCTTAAATCATTTACTTCTGCAACTATTTGTGAGTGGACTTTCTCAATTCTACCCCCCAGCTGTTCCTTAACCTCTTTAGTAGCTACCTGAATTTTGTCAATTTCTCCCCCCAATTGCTTTTTGACCTGCTGTGTTTCCAGTTGCACTAGTTCTTTTAAATTTTCAGCCTGTGTACTGATTCTAATTTCCAACTCCTCCTGTACTTTTCCTAATTTTCTGTCTACATCTGCAATAATCTCTTTAGCCTTTTCTTCCATCACCCCCCTGATCTCACCTCTAATCAGTTCGAATTTGTCACTCATTTCCCTACTGTTTTGTTCTAATTTAGCATTTAAAGTTTCAGTACTCTCTCTATTTTCCTTACTGTTTTGTTCTAATCTGGCGTTTAAACTATCGCTCAATTCCCTATTACTCTCTTTATTTTCCCTACTGTTTTGTTCTAGTTTAGCGTTATTCTGTTCTAACTTTGCATTTAAAGCTTCTGTACTTTCTTTATTTTCCCTACTATTTTGTTCTAATTTAGCGTTATTCTGTTCTAACTTTGCATTTAAAGCTTCTGTACTTTCTTTATTTTCCCTACTATTTTGTTCTAATTTAGCGTTATTCTGTTCTAACTTTGCATTTAAAGCTTCTGTACTTTCTTTATTTTCCCTACTATTTTGTTCTAATTTAGCGTTATTCTGTTCTAATTTTGCATTTAAAGCATCACTACTAACTTTGTTCTGATACATGAACTCGAGAAGTAAAGTTTTTAATTCTGGTTGGCCGCCTACACTCCCTGTTTCAGTATCGGGATTTACCTCCGCTACCCCGGTACTACCATCACTCGACATACTGCTCGTATCCTCATTCTCCAGTTGATGACCACTACGTAACCTCATCTGTCTTTCTTTCTCATCCCCCATAATGATATACACTGATACAGACAAATAACCCCCAAAATACAGGCACAGAAATATATACCCTTCTCCTTCCACAAATGTTATTAGGTTTTCAGCCCCAAGTTGTCGGCGACAAATGAAACGTTTTTGCTAGCCCACACTGTTGGGTGAGAAATGTAACTGTTTACCTTTGCCTAAGCTATGTTGTTACTGAATTATGAAATATAAAACAAAGAAAAATGAGAGATTGCGTATTTCTGCGTCATTAGCGCTTACCCCTGGAAATTGCCAAAGCATTTCCCTCGTTCTTGATGATGCTGTGTGCTTCCCACAGTCTCCTGGACGTCGTCATCTCCGTCGAAATTTGATGATATTCTGGTAGATTAGATAATTCTATGGTCCGTACATCGGACCCAAACTCTCGTAAAACCGCACTGGTTACGTTTTACAAAAGTTCGTCGCTAACTCCACTGAACATCGGAGCGACACGCACTTGCGACCGTACACTGCAAGTTCTACACAGATTGTCCTCCTCTCACGGCGCGTCGAACGATATATTCACCTGTCGGCTCCCCCACTCTTCAGCCGGCTTCAGCTTGCGTGGTCCTCACTGATTGGTTGAGCACGCCGCTAGTTCCCCTCCTCTGCATCATTACACACGGCGCGCGAGAGTTCCGTTTCGACAATTCGCCTTTTCTAGACCTTGCGACCCAGCCTTGCGTAATACTTCTCGACAGGAATCAGCTTGTACTTGAAATCCCAGTGAGTCACGTCTCTCGATATACCCTAACTGACGAAAACTCCGTAAAATTCCGTAATCAGATAATTTTCTATGATATCGTCGTTCGTAATAATTTGCTTGATAGCGTTTTCTAAGACATAGAAAACCTATCTGTATGCTTATAATTTTTATAAAATGCTCCGAAAATATCTAAATAATAATTATAATAAATTAATAATAATAATAAATTAACATGAAAAATTATCTTGGCTGAACAATTTGCCGCGTAAATAAATATAGAATGGCTTCCTACTGACTTATGCCAGTTGCATAAAACCCCTCGAAAAACACGTTACAATACTTACAAAAGGAAATTTAAAAGGAAAATACTCACAAAAGGAATAGATTGAAAAATACGCACAAAATGCAGTTGAGGTTCAAAATTCGTTCAAAATGCAATGTAGATTCGAAATACTTAGAAAATGCAATTGAAATCCAAAATACTTACAAAAGGAATAGATTGAAAAATACGCACAAAATGTAGTTTAGGTTCAAAATTCGTACAAAATGCAATGTAGATTCGAAATACAAAATGCAATTGAAATCCAAAATACTTACAAAAGGAATAGATTGAAAAATACACACAAAATGTAGTTTAGGTTCAAAATTCGTACAAAATGCAATGTAGATTCGAAATACTTACAAAATGCAATTGAAATCAAAATACTTACAAAATGCAATTGAGACTGAAAATACGTATCAAATGCAATTGAGGTTCAAAATACTTACAAAATGCAATTGAAATTGTAGTTTAGGTTCAAAATTCATACAAAATGCAATGTAGATTCGAAATACTTACAAAATGCAATTGAAATCCAAAATACTTACAAAAGGAATAGATTGAAAAATACGCACAAAATGTAGTTTAGGTTCAAAATTCGTACAAAATGCAATATAGATTCGAAATACTTACAAAATGCAATTGAAATCCAAATTACTTACAAAATGCAATTGAGATTGAAAATACGTATAAAATGCAATTGAGGTTAAAAATACTTACAAAATGCAATTGAAATTGAAAATACACAATACAATTTAGATTGAAAAAGGCTATTTCAGAGTCAAAAAACTCACAAAGTGGAATTGAAAATACTTACAAAATGCAATTGAAATTGGAAATACTTACAAAATGCAATTTAGATTCAAAATACTCATTTGGATTGACAATACTAACAAAATGCAATTTAGATTGAAAATACTTACAAAATGTAATTTCGATTCAAAATACTCACAAAATGCAATTGAGAATCAAAATACTTACAAAATGCCCACCATACAAAATGCAATTTAGATTGAAAATACTTGCAAAATGCAGTTTAGGTTGAAAATACTTACAAATTGCAAATGAAATTCAAAATACTCACAGAAGTGCCTCCTCCTACATTCAAGGACTTACTAAAAAACAATTTAGATTGTCAATCCTTACAAAATGCAATTGAGGTTGAAAATACTTGAAAAAATGCAATTTAGATCGAAAAATACTAACAAACTGCAGCTTAGATTGAAAATACCTACAAAATGTAGTATAGAATCAAAAAATTTGCTAAAGGTAATTTAGATACATGGGGGCTCAATTCACAAAAACAGTGCGGGAATCTTAAAGAGAAAAGGAAATATAATGAAAAGAAAACAAGAGGCCTGACCCCTCGAAGAATAAGGGATCAGGATCAGGAAAGATGTGACAAGGGCCAATTAAGGCGGGAATGTGAAAGACTCCCTAGGCCTCGGATACCCTAATACTGTCTGGGTCGGAAGAGAACAAGAGTTTACCAAGAGAGGTCAACAGGAAAGAAGACGGAGAAGAGCCCGGCACAAGTGGAAGCAATGCCGGACTCAGATGGGGTCCCGTGGTCGCCAATCCACGTCCCACTAGATGTGAGCACCTGGGGGGTGTTTGGTTGTTACTCGCCTGTTGTCCCGAATAAGCCCATCGGCACGTTGAACTGTCTCCGGTGTCAAAGCATCATGTGGCCTTCCCGAGCGTGGGAGATCTGACAGTCTTGCTTTACTTCGTTCTGCCTCTGGCACTTTGCTAACCTAACGACTGACTACCCCCATTCACTGCTCGATCTCCATAGACATTTCGTAAGCATCTGTGAATGTTTGAAATGGTCTCCTGCTCCGCAAAAAGAAATTCAATCACAGCTCTCTGCTTTGTACGGGTTTCACTAGCAGCTACTATTTCGAAACCGGACTGCATCCATGACATCTGTCAAGCAATGATGAAACTTTGTGACGTCATAAAGGAAGGATTGAAGGTACTGCTCGGGTCCAAGCTCTGTGAACTTGCGGGGTGAGGTGAAGTGGCAGGCGGGAAGAAAAGGGCCAGTCAACAGCCTGCTGTGTTATCTGGAATTCCTGTCTATTCCAATACTGCTAACATAGGGCAATTGCTCAAACCAGTGTGGTGCTGTGAATGAGTGAGTGAGTCACCGACCAATGTATTTGGTTCTGTTACTACGCACGGACCGGAAACAGCGCACATCTATCATCATCGGCGGTGATCCACATCCCTCTCGGGTTCACATAGCTTGGACCCGAGCAGTACATTCTAAAATGTTTCGTTCATTCCCAATGAAAGGCTGTCCAGAAATAAAATGATGTGAATTCCTTATTGAACCATGCATTAGGTCAATGTGCATAATGGTTATGAGCTATAGGAAAATAATAAAATCATGGTATCAGACATACCACAAAAGAAGTAATGATATGTACAATCGCAAGTTTATAAAATGAGCCACTTGGTTGAGAGCAGAAGATTGAGTCCTGTACAGAACCAACAAATTCTTTGCCACATAAAATGTATCCTCTTTGTAATTGCAGCTTTCCTGACAACCTGCATGAAATAACATGTTGCGGCAAAGAATTTTTGACAGTCCTGTATATCGCTTATACTTCTCCTCTTAACTTATCCACTAATTCTATAACATTGCAATTATACATATAATTATTTACTTTGTTTATTAATTAAAACAAGTAATTCGCAGAGGAAATGGAGGATCTAGGTGGCACAAAACCTTGCTCCATTGTATATCAAATTTCAGGTTTATTTCTTTTGGATTCTGATAGATAACAATCATGTGCAATAAAACTCAAGTCTATTTGCTGTCAGCCATCCTCAATTTATTCATGTCCTTGCCAACAGGTGGCAGCACCATATTCAAAGGACTTATTATAAACTAGAAAGGTAATTTAAAACATCCCAGCTTCCAAACTGCTGGAATTTGTCTTGCCCCCCCCCTATGTTTGTCTTATTTTACATGGAATTGCCCAAAATTGTGAGGATCTGTATTTAAGTTAATACATTCAGAAGAACCATTGATGAAGGCTGAGAGTACAATGAAAAAATGAAAAAAATTAATAACTACCCAGATAAGCCCTAATGACCATCTTGAATCTCCAAGAGAAACTTAAAAATCACCTTAATCATTTGGCAAGCATGATGGAAATTTCTACCACATAGTCATAACAGAGAAAATGCTGTACATAAGTGTTTAATGATTTGCTCCTCTCCCCCTACCCAAAAATATAAATAAAAAAGTGTAATATCCCCACAATTATTATCTGAAAAATAATAAAAATACATTAAAAAAAATAAAAAAAAAGAGAGAAAGATTTCTTTCCTCATAAGGACAGAAAGGAAGTCGGTACTGGAGAAGTTCCGCACTTGGAACTCACACACTTTGAGATAAAAACATGTTGAAGTTAATGTTGATCACCCTAAAGTAACTGGAAAGCAGTCAAACTTTCAGTGGACAAAAGCTCTCAAAATATCTTGTAATAACTTGGCAGATTGAGCAATTTCTGGTAGATGCCCTAGCACAAACTGCTGTCATTCAGATTACAACTCTTGAATACTGCCACAAAGGAGAATGACTGAGAAACACCCATCATCACAGAGTGAGAACAACTTTACCGACCAGCTTATAAGAATCAAACTAGCAAGTTGTTGTGTCTTCTGCAGGGTCGAGCAGAAGAACAGATTTTATTGGCTCCCCCACCAGACACACAGATGCAGTTCTTGACACTAAATCCACAAATATTTAACTCTGGTATGAATTTATATTCAGTTACACATAAATATCAAGTAACATTGAAATATTTATGAAAACATGTGTGGTAGGCCTACCTTCCATCTTACTGATATACAGAAGTATCTTCAGCAGTAGAAAATTGTTCCATAAATTGCAAGATAATGTTTTTTAAGTAATAAAGTCAGACAGGTATTGAAATATACAACAGTTTACTTTGTAAATATTTTAGGATAATAATAAGAATATTTACATTATAGATCTTACATCTTTGAATTATGGTTAGAATGCATAACATGTAGCACATTTAATTGTTTCCTTTCTCTTTTATGAAAACAATACACGAGCTGCATAGAAGTGCCTTGGGTCGTGTCTGCACTTACTTGACTTTCAACACATTTCTATGATTTGAAGAAGCGGCAGTGGCAGATTTTGCCCATTTCACAAAGAAGCTTATCAAAGGTTTGTTGAAAGCATTTGCCCTGTAGCCTTGATTTTATTGTCAACAATCTCTCCAAGTTTTCATCACTAGTAGATGACCTAAACTGTGTTTGTGTTTTCGGCACATTAAGCATTACTGTGAGATACTGTTAAATAAACAACCATAACATGAACTCTCTCTCTTCTAGCGTTTATCCCGCCGTGCAGGGTCCAGTGCATTGCTACATCTCCTCCATTTCAGTCTGTCGTTGGCATCTTTCAGTTTCAAGCCAACATTGCGCAAGTCAACCTCGATACTACCGATCCACCGCTTTGCTGGTCTTCCACATAGTCGCATTCCACCTAGGTCAATCTGAAGAGCTGTTTTAGCGACTAAGTTATCTTGCCTTCTCATTAAGTTACCATACCAGTGAGCTGAGTTTACTTCACTTTCCCCACGATCGGAGCGACGCCTAATCTTTGTCGAACATCTGAATTCCGTATGTGGATACATTGAGTCAATCATAGAATCCATCGGAGCATCTCCATTGGCTGTAGGGTCTGCTCATGCTTTTTTTCACTGGGCGACATTCTGCCCCATAGATTGCTGCTGGGCGTACCACGGTCTTGTAAACTTTTGCCTTTAAATATAGAGGCATCTTTTCAACACAGCAAACTCCGGTGATTTGTCTCCACTTGAGCAACCTGTGTCTACACTCACTTGGGTTATCAGAAGTGGCATTCCAGCTTGAGGTAACAATGGATCCAAGGTACTTAAAGTGTATGGACTTCTGCAAATCTTGATCATTGATTCTGCTGGCCACATTGTAAATAAAGTATCTTCTGGGTGTTGAGGCGCATCCATTTTGTCAGTTTGTCATTCGAAGTTTGCGTCTGGGTTTGGAGTTCAAGGCATGTCTCTTGGATACGTATCACGTCATCCACATAAAGAAGAGTCCATGGGTGTGATGTCTGTATGTCAGCCGTTGCTGTATCTATGCAGAGGATGAATAATAACTGTGATAAATCAGAACCCTGGTGTACACCCACAGTGATATCAAAAGGCGGATATATTCCGGCTGAACATTGCGATACAGAAGTTGCACCCAGTTTACATAACCTTTGGGGACTCCATGACAATGAAAAGCTTACCAAATGTGTCGAACTTGATCGAACGCCTTTCCTAGGCCTAAATATGTCGTATGTACACACTTCTGCCTCTCTCTGTGCATTTCCATCAATAGGTGAGTGGCATGGATTGCATCAATGGTGCTGCAGCCCTTAACAAATCCACAATGGTTGGGTGTTATGGCAACAACATTTCTGAGCCTGTAGTCCAGCACTCACTCAAATATCTTCAGCGTATGACAGAGAAGTCGCATAGGGTGATAGGTTGAGCAACGCTCACGTCCCCTGTACCTTTCGGGATTGGAACTGTTGTGCTAGTCGTCCATGGATGAGGAAGTTTATTCTCAGTTATGGTATGGTTGAAGAGTGTGGCCAGGAATTCTGAAGCAGGCTTTCCAAACATTTTACAAATTTCTGCTGGTATTTCATCTGGGCCAGTTGCTTTTCTATTCTTCATCTTCTTGATAGTGCTCATTACTTCCTCAGATGTAACTAAGGCTGGATATCCAAAGGTAGGATCAGGTCTTGTAAGTGATGGATATGTAAATTCTTTGTTGCTGATATCAG
The DNA here is from genome assembly GCA_946902985.2 of Meconema thalassinum. NCBI lineage: Eukaryota > Metazoa > Arthropoda > Insecta > Orthoptera > Tettigoniidae > Meconema > Meconema thalassinum. Next base: position 165,297,587 of record OX336389.2, read on the forward strand.
CAAAGTAGTTTGACCATCGTTGGAGGACAACAGGTTGATCTCGTAGTAGTATGTTGTTGGCTCCCTTGATATGCATGACATGTCCGATGTCTTGTATTGTTTTCTTCTGATGGCATGTCGGAACTGGTCATACAGATCTCGGTAACAAAGGTCTTGTGCAGCAGCCACTGCTCTTTTTGCTACTAATTTCAGCTCATGATATCACTGAAAGTAGGAATCAAGGTGGTGGTTCCACCATGACTTGCATGCTACTTTTTTTCTCCTCTACAACTTGCTGGACTCTATTATCCCACCACCAGGTCTATTTATCAATGTATTTTGCCTAGGTATGGTTTATCCCAGAGTTACCATTGCTGCTTGGTGTATCTGTGTCACAGCATTGTTCCACATGCATTCTACTGAGTAATTGAATTTCACTGAGAACTCACTATCATCAACTCGTTCTGTTTGAAATTCATGCTTCACCAAATGATTCGTGCAGGTCCAGTCTTAAGCGATTTGGGTTGCCTGACATTTTTCTGAATATCAAGGACAAGCAAGCGATGATGGGAGGTAATGCTGTCATATGGAATTACTTTGGTATCTGTTATCAATCTCAGATTTTGCTGTCGAACCATCCATGACCTCCAGTGGTATAGGTAGCCAGATGGTTTGGCCTTCTCTTGAAGTAAGCTTTAGTCACAACCAGGGATTGAGCCTTCGCACAATCAAATATGTGACATCCATAATCGTTTCACACACCAAGTTCAACACGCTTTTATGTACAAAAATGAGGGTACTTGTATATACAAGCATGTTATTTTGTACCACAATTTTGAACTGTGTGCGCTGGTCAAGCGAGAGTGTACCTCATGCCCGATTAGTGGCTCAAAAGAACACATTCGAAACGACTGCCTCTCATCCGGTGACTGTACGCCAGAGGCCAGGAAGCAACATCTCGCGCAGCCAATCAAGCTCACAACACCAGCGCGCCAATTTCAACACAGGAATCTTAATTTCCCCTTCTAGTACGAGGGGAACTTAATTTCCGAAATACTTTTATTCATGGCTCTGCCTAGTTGGGCACGCTCAATGTATCTGCAAGGTTCCAACGGGATCCAAGAGACTTCCCTTGTTAGTTATGTTTGTTCGACTAGCTTCTTTAACCTTCCCATTCGCACATTTCTCACGTCACTCAGGCACAAGTGGCGTGCATCGCTTTGGGGGACACAATATCATGTTCCAAATTTCGAAGAGACATAGCCATTGGTGCGACAAAAGGGCACCTCAACCGATGGGTCTCTTAGTCTGTTGCCGAGTGCATTTTATAGCTACTGCCAGCAATATAACATTGGCCACCCCTAACCTGGGGTACAGACATAATTTATAGCCGCCCACTCTGGGTCAGACGCTACGACTGATTTGCTCTATTATATCATGAGCACTGGGCTGTCACTTCCGCTATCTGCACTACACCGAAGACTATCTTCTCCACTGTAAATGCTGTTGTGGACTTCACTCTTTGCCCTGAGCTAGGGCCCTCCATATTTTTGTGTCCTGGAGAGAGGGTGTCCCAGCATTTTAAAACCCCCAGGAATTGGACTGCCTGTTGATCTGCGGGTTTTTCAGGGCCTCTGAACCAGCCCCCTATCCGCCACCTGGGGACGCGCCCTTTACGGGCTAACAGGCTCCCCCAAGGGAAACTAATCTGCCATATTTTAGGCTTCCTTCACCACACCTTAATTTACTGTACATGAATTCCTTCTACCATTCATTAAGATCTCGTCTGGTTTATCACCTATCTGAAACCCACAGAACTGGGACCCTAGTTTATTCAATGCTTCATGCTCTCTACCTGCATCTGCATTCAGTAACACTGGAAACTTAGTTACAAAATATATCAGAGTCGAAAATGTAGCCTCAGATACAAATGTAATTTGTGCAACTGTTGCATTCTACAGCATTTCATTCTTCCATGGAATCTTGTGGTCAATTTAGTCACATGCAGCAGTGCAGTACTTTCGAATTGATGAGAAGATTTCATGACCTCAGATGACCTACAAGTTGAGACGTGTAACTTCCAATGACCAATTCATAATCATTCTTCTGGTTTCCTCCGCTGTGGTAATCAACTTCTAAAAGAGAGTAGTATTTAACCACTGAAGGTCATACAAATTTATTTTTTAAATTTCTTAATGTGACCTTGCAGTAAATGGATGTAAGGTACACTTGACTGCAAAATTAAGTTTAGATTCTCAAATATAGGTACAGTAAAACCGAGTCTATCCAGACCCCTGTAATCTGGATAACGCTTAATCTGGATAGACTTAAAAAGTAAAGTCAGTAAATAAATAAAAATATTTTTTGAAAAACATAAATTTCTACAACGAAGCAGAGTGAAAATGAGGAAACATCCGCATATTATAATCAAATGAGACACTTGCGTGCACTTAATGTAAAGGAGATGAGCAACAAGCCACAAAGAAAGATAGACAGTTACTTCACACCAAAGGATACCAATTTATAACTTTCTTGTTTCATCAACAGAAGGAACTGTACTTCAGTATGTTATTAAACCATTATTTTTTCACGAAAATGCTACTGTTTCTTTTCATTTCGGTTAATCCAGACAACTCTCAGCCCCAATTAGTCCGGATAAATGCAGTTTTACTGTATAATATTTGATAAAAACAGACATAAAAGCATTATTTAAGTCAAATGACAGGAACATAAAAATTCCTTCTTCACGCGACAGACTGCGCTTAACTAAGTAAACCTGTATAGCTGTTTTAGGTGAAAAAGAACACAGGACTGGTGATTCATTGGCTCTTTTCCTTGAAGGGACAATATTCTCTCCTGGTGTTTGGTTCATCTTTGAAATTTGGTAAGTTTGAGACTTACCAAACTTCACTTCATAATACAACAGGCTGGACAAAGGCTGCCACAGTTCCAACAGCCTGGGTAAACATTTGCACACAGACAGGTGCACACATGCTTTAAATTTGTTTGTGTCGCAACATTAAACAGTTCCTGAAATTGTTTCAGTTTCTCTCTCCTTTAACGACTTCTTTGCAAAAAATAGAAAATGCCCATTAAACGGTCATCAATCTGGAATGGCAGGTATGATGCCCCCTTTCCTGCAACCAAATTTAATAAATGGCAGGGACAACCAACTATAAACAAAGAGATCAGTCGTCCAGATTGTTGTGAAGAGGGGTACCTAAGCTGACACCAGTGGAGTCTCCTTTGAGACAATAAGCAGCTTTCAAATTTTTGGGTCTTCTAGTTATATACAGAACAATTATGGGATATAGGTTAGAATCTCCTTTGTTACTCACGTCTACGCTCTCAAGTGAGGATTGGGACAACATCGACCACATCACGCACTATTCTATGCGCTCCACCTTCGACCAGTCCACGCATCGCCAGAAAAAGAAATTTGAGCTATGTCAGGACCTTAAGACGATAACTGCAACCACATCTGCGCCGGACTCGTCTAGCACTGTAGTAAACCTGACTAACCGTCGTCTATCGCCAGGGGAAACTTCACTTTTGGCGAAAGGTCAGAACTTCTCTGTCACCCCACCTTCTGTGCCTGTAGAAGACATTATAAGCAACATTGAGGCTGCCATACACCGTTTACCCAGGGAGCAGGCCGAGGAAGTCCGCTCAGAGGCCTCACGCATCCTTCGTAAAGCTCCAGCGCCCAGCAGTAACCTCACACCTCAAGAGAAAAATGCCTTTAAAACCCTTAACAGGGATAGAAGCATCATCATTCTACCTGCAGATAAGGGCAACGCGACTGTAGTCATGTCATCGGAAGACTACGACACTAAGATCCTGTCGCTACTAGAACCTCAGACATACCGAAAACTCACGAAAGACCCCACAACACGGATACTTAGAGAGACCAACAGGTTAATCAAGGCCTCTTCACTACCAGACCACGTGAAGAAGGATACATGCAAGAGTGAAGCTCTACCTCCCAGGCTGTACGGTCTACCCAAAGTACACAAAACTGACATTCCACTGAGACCTATCGTGAGTGCTATCGGCTCTCCAAACTACACCATCGCCAAGCATCTCTCCATCATTCTACAACCGCACATCGGTAACACTGAGACTTACGTCAGGGATTCAGGCCATTTTATTGAGAAATTGCAGAACATACGTCTGGAACCTGAAGACCGCCTAGTCAGCTTTGATGTAGTATCCCTCTTCACGAAGGTGCCTATGAAAGAATCCATAAACCAGATTGCCGAGCTCTTCATGAAAGACATCACTGACTTGTTTCGCCACTGCCTCGCCACGAGCTACTTCCTATGGCGCGAGAACTTCTACGAGCAAATAGAGAGAGTTGCCATGGGTAGCCCACTAAGTCCTGTGATTGCGAACTTCTACATGGAAAAGTTCGAGCAGTTGGCGATCGAGACTGCACCCCTCAAACCGAAAGTATGGCTACGTTATGTTGACGATACCGTCGTAGTCTGGAGCCACGGAGAGGAAGAGCTGGAACGTTTCCTGGATCACCTTAACAGCCTCAACACCAGCATAAAATTTACTATGGAGAAGGAAAAAGACAACTGCCTGGCCTTTCTTGACGTGCTGATCACCAGGACTAATGACCTGCGCTTGGGGCACACCGTATACCGGAAACCCACACACACCGACCGGTATCTACACAAGACATCCAATCACCACCCCCGACAGAAAGACGGAGTTATTAAAACATTGGTAGACCGTGCTAGGAGAATCTGTGAGCCATCCAACCTCAACCAAGAGCTGAAACATATAAAGAGGGCCCTATGCGCCAACGGATACAGCAATAAGGAGATTGAGCGAGCCTCTCATCCCAGGCGCCGGAGCACGAGGAAAGATTCTGAGGAAACTCCGGTGGCCACCGCATTCCTGCCGTACGTAAAGAAGGTGGCGGACAAGATAGGCAAATTACTGAAGACCTATGGGGTGAAGACGGTTTATAAACCCACCGCCAAAATCCGGGACTTGCTGCGATCCGCTAAAGACAAGCGCCACCCACACTCCACTGCAGGTGTCTACAGAATCCCGTGTTCCTGTGGGAAGGTGTACATAGGAACGACGAAGAGGAGCGTGACCACCAGACTCAAGGAACATAACAGACACAGCCGCCTGGGTCAAACTGAGAAATCGTCAGTCGCTGAGCATTCTCTCTTGCCCGGTCATGATGTACAGTACGGGGACATGGAGATACTCTCCACGACCACTCACTACCACGCCAGGCTGCAGCGGGAAGCCATAGAAATCTTCAAACACCCCGACAATTTCAATCGGAAGGAAGAAATTGAACGTGTGCGTAATACATGGATCCCGGCTCTTAGGAACACCAAGGCCAAGAAATCACTCACACGTCAACCTGAAGAACCTTCCCGCTACAGCCCGGCAGTCGCGGAGGGAACACCTGACCCTCACAAGCTCGGTCGCCGAAGCCGGAGCACGCACCACACCCCGCAACATGTACGTGAGATCAGACGGTCCAGCCGGAATGCGAAGAGAACACTCGGCTCACCATGCTAATTTGAAGATCCAAACTACCTTCCAGCCGTTAGTTCATCGCCAAGATCCACCCAACCAACAGTCATATTCAAACAACAATACCCCACTACAAACCGTTACCCATTATTTCAAGCCTCTTCCTCATTCCACTGCTGACCAAGGAAAGGAGCGGAACCCTTGATAATGCCGGACGCAGTTTCCGGTGAAACGTCGGGAGATATCCTGTCTGGACCACGGCCTACAAGCCCGAAAAACTTGTATTTAATTATGAACGCCGGCCGTGAAAGCCTAAGCTGTTATATCAATAATTTCAAGTTCGCCAATCATCATCATCATTTCCATCTCCAGTTTTCCAGGTGTGGCAAACAAGCACTCTCCATCTTGCCCGATCTTGGTACACCATTTGTTCTTAGACATCATCCCAGTTAAAACCATTCTTCTCCACCTCTGATCGAACTGTCTCTATCCATTGTCTCCTTGGTCTTCCTCGTGGTCTCTTCCCTGTGACATCCAGGTTGAAGTACTTCTTAGCCATTCTAGAGCTATCCTTCCTCATTACATGGCCATACCACTGAAGTCTGTGTTTCCCCAGAAAGTTGGTAACAGGGACCCTGATGCCAGCTGTTGCTCTGTGTACCTCATTTCTGATCTTGTCTCTCCTGGTACTTTGGTTCATAGTCCTAATGAATCTCATTTCCGTGGCTTGAATTCTACTGTAATCCTTACTTAGCAATGTACATGTTTCCATACCATAAGTAAGGATTGGAACAAAGTAGGTGCGATACAACGTTGCCTTTGCTGCCAAGGGTATATTTTTGTCCCAGAGTAAGTGCCGAACTTGGTTATAGAAATGTGATGCTTTCTGTGTCCTATTTAGAATTTCTTGTTTGAGGGCGTTATCCTTGGAGACCATACTTCCAAGATACTGGAAGTGAAAAACGGATTCTAGTTTTGCTCCCTCCAAATATATGTTTAAACTTTTCCTCTCTCTGCTAATGGCCTTGCTGATCTTCAGGCTAAATTCTTTAAATTTGTTGTTCCAAGCAGTCAGTCTCTCCTGTACTTCCACTCCTGTTTCTCCCCATAAGTTCGCCAATATTTGGGTAAAATGAGGAGAAATACTTGAATAATTGGGACGTGGTAAAGCTATGGAAAATCGGGAGTCTCCCACCTATATCAGGAAAGTTGGCTGGTATGAAGCTCTGTTTGTTAATATTGTAATATCATTTCATTGTGTCCTATATTGTAATTATATTGTGAACTGATTAGCAACACTAGGACTTTTGACTGAATAAAAACAAAACCTTTCTGCATAACAAATTTAACAAAAAATAAAATTATTTCCAGATACATCTAGTAATATGATATACCGGTACTTGAGAACAAAGGGTGAAAGGGTTGTCGAGAGGGGATTACTCAAAAATGCTTGAGGCTAGTTAATGGTGGGATTACTAAAGACTAAGGGTGGTGATTATTAGCATTTTCAAAATCAGAAATTTAGCATTTTGTAGCATTCATACATTTTTTTTTTAAATTTAGGCTTTTATAGCATTTTGAAGAAAAACATGTAGGCCTATCTTGAATTCATTCTGATAAAAAGATAATGTCTTATAAAAAAAAGCTTTAATGTGAAATTAATATCACACCTTAAAAGGTTAATAGTGAGATAAAAATGCATAAAATATATTGTGACTTTATTTGAAATTAATATAGGTTGAAGCAACAAACAGAAAAATAGAACAAATGAATACAAGCAATGAATAACAACCAAACAGATAAATCTATACTTTTGCAAAATCAGAATATAAAAGAAAATACATAAGAGTTAACCTAGATCATGCAAGTTTGTAACGTGTTTTTCGAAGGGATTTCATGCCACTGGCATAAGTCAGTAGGAAGCCATTCTATATTTATTTACGCGGCAAATTGTTCAGCCAAGAGAATTTTTCATGTTAATTTATTATTATTATTAATTTATTATAATTATTATTAAGGTATTTTTTCGGAGCATTTTATAAAATTATAAGCATCCAGATAGGTTTTCTATGTCTTAGAAAACACTATCAAGCAAATTATTACGAACGACAATATCATAGAAAATTATGTGATTACGGAATTTAACGGAGTTTCGTCAGTTAGGGTATATTGAGAGACATGACTCACTGGGAATTCAAAAACAGGCTTAATCTTGTCGGGAAGCATGACGCAATCCTGCGTTGCAGCTTAACGAAAAGGCGGATGTATGGAACGGAAAACGACTTCTCCCTCCCGCGGAGTGTAATGAGCCAGAGTGGGGATGTGGCGCGTGGGGAGCAGCCAATCAGTGGAGACCACGTAAGCTAGAAGTCGGCTGAAGAGTGGGGATGCGGCGGGTGCACATATGGTTGGCACGCCGTGGAAACGGGGACTATCGTTATACAATTTAACCAGTATCGTTGCACGAGTGAGTGGCTCCGATGTTCAGTGGAGTTAGCGACTATCTTTGTGAAACTTAACCGTTGTGCTTGTACGTGTTGGTTCCGATGTACGGACCATAAATCTTCATATCTACAAATATATCATCAACAACGAAGAAGATGGCGACATCCAGGAGGCTGTGGGAAGCCCACTTCAACATCCAGTACGAGGGAAATGCTACAGCAATTTCCAGTGGTAAGCGCGAATGACACATAACTACGCAATCTCTCGTCTTTCTTTGTTTCATATTCAGTAATTCAGTAAATTCATAGCTTGGGATTAAGAGTAAAATCAGTAATTTATCCGACTCCGTTTTCACGTAATTTTCTAGCGGTAATATTTAAATCGCAACGCTCCAATTTAAATTCAAAATTATTATTATTATTATTATTAATTTTGCTATACTTGTTTTTTATACAATAAATTCATTTCTTTTAACCATGCAATCTTTGTTTTCAGTAGGTAGCATTAGATATAGACCAATTCCTTCTCCTGATACAATTGTTTTTTGGGTTAATGATCCAATCATACCACGATCTGAGAGTAAAGATTCTTGATGGTGTTCTACCAGAGCTAGGTGTTGTTAAATACAAATTTAGATTTCGACATAGCGTTGAGGTCTTGGCGCCCATTAAAACAACATATCTTAGTAGAAAACAGTATATTTGTCACGCAAAAGTGAGGGCTATAGAAACCATTTCATTTGTACGCTCAACATGGAGCGAAGTAAGTAAGATTACAAGTTCATGAATCAGTATCACTATTAAATGAAATCATCTGATCATACCTCAACATTTTGTTCTTTCTTTAGTTTTCTCCTGTCACTTAAAATTAAATTATAATTACTGATATATCTTTCAGCATCTACACTATTTGTAGGACCCCAAATACATTACAGAGTTGCTTGGGCAAACTCCAGATAAGTTATTGGAGCTTAACAGCCAACAGCAGTTGCAGGAAATTTACATCTTAATTTTCTGCATAATTTGTACCACTTGAGAATAAAATATTCACATCCCTCAACAAAACTATCCATATCAATAACTCAACAAAAAAGGGATCTTTCTTTTACTTTCATGTAAAGCTTGCAAATCTATTGACATTACTCGATCGGCAGTGACAGGATTAAAAAGGTTATCAACCTCCTTGAATACAACACTTGTCACACTTTCTTGCATGCAACAACTCAACTTTTAGTTGCATACACTCCAACATGCTTATCATTTTATTTTTTACATTCTCATTTGAAAAAGCGTCCATGAATTGCAATATGTCTGTGGGTGACCATAAAGGTAGCACACGTTTTCAGCACAGTGCATAATGTTAACAACTCATCCCACAACTTATGTGTGTCATAAGGAAAAGTCGAGAGTAAGTTCCGGGATATTTCGTATTTGGTGCCCACTCACTCGTGACAAGATTCCTGCAGTCCTCCTGATTACAAGTTCACAATAGAGCACAGATTTTATGATTTTACTCACCGGCGCCGATCTCGGTCTGTTTGACTAGATTCCTGCAGGTAAGTAGAGCGTTCCGCTGGCCGTCTTGAGGAAATAATTTTGGAGGATGAACGTCGCAGTAGGTATCGAATATTACGCATTATTCGGAGAGAATTGTATAAATAATACCACAGAGGGTACATTTTCTTTCGAATTGCGAATTATACAGGTTTTCAAGATAACCAGTTAATTTTATATAGATTACATAGTCTATAGTCGATGGAACCGAAGGAAAATTCGATATATTAAGAAATTTCGAATTGCCTATATTATATGCGAGATGAAGGATGTCGCTAACTTACAAGACGGGGAGATTTCTAAAATATATATATACCGGGTGGTCCGCCAGCTCCTTGCGATCCTATTTTATGCATCCCGTCACATGTACTACAATATTCTGAAAGACATCGGTCTCTCTCCCTAAACTGGGGTAATATAACGAGATGTGTGTTTACGGGCTAGAAGACAGCAGGAATAGTGAGCGCCACTATTAATTCAATATGGGTACCTCGAATGAACCCGCACAACGAGCACAGACATAAAGAACAAGTACTTTAAAACAGGACGTGCACGCACAGACCGAGAGCAGGTATTGTATCGACTGGGAAGTGCGCGCTGCAGGTAAAGCTTCGTAGTAGCTCACATGCCAAGTGCCCGGTAGGATGGATGTGTGATAGTTGACAGTGCTTGAGGGTTCGAAGGTTCAAGTCCCATGCAATTTATTTTTTTCTTTACATGCAGTTGCCTGGGATGTGGTATGGTTGTATAAATTGTTTTCACAGACTGATTTGCTTATTTGGCCCTGTAAAAGACCGTGTCACCGCAGAGGCCCGGGTTCGATTCCCGGCTCTGCAACGAAATTTAATTCTGGTCTGAAGGCTGGAACGTAGTTCACTCAGCCTTGCGGGGCACACAAACTGAGTAGAGGCGGGTTCGCTTCCTGCCTCAGCCATCCTGGAAGTGGTTTCCATGATTTCCCTACTCCTCCTCCAAACAATTGCTGGGATGGTTCCTTTCGACAGGTCCATGGCCGACTTCCTTCCCACACCCTTCGCTGCCCTTTCCTTCATTAGATCCAAGTTCGTGGTCGCCTGGGCGATTGGCTTGTCACCATCCCCAGTTGTATCTGCTGACAAGGTGTGTTCAGCTCCAAGACATCATCCTGGAATGCGACGGTAGAGAACTGATCACTCGCAGAGTCCAAGGGTGAAGCCGAGCTTGGAGGGCAAGCGATCAAAAATAAACCTATGTAACGTTGCATAAGCTATGGTACTGGGTTGGACGAGGATGAGGAGTTGATGGTCTATGGCTAGGGCATAAGCGACCAGTTGGCTATTTTGTACATGTTCCAAGCTTTGTAGATCACAGGTAGGGCAAAGTATGCCCCATTGGAAAGATAACAACATTCAAGAGAAATATGTAACAGCCTGATTTGATTTTCAGTCAGTTCTAAACACCCCTAAAGGGAATGATTCTTCCTTTTATTACAAAAGAAGGCTGTCTGCTTACAAATTCACTGTATACGACCTAAGAAAATCTGATGGCTATTGTTTTGTTAGGGACAAGACCCTAGGAAGAAGCAGTTCCATCATATCTTCTTCTGATAACAGCTGCCAGAATAAAAACATATACCTAGGTACTATATATAGCATTACTGTACTTGCAGATGGTGTTAGACGAAATACTCTAAATATTCCTTCTATAACCTACAAGTTCTTCACAGCAGGTCATGGACAAAATGAAGTTCACAGTGTAATAGAAAAACAAATGAAATGAGCACTGAGATTCGCACCCATCTCCGTCCCTGCACAATGGACAAAAATCATACAAACTGGTAATACTGGAAATCTGTACAAACTCAAGCAGATGGCAACAGAGGATTGAAACTTTTAGTTAGTAACATAGGTAGCAACTTCAATAAGAATGAACAAGGAGGAAGAGTTTTGTGGAATGACATGAAGGTGATATGTGCAAAAAGGGATGCACTTCTGGAATATAAGACATCCTATGGTGAAGAGTTCCTGCAGATCAACACAAGGCAACGGCAGAGATAACCCTCAGACAGGATCCTGAAAAAGGCTTTCAATCATTCACCCGGCATATCTGAAGCCAAGAAGAAGGAATTGGTCTTCTTGTGTGATGCAGACCACACGCCTTCTATTTATCAATAGTATTATAGAAGACATCAACAGTCCTATTCAACAGAAGATGTAAAGAGTAGGTTGTGGTATCATTTTTAAGTGATAGTTGCTACCATAAAATAGTTTGTTAAATAGAAATAATATTTTATCATTTCAAATGATCTTGTAGACTTCGTCGTTATGGTTGGGGTCCATCGTTAAGCATTACGGACACGGACACGGTGACGGACGTGACGTCATGCAACCGCGCAGGAAGTGACGTCATGCTCACGCGGGGAGCGAGAACCAGACGCTAATGATTATTGGAGTGTGTTGAAAGAGGCCTGGCGTCGAGCGACCTTTTAAAAATCAGAAACTCACTCCACAAATCAGTAAATCAGTATTCTTCCCTTATTTCAGATACACTATTCATTAAACAAACATATATGGCATAGTCATGACCCCTTCATGGAGTAGGCTATTGTCTAAATCTGGACACTCATACTACATCCTTACACTAATTCAAATTTACGGCCAAATGATCCTTCTGACAGGGAGGCAAAGGTTTCCGCCGGGTTGCCTGGGATGATGGGCCACAAAACCACTATCAAAAAGTACACAATTTACGCTTTATTCAACCAAACACATCTCTAATACAAGTACAAGAAACACATTTCTTCCCGTGACCCTTAAAGAGGTGCCTGCGCGGGAAGCCTAAGTTAATGGGTAATGCAGTCTGTTGAAAGAGTCCTGGGGCTTCGAGCAAAGCGAGAAGCCCTCCTGAGCCTTTCTAACATGTGTAGCATTTGTAGCATGCGTCATTTGAAATGATACAACGTCTAGTCTTTCAGACTGACTGTGATTTTTTACTGATATTTCATGTAGGTTATGCAAAATAATTTATTCAAAAGAATGAATAAACAATCAAATAAAAAAAGGTCACCAAAATAGTGAAAAATTGTGTTTGCCATACCTGCCATAAATGTTACTGTATAGAAAACTGCCATAAATCAAAATTATTTTTAAATATAATATAATATAATAAATTAATAAATAAATGAACATAATAGACCACAAGTCTATTCAGTTAATTGTATTATGACTTGGAAAAGGCATTTGATTCGGTTCCAAGACCAGCCATGTGGGCAGTGCTGAAGCGGTTTGGTTGCCCTCAGCGTTTTGTAGATCTAATCAAGGCTCTCCATGATGGCATGACAGATCAGGTTTGCCATCAGAATAAGATGTCCGATGACTTTCCCATTACCCATGGACTGAAACAAGGATGTGTACTGGCTCCAATGCTTTTTGCACTGTACTTGGCTGCAATGCTTTATGATTCACCCACAAACATCCCAGGTGTGGAGGTCAAGTATCGTTTTGATGGAGGGCTTTTCAACCTAACTCGTCTCCGCTCCTTGAGGAAAACTCAGGTTACTAAGGTTACTAACATGTTGTATGCAGATGATGCTGCGTCACCAACTCTCACACCAGAAGAGCTGCAAGAGTCAGTTAACTGTTACAAAAGTGCATGTGATCGCTTTGGTCTTACCATAAATGTCAATAAGACTAAAGTCTTGGCACAACCTTCACCAGGCACACCTCTTCCTCAGTTCAATATCTCCATCTCAAATTTGCCATTAGAACAGGTTGACCACTTCTCGTACCTGGGCAGTACCATTTCTGTGAGCTGTACCTGTGAGCAGGATGTGGATAAGAGAATTGGCACAGCCCATGCAGCATATGGACGATTAGCGCACCGGGTCTTCATGAATAAAGATCTGTTCAGGAGTACAAAGCTTATGGTGTACAAAGCAGTAGTCATTTCTACATTGCTGTATGGCTGTGAAACGTGGACCCTTTACCGACGTGATCTTAGGAAGCTTGAGCGTTTCCACCTACAAAAACTTCGATCAATCCTGAGGATTAAATGGGAAGACCGCATTACCAATATTGCTGTTCTGGAAAAGGCTCAAATCAACAGCATAGAATCATCCATAATAGGTCACCAATTTAGATGGATTGGTCATGTCCATCGGATGGATGATGTGAGATTACCTCGTCAAATGCTATATGGTGAGTTATGCTATGGCACCAGACCTCATGGTGGTCCTAAGAGGCGCTACAAGGACCAATTTAAGCAGACCCTGAAATTGACAGGTCTTGATTCACAAACCTGGGACATGCTGGCTGAAGACCGCTCAACTTGGCGCCGTACCATCTCGGATACTGTAAAGACGTTTGAAAGGGATCGACGCATATATGAAGAGGCCAAGCGTCAAGCTAGGAAACTTCGAGCAGCCCAACCACGTCCTCCTCCAGCAATACTATGTGACTTGTGTGGTCGCTTGTTCCATGCCAGGATTGGACTCTTTAGTCACTGTAAACACATCCACAAACTGGACTGAATGAAGAAGATTTATACTCGGATTCGAGTTAAAGCCGATGATGATGATAGGCTAATACTGAAGAATGTTAGAGGTTCATAATACATGAATTCCACTTTCTGTAAGTAATACTTTCTGGGTTTTTTTCCTAACGACACAAAATCTTTAAATGGTTCTCCTGGAAAAACGCACTTTTAGACTAGTGGCAGTCATCCAACGGGGGGGGTGCAATATGACAGCATTAATTACAAAAAACACAGGTACATGATACAAGGTACACCGAAACCAAAACTAAGGAACAAAGCAAGTATAGACACTTAAATTAGCACATCAATAGGAAATGTTTATATATTATCTTACTGGCTCTCTAATTTGAAGAATGTGATGGACCTGGTCAACCGGCTATATGCATTTATCTCAGAATTCTTCTTAATACTCTTTGTGATTTGTGTGCAGAGTGAAGTGCTTGGGTACTGCTATTAATAAATAAAACAGAATACTTTTACTCAAGGACTCAGCAAGGTAAGAAATATAAAAGAATAGATGCGAATACTAAGTACCAAATACACATACTTACAGTTTACGCCACAGTTTTTGGCCAGTCTGCTCTGGTTGTGCAGTCGTACAGAGGACAGTTGGCCAGCCTCAGACAAGTACGAGTACAATGGATACGCGAGTTGTTTTCGGTGCTACAGACAACTTACGTATCAATTGCACACACCTGTGGCTTGTCGACTGTCCTATGTATGACTGTGCAATTGGGGCTGACCAGCCAAAAACTGTAAGTATATTAATGTTACACCCCTTAAACCAACAATAACTAATATTATTAACCAGTAACTGTAAAATTCTATACATACAAAAGAATAAAGCTGCCACAACCAATACAATGGAGCTTGATAACGGACTGCTTTACGGAATTTACGTAGCATATATACGTGAGAATATAAGTTCAGCAAAGAGGCCACCATAGACACAGGCTCCTGGAGTCCAAGAATCCTCACAAATGGCCACTGGAAAAATAGATGAATATACATTACTTCAATTCATCATACCTCCCCAAGAATATTCTCTCCAAAAGGATTTATTCATGAATGAGCTAAACAAGTTAATAATATAATACTGTTATTGGTTTTATGTCCCTTTTAACAACTGCGGCTTTTAGAGACGCTGGGGTGAAAGGCCCCCCAAAGTGGATCTTTAACATGCCAGTAAATCTACTGACACTGCTCCCTTCCATTTGCGCACCCTCAAATGCCAACAGGATGTGCCAGGATTCGATCTTGCAACATTGGGAACAACAGGCGAGAAAGTTACCGCTGAGCCACACAGCCAGCCTAAACAAGTTGAACTAGAGTCCAAAACACAGGTACTATCTTTCAAAGAAGTAAATGTACACTTTGTGAGTGTTGCAAATTGCATCCTTAGCTTTATGGAGGGCATGAAAATATATATTGGTCAGTATTTCATATTCGACAAGCAACCGAGGAGTGTGGTGGCACAGCGGTCAAGCTGTTGGAATCTCACCACAGTGGACCGGATTCGATTCCCGGTCAATGCACTTGAGATTTTCAAAGTGAAATGCCATGTCCTGCGGTTCGGATTCCACGTATAAAGGAGGTCCCGTGGCTCATGATCTTGAGATTAACGGTCACGTAAAACTACAGTCTTCCTTCCTTCGACAAGCAATAGAAGCCAGTCACCCAACTTTGAGGATAAAGCAATCATTTTACAGAAATCCATAAAGGTAAGGATAAAAGTCTGTTTACGATTTACTTAGTCTTACCATAAATTCTAATACAAAGTTTTTATTGAATTATAGACACACTTTTGAAGAAGAAGAAGAATATCATTCTTAATATGTGTAACTAAAGTCTATGGGCAACACCATCAGCCTTCACACAATCCCCAAGTCTTTGTGGCCACTTGTCAAAGGTGTTATGCAGGGACTCGACTGAAAATCCACCACTGCATTCACCGAGGATAACTTCAGGCTGTCGATATAGTGGTGTGTCTTCTTACATATCATCCCCCCCGAGTACTGTCCAAAGTTAGCAGTTCAGTGAGTTAAGATCAAGGCTGCTGTTGGGCCAAGCTGCTGCCAGTACAAGTCAGGCACATTGATCTCAAGCCACTCCTTCGTTGTTCTTACCTTGTGAGCTGGAGTTGGTTAGAAGCTCCACTGTTTCTTCTGAACAGGGTATTGTTCAAAGGCTTAACAACAGTCTCCAAAATGGTGTCCTGCTATACTCCATCCACGGAGTATGCAAAGTGCCAGTGTAAATACATGTTGTCCGCGCAAAGGAGGGAGTCAGTTGACGGGTCCAACGAGGCGCGAGGACATGAATAGAGTAGCGCGGGAGGGGGGCACAACCATCACTTCCCCCATTTAGTGAATAGTGTTCATATTGAACATTATTGAACTGCAGTGAGCATGGCAAATCCTAAGGCTAGATCAATGTTAAGATCAGGAGAGTGCCGTATTGTTCTGACAGTACATAAGAAAAAACTCAGCAATGTTTCTAGGTTTGAAACGTGTCTTGTGTGGGGTTTCGCCTAGGACACCAAGCTGGCTTATCAGAGGGCTCTTGGTGTCTGCACCCGGACCCCCACAGGAGTAGCGAACTGCGCGCTACCTCCCTATTTATGAAGCACACCTGTGCCTCTTCACTGCGAGAGCTAAAAGCTCAAGCAGTCCTCACCTCCCTATGAAGGCTTCCAGAAAGATAGTATATTGGCTTTCATGTCCAGTGAATTAAAACTCAGCAATTTTTCTAGGTTTGAGCCATGTCTTGTGTGCGGTTTGCCTAGGACACCAAGCTGGCTTATCAGAGGGCTCTTGGTGTCCGGACCCGGACACCCACAGAAGTAGCGAACTGCGCACTACCTCCCTTTTTAAGAAGCGCACCTGCACCTCTTCACTGCGAGAGCTAAAAGCTCAAGCAGTCCTAACCTCTGTATGAAGGCTTCCAAAAAGATGGTATATTGGCTTTCATGTCCAGTGAATTAAAACTCAGCAATTTTTCTAGGTTTGTGCCATGTCTTGTGTGGGGATTTCGCCTAGAACACTGAGCTGGCTCATCAGCGGGATCTTGGTATCCACGCCTGGACCCCCACAGGAACATAAGAACCTCTTCACCGTGGTGGAAAAACTGTATCCGAGTGTGTTACGAAGATCTGAGCTCTTACGGGGGTTGGGAAAAATTCTATATACTGTATAAGATAAGGAAGGAAATGAAAATGATGCAAGAGAGTTCATTTCGATACACCGGGTAAAAAATAACAAACATCCAAATCAACCCCCACCATTTGCCGATCTTAATCAATTTATGCTAGAGGCAGTGCGAAGGATAATTCTTCAGCAGTTTTCCCTTCCTTCTACTGACTGATTATGGTGATTGTTTTGGCAACAATGGTAAAGGGCTTCTAATATTTCAATAAATGTGTAGTAAATATATATTTCTCCGAATGCTGAAAATTACCTCTAAATTTGGACTTAAATGTTGTTTCATGAATTTAGAAACAAAAAAAGTATGTTTTATGCTGATGTGTTTACATTGTTTACATGGTATTAAGAACTATGATGAAATGATAATAAAGCATGACCCTCATTATGTTTACAGGGTGAGTTTTTGTAATTTTGCAGGCATCACTCCGAAAAATGTTTCTACTTACTTCAGCACAGTTAGGCCTATTGATGCTAGAAACGCTACACAGTCACTTTAATAAGAAAAGTATGAAAATTCTAACATTGCAACATTTCAACATTAGGTTACCATGTTGAAAAAGGTAATACTGCCAATTTCACATCACCACACTCCCCTGAAGCGGGGTGGTCAAAATTATTGTATGAGTTGAAAACGGGACATCTTACTATAAGAAAGAACTTAAAGCGTTTTTCAATAAATACAATCCAGTGTTTCCACCTGTTATATTATCTATCTATAAAATTGGACTTTTGTCTATTTGTACCTTTGTAACTTGAAAACGACTTAACACATTTCAGTGGTTATCCTGAAAGGGGGACATATATTAACTTGATCCGATTTACTCACGCAATGTCATATGAAAGCTCATTTGTAGCTCCACACAGCAAAAATATTTTCAAAAATTCCTGCAGTGAAGAAATATTATTTTTGACTTTTATAACATTGCCATTGGAGGCTTAAAAACATATCTTCATGCCTCACAAGCCATTTAATTTTACTTAAGGGGTCTTTCAGGGGATGGGGGATTTGTACAACATTGGGATATAGTTTTTATACGACATATATTGCCGTTCAGGTAGGGGATTTTTGGGAAAAATTTGATGCATAAAAGAGGATAGGGCCTATTGGGGTAATTCAATGAGAGCATGTTGGATTGTATGACTTTTCTTTTTGTCGTTAAATAATACGATTACTGTAACTCAGGTGGCATTTAAGCCACCTGGGAGATACGGTTTAGGCAATAAGGGTAATTTCCCTGGTGGCCCCAAGATGTCCTTATTTTCATCATGAATTTAGTCTTAGAGGATATATAATCCCTTAAAAGATAATGGTTTGATAATGTTTTGTGTTCCGTTTGTTATTTTTCCCATCAAGTGCATTGATCAATATTGAGGTGGTTTTTGAGGTTGAATTTTTCAAATTTAATTTCCTTAAGCTACAGGTAATAAGTATGCCATACCTGCCTTATAAATAATGTATACACAAATTATGTTCAGAAAGTAAACATAAATAATAAATAAATAATAACATATACTGTATTAAGACTGCAAGAGATGAGAACCCGCACTTGACACTCAACTTGGTTAATACGGATAACAGATGATTTTCATACCTTGTTTTATATTCTGGGGACATTATCAATTGAAATTACTGTTCATTAACAATAGTGTACTGAAAATTAATACATAAGTTAATACGTCCATTAAACACACTATCCAATCATGGTTAATGTTTTTGCTCATATTTTACTATATAAGTCGTATATAAATCCTGGGGGATAAAATTATTAAACCACTGAAAAAAGCTAAAATACTTGTGGTCATCATCATCTTGCATAGTTTCCAGCGACTGGCCGGGTCTGTTTGGAACACAAGCCTCTCCAACATCTTCTATCTTCCCACCATCTCTCAGCCTCCACCCCTGTCCAGTCTTCTCCTCTCTTCTTCACGCTTTCTTCCACCCCCTTCAGCCACCTGTCTCTCGGTCTCTTTCCTTCCCACTTCGTCTCGTGTATCCTCCTGGGTATCCTCTTCTCCTCCATTCGTTTTACATGTCCATACCATCTAAGTCTAGATTTCTCTATACCATCCTGTAATGGTTCCTCCTTCATTAATTCTTGTGGTAAAGATATAAAAAAAAAAAAAAATCTGGAGGTAATGTAGAGATAGATGATTAACTTACTCCTCCGCTGTCTATTACCCATCCGCCATCCCCTTATTAGATCACGACTTATATCGATAAAATTCCAGCTGAGTCCCCCATTACACAAGTGATTTATGGAGAAACACAATATTGCCAACCCCATGAAAATGGTACTATTGTATAGCCGGTATTGTAAAACAAAAAAGCGCCATACAAGTTTACCATGGATTGTGAGATTTGCAAGATAAGTACTTGTAATTTCAATCAGCAATATAATAACGGTCTCCCATAAGTCCAACCCCTCGTCCACGCCGTGGGAGACGGGCAACGGCACAAAGTAGGGGATTGCCTGTAAGGGCGAAGTACAGTGGGGACATTGTGTGCCCTGGGACCGTTACGGAAGCAGAATTATTCAGAAAAAGTGTTAGGAGCCTGGTATGGAGTAAGGATGTCCCTCAAAACAGCAAAAGGGTCATATATAGGATGTACTACGTTCCAATCCTGACGTATGCCTCAGAGACCTGGGTTATGAAAGGAAGGGAGCAAAGCAGAATACAGGCTAGTGAGATGAAAATCTTGAGAAGCGGTATTGGAGTGACAAAGGTGGACAGGTTAAGAAATGAGAAGACCAGAGAATTAGTCAAGGAGGGAGCATTACAAAATAGGATAGAGGAATCAAGGCTTAAATGGTATGGGCATGTTAAGCGAATGGATGGGAGGAGGATACCCAGGAAGATAGACGAGATGAAAATAGAGGGAAAAAGACCAAGACGAAGGCCAAGAGATAAGTGACTGAAGGGTGTGGAGGACTGCATGCGAAAGAAAGGAGAAGACTGGACCAAGGTGGTGACGGAGAGTTGGTGGGAAGACAGAAGACTATGGAGAGGCTTATGTTCCAAACAGACCCGGCCAGTGGCTGGAAACTGTTCAATATGATGATGATTAATATAATAACGATCGTAAGGAGTTAATGAAGCTTTTACAACGTCACTATTCAATAGCTGAAATACTATCATGCCCGAAATGGCTTCAATAATTTTCATCCAGACCAATGGTTTTTAACTAGAGCTAATGTATATACCCCTGGTTTTTGTCATGCACAGTGGGATACTCATGCATCAATAATCTTTATCTAGACCAATGGTTTCATCCAGACCAATGGTTTTCGCCTAGCTCTATAATTGCTAGATAGCACGACCCGGTGGGCCATGTTAACTAACACATACACCACTGGTTTTTATGCACAGTGTGGGTACTCACGCATCAATAATCTTTATCCAGGCCAATGGAATTGTCAATTAATACGTTTTGACATAATTCCAATATTACGTGTGTTGTATTTTGTATCCCACATGTTGGCAACAGTGATGTGACGTCAATGTGTGCGCCTGAGCAACAGTTGAAGAGTCGTTATGTGCCTGGGAAACCTGGCTGTCGTTGCTGAATGAGCAAGAAATAAAAACATATATTTACGTAATTTAGCAAATATTTCCGATGCAGCAGTGATGATTGACAGCAATTTCAATTGCTAATGACTCCCAGAAAAATATGAAAATCATATATTATCAATAATTAGCCAGGTGGAAGTGTAAAATCCAGAATTTAGTCTCCTCCATAATAAATGAGCTATTTGCTTACCTTTCCATAAAATTGTGGTATAGCCCACGATTTTTCCAAATATGCATCCACAGTAATCCACATACATTTATACTGGCACTCTTCTTTGCAAGACCACATCGTCAGACGAAGAACAAGAGGCTGGACATAACTATCCTTGAAATAAAGCCCTTCTGTGGATTAAATAAGAAAATAACATACGAAAATTAAACGGTTAAATCAATACTTCTGGGGCGAACACTTTTACGCCGATGTAAACTGTATAAATTCATGTCAACAACTTACCCCCAGTACAAGTGTCTATGACACAATTTTTCACACAATTCTGATAGTATGGATTCTCATCTCCAGTAGATGCCATTGATATGGCAATTATGAGTGACATAACTAAACCTCTTATCAGCATCTCAGCAAATAAAAATTATGAAAGAATGTTCCAACTACCGTTAAGGTAAAATACAAGATATGTTGCATTAAGGAACTTTTGATACAGACAAAAGAATACATTGGAGTTCAATTCTGTCACAAATTCATTCCAGTAACTTAATCTTCCATAACCAATTTATAAACACATAACTTGACGACCCAAAACAGTTCACAATCACACACTCGAAGACAGCGCCTCTCAGCAGCATAGCCACCATAGAAAAATGAAATTACCCAAAAGTGCCAACATTAAAAAAGAAATTAGACAAGAAGCACAACGCCCTATGGGCAAGTGCTGCTCATACGTTAATGATTGCAAGTTTGAATTGGAGACTATGGCTTCCGCATAGGGATTGTTTCCAGTGTGGTCCAACCTTTTGTTACCCGAGGGCCAAACAAACTTTAGTGTAGGAATGTGAGGGCCAGAGACATTCCAGAAAGAAAACGTATTACATATTTTACTCAAAAACATTTACTACATTTAAATTAAAAGAAGTTTAATATTACTAATTTGATATACCACTTCATTTTACAGTCGAGAAATCAATGTGGTGATTGGCACTGCTTTCCTGATACAAGTGTATGTCCACTGTAAGTTCAGTGAGGCAAAGTCTCAGGCTCGATTCCTGTGAAGCACTTTCAATTCGATTTCTCGTTTTTGATTTCATTTGTTTGAGAGCAGAAAACGCAATTTCACACGCATATGCACTACTAAACAGCGATAAAACTTGCAGCAATAATTTAAGCAGTTTAGGAAAACGTTCCTTAGAAATCAGTTTCCAGAAACTTTCAGGGACATCACACTTTTTAGTCTGGTAGAATGGGTCTGCTTGAAGATCACAATTTTCCATTTGAAGGTCGCAGGGCACCTCACTTACTTCAATATCCATGGGGTTGTTGAACAGTGCAAGTTTTGGTTTTAGGGAGACAAAATCCTGGAATCTGTTCTGGAACTCTTTCTTGATATCTATTATTATATCATGAAACATACTAAAATTTATGTCACTTTTTTCTTCTTTCAACTGCTGACAAGATGGAAAGTGTGACATATTATTTGCCTTCAATGCAATTTGGATTACATCAAGTTCTTTGCGGAAGCATGTCCATAAAGCTGGGAGGTAATTTGTTTTCTGCCTTGTAGTTTCAGGTTTAAAGCATTTGGCTGTGTTTCTATATCCCAAAATTTTAATAATGGCACCCCGTCGTGTTCGTTAAGCCGCCATTTTGGACAGGATGACGGCCTAGGGTGGGGGCTTAACGAAGCCCTGAGAATCAAAACGATCTAAAATTTTTCCGAGCATGGTCTCCAATCAAAACGTCCCTGATTGGCTGAGCCACGGTCGACTCTAGATAGGTCGGAAGGCTGAGACTTGGCAACATGTTCATCAGTCATAGGCCTACGCTTGTCAGGCGGCAACACGAAGGAAACGTTCAGTCTTTGGTTCAGTCTGAAACGTGTTCTCGTTTATCTCACAGGGATATTTCCTTCTATATTTTGTTTCTTATGCTTTGTACGTTCATACGCTTTATAGTAGCGTTCATACTATCCTTCCAAGTGAGATTTTAACTGTAATCCCTAATCGAGGACATACTGACGAGTGTGCTTGTACGGTACATGTAATTATCACACGTACTTCATGTTTTAAACGTTGATTTTCCAGGAATGTTTCGGCACAGTAACAATGCCAGATAAATGTTTTGTCCCCAGCTGTAACTTTCAGTTATTGCCAATGTATTGCTAAAGAATTATTCACAGGCTAGGAATGATGCTGTTGATGTCAGCAAACTTGGTTATGGGAATAGAAAGTTGCAGACACTTGAGGAAGGAATCATAAGTAATCTGATATATTTATGAAATACCAGCACAACAGAGTATTTCTATAGTGGTAGTAAATTATCTACATATGGTACATGTGTGGCGGAATTTAGGGTTTATAGGCCTACAGTGTAAATATGTTACGGGAGATAGCCTACATTTTTGCATCACATAACCCTCAATTGCATCTACTTACTCCATATTATTATTATAATACCGGCAATTTTTTTATTACCGTACTTCAGAGTAGTAAAATACGAATAGAAGCATAAAATAATTTTCTTTATTTTGCTTAACACATTTATGTTGGTAAATTATTTCCGTGTCATTCACGCCGAATGCCAGCTGCTTGGCTCTTATAACAACTTTTCACGATCATATGTACGCTATTCATGTATTTCCGATTGTAACACTGGTCATACGTAAATAATAAAAATAAATAAACAGATGTCTTGCTAAAGTTTGTGTCCAATATTAATTCCGTAGTGTTTGTCGCCTCCCTTCCCAGCAAACAGCTGTTCAGGCGCTCGAGACGAAGTATGACTGACAACAACCGTAGCTACAGTGTTGTCAGGTCGAACCTTCCGACCTTTCTAGAGTCGACCATGGCTGAGCACTTATTGCGTCCTTCCCGCCACACAGCCGCAATCAAATCCGCCATTATCCTCAATTTAACATAACCTAAGTTACTTAAATTACAAATATTAATAATGTTGGTGAAGGGTGGGTGACTTGTGGATTAGATAAGCCATTTTTAGTGTTGCCTTCTATAGATTTGTGGTTTTTTGGCAATCTCGTTATCTTGTAGACATTAAGATAAATAGTTATATTTCGGGGGCCTATCACTCAGTAGCGGTTTATCACAACAGTAGCAACTATTACGAATAGCTGTACTATAGCAAGACTTTTCTGCACCTTAGCGAAATAGTGGCGGTGGTTTGAGATTATTTTTGACTACCATTATGGGGTTTTAGTAGTTTTCCATAAAGCATTTTTGTTGTCTTGTAGGCATGATTGATTTGACATGTTAGGTCTGCATATAGCCTACAGTTTTTTTCTCATTCTCATTACCATTAAGTGTCCTATATCAAAAATGTATTGAATGCATGTATTTGATCAAATGGAATTAATAAAAATCTATCTAGCAACCGTGTTGACCGACTGAAAGACATTGAATATTTCGTTTACTAAGGCAGCACTGAAATATGGGTTCCAACACGATATGGACTTGGAACTTACGTTCGCTTAACAAAATAACGATACATCAACAAGTCATCCTTGTAATCTCTGCAAATAATAAAAATATTTCCCATCCAATATAGGCCTATTCATGTTGAACGGTAGAAAGTTATCAACCTTTATTAAGGCAACACTGAAAAATGTTCATTTTGGTCTAGCCTACTTACTCGGAGTCACCTGCATCAATGTCCCTAGAGGTTCAGTTTTTTAAATTCTCCCTTTCCTATGGTCAAATAACACATGGATGTTCCCTATTTTTCTTAAGGGGATTCAATGATCTTATGCTGAACTAATTAAGAATAGGGCATGTACCCCAACCCCTTAAAATATGAAGTTATCAGGATAAAAATAATGTCCATAACCATCAGAAACTTGAGAACACAGATCAGGAGAATGTTGATCGACCATGGATGCAAGACCAGAAAGTCTTAAAGAGGAGTGTTTCATTTAGAGGCTTGGAACATCATGGTCAAGACCCCTGTACTTGAGTGTGTGCTCAATTTGTTTGAAAACCCGTTGACAGATCATAAGTTAATCTGTGGCTGGAATCCACTCCGTCCTATGCTAAGCTGCGAGTACTGGGCACCATTAGTGTTCTGTGACTACTGTATCAATTTCTGAAAATTGTGTCATAGGCCTATGCATAGACAAGTCGCTGAGAATGTTCTCTGAATGGTGAATACCAGTAGGCTAGCCTACTTAGGTGCCTCCTTCACTAGCATT
This sequence comes from Meconema thalassinum, assembly GCA_946902985.2. Lineage (NCBI taxonomy): Eukaryota > Metazoa > Arthropoda > Insecta > Orthoptera > Tettigoniidae > Meconema > Meconema thalassinum. The sequence continues at coordinate 165,322,730 of OX336389.2, forward strand.
TCCAGGCACCTGGTTAGTTGGTAAAATGAAATAGAAAAATCACTTGAATGATTCAAGTTGTCCTCGATTGCCCTCGAGGGACAGTGTACCCCATTCCAGATCTTAGTTCAGAATTAGTTTCCTTGACGGAGTTGGAGAAACAGTCACAATACCTATGGTACTACTAGACCTAGTACGGTACATGTAGATGGAAGCATTGTGAGACCAACCACTAGGTAGCTTATGTCCCATTAGTTGGGAGTGTTAGGGAATGGGAGATTGGTTCAACATTTCAGCCTATGTTGCTGTATATTTCATTAATATATGAGATCTAAAAGTGTATCATAGGAATATTAAAGCAAACCATAATATATTACCAGTTGGTCAATTGGATACAACAATTCAATGAAACATTCTGTTAATAATTAGGAAGTGTCATAGGCAACCAGAGAAGCGACACAAGAAAAAACACCTGAGTCTTCCAGGCAGTTGTCATCAACTGTATTTCACATAGAGAAGAATGACTAAAATGGTTCCTCATGACAAAAACAACTGGTCAATGGCTTGAAAGACAGTAGTAAGGACTTACATGCTGTCAGTGAAAGTGGAGTTAAGAAAGATGTCTGGAATATTTAAATCAGTAGTTGATAGCCATGATTTTTAAAATTACCCTAGTTAATTGCACCTTAATATGATTAGTAGCCTACCGGTATGTGCAAGATTTTAAATGGTAGGTTTTCCTGTGAACCAAAAAACAGCTCTAAACATGGATTATGTTCAGGTTAGGCCTACACGTTATTGGGAGGGAGGTTTATTTTACATACCTGTTGCACATAAAATGAGCTTCTGATTAGAGCTCTGTGGGAATGTTTAAATGGTTTGATGATACAGGATTTATCAAGCCTCTTTCTATGCATCTTTTAAAAACATTTTAACAATTCATAAATTACTGTCATCATTGCTAATGCTGTAATCTGTCATGTTTATTTATGCAGCATGAGGAATTAGGAGATATAGTAGGATAAAATGCAACTGTGTCATGGAAACCTAAGATGTATTTTTATTTCTCAACTTTATTTTCTGTAGACTCCAATACAGCCCACCACCAGGGAAAAAAAGTGTTGGTGATGTTTAATGAGAGCAAATCTTGAAATACTGTGATTTAAGTGGTTGGTATCAAAAGCTGTATAGGAAAAATGAAAATGTGAAGTCACGCCCAAGTTTATGAAGCCTTGCCAGACTCGGCTGAAATTATCTTCGATGCAAATCAAGTCTCAATAGTTAAAACTTTAGGACGACCTTTGACATGAGCACTATAATAGGCCTACATTTAGGATCGACATAGCCTGCAGTAGGTCTTGGTGCTACTGTATGCACCTGGGCATGTTTTAAAAAAAAACTCAACCTGCAGGTTAATAAGGTAGTATATTACTATAAATCTATCTCAAGCAAATCCAAGAAGTTACCAGACTGAGAAACTACATATCAATATTTAAACAAAAATAGGGTGGCAGTGCAAACTGCACATTTAATCCTTGCTTCATTAGTTAAACCATAATATTTGTACATAAATACAGTAAGGACTTCACATTACAAACGGCCACTTAAATTATATGCCTTATTAGGCATAACCTACAAATTACATGTCATGAAATTGGTAAATATAAGCAGACAGCAACATCAATATGCAATGGTCTATAATGTAGTTTTATAGTGCACAAAAGGTTATTGTACTGAATGTATTTCGAACTGATGAATAAAACTGGTGGAAACGACAGCCAATTGATTTACATCCATTACATCCAAAGTAGTAGAAACTTTCAGTTGATTGGCAAGAGTGTTGATTTGTACTTTTATTTTCACAAATTTTGATGAACAGTGTCACGCTTCAATTTAAATATAAACGCTCATACAATTCCTCATCAATAAGTGATTTGCACTTCATACTGTCATGAACTGGAATAGATTTCTAGCAATTTAATTGATGGAGAAATCTATTCCTCTCGCCACCATGTTGGTGATAATTGTAAACAAACCCGCGGGCAGCCAATGGCTGGTAATAGATAGATAGATAGATAGATTTTTATTTATTCCATTTGATCAAATACATGCATTCAATACATTTTTGATATAGGACACGTCAGAATTTACATGCATAAAATAAAAGAACTAACAGGTATATATTACTAAGATTATAACTATTTATAACTTATTATAATATCAAATCTTAATAGATACAATCTTATTGCACAACTATTTACACCTCACTCTATTATCATAATATGAAAACTTAATTCTATAAATACAACAACATACAGCTAGGTATTAAAATTAAATTAAAAAAGTAAAATATAGTTATAGATTCCATCACTCCTATACGCTAAAATATTCAACTACTGAGTAAAAACAATGGCACTGCAGATAAGCTTTCAACATTCTATCAAAGGTTTTTATTTTTGGGGCCAGTTTTATATACTGGGGTAGTTTATTGTATAATTTAACTCCAGTGTGAAAAGTTCCTTTTTGATATATGCTTGTGTGTGTGTGTGAAATATGAATGTTTTGATTTTGTCTTGTGTTATGCCTATGAACATCATTGTTTGTTTTAAGAAAAACATCTTTATTCATTAAATTCTTTTTAAAAAACATAATACTTTCAAAGATATATATGCAGGGCAGTGGGAGAATGTTTAAATCTTTAAACAGAGGTCTACATGATTCTCTAGAGTTTACATTTGCCATAATTCTAATCGCTCTCTTTTGTATCCGAAACGTGCTTAGTACATCTGGCGACATACCCCAAAATATGATCCCATATCTTAAGTATGAATGGAAATAAGCAAAATAAGTATTTCTTAATGTGTGCATGCTAGTGCAGGTTTTCAAAATACGTAACGCAAAGCACATCGAGTTCAGTTTAGTATTCAGATATTGTATATGTTTATTCCATTTCAAGTCTTGTTGTATCCATAGTCCTAAAAACTTTATTTCTGATTTATTTTCTATTTGATGACCATTTAATGTTATATTGGGCATCGCAGGATTCCTATTCTGTATAGTGTGGAAATTTAGACATACTGTCTTTTTATAGTTTATTATGAGGCGATTATCTTGTGACCATTTGGTTAACTCTCCTGTAACGGAGTCAGCAGACTGCTGTATGACCTGTTTAGTTTCACCTTTTATTACGAGTGTTGTATCGTCCGCAAACAAAATTTCCTTATGTGAATGAACGTTCTGTGTTATATCATTTATATATAGAAGAAAGAGTAGTGGGCCCAAAACCGATCCCTGGGGTACTCCAAATTCAATAATTCCCTCATTGGACAATGTTTCATTAAGTAATTTGGTTCCATTGCCAGCCAATAACAAGCCAGGATGATGCGGATCATAATTCGCGTTTCACTCTCATTGCGTTTTAGGCTGTGTTTCTATCTCCCAAAATTTTAATAATGGCACCCCGTCGTGTTCGTTAAGCCGCCATTTTGGACACGATGACGGCCTAGGGTGGGGGCTTAACGAAGCCCTGAGAATCAAAACGATCTAAAATTTTTCCGAGCATGGTCTCCAATTAAAACGTCCCTGATTGGCTGAGCACTTATTGGGTCCTTCCCGCCACACAGCCGCAATCAAATCCGCCATTAACCTCAATTTAACATAACCTAAGTTACTTAAATTACAAATATTAATAATGTTGGTGAAGGGTGGGTGACTTGTGGATTAGACAAGCCATTTTTAGTGTTGCCTTCTATAGATTTGTGTTTTTTTGGCAATCTCGTTATCTTGTAGACATTAAGATAAATTGTTATATTTCGGGGGTCTATCACTCAGTAGCGGTTTATCACAACAGTAGCAACTGTTACGAATAGCTGTACTATAGTAAGATTTTTCTGCACCTTCGCGAAATAGTGGCGGTGGTTTGAGATTATTTTTGACTACCATTATGGGGTTTTAATAGTTTTTCATAGAGCATTTTTGTTGTCTTGTAGGCATGATTGATTTGACATGTTAGGTCAGCATGTAGCCTACAGTTTTTTTTTCTGTTTTTTGGAATAATGCTCATTCTCATTACCATTAAGTGCAACCGTGTTGACCGACTGAAAGACATTGAATATTTCGTTTACTAAGGCAGCACTGATATATGGGTTCCAACACGATATGGACTTGGAACTTATGTTCGCTTAACAAAATAACGATACATCAACAAGTCATCCTTGTAATCTCTGCAAATAATAAAAATATTTCCCATCCAATATAGGCCTATTCATGTTGAACGGTAGAAAGTTATCAACCTTTATTAAGGCAACACTGAAAAATGTTCATTTTGATCTAGCCTACTTACTCGGAGTCATCTGCATCAATGTCCCTAGAGGTTCAGTTTTTTAAATTCTCCCTTTCCTATGGTCAAATAACACATGGATGTTCCCTATTTTTCTTAAGGGGATTCAATGATCTTATGCTGAACTAATTAAGAATAGGGCATGTACCCCAACCCCTTAAAATATGAAGTTATCAGGGTAAAAATAATGTCCATAACCATCAGAAACTTCAGAACACAGATCAGGAGAATGTTGATCGACCATGGATGCAAGACCAGAAAGTCTTAAAGAGGAGTGTTTCATTTAGAGGCTTGGAACATCATGGTCAAGACCCCTGTACTTGGATGTGTGCTCAATTTGTATGAAAACCCGTTGACAGATCATAAGTTAATCTGCGGCTGGAATCCACTCCGTCCTATGCTAAGCTGCGAGTACTGGGCACCATTAGTGTTCTGTGACTACTGTATCAATTTCTGAAAATTGTGTCGTAGGCCTATGCATAGACAAGTCGCTGAGAATGTTCTCTGAATGATGAATAACAGTAGGCTAGCCTACTTAGCTGCCTCCTTCACTAGCATTTCCAGGCACCTGGTTAGTTGGTAAAATGAAATAGAAAAATCACTTGAATGATTCAAGTTGTCCTTGATTGCCCTCGAGGGACAGTGTACCCCATTCCAGATCTTAGTTCAGAATTAGTTTCCTTGATGGAGTTGGAGAAACAGTCACAATACCTATGGTACTACTAGACCTAGTACGGTACATGTAGATGGAAGCATTGTGAGACCGACCACTAGGTAGCTTATGTCCCATTAGTTGGGAGTGTTAGGGAATGGGAGATTGGTTCAACATTTCAGCCTATGTTGTTGTATATTTCATTAATATATGAGATCTAAAAGTGTATCATAGGAATATTAAAGCAAACCATAATATATTACCAGTTGGTCAATTGGATACAACAATTCAATGAAACATTCTGTTAATAATTAGGAAGTGTCATAGGCAACCAGAGAAGCGACACAAGAAAAAACACCTGAGTCTTCCAGGCAGTTGTCATCAACTGTATTTCACATAGAGAAGAATGACTAAAATGGTTCCTCATGAAAAAAACAACTGGTCAATGGCTTGAAAGACAGTAGTAAGGACTTACATGCTGTCAGTAAAAGTGGAGTTATGAAAGATGTCTGGAATATTTAAATCAGTAGTTGATAGCCATGATTTTTAAAATTACCCTAGTTAATTGCACCTTAATATGATTAGTAGCCTACCGGTATGTGCAAGATTTTAAATGGTAGGTTTTCCTGTGAACCAAAAAACAGCTCTTAACATGGATTATGTTCAGGTTAGGCCTACAAGTTATTGGGAGGGAGGTTAATTTTACATACCTGTTGCACATAAAATGAGCTTCTGATTAGAGCTCTGTGGGAATGTTTAAATGGTTTGATGATACAGGATTTATCAAGCCTCTTTCTATGCATCTTTTAAAAACATTTTAACAATTCATAAATTACTGTCATCATTGCTAATGCTGTAATCTGTCATGTTTATTTATGCAGTATGAGGAATTAGGAGATATAGTAGGATAAAATGCAACTGTGTCATGGAAACCTAAGATGTATTTTTATTTCTCAACTTTATTTTCTGTAGACTCCAATACAGCCCACCACCAGGGGGGAAAAAAGTGTTGGTGATGTTTAATGAGAGCAAATCTTGAAATACTGTGATTTAAGTGGTTGGTATCAAAAGCTGTATAGGAAAAATGAAAATGTGAAGTCACGCCCAAGTTTATGAAGCCTTGCCAGACTCGGCTGAAATTATCTTCGATGCAAACCAAGTCTCAATAGTTAAAACTTTAGGACGACCTTTGACATGAGCACTATAATAGGCCTACATAGCCTGCAGTAGGTCTTGTGCTACTGTATGCACCTGGGCATGTTCAAAAAAACTCAGCCTGCAGTTTAATAAGGTAGTATATTACTATAAATCTATCTCAAGCAAATCCAAGAAGTTACCAGACTGAGAAACTACATATCAATATTTAAACAAAATAAGGGTGGCAGTGCAAACTGCACTTTTAATCCTTGCTTCATTAGTTAAACCATAATATTTGTACATAAATACAGTAAGGACTTCACATTACAAACGGCCACTTAAATTGTATGCCTTATTATGCATAACCTACAAATTACATGTCATGAAATTGGTAAATATAAGCAGACAGCAACATCAATACGCAATGGTCTATAATGTAGTTTTATAGTGCACAAAAGGTTATTGTACTGAATGTATTTCGAACTGATGAATAAAACTGGTGGAAACGACAGCCAATTGATTTACATCCATTACATCCAAAGTAGTAGAAACTTTCAGTTGATTGGCAAGAGTGTTGATTTGTACTTTTATTTTCACAAATTTTGATGAACAGTGTCACGCTTCAATTTAAATATAAACGCACATACAATTCCTCATCAATAAGTGATTTGCACTTCATACTGTCATGAACTGGAATAGATTTCTAGCAATTTAATTGATGTGGAAATCTATTCCTCTGGCCACCATGTTGGTGATAATTGTAAACAAACCCGCGGGCAGCCAATGGCTGGTAATAATTGCCAGCCAATAACAAGCCAGGATGATACGGATCATAATTCGCGTTTCACTCTCATTGCGTTTTAACTTTAGGTGAGGAATCAGCTGTTCGTTAACGCCACGGGGTGCCATTATTAAAATTTTGGGAGATAGAAACACACTCTTAACTTGAGGTGAGGAATCAGCTGTTCGTTAACGCCACGGGGTGCCATTATTAAAATGTTGGGAGATAGAAACACACTCTAGATGGGATGTTAAATCTGTCAGAAAAGCAAGATTATTTTAAAACTCGATTTATTTCAGTTTTTGTTGATACTCATGCCCAATGTTTTCATTTTTGAGAAAAGCAAGAATTTCATTCCTCAACCCACAAAACTGTTGCAAGCAATTTCCAGCACTTAACCAACGCACTTCATAGTACAATGAAATGTCACCACACTCAGCTTCCAAATTGTCTAGGAATGCAATAAATACTCTGTGTCTACAGGCTTTATTGCCTCCCTTTATTAAATTTACAGTTGTTGTGAATGTGCTTCTGTAATTTTGTGAATGTATTTCTGTAAATTTGATTTTTGTAAGTTGGCACCCTTGGGGCGTTGATGAGCAAGATGGAACAGGTCTTGAGCAACTGAATGTAATGGCTGGATAGTGATGCTCTTTGGGTACACTAAAAGTGATTGTTCTTGAATTGTAGACATGAGTTGAAGAATTGATTTGTAACATTTTGGCGACCATTGACAGTATTGTATTGAAAAAGTTGGTTTGGTAAACAATTTCCCTGTTTTGTTTTGTTTTGAATTTGTTGCCTTGCAATGGCCACGATTGGAACATTGAAAAAGAAGAGAAGTGCGTATCGGGCAAGTGTGACGAAAGCTATTGGAGCGGTCGGAGTTGAAGCTGATTTCCAAAAATTACGTGTGAAAATAAATACTCTCCGAACAATTGCGGATACCTTAAAATAATTGGACGAAAGCATCTTGAACGAGTTGTTGAATGTTGACGGAAACGAGGATGCCTGCATCGAGGGAACAATGCACTGTGTTACCGTTCAAGAAGACCTTCTTCAAGCACGTCTTGAAGCCGAGGATAAAGTGGAAGGATTAAAACCTAGTGTAGCCAGTTGTGTTGATGAGGGAGATAATTTCAGCGTACAGAGCAACGTGGCTTCGGCGTCGTCATCCATGTTGTCAGAGAGGTTAAGGCTGCCGAAAAATCACGCTTGAGGTATTCGACTTGGGTCCAGGTAACTGGATAAATTTTTGGACACAATTTCAAAGGATTCATGAGGATTCTAACATTACGAATGTTGATAAGTTTAGTTACTTGAAAATGTCAGTGAAGGGACAGGCTAGGAAGTTAGTTGACAGTTATCCACACACAAGTGAGAATTATGTTAAAGTCTTGGAACATTTAAAGAATCGTTTTGGTAAAGATGAGTTGGTTATAAATTGTATGTATAAAGATTTGTTGCAATTGGTTCGCTCAGATTTATCTGTGACTGACCTGTATGATAATATAAGTACTAAGTTGAGATACCTCGAAACATTAGGCATGAATTCTGATCGGGCAGCAATCTTAGTTCCACTCATTGAAGAATGTCTCCCCATTGACGTTTTGAAAATATGGGAAAGAAGAGCAGCAGATGAGGACGATGATGGTGGTAATAAAATTGATAAACTTTTGTGTTTTCTGGGCAAATAAGCCGAGAGTGAACAAAGACTGCGTAATCATGCTAAGGTGAATGAGGTTGATAAATTCACTGCGCCCAGAACAGAGCCAACAGCAGCAGCTCTCGTTTCTTTCACTCCTACTGTCAGACAGAATCGGGTAAGTTATCAGCAAACAGGACGGCCACACAAAGTAACCCTAACCTGTTTGTTTTGTAATGAGAACCATCCCTCTTACAAGTGTTCTAAAGAAATGTCGGTTGAGGACCGTCGTAAAAATGTGAAAGAAAAACGAGCTTGTTTTGCATGCTTGCAGAGAGGTCACTCGAGACAGCAGTGTAGGAAAAGAATAGATTGTGGTAAATGTAAAGGGAGGCACTATGATATCATGTGTGTTGGTGAACCCAGCAAAACAGCATCGTTATTTGCAGGGCCTAGTGGAACTGTCATTTTAAAAACATTAGTAGCACAATTGCGTGGTGTCACTGTTCGAATATTACTTGATACTGCTTCACACCGCAGTTATATTTCGGAAGCTATCTGTGAAAAACTGGATTTGATCGAATGTGGTCGTGAAAATATTTGTCATATGTGGGAGTGTGTCATCTGAAATATCACATCCAATTCATGAAATTGAACTAACTAGCTTACAGGTTGATAACAGTTTTGTTCTTAAGGCACTTAGGGAGAAGATTTGTGGTTTGATACCACCTGTGAATGATCCGCATTTGTTACGGAAGGTGGCTGCACATGGTATTACATTGACAGATGATGGAGTTAACCGACCTATTGATGTGTTGTTAGGAGCGGATATTATGGGCGAACTTGTTACAGGTGTGAAATGTATTGACTCTAAGCTGTTAGCATTTGAGACGAAGCTTGGATGGTGTCTCCTGGGTACCGCAGAGAGGCAAGAAGTAAGCAGTATGCCAAACTTTGTGACCTCTTTGCTCAATTTACACCATCCTTTATGGGACTTAGAAGTTATTGGAATTGAGAAACAGATAGAAAAAAAAGGTCGGACATAGATGATAGATGTTTGCGAAATTTTGAAGACACAATTCGTTTCGAAGGTGAAAACATTGCCCTGGATTGATGAACACCTCCCTCTTCCCACTAATCGTGAAATAGCTGAAAGTCGTCTGAAATCAACAGTAAGCCGTTTAGATAACAATGGACTCTATGATGCGTATGATACTGTTTTTAAACAATGGGAAACAGATGGGATTATTGAAATAACATCTGATGAAAACATAGGGCACTTTTTACCTCACAGTCCAGTTATAAATTATGGGAAAACAACTAAAATCCGCCCAGTCTTTGATGCATTGGCGAAAAGTATTGGAACGTCTCTCTAGATGATTGTTTAGCAACGGGACCCAACTTGATTGCTAGTATTGTACCTATCCTATTACGTTTCAGGTTACAGGAGGTCGGTGTTGTGGGAGACATAAAACAGGCTTTCTTAATGATTGGACTGAACCCTGAGGATCGAGAAATGTTAAAATTCTTGTGGTGGCGTGATGGGCATATTATAACGCTGCGTCACTGTCGTGTAGTTTTTGGAGTTGTGTGTAGCCCATTTTTGCTGAATTCCACCATCACTCATCATTTGAATACTCTAAGTGGTGACTTAGTTGAAAGACTGAAAACTTGCATTTACATGGATGATTGCCTTTGTTCATTTCAGTCCCTGAGTGATGCTAAGGAATTTGTGTCCGAAGCTACAAATGTCATGTCTCAAGCCAGTTTCCAACTCCGTGGGTGGGTTTTGTCAGGAGATGATGTGACACAAAATGTCTTAGGTGTCAAATGGCATGCTTTAGATGATCTGTTGGGATGCAACTTTAGCTTCGATCCAAAAGAGAAAATCAATGAATTAACTAAAAAGAAATTGTTGTCGATTATAAGTAGGGTGTTTGATCCATTGGGTTTGTTATCAGCACCTTTACTCCATTTGAAAATTGAATTGCAAATGGCATTTAAGCTCAAACTACACTGGGGCACACCCCTTCCAAAATAAATTCAAATGAAGTGCTCGCAGTGGCTTACTGAAGATGATTTGATTGACAGCATTGTGGTGCCTAGATGTTTAAGAGGTGTCTCTGACACAGCTTGTTTACATGTATTCAGTGATGCCAGTCTCCTTGGACTGGGCACTTGTGCCTTTATGAGGTATGAAAACAAAGATGGCTTTAATGTTCGATTTGTTTTAGCTAAGTCCAGAGTTGCACCAATGGAAGACATGTCAATCCCTCGTAAAGAGCTTGTAGCGGCAACACTTGCAGCAAGGCTTGGTTCTGTTATTAGTAAATCGACTAATATTTCCAACATTGTGTACTGGTCTGATTCTATGATTGTTCTTTACTGGATCAAGAAAGGTGAATGGAAGACCTTTGTTGGAAACCGGGTAAAGGAAATCCACCAGTTGACGTCACCCGAGCAGTGGCGATTTGTTCCTGGCGATTGTAATCCTGCTGATATACTCAGCCGAGGATGCTTGTTGTCCGAATTTGTTGCATCAAAATGGTGGGAGGGTCCTCAGTGGCTCCTAGAGAATGAGAACAAGTGGATAACTGTGAAAATAGCCCCTACAGAAGAGGAATCTAAGAAAACGGCTGTTAGTTTGTACAACACAGGCGATGTAAGGGAAAACATGTTCACACACTTTGCTTCTTTCTCGAAAAATGTGCGTGTTGTTGGTTGGATCTACCGATTTCTTGATAAAGCTAGCGGGAAAAATTCAAACTACGGAGAGGAATTGACTGGCAAACATGCTGAATTAAAATTAGTACGGTGGATTCAGAGTAGTTACCCTCTAGATGTAAATAATTTCAACATTAAAACTGATGATGATGGCTTGATTCGAGTTCGTACTAAAATATTATCTGATGAGTTCACACCCATGTTCAAGGAACCCATTTTATTACCTCAGTGTGAACTAGTGGAGTCCATGGTGGTAGAATGTCATGAGAAAATGCACCATGCTGGAGAAAGTACTGTGTGAGGAGCCCTGAGAGAAGAATACTGGATAGTCAGAGGTAGACGATTAGCCCGACGTGTTGTTAGTAAATGTGTTCGTTGTCTCAGGCACAAAGCCCAACCAGTGAGAACGCCACCTGTTGGGTTACCTAATAACCGTGTAAATTTTGGAAAGGTGTTCCAAGTATGCGGAGTCGATTTGGCTGGACCTCTTTTCATAAAAGATGGTACTAGGGTTTGGATTGCCTTGTTCACCTGTGCTGTATACCGTGCAGTCCATCTTGAAGTGGTGGAGTCGCTCTCTACAGAATCGTTTCTACATGCTCTTCGGAGAATGATCGCCAGGCGAGGCAGAATCACAACTATGCACAGTGATAACGGTACTAACTTTGTAGGAGTTTGGAATCTCATTAAGCAGACTACAGTTGAACGTGAATTGAAAATTCAGTGGCTATTTAATGTTCCCACAGGTGCTTGGTGGGGTGGATTTTTTGAGCAGCTTATTGGGGTGATGAAAAGACTGTTGAAAATATCCCTTGGTCGTGCGTTATTGAATCTTTGTGAACTAATGACCTTGATTACCGAGATTGAGGCTGTGTAACGTACGTGTTGTATTACCGTATTATTCACGGATAATCTTTGTCATACTTCTGTTGCTGCAATTATAAAGTTAAAAGACCACCTCGTGGCGTAATGGATATCTCCCACCCCTGAGGTTGCGGATTAGATTCCCGACTCAGCGAACAAATTTAATTCTAGTTTGAGGCACGGGAATGGGATCGTTGACATGCTAGTCACCTAACTAAGTGGTGTCAATTTCGAAGACCAGCACCAAGTTATTGCGCTACGCGAATTCACTTTAGTATTTACAGTATAAATAATAGATTCCATATTCAGTACCAGGACCTTAAGTGCACATGCCAACTCATGTTAAATGGCTTTTGAGTACAAGGATGAAAGTAGGGGGGCAGGGGGGGGGGTGTTCTAACGCATAGCCTACTTTCCTGGTGACGTCAACCAAGATGGCGGCAATGACGTCACCATGACACCATTCAAGATGGCGGTCATGACGTCACCATGACGTCACACAAGATGGCGACCATGATATCACCATGACGTCGCACAAGATGGCGAACATGACGTCACAAGATGACGGCTATAGCTCAACTAACCTAGCCTAACCTAACCTCACCTACGAGATGTGATCAAAAAGTTTCAAAATGTTAACCCATAGCCTACTTTCCTGGTGACGTCACCTACGAGGTGTGTTCAAAAAGTTAACCCATAGCCTACTTTCCTGCTGATGTCACAACGAGTGGTGATCAAAAATTCCAAAATGTTGACCCATAGCCTACTTTCCGCTAACCAAAATGGCGGTTAAGCAAAATGACGTCTAACCGAAATGGCGGCTTACCAAAATGGCTGCCATGACTTAACTAACCTAGCCTAACCTAACCTCACCTACGAGGTGCGATCGAAAAGTTCCGAAATGTTAATCCATAGTCTACTTTCCTGGTGACTTTGCAACGAGGTGTAATCAAAAATTCCAAACTTAACGCATGGTCGGATTTTGATGAATGAGGAGTCGTTGAAATCGGGCTGACACCTCCTTTTTCCAAAATTGCAAAATGTTGACCAATAGCCTACTTTCCTTGTGACGTCACATACTAACCTGGCAAAGCCGATATCTCCCGAATGCATGGTCGGATATTGACGAATGAGATGTCGTTGAAATCGGGCTGACACTTCCTTTCCAAAATTCCAAAATGTTGACCCATAGCCTACTTTCCTGGTGACGTCACATACTAACCTGGCAAAGCCGATATCTCCCGAATGCGTGGTCGGATATTGACGAATGAGGTGTCGTGAAATCGGGCTGACACCTCCTTTCCAAAATTCCAAAATGTTGACCTATAGCCTACTTCCCTGGTGACGTCACATACTAACCTGGCAAAGCCGATATCTCCCGAATGCATGGTCGGATATTGACGAATGAGGTGTCGTTGAAATCGGGCTGACACCTCTTTTCCAAAATTCTAAAATGTTGACCCATAGCCTACTTTCCTGGTGACGTCACATACTAACCTGGTAAAGCCGATATCTCCCGAATGCATGGTCGGATATTGACGAATGAGGTGTCGTTGAAATCGGGCTGAAATCCCCTTTCCAAAATTCCAAAATGTAGACCCATAGCCTACTTTCCTGGTGACGTCGCATACTAACCCGCCAAAGTCGATATCTCCCGAACACATTGTCGGATTTCGACGAATGAGGTATCGCGGATTTTGACGAATGAGGTGCTGTTGAACCCGGGCTGACTGATACTCCTTTCGTGGTCCCCAGCACTCAGCTTGATGATTGTTTGATAGGTTGAAGAGACATGCAACGAGTGCAAACGTGGGTGCTGAGGTGGGTGCAAAAAAGTGTGTGCAAAAAGTGGGTGCAAAAGTGAGTGCAAACGTGGGTGCAAAAGTGGGTGCAAAAAGTGGGTGCAAAAGTGGGTGCAAAAGTGGGTGCAAAACGTGGGTGCAAAAGTGGGTGCAAAAGTGGGTGCAAAAAGTGTGTACAAAAGTGTGTTCAAAAGTGGGTGCTCAGCCACATGTCTTATACAAAGATGACTATGGTGATAAGAAAGGGTATGGTATACTAGCTATGGAATTATTCATAAAGTTGTTGAATATAAATCCTTGAAAAAAATATACCTACCTTGATACTCCTTTTGTGGTCCCAGCACTCTGCTTGATGATTGTTTGAGAGGTGGGAGAGACATGCAGATGGGAAATAATGATATAGCTTATCATAACATTGATGCATTATTAAGACGTGTTGTTAATTATTAGTGGAATGAATGGTAAAATGACTTTTATCTACCTATAAACTTTAGGATTAAAACTGTTAATATTTGAAAGAAAAATAGCTCAGTAGCGCCACCTGGTGAAATAGACATGAACAATAAAGAAGAGAACAAAAGACGAGTCAGTGAAAAGTCTGTGCGTGTTCGCATGACATGTGACAAGTATCTCAAAATATGATTTGTATTTTGTATTGTATTTCTCACTTGATAAATAAAGATTTACATTAAAACTAACAGGTTATGGGCCCAGGCCACGTGTAAATGGTATTATCTTGTGAGTGGATCCGAAGCTGAGCGCCTGTGGAACACGTGCTGTATTTTTTCTGTGAGTAAGGATAACCTCAAAATGGCAACCGGCAGTGACTACAAAGTTCAAGTGGATAAACTTGGAGGACCTGAAGACTGGGCAAAGTGGAAATGGCATGTGTTGATGGTTTTGCGGTCGTATGAACTGGAAAATATTGTTGATGATTCGAAAAAGTGTCCAGTGTTGCCGGCAGACGCAACTGCGCAACAAAAAGCGGCATATAAGCAGTGGTTGAAAGAAGACGCGAAAGCGGCCAGTTTGCTAGCAGGTGCGCTAGGAAAATCTGTTGCCGAGCTCGTGTTGACGTGCACCAATGCCATTGAAATTTGGACAAAATTGAGCGCACGGTTCGAACGAAGCAGTACGCAGCGACTGAACATGTTGATCAAGTCATTCTTCCGAGTGACACGTGACGACAAGGAAGACATCAGCACCCATGTTGCGAAGTTACAGAAGCTTTATCAGGATCTGAACGACGAACTCCAAAAGCACAACGAAAACACGTTATCTGAAAGGATTTTGAACGGTCGGATTTTATCCACGCTGGGAAAAGAATAGGATAATTTCAAGGATGTGTGGGACACGATTCCGACGGAAAATCAAACTGTGAACTTGTTGATTGAAAAATTGTGCACGATTGAACTGCGTGACCAAGGAAACGTGGAATCGACTGCGTTTGTGGTACGTAGTGCTCCCAAGAAGCATTCCCAGTATGGCAGTGGCAAAGGCAGCGCTGATGACAAGTCGAAGAAAAATGTTCAACGAGTAAAGCAGAAGTTTCCATGTTTCAAATGTAAGGAATTGGGCCATTGGGCAAGTGAATGTCCAGTGAAGAGGAAAGAGGGTGACATTAGAAACAAAAATAAGGAGAACAATGCTTCGTTTCTGACACATGCGATGAGTGCGTTAGACGGCGACTTTGTTCAAGCCGACGAGTGGTACTGCGACAGTGGCGCCACAAATCACATCACCGCGAACAAACAGTATTTTACAACATACGTCAAGTTTGCTGCTCCAGAGAAGATTTTGCTAGGAAAACGAGGTGTGAGCATGCTAGCTCACGGCAAAGGAACTGTAAACATTCAAGTGCAGCTGAACAACGCTTGGTTGAGTCCTGGGATTACTGAAGTTTTGTATGTTCCCGATGCAATGGCTCATCTGTTTTCTGTGAAAGCTGCTGCAAGGAAAGGTTTCTGTGCAAGACTTGACGACCTAACTGTTAGAATTGAAGACAAGGTTACTGGAAAGGCGATGATGGCTGGACGTGTGAGTCATGGTCTGTATGTACTTGACATGCGCGTCGTGAAACCGGCGCAACCCATTCAAGTGAATTTATCTACATCGTCGGACAAACTGCAGATCTACCATGAACGATTTGGTCATCAACACAAAGCGCATGTCCAGAATGTACTGAAGCAGATGAACATCAATGTAGACATGTGTAAAGAGGATTTCTGCGATGGATGTGCACTGGGAAAAATGCATCGACTGTCATTCAAGACACGAATGAATCGATCAACAGCCACCGGTGAACAAATCCACGCCGATGTCAATGGACCAATGTCTACTGAATCTCTTGGAAAGGCACGCTGCTACGTATGTTTCAAGGATGATTTCAGCAAGTTTCGACGAGTTTTCTTTTTAAAGCACAAAAGTGAAGTGTACACCGTTCTGGAACAGTTCCTGAATGAAGCCAAAACAAATGGACACGTTGTGAAGCTGTTTTGGTGTAATGGAGGAAAAGAATTTGATAACAAAACTACTCGCAAGCAGAGGCATAGAACACAGCATTACTACGCCGTACACACCACAACAAATCGGAGTTGCGGAACGTGAAAATCGGACGATTGTGGAGTGCGCAAAATCTATGCTGAATCCCAGCAACTTAACGAAACAACTTTGGGCTGAAGCCTGCAACACTGCGGTGTACCTCCTGAATCGCCCTGGGAAGTCATCCATTGAAAACAAATCTCCCTATGAATTGTGGTATGGACGACCAGTGGGAAGTCTCAGTCATCTGAAGATCTTCGGAACAGAATGCTACGTGCATATCGACAAGAATTTTCGCTCAAAGTTCGACGACAAAGCTGGTTTTGGACATCTGGTTGGGTACGTGAACGACAGGGATGGATTTAGAGTCTGGATTCCAACTCAGGGAAAGGTTGTTCTAAGCCATGATGTGAAATTCAAACCTGAAGTTGTCTGCAATCTGCGCGCCAACGCCGGAAAGGTTGAAGTCACGCTTGAAGAACGTGTGGAGAGGAATCAGTCTAATTCATCGTCTGATATAGGCCTACAGAGGAGGTCAGAGTCAGATGAGAACTTAAGCGAAATTGAAGATTTTGCTTCGGCATCCAGTTCCGGAGGAAGCGAAGATGAGGAAGAAGGAGAGACTGAAGAAAGAAGGAAAAGCAAACGTGAAAGTAAGAAGCCATCATGGATGATCAGTGGAAATTACATGTACATGGCTGGACCATCTATCGTTGAAAAGAATCCTGACTCATACTCTGAAGCGCTGCAGTCTAGTGATAAAAATCAGTGGCTGAAAGCAATTAATGAAGAATTGGAGTCCTTAAAGGAAAATGTTACCTGGAAATTGGTTGAGCGTCCAAATGGTGCACGGGTCCTGAAAAATCGGTGGGTCATTCGACAGAAGACAACGGACAGTGGAGAAGTTCGCTTCAAGGCACGATTGGTAGCCAAAGGCTATGCGCAACAGCAAGGAATCGATTATGAAGAAACATTCAGCCCTGTTGCGTGGTATGATGAGATGAAACTTGGTCAATTTGATGTCAAGACGCCTTCTTGAACGGCGAGCTTGAAGATGATGTGTTCATGGAACAGCCAGAAGGTCATCAGGACGGTACTGGCCGAGTGTGTCATCTAAAGAGAAGCTTATATGGTTTAAAACAGGCTCCACGCTGCTGGAACAAGCGTTTCAAGAAATTCATGGAGAAAGCTGGATTCAAAAACAGCAAAGCTGATCCTTGTCTCTTTTACATCAACAAAAATGGAAAGTGGTTGGCTGTTGTAATCTTTGTGGATGATGGTCTGGTAATTGGCAACGAAGAAGACATCGAGCAGTTCATGGAAAAACTTCAGCAGGAATTTCACACGACCAGAGGATCTCTCAACAATTTCCTGGGCATGAAGATACAACAAAACCATGATGGATCAATTGCAATCAGTCAAGAGGATTACACGAGGAAAATCCTAAAAAAAATTGGGATGGCCGAGTCAAATGGAGTGTCTAACCCAGTTGGACGCGAAGAAAGGGAAGACGGAGAAAAGGTTTCGGCCAGGGTTCCTTATCGTGACGCGGTGGGATCCTTGATGTACCTGACTACAGCTACTCGTCCAGATATCGCATTCGCGGTCAACAAAGCTGCTCGAGCCATGGAGAATCCTACAGTTCAAGACTGGAGTCAAGTGAAACGGATATTTCGATATTTAAAGAGCACAGTGAACCATGGAATCGTCTATAGGAAAGAGGACGTTTTGAAGGTCCACAGTGATGCTGACTACGCCGGTGACAAGAGGACGAGACGTTCAACGACGGGTGTCATTTCGACCTACAATCATGGAGCTGTATCGTGGAGAAGTCAGTTACAGAAGTCTGTGTCAACATCGACAACTGAAGCTGAAATTGTGTCTGCAAGTGAAGGAGCAAAGGAGTTGATTTGGCTGAAAAGACTGTTTTCTGAATTACTGGGAACTGCTGACAAACCTCCTACGCTTTACATCGACAATGCTGGTGCAGTTAAATTGGCTAAAAATCCGGAGTACCATCGAAAATCCAAGCATATTGAGGTACGTCATTTCTATGTGAGGGAAAGATTTTTGGACGGAGACCTTGAGCTGGAGCACATCGACGGGACCAATCAATTAGCTGATCTTCTAACTAAACCTCTGGAGAGGGTCAGATTCGAGATGCTGCGTGAGAGGATTGGCGTGCAGAAGATGACATCTTAGAGGCTGAAAAGTGTTCAATAGTTCATCTTGTTTATTTTTATTTGTATTTGATTTTTCTTTGGAGGAAGTGTTAATATTTGAAAAAAATAGCACAGTAGCGCCACCTGGTGAAATAGACGTGTACAATAAAGAAGAGAACAAAAGACGAGTCAGTGCAACGTCTGTGCGTGTTCGCGTGGCATGTGACAAGCATCTCAAAAGATGATTTGTATTTTGTATTGTATTTCTCACTTGATAAATAAAGATTTACATTAAAACTAACAAAAACAACAATCAAAATGTATATCATCACTGCTATGATTTAAAAAAATAGAAAACAGGCATTTATGTTTTTTGTTTGTTTATTCAAATCGTATCATATATCGATGATTGTTTTTACCTTCATAAATCAAATATATAGGTTGACTACGTGTATTTATATCTTGAAAAACATAATCAGGCATGTTATCAAAACGTGAAGGAAGAAATGCTTCAAAATCTTCACAAATGCGAAGAGCGCGGATTCCAAATGTTGTGTTTATTTTTTAATTCTATGAATGTGAAACGGTGTATGAATAAGCAAGTCGCTCATCTTCTTGAGTTCAAGACCACAGGCTTGACCGATAGCATTCAAACATTCCATGGTAGTCTATACGCAAAAAAGAATGTAACTATGCCACTCTAATCTCAACATTGTTACAACAACAACAACAACAACAATCACCCATGTTTTTTAAGTTATTTAGCAAACCCCACCCCGTTGGTTCACAAATAAGACTATCTCTTAACAAAAAGACATAGTTATGTCTACATGAATAAAAAATTAATGAACAAGACTAAAAAATTAAATACCCTCTCACTTACCTATCCCTCACCGTATTTGTTCAAATGCTAAATAACTAATTGCAAGTACTAGTAGCATCATTTTACAGACACATACACATACATACACTTTTGGTTAAACTTGCACTTTTTCTTTAATTGATGGGGTGAGAGGCCAAGGGGTACAAGTGACAGAAAGTTACTTTTGAGAAAATCAAGGTTAAAGTTTAGATGGGATAATTAATTCCAGGACATACATATGAAAATATTGTTTGTATAGCGTTTTAAGATAGTGTTTTATGTGTCTGTGCCTAATTTTACTGTAGCAATAATTTCCATCTGTCGACAGTTATCGTTGAAACAGTGATAAGAGGTATCACTTTACCCCTTGACTTCCAAGTGAGAACTGAAACGGTAGGAGGTGAAAAGGAAATTCTATGACTATGCAAATCTATTAATTTAATATGAACCAAAATTAAATACAGGACAATTTGTTTTCTGAAATGTATAAAATGAACTATAAAATACTTAAAATTATCTTTTTAGATTTGTTGAAATTAAGAGAGAAAAAACATAAAATAACTAACTCTATATTTCTTGATGCATATCCTTAATCTGAATCACTGTCAAAGATATTGTCAATTGCATTGCTTGAGTAATTGCTCTTTGGGAACCCATGTTATTCATCTTGTGCTGCACATGTTGGTTCTGAGACCTGTAACTGGTTCGTTTCTGTTCTGTCTTTCCTCCGCACGCTTCGATCGTCTCTATGCTCTTGTGGACTGACTTGGGCACTCAGTTGTCTGTAGAATGTGTGATGTACAGGAGGAACGAATGGTAGAAGGTTGAGTAAATCTTTGTACTTATTTTCTTTAATTATTGGTGACGTTGACCTGTGAGTAAGCGGTGGCAATGTCTGAACACCTCGGCCAACTGCTTTAGCTTTCATGTTGTAAGTTAAGAATTCCATGTCTTCCTTGAATGTACATTTATAGAACAATGTCCATGGTTCATCCTTCTTGAAGTGCAGCCATTGCATTATTTGAATTCCCTTAACAGCTTTTAAAAACAATGGTTCAATCGCTTCTAAAGTGGCAAAATCCTCTCCATCCATTTTTACTACTATAAATCGTTTTGATGAGTTGGCAATTACATCCATCCTGTTATGGAACTGATTAAAAGAGTCTAAGTCGTTTTTGGACCCTAAATGGCGGCCGCTGGCTGGAGGGCCATCTTGTGGTGTTTGGACTTTGTGACAAAAGACTGTGGCAGTTGTTGTTCGTTGTTCTATGTTTGAATATGTCTGTTTTATAGTTGTGTAGTGAAATAAATAGTTAAATTCATAATGGTTAACACTAATTCGGTGAATTAGTCCCTTAACAAAACATATGGTGACCCTGACGTGATTTAATACGTAAATTACGAGAAGTTACGGCAAGATACGTAAGATTTCTTTGTGTGTAAAAATCTTGGTATAGCCTAGCCTACACGACAATGGAAAAGCTTGTGAAACAACGTAAGCCAATTCGAGTGTCCTACACAAAGACGTATAATGAGGTAATGCGTCATTTAACCAGCAAAATAGTTGACCTGGAATCGGCACAGAAGATGCTGATGAAATTGGAGAGGTTAAGTGCTGAACTTGCTCCTTTGGATGAAAAAATACTGGAACTAGCATTAGAAGAAGAGGATGATGTCTACAGCCGTGAGTACGGGGCAGTTGAGACTTATAGAGATAATTTAGATGAAGTAAGGTTAAAGATGACGAATATTTGCTCTAATGAGAATGTTGGTGTGGTTAGAGAACACATTTCTGAAGCTTCATCTGCAGCTAAAAGAAACTTGAAACTTCCTAGGTTGGAACTAGCCAAGTTTGGAGGGGACGTTAAAGATTGGTTAGGATTCTGGAGCATGTTTAAGAGAATCCATGAAGATAGTGACATAGAATCAGAAGATAAATTTCAATATCTGATTCAGTGCACCAAACCTGACAGTCGTGCCAGAGAACTTCTGAACAGTTTCCCGGCTACCGCTGAAAACTATCCAAAGGTTATAGAGTGCATGAAGAATCGGTTCGGTCGTGAAGATCTCCTGACGGAGTACTACGTTAGGGAGCTGATTGGGTTAGTCATTCAGAATGTGTCGCACAACAATGACTAATCAGGAATAGCTGTAGGCCTACTGTATGACACATTAGAGAGCAAGTTAAAAGCTCTAGAATCTATAGGTGTGACAAGGGATAAGTATGGGTCCATGTTGTTCCCTCTCGTGGAATCATGCTTACCTGAAGATGTTTTAAGGACATGGCTCAGAAATCAATCAGCGAATGATGAGTTGATTGGTGAACAGAAAGATAGGCTAGAGGCTCTTCTAAATTTCCTCAAACGTGAAGTGGAGGGAGAAGAGAGGATAACCTTTGCTCGGTCAGGTTTTGGTCTGTCCGATACGAAAAGACAAGAGAGAGTGAGAGGAAAAATGTCGACACACATTTACCAACGGCGAATTCTTTGTTTTCGGCCCAAGTTTGAAGGCAAGAAGAGGAAGTGTGTGTTTTGTAGCAAATTCCACGAGAGCAAGGAATGCCACCTTGCTCAACAAATGAGTTTGGAGGAAAGGCGCAACAAGCTGGCCAAAGAAAACTGTTGTTTTGCTTGTCTTAAGGTAGGACACAGAGTGAAAAATTGCAAGGCACATCTTCGTTGCCCACTGGGCACTAGTCCTCACGTTGTGATCATGTGTCATAAACTGAATACAAGGAAGGTCGAGGAGAAACCTGAATCTAAAATACAGGATGATAGGGAAAGGCAGAGCAATATCTCCATGAACATTCAGAGTGCCACAAAGGAGGTGTTTCTACAAACGCTGTGCATCAAACTGACACATAAAGGAAAGGAGAAGATGGTCCGAGCACTAATAGACAGTGGATCACAAAGATCCTACATTTTACGGAAGACTGCTGAGGAAATGGGATATAAAGCTTTGAAGACCGAGATGATGATCCACAAGTTGTTTGGGGGCGCTGAGACCCGTGAAGAAGATCATCACCTGTATGATGTGAACGTAAGCAGTTGTGATGGTTCCTTTAATACCACGTTGCAATTGATTGACCAGAAGGTAATCTGTGGGAAGATTCCAAGGTTGAAGTTCGGACCGTGGATGAAGGAAATGAAAGCAAAAAGGATATGGCTGTCTGATGTGGGAACAAATCCATCCGACGTGGAAGTCCTGCTAGGAGCTGATGTTGCGACGAGTCTCTTGCTGAATGAAACCCATAAGGTTGAATCAGGATTGGTTGCTGTGAGGACAACGCTTGGCTGGACCGTGACTGGTAAATTGAAAGACGAAGAGGGTAGTTCCCTGGCTTTGTATTCAACTACCCTGTTCATTCAATCTGCTTCTATAACCGACCTTTGGAACTTGGAGACTATAGGCATATCTGACCCCACGGAAAACAAGTCGAGAGAAGAGATGGAAGAAGCTGCACGTCGTTACTTCCAAGAGACTGTAAAGGTTAATGCGGATAGCCGATATGAAGTTGCGTTACCTTGGTTGGAGAGCCGACAGTACTTACGGAACAACAAGGAGATAGCGAAGAAGAGATTGATCTCAGTTTCGAATAGACTGACCAAAGAAGGAAAGTTTGAGGAATATGGAAATGTGTTTCAGGAATGGATGAATGAGGGCATAATTGAAGAGGTTCCAGAAGGAGAAAAGGAAGACCTGTGTTATTATTTACCACACCGGGGAATCTTCAAAGAAAACTCTACCACCACTGTGAGACCCGTGTTCGATGGATCCAGCAAATCGAAGGATACTCCTTCTTTAGATGAGTGTCTCGAAAAGGGTCCTAATTTGCTACAACAAATCCCCACACTTCTATTGATGTTTCGAAAAAAATAGGATAGGAGTGATTTCCGATATTAAGAAGGCGTTCCTGCAGATATCTGTTCAGGAAAGTGACCGTGATTTCTTGCGCTTCTTGTGGTGGAAGGATTCAAAGGATAGTGAATTGAAGGTTTTTCGACATTGCCGAGTCGTATTTGGACTGAATTGCAGCCCATTTCTGCTGGAAGCAGTTCTTGACCTTCAATTGAAAGAGAGCGTAGACTACCAAGAGACAGCAAAAAGACTGAGAAATTCCTTCTATGTAGACAATTGTATCACCTCTTTGGATAATGAGAAAGAATTGAGTACGTTTATAGAATAATCTACCACATTTCTGGCCAGAGCACATTTTGATCTTCGTAACTGGGAGTACACAAGTCTAAATTCTCCCGAGAGTGACTCGTCAGTTCCTGAGGTAACCTCGGTATTAGGACTTCGATGGAACAAGGCAGAATATGTTCTTTCTTGTGAGAAAATTGACATGTCGAAGATTGACGACAAGATCACTAGAAGAAATGTATTGGCGGCTGCTCAGAGAATCTTTGATCCTATAGGATTCACATGTCCTGTCTCTCTAGTACCGAAGTTGCTGTTGCAGGAAAGTTGGCGGAAGAAAATGAGCTGGGATGAAGAAATGGATGATGACTTGAGGAAGAAGTTTGAAATTTGGCATCAAGAACTTGAGGTATTGCCTGATATTAAAATTCCCAGACAAATGGCACGCTGCAAGACACAGGAATCTTGGAGCCTTCATACGTTCTGCGACGCAAGTGCAGTAGCATATGCTGCGGTTGTGTTTCTTCGTTCAGAAGATGGAAAGGACACAAATATAACGCTTCTTCAAGCAAAGTCTCGTGTAGCCCCGCTGAAAAAAACGACTATTTCGCGGTTGGAACTCCTAGCTTGTTCAATTGGAGCTCGCCTTGCATTTTCCATAAAGGCAAGTTTAGAATTAGCAGAGCTTTCAACATATTATTGGACAGACTCTACAACAGCTCTCTGCTGGATCAAGAGGAAGGAAGTCTGGGGAACTTTTGTAGCAAATCGAGTGAAGGAAATTAAACAGTTGTCTAACCCTGATAGCTGGAATCATGTACGTGGAGTGAATAACCCGGCTGACCTACCTTCTAGGGGTTGTTCTGCTTCCAAACTCTTGACGTCGAAATGATGGGAGGGCCCTCATTGGTTGAGATCCCCTAGTTCGGAATGGCCTCTCGACAATGCCTTGCCTGATGAAGAAAGGGTAAATGAAGAGAAAAGGAAAGGAATTTCAACTGTACTAGTTTCTGTGGAACCAGAAGGAAAGTGGTATCTGAAATACTTGTCCAAGTACTCAAAAGTTGTCAGGATGACGGCCTGGATTCTACGATTCATCCACAACACAGCAAAAGAAGGCAAAAAACGTATTTCAAAGGAACTCCAAGTCGAAGAATTGCAAGTAGCTGAAAGGAGACTGTTGAAGATCGTTACGCAAGAGATGCTCGCCGAAAAGGAGCAGTCCTTCAAAAATCTGAACGTGTTTGAAGATGAAAGAGGATTACTTCGAGTAAAAACAAGGTTAATAAGGAGACCGGACGATGAATTATTCCTCACTCCAATTCTGCTACCAGCTAAACACCAGCAAGTTCACATGATGATCATGGAGAAACATCTAGAAATGTCTCACGCTGGAGTACAAGTTCTTCTCTCCACTTTGCGAGAACGGTTTTGGATTGTTAATGGTAGAAGGACAATAAGAAAGGTGATTTCGAGCTGTGTCAGGTGCAGAAGACACCAAGCAAAGGGAATTACCATAGAAGTTGCACCTTTGCCAGAGGATCGGATTAGATACGCTTCTGTCTTCGAAATTGTAGGAATTGATCTGGCTGGCCCGTTATACCTCCGAGGAGGTGAAAAGTCTGGGTGGTGCTATTCACGTGTGCGGTCTTCAGAGCAGTGCATTTTGAACTCGTTAGGACACTATCTACTCCAGGGTTTCTGCAAGCATTGAGGAGATTCGTCGCTCGAAGAGGGAGACCAAACATCATTTACAGTGATAATGGGACAAATTTTGTGGGAGCAGAAAATGCTTTCAGTGAAGTTGACTGGACCAAAATAAATGTTGAGGCTACGTGCATGAGAATTGTTTGGAAATTCAATCCTCCCACTGCTGCATGGTGGGGTGGGTTTTGGGAGCGTATTGTTCAAATGCTGAAGAAGTTGTTGCGACGAGTACTTGGTCGTTCCTCCTTAGACTATGAGGAACTATTAACGGTTCTGTTGGATGCAGAGGCAGTCATCAATTCTCGGCCTTTGACTTATTTGTCTGAAGATAGTAATGATTTGGTAGCGTTGACACCTGCAATGTTTCTTCAGGACATTCCGAGGGTGGGAGTACCCGATATTGATCACATTGATCAGATGAACCCAGGAAAAAGGTTCAGGCACATGCAGCATTTGAGGGCAGAATTGCGAAAAAGATTCAGACTAGAGTACCTAGGTTAACTTAAACCGGGAAAAGGCAAAGCAAACTCACATCGAGAATTGAAGGTGGGAGAAGTAGTGATCCTTGGAAGTGACAGTGCACGTAGAATGGACTGGCCTTTAGGAAGGGTGGTTTCAGTACATCCCGGAAAGGACAATGTCGTCAGAGTGGTGAAGGTGAAGACTACAACTGGAGAGTTGAAGCGGCCTGTGCAGAACATCTATCCTCTAGAAGCAACTCCGTTTACTGAGTGGCAGTGTGAAGAAGTCTTGGATAAAGACCCTGGTGTTCCTGTTTCGAGCTCTGGTGTTCCTGTCTCGATCCCTGGTGTTCCTGTTTCGAGCTCTGGTGTTCCTGTATCGAGCCCTGGTGTTCCTGTCTCGATCCCTGGTGTTCCTGTTTCGAGCTCTGGTGTTCCTGTATCGAGCCCTGGTGCACCTGTATCGAGCCCTGATGTTCCTGTCTCGCCCCCTCGTGTTCCACATTTGAGTTCGACAAGGTGTGGGAGGAAGATACGAATTCCATCCCGCCTCAATTTGTAAATTTTCCTTGATCTGTAATATTTGAAGTACAGTGGTTTTAATCATAGTATGATAAAAAGGTGGGAGGATGTTATGGAACTGATTAAAAGAGTCTAAGTCGTTTTTGGACCCTAAATGGCGGCCACTGGCTGGAGGGCCATCTTGTGGTGTTTGGACTTTGTGACAAAAGACTGTGGCAGTTGTTGTTCGTTGTTCTATGTTTGAATATGTCTGTTGTATAGTTGTGTAGTGAAATAAATAGTTAAATTCATAATGGTTAACACTAATTCGGTGAATTAGTCCCTTAACAAAACACATCCAGTCTTGAGGAATGAAGATGCCCCTGTCGGAACGTTTCTTCGCCCGCTCAATAATGCCAAAGTTTTTGTCACACTCGTTATATGAATGGCCAGAAAGAAGATACTTGTGGTCAACAGTCTGAATGTGAGTATTGTTAACAACGTAGAGCCAAAATTTCACTATGTAGTGGCTCTTGTTTTGTCCTCCCGCATTGTCACTAAATGTAGTCAGATGCGTGATGGTAGGTGGCAAACAGTTAATAAATTTCAACAGACAGGACATGATCTCTTGACATCCTCGGGAAGCTTCTTCCTCATGCCACATAAACATAGAAGCATTTCCTGTTCCCAAATCATGAATACACAAATTATAAGTCCACAATTGTCGGGAGTAGTACACCTTTGAGCATGTTAGTACTGGGGTTGGGAGCATCTTCTGCAAGTCAAAACATATAGCCACGTGTGTAGGATTATTTTCAACCAGTTTTTGTACATCAACCAGTTGTTTCCGAGCGCTTTCTGCTTTCCGTAGATGGACCTTCTTTTCAACAAGAACAATACGTTTTTCATCAGGCAAACCATAGTCAATGGTATTTTGAAGCTTATCGCACGTGGCACACGTGTCTGTATGTGGCCTATGGAAGCTAAGATTAAAGCATGTGTTAAAAATATGTCGGTAAAAGCTTTCTCGTACTGGTTGTGTTTGCTTTTCCTCACAAAAATTCTTATAAAGCTCATACAGTTTCTTAAGGTTTAGGTTAACGGCGAGATATTTCTTGTTAGGTGCTTGCAGTCGTGAATAATGGCTACTGTACTTTGGGAAGTTTCCAATGTGTTCCTTAACCAGGTCTACTTTAACTTCTTCAATCCTTTTGCCAGGTGTTTTCTTACCTCGTTGGTCCTTGGGAGAAATATTTATAGTCGAGGTGCTTTTTTTCTGTAACACGTTTGTTATTCTCTTATTAGACACATCCAGGGTCTTCAGAAAGAATTGTTTGCAAACTCTCTTATCTGCAAGAAAAAATTGGCAGCTGATTGATTTTCTATTTTCAGCATTTCCTTTCCTTCTACTCGGCTCACTGATAGAAACTGATGAACTTAAGCAGGAGGTCTGTAAGCCCCAGTTACCAAGACCCCAATATTCATTAAATATGTCCAGTCTATTTTGTTCGCTGATGTTTTCGTTACACTTGAATTGGCAGTTGTGATTGAACACTCTTACTTTCTTTTCTTCATGCATCCTTCCATTTCGATCCACATACTCTTTGCTTTCTTACGTTTACTGGAAGAAACAACTCTCTTCCACAAATGTATCCTCCTCGTTTTTATTCTTCCTAAATGTCTTACTCTCTTCGGACGTTCGTGCCCTCCATCGCATCGATCTTCATCATCCCACTCCGCATTTTCATCTGAAATGAATAAGCACAAAAATGTTAGCCTAGTTAGATTTAGCTTTTTGGGTAGGCTAATTATGTTTTTTCGTGATTGTTGTTTCTTAATTACTTACGGTATGTGAAAACTTAACTTCTTTTACGGCTTGTTATGTATCTATACAGCAAATTACCTTGATCACTAGAGTTTCCCCTGGAATCCATATGTTCACTGTCAACCTCTGGTTCATACGTAGAATCATCATCTGTATGAAAACCAAAACTATATTTTGTCATTATGGCATAAAATAACAATCTCCTAAATATAAAATATAATTGCTACAGTCTATAACTACGGTATGTCAATGTTTTTTAAGGTTTTCAATGAATATACTGTGCCCGTTTAGACCGGAGTCCGCACGACCACATATGTATTTCTACCAATAATCAGTCAGCACGAGAATCAAAATATCCCGGAGCGCCAGATGGGTTAAAGCAAATCGCAAAAACGACATCAAATTTATAAAAATGCTTTGCTGATTTTTGGCTCAATGCAACAATAAGGATAGAAGGAGATTTAATTGGGTGAAACACATCTGGTAAAATTATCTCAGTTTATTTAAAGTTAAAATCTGA
The DNA here is from genome assembly GCA_946902985.2 of Meconema thalassinum. NCBI lineage: Eukaryota > Metazoa > Arthropoda > Insecta > Orthoptera > Tettigoniidae > Meconema > Meconema thalassinum. The sequence continues at coordinate 165,351,372 of OX336389.2, forward strand.
CTGCAAGAATAATGCTCAAAGCAGCATCATCCACGTGTGGCGATCCACACTCTTATTTACACACAATATACAGAAATCTTCCAAACACATCTGACAATCTTTTTGAAAACACAAGTCCGATTGTTAGTCCTGTGGACTGTGTTCCAAAATTATTAACATTTTAACTCCAGTGCAAAATGAATTGTCCATACTGGAAATAACGTAGATCACTGTTTGACTATTTACATGATATTAACACTCGTAGAATAAATGTTTATAGAATTTCTTAGACTTTCATTTGTTTTCCAGTTTTCCAAAATATATCGTTGAAACTATTATTATCATCGTAGCAACACAAATTATTAACACATATTAACAACATCTGAAACATATTTGACCATTGAGCATAGCATCGAAGAACTGTGCGAAGCACAACAACAATTAATTGTTCTTCTGACATTAAACATTCGAGAAGTGACTCGATTATGAACTTCAAGTTCCAAACAAAACATATGATTTCTGAATCATCAATAAATGGTGGAACCATTCAACTATTAGATTTTCCACTTGGAATTATTATGAAAAAAATATTTATATTTATGGCCATTTCTAGCAACTTTCACAACTTGCAATTCTTCGACAGAATGCGAAAATTAGAATTGTAGTCTTATAATGAATTCATTTGGTTCATGGTACTAGGATTGAAAATATCCTTCAAATTATTCGTGGTTAAAGAATTATTTTAAATTGGCAGTGGCCCATTCTACTATTTGTGTAAGAACACAATATTATAACAACAACAACAACGGCAAAGGTCTTCCTCTGAAGAAGAATAAACTACTATCATGACAAATCCGGGTTCTAGCAAAATCAAATTCTAAATGGAATTCGTAAACAAGGTTGAAAATAAGAACTGATGGATTCAAAGAAATAACCTTCGGGTTATTCATACGACGAAATGTGTGGCTCCAATACTCCAACTATAAACCTGAGCCATCGAACCTGCTATTTGATTGATGCTCGAAAAAACCTTCATTCCTGCGACTTAATATGCGCACCTGGGAATGGCATTTCAACTACTCCACACACATAAATTATCTTCCCAAAATTTATACAATAAATCAAGCCTCTGCTTGTTATCAACACTGGAAGATTAATAAACTGACAAGTTTATTTTATTTTACCATTCAGTTCAACCCGTGAATTTACCATACTTATGAAAAGCTTCATTTCACTTTCGAAGTGTATTTACGTCATGATTTTATATAAATACAAAAATCCTATTTGATACAAATATCAATTGCTTCCCGTTTCATGCCTCTCCGTGTTATATGAAACATATGCTTTGCTCATTGCAAATATCAACTGTTCAACCAGAACTGAAATGTTGGTTGAATGCGGGCTTGCGCTAACCACTCTCCTTCGTAAAATCTCCTGTTCCATACTAGAAATGTTTCAACTACTTCATAGGCTCTATCTCAATACATATGATTATTATAAAATATAATATCCAAGAATTATTTAGAAAAATTATGAAAATTATTATTATTATTATTAGTGGATTATTATTATTATTATTATTATTATTATTTCAAATATGTTTAATTATCATCTCATTATGTGAGAATCCACATGTTCGAACCTTCGAATATGGAAAAAATATCCGTTCCTCAACAAAAATAAATTTAACTTTTACAGTTACATCGGCTGATTACCGTGATTTCCCAAAAATATGAAAAATTCAAATAAATGCTCAAAATGCTCGGTCATCGATCCTAAACTGTTCTGAGTGCTGAAAATGCTCAGAATAAATCTAACAAGTCTTGCGTAAATCATTACAAGCTTTAAATACGATGAAAAAATGTGTTGGTCATCTGCAGAAAAATAGTTTGTTCCAATTAGCTAGGCATAAAATAATTCAAATGTGGCTTACATTTCTTGATGTTCTTGAAGTGTAGTAAACCTGGTCTATACCAGATTTATCCGTAGATATGCCCTATCGGACAAGCACGTATAATCCTTGTATCGGCCGCCATTGTAGACCCACAAATCGTCTAGTCAGACATAGTGGTAGAATCTTTCGGCGTTTTAAATGACTGTGGTTCCATTTTAATATGGGCTTCTAACAAAGCCATAACAGTTTGTTTGAAAAGGGTCAGATCTAAGCGATCTCTTCTTAAATGTGTCAGTTGTAACCTAACTCACTGTAATCTCATCAGTACAAGAAAAAGGTTGACAGTCTAAGCAGTTAACGGCTGTTCTGAAGATCGTTCCCTGGGCATGGTTTGTATATCACCATCTGCCATGCGCTAGACAACTTGCAGTTTCCCTTGCGTAGACTAATGAACGCCACCGTTATAGACTATTCTTCAATGTACTGACGGATCGAAGTGGTTAAATAGTTACAAAATATGAAAACTGACTTTAAATGGATCTAAACATCCAAGTATTAATTTACTATTGGACTGTGACAAATACTACTTTCTAGACCAAGTCTAGCATATGTCCTTTAGGAAATATAAATATTTCCACCAATGTCTGTAGAAATACAATCACCTCAGTGATTCTCCTCACCAGAAACTTACTAAGTTCCAACTCGTTTGCGCAGCACTTCTCGTGACTATCACGATTTGAAAAGTACTTCTTCGTAGACGTGGCAACCATGTGCCTTGGCTCAGCGTAGACGCAACTTGTTCGCCAAGTGCTTGTGATGAATTGAGCTAACTAAGCTTGCTCCTGCTTGCTTTTATACAAAAACGGTCAGGGTCACGCGTCATCGCCTGATATCTAGAAATCCTCATATCTCTTGAATCCCTGGTCCGATTTACTTGATACTAATTGCATTCTCTTTCATTTGGCCGTGCCAGTAATCTGATCCCAGTCTCAAGTCTCTGCTCCATAGTTAACTATTTAATCAATAAATAGTCTCCACCTCTGCGGTTACTCGCTACGTCATTTACCATCCAACTATCGGTAATTTCCTTCGAATGGCTTCGAGAAGCAATGTAGCGCGATATTCAAATATCCGAACTTTCAAACGCTGCTACAGCCTTTCCCTTGATATCTAGGTGTCTGAAACTTGGAATACCCATTCCTAGAGTTGGGCACATCCACCCCACACCTAGCAAAAAATAAAAATTGAAAAATTTTTATTTTTCCTATCTACACATTAAACTATCTGGTTCTTGAATAATAGATCTTCAAATTCGAAGCATTATAAGTTCCCACGATGTTACCAGTTCGTGTATTAGCTACTTCATAGCTTCCATTATTGTTTACTTCCACAATACGATAGGGTCCAGCGTAAAGGCTTGCAAATTTCGAGTACACTCGATTTTGCACGTCAGAGGGTGTAGGTCTTCTCACTAAAACAAGAGTTCCTACGCGCAAGGGTCTGCGAAAACGCTTTCCTCTCACTCTGCGCTCTCTCTTCTCAGCTTGACTCCTTAACTTGTCTAAAGCTAGAGTTTCCCTCATCTGACGACTTGGTTCAATCTCAGGTGGAATAGAGATGATTCGATCCCATAATCGTGTTGGTTTAATCCCATGATGTAGCAACATAGGAATCTGTCCAGTACTCTCATGAATAGTAGAGTTGATGGATTCGGATGCTAAAGAAAGAACATCCATCCATTTCCAATGCTCATTTGGACAATAGAGGCGGCAAAATTTTGCTATCTCAGCCATCACGCGTTCCGCTGGATTGCTCTCTGGATGTCTAATAGAACAAAACAATTGTCTAATCCCAAGATTATTCATGCTGGTTCGAAATTCCAAAGATGTGAATTGAGGTCCACGATCTGATAAAAGGAATTCCGGTTTGCCTGCTTCCGGAATCACGCTGTCTCTAATTCTCTTCGCACAATACTTTGCGTTTGCCTTCTGAATTGGATGTAACATGGTGTATTTGCTAAAAACATCCATAGTCACCAAAATATATCGGTTACCTCTTTTAGACTTTGGGAGAGGACCATATAAATCAGTCGCGAAGATTTCGCAAGGCTTAGAAGGAATAATAGGCCTTGGTAATTCTCTCAATAATCTGGAATTATGCTTACTCCTTTGGCATAAGTCGCATTCTCGAATAGTGTTTCTGACAGTTTGTCGCATTCGCTCCCACGAAAATTTCTCTTGAATCATGTTGACTGTCTTATCTACTCCAGCATGACCTGCGATTCGATGTGCCATCCAAATAATGGGTTTTTGCAATCGTGGAGGTATCACTACTCTCAACTTCGTATGGTCGGGATCTGCAAACTTGTAGATTAAACCATCTAACATCATAAAATCTCTGGAAATTCTTTCAGTTTCCACAAAATCATCATCATTGGGATCCATGTTACCCTGTAGAAAACGAAAAATGTTCCTAAGACGTCGGTCTCTCCTCTGGGATAAATGCAATAACCGTAACCTTCTCAAGGTATCTTCATCCTCTTGCGTCAGGTTAACTTGAAAAACCTTAGATGTAGACTCCACTGCTCTACTCAACAAATCAGCTCCCACATTCAACTTTCCAGGAGTGTGTTCAATAACTAGGTTGAATTGCTGAATAAAAAGTGACCATCTAGTTATTCTATCGCTGGCAAAATTTGTTCTCAAAATGAACTCCAATGCGTGGTGATCAGTCCTCACAATGACTGAATGTCCAATTAACATTTTCTTCCACGACTCCAAAGCGAATATTACAGCAAGTGCTTCTAACTCTGTGGTGTAATAATTCCTCTCTGATGGACGAAGTTTCCTGCTAATGAACGCCAGGTAATGTCTCTTGTGGTCTTCATATCTATCACTGCTTGATATTTCTGAATGAAATCTGCTCCCAATATCATGTCAAAAGCCATGTCCTTCATTACAACAAATACATGTCGGAAATCATGTCCTCCAATCGTAATACATAAGTATAATTGTGTTTTACACAGAGATATTTTATTGGGTATTATTCCTTGGATCTTAATTCCTGATACTGGAATTTCCTCTAAGTTCTCTTTGAGCTTCCACAGAATATAAAGCTTCTCACTCACCAGACAAAGCATAGCCCCAGTATCGATCAAAGTATCGACAGGCATACCAAATACTTCGCATGAAATGATTGGCATTCTAATTCTGGTACCCATTTCTCTTCGTTCGTCATTCTGTTGAATTAAGTCATCATCCTCTGCTTGCCATTTAATTATTCTGGAAGTGAAAGTATTCAAAATTCTATCTTCTACTGTGAATTCGAAGTTTTTTTTTTCATTACCATTCCCCCGGGATTGTTGTGTTCCCGATGGACCTGGATCATTGGGCCTCTGCTCCACAAATTGTAAGTTATCTTGGTGTCTTGCTTCCAAGTTTTTCCTCGTGTCCTTGTTAAACTCTTCATTGGACTGACGAGTATCTACATTCCCTCTGTTATTATAGTTATTACCATAGGATCTCCTTTCCTGGTACCTTCCTTGAGTATCTCGTGGTCTTCTCCATCGAGTGTTGTATCGATTACCACCATCCGGTCTTGCATATGGTTTGTAACTGTATCTGTTACGGTATTGGTTCCATCCTCTCGTATTGGAATCTTCCCTCGGCGATTTCTCTTCTCGCTCCTCTCGAATCTCTCGAGGTGTCTGAGAATAACTGTCATCCATAACAGCATACACAGCGTTATTACTCTTTACTCCCTTCTGATGAAAGAATTGAGCGTTTGTATGATCCAGCTTCTGCAATACTTCATCAAACTGTTCCATATTGTAGATGTCAGCAGCGATCAAAGTCCTCTGGACGTCTGCTGGAAATTGTCGTATCAAAGCAGTAATCAACTCGTTATCTGGCATTGGCGGATCTAAATGTTGGAGTTTAGACAGCTGTCCAGAAAAGTATGTAGAGTATCGAGTAGGTTGTGACGTCGAGAATCTCTTCGAATACAACTCTGCTCTAACTTGCTGTTGGGTTTCAGGGGACCAAAACTTCTTCAATAACCCACGAGAAAACTCTTCAAAAGTATTTAGAGTGGATCTAAATGCTCTAAACCACAAAAGTGCGGGACCTTCCAAGAACTTCCCTATTACCCTGATCTGTCTTTCTTTAGGGATCTTAGAATCTTTCAGGTAATCACCTGCTTCTCTCAGAAATTCCACGGGTGTTACAGAATCTCGCCCTGAAAATTTAGAAGGCTTGTCTTCTATATTCTTAAACACAGTTATGGGGTTGGATTGAAATACTGTCCTGACCTCATCCTGTCTATCAGTCTCTCTAGCTCCTCCTAGATTTATCTGTATCTGTTCCTTTCCCCTTACATTCGGCATTTTCAAAAAATGATCAGACTGTTTCTCATCCTTTATTTGAGTTTTCATAGCCTCAAGTTCCTTCTGGTTTTCTTCTGCCATCTTCTTGATTGCTTCAGTCTCCTTACTATTTTCTTTAACATCAATGGATATCTGGTTCATAACAGCCTCATGACTTTTCAATGACCCTGTCATATCTGATATGTCCTTCTGAGTTGCTTGAATATCCTTGGCAATTACTTCAATGTGGGATGACAAAGATTCCCTAATCTCCTTGATTCCCTCTTGATTCTCCAGCTTGAGTGTGTCTTTTATTTCATTAACAACTGTGGTTTTAATCTCAGTTTGCAATTCATGAATCACTCCTTCTCTTATTTCTCCCATGACAAGTTCCTTGAATTGTTCCGTTAAACGTTGAACAACTAGAATTCCCATCTCGTTACTCTCCTTCTTCACTCTGACTTCCAGGTTGACCATGTCTTCACCAACTTTCCTAAGACCATGTTCTATCCTATCAGCTAAGCTTTGGGATCGAAGATCGGCATCGCGAAATTTATCGTCCATTAAACTAGCGTTAGTAGCTAACGAAGTTTCGAGCTCATGTGTTTTTTCGCATAATTTATTCATTTTACTTTCAAGTGTCATTTTCAAAATTTCAGAATTTTCTTTAAATTTACTTTCCATTGAATTAAATTTACTGTTTAAATTTTCCTTTAAGTTATCTTTTAACCTGCTTTCTAACAAGTCGGAATTTTCTTTGAGTTTACCCTTCAAACTTTCTTTAAGTTTATTTTCTAAAGATTCAGAATTTTCTTTAAGTTTATCATTCAAATTTTCTTTCAAATTATCAGAATTTTCTTTAAGTTTATCATCTAAACTTTCTTTAAGTTTATTTTCTAACGAATCAGAATTTTCTTTAAGTTTATCATCTAAACTTTCTTTCAAATTATCAGAATTTTCTTTAAGTTTACTTTCTAACGAATCAGAATTCTCTTTAAGTTTCTTTTCTAAAGCTTCAGTATTTTCTTTCATAATAACGGCTACACGCCGTCCAGCCTCTTTCGAACTCTCCTCCAAACTCCTCATCATCCTCATCATTTCTTCCATAATTTCAATTATTCAAAACTTAGGGGTATACAACAGTGGCAAACACAAGCTTATAACTTGAACAAGAAATATGAATAGCTAATTGGAACACTATAATAAAATGAGATTTGTCCTAATATCGACGTGATGGAAAAACAAAATTCATTACTTTTACGAATTACATTTACCATAATATCACAAGAAAAATATGCTAGTTCTCAAATATCCTCCACCTGGATTCTAATAATGTGTATATCCAGTCATCGAACGTTTACTACTGAATTTACTTGACGCCCTAATGGTTAAGCCATTATCAAAAATAATCAAACCCATTCTAATTATTAACCAGTTTAAATTTTTAATTTTCCCACTAATTGGGTTTCCTACTAATTTATTCATCCAAACCAGACATCTCTCAACTCCCAAAATATTTCTATAAAAATTATCACAATTTCAAATCGGCATGCGATTGACCATGTCTAAATCGGGACCCACGTTCGAAGCCATTTCTCTCTCTATCTTATTTTATGTGCCCGTTTAGACCGGAGTCCGCACGACCACATATGTATTTTTACCAATAATCAGTCAGCACGAGAATCAAAATATCCCGGAGCGCCAGATGGGTTAAAGCAAATCGCAAAAACGACATCAAATTTATAAAAATGCTTTGCTGATTTTTGGCTCAATGCAACAATAAGGATAGAAGGAGATTTAATTGGGTGAAACACATCTGGTAAAATTATCTCAGTTTATTTAAAGTTAAAATCTGACTGCAAGAATAATGCTCAAAGCAGCATCATCCACGTGTGGCGATCCACACTCTTATTTACACACAATATACAGAAATCTTCCAAACACATCTGACAATCTTTTTGAAAACACAAGTCCGATTGTTAGTCCTGTGGACTGTGTTCCAAAATTATTAACATTTTAACTCCAGTGCAAAATGAATTGTCCATACTGGAAATAACGTAGATCACTGTTTGACTATTTACATGATATTAACACTCGTAGAATAAATGTTTATAGAATTTCTTAGACTTTCATTTGTTTTCCAGTTTTCCAAAATATATCGTTGAAACTATTATTATCATCGTAGCAACACAAATTATTAACACATATTAACAACATCTGAAAAGTATTTGACCATTGAGCATAGCATCGAAGAACTGTGCGAAGCACAACAACAATTAATTGTTCTTCTGACATTAAACATTCGAGAAGTGACTCGATTATGAACTTCAAGTTCCAAACAAAACATATGATTTCTGAATCATCAATAAATGGTGGAACCATTCAACTATTAGATTTTCCACTTGGAATTATTATGAAAAAAATATTTATATTTATGGCCATTTCTAGCAACTTTCACAACTTGCAATTCTTCGACAGAATGCGAAAATTAGAATTGTAGTCTTATAATGAATTCATTTGGTTCATGGTACTAGGATTGAAAATATCCTTCAAATTATTCGTGGTTAAAGAATTATTTTAAATTGGCAGTGGCCCATTCTACTATTTGTGTAAGAACACAATATTATAACAACAACAACAACGGCAAAGGTCTTCCTCTGAAGAAGAATAAACTACTATCATGACAAATCCGGGTTCTAGCAAAATCAAATTCTAAATGGAATTCGTAAACAAGGTTGAAAATAAGAACTGATGGATTCAAAGAAATAACATTCGGGTTATTCATACGACGAAATGTGTGGCTCCAATACTCCAACTATAAACCTGAGCCATCGAACCTGCTATTTGATTGATGCTCGAAAAAACCTTCATTCCTGCGACTTAATATGCGCACCTGGGAATGGCATTTCAACTACTCCACACACATAAATTATCTTCCCAAAATTTATACAATAAATCAAGCCTCTGCTTGTTATCAACACTGGAAGATTAATAAACTGACAAGTTTATTTTATTTTACCATTCAGTTCAACCCGTGAATTTACCATACTTATGAAAAGCTTCATTTCACTTTCGAAGTGTATTTACGTCATGATTTTATATAAATACAAAAATCCTATTTGATACAAATATCAATTGCTTCCCGTTTCATGCCTCTCCGTGTTATATGAAACATATGCTTTGCTCATTGCAAATATCAACTGTTCAACCAGAACTGAAATGTTGGTTGAATGCGGGCTTGCGCTAACCACTCTCCTTCGTAAAATCTCCTGTTCCATACTAGAAATGTTTCAACTACTTCATAGGCTCTATCTCAATACATATGATTATTATAAAATATAATATCCAAGAATTATTTAGAAAAATTATGAAAATTATTATTATTATTATTAGTGGATTATTATTATTATTATTATTATTATTATTTCAAATATGTTTAATTATCATCTCATTATGTGAGAATCCACATGTTCGAACCTTCGAATATGGAAAAAATATCCGTTCCTCAACAAAAATAAATTTAACTTTTACAGTTACATCGGCTGATTACCGTGATTTCCCAAAAATATGAAAAATTCAAATAAATGCTCAAAATGCTCGGTCATCGATCCTAAACTGTTCTGAGTGCTGAAAATGCTCAGAATAAATCTAACAAGTCTTGCGTAAATCATTACAAGCTTTAAATACGATGAAAAAATGTGTTGGTCATCTGCAGAAAAATAGTTTGTTCCAATTAGCTAGGCATAAAATAATTCAAATGTGGCTTACATTTCTTGATGTTCTTGAAGTGTAGTAAACCTGGTCTATACCAGATTTATCCGTAGATATGCCCTATCGGACAAGCACGTATAATCCTTGTATCGGCCGCCATTGTAGACCCACAAATCGTCTAGTCAGACATAGTGGTAGAATCTTTCGGCGTTTTAAATGACTGTGGTTCCATTTTAATATGGGCTTCTAACAAAGCCATAACAGTTTGTTTGAAAAGGGTCAGATCTAAGCGATCTCTTCTTAAATGTGTCAGTTGTAACCTAACTCACTGTAATCTCATCAGTACAAGAAAAAGGTTGACAGTCTAAGCAGTTAACGGCTGTTCTGAAGATCGTTCCCTGGGCATGGTTTGTATATCACCATCTGCCATGCGCTAGACAACTTGCAGTTTCCCTTGCGTAGACTAATGAACGCCACCGTTATAGACTATTCTTCAATGTACTGACGGATCGAAGTGGTTAAATAGTTACAAAATATGAAAACTGACTTTAAATGGATCTAAACATCCAAGTATTAATTTACTATTGGACTGTGACAAATACTACTTTCTAGACCAAGTCTAGCATATGTCCTTTAGGAAATATAAATATTTCCACCAATGTCTGTAGAAATACAATCACCTCAGTGATTCTCCTCACCAGAAACTTACTAAGTTCCAACTCGTTTGCGCAGCACTTCTCGTGACTATCACGATTTGAAAAGTACTTCTTCGTAGACGTGGCAACCATGTGCCTTGGCTCAGCGTAGACGCAACTTGTTCGCCAAGTGCTTGTGATGAATTGAGCTAACTAAGCTTGCTCCTGCTTGCTTTTATACAAAAACGGTCAGGGTCACGCGTCATCGCCTGATATCTAGAAATCCTCATATCTCTTGAATCCTTGGTCCGATTTACTTGATACTAATTGCATTCTCTTTCATTTGGCCGTGCCAGTAATCTGATCCCAGTCTCAAGTCTCTGCTCCATAGTTAACTATTTAATCAATAAATAGTCTCCACCTCTGCGGTTACTCGCTACGTCATTTACCATCCAACTATCGGTAATTTCCTTCGAATGGCTTCGAGAAGCAATGTAGCGCGATATTCAAATATCCGAACTTTCAAACGCTGCTACAGCCTTTCCCTTGATATCTAGGTGTCTGAAACTTGGAATACCCATTCCTAGAGTTGGGCACAATACGGCAAGAATATCAAAAGAATACTTGAATAGGGCTAATCACCTCCTGAGAGGTTATGAAGCTTTCTTCTAAATATGCCATAGTTGTTGTTCTTTCAAATGACCATTTTGGTATTAAAAGGATATTAATATATGTATGAACGTAATAGGAACGCAAATACAGTTGCTTTATTCACTTTTAAGCACTAAAATGTCAACTTCACTTCAAAAGAGTAACACTGCATTCATTAACAAGCAGGCATTGCTGGCCAAGTCGCATGTACCTCTTGGCCTCCAAGGCAAACAGGCTCTTCACTAAGCAGTTTCTCTTACACTCACCAGATCGCAGCACCAGGTGGAGGTGCACTTATATCCCTTGGCCACAACAATTTTACATATATTAAATACCAATTTCTGTACTTAACTCATATTTTTCAAAAATGTAACTTGTACACCTTGGCTTCTCACGCCATCATTCCATACACACCTTTCATTTTAGGAAAGCAACCTCTATATTTTTTCCTAAAGGACATTTAACTATTCTCATGCAGGCTAATCCAAGGAATCTTTATTGTTTACATAAACTATAAAGAAATACTATTTACAAATTTACAATGACTAGCATAATAATTAGGATCTTATTCAAGGCTTTGTTTTTAAACAAAAAGTGACAAGTGTATAGGCTGTTTATACTATTTACACTTGCTAATATTTACAATGTCTATCATTTAAAGAATAAAAAACTATTAACTATCCTATCTATGAAAAAGCTATTTTACAACATCATAAAACAAAAAATCACACACTCTCCTTGTTGGAATAGCCCCATGGCATGCTGCAAAGCAGGTCACCACCCCACTTGCGGTTGTTATCTAACAAGGCCAGTGTTTGTTTCCTTTGTTTAACGAGATACAATTCGAGGTTGCTAGATTGTATCCTGCACTGTGTATGCATCATAGATTTAGCTGTTTGTAAAACCTCCAGGTAGTCATCGACATGAAGAGATTTTACAACAGCCTTACCTATACCCTTGGCTCTTTTCGCTTCCTTGTCATTTAATGTGCGATAAGCATACATCTTACATGCTAGTCCGACAAATTCTGTCATATTCAAATCACCACATTCATCTTTTAATAGTCCCATTTCCTTCTTATTTTTTATGGGCAGTTCAAACTTATTGTCAACGCTATAGGAAGAGGTGTCGAACCAGTCACTACTTTCCTTCATCACGACATAGGGGTTGCAGTGGCGGATGCGATAAATGAATGAGTCCGTATCCATATACAAAAGAGATACATCCTCGAAATGCTGTTTGGCAAACTCATAGTGGAATCGATACATGACTGATTTGGAAAAGTCTGAAATGACTTGACCCAAGTATATGGGTTTATCCATGGTCACGCTGGTCTTACTCATTTCAATAGTAGCCAAATTTTCATCGATAATTTTAATGGATTTGAAATTGGGCTTGGCAATTACAGCTGGGCACCATAACGCCCCTCCCAGACATTGACCAATTTAATGTCGCGGTATTTGCGGACATTTTCCATGGACTTGCCATAGATACAGTTGCTCATCAATTTTTAAAAAATGATTTCAAACTGTTGTGTCGCCATTTGTCGGTGCTCTGTGTTGAGTCGCATGTATGGCTCAAGCCATGCTTTTTGGGCAAAGGATATACCCCTGTGGATTTTCTTCAACACTAAGCCTTTTGCTAGGCATTGCACCAACAGTTGGATATGTATTACATACCGATTTTTATTGTAAAGCGTGCCCATCAGTTTTGAACTGTTCACTTTACTTTTAGGGGAGACCATTCGCTCTAGGCAGAATGGGAAATCGGCATGTTCATCATACAAGGATGACGGATAGTCAATATCCACTTCTAACACATATCAACGGCCTGTTTCTCGGCTGGCTGTGTTCACATCAAATTCTAACACGCGTTTGTCAGTCAGCCAAGCAAAATTCCCATAGGGCAAAGGCTGGCATATGGCATAACCATACAAATTATGCACGTCATAGTACATTAAGTGTGAATCTGGTTTGTATGGTGAATAATCAGGCATGTAGGCATTATTCGCTTTGGCATGTCGCTGTTTAAGCGACACAAAGCCACCTCGAATACCCTTTTCAAAGAATAAGACCATGTTTGCATCTGTGAGTAAATCTAATTGCACTTGAATGTATTTCAATGCTGCATCAAATGACAGGCCAGGACTTGTAAAATAGTGAGCAGGGTCGAGACAATAGATGTGTTGACACAACTCACGGAATTTTTCAAACACATCTGTGAACAGCAATACATCAAGTTTTAGGTAATGCAACGCATATTCACCTACCGTCTTGATATCAAACACTCGCCAAACTTGCAATGCATGTGCATATTCTTCATCGGAAACGGTAGTACGTGTTAGCTTTGAGTAAAATTTCTCTTGCGGTGGGAGTTTTTTCTGCTCTAACACGTCCAAACTTGCACAAAAATCATAGGGGAAAATACCTTTTCGAATGCACAATTTAAAATGCTCAGGATTATTAAAATGGATTTTCGTGTATTTTAATTCCTCCTCATCCAAGCCATTGACAAGACTATCTAGCGAGGATACCATAAACTTTAAAGAATCCAAAAATCGAATGGAAAAATTCACCCAGTCGCCATGTCAAGGAGGTGAAACGCTCATGGTTTTGAGGGATAATGAAAAAACTTCCCTTGCTCACATGACCCAATTCACGAATCAAAAAATTCATGTCATAACTAGCCAGATTGTGAAAAAACACACTAATAAATCTTGGAGCTGGAAAATTGACATTACACTTTCTGTGTGCAGCTCCGCGAAATTCCCCTGTAAAGTGTGACTGATCGCTAAAAGTGTCTTCAGCACTGACCAGCGGCTTTTCACTAATATGGCATGTGGTGGCATGCGCATACCGCTGCTGCTGTTCTGGAGTTTGGCTCATGGGTAATGGGTGGTTCAATAACCCCTGCACGTGATCAGCCAACTTAACCAGTTGATCTAAAAACCATTTTGGACAATCTGGTCCTCGACGGTAGTCGTAATAGGATTTTGTGGGGTCATAGGCACACACCACGTTAAATCCTATGGCAAAGGGTTCATGTTTTTAATGGGTGTGGTTGAGCTGATGGTGGGATCTGGTTCACATCCAGCCAAGGGTGTAGGCAGAGCTTCAAAATCTGCATAGACTACAAAGGGCACTGTGTCACGTTTATGAATATTCTTAAACTTCATCACAACATCCTTTTCTTGTGGCAAAACGAGTTTCAATGCTTCCTGAGATAGACGATCTACCCTATGTCGTTCCAAAAGCGTAGGGGTTGTAAAATACTGCAGGCAACGGTCACAAATAGGTTTTACACACCTTTTCTTGGACATTTGACTGCTTAGCAATCTACATAAATTCTTAATGAGGCAATAGTGATTCACCTCTCCCTGAGACAAATATAAAAGATGTATGTGATGTTGTTTGAATTCTTTTGTAGCATATAAAGGGCCAATAATTTCTTCTTCTCCTTGAACACCATAGACCATGAATGAATAATCAGGGTTGTTCTGTTCAAACCAGTGAATCTGAGTTAGATCCATAGGGAACGACACGCCGGTTAAATTTAAATTTTGCATCAAGAAATCAAATGTCTGCTTGTACTTTCCAGGCCGACATCCATCGCATTGCACTGGTTGCAAAAATACACAAATACTCCAAATGAATCAATAGTCATCTACATTATCAATGTTCACCACAGCTTTCCGGGAAGCAATCGCTGTGGGTGTAGCCATATGACGTGACCCAGCATTCAAAGGGTTGAATTTACAGATATTCATTTGCAAATAATGATTCTTTTCCAGAGCAAGGCCACTGGGCCTTCTTGAAATTTATCGAATTTTGTTAGCAAGGCTTACACAACATGGGTTTCGTACCAGTTTTCTAAATTAGGGCTACGAAGAGCTCTCGCACATTTGTACATAAATGAAATTCATCCCTGATTTCCATGTCATTTTTTATGTAAACAAAATCGCACACTAACTCCAT
Source organism: Meconema thalassinum (assembly GCA_946902985.2). Taxonomy (NCBI): domain Eukaryota; kingdom Metazoa; phylum Arthropoda; class Insecta; order Orthoptera; family Tettigoniidae; genus Meconema; species Meconema thalassinum. Next base: position 165,366,579 of record OX336389.2, read on the forward strand.
ATTTACTTTCAAAGCCTTGTATAACTCCAAAGCCCTATATATGTCACTCCTAACTACATTAAAACAAGACTATAAACATTCCTTGGGGATAATACTTTCATTGCTATTAGCTATTCTGCCTGAACATACACGAGATTTAAAGCATGAAGCAAGAGGGTTCCATGTTAAATTGTTTGTAGTCATAGAATATGCCATTTTTGTAAAAAAAAATAGTCTTACCGGTGTTTTAAAATACTGCAATGTAGATTAACATGCGCAAACAACTCTGCAAACTGCACGTGTTGATACTATTTGGAATAGCAAGATCTGCTGTTTCTCTCTTTCTTTCTCTCTCTCTCTCTCTCTCCCTCTTTCTCTGTTTATTTCTGTAAATAAAAAATAAAATAAAAATCAATTAATTAATGCATTTCAATTCATGACTTGTACAATTATTCATATTCAAAAAGTTTATGCTATGAAACACCTACCTCTCAAATAATGATTCAAGTTGCGCTACTGCTTTTCAGCAATCCACTTGTAATCGACTTGTTGGTAATGTTTATTCGAATTCTTTTTATGCCGCGCAGCAATTATCTGTAAATCAATTGATTAATCAATACATTTCAATTCATGGCATACACCTACTTCAACATTAACAAAAACAAGTATTGTCAGTGACATCTAGTTGTGAACATTGGCACTTGATAGAGCGTTAATCAAATCACAAATGGTTAAGTTTTTTTAACATGGATTCACAAAATAGTATTGTCAATGACATCTAGTAGTTAACATGAACATTGGATAAAGCATTAATCAAATTACAAACAGTCTAGTTGTTTTAACACGGATTTGCACACTTGCATTGTCAATGACATCTACTCATGAACATGAACACTGGATAGAGCGTTTAATTAAATCACAAACAGTCGAGTTATTTTAACACAAATTTGCAAACTTGCATTGTCAATGACATCTAGTCGTCAACATGAACACTGGATAGAGCGTTAATCAAATTACAAATGGACAAGTCGTTTTAACATAGATTCGTAAAAATGTATTGGCAATGACATCTAGTTGTTAACATGGACACTGGATACAACGTTAATCAAATCACAAACGATCAAGTTGTTTTAACACGGATTTTCAAACTCGTATTTTCAGTGACATCTAGTCATGTACATGAACACTGGATAGAGTGTTAATCAAATCACAAATGGTCAAGCCATTTTAACACGGATTTTCAAACATGTATTGTCAGTGACATCTAGTCATGTACATGAACACTGGATAGAGCGTTTAATTAAATCACAAACAGTCGAGTTATTTTAACATGGATTTGCAAACTTGCATTGTGAAAGACATCTAGTAGTCAACATGAACACTGGTTAAAGCGTTTATCAAATTCCAAATGGTCAAGTCGTTTTAACACAGATTCGCAAAAAATTGTATTGGCAATGACATCTAGTATTTAACATGGACGCTGGATAGAACGTTAATCAAATCACAAACGATCATGTTGTTTTAACTTGGATTTTCAAACTTGAATTGTCAGTGGCATCTAGACATGTTCATGAACACTGGATAGAGCGTTTAATCAAATCACAAACGGTCGAGTTATTTTAACACAGATTTGCAAACTTGTATTGTCAGTGGCATCTAGTTTTGTACATGAACACTGGATAGAGCGTTAATCAAATTACAAATGGTCAAGTCGTTTTAACACGGATTCGTAAAAAAATAGTATTGGCAATGACATCTAGTAGTTAACATGGACACTGGATAGAACGTTAATCAAACAACAAATGATCAAGTTGTTTTAACACGGATTTTCAAACTTGTATTGTCAGTGGCATCTACTCATGAACATGAACACTGGATAGAATGTTAATCAAATCACAAATGGTCAGGTCATTTTAACACGGATTTTCAAACTTGTATTGTCAGTGACATCTAGTCATGTACATGAACACTGGATAGAGCGTTTAGTCTAATCGCAAACGGTCGAGTTATTTTAACACGGATTTGCAAACTTGTATTGTCAATGGCATCTAGTAATTAACATGGACACTGGATAGAGTATTCATCAAATCTCACCTACACGTTTAGTTATTAAAAGAGGTACTCACCTTTAATAATAACTGCTGTTGCCAACTGGATTAGGTATAACCAATTATCTGTAAATAAATAAACCAATCAATCATTCATTCAATCAATCAATCAATCCATTCATCCAATTTTCAATCCATGACTCACACATTGATTTATATTTAAACTGTTTAAAAAAGTTTAATCTATTAAATACATATCTCACAAATAGTTTTCTTTTTTTCTCCAAGTAACGCTACAACTTTCTTAAGTTGCTTATAATAAATGATAAGACTGCAGCATTAAGCGCCGGTAATGAGACTAATGAGTGTCGATGATTTATATGACCTTGCATTTATAGTGTTCAATATTGCTAGCTTGCAAAAACATTTTACATCACATGGCACGTCAAACGGAAATTACATTCATAATAAGTTTTCCGTTTTCACTTATCAGCAATATCAGCTTCTTTCAAACACAATTGCTTGTATTGCAATATCACATCCTGTTTCAAGATCTCAGCTATTAGTTAACTGTTGCCAAGTGATGAAATAAAGAAACGATATTACCTCGTTCATCCTTTACAAAATCTGGGGGGCTCACATCTAGTGGAATGTAGGATTGGCAATCACAAGGTCCTAGCTGTGTCTAGCATTGCTTTCACATGCTTGTATCAAAACTCTTCTCTATTTTCTATCCTGTTAACCTGGGATTGAAAGAGTGAAATGATTTGGCGAGGATGTGTAAAGGAGGCGGCCGTGGCCTTACAGTAGGTATCATCTCAGCATTTTATCCAAAGACAAAGTGGAAAACCACTGAAAACCACTTCAAGAATGGTGGAATTCATTCATTTAGTAGACTTCACACTCTTAAGCCTAGGTGTCCACTTAGAATCGCCAGCATTCGTCATAAACGTACGACAACTTAAACCATGCTTCTAATAATAATAACAACTCATTATTATAAATAATATGCTCATAATGACTGTGAATTAATCTTGATTTGCAATTTTGTCGCTCGCTGGCCGACTCTGTGGATTTGTCACTTTTCCAACGGGAGATGACTGATAGACTTTTATACACTATTTTGGGACGATGGAGCTTGTTCGGACCATTAGTTTTCAACGGGTGGCACACGATGCTCATGCGACATAAGACGTGATTGTAATCGCGCCGTTGCCAACATAATTATATGATAGATGACCCAAGGATGCAAACAGTATTCTTGCGTGTACGCAGGTGCTTAATAAGAAACTTTATGAATGCTGTGTTCTACTTATTTATTGATTGGGTATAACATTTTATGATAACCCAATTTACCTTTAGCCAGTAAGAAGTGCTTTAATGTTTTTTTACTGGTTGTCACATAGCTTTTGCTATAATTGTTTGCTTGTTACGGCAGTCAGTCGCCGTAAACTTTGTTGTAATTGTTAGGAATTAGCTAGATTCATTAATTATTTAAATGTATTTTTGGGAGTGGTACCATCGTAAATTCTTTTGATTTTTTGATGTTAATTTAACTTCTTTTCATAAGTTGCCCGTTTCATCTGTGTAGGGTGTACTTTTCGTTCCACTACCCTAGCTTTGCTGTGTTTGCTTTCTTGTAATTAGATCTTTCGCGAGGGTTTTAAACTTCAATCAATTTAGGATTCTCGACATTAATTTTTCTTTTTTTATTAGCTTGCGGGGTTATCCCGAAACAAGCCCTCTGAACTAGGCTAGGTGTTTGTTATTTTTTAAATAAATTTTACACGAGTCTACATAAGCCTGGATGTTTTTATTTTGTAGTTTAAGTTTTTCTGCGGTGTACCTCTTGAGTCATTCTTGATATACTTTGTCTGCCTGATCGCCCCGGGATTCTGCGTCTTTCGTGCGCACTGACCTATAGGAAGTACATCCAATCCTCTTTGGCATATGTGTTCGGACGATGAGTTGTCCGGGAAGTCATTTCGGTTAGTGGCAACCCTAACAGCTCGTCTGACGGGCTCAATAGAGAAAGATAGAATACAGAGGGTCGCTGATGGTGTCTGCATGAAAGGAATTAAAATAAATAAAGCTAAGGAAAAAGGCAAAGAGCAGCAAGAGCTAACTCTGACTAAACGTGTATTCCAAAGAATACACAAAAGGGTACTCTTAATTGGAGCACCCTTGTGAGTTTGCCTGAAAAGTTGCAATCTAACACGTTATTTGTAGGATAACCTAGTTTATACGCGTACCGGTAACTACATAAAGACTAGGTTGTACTTAAACGCAGGTCCTAGAGAATGTACGGTTTGGTGATTGAAAAAAATTAATTTATTAGAATTAATCAAACCTTCAAAGAGTACGAGTACCTCTCGTGCTCTTGTGCTTTTCGATCAAACCTAGCCATCTCACACGTTATTTGTGGCAGAAAGTGGTTTATATGCACCAGTTATGAAATCAAGGAAACAACTTTACTTGTACAAAAAAAATTATATATAAATAATTCGGTACGCAAAACAGGACTAGCAGAGTAGGACTGCGTACGTTCACCCAAATACCATGTTTTTAAATCGTTAAGGTGTTCAAATTGTTTATTTTAGGTTGTACAGAGGAACTAGCTATGGAAATTAAAAAGCATTTAGTTGCAAAGGTGTTGCCATTCATCTCGAAAACTGATCACGATAATGCATGCTTCAAATCAAAGAAACCTGAGACTATACTAAATCAGACAAAGCAATACTTTTGCAGTTGCTACTGAGCCCTGAATATCCTGCATGAAAATTCGAAACAAAATATTTCAAATCTATATATTGTATAATATAATGAGTTTTATTGATACTGGAAATGACAAAAAGTTTCAAGGAAGGGTTTGTCATGCGATTCCCGGGCAGCAGAAATACTGGCCAAACAGGTATAGAAGAGGGGAGAGAGCCGGCTCTGGTCAATAAATACATGAAAATAAAATTACAGGCGACACGCGCGGAGGAAAGTAAAACAAAACAGAAGTGTGACCAGACGCGAGTCAAAAATATCGCCAATGATATCACATGACCCAAATTCAATATTAAAGAGATCCGAAGTTAAACGAATGTAGTAATTACAATCAAGTAATTCTTATAAAAGTACCAGAAGAAATTTGATTACACTAAGAATTGAGGAAAATTTAAGACGATAATTACTTTATATAACAAAAGGTGAAATATTGCATTATTGATGGATAAAAAAGTAGGAATATTAGGAAGAAATCAGTTAACGAAAACACGAAGAACGAAGTGGCTATGTGATGGCTGTTTGATTTATTTTTGTAAAGTGGATCAGATAAAACGACATCAGGAGCATGATTTTGCTCACTAATTTGTCTACAGCTGAAAGCAATTTTCTTAAATTTAAGGACTATATGAAACAACTTATAGTGCCATTTACTATTTATGCCGACTTTGGAACGGGATTAGAACCTATAAGTTCATGTGAAGCACATCCGAATACCTCATTCACCAATAGCACACAGAGGCATGTTCCATACAGTGCTGCTTATTATATTAAATATAGTTATAAGCCATTATATGTGCATGAAACATTTATTGGTCCATATTGTGCCCGTGACCAATGTACGGTCATGTCGTTTGGAGTATTTGAAAGGAGCGCCGAGTGGAGATTTCAAATTAGTGCTTGTGTGTGGGGAGCCCGTCTGAGGCTAGCGCGCGCAGCCGTAGCTAATAGCAAGCCATCAAACTTACTGGAATAATCATCGGATTTTATTCCGTTGCCCGACAAATAAGAGCACTACATTATAAAATGTATGAAGCATACGCAAGAAGAATCATGTAAAGAATCACCCGTTCGTGAGATATTAATGCAGGAAGCTATAGCGCATTACGTCACCGAGAACACACGTCATGTAGCTGAGCGGTATATAAGAAGTAATGGACAGCCCTTTAGAAGATATATTATCTCGTCTTACTCCAAGTTGAATCGCTGTGCGTGAACAGTCTGCGCGTCGAGTCCACGTGTTCCAGAAAGTACGAGCACATTACCACGCCCGCCTCACTTCGAAAGTATTGGAAGCTTAAATTTGCGCAGAAACATGTGAGTTATATCAGAAATTAATACGGTGTTCTTGCTGAAGTGTACTCAATATCCGAAGCGGTTATTATTATTATTAATATGGAGACTTTCTCATACGATAAATTATATGTGCTAGGAGTCGAGAGAGATAACTTATGAACAGTGAGAGGTGTTTGCACGCCGCAGTGAAATTTAAAGGTGCTAGAACATTATGTAGAGCGTATGTTAAAAGCCATTAACTTTGTGTTACCACTTTATGTGGAATGCATTTTCGAAGCCAGCGACTTAACGCATAAATCAAGTAGTGAACTATGCCTCTCGAGTATGTCAGTATTTCCTTCAATCATTTCATCTGTTCTTCTTTGGAACTCATCTCTAATATTTGGCATCTTAAGTTTTGTCACCTGTAGATACTCAGTTTTTCTCGTAACGATGTTCTTATATTTGAGTTCCGCATACTGAAGGACGAAATTCATAGTGGAATAAATTAATAGCTCATGTGGCATGTTATTGAAACAGTTAACCAAGCGTGTGCAGAACAGTGGAGAGGCATATTATTGAAACAGTTAGCCAAGCGTGTGCTGTAGAGTGGAGTACACCATAACACTTTTTACAAAATGTTTGCGGAACATTGTGGCTATCTGATGAGTGAAGTTTCAGGAATATTCCACGTCATGATCGTGAATATGCACTAATAACATCAGAGATGGATTAGCGGAAGAAGAAAGAAGAAGATGTCGAGGCTAGGCCATTTTTCGGAGACCATGCAACGCCCAGGATGGAGCCATAAAATGGAGTAGGCCTACAGCCCGAGGTCACCGCCGATTCCAGTCAGGTTGTTGTGGATGCCACTTGGGGAGCACTCACCACACATGTAGAAGCCGGACATCACTATTCATCGCCGTGCAGATGGCTAAATCGATATCCAGGAATGATCTGAAATAAGACCAGACCATATTTTGGTAGTTTGAATGTAGTATAGTCATGCGCATTTCCAAACCTTATTTCTGCTTATCCTAGCTTTAATTCTGCGTTTATCTAGCCAGTCGTTTAGTTCAAGTCAGGTTCTATTTAACCAAGAGTGATATTTGTTAACTTAGTGTCAGGTTTTTCCAAGTTTTGATAAAATAATTTTGCGAATATCATCGCAAGTTTTCATATGTGCCTCGTGATTCATAATAATAATTTTATATATACATTTTTGGATCTATTCCGAGTAACTATTCAGAATAAGTGGTTTTTGAACAAACATTTTCATGCCTTGTATATTTCTAAAAGTAATGCATATGTGCCAACTTAATGTTCAAATAAGTTCAAGTGATAACATTAATAAATAAGGAGATTTATAAATTTACCTATGGCATTTAACGACTCGTTGTAAATCATAAATATGTGAAGTGATGAATGATGATAATAATAATCACAGTTTGATTTTTTCAAAGAAACGAATTCAGTGACTAACAACTGATGGACTGAAGAATTCTTATGTGCTAAAATATTTAGTCATCATGCAGAAATCAGATATCCTAATAGCCAGTTTTGAGTAGATGAGTCGTGACAAATATTTAAGTGTTGTAATTTTGGCATTCTGTGGAGGCAGGTATTAGCCTCAGTTGAAGCGGGCATGTCAATGGCATGGCACCGTCATATTGGAAAGTATAAGTAATCAAGCACAGTGGATTGAGAGTGTTGTCTTTATGAAAAGATGTTGTTATTCAGTATTTGATGTTGATAGTATTTGAATTATGCAAATTAATTAGGGAGAAGCATAGTATTTGAAGGAGCCTAGTATTTTTTGGCTAGTAGTGATGTCTCGACATTAGTAAAATCACGCTACTCAGGTGATTAAAAATATTTTCAAATGCATAGTTCTGATCAATTAGAATTTTATTATTGGAGTGTTTACCTGAATATCTGATTCCTCGAATTTTATTATGATGATTTGTAGACCGAATATTCATTAATGGTGTGTTTAAGAACATTTGAAAGTGCTAATTGACATATAATATTATTTTTGTAAATTATCAGTGAATATGGACAAGATTGAACAATTATTTAGATAATAAGACATTTATTTCTTTCATAATCAGTGAATGTGGACACGATTGAATGATGACTAGAGAATAAGATATTTCTTTCTTTTCGAGTGAAGTTTCACTATAGATTTTCAGTTTTAGGAATCTCAGGGTGAGATACTCCATTATTATAAACCTTGCAGATTTAGGTAGGAGTGTCTTATGTACGTGTGATATTATCTTTATTAAATAAAAGTGGTGGTGTTTTGTTTTAGAATTTCTGTGTGTTTTCCATCCTTCCTATATTCAGGCGTGAATCTCGAATTCAATGTTGCATCATTTGTCCCTTCCCAGTTGTACCTGAGAGATTTTAGAGTCTCGTGCTCAACTGTTTTCGAGGTCCTTGCATATGTGGGCGGTAGTCTCCGGACTAACGGGCACAATATGCAGCTAAAGCGTTTAAGCATTCACTTCGGGAACATGCATTTCAATTTTAAGATAATCTTGTAAAGAATGTTCCGTTGATACCACTAACACCAGCACAGAAAGAACCCTCTAAGACTGCGACTAAATGCTTTGTGTGGTGAAGATTTGCTTTTTGACAAAGTCCGCGGCCATGACCACTTAACTGGAAAGTTTCGAGGTGTTTGTAAACAAAACTACAGTATACCAAAAATAATTCCAATGTTTCTTCACAATGGCTCCAAATTCGATTTCCACTTTCATCATCATCATCATCATCATCAAATTCCAGCTCCAGTCGCCCGGGTGCTGTTAACGATCACTCGCCACCTTTTCCTGCCCATGAATAGTTGGTCTTCATGGGTCCTTCTCCAGTCTAGCCCTTTGTCTTCAAGATCATCCTTGATTTGGTCCAACCATTTCTTCTTTGGTCTTCCTACTGGTCTTTTTCCTGGGATAATCTTGTTGAAATACGCTTTTGGTGTCCTCCCATCTCCCATTCTTTGAAGATGCCCATACCATCCACTTTATTGTTAAGAAATTTAGAAAGTTAGGTGATAGAATGAAGCTCATTCTTAAGAATAAGGAAGAATACATTCCTCTCGCTACATATCAAAGATGATAAAGGACGTAGTATACAATTACGGTTTCTGGACTCGTTTCACTTTATGTCACCTAGCCTCGACAAGCTTGCAAGTAATTTGAAACCGGAACAATTTAATGACCTTAGATTTTTTTTTCGATGAAAAGAAGTTTAATTTACTAAAACGGAAGAGCATGTTCCCTTATAAATATATAGATTCAGCACAACGGCTCGAGGAAAAGCCTCTACCGCCAACGGATGCATTTTCCAGTTCTTTAACTTCAACTGACATCACTGATGAGTACTACATACATGTGCAACGTGATTGGTCAGAGTTTGGCATTGAAAGCTTAGGTCAGTATTCATAACTCTACTTGTTAACAGACTTATTACTATTGACTGATATTATGGAGAATTTTCGTGATCTTTGCATTTAAAGTTATGAACTCGAACATTGTCAATATTTTACTACGCCAGGTCTGAGTTGGAGGACCATGCGGAAGAAAACCATTGGGTTGTTGACTGTTTCAATTTCATAAAATCAGGCATTCGGGAGGGGGGGGGGGGATTGGCTAAGCCGGTGTCGCGAAAAAAGCGCAGTGCGAAAAAAGCGCAGTGCGAAGAAAGCGCACAGTCAACCCTTTTGGAGTTACAAAAGGAATCCCGCCCCTATCTTCTTAGAAATAAGGAGTGTTACGCACACAGAAAATAAAAGTTGAATTCATTAGTTTCTGATTCCCATCACACTTTATCCAGGCTGTGGACTGGCTAAATGATTAATTACTAAATATTTTTAATCATTTAGGCGTGTTTAAAATCAGCTTGAGTATAGCTTCGTCAATGATAACTTTTTAAATATATTTACAGTTTTAAAGTATACTTAGGCTTGTTTTAAATCAGCATGAATGTAGCTTCGTCAATATTAACTCTTTACTATTTACATTCTTTTCGGGTCTTGCTTTTCTTCTTGAAAGAAGGTCTAGCCAAGTTTCTGAAGATATGAAACTGTCTTTAAACACGCTTTGATGCCACCATTTTCTTCATACTTCTTCACAGTTCTTTCCAGTTTCTTATCCAACTCGATGTAAGTTTTCTTCCTCTTTTTCCCAGCTAAATTCAGTTCTATCCTCATGTACATACAAGAAGATTCCTCCGCTTCACTCTTGAAACAAAGTATGACATCTCTGATTTTGGGATTGGGTCGTCCAAGAAGATTGTTGATTTTGTTGTGCCAACCATCCACCGCGTTCGTAGTCCTGTGTCGCCTAGCATAGCAATTTAAAAATTCAATAGGAATTTCGTCATTATGCAGCCACTGTTCGACGAAGTAGTTGAAGAAGCGAGTTAATTTCGGGTTTTCAAGAGCCTGTGAGTGAATTTCGACCCAGCCATCTTGGACATCTTCAGTTTTCAAGAAGGCTAATGCAGCACACATTTGAGTGGACAGTCGGATTTCTTCATTTTCTCTATATTCACATGTCAATCCAATTTCTTGTATTTTTCTCCACAGACATTTTTTTCAAATGAAAGTAGCACCCATGGATTTCAACTGATGGCAGAACTTTTCTAATTGCAGCTGTTGCAATCGCCTCGAAATCAACGTGGATGTGTCTTGGATTCCATTCTGGGACTGCTTGCAGTACATGACGAAAAAAACGAACGTATGTAGTTTTCTTCTTGTTTGGAAGTAGGCCAAACACAACTGGATACACGTTAGTTTCTGTGTCGGAGCTTTCATAATCAGCATGGATGGTGTAAATTTGACCGAACTGTTTGCTACAACTTTTAAACGTTCTATCCATGAAAAAGCCTTGTAGGTTCCTCAAGCACTCTTTTCCTTTTTCTGAACAAAAAATGATCATCCGTTCCTCTGAGCCTTCGTCCACTAACATAAATTTTGATCCGTCGTTCATCTGAGGCAATTCTTCGTCTAAAATTACTTCTTCTCTAGTCTTAGGCTCCTTTTGGGTTCCACGTGCACTGTTTCTCTGTATGCACATACTTCTTTTTGTGGTGAGTTGTTGTGGCATTTCTGTTACAAAATTGTAGCCCTTGTTGTGGAGTTCTCCCAGTTCTTCTCTGTAGAACTTTGAAATGGACGTGTCTTCTTCAAGGGCTCTCTTCTTTGCAACGTTGATGCTCTTCATAACTTCCAATCTGGTTGTGTCCGGTGCTGCACATGAGTGATCAGTAACTTCTAAAACTTCGCCATTTTTACTTTTTAACGTTCCACGGCACCTACTTGACCTTTCCTTCTGACATCGCCAAACTATTAACCCATCTATATTCTTCCTAAACTCCCTATTTGCGTATCCGTTATAATATGCTGCAGGCATACCCTTGTTAGTAGTTAAGACTTCCATAATATAACTAAACCATGTATAAATACTAAAAAGAAAGTAAACGTTCAAAACACTAGGTATACTAGTAAAAATAACTTTAACACTAGTAAGTTTAAAACACTAAAACAGATTATTGCTGCTTACGAAGTGACTTGAAGGACCACCAGAACAGGAATGACAAAGAAGGGGTCGGTGAGGTGGGGTGGCTGCTCGGGAGGAATGAACCTGAGCTATTGTATTGCGTGATGACTCAACCTCCAACCAGCTCCAAGTGTTCATTTCCTGGTAACGTAACCCCTACCCTAAACTGTCACATTGGCCCTTGTGCGCTTTCTTCGCAAATATCTGTATGTGCGCTTTATTAGCTGTGCGCTACTCACACAGATTCGGCTAAGCCAATGTAGTGGACGGTATTCACGCGCTAATCATAAATACTTACCAGATTTTCAACCGGGTGAGCCGTCAAAGTACATTCCCTATCTCGATGCCACCAACCAATACGGCTGGGCAATGAGTCAATATATCCCACTTAGAGATTTTCGCTGGCTACAGCAAGCCAAAATTGAGCACTTTCAGGATGAGGCAATAGGTGACAAGTCTGTTAAAGGCTACACTTCAGAGTTGAACCTTATAAACCTAAGGAGATGCCTTATTCGCATAATGATTATCCATTTTGTGCAGAAAACATGAAATTTCCGCACAAGTCAACACGAACAAGTATGTTAATTACGAATTTATACGATAAAATAATTATGTGATTCATTATCATAACTTAATGGAATTTACACAAGCACCTTGGATGAAATCGTACATTGATCTAAATAATAACTTAAGAAAAAAATCAAGTGAGTCTAAGAATGCTATCGAGACTGACTTATATAAATTGATGAACAATAGCGTTTATCTAAAAAAAATGGAGAATGTGGATAAACGAGTCGATGCTAAAATAATTGTAGAATGGCAGTATAATACTAAAATACGTGGTGCAAACAGCTTGACAAGTAGGCCTAACTTCTAGAGCTGTTCAATCATTCATGAAGACTTTGCTATCATTCAAATGAATCGTATTGCAGAAACTTACGATCGACATATTTATGTCGGCTTTTCCGTTCTGGAATTGTCGAAAACAATGATATATGATTTTCATACGGTTTCATTAAGACAAACTAAAATCAATATGAAAAATTACTATATACAGACACAGATTCCTTCATTTATGAGATCAAAACTGATGATTTCTACTGTGGCCGATCAACAGGAGTGTCAGGGGACCGCAGACTACCAACGGCCTTCCCGACGCCCCCATCCATCGAACCCATATACTCAGAGGATGGAATATATTCTCGGACTAGCCCGCATGAGAATGCTACACCCGGCGAGTGTCAGGTGGGGTGAGAGGTCAGTAGTTATAAAACAGCCCAAAGAGAACACACCCCCAAAGACTTGAAGCTAGCAGTAAATAGTCCAGTCCTAAGTAAAAGATCAAAAATGTATTCATCAAGAACAAATCCCTAACCTACTGCGAAGGGTATAATTCGGCTAATCCACTAATCTAAATAAAAAATAAATAAACAATCAGTTAAACCCTCAACTTAATTTAAACTAAACCCCTCTCGAAGACCTTTCACAAATCAATGAAATTGCAATCAAGCTAGGAATGTGACACGTAAATAAGCCCTAAGCACTACAAAGAATTCATGAAAAATAGGAATAATTACACCCTGGATCTACAACAAACCAAGTGAATTTGAACGTCGACAATAGCGAAAGTGGTTCATTACATTTAATAGCACAATACAAATATCTAAGTAATGATGGTATCACTTCCAACATTTATCGTTATTTTAAAATTTGTTAGCTAAATCCTATCTTTACCTTAAACTGTGGACGAGATGCGTCTACATCAAAGGAAATAAATAAAGCTATGCACGATATTAAACCTAACAAACAAAAACATCTGACTAATACACATAGGGTGCATAAAATGGACATACAGCAACAAATAAATAGTGCACTCCTATCATTTATTTATATTTCCAATGCCTGCCTACACAAACGTAATTTTGTTTACGTTAAATCTTCGTCTGCGTGTACACGGTAGGATGGCGAAAGCATAGTTAAAACTACGGCTCACATCGCTTGATTCCTAATGGCCGCTTGTCTTCAGGTTATCACCGCGATCAGTCGTCTCAAAAGTAGTGTGAAAACTGTCCTAGTGTGTCTAATGTATAGCACGCGGTCAAAGAACGAAAGAACATCGCAGAAAGCGACGTCAACAAAACAAAACAAAACATCAGAGAAACAAGCAAGAATTAATTAAGCTTCGATAATAGGTACAATATAAGTAAAATAATTACATCTCTTGATTTTTAAAGTTGAGTATTAGGTCATAAATTATTCATTCATCATGTACGAATACAAAGAAGATTGAACAACTCCACTGCATGTGGAAACTAGCATCAAACCTCCAGAAAACACTCTCAAAATATGAGCACTCAGCTCCATAATCGTACACGTAGGCGATCCACATAATACTACATCCTAGTGACGTCATACAAAGGCTCTAACAGCTCATTATAACTTTGGTCGACTGGGCAAAAATGGCCTCATATCACCTATAACCAATACCACCTCGCTCTAACAGCGGAAATCCTCGTAGGAATAAATCATCAACGGTAATAAACACATAAAATTCGCCCTACATTATACATCAAAGGTCATCTGTAATAGTAAATGGAAACACTCTGTCATATCATTTAGCGTAATATTAAATCATGGTCTAAAACTCCTCCTAATACACTATACTTGCAGTTTAAATTAACAAAATTACTCTGATATTGAGTGAAATGTACAGCGTTAAGCTGGCTGTGACCTCATTCGCTTCGTCGAACACAGGACATTTTACAAGTCAAGACAAAGCCTTGTCATTCATTCAGTCGTCTCGTTTATTGTAATCGTCTCTGAAATGGTGCATAGCCTTGGCACAACACTCAAATATTAGGAGAAATGAAACACGTTCTGCGAGGCAATACCACGTTTCCACTGCCTTGCAAATCTTACAGGCGTAAAAATCGAGTTAGCAGTGACAAATACGGCAATCAGTAGGATAAATATAGCGGTTCTGGGGCAGGGGCTAATGGCCAAGATGGCCGCCGCGCGCAACACCTATGTTATTCTTATGGAGGAGACAGTCAGAGCTGGCACAGGGGCTAATGGGCAGGATGGCCGCCACGCCCTGAGACCGTCAATGACGTGACAGGGACAGGTCGGCCGTGTAGTTGTCAAATGGAATATTTATTATTATTATTATTATTATTATTATTATTATTATTGTTATTATTAGGTAATTATTAATTGATCATATATAATCAAGACCAGCCTTATACTGTCCACCTCGTGGTAAAGCGGTTAGTAATCTTAAATGTCACCGCGGAGGCCCGGGTTCGATTCCTGGCTCTGCCAAGAAATTTAATTTCTGGTCTCACGAGTGGAACGGGGTACACTTAGTCTTGTGAGGTAAAAGTGAGAAAAGGCGGGTTTAATTCATATCTCTGCCATTCAACCTAACCCAACTTCATTTAACCTCACCTCACCTAACCTAAACTAACTTCAAAGTGAGAGCAAATATGAGAGCTAATGTGAGAGCACACATAATAACCTAAGTTATAACCTAACCTAACCTAACCTAACTTAACAGTGCGAGCAAAAAAAGTGAGAGCAAAAAGTGTGAGCAAAAACGTGAGAGCAAATGTGAGAGCACAAATAATAAACTTAGTTATAACCTAACCACACCTAACCTAACCTAACTTCACCTAACCTAACCTAACCTAACTTCAAAGTCAGAGCAAATATGAGAGCAAATGTGAGAGCACACATAATAACCTAAGTTATAACCTAACATAACCTAACCTAACTTAACAGTGCGAGCAAAAAAAGTGAGAGCAAAAAGTGTGAGCAAAAACGTGAGAGCAAATGTGAGAGCACAAATAATAAACTTAGTTATAACCTAACCACACCTAACCTAACCTAACTTCACCTAACCTAACCTAACCTAACATAACCTAATTTCAAAGTGGGAGCAAATATGGGAACAAAAAGTAAGAGCAAAAAGTGTGAGCAAAAATAAGAGCAAAAAGTGGGAGCAAAAGCTGGGAGCAAAAAGTGGGAGCAAAAACGTGGGAGCAAAAATTGGGAGCAAAAAAGAGGGAGCAAAAAGTGGGAGCAAAAAAGTGGGAGCAAAAAGTGGGAGCAAAAAAGTGGGAGCAAAAAGTGGAAGCAAAAAGGTGGGGAGCAAAAAGTGAGAGCAAAAGAGTAAGAGCAAATGGGAGAGCACAAATAATAAACTTAGTTATAACCTAACATAACTTAACCTAACCCACAGAAACCTCATTTAAATATTTTAGATTTTACATTTTAACATTTTACATTTTAACATTTTAGATTTTTGATTTTTTCATTTTACAATTTTTAGATTTTACATTTTATATTTTTTATTTGTTTCTATTTTACATTATAGTTTTTTTCGATTTTACATTTTAAATTTAAGATTTTTTTGATTTTAGATTTTACATTTTACATTTTCCGAAAAGAGTTAACTACAAGGTCACATACCTAACCTCACCAAACCTAACTTTACCAAACCTAACTTAGCTAATCCAAAGGCTAATGCACATACACAAAGTATATAAGGGCACATGCAACTATCCTTATGCTAGTCTTATAGGCTACTGTACAACATGATCATTACCCCAACCGGTTTTTTTTTTCATTTTGTTGTTTACACATTTGTCAATTTTCAAATTTCCCATTTTCAGTTTTTTTAATGTCAGTTTTAAGTTTTTAAATTTCATAATATGGAAACATGGATTTTGCATTTTGTTGTATACACATTTGTCAATTTTCCAATTTCCCATCTTCAGTTTTTTTTAAATGTCAGGTTTAAGTTTTTCAATTTCATAATACGGAAACATGGATTTTGCATTTTGTTGTTTACACATTTAGCAATTTCACAATTTCCCATTTACAGTTTTTAAAATGTCAGTTTAAAGTTTTTCAATTTCATGATATAGAAACATTGATTTTCCAATTTGTTGTTTACACATTTGTCAATTCACCAAATTCCCATTTACAGTTTTTAAAATTTCAGTTTAATTTTTTAAATATGGAAACATGGATTTTCCAATTTGTGTTTTACATGTTCATTTTGCATTAGGAGTGGAGAGAGGTGGGTAGTAATTAAAAATGTACAAGCAGTGTCCATACAATATTTTTTTTATTTTAAATACATGTACACTATTTACACAATACATTTTATATATATTCTTTTTTGTTATAAATTGTACAGTTGTTTTTATTTTGTTTTGTATTTTAATTATTTTTGATTATGAATACCATTTTTATTTTGTTTTTATTTTTATTTTTGTAGTGCTATTGTTGTATTTCCTAAATTGTTTTATGTGTTTTATGTGTTTGCTAGTTGCAGGCAGAAGATTTTGATATTCATAACTTAACTCTTTAAGCATGGTTAATGATTGAGTAATGACCATAGGCATGTGTACCTATACCATCAGCATCAATCACTCTTTTATCATCACCAGGACACAAAGCAATTTTGTTTAGTCTTATAGATGACGTGTCATGTTGTTTAGAAGCGATAATGTTCATTGGCATTTTTTTACATTGTTTTTCATGACACAATCCTTATAATCTTGAAAGCTTGTACAATTTTGACAACACTTTTTAATACCTTTAATCTTTTTGATTTCTTTACCATTTATGTCTAAAGCGTACATTTTAGCTCTAAGTCCAACAAATGCTTTTATAATTTGTCCACAAGCCTCGTCTTTCAATTTCCCAACGTTTTCTTGTTTGATGTGGAGTAACATATGTGATTAGTAGGATAATCCGTTGTGTCCAGGTGTTCTAGGAAATCCAACTTGTCTTGATATACATCTGGGGTGTTAACCAAATAAATGAACGCGTCGGTATTCATATACATGAGTTTAAGATTGTTCATTCCATAATAGGGTAGCAGGACATCATAGTGGAGGGAATACATTAGAGTTTTTGAAATATCCAGTATACACATTCCAATATATATAGGCTTATTGAATACAATGTTACGTTTAGCCATGTGGAAAGCAGCTAGGTTAGGACTATAAATTGTTCTGTCAATAAATGTCGGCTTTGCTATTAGCTTTTCTGCCTTTTTGCTGTCAGTCACAAGACGTATGTCTATTCTTTTACGGATATTTTCCATTGTTTTTCCAAAAATGGCATAGTTGAATAATTTGTAGCCTACAGATTTTTCTCAAAATCATTTTTGGCTTGTTTTCGAAGGTTGTTATTAAAATCAACGTATGCCTTTAGCCAAGGTCTTTGTTTAAACTTTAACACACGATGAATTTTTATCAATTTTAATGCCATGTAGTGAACAACATATCGCCTTTGATTTCCAAGATGAGAAATTAGTTTTTTCAGAGACAAATCCTTAGGTTGTGTACACTCTGGTTGGAAAGGTAAATCGTTGTGTAGATCATGAAGGTCAGATGGGTAATCAACATCAACGTCTAGAATGTATCCCACTGGATCGTCTTCCTTTACTTTTTCTAGATCAACAGTATCTAGAGAAACCCACTGAAATCCATCATAAGGAGGGGAGTGGCACATAGCCCACCCGTATTGGTTGTTGGCATCATCATAGATAATAAACTGCGATGGTTTCTCACAATCATAGGTTTCCATGTATTTATTGTTAGCTTCAGCATACCGATGAGACACCTGGAATATGCCTCCACGTATTCCAGACTTGATTGGAAGAATCTGATCGTAATCCTCTAGCAAATCCAGTTCAATTCCTGTGTAAAGTAGCATTGCCTCGAAACTTAAACCAGGCGAAGTAAAAAAGTGTGCAGCATCCACTCGGTGTGTTTCTAGTGTTTTGTTTCTAAACATTTCAAAGCTGTTTGCAAGAAGGAGTACATCTGAAGTTAGGTAGAGGTCACTACATTCCATGTTTCTATATCATGAAATTGAAAAACTTTAAACTGACATTTTAAAAACTGTAAATGGGAAGTTGTGAAATTGATAAATGTGTAAACAACAAAATGCAAAATCCATGTTTCCATATTATGAAATTGAAAAACTTAAACCTGACATTAAAAAAAGACTGAAGATGGGAAATTGGAAAATTGACAAATGTGTAAACAACAAAATGCAAAATCCATGTTTCCATATTATGAAATTGAAAAACTTAAAACTGACATTAAAAAGAACTGAAAATGGGAAATTGGAAAAATGACAAATGTGTAAAAAACAAAATGAAAAAAATACCCGGTTTGGGTGGTGATCATGTTGTACAGTAGCCTATAAGACTAGCATAAGGATAGTTGCATGTGCCCTTATATACTTCGTGTATGTGCATTAGCCTTTGGATTAGCTAAAGTTAGGTTGGGTAAAGTTAGGTTTGGTGAGGTTAGGTATGTGACCTTGTAGTTTACTCTGTTCGGGAAATGTAAAATGTAAAATCTAAAATCAAAAAATCTTAAATTTAAAATGTAAAATCGAAAAAAAACTAAAATGTGAAATAGAAAAAAAAATTAAAATGTAAAATCTAAAAAAATTAAAATGAAAAAATCAAAAATGTAAAATGTTAAAATGTAAAATGTTAAAATTCAAAATCTAAAATCTTTAAATGAGGTTTCTGTGGGTTAGGTTAGGTTATAACTAACTTTATTATTTGTGCGCTCCCATTTGCTCTTACATTTTTGCTCTCACTTTTTTGCTCCCCACTTTTTTGCTCCCACGTTTTGCTCCGACTTGTTTGCTCCCACTTTTTGCTCCCACTTTTTTGCTCCCACTTTTTGCTCCCACTTTTTTGCTCCCACTTCTTGCTCCCACCTTTCTGCTCCCTCTTTTTGCTCCCCCCTTTTGCCCTCACTTTTTGCTCACACTATTTGCTCTTACTTTTTTCTCCCATATTTGCTCCAACTTTGAAGTTAGGTTATGTAAGGTTAGGATAGGTGAAGTGAGGTTAGGTTAGGTTAGGTTAGGTGTGGTTAGGTTATAACTAAGTTTATTATTTGTGCTCTCACATTTGCTCTCACTTTTTGCTCACACTTTTTGCTCTCACTTTTTTTTGCTCGCACTTTTAAGTTAGGTTAGGTTATAACTTAGTTTATTATGTGTACTCTCACATTTGCTCTCATATTTGCTCTGACTTTGAAGTTAGGTTAAGTTAGGTTAGGTTAGGGTAAGTTAGGTTAGATGAAATTAGGTTAGGTTAGATTAGGTTAGGTTATAACTTAGTTTATTATGTGAGCTCTCACATTTGCTCTCATATTTGCTCTCACTTTGAAGTTAGGTTAGTTTAGGTTAAGTTAGGTTAGGTGAGGTGAGGTTAAATGAAGTTGGGTTAGGCTGAATGACAGAGGTATGAATTAAATCCGCCTTTTCTCACTTTTGCCTCACAAGACTAAGTGTGCCCCGTTTCACTCGTAAGACCAGAAATTAAATTTATTGGCAGAGCCATGAATCGATCCCGGGCCCCCGCAGTGACATTTAAGATTACTAGCCGCTTTACCACGAGGTGGACAATATAAGGCTGGTCTTGATTATACATGATCAATTAATAATTACCTAATAATAATAATAAATATTCCATTTGGCAACTACACTGCCGACCTGTCCCTGTCACGTCATTGACGGTCTCAGGGCGTGACGGCATTCTTGCCCATTAGCCCCTGAGCCAGCTCTGACTCTCTCCTCCATAAGAATAACATAGGGGTTGCGCGCGGCGGCCATCTTGCCCATTAGCCCCTGCCCCAGAACCGCTATATTTATCCTTCTGCAATCAAATTACACTCTCATTCCTTTCCATAAATGCTAATACAGCAATCGAAACATTGCCTCATCGCAATATTATATGGGATGTTCTAAAGCTCTTCGAATCTCAACTAAATATTCCAGGTAGTATAAAATGAAAGATAAAACAGTGTGTTTCTCCACAACACTTTGAAATGATACGACGGAGTTGGTTAAATATTTCATACATTACGTAGCTCAACTCTTGGACTGAAGATATTCTACTAGTTCATTGTGGAATTAAATAAAGAAAACACATCGTTCAACTAAAAATGTGCAATACACTGCGTCTATTTGCAGGTAAAATAACTGGAATCACAAAGAGTGTGAGATGAAAATAATCCATTATGAAATCATATGTGGCCTCCTTATACCTCTCCTGGAATTCTCCTGGTTAAATTTATACAGGAAAAATATCGACGATTAGCATGTCATGACCTGTTCAATTATAAAATAGTAACATGTTACATAGAGTAACATTAGACTAAGTACAAGTTCCCTGCCTGTATAAAGTCGTGCGTATGGTGGTCTCTAAAACTAATCTACGAGCCTCTAACCCTCTACCAAGATTTAATTATGACTCACGGACTCGGTGTACTTAGCTTTGAGGATTATTCTGGCATGGTTGCCATGGATGTGAGCAACCATGTGTTCCTCTCGGCTGAGCTTAGATACTTCTTCTTTCTCCGTCGCATGGCTCCTCAATATTGGTCTCCCCAAAGCATGGTTTTAATTATTCCATCGTCCTCATGGTCTCCAGTTGGGAATTATACCACGTGTAATTGGTCTGATGTTCCATGATTTTAAGTATAGTTCCGATCGTTGAGTAAAATTAAAGCACTGGCTTTACACTTGTAGACAGATTGCAAAATTGGCCATTGATCTGCCACAGACTTTAGACACTGGTCATTCAGCGTCACCTCACTGATTCTATTTTTCAAAGCACTTTCAGTTCGCTGAAAAATTACGGCACCTCTAGGGGATTGCCTCGTGGTCAAGTTTTACACTGTTCACAATTGTCACAATAATTCACAAAATACTGTTCTCGCTCACTTTTAGCAGCGTTTTAAACTTCTCCCGTACTCACAGCACGTATTAAATTCGCAATTACAAAGCTATACACGCTGATAATAATTCAACAACGATATTATGCAGCTGCAAAATTTCCTCCGCCTCACGCGGGTAACGAGGAGAGATGTACTGTCTCTTCCAGACACGACAACTCGAGCCAAGAGTCAACTCCGCCACGTTGAGCAACTGTATTCTGCCAAAAATATGTTTGTGCATAAAAATATCAGGATTCACCAGTCGTAAAATCGTCGAATCAAATGGCCTCTTTAATTATTAATTTACAGTCTTTATATTTTCATCCAATGTGTAAAGATCATCCTCATGGCAATACTTAACAGTTCAAAGAATAGCATATCTCCACTACACGAGTCAAAGTTATCCTCCTCGGGTTCCTTGGTTCCTCCATTAGTGATCCTAAAGAAATCCTTCTCAAATGACCTTCTCGGGCTCTTTACTATTATATACTGCTCAAAAAATTAAAGCACCACTTTTTCAAAGGCCACCAAATTTGGAAAGTTGACTGCACAAGGTCGAAATCTCAGTATGACGTTTGTCCCGACGCCTACCAAGCACATGCTTCAGCACAACTCCCCAACTTGTGTAGTTTCGGGATAGCGCCCCCAAAACCAGCCCATTTTTGAAAACCGTAAATTGAAGTTTGCGAAAAACGCTGTAGGACTTGTCGCAGGTTGCCAAAGCAGTCGAAAATGAATGAGTCTTGCTCTTAAGGTTCCACGAACACGTTGAAATAGTTACATTTGACGTTTGGGCATTTTCAACCCCCTTCATCATCCCCTAAACATGGACTACCATTGGGGGCGCCTGAGGAGGTACCGGATGTGTTTAACCACCTGAAAACCTGCACACCGTCCTCAGTTGCTGATTGCAGTAAGTTCTTAAGGCCTCCGGCAATGTTCACCCCTCCTAACACCCTCAACTGGCAAGGGACCAAACCACCCCGTCTTGATTCACCCCTAAGGAAGGTTTAAATCGAGATTTTTATCAGTGCTGCTAATGGGGGGTCTTCCCCTAACGTTTCAAAAGAGGACCTGCGCCTGTGTCGCCACCCCTTCCCTTGCTACCCCCTTTTGTATGATTTTTCGAATCAGGCCCTTTTTAAGGGCTGAAATGAGGTCTTAATCGCTGAAAGGGCTGTAAAGGTCCTTAGAAGTAGTGGTGACACGAAATCAACCCCTTCCGATGTTTGATTGACATTCCATCCCCCAAAGTTGACATTTTTGCACCCTCAACCCTCCCTGTCTGGACGCGTAACGCGTCATGGCAGAGTTTTCAGAGTTGGATCAAAATGAAGCTAATGGCCTGAAATGGAGCCCAAAGCTGCAGGTTGGATGGAAATTCATCGGTAGGGTGGGAAACGGGACCAAAAATTTTCAAAAAAGTTAACAGCCTCTAGTAAGTACACCAATGCATAGGCAACCCACATCACGTCATTTTTCTCCCATTGCCAAACTTTGTAACCTATTGCCGATCATAGGCAACCCACACGCACGGACGTGGTGTGGGTTGCCTATGCATGGGCGTACTTACTGTAGGCTGTACACTTTTTTGAAAAATGTTGGGCCCGTTTCCCAACCTACCGATGAATTTCTATCCAGCCTGCTGTTTTGGGCTCCATTGCAGGCCATAAGCTTCATTTTCATCCAACTCTGAAAACTCTGCCATGACGCATTACGCGTCCAGACAGGGAGGGTTGGGGGTGCAAAAATTTCGAATTTGGGGGACGGAATGTCAATCATCGATCGGAAGGGGTTGATTTCGTGTCACCACTACTTCTAAGGACCTTTACAGCATTTTCAGCGATTAAGACGTCGTTTCAGCCCTTAAAAAGGCCTGATTCGAAAAATCATACAAACGGGGGTTGCAGGGGAAGGGGTGGTGACAAAGGCACAGTTCCTTTTTTGAAACGTTAGGGGAAGACCCCCCATTAGCAGCACTGATAAACATCTCGATTAAAACCTTCCTTAGGGGTGAATCGAGAAGAGGTGGTTTGGTCCCATGCCAGTTGAGGCTGTTAGGGGGTGTGGACATTGCCGGAGGCCTTAAGAACTTACTGCAATCAGCAACTGAGGACGATGTACAGGTTTTCAGGTGGTTAAACACACCCGGTACCTTCTCAGACGCCCCCAATGGTAGTCCATGTTTAGGGGATGATGAAGGGGGTTGAAAATGCCCAAACGTCAAATGTAACGATTTCAACGTGTTTGTGGAACCTTTAAGAGCAAGACTCATTCATTTTCGACTGCTTTGGCAACCTGCGACAAGTCCTGCAGCGTTTTTCGCAAACTTCAATTTGTGGTTTTCGAAAATGGGCTGGTTTTCGGGGTGCTACCCCGAAACTACTCAAGTTGGGGAGTTGTGCTGAAGCATATGCTTGGTAGGCGTCAGGACAAACGTCATACTGAGATTTCGAGCTTGTAGGTCAACTTTTCAAAATTTGGTGGCCTTTGAAAAATGTGGTGCTTTAATTTTTTGAGCAGTATATAAAAAGTGAAATATTTAGGTTTGACACAAGCAACATCTCAGTGAAAAATATCTTTAATTTATCAATACTGAACAAGAAGGTGCTTGGCACATTTAAAGATGAGCACGGCGATGATTTCCTAACCGATTTTGTAGGCTTCAAAGCTAAGACATATGCCTATAAGACCAAAAGCGACGAGGAAAAAAAATTGAAGGTTATTAGCCGGAGCGTTGTCAAAATTATCTGAATGTAGCTGATTACATTGATTGCATAGATGACAAGACACCTGTCTTACGAAAGAAGCAGGATCTCTTCAAAAGCAAAAACCATCAATTGCTCTTAGTAATGAAGATACCAAACGGTTTGTTATCCCCGACACATATGACACTCTTACTTGGGGAAACCAACGTATTGATGCCTATGGCATTAATTAAACTTTTTCAGCCTATACATAGACAACACGCAACATATATCATTACTGAGTAAAATGGCTTACGCCAAAAGAATGTATATTTGTTGAAATGCAGGTTTGTTAGACCTCGCACAAGGTCTAGAAACAACATTTTTAATTAAATTGTTTCCTCTTCAAACTGTAGCAAACAGTTCCGTTTTGCATATCCAGTTGCTTAAAAACAAAGCTCCGAGCTTTGATTGTGTCTATGAAGGGCAGATCTCGAATAGCCTTCATCACCAAGCAAGGCTGCTCCCCTAACTTATTCAGCTTGCTCAAGTCATTCATTTGTGTACGTTCTATATAAGTCATGCAAAAATGTAACTACAGTATGCTATCAGATTGTAGAAATGAGCTTGTTTTGATGTCTTATGTAGAGCATAATCAACTTTTTTTTTCTCTATGGAGTAATTATAAAAACTTAATAGTTGATGGGTGTTGACCGTGCCTCTGGAATATATTTATATTCAGTGGTGGTCTCAAGCCCACATGAAACGGGGAGAGGCACTCATGTCACGTTTATCTTCACAAGAGAAGCTGCACAGTTAGTCATTTGTACTGATAGCTCAAGAACGTTTTCAATAGCTGTTATATCATGGGAGATACAAGAAAAATAACACAACTTGTTAACATAAAACAATGGTTTATTTAACACTCGTTGATACACAACGATACACAAGGTGGACTAACTTGAGCGGTCCAGAGCGGAACTGGCGCGGAACTAAAGAATATGCGCGGAACTGTTGTTTAAAGTCTGCGGGTGCATATTGAGCCCGCTGAGCTCATGGCTCGGTGATATTTATTGGAAATGATGAAGAACATATCATGCCATTGTATCTGAACTCGCCCTGTAGCAGCGCGAGGCATGCGTGAAAATTGGAAGATGTCTTGACTTTGGACACTCACCTTCATAAGTTATTCTGAGCACTAACTATCACATTTCTTGCTATTAAAGGTCTCAGATCATTCCATCATGTAATTCTGCATAAATGAAACATTACGATGTTTCCCGATTTTCAATTTATGGTAAAAGGTATCAACGCCGCAGATTGGCGGGAGAAAATGGACCGTCAACGACTCTAATTTTGACAGCACATTGCAGAGAAAATCTAAGCTCCCTGACTACCTGTTCAGAATCCGTCACGTTTGGACGTGCTGTGTTACTGTCCGTCCTCAGGACAAGTCCACCCAGAGGGTGAAGAAAATCAGTTATACGATCATCGTTATCGTAGAGTATTTTTGCACGATGAGTGCAGTGCGACGATCATCGAAGGTATTTTTATAAATCTTTGAAAGTGAATAAGTTGTAATTTTTCCGTCAGTGAAGGCGATGACCAAACTATTCCACGCACGAGGCGTGAACAGAATCAATGACAACGGCAGTGAATTGTGTGTAATTTTCATTTATAAATGCACATCTATCTAAAGAATATCTCACTGAGTGCACGAGTGTAAGTTTCAAATTTTTCACATGAATTTTGGTGAATATTATAGTGTGTTTGTATCACCACATTTCTTCGCGTGGCACATCAAACTAACGACCACAAGGTGCACAAAATGCTATTAAATATTGGTAACTTTCAACCATCTACGAGTGGTTATGCTAGTAATTTCTGTAATATTCTACGATGCACTTCATCTGCAATTTTCAGTGCTAGATTACAGTGATTTTCAGTGATAAAAATCTAACCACTAGAATCTGTGATTATCCACTAGCATCAGTGAAGCAGACCAGTGAAGGCCAATTTATTCTGTCTGCGATAATAGAGCCAGTGAAAATTTATATTATTGTGCTAAGCATAAATTCAGTGAAAAACAGCGCGTGAGTTCCATCATGTATCAAAACGTCAACCACGTGTACTTCATGCTTACTACGCTGATATTTGTCAGTGTCATGGAGTAAGAACCACATCATGGGATGAATATTCTACGAGGAGACCACTACATCATGGCAGGAGATCTGAACATCTATTCTTTGGGAATTGGAGCCCAAGAACCCATCAACCCAAAGGCTGACCATGAGAAAGAGATCTTTGCTCGAGAGACTACAAGCAGAAGGAGGAAAATGGAATGGGATAAACTCGATGCCCGAGTTATTACTGGAATTATTACCAACCATCCAGGTCTCTATAACACCATGATTTCATTGGATCTACTATAATGGTGACTGCAAAGTGAGTTTGTCTTTTATCTCATGTACGGGTTGATCTGTGGTGGAGTAGATAGTAACAAATTAACCGAACTAGTGACACCAGATAGGTAGGGATTTTTAGCTAGTGTAATGTTGTTTTTCCACAGTGGATGTTAGACACCGTGTTTTTCTATGGTGCATCTTGAAGGTGTTCGCAGGACGTTATGCCCTAGTTTTCTGGATAGACATGGCCACAAATCATTCAGATTTGATTTGGCAGACCCTTCAAATGGGCCAAATTAGATTATGAGCGATGGACAACCATCACTTCGTCATATTTTTGTGACCCCTTTCAGCGACACTTTTCATTCACGCCACTGTACTATTTATTTTGGGCTTATTCTTGGCCGTATCATTGAATGACCGACAGAAGTCATTACCTTTATAATGTTATTAATTTATGCTGTTGATGTGTGCTCTGAAGCCATACAAGTTCAAGTAAGAACTAGTATGGGAGTTATAGTAAAGATGCCAGCCAAGCATCGAACCCCAGATACACTTCGTATCGTTTCTGACATCCTAGCAGTCCGTAGGATTGTCACATGTTATATTATTTTGTTAGTGTCAAGGTATTAGACACGCTAAAGTTTTGTAAATGCCCACATGTAAATATTAGAGGAGTGGAATTTATTTCAAACAACTCCAAAGCAATCTATTCCGAATGGAATATCCGTCAAATATTCCTCTTTGCAATTTTTCAACATTGCCCATGTTTATGATTCATATTTCTACGTGGTAGTGAAGCCACGATTTACTTATTGCTACATGTTATAGTTTGTAAGCCAGCGTTATTCAGATATAGACTTCTTTTGACTGAATTAACGCCTGTGTAGTGTAATTCATCGCCTGATGCGATGATGAGTTGAGTGTGTTTCGACACGCCGGTGTGAAGGCCTGTAATGCCATGGATCCGTAACGCTCATTGCGATACAACTGTTACAGTTAGACGAGACGCGCATGCGTACTTTAATGTTTCACTGTGTGGAATGTATTGATTATTTCTAGGTCATGGCTGTGTAGTTTTTTATAGCAGTCGTATGTTTGCTTACGTCATTGGACGAGATTGTAACTTTTTAACGCTTCAGAAAGCAAAAAAGGAAGGAAGCTTGTAGTTTAACGTGACCGTTAATCTCGCGATCATGAGCCACGGGACCTCCTTTTTACGTGGAATCCGAACCACAGGACATGGCATTTCACATCGAAAATCTCACATGCATTGACCGGGAATCGAACCTGGTCCGCATTGGTGAGAGGCATACAGCTTGACCGCTGCGCCACCACGCCCCCCTTCAGAAAGCGAATGTTAGAGCACTATGAGAGTGCATTGTATTGAAAAGAAGCTATTGTCTATTATGTGAGGTAACTTTGACACCGTGTTTAAAGGCTTCTATGTAAGAGTTGAGCGCCCTTGACGCGCTGTCGTACAGGTGATAGACCTGCGACCATTTTTCCAGGATTTTACCTGAAGACTGATTAGGAGAGCTTTGCGCCCCTTCAGTGTTTGTTGCAAACCGAGTTTGATAACTTGTGTTATTGTGTTTTCTGGCCAGGTGTGAGCCGATGATGTTTAGTGATGTTCTTTGGTAGACTTCACACTATTTAAGCCGAGGTGTCCGCTGAGAATTGCCAGTATTCTTCATAAACCTACGACAATTTAAATAATGCTTCTAGTAATAATAAGATCTCATTATTCTAAATAAGATGCTCATAATGAATGTAAAATTACTTTGACTTGCAATTTAATGCGCACTGGCCGACTCTTTGGATTAGTCACATTTCCATCGGGAAATGACTTATAGATTTTGTTACACTATCTTGAGACGACGGAGCTTGTTCGGACCATTAGTTCTCAACTGGTGGCACTCGACGCTCAAGTAACATAAGACGTGATTTTGATCGCGCCGTTACCAACCTAATTACACACTAGATGACCCAAGAATACAAACAGTGTTCTTGCGTGTACGCAGGTGATTAATAAGAAGCTTTCTGAATGCTGTGTTTTACTTATTTATTTATTTGTGTGATTTTGTATGATAACCCAATGTACCTTTAGCCAGTAAGAATGACTTTAATGTTTTTTTAACTGGTTCTCACATAGCTTTTGCTATAATTGTTTGATTGTTGCGGTAGTAAGTCAGCGTATACTTTGTTGTAATTGTCAGGATTTAGCTAGATTATTAAATTGTTTAAAAATAAATATGGGGGTGGTACCATCGTAAATTCTTTGATTATTATTGCTGTTAATTTAACTTCTTTTATAAGTAACCCGTTTCATCTGTGTAGGGTGTACTTTTCGTGCCACTACCCTAGCTTTGCTGCTTTTACTTTCATGTAATTAGATATTTCGCGAGGGTTTTTAACTTTCAATCAGTTTAGGATCTTCGACATTTTTTTATTAGCTTGCGGGATTAGCCCTAAACAAACCCTCCGAACTAGGCTAGGTGTTTGTTGATTTTTAATAAATTTTACCCGAGTTTACATAAGTCAGGATGTTATTATCTTGTATCTAAGTGTTTCTGCGGTGTACTTCTTGGGTCCTTCGACATACTCCTTGTTTGCCCGATCGCCCCGGGATGCTACGTTTTTCGTGCGCATTGACCTATAGGAAGTACATCCTATCTTCTTCGGCACATATGTCCAGACCAGCCGCGGCTCGTGGTGTTGGAGCTGGGGAAGGTTCAGCAGGTAGTGGCAAAATGCTGGTATAACGCATTATAAGACACCCACATACACGGCTGCAGGATTTTTAATTTCACGGTGAAAGGTGGGGGAGCTCGGAGCAGACTTCTTGTTGACAAACAGATTGGCACCATTATGTTATTTTATGAAGCATTTTTCCCTAATGAAAATGAATATGCTTACCTAGTTTCAACATTGTGGTGTTTGAAGCCATATTTTCAGTGTTGCCTCAGTAAACAAGAGTTTAGTGCTTTTCAGTCGGTCAACACGAATGTACCCAAAAGAGATGGGTTATGCCTTAATCCTGAAATAAATTACATGAGATTAATAAAACACTAGGATGACCAGTTTCGATCGTCAAGCGATCATCATCAGATCCATTACACATAGGCTACAAAATCTATGTTTGAAATACAGATGAAAATATTTACAATATGTACAATTATTTAGTTGCAGTATTGGTACTGCAACTGTCAGTGTATGCTAAATGCAGTATATATGTTAGGTGAAATGCTAAATGGTGATAGCTATCCGGAGATTGTACTTTAGAGAGATTATATGGTTGTGAACTATGGTTAAACTATAAAATTTTTGGCTAACTACTTATCTGATTGTCTTCCGTATTACAGCTACTCGCAGTTTTCGTGCTCACTGGAACTCGCTGTGCGGTCGACTGGTCATCCTAGTGTTTTATTAATCTCATGTAATTTATTTCAGGATTAAGGCATAACCCATCTCTTTTGGGTACATTCGTGTTGACCGACTGAAAAGCACTAAACTCTAGTTTCAACATTCAGGAAGAGGCAATGCATTCCGTTTCTAATTTAACCTACTCCCCATTCTAATTAGTCCCGATCAGAGGAGTCTGTTTCACGGTTGTACACTACCAAACAATCGCAATTTACTTAGAAAACACTGTGCTTACCAGCTAGAACTGTAAGGAAATTCATCTGTAACATAGTCCGAAAGTGAAACCGATCTTGCGGGATAAATGGAAACAAATAAACACAATTGTAGATATTAAGAGCAGTGAAGCTACTTGCTATTACTTTATATAAACACATGACCTACCTTAATTCATAGGTTTGTAAGTGAAGTCTGCCCCCCCCTCTCCTCTAGCGCTGCAAAGTGGTCAATGACAAGCTCATTGAAGTTCGGTGACTCCAACAATTCCTTTTCTTTGGAACACATTGCAAGTGCACAGTCGGCCTTCCTTCGTTGTGTTTCGTAAAAATGTTTTCACTCATTTTAGGGTAGAGAAACACCGCTCTGCCTCTCCTGTGACCCTTCACAATCAGCCTAGTTTCATGGTCGAGATTTTTGCCCGATACGCTACTAACTGAATGCATTGTCTTGTAGACATACACTTACCACTATTGTAGCTAGGGTTGCCAGACGTTCCGTTTTACCCGGGACAATTCCGTTGTTTCTTGTTTTGTTCCGCGTTCCATTTTAATCTTTAACGGAACGCCAAATATTCCGTTTTTTGGTTAATTTGATAATGTATTCAATGTTGCACCACTTTTCAAATGTCCCACTTCAGAATTTATTGTAATATCTAGCTTGTTTTCTGGTGATACAGGTGCAAGCTTGAAAGAGAAAATGATTTCTATGCCTGTGTTAGATAGATGGACACATGTTATAGATTTATTAGGGGCAACAAAATTAAGGAGTATCATAAACCTTGTGAAGTTAATACTCAGCATTTTACCCTCTAATGCATTTACGGAGAGAGTTTTTTCTGTCATGAATATCAATTGGAGAGATTATACAAACAGAAACTCCATTAGTTTGATAAATCAAGAATTGTTCACATATTGCAATTATGATGAAAATTGTTGTGAATTTTATCAGAAGGTACTTACGAATAAAAGATGTTTGCAAAGGTTCGTTCAAATGAAAGGAAAGGAAAGGAAGCTTGTAGTTTAGCGTGACTGTTAATCTTGAGATCATGAGCCACGGGACCTCCTTTTTACGTGGATTCCGAACCACAGGACATGGCATTTCACTTCGAAAATCTCACATGCATTGACCAGGAATCGAACCCGGACCGCCTTGGTGAGAGGCATACAGCTAGACCGCTGAGCCACCACGCCCCCATCGTTCAAATGAAAAGCATTTGTAAGTTGCTGGTGCCATAGGCCTATATGATATGTGTATTTGATTATGCAATGCTTATTTAATACATGAAAATGAAAATCCACAGCCTGCTTCCAGTCTCCGACTGGGTCAAGAATGGAATGAATGAAGCCCCCCATCTAGCGGCGGGGATATGGACTGTGCCGGCTGCCGAGCCCTGTCGCACTCGTCGGGGGCAATGATGAAATGAATGACAGATGAAATGAAATGATAGGGGAGAGTGTTGCTGGAATGAAATTTTGACAGGGAAAACCGGAGTACCCGGAGAAAAACCTGTCTGCCTCCGTTTTGTCCAGCACAGATCTCACATGGAGTGACCGGGATTTGAACCACGGACCCAGTGGTGAGAGGCTGGCGTGCTGCCGCCTAGGCCACGGAGGCTTACTTATTTAATACATATGTGTATTATTTATTTCAACGTTTGACGACCTTGATTAAAAATGCAATGGCAACCCTAACTGTAGCCCATAACACGCAAATTAAGACTTGCCACTGACAAACAACATAATTAATGAACTAATTAAGTTACACCAACGATTTTAACGCGCGAACACTTGTTTACAAATACGCAGCATGGGCGGTGGCATATTTTAAACAGAATACTTCCCTTAAGTATCGGTAGATGGTTCTGCTACCCCTTGCCACCTCATGGTGCTATCTGGCGGAAATATTTTAGTTATTATACTTTAAGGGATACCATTTGAGTTCTCAATAATGTTTATCACTTATTAGTCATATCTAACTGTTTCTGGTTACTTGTCAATTATTAATCCTTCGGAGAGTGAAAGAGGGAAAGTATAAACTTTCATGAGAGTGGTTTCAGTCTCCTTGAACAACTTTGAATGCATTCCACAGAATAAGAACATCTTGTCGTCGTTGGTAAGCCTGGCTTAGGCTGTAGTCGCCTGAGCCTTCAGCGATACAATTGAAACGAATGGAGCTTTCATAACCACGCCTCCCGTCCCTGTTACATAGGAAGGAATAGGACATCTAAGGCACAGCCTAACGGCACTACTATCCATCTGAAAAACAATCTTTATCAACAGTTCCAAATATATTGGCTCGTGACTGAATGAGTTGAGTGAAATTTATAAATGTTTCCAATCAATATAAATTATAAATTCCTCAATTAAATACGGTATGAATATTTATAGAATCTTTCAAGAGAGGCACCACCTAAGAACCTATAATCAACAGCCGCGACTGGTCCAGACGGTGAGTTGTCTGGGAAGTCATTGCGGTTAGTGGCAACCCAAACAACTCGTCTGACGGGCTCAATATATACATAGTATATGTAAGGTTCCAGATTGGAATGTTCCAGATTAGAATGCTCTGGGTATAGCAACTAGAATGTCCAAGTTAACACAAGTAAATACACAACACTTTCTAGAATGTTCAGGTTAACTCAAGTAAATACACAACAATAGCTTTGTTGAGTTTTATCATTTTACAATTGCCATAGTTTAATGTTGAATTGGATTGAAAACAGATTGTGCTATAGAGATGCATTATCTCATGCATCATCTTATGACTGCGTGAATACAACTCGTGTTCCACTTTGATGGAAAGGCTGCTAGGGCTAGTCTTCTCACTCATGTTCTATATAAGCCTGGATTTGCTTATTAAAAAGAGACTGTAAGGTTTATGACTTGGAGATGTTTTATTGGAGGGAGTAAAATACAACCCGTGTTTGGTAAATAAGAGGCAAAATTGATAGTGTATATAAAGTATTTATTTTAAGTTGAACTTCTTTTTTCCAAACCTACCTTTACAATATTACTAAGTGGGTCATAGAGACGACATGCGTGTCAGGGATGATTAAACAATAAGCACTCGAATTAGCCGGCACATTTCCCATTGTTTCAAAATCCAAACGAATGTCGACGTTGACCTCTTTAATCGATTCCTTCAAATGAAAGCAGTCCAAGATGGTTAAAGGAGCTTTCGTTTTGAAGTCCTCTGGTGACAACAGTGGACGAAAAACCTTTTTGTAATAAGACGACTGAAATCTTACAAACATTTCGTACAGAACTCCGAATTTATTCTTTTCAAAGTTCAAGTCTAGAGCTCCATAGGGAAATGAGACGCCATTCAGGTAAAGACGCATGTTTCGCAGCTTTATGTTATCGAACTACGAAGCATCTTTAGCCTGTTGGTACTTGCGATCGGTCTGAAACCCCACAATCACATACAGCAGTCGCCCTGCATAGCAAGAAGGCTTAACAGACCAGCTGTGCTTGTCGGATACGTTCAAGACGGGGAATTCATGTAGTTCCCAGCTCCTGAACCGAATAGGCAGGGGGTGCCTTTTTCTACTAGTTTGAGTAGCATTAGCTTCCACTAATTGGAGGGCCTTACGAGAGGCACGTTCCCTAAGGCGCGGTTTAGTCGGACCTTGGAATCAACAACAGTGTCTGCTGCTCCTTTTAGTGCGTTGTAGTCGCTTCTATAAAGAATGAGGACGATTTCCTGTCTCACATTGCCAATGATATGTTTATGGTCCTCGGCAAAGCCAAGTACGGACTTAAGTGGAAGAATCCCTGTGAAGGTGCCGTCTGTATTTACCATCCAGTCATTGTTCTCACTACCACGACACCAGGCAGACATGCGAAGCGCCTTAGTTTCCTCAAAGTCAAACGACGGATAGAGCTTCATGGAAGTTGTTGTGCCCACGTTTCTAACGCTGTCCACTTCGACACCATTGATTAAGTACCGAATCTCGAAAAATAAAAAGGCTAATGCATTATTAGCTAGCTTTGATGTTGTCAGTGTACTACCATCAGCCTTCATGAGCTGGCCCTCGACATGAAGGTAGCTATCGTGTGGTAGGGTGTAAATGTCTTGTTGGTTCATATCTATGCGGATTGCATCATTATTATTATATATTTTTTTTTTTTGCCGAAGCCTGATAAGAATTAAGTTCAATCCTCACAACACCCTCAGAGGTTTCTATGGGACTCGTTACGTTCAGAATCGAGTTCTTTTTCTAGTAGAATGTAACCGAATTGCTTGAAGGTTTTCTTACTTTTCGAGCTTAGCTTAGGCTTGCAAGACTTTAAAAACGGTTTCACTCTCTGTATAGTGTGTTTTATTATGTACAAACGCTTCATTCTGGTTTCAAGTAGGTTTGCAAGACTTTGAAAACGATTTCACTCTTAGTACAAACGCCTCATGCAGGTTTCAAGTAGAGCTTGTAAGTTACAGGTGTGTGTTTGATAAAGGGAATTAGCTGATTGTTCTTGTTTACCAGACTTAGGGTTATTTTGCGAATGCAGTTCATGCTTATAGGATGGTAAAGAACGGAGGAGGGTGTTTCGGAACGTTAAAATCACTGGGCACTGTAACCACAAAGTCATGCAGCGAGTGAGAAGCTTGCTGATTGTAGTACACGTCGGTGATAATGTTGGAGTTTATGTAAACGTGGCGATCTTCCACCAATTTTATTGGCAAGTCGGAGTGATGGGTTTTGTTTGCTTCAAGTTCGTGTCGTGAGAAGCCTAACAGTGAGCCAATCGAGTCTGTCGGTATGAAATTGATTTTGAATGGAGCTTGGATATCCACGCGAATCGTTGAGTTGTAAGCATCGCCCAAAACTTGGGACGTTTTGAAACCTTCTCAAGCTAGAAAACGTCATCGATGTGATAGAAAATGTCGCCCACGCTATAACAGCCTGGTGGAAAAGTCAGTACTTCATCGTCGTAATAAAATTTATCGTGGATGCCTTCTTGTATATCAATTATTCTGTTGAAGCTTTCAAACGAGATGAGCCCCAACACAAGAGGCCTGTGCCCCAGCTGAATGGGTGGATTATAATGTGCTGTGAGCTCGGGAGCTTCTCCGCGCAATGTAAATGTTCGTGTTTGCATACTGTCTACAATACAGCAAAAGAAGGAAGACAGCGTCGGTCACAGTACTGACTGTTATACTTTTGCTCGCGTTTAATGTTGTAATACGTCTTAGAAATCCCAAAGTAGCGCGCGAGCTCCATGGGAGCGCCCCGCTTCGCATAGGCTATGAAATTAGTCCCAGGCCCGTGGATATCGTCTAAATTAACTATAGCGGACTCATTGTGTCGAGGCCTAGATGGTAAGCGATCGTTCATGGAAACACCGCGAAAATTAGGTATTTTTAGACGTTTGGCATGATACATGACTTCTTCTTGGTTCCTGACTCTAGACCCTTTTTAGGCGATAAGTAGATGCCAAGTCCTTGTTTGAAGGGTGCAAGTCGCATGTTGGAATTTCTATTTCCTACTTGCTATGGCCTCCATGGTCTCGTCATGGCGTTTCCCTTCCTCTCATACTCGTTTTACCTCTTGGGAGGACTTGACGGCTCTTGCAACTGCACTCGCACTACCAGCAGCGAAACCAATGTGGCAAGTCCTGGAAATAAAATTGGCAAAAAGTCACCTTGTTTGGGTATGGGAATGACTGACAAACGTTTTTCAAACGCTAGTCTTGTTTGTTGATCCACTTGTGCTCGAGCAGCGCGCATGACTTTTAGGAACGCCAATCGTGGGTCCTTTTCACTCTTATAGGCTTGAAGAGTTACTTTTAAAACATATTGCAACCCTCTCTTTTTCTTAGGATAACGTTGTTTTGTCATTGTATGTTTCTTATAATCTTTATAAGGACTTCTAATTAATCTATTATAAGGGAATCATCAGTCATTTTGCGATAATGAAATCCTGGGTGTATGTCGGTAGCAGGCGTCGGATGTTTGGCTTTTATAAGTTTTGTTAGCTTTTTTAATCTCGGCATCCATATATTGTTTGTTTATAGCATCAAAAGCTGTTTTGGGTTCGCTTTGCACTCTTAAGTTTCTTAATGTAAAAAATATCACTTTTAAGAGTTCCAATTCTACTAATGCTGTCATAGTTTTGACAAAATTTTAAGCGGATTGCATTTCTTCATTTAACTCCATTGTTAAATTGTCCACAGCGTTTGCATCGGCTTCAGCAGGGGCTAACAGCTTAATTCTACGCTCTCCTGCATTAATGTGCTCATCTCTGTCTAAGGATAATGTACTAGATGCTAAGCTATCAGCATAAGCCTTGGTGCATGCCTCTTGTTTATTTACGGGGTTTAAAACATTAGTTATTCGCCTCTTTTGCGCATCATGGCTACCAACGGCTAGAGCTTTCCACTGAGAGCTAACAGCTTTGAGAGCCTTTTCAGTTGAAACCTTTATGTCTTTGGACAAATTGTCCACATAGTCCTTTCTCACAGCATCTGTGTTCTCTTTAGCAGGGGCTAACAGTTTAGTCCTACATGTTTTAGCGTTAAAGTGTATGTCTTTGTCTATTCACATTGTAGCGGATTCTACAAAGTTATCAACATAGCTCTCAGTACTGGCATCCCGTATATTAACTGGTTCTGACATCTTTGCAATGCGTTTTCCTGGGCATCCTAGTTAGCGTCAGATGATATTAACCAGCTGATCTTGGGAGCTGTTGTGATTGAGGCTACAGACCAGAGCTCTCAGGTGCTGTTGAGAGTGAAGCATTAGCATGTTTTCCTTTTCTTATTGCTGTTAACGATCTTCCAAACCCGTCCATATTTCACACTCTCTGTAGAAGGAACAATGAAAATGATCAAAGAGACAAAACAGTTACCCATCAACGATGTTACAGCATGTATTACGAAAACTAGTCATGTACAGCGTCAAGGTTCGCTGTTTCCCTCAAGTATTCGTTGTCTGATTGAAGGACCGTCGGGCTGTGGTAAAACAAACCTTTTACTTTCACTAATCACTGCTCCAAACGGCGTTCGATTTCAAAACATTTACAGTTTTGCAAAATCGCTCTATCAAACGTTGTACGTGTACTTAGAGCACGTGATGTCTGAGCTGCAGAAAGAAAACATGGGCTACTTTGCTTGCACACGAGGAGGTTATAACACCTTAAGCAGTGCTGCCTGCTTCGCTCATGATTTTTGACGACGTGGCTAGCGAGCAACAGGCAATCATTCAAGCCTATTTCAGCATGGGGAGACATAAAAATGTGGATTTTTTAAATCTCTGTCAGACTTATTCCAGAATGCCGAAACAACTGATTCGCGACAATGCGAACCTTATTGCTTTATTTCGTCAGGATGAACGAAACATGCGCCACGTTCAGGCGTGGATTCAAGGAGGGGGGGGGGGGGGGCGTCACGGGGATCATGACCCCTCCCCAAACGGATACCATTTTTTTTTGAAAACTCAAAAAACGAAAACACAATAACCAGACAAATAAAATAACGAATTTTAACTGAAAAACAGTTTTCTTCTTCATTTTATTCAATATTGAAATTAAATTCATTGCAAATATGTTCTGTTACAACTGTACATATTTACAACTTCATACCTGTTATATAAAAACGATTACTTATATAACAAAATCAACTCGTCTATTTTGTTTAGCAAACCTTGTGATTACCGAATCGATGTTTATAGTGATGTCACGATCAGTGGCGGTTCTTGCTATAGTGCAATGGCGCAATGAACCCCCATTAAATTTGACAATATATTTAGCATTTTGTCCCTATACGTAACAGAAATATTTGCCAGAAAACAGCGCGGAGTTCAAATGCAGTTAACGAGCGCGAGGAAGTGAAGCCGGCGCAAGATCTGGTTTGAACCCCCAGTCTTGGCCAATCTTTCCTGCAGAGAATAGGCGAGTAAGGTAGAGCGGCGGCACGGGACATGTAGCGGGGGTTAGAAGGGAAGGGAACAGTGGATACAAGCCAAACTTGTATCCGTCCTACACGCATGCGCAATAAGATTGCTGAATTCGTTCACTAGTCCAGCGACACAAACCCTTCAAGGTTGCGGAAAAGATACACTCCGCCATCTCTTGACGTGTTTGTAAAATAAATGCGGCCAATGTGAATATACAGCGAAAGTGCTCACCAGGGGCGCTTTTGAAAGGGTGTTTCAGGGCTGCCACATTAGACTGTTTATATGCATCCGTAATTTATCCATGAATGTATCTATATAAAGTAAACTACCTAGATATGTATTGCATTTGAAGGCTAATTAAATAAATGATTCAGTTAGATTGAAATAATACCAATAAAATAGCGGAAGAAGGTGTCTTGTTAGTTGTTACGCTCCAGAGTTATCCAACTCACTACTGTAGTTCCACTATTTTCTCAGGTTTAAGTTAGTCACACTGTCAAGTGCTGGAACGTAAATCACTTTCAGTATTTCCTTGAGCCTATTAACTGCGTGAAATTAGTGACTGTGTAATTCGATTATTTTTTCCGCGTCCTCCAGGGGCTCACATCTAGTGGGACGTGGGTTGGCGACCACGGGAGCCCAGCTGAGTCTGGCATTGCTTCCACTTACTTGTGCCGGGCTCCTCACTGCCTTCTTTCCTGTCGACCTCTCTTGGTCAACTCTTGTTGTCTTCCGACCCCGACGGTATTAGGGTATCCGAGGCCTCGGGAGTCTTTTCCTTTCCCGCCTTCATTGGCCCTTCTCTCACCTTTCCTGATCCCTCATTCTTCGTGGGATCAGCCTTCTTTTCATTACAGTTCCTTTTCTGTTTAGGATTCCTGACCTGTTTTTATGAATTGGCTCCCGGTATCTCTAAATTACATTTTGTGAGTTTTTTTCACTCAACCACATTTTGTAAGTTTTTTTCAATCTACATTGCACTTTGCAAGTATTTTCGACCTAAACTCCATTTTGTAAGTATTTTCAATCTCAATTGCGTTTCGTAAGTACAGTATTTTGAATCGCGGGCTTCCACATATTGAGTATTTTGAATCTACCATACATTTTGTAAGCATTTTCAAATTCAATTGCATTTTGTAAGTATTTTGAATTTCAATTGCACTTTGTGAGTAATTGGAATCTGAAACGGCCTTTTTCAATCTCACTTGCAGTGTGTATTTTCAATTCCAATTGCATTTTGTAAGTATTTTGAACCTCACTTGCATTTTGTACGTATTTTCAATTTCAATTGCAATTTGTAAATATTTTGAAATTCAATTGCATTTTGTTGAGTATTTCGAATCTACATTGCATTTTGTAAGTAATTTGAACCTAAACTACATTTTGTGCCAATCTAAATTCCTTGTATGAGTATTTTCCTTCTAAATTACCTTTACCTTTTATAAGTATATCCATTCTTCATGTTGTGAGCCATTTCAATCTGATACTCGATTGCTGTAAGATTTGAAGTGTTGCATGTTCTTAACCAGGCCCATTACCAGACGGAGCCTGCCATACAGGTGCGTGATTGTGCGTGTGTTTGAGAGAGAGATAGAGACAGAAATATTTGAGCTTCACTAATAATGATGATCCAGGGTTCAAGTTCTGGTTGAGGCGAATGATTTGAACTCACTGTGATTGAAATAGCTCATTGTAATGTTCATAACTATCTGTACGAAATTTGAGGTACCACATGTATACTGTTTATCTTTGTAGTAGATTAAGGGTCCGCCATTGAACCCCCAGTCCAGAAAGTCACGAGCCGCCACTGGTCACGATGAATGTGCAGCAACGCACGGATAGGAATTTGGGGCTTTTTTCGCACCAAAAAATTTTGCCGACGTCCAAACTGCAAGCTTTTCTCGAAGCTCGATGATAAAGTCGGAAAACACGCCGTTGCAATTTGTACGAATATTTTTGATGCGCTAAACGCATCAAATTTCTATCCATGTAGCTTGTAAAAAAATTGGTCTGGTTTTGTACGTTTGTTTATTTATTTTGTGATTGCGTTTTAGTGGTACCATTTTTCTTAACAATTTCGATTCTCTGAACCCCCCAGAGCCAAACTCTAGATCCGCTCCTGGCCACATTTTCGATGACCACGTCAGTCCGGATACGAGCTTTCCAGTCTTCACAAAGCTGTGCACGGCTTGTTGGTCCGAGCACTAGCATGGTTGCCTTGTGGTAGATACACATAGCGAAATCAACAAGGGGCGCTATCGTAAGGGTTTCGACCAATTTGTTCTGCTTACATAGAGATGGAGGAAAAACAGCTGAAGCATATTATACGCGTTCGAAAAAATATTCGGAACAAGTTCGGAGATCTCAAACCCATGCAGGCGGAGGACCAAGATTTTATAGATATACATCTAAAACCGCCTCGGGAAGCATTGCTAAAATCTCAGCCCATAGCATAGCCTAAGCCTGCAAAGGTAGAACTCGAGATTGAGTCTAAGGCTGAAGACTCCGAATCTGAAAATGAGGAAGAATTATTTTCACCTCTGCACACCCCGTCAACCGCCAGTCCAACAGAACTCATCAGCACACTTGAATACCATTCTAAGTTTAGGGCTTTGCTTAAAAGTATCTATGGCAAAAAAAAAAATCCTTTCCTCCAACAACGTTTTAGAAATAAATCCGACACAAATTATGGCGTTCGTTATGATAACATGAGTTTTCGCATTGGTGGCTCAAAATAAGCCTAATCGATGAAACGATCACAGTAAAAGGAGTTAATTACAAGTCCACGCCTGGACTTCTAAGACTCTTGTTCTCTAGAGTATCAGACTCAGATGATTACACTAAAGATGACTTGATTAAATACAAAAACATCTTGATATCTACTAGTGCACATCGCTGGAATTATAATTCATCAGAGTCAGTAAATACAAATAAGAGCATTTAGTATAGAACCGTTATCGCAAAATTATTTCCAAGCAGTACACGCTCGGCTTCAACTTCGGCGTCGGGCATTGCATTAAAAGAATTTAAGACACACGTCGACGTCTCTTATTGGAATCACCCCCAATAAACTAGTCGATCGCTTGGAGCATTTAGAGGCATCTCAAGAGGGCGGGCACACGGGGTATGAAGCTGAGATCCTGAAGATAGAAGAGGGGCTTAGCTATACCTAAATCAATGTTTAAGCCCTCACCGATGAAGGTGGAAATAGCTCGCGATTTGCACAGTCCTGCAAGACGTAATTATGAACGACTCAAAGTTATTTCACGTGGCATATGCTAAAACCAACGACAGTATCAAGTACATGCTCACTGTCATCGATGTTTACTCAAAAATGGCATTTATAGATCCTGTGCTTAATAAAACTGGGCAAAGAGTGACCGAGGCGTTTAAACGTATCGTTCAGACTTCAGAGCGCCAACCCAAGCTTCTGCAAACAGACCAGGGTAAAGAGTTTTTTAACAAGGATTTCTCTACCCATTTACAGTCTTTAGGCGTTAAGCATTACAACACATACAGGAACGGGAAAGGAAGTGTGATAGAGCGTTTCAATCGAACGTTGCAAACACGCGTGTGACGAGAGTTTAGAGCACGGGGGTCCTATCGGTGGGTCGACTTAATAGCAGAGCTGGTGACAGGTTTCAACGATACCAAACACAGAACCATTGGCACAAAGCCTCGAATTGTAACAAAGAATTATCCCATCAAAACAGCCGATCCTAGACTCCACCGTCTTAAAATAGGTGACCACGTTCGCATCAGTAAAAACAAGTCCGTTTTCGACAAAGGTTATACGCCCAATTGGAGCACTGAGCTTTTTCGCATTAAAGAAGTGAAACTAGGCAAACCTGTTACTTATTTGCTGGAAGACCTTAACGACCAGCCCATTAAAGGCAGGTTTTATCTCGAAGAACTCAAACTAACAAACTATCCTAAGCATTATCTAGTTGAGAAGGATTTACGTAAGAAAGACAAAAACGTCTACGTACTTTGGTTGGGGTTTAACTCAGCATTCAATTCCTGGATCGATGAAAAGGACCTAGTTTGAGTCTGTAGTGCTTGTGTACACAGCAAAAATAAATAGCTTAGCTTATATAGAGACATTGTAAACGAGATGAAGAAATGGGAGACAAATTACTGTATTAGAATTACTTAAGGCTAATGCATTAAAATGCAATAAATGCATTGAAAATATCATCGATGAACAACAAAGGAATAAAAATGCAAAGGAATAGACAGAATATACATTCAAGGAGTTACTCGCTACTTGTGTCATGCTCAGCAATATAGGAGCTATTGATAAATAAATTTTATATTTATCATCAACAATTATTCAGAGTTTAGAGAATATAAACAATTTTCTTCGCAAAACTATTCCCCTTACATAGAGGCACTAAAATATTTGCACATGATGGATGATTTAAATGAGCTGAACAAACTAGGTCTGGCTTCTGATCTGGAATTGCGACGACTTTGTAACCTCCCCATAAACCGTCCATTTCCAATTTCAGAGCTGCGTAAAATTGAAATAAGTATGGTCCCCGCACCATCTGTCGGTGTGATGAGTTTTATGTTTTCCTTGCTGCACGTTTTGCCTCACTAACACCAGCAACAATAGAATCATTAAATAGACGAGGCCTCGTTTTAAAACATCTAGGCAGTCAGAACGGAATATCCTTGGCACAATTCGAAAAAGAACGCTTATATAACAAAGAAACATACAACTCCAAACAGTGTTAACAACAACATTAATGCCCTTGAGTCTTCAAAAGAAAGTCACCTCACTTTTCTTATTAGGAGAGAGGTTTTCGATCTATGCATAGTATGTTTGTGTTTGCCCAGCCTTTTTAGTCTCATATGAGCACACACCACAGGGTTCAAACATAAACGTTCTTTTTTTTATTTTTCTTAATTTATTTTTACATGTTATAACACCCATGTTAAACTATGTCTTGGAGCAGGATGTGGCTTGTTTTCTAAATAATAGTCTGGACTAAGAAACAGGTTCTTGAAAACTTTACTATCGCGAACGGTTGAATTAAAAAAGCGATTACCTGTTCTACAAGAGTAAAACATAATCTCCATGTCGGAATCAAGTATCGTCTCAACCTGTTGTCGTCTTAATTGCGGGCTGTAACTGATGCAATGGTGTTTAGTATCCAAGACTCGTTCTTTACACAGCTCACATTTAAGAATTCTAGGATCCCTTGGGTTGAAGTATTCGGCTTGGATGCACGTGTCCATTGCTACTATCAGACAGTTTCACGTTCTGTTATACAACTTAAACAAATTAGACAACTTAACTCAGTGCTCGTGAAAACAGCAAAAATAATAAACGCTCTATAATAGCATAATATACTTATAATTAAAACCAAATACAACTTAAACTCAGCACATAGCAAAAATAATAAAGCCCTATAATAGCATGATATAATTAAAATCAAATACAACTTAAACTCAGTGCATAGCAAAAATAAAAAGCGCTCTATAACAGCATGATATAATTACAACCAAATTCAACTTAAACTCAGCACATAGCAAACAAAATAAAGCTCTATAATAGCGATTGAGATTATAGAAGCTAAAAACATCTCTTTAACTCGCATCTTGACTTAATTCCACTAAATGAATCCTTTTACACTGCCAAATTGTACTTTCTATACTTTATACATGACGAATAGAAATAAATAGTGTTATCACTCACCGAGTTCAACCGCGCCCCGCTCGGCTAGCACTAGCGGCGCTGTTCCCCAACGCTACACAGTCAGCTGTTCAATATTGGGATACGCGCTGGGCTACGTAAACCTCTTTACGAAGGCTGCGGTTACGCTGATTACAACAAATTGTGTGTTCAGACTTATGAATAATACTGTCAAAAAGTTAGTATTAATATTCTCTGACCCCATGTAGAACTATCGTTTAAAACCCTCCGTTAGTCGTGCATTGGTCTGACAGCTCCATGGTTCGTTATATTAGTTTTAGTATCAAGCCAACAGTTCAAGTTATGATCTTATCGTCTCGTGACATCTTACACCAAAC
This sequence comes from Meconema thalassinum, assembly GCA_946902985.2. Lineage (NCBI taxonomy): Eukaryota > Metazoa > Arthropoda > Insecta > Orthoptera > Tettigoniidae > Meconema > Meconema thalassinum. The sequence goes on from OX336389.2 coordinate 165,410,647, forward strand.
CTTAGTAAGCATTTTTCTGGAGTTGTGAAATAGCGTGCCTAAAAATAACTTTAACACGAGTAACATTTTGTCAGCGTGAGATTGATAGTACCAGCGCTCCCAATGATGTTACATTCTGTCAGTGAGTGTCAGGTGTGCTGTTATACCGATTATTTGGCTTAGTATGTTGCCTTAGTTAATATCAGTAAGGAGATTGCGCCTTACGAAAACCTAAGGATGCAGATGAAGCGTGTCACCTTCTGCTGAAAGATAACGAATAGCTGGTTCATGATTCAGTAATTTCAAAGGAATTTGTGACTCGGATACTGAAGACAAAGTTGAAACAAGATCCGAAGATCAGGAGGACGGTAACGGAAGCGAAGAATTGGATGACCGTTTATTTTATTGGCAGGTTGGCCATTATTATTATTATATGTCCGACTCATTCTTGGCCACTTGGCTATCACCACGGAAGTCCGGGTTCGATTCCCAGCTCTGCCAATAAATGTAATACTGGTCTGAGGGCTGGAACGGTGTTCACTCAGCGTCGTGAGGCAAAAATGTTATGAGGCGCGTTCGATTCCTACCTCAGCTATCCTGGAAGTGGATTTCCGTGGTTTCCCACTTCTCCTCCAGGCAAATGCCGGGATGGTACCTAACTGAAGGACACGGCCGTTTCCCACCCAAATCCTACCTCAATTCCAAATACACACACTACTACAGACATCATAATGACACAGGTTATCAGACGAATTCTAAACAAACCCAAACACACGGGGCTACGTGACCACGATGTCGTTAAGTCCCTAAAGAATCAACAACTATTATTATGTTAGGCCTATTATTATTAAGACGGATTTTTTTCGTTTTAGGTAAGGATGGCACGAAATAGAACAAGTAACCATGGAAGGCTGCCTTCATTCCGTATCCTACTGGGCGCCTTTCGTGATTTTACATCAGTGGATAGATGTTTCGGTAAATTTTGAAAAATTTGTGGTTCTGATCCTGGTTTTAATTTCCACTTCACGCGAGGAATTTCCACGTTCTCATAGTTCACTACGAAACAGTCCGCCTTTATAATAATTAAATCTTCCGAAAAACGCTCGTCACAGATTCTATTTTTGATCGACAATTGCTTATCTTTCCACGGAATAACTCTCGCCCATTTTGCAAACAGATTTGTTCCTTTTGGCGGTGTGAAAAAATGTCTACCATCAGATTTTCTTCGTAACCCGATTTACTTCCAGGAACAAATCATTACGACATTTCCCCGAAACAACAGAAAACTTAGTTGTTTGCACACACAAAGCACTGCACAGACATTCGTGAACTATTACAAAGAAACAAATTCCCTCGAATAATATGACTTCTCGCGCACAGGATATTAGAGTACTAACCTTGTGGGCTACTGTCACACGTGCTTATGGTTCGGCGCGACTTCCACGCCACACACTGGCTGGACCATGAACTACAATGCTTAAGTAGCGGAGTGATGACACTGTTTATTTCTATTCGTCATGCTTTATATACAGCTCACAAGCATGCTTTCATAGAGCCACAAAAAATATTTCCGTGTGAATTAGCACTTGACATACACATCATTAATATAAAACATGACGCATGTCTATAGATGGCACAGCGACATCTGTAAAAAAACACCATCTTGGTAAAATGACACGTGGTGCCAACCGCCATCTTGGAAAATGTCACGTTGTGCCGTCATCTTGGAAAATGGTGTCGGCGTCGTCACATGGGGACGCCATCTTGGAAAATGCCACTTGGTACTGCCATCTTGTGGAAAATGTCACGTGGTGTCGCCATATTGGAAAATGTCACGTGGTGCCAACCGCCATCTTGGAAAATTGCGTCATTGCGTGAGACCGCCATCTTGGAATATGGTGTCTTCACACAGGGCCACTATCTTGCGGAAAATTCCAACCGCCATCTTGGAAAATGAGGCCACCATCTTGGAAAATGGCGTCGTTACGTGGGGACAGCATCTTGGAAAATTTAAAATGGCATCGGCGTCGCAACGTGGGGCCGCCATCTTGGAAAACGGCGTTGTCCCATGGGGAGTGAGGAATCTACCTACAGCGATTTACAACTACTCTTTTTAATTTATAATAAGTCATGATCCCAAATTCCCTTCAGAATTAGCGTGTTAATACGCTTAAATGACCTTGTGTAAGCATCCTTTTAACGAGCGCGCCATGCGGCTTGAGCGACGTTTCCCAGCCAAACCAGGCAAATGCAACCGGAAAGCCAGACCTCACTTGGGCTTTACTTAAGCAGGGGGAGCGAAATATCCTGTAGTAATATAGAGATAAATGGTTATTTTCTTTATACAGTGGCGACCCTCGCTATCGAATGGAGATTCGCAGTGGCTGCGTGGCAGCCGGGGCAGTGTGGCTAGCCGCGTGTCAAGCAAGGCACTGGCGTCAGAAGCAACGTAGTGCCCAACTACTTTAACACATTTACACCTTTTAAGGTATTAAATAATCATGGGTTACGAGACAGCCTACAGTACTTACCTACAAGTCTTAATTATCACAACTAAGCATCATATCTAATAAATTCAATGCCAGCATTCGGGACTTCCCGTCGTGCTCGTGTTATCGCTAAATGCTAGCCAAGTGGCGGTGACTAATCACTCTCCGCCCACCCCGTGGGCAAGCAAAGCTCCGTTATATAGGGACGGCCCTCACTGTATGTACCATGAGCACCGAATGATCTCTCCAGAATTTGTAGTGCTAATTTTGAGGATATATAAGTAGGGTTGGGGATTAACGCGTTACTTGTAACGTCATTACGACACGTTCGCAATCCAGATTACGTTGGTACGCGTAAATGCAACTGGATTTCATTATCTAGATTAAATATTCTCCAAACAAAATCAGCCCGATCCTGTTCCCACAACTAGATAATCTCGTTCCTGGCCTTTGCGATAGTCAGTATGTTCTACCCTCCTGCATTGTGTAACTGAAGTAGTCAGTGGAAATGATGGCCATTTTGAATTTTCTTGTGTGTTTGAAAGATAGAAGTTTGCAATGTTGGCCATGATGTTTGTATTTATGTTGGTTGATATTATAGAGGTTGCCTCAGTTTTCACTTAACAATCAGCGCTCGGGAGGCGGATGACGACACAAGATTCCAAACGCACCATGCAGCGAACGTAACGAAGTTGTCAACATCAGCTGTTGAGTACGCGAAGCTTATTCCGTGGAAATTATTGGTAAATGGGTGAAAAAATAACTGCGGGTGGCTACTTACATTTTATGTTGTGATCTTCTTGAATTTCTTGGAAATTTGCCCGGACTCGGTAGCAGTATCAGAGGTGCTGGTGTGGGTGTTAGTGACTTCCAATAACATATTGCTATGTAAGATGAAATTGGAATGTTTCAATCTGACGAAGAAAATTGTTCTCACAGCTGTCGCAGTCAAATCAGAAGGTACGTCAGGAACTACTCTAGACCCAAAATCTGTCTTTCTTCTTAGAATGCTCTTGTCTCCTTGAAATCCGTATTTCCCGTTAAATGTGACGAATGTTGCTGAAATGTGTCGGTACTGATTTAGCTAGGATTCTGAAGGACTGGTCAAACCCCCGTATGACAAGTGCTTAATCCAGGATAGTAATGCACAATCGTGTTGAGTTTGCAGTTCATAGGTTAAGTTCCCAAGTTGTGGAAATTTATCTTGGAACTCGTGGGCTACATGACCTGAAACATAAGCCTTGAAATCTTCTTCACTCTCTTCCTTGAGATTGGTAATGAAGGACCCTGGCTGTGCGTTGCTGTCTAAGGTTGGTTCTGGAAGCGGGTTGTTTGATTCAGACACTGTGCCAGTTTAGTTTAGTGATTTAGCAACTAAATATTCATCTGAATCTGGATCAGCAGTGTTTGTTAGCTTTTGAATGACTCATGGACATTTCCCTAAAATAATCATCCTCAGTCTGTGAATGCAGTCAAGAGGAGAAGGATGATCGTGTAAGCTACCACAGGTCCACAATCATGAAAGGTTTTCTAATACATCTTGATTTAGCCTATGTGTGAGAATGTAATTTATATTATATCTACGGGTAGGGGGATGATGACAGTTCTGGCCCACAGCCTACTTTCCTGGTGACGTCACATACTAACCCGCAATACATTCAGGGGCAAAGCCGATATCTCCCAAACGCATGGTCGTATTTTGACGAATGAGGTGTCGTTGAACTTAGGCTGACACCCCCTTTCCAATGGAGAACATATTTCCACCCCAAAATAAAACCTACCCATACTAGGGGTGATTTTTTAAATCTCGCTTTCCAAGTGCGACATGTGGGAGTTTGAATGCTAATATGAAATTAATCGTTATTGCACATAAAGCGCATGCGTACAGCTGATTGCCGTTATGAATTATCATTTTTGTTTTTGTTTTTACGCATGCGCACTTGGTGATTTTGTAAGAGGGCGGGCTTTTCAAACAATTATTTATGGATGAGTTATTTTTTTAAAACTTAACCAAAAGATGGAAAACTAATAGGTCATGCGCTCTTCATATCTCATGAACCAATAAGGCTAGGGACTTGAATGAGGGGTCGTTGGACTTGGAATGACGTTCCCTTTTTGAATGTATCTTCAATTTTTGTCAAAAGGGCCTAACTGCACTTTTGCTAATATCCCGCGAACGAATAAGGCAAGGGACTTGTATGAGGGGTCGTTGGACTTGGAATGACGCCCCCTTTTTGAATGTATTTTCAATTTTTGTTAAAAGGGTCTAACTACACTTTTGCTAATATCTCGCAAACCAATAACGCTAGAGACGTGTACGAGGGGTCATAGGACTCGGGGTGACGCCCCCGTTTTGAATATAAATTTTGAAATTTTGACAAAGGGCCTAAAGACAGTTTTGTTGAAAAAAAAATTAATTTTTAAAACTTTATTTTTTACCTGTTTAAAATGTTTATAAAGAGTGGTTGTAGATAGAGAGAGAGACGATATCGCTGGGCATGTCTTTCAACGAGGCTATCGCTAGCCACGGTGGTGGTATCCCAATATAGTAATTGCTAATTCGTCGGGGCGGATTATGACAGGGCGAGGGTTCGTTTTTCCGATATTTAACCCCCGAAGGGGATCTTTAACGTGCAAACGATGATGTGTCACATGGCAAATGATAATTCTATGATTAGATAAAGGACAAACAGAACTTGGTTATATGTTGGTTGAAGCGAGTAGAGAAAAACAAACTTGCTGAGGGACAGGCTAGCAGGATGTGAATGTCATTTGAGCTTATTGGAATGCGCTGACCTGACTTGACAACAGGTGCAATGGAAACCTACAAAGGGGCAGTGGACACTTGAAGGTCAAACGATCTGACAACCATGGTGAGAGGGGAGATCGAGGATGATGTCGCTGACCACGCTGGCCATGTCCAATGGATGAATCGATATTTTGCGAAGCATTGATCGGTGAGGGTCATGCGACGACTTGCTTTAAGGGTATTCATTTTTCGGATCTTTCCTATGGTCGACTCATTGATTGAAATAATCCAAAACTGCCAGGGCATGGACCTGAGATTTTTATAATCCGAACATGGTATTTGGACACACAAGGTTCCCCAGAACTTGTCATGACGCCATTCGTTTTTACGGCTCATGAATTTCCTAAAAAGACCTAAAACAACAAGATCATGGACTTTTGTTTTTCTTAATACATTGCAAACCCATAATGTTAGATGTTTACTGTGAGTGATGGAACCTATCTAGGTAGAGAAAGAATTATTGTAGGCTACATGTATGGTGACTGACACGTCGTTAATCGTTGGAACTTGTTTTTAGACTTGAGAGCAGTACATGGGGAGTATAGGTTGCAGGCATGGCATGACAAACGGTGTACACAAAATCCAATTTATCGAATCAAGAATTAAGAGTAGACTATCTATAATTGATTGGTTAAAAAGGGTAGCTAAAAACAAAATGGTGAGTGACTACATGAATCAGAAAACTTGACAAGAGAAGATTATACTAGCAAGTATTTTAAGATACAGTTTGTGTGGAATAAGAGAGTGAAAGAATGTGACAATGTTAGTGTTAAAAGCAGTCAGACAGGAAGTAACCTTCAAAAGAGGAAATTTAAGCTTCTCCAGATTGAACTAAAGAAATTTAGCGGCAATATTAAGGAGTGGTTGCCGTGGTGGGGACAGTTTTCTAGGATTTATCAAGATGAAAGCATTGAGTTAGAAGAGAAGTTTCAGTATTTGATCCAGTCAACTGTGCCGTGTTCCCGTGTTAGATATTTAGTGGAGAGCTACCCCCCAACAGCGGTAAACTACCCTAAAGCCATAGAAGCCTTAAAATCACTGTGCCAGGGACTTCACGCTTACTATCAGCTTTATATGACAAACTAGAGTCCCATTTGAGGTCTTTAGAGTATTTGGGTATAACTACTGAAAATTGTGAGGCTATGTTATTTCCATTAGTCGAGTCTCATATTCCTGAAGACTTGCTCAGGATCTGGCAACGACAGTCAACTACTGGAGGAAGTCCAAAGGACCGTCTAAAGGGATTGATGAATTTCATCAAACTGGAAGTAGAGGGAGAAGAATGACTCTGTATAGCCATGTCTGGAATCAAATTCGAAAGGGATAAAGAGATGGAAAATGTAGGTTTTCAAGCAGTTGAAATACCGACAGCGGCAGGCTTACTTGTCACTAAAGAAAAGAAAGTGAGTCTAACGTATAACTGTACATTTTGTCATGGTAATCATGTCAGTAGTGAGTGTTTTAGTGCTCAGGAACTAAGTCTTGACGAAAAGAGGAAAAAGGTATCAAATAAAAAATGTTGCTTTGTGTGTTTGAAGCCAGGACATTGTGCAAAGACTTGTAGAATATCACTTAAATGTATAATTTGTCACAGGAAACATTATCCCATCATGTGTCCAGAATTGCCTTAGAATAAGGATATCAAAGAGGATGAGAAATTATCAGAAAAAAGGGAGCAGCAGGAACCAAAGCCTATTGAAGCATTGCATGCAAGATCATTAGCTTCTCCTGAAGTGTACTTGCAGACAGTTATAGTTAAGTTAGTAGGAAAACATGTTGAAAGAACAGTCAGAGCTATCATACATACAGGGTCACAGATGTCCTACGTTTTGAAAGAGGCTGCGGTTGAAATGGGTTATGAACCTATTAAGGAAGAGAAGGTTATTCACTCAATGTTTGGAGTAGTAAAACGGAAGTTAGCCAACATAATACATACAGAATTTGTTTGGGCTGTATAGATGACAGTTACCAGTGTACCATTGAAGTGTTGGATCAAAAAATTATATGTGGAGATATTGGTCGAATCCAGAGAGGACCTTGGGTGCAAGAGCTAGAAGATGCAAACATTGAACTGACAGATGTAGGAGATGAGATAGTACCAATAGAAGTGTTAATTGGTGCTGACGTAGCAGGCGAACTCTTCACTGGAGCAAGCAAGAAATTGGACAGTGGGTTAGTAGCCATGCAAACTAAATATGGATGGACTGTGATGGGCAAAGTGAATGGGGCTCAGACGAGAGACAATTGTGGTATGGTCGTGCCATCAATGTTTGTCAGGAACATTCCAGTGTCAGATTTATGGGACTTGGAACTCATTGGTATCAGAGATCCGGTGTTGCAGAAAACCAAGGAGGAGTTGCATCAAGCTGCTCTACAGCATTTCAAGGAGACGGTGTCAATTAACAGCGACGGACGTTTTGAGATACACATGCCTTGGAAGGACATCCACCTTTACCAGATAATTATGATGTACCTTTGAAGAGGCTCGATGTGAGTTATAAGAAACTGAAAAGGGATGGCTTGGTAGAAGACTACCAACAAGTGATGAATGAATGAACGAATCACTGAGGGAGTTATCGAACAGGTTCCAGAGGCAGAACTCATTAATTATGGACACTATCTTCCTCACCATCATTTGGAAAAGAAGAACACTACCACTAAGATCAGGTCCGTATTTGATGCTTCTACGAAAATGGCAGGAAAACCTTCGCTAAATGAGTCCCTGGAAACAGGAACCTGGAAACCTGAGTGAATATATACCAAAGATCATATTGCAGGTCCGAGCTAAGGCGAGAATATCTCCAATGAAGAAGATGAAGATTCCCGTCTGGAGTTATTAGCAGCTACTATCGGAGAACCATTACACAACTCAGTGGTGGAAGGTCTTGGATCGAAATCCGTGAAGCATTTCTGTGGATTGACTTAACAACAGTTCTTTCTTGGTTTCGCCGAGAATATCAATGGTTGACATTCGTTGGAAACCGAGTGTCAGAAATTAAGAATTCGACATCAGCTGATCAGTGGAGACATGTTCCTGGTGGAATTAATCAGGTTGACTTACCTTCTCGGGGGTGTGGTGCTCAACAGCTTTGGGAGTCCCAATGGTGGGAGGATCCTGATTGGCTGAAAGGACCACCAGAATCATGGTCGGAAACTCCAAATGAAACTGATAAGATCGAGTGCTTCAGTATGACCCAAAGGATACAATGGATATTGAATCTACCAAGTGCTGCCTGGTGGAGTGGATGGTGGGAGAGACTAAAAAGAATCTTGAAAGAGACTCTTCGAAAAATTCTCGGCCGAGCAAAGTTAGACTATGAAGAGATGTCCACCATCATTTTTGGTTGCGAGTCTTTAATGAATTCTCGCCCGTTGACTTATCTGTCCAGTGAGTCTGAAGACCTAATTGCATTTAACACCATCCATGTTCTTGCAAGAAATCAAGGAAGTGGGAGTGCCTGACATGGATGAAATAGACTCTACGAATATTTGTGCAAGAATATCTCTCAGACAAAAACTCAGAGTGGCTATTAGAGAAAGAATTCGGCGAGAGTATTTGGGACAGTTGAATCTTAGGAGTAGCAAATGGAGGGACAGGCCTGTTAAGGTGGGGGAAATTGTACTCATTGGAAGCGACAACATGAAACGCCTAGAGTGGCCTTTAGCCAGAGTGGACGAGTTGATACCAGGACATGATGGGGAGGTTCGAGTAGTACGCTTGAAGACATCAGCTGACTTACTTAAACGACCAATCCAACGGCTCTACACTTTGGAAGGTGTAGGAGGGGAAGGTATTGTTAAATGTGACCTGTTGGTAAAGCAAAGTGTTCAAGAGAAGACTGAGGCAGTGGAAGAACTGAAACAGACCATGAACTTACCTACGGTGACAGCCAGAGGTCGAGAAATAAAGACTCCACGAAGGCTAGATTTTTGAGATTATAATTATTGATCTGCGTGAAAGGGGTTAAGTTCACTCATCAGGATTTGTTAACATATGGTGGGAGTATGTTAGGATTGTCCTTGCAGTAATGTAATTTCGGTAGGTTGGCAAACCATGTTAGAGTGTTTTTTGTTCTAACAGTGTGTGTGCGGCTGTTGCCAAGATCCGTTGTTGATGTCTGTTCTGTAATAAAGATATGTGTAATAACTTATGATTTGAAGGCCCTAATTCCAACATATAGCAAAAAATCTAAAATCATGGTTTTACCCCCCAAAAATTCTGTTTCCCTCATTCTCGAAAACTTGAACCTATTACCAAAATAAGGAGGGCTTCGAGATAGGCCATTTGACACGTCACACGTCCAAATCCGACCATTCGATCGGCTCATATCTTGGTACAGAAATCGAAGAGATTTTATTGAAATGGTGACTGCTTTCTGGAATATTTGCAAATAATGTTTACTAAAACAAAGAAAATTACTCATGAATTTTTCAGTCTTGTCCAAAATTATGTTTTGCTGTTAAACTAGTATCGGTAAACCATGGGTTATTTTTTGTTAAAGATGGCTTAGGTCAGTATGAATTCATATCATCATACCACTGGTTTGCAAGTTCTATGAAATCCCCTGTTGCCTCTGCTATTAATTTATCTGGTCCTGGTTCGGATTGCTTTAAAGTAGTGGCTGTAGTGTGTTACAGAAACTGTTCTACCAATAGGTCATTTTGTCGTTTGGTTCTTTCACACTGTATGTGATTTTATTAGATTAGATTAGATTAGATTGTTTATTAATCCATTTGATCAATTATATGTAGCCTATACAATACATTTTTGATATAGGACACGTCAGCAATTACATCTATAAAATAAAAGAACTTACAGGTACATATTACTAATACAATAGCTATTTATAACTTATTATAATAACAGATCTTAAGAGATACAATCTTATTGGACAACTATTTACACCTTACTCTATTACCACAATACGAAAAATTAATTCTAAATATACAACAACTTAGAGCTAGGTAATAAAATTAAAACAGAAAAGTAAAAAATAATTATAGTTTTCATCGTTTCTATACACTAAGATATTCAACTACAGAGTAAAAACAATGGCACTGCAGATAAGCTTTCAACATTCTATCAAAGGTTTTTATTTCTGGGGCAAATTTTATATACTGGGGTAGTTTATTGTATAATTTAACTCCTGTGTGAAAAGTTCCTTTTTGATATATGCTTGTGTGTGTGTGTGAAATATGAATGTTTTGATTTTGTCTTGTGTTATGCCTATAACATCATTGTTTGTTTTAAGAAAAACGTCTTTATTCATTAAATTCTTAAAAAAAACATAATACTTTCAAAGATATGAATGCAGGGCAGTGGGAGAATGTTTAACTCTTTAAACAGAGGTCTGCATGATTCTCTAGTGCTTACATTTGCCATAATTCTAATCGCCCTCTTTTGTATCCTAAACGTGCTTAGTACATCTGGTGACATACCCCAAAATATGACCCCATATCTTAAGTATGAATGGAAATAAGCAAAATAAGTATTTCTTAATGTGTGCATGCTTGTGCAAGTTTTCAAAATACGTAACGCAGAGCACATCGAGTTCAGTTTAGTATTCAGATATTGCATATGTTTATTCCATTTCAAGTCATGTTGTATCCATAGTCCTAAAACTTTGTTTCTGATTTATTTTCAATTTGATGACTATTTAATGTTCGTAGGATTCCTATTCTGTATAGTGTGGAAATTTAGAGATACTGTTTTTTTTTATAGTTTATTATGAGGCGATTATCTTGTGACCATTTGTTTAACTCTTCTGTAACGGAGTCAGCAGACTGCTGTAAGACCTGCTTAGTTTCACCTTTTATTATGAGTGTTGTATCGTCCTTATGACAACGAACGTTCTGTGTTATATCATTGATATATAGAAGAAAGAGTAGTGGGCCCAAACTGATCCCTGGGACATTCCAAATTTAATAATTCCCTCATTGGACAATGTTTCATTAGGTAATTTGGTTCCATCATCCTTGTGTCTCAAGCTTACTATTTGTTTACGCCTTGTTAAGTAAGACTCGATACATTTATTAGCTAGACCTCTAAAACCATATTGATTTAGTTTTGTAAGGAGGATTTTATGGTCAACAACGTCAAATGCTTTCGATAAATCCAAGAATAGGCCAGTTACATGTTCCATATTGTCAATTAACTTCAGTATACTATTACTACATTCATAAATTGCTGTCTGGGTAGATCTTTCCGTTCTGAATCCATGTTATGAGTTTGATAGTATTTCATATTTTTCTATAAAACTTATCAGTCTCTTATACATGATTTTTCCACAATTTTTGCAATACCAGTTGGTCTATCTATCTATCTATCGTATGGCTTTTAGTGCCGGGAGTGTCCGAGGACATGTTCGGCTCGTCTGGGTCTGTAGCTGCTTCCAGCGGATACCCTAAAGGGTGAGCTATAAGTTCCGTTCAATTTCAAGTAGTTCCAACTTTCGCCACCAGATATCAATGATACCTAGTGGTGAACGTTGGAACTTTGATAGAGCGTTGTGACGAAATCTAACCTAACAAATTTTGCTTTACACAAGTTTAGTCTGTGAAAGGATCTTTTACATGCCATAAATCTATGACATGGGACCGCCGGCTTTACTTCCCCTCCGAAGGAAGGCATACTGAAGGATTTTTAACGCTCTTAAAAAATCCGACGACTTCGGCCGGTTTGAACCCGCTATCTTGGGCATAGCAGTTCAGCATGCTACCGACTACGCCACCGAAGTTGGTAAGGTAATAGGACGATAGTTATCTAATTCATCTTTTGAACCGTTTTTGTGCACTGGGATTACTTTTGATAACTTCAAAATATCCGGGTAATTTCCTGAGAGAATTGAACTGTTTATTAAGTGTGTAAGTGGATTTATTATATTTTCTGCACATTTCTTTAAAATTGCATCAGGGATGCCATCAATGCCAGCGCAGAATTTATTTTAGCTCTTTTATAACTATTCTTACCTCTTCACTTGTGACATGATTTATAAATAAAGAATCACTGCATATATTTATTTTATTATTAGAATTTAGTGTATATACCCGTGATTTATTTAATATTTTTGGTGGAATTTCCAGAAAATAGTCATTAAAAGTGTTTGCTATTTCCTCTGGATTATTAATCACTTTATTATTTCTGGTCAGTGTAATGTTCCTTTGTATTTTGGCAGATTTTCCAGTTTCTTTCCTTATCACGGACCACATAGCCCTGTTTTTATTAGATGATTGAGAAATAAAATTATCATTATGCATTTTCTTTGCTATTCTTATTACCTTATTTAATATGCTAGTGTATTTTTTGTAGTAAAAATTGAATTCAGGTGTTGTGTGGTATTGTTTATATAATTTGTGTAGAAATGTATTTCTTTGACATGAATTTCTAATCCCTGTTGTTATCCAGTTGCTAGTTTTGTTATTTTTAGTAGTTCTTTGTTTAAAGGGGAATGCTGTTTCAAAATAAAGTTTTAGGGTACTGTTAATTGCATTAAATTTATCATTTACATTTTCTAGTTTATAAATTTCTGACCATGTTTCCTTCTTTAATAAGTCATTGAAATATGTAACATTTGTTTCAGTGAATGACCTGCACTTTGATTTTATTCCATTATCATTATTATTGATTGTTTCGGGTACTTCAAAACACAGTATTTGTCCATGGTGGTCACTAAAACCCGGACAATAGACTTCCATTGAATGGTGATATTTATCTGTGTTTATAAAAAATTGATCAGGAGTGGTTTTACTAAATTTTGTTATTCTTGTTGGGGTATTTACTGTAGGTTTCAGTCCATAGGAAATTAGTAACTGTGTTAATAATTCACAATTTCTATCACATTTTAAGAAATCCACATTTACATCCCCACAAATTGTTATATCGAAATTTTCTTTGCTCATGTTATTGAGTAACAATTCTAATTTGTCTATAAATAAAGGAAACTTTCCTGACTTAGAACGGTATACGCATACAATTATTAACTTAAACTGCTGTATTTTTATGGCAGAGAATTCAAAATCCTGTTCCATAATTAGATAATCATAAGCTGTTAACTGTTCATGATCTACATTATTTCTTAAGAAGATACAAGTACCACCATGGCGAATATTAGCTCTAGAGCATTTACTAGCCAGTATAAACCCTGGGAATTGAATTAATTCGAGTTGTTCCTCTTTCAGCCAATGTTCTGAAATACATAGCGCTGATATGTCTTTAAGTTCATTTTTAAGCATTAGATTTATGTAATCAATTTTATTATAGAGAGACTGAACATTCTGGTGGTAAATTTTAAATTTGTTACTTTTGCAATCTTGTGTTGGTGATTTATTTACCATTATTACTATCATCATAATTGTTATTATTATTGTTGCTAGACAAATCCGAAATACCATTGTTGCACTCAGTTAAATTGACATCAAAAGATCTGAATGCCAAACCTCACGTTTGGCTCCTTTTACCAGTTTCCCTACTTCCACTCAAAAGATATTACTGTTGAACTATTCTTACCATTTGAATTTACAATTTTGCATATTTCATCACTAAGATACTCTTTTCCTAACCTATTTAAGTGTAGAACATGCTGAGTGTGGAACTCTCTGTCTAATTTACTTACATCTATAATTTGGACATTAGGAAAACTCTGACAAATTTTATGAATTTTTCCATTTGTAGCCTCTATTTCTACATTTACACATGATTTGGGAATTAAGTCATATCTCTGTGGAATGTTTACAATAATGACATTTGTGTTATGCATGGATGGCAATGTACCCTTTAAATCTTTGATTACCTTTCTACTCTCGTTTCTGTACACGTCGTTTGCTCCAGCGTTGATAACAGCAAAATCCTTTGAAGTTAGGGACGCACATTCACCTACCATCCTGTCCATGACCGCTGCAATGGGAGCTCCTGGTTTCACTGCCGAAGTGACCTCCATGTTTACACTTCTCTCCAGAACGTTTGCTGCTATATATCGCCCGTGACTATCCGCAAATATCCGCATCTTCCTGGATTTTCTCTTTATCACTTTCTTCTTTTCTTCTTGCAGAAAGTCATCAATCTCTTCGACGAGCGCTCCAAATGAATTTGGGACGGGAATTTCATTTACTCCATTTTTAGGCCTAGGCTTATGTGATCTTACACTACCAGCAACCACTGTTGACCAAGTGTCCCTGCTTTCTTCTTGGTTTCCTTTTAATTTATTTATCTCTTCCAATAACTTAGCAATATCTTCCTTTAGCAGCTTTATAATTTCATCTTTTGAGGACAGTTCGTTTCTCAGGTTATGATATTCGCATGACAGTTCCGGTAAATTACGACAATCGGTTTCACTCTTTTCCTCATTCAATTTTACCTGAGATCTTGTAACATTTTTTACTTTTATTTTGCATGACGAGCATAAATCCGTAACGGTTACACTACCGGACGAGACACTTACACTTTTTACTGACGTCATACTAGAGATCTAAGTTAGCCTAGATGTTTACACCAAATTTCACTAAATTTATTTTAATTATTACTACCTTAATGATTTAATCTAATTACCTACTGATAAAGGAGAATGTGAAATACGTATATCTTCCAATCGTGTGAAATCTCGTAAAATCTACTTGGTTCAAACAGTGATTGAAGAAGTCACCGAAAATTTGGATACACGTTCCCACAATTTAGTTTAAGTTTATTAAATTGTCAATAAGAATTTCTAAATACCATCAATATTCCGTATTTCACTTGACCTAAGGAAAGTGACTTTATTGATTTTACACATCTCTTATAATATTTTACCACTTTTATCAAATATTTACACTAGCTGCTATTTCACTACACTTTCACTTTTGGTGTCAGTTTACGGTACGAGTTTATCTCAGAATTGGGTTGTTTCACTAATTCTACCACAGAAGCACTGGTAAATGTATGTCATTTTTCAAGAGTACAGCCATAATCGAAGAACCAGCTCCTGATAAATTTTAGCAAATGGGTTGCATCTGCGAAAAATTATATAGACTATTGAGTTACTGGGTGATTGCAAGAAGAGCAGTTCACTGAGATAGACAATTCCCTCCAAAAACCCATGTTCCCATCTCCACAGTCACTCACACAGGCTACCACATTTTACCCAACGTTGTTAAGCTCAGTAGTCACCCGGTCAAGCATATCCTTAGTCATTTTAGAGTCAAAATCGATGTACACAAGCTGTTTCCACTTGAAAAAAAAAGTCCCCAAGCCATAATAACTTGCATATATGAATGAGGACCTACTATTTCATCCTCTTCTTGATCATATTCATTTCATCATAAGAAAGATCTCTTGCTTTTATTTTTCAAAACTATGGTATTGATAGTGTGGCCTGGAACTTGAATTCCACGAATTATATCAGCCAGAATCCCTTGTCGCAAATTTAAACTAGAAGTCCATCTCTAAAACGAAGAAATTCCTGGTAGAAGGTAATGTAGCTTTCGCCCGAGGTAAATGTTTTGACTGGCTGCGTGGCTCAGCGGTAACTTTCTCGCTTGCAGTGCCCAAGGTTGAAGGATCGAATCCTTGCGCAGTCATCTGGCAGTTGAGGATGCTCAAAGGTGACGGAGCCGTGTCAGTAGATTTATTGGCACGTTAATGATCCCCTTCGGGGCAAAATTTTGGCACCCTGGCGTCTCTAGAGCCCAGAGTACCGTAGTTAAAAGGGATCTAAAACCATTATTATTATTATTATTATTAAAATATATGATGGTAAATGCAGTCGAAATATCATCTGAAGTCCATTTAACGTGCTTTTTTGTGTTGATGATGATATCTAATTGGCTTTTACTCAGCACCCCTGGAAATGTATCAATAACTTACTGGTTTAGTACTACCTGGTGGACCTTTCCCAATTTAGCTGATAAATTCTTCAAGTGTTTTTTCTAGTTTCTCAATTTACTTCTGGGAATCAATAATTTGGGCCCTATTTTGTAAACACTGCTTTCTTAACTGCTCACTTTCTTCTAAAACCCTATTGCAATTATCAAGAAGATTTGCATATCTGTTGTCATCTGTCTGATATTCAAGCGGTGCTTCTAGTTCACTCACTGAATTTTGTTCACTGTCTTCTCTGAGTTGATCTTGAAACAGGTCCTCTGGTTCCTTTTTACTAATCTTTGCACCCTTGATGACGACTCTCGTATACTGGTGTGATCTGGAGTTAAATATAGCGTTGGCAAAGCTGGAAGGAATATCAGAATAACAAAGTTCATATGGGATGTAGGTTACGGTATGTACTAATGTAGCAAGTGGGGAATTTTTAAATAAATAGTAAGCTAATCATCGTGCGTTCATTTATTATTGGATAATGCAGCCATTGTACTTATAAAGCCAGCGCTCCAACCACTCAATACCATGTACGAAATATGTCAAAATATTAACAGCTTTAACATCATCCTAGCAGGTCATCCAAACTTAAGAGTAGACCAGCTAGGCTCATTTAACATTTGGTTTTAGAGTCCTGTGTGTTCTTGACTGTATATTACGCAATTCGGCCATGTAGTCTAATTCAAAGTCTTCACTCTTAAAGTGGAGGGAACATATCCTACTTGTTTGAGGGTTGAAATTATCTTTTCACTTTCATTCATGTTAGATATATGTAACCCAATACTGATCTATGGTTTAAATTAAGCGCCAAGAAGCGCAACGCCCTTGGTGGCGGTTTTAGTTACTAGAATGCTCTTGCCTGTATGTGACCCAATCAGTTAGTTCGTATTAAACATGTATCCTGCATATACGCCCAGTCGTCATTCTCCTGCCTTCTACTTCAACAATGCAACAATCCACAGATTGCGAAGGCATACATACATAATTTATTTGCAAATGGGAATACTGCCCATGGTGGCAAATTACAATAACTACGGTACACAAAACAATTCATTCATACAACCACAAATAAATCATACAACCACAAAATTCTTTAGAAAATTAAGATTAATTAGAAAATAAGTATTAGTTGCTAAAAAATCAGCACTGGTTCCCTTTATAACTTCGAGAAACTGAAGGGGAGAGAAAACTTCATTGACTGGCGTTTCCAGATGAAGAAATTATCTTATGCACGATGATTTTTGGAAGTGCATATCTAGTTATGCAGAAGATGATGAAATGGGCGCAGAGGTTAAGGTAAGGCGCGACGAACGTGCCTTGTGCAAGATTAACCTTATGGTGGAAAAGAGTGTTTTTTCGTACGTCATGGAAGCAAAAACGGCGAAAGCAGCATGGAATTCGCTCGAGATGGCATATGAAGATAAAGGTGCCAACAGGCACACAAAAATTCTTCGCCAACTGTGTTTCACCAAGCTTGAACAATTCAAAACTATGGAAGATTATTTCACCACAGTTTATGGGCTCTCCCAGCGGCTAGCAGCAGTTAAAAACCACTTGATGATGAATTTTTAGGTGCCTTGCCCTTCCAGGGACTACCTGATGACTATGAACCTATGGTTATGACATTAGAAAATTCAGGCGCAGAGTTGACTAGTGACTTTGTGAAATGTAAACTGCTACAGGAAGACAAACGCAGCTCCAGTAAAGAAACAGCACTCTACACTAACAGGAGTGGATTCAAGAATACTAAACCCAAGAAACCGTTCTGGCCACTGGAAACAAGATTGCAACCACCAAAACAAGACAGTAGCACATGAAGCAGATGCCAAGCCACTAGAGAAGAAAGAAGAAGGGTAGGGCTCTACCCACAGCACTTGGAGTTGATACCCACTCAGCAGACAGCTGAAACATGGACTCCGCAGCCTCCAAACACATGACTAGTAGAGTACAGTAGATTGGATGTCAACATTTGATGAAAACAGGGAGGTTGGATATGAAGTCACCATAGCAAATGATTTTAAACTGTATAGTGGCGGCATAGCTGATGGTCTAGTTCAAGCAAATGTTTTTACAAAGGTGAGCGATGTTATTTATGTACCTAACCTTACACCAAACTTGCTCTCTGTGAACAGTATTGTTAAAAAGGGTCATGTTATTGTTTTTGATGAAGAAGGTTGTGAAATGTTTCAAGAGAATTACTGTCAAATTACTGGTGATGTGCAATTATTGATTGAAGAGTCAAATGGACTTTATATCTTTATAACTCAGGTTATGTAAGTGCAAATGCATTAGCAGTGTTTTGTTTAAGTGATGCTAAAATATTTGTTCAAAAAGTTCTAATTCTAGGGAATTGTGCCATAAAAGGTTAGGCCATCTCAATCACGTGGGGGTGAACTTGTAAAAAAATGGTTTGGCTACTGGTATTGATTTTTCGGGTGAAAAGCAGCACTGTGTTCCATGTATAGAAGGGAAACAAGCTCGACAGCACTTCAAGGCCACCAAGCATCGTGCCAAAAACCGACTGGACCTGTTGCACAGTGACCTGTGTGGACCGATGCCTGAGGAATCCTGGGGAGGAGACAGATATTTTCTCACCTTCGTCGATGACCATACAAGGAAGGTTTCTAAAAAGGAAAAGTGAGGTAAGAGAAATCTTTGAACTATTTGCTAATTCTGTTGAAATTGAGTTTGAATGGAAAATCAAGGTCATACGCTCTGACAATAATGGAGAGGATTGTAATAAAGCTATGTATGAATTTTCAAACAGCGTGGCATCAAGCATCAGCTAACAGTAAGGTACACACCAGAGCAAAATGGAACTGCAGAACGCATGAACAAGACTCTGAATGAGAGAGCACTCGCCATGATGCAAGGTGCATCTTGTGACAAACGGATGTGGGCAGAAGCTGGCAATACAGCTCAAATCTTGTCAACAGGTCTCCTACTCGGAAAACACCAAATGCAACGCCAGAACAAATGTGGACTGGAGAGAAAGTAGACCTGACGCACTTAAAAGTGTTTGGTTGTAATGCCTACGTTCATGTTCCAGATCAGCTGAGAAGAAAACTTGATCCCAAGACTGAGAGAATGGTATTTGTTGGGTACTCGGATGAGAAAAAAGCTTACCGACTCCTGTATCCAGTAACCCATGAATAACTCACAGCGAGTGATGTGATTTTTGATGAGATGTCTCTCTCCGGTCTAACAGAATCTCCAGTGGTACTAGGAAATACACCCCTAACCACTGAAGTGAGTAAACCACTATTGACTGCATGTGATGGGGATGTTCCAGATCCAGCTCCACAGCATAATGAAGAAGTGGAAGTTGAGCCTGATCATCAAGATAATCCATCACAGCACAGTAAGGAAGCGCGTCGCTACCCCCAGCGAGAAAGAAGACCAAGACAATATCCTGATTACATTCTGCATTACACTCATGGTTGTGATCCAAATGAACCATGTACAGTAAGTGTAGCCTTGTCATCACCTTACTCTAAGGAATGGCATAAAGCCATGAAGTGCGAAATGGATTCCATGATGGTTAATAAGACATGGGTTTTAGTTCCTAAGCCAGAAGGTAAAAACATTGTACAGAATAAGTGGGTGTTTCAAGCTAAGCGTAATACAAATGGTGATGTTGTAAAATATGAAGCAATGTTGACTTTGTTGAGACATTCTCACCAGGTGTGCGGCATGGCACACTCAGAATGTTGTTTGCTTTAGCGGTTGAATTAAACTTACAGATTGATCATCTTGACATTGAGACTACTTTTCTCAACGGAGAGTTGCAGGAGGAAATATTTATGTGTCAGCCGGAGGGCTTCCAGTTGAAGGGAATGGAATACCAGGTTCGTTTGCTCAAGAGGGCCATTTATGGACTAAAGCAGGCTGCACATAAGTGGCACAGAAAGGCTCATACAGTTCTGTTTGCTTTGGGCTACACAAACAGTCATAATGAGGCATGTGTTTATAGAAATAGTATCGGCAATACTGTAATTCTTGTTGCTCTGTATGTTGATGACTTTTTTGTGTTCCACAACAATCCATAGGAAGTTAGGAAACTAAAAGATGACTTAATACAAAATTGCATGATGAAATACCTTGGACCCGCTGTTCAGGTTCTTGGTATGAATATAGAATGGGACACAGATAACAATATACACAAAATTTCTCAGACGCAGTTCATAAAGAATCTGCTCAATACGTTTGAGATGACTGATGTTAATCCCATTGGTTCTCCTATGGATGTAAATATGAAATTATCTAAAGGCAAAAATGTGGATGATAAACCTTATCAGCAGCTGATAGGTCCACTTATGTACTTGAGAGTGTGTACTAGACCAGATATTGCCTATGCATTGTCATATTTAACTCAGTTTAATTCTTGCCACAGTGAGGAGCATTGGCTTGCAGCAAAAATGGTACTTGGGTATCTTAAATGTACGATAAACCAAGGACTCATTTTTAAGAGCACAGGTTTAGATTTGCAGATGCCAGTTTTTCCACAGATAGTGATAGTAAGTCCTATACTTGTTATCTTTTCAAGCTTGCTAAAGCTGCCATATCATGGAAAGCTCGCAAGCAGAGCTCAGTTGCTACCTCATCGACAGAGGCTGAGTATGTTACTTTGTCAGAGGCTGCGAAGGAAGCAGTTTTTCTTAAGAATCTGATGTTTGATTTGATTGGTTCTGATCAAGGTCCAATACAATTTAATTTGTTAAAGGTGAATGTGATTTGCAGTGTGTGTTGATGGATTGTAATCAAGAAATTGATTTGTATTATGAAAGTCAAAGTACACATAAAATTGCAAAAATCCTGTTTTTCATAGGCGCACTAAACCCATCAACACCAATTATCATTTCCTCAGGGAAAATGTTCAAGAGAGAATCATTTCATTGCACTATTTGTCCACACGAGAAATGATTGCGGATATTCTCACCAAACCTTTACTTTAACAAAACATGTGTATTGTACCCAAGGAATGGGATTGAATTGTTAATTATTACTTAAGTATACATTGTGTTCAAAATTTTTTCCAGAAATTGTATTATGCTTATTGTTAATATTTGAAAGAAAAATAGCACAGTGGCGCCACCTGGTGAAATAGAAATGTACAATAAAGAAGAGAACAAAAGACGAGTCAGTGCAAAGTTTGTGCATGTTAGCGTGACATATGACAAGCGTCTCAAAAGATGATTTGTATTTTGTATTGTATTTCTCACTTGATAAATAAAGATTTACATTAAAACTAACAGGTTATGGACCCAGGCCACGTGTAAATGGTATTGTCTTGTGAGTGGATCCGAAGCTGAGCGCCTGTGGAACACGTGCTGTATTTTTTCTGTGAGTAAGGATAACCTCAAAATGGCAACCGGCAGTGACTACAAAGTTCAAGTGGATAAACTTGAAGGACCTGAAGACTGGGCAAAGTGGAAATGGCATGTGTTGATGGTTTTGCGGTCATATGAACTGGAAAATATTGTTGATGGTTCGAAAAAGTGTCCTGTGTTGCCGGCAGATGCAACTGCGCAACAAAAAGCGGCATATAAGCAGTGGTTGAAAGAAGACGTGAAAGCGGCCAGTTTGCTAGCAGGTGCGCTAGGAAAATCTGTTGCCGAGCTCGTGTTGACGTGCACCAATGCCAGTGAAATTTGGACAAAATTGAGCGCACGGTTCGAACGAAGCAGTACGCGGCGAATGAACATGTTGATCGAGTCATTCTTCCGAGTGACACGTGACGACAAGGAGGACATCAGCACCCATGTTGCGAAGTTACAGAAGCTTTATCAGGATCTGAACGACGAACTCCAAAAGCACAACGAAAACACGTTATCTGAAAGGATATTGAACGGTCGAATTTTATCCACGCTGGGAAAAGAATATGATAATTTCAAGGATGTGTGGGACACGATTCCGACGGAAAATCAAACTGTGAACTTGTTGATTGAAAAATTGTGCACGATTGAACTGCGTGACCAAGGAAACGTGGAATCGACTGCGTTTGTGGTACGTAGTCCTCCCAAGAAGCATTCCCAGTATGGCAGTGGCAAAGGCAGTGCTGATGACAAGTCGAAGAAAAATGTTCAACGAGTAAAGCAGAAGTTTCCATGTTTCAAATGTAAGGAATTGGTCCATTGGGCAAGTGAATGTCCAGTGAAGAAGAAAGAGGGTGACACTAGAAACAAAAATAAGGAGAACAATGCTTCGTTTCTGACACATGCTATGAGTGCGTTAGACGGCGACTTTGTTCAAGCCGACGAGTGGTACTGCGACAGTGGCGCCACAAATCACATCACCGCGAACAAACAGTATTTTACAACATACGTCAAGTTTGCTGCTCCAGAGAAGATTTTGCTAGGAAAACGAGGTGTGAGCATGCTAGCTCACGGCAAAGGAACTGTAAACATTCAAGTGCGGCTGAACAACGCTTGGTTGAGTGCTGAGATTACTGAAGTTTTGTATGTTCCCGATGCAATGACTCATCTGTTTTCTGTGAAAGCTGCTGCAGGGAAAGGTTTCTGTGCAAGACTTGAGGACCAAACTGTTAGAATTGAAGACAAGGTTACTGGAAAGGCGTTGATGGCTGGACGTGTGAGTCATGGTCTGTATGTACATGACATGCGCGTCGTGAAACCGGCGCAACCAATTCAAGTGAATTTATCTACATCGTCGGACAAACTGCAGATGTACCATGAACGATTTGGTCATCAACACAAAGCGCATGTCAAGAATGTACTGAAGCAGATGAACATCAATGTAGACATGTGTAAAGAGGATTTCTGCGATGGATGTGCACTGGGAAAAATGCATCGACTGTCATTCAAGACACGAATGAATCGACCAACAGCCACCGGTGAACAAATCCACGCCGATGTGAATGGACCAATGTCTACTGAATCTCTTGGAAAGGCTCGCTACTACGTATGTTTCATGGATGATTTCAGCAAGTTTCGACGAGTTTTCTTTTTAAAGCACAAAAGTGAAGTGTACACCGTTCTGGAACAGTTCCTGAATTAAGCCAAAACAAATGGACACGTCGTGAAGCTGTTCAGGTGTGATGGAGGAAAAGAATTTGATAACAAGAAGGTTTCTGAACTACTCGCAAGCAGAGGCATAGAACACAGCATTACTACGCCGTACACACCACAACAAAACGGAGTTGCGGAACGTGAAAATCGGACGATTGTGGAGTGCGCAAAATCTATGCTGAATCC
Source organism: Meconema thalassinum (assembly GCA_946902985.2). Taxonomy (NCBI): domain Eukaryota; kingdom Metazoa; phylum Arthropoda; class Insecta; order Orthoptera; family Tettigoniidae; genus Meconema; species Meconema thalassinum. Next base: position 165,433,981 of record OX336389.2, read on the forward strand.
CAGCAACTGAACGAAACAACTTTGGGCTGAAGCCTGCAACACTGCGGTGTACCTCCTGAATAGCACTGTGAAGTCATCCATTGAAAACAAATCTCCCTATGAATTGTGGTATGGACGACCAGTGGGAAGTCTCAGTCATTTGAAGATCTTAGGAACAGAATGCTACGTGCATATCGACAAGAATTTTCGCTCAAAGTTCGACGACAAAGCTGTTTTTGGACATCTGGTTGGGTACGTGAACGACAGGGATGGATTTAGAGTCTGGATTCCAACTCAGGGAAATGTTGTTCTAAGTCATGATGTGAAATTCAAACCTGAAGTTGTCTGCAATCTGCGCGCCAACGCCGGAAAGGTTGAAGTCACGCTTGAAGAACGTGTGGAGAGGAATCAGTCTAACTCATCGTCTGATGTAGGCCTACAGAGGAGGTCAGAGTCAGATGAGAACTTAAGCGAAATTGAAGATTTTGCTTCGGCATCCAGTTCCGGAGGAAGCGAATATGAGGAAGAATGAGAGACTGAAGAAAGAAGGAAAAGCAAACGTGAACGTAAGAAGCCATCGTGGATGATCAGTGGACATTACATGTACATGGCTGGACCATCTATCGTTGAAAAGAATCCTGACTCATACTCTGAAGCGCTGCAGTCTAGTGATAAAAATCAGTGGCTGAAAGCAATTAATGAAGAATTGGAGTCCTTAAAGGAAAATGTTACCTGGAAATTGGTTGAGCGTCCGAATGGTGCACGGGTCCTGAAAAATCGGTGGGTCCTTCGACAGAAGACAACGGACAGTGGAGAAGTTCGCTTCAAGGCACGATTGGTAGCCAAAGGCTATGTGCAACAGCAGGGAATCGATTATGAGGAAACATTCAGCCCTGTTGCACGGTATGATACCATTCGAGCTCTGTTGGCAGTTGCTGTTGAAAAGGAGATGAAACTTGGTCAATTTGATGTCAAGACGGCCTTCTTGAACGGCGAGCTTGAAGAAGATGTGTTCATGGAACAGCCAGAAGGTCATCAGGACGGTACTGGCCGAGTGTGTCATCTAAAAAGAAGCTTATATGGTTTAAAACAGGCTCCACGCTGCTGGAACAAGCGTTTCAAGAAATTCATGGAGAAAGCTGGATTCAAAAACAACAAAGCTGCTCCTTGTCCCTTTTACAGCAACAAAAATGGAAAGTGGTTGGCTGCTGTAATCTTTGTGGATGATGGTCTGGTAATTGGCAACGAAGAAGAAATCGAGCAGTTCATGGGAAAACTTCAGCAGGAATTTCACACGACCAGAGGATCTCTCAACAATTTCCTGGGCATGAAGATACAACAAAACCATGATGGATCAATTTCAATCAGTCAAGAGGATTATACGAGGGAAATCCTAGAAAAATTTGGAATGGCCGAGTCAAATGGAGTGTCTACCCCAGTTGGACGCGAAGAAAGTGAAGACGGAGAAAAGGTTTCGGCCAGGGTTCCTTATCCTGAGGCGGTGTGATCCTTGATGTACCTGACTACAGCTACACGTCCAGATATCGCATTCGCGGTCAACAAAGCTACTCGAGCCATGGAGAATCCTACAGTTCAAGACTGGAGTCAAGTGAAACGGATATTTCGATATTTAAAGAGCACAGTGAACCATGGAATCGTCTATAGGAAAGAGGACGTTTTGAAGGTCTACAGTGATGATGACTACGCCGGTGACAAGAGGACGAGACGTTCAACGACGGGTGTCATTTCGACCTACAATCATGCAGCTGTATCGTGGAGAAGTCAGTTACAGAAGTCTGTGTCAACGTCGACAACTGAAGCTGAAATTGTGTCTGCAAGTGAAGGAGCAAAGGAGTTGATTTGGCTGAAAAGACTGTATCTGAATTACTGGGAACTGCTGACAAACCTCCTACGCTTTACATCGACAATGCTGGTGCAGTTAAATTGGCTAAAAATCCGGAGTACCATCGAAAATCCAAGCATATTGAGGTACGTCATTTCTATGTGAGGGAAAGATTTTTGGACGGAGACCTTGAGCTGGAGCACATCGACGGGACCAATCAATTAGCTGATCTTCTAACTAAACCTCTGGAGAGGGTCAGATTCGAGATGCTGCGTGAGAGGATTGGCGTGCAGAAGATGGCATCTTAGAGGCTGAAAAGTGTTCAATAATTCATCTTGTTTATTTTTTTTATTTGTATTTGATTTTTCTTTGGAGGAAGTGTTCATATTTGAAAGAAAAATAGCATAGTAGCGCCACCTGGTGAAATAGACATGTACAATAAAGAAGAGAACAAAATACGAGTCAGTGCAAAGTCTGTGCGTGTTCGCGTGACATGTGACAAGCGTCTCAAAAGATTTGTATTTTGTATTGTATTTCTCACTTGATAAATAAAGATTTACATTAAAACTAACACTTATGTAGGGTACTCTATGATTGAAGTCGGTTGACAAATGTCTATTACATTCTATATCAGGCTATGCAACATTGCACCCAAGAATAGTAATGTTATATGTACCTCCTATAAAGTTTCGCTGAAGGAGAATGAACATTTCGTACAATGTGACGGATAGTGTGGTGAAATGTTTCATCTATACTGTACTCGTGTGACAAACGCCGTATTTAAAGCAATGGTTGCAAATCCGGGCGAAATTCTGTGGCATTGTAAACAATGCAAACATAACTCTAATTCAACCAAGACAGCTACATCTAGTTTTCAGACGAATAAGGTCAAACCAGACACTGCAAGCGAATGTAAAGCGGTTAACAATATGCAACAAGTGCTAAAATATGTTTGTAGCTCTCTGGAGTATTGGGTAGATTATAGGTTAGGGAATAACCCACCCACCAAGGGAAGATGATGAAAAGAAGGAAGTAGATTTGGGATTGGAAAAGAAGGATAGAAGAATAGGAGGAGAGTCCCACAAAAGTTATTAATTTGACTTTTAATCCATTTAGAAGCGGTTGCCACCGCAAATATGTGCTCGGATACCTAAAATGGCTACGAGCTTGGTCGAGGCTAACGGGAGCCGCAGATAAGGTTTGGGCAGTTTGCCAGAGAGAACCTGTAGTGTATTTCCTCCCAAGCACGAAGGAAAGTACTATAGGGAAGGGGGATGATCTGGCCAGACAAATAGTAAAAGCTTTATTATATATGAACGAGGGCATAAACCTAGGAAGAGCTAGGAAAGCCAGGATCCTGCCTAACTGTATTGTCAGAGAAATGATGAATCCAAAAATAAATATTCAATTTATTTAACAATGCAGGAAGTTTGAGGAAATTAACAATTATGCAATATAAATTTTAATTAACATAGTTAATTTGAACTTTTTAATAAATAGGGTCGCAGACCTCTCCACATCAAACAGTTGCTCCAGGCAATTGACAATTTTTAAGGTTTTTTAACCGTGTATTAAAATCTTGGTAAGATTTCATAAATAGGCAAAATGGAATAATTAAAGTTTTAACATTTACAGGAGTACAAGCAGTGTACTATATGAAACCTCTGAAAGAACATTCTAACGAGAATAACAACTTCGAAGATAACAAAATGGAAAACATAAAGAATAAAAAGGAAGTTCCTACAACTTCTTATATTTATACAGAATTACTTTGTGAGATTTATACAAAGAGAGCAGGTCACTTACTGTGAACCTGAAAAGTTAATCAGAAGGAAGGTTCTAGACCTCTTATACTTTGAAAAAGACTCGCCAGTCAAATGAGGCAGTTTTCATTTAGCGAGACCAAAAAAAATAACTCACTCAAGAGTTGAGAGAATTGTTTTCCCTGCTTTTGAAGGGAGGAACAATGTAAATTTAAAACTTGTATCACACAAGAAATTATGCAGAATTTAATTAATGTTAAACTAGCAAAGTTGGAAGGGTACTTCGTGAGTAACACCTTATAGACAGTTACAATTTTATAAATAATGGTTGTTAGTAGAAGGTTAAGGAAAGATCATGGGGATATAGGATCAATGTTCATGGCCGTATTTAAAATAACCGGACGATCGCGACGCGGTAGAAACGTGGAGAAAGCACTGATTATCACTATTGTCTGTAAAGATGGATGCAAAGTTCACCAGAGAAACACTGAAGCTCATGAGAAAAAAAGTTATTGCAATTATGGAGATAACTGATTGCACTATGTAAGTGAAAGTCTATTTCTCGAAAAAGTCGTGATTTACAATTAAATGCGCCAGAGAATGTTCTAGAAGTTCCAACGGTGGAGGAAGTTAGCTATTGCAAAAATTTATAAGGAAGATTCCTCATTTTAACTAGTAGTTTCACAAGTGCGTGTCAATACTTGACGGCAAGACTCGCAGATAGAGAACAAGATCTCGAAGGTTCCAGAACGACCTTAGCAGAAAATGGGGTTGAGAAAATCCAACGGAGGAAATAACTTTGTAATTATAGACAGCGGGTATTAGATAATATCCCACGTAGCGAGAGGGTTTCTCGTTTAAATAGCTTAAGAAAAGCTCCTTTTAGTAAGGTTGGCTTACAAGAAAAAGCTCAACATTGCAAATCCCACGAAGAGTGATTATTGCCCCAAAGTAAATAGTTTCACACTGCCTATAAATTATAATTAAAATCACTTGGAAGTTAAAACCATGAAGATGAGGTTAAAACTTTTTTAAAAAGGTACTTATCTTGATTTCATGTTGAAGTCGAAGATTTCGATGATGATTACTTAGCCAACATGGCGTAGAAGAGGTTGTGCCTCTTGGTTTGAGGAGGCTAAGCTCGAGCGGAGCTTTGACTGTACGAGTCAACTGCAGACGAAGAAGTGAGTGCAGCTCAGCGGAGCACGGAGAGACCACGGAAGGGGGAGAGAGTGGGGGTAGGAAAACAAAAGGTATACATAACAGCATAACCAACTTTAAAGAAAAAAAATAATCTTCTTTTGCTGAGCTGGTCTTCAAAGAGTTGACAACAGTATCTGGTAGCCAAATAGATGTGGAATTCCTCTTGCGCGAGGAAGAGTTGAAGAGCTTCAGAGATTTGTTGTCATATGACGCTAGGTGGATCACAGAATATATATCTGAAACATACTCACACAAAATATAAGAAATTTGCACATAGAGGAGAAAACAAATGATCACTGTTGGTGTTTGACAAAAAGGAAGGAAAGAACGTGCAAAAGCATTCAAATTTGTAATCTCAGGTACCGTGCATTCCAAGAATGCACCATACTGGGAGGGCCAGACACCAACAGGGAACAAATAAGCAATTAAACATTTAAGAGTGATACAGTAATTAAAGAAAAGTGGTCTTGTGATCTGACCATTATTGGTCAAGACTCTGAATACCCTGACTCTCCTATCTCTTCCAGGGTAACACTTAGTCACTTTTCCAAAAGGCCAGACTAGGGGGGGTGAAACATCCCTAACTAAGACCAAGTCCCCTACTTTAATGTCGGGACTGGAAAGAAACCACTTCTGCCTCCGTTGCAAGGAAGTTAAATATTCCAAGTTCCACCTTTTCCAAAAAGAATTACGGAGGGCTTCAAGTTTCCGCCAAGCAATAGGTAAATCAGAATCCCTGAAAGAAATGGGAAGGGGAGGAGGGGCAGAGAGAGAAGGGCGTGTAAGACAGTGACCAGGTGTGAGTGGAAGGAGGTCATCAGGGTCATTAGAAAGCGGAGTTAAAAGGCGAGAATTATCAACACTTTCAATCACAAAATAGCTGGAAACTGAGGGAAATAAAGCACTAGTAAAGATTGCGATACGATGAGAAAGAAGAATTGGCAAGTTTAAACAAAGCGTATATAAACAAGTACATCTGTTCAGGACAAGAATATACCAAATAAACAAAGGAACTATGCGAGTAGAAAGCAAGAACGCCATATGTAACAAACGAGTAGCCATAAACAATGACCTCAAGTTATAATGAGTATCAAAGGGGTTACTCAGAAAAATACTTAAGTCAGCGAAAAACGTGACATGACAATCATGAATACAAAAACACATCGAATGTGACGTCGAGAAAAAACAAGTTTGTTCATCAATGAACATTAAGATCGCAAAATATGCAAGCAAAGTGCAATACATAAGCAAAGTGGAATACATGAACGCGTGAGAAATACGCAACGAAGTTTTGAAACAGGGATCGAAACAATTGTAAGATACGAGCGTGAGTAAGTGAACGACGTAAACAAGCAAGGCCTTGACACACATAGTACAACGAGATAAGGCATATAAATAGCTGAACGAGTCCTTAAGCGGAACAAGTTTATTTTGGGAACTAGGTAAACAGCTTCCGTACTTGCAGTAGCGACTCACCAGACAATGCTTGGCAATCAGCCAAAGTTGAGATAAGAGAAACTTGTTTTGAACTGTGTCAATCATACAGGAAATAAACAACGACTGGGCATTCCTCAGACTGGTATACACACGAGTCTCAAAAACAAGCAGTTCAAAGTGCACACACACTAATTGAGTCAGCTGTAACTTAAAGCAGAACGAGTAACACGACATGCAGTCAATCGTAACTTGGACGTGAAAAAGCAATTTAAAGCTATATGAAATAAAGTAGGACATCAATTTCGCATAATTGAGAGGATCACGAAATCGAACAATTTTCAACAAAAAGAAGCTTAATTCTTCCGAGCAAAGAAGACAAGCTGGGACATTGAGACGAAGGTTATGCATAAGAATAGTTATTCTAGATGCTATAGAATTCAGAGTTTCAATCGGTTTCATGAGCGACTTCCAATTGCGAGGAAGGGGGGAGGAGCCGGCCGTGGCCATCCTTCTACATAACGAAAGAAGTGAAACATAGCGTACAGCAAAGTGATGGTGACTGATAGCCATGGTTTTACACAAGGGGAAGATAGTTTTCGAGGAATAGTTTAAGCAATTAACTGCTATAAAAAATGACATAAGAAGATAGACGAAATAACACAAAGCAAGGCGAACTTGAATTGCCATTTTGTGCGGGAAGAAAGAAAAACCATTTAAACAACTTACGGGGTTAGCGCAGTTATTCACGATAAGACATCGTTTCGACAAGTGGTTTTCAAAAATATTGAGATTTGAAACATGAGCGTTCTCTTTTTCAGAAATGGGATTTATGTCAGCTGTGACGAAATGACATTGTGCTTTGGTTTGAACACTGGTATGTTTGATTTCGCCAGTGATAACCCAACCAAAATCGGTGTCTCTAGCGACCACGGTTGAAGATAACTTGCGTGTTTGTTTGCGAATGCAGTTCCAAAAGACATTGGCACTGAAAAGCACATCAATGGGACCTTGAGCATTAAACTGAGGATCGGCTAACCTTAAGTGCGAGGGAATGTTTAAACCGGAAGTATTAATGGAGTGACTTGGAGTGTCCTTGCCAATACTGGTAAGAATGAGACAGTTTAAATTAAGATTGGTGTTTCTTTGGCAAACGTCTCTGATTTTCAATTTTGAAGACTGCAAAACTTGAGTTTTCAAATTGTCAATGCCGGTCACATTGATAGAAGTAGGCGATGACGAAAGACCTAGTTTTTTAATCAACGATTGCGAAACAAAGTTGTGCGTTGAAGCGGAATCGAGAAGACCACGGGTTTTGAACCAATTTCCAAATCTATCTTGGATTTCAAATTGTACAGTGGTCAACAGGGTTTGCGCACTGTGAAAAGTTTCGGCGTGGGAAATGCAGGAAGAAGCATTAGTTTGTTCGGAGCGGCTCTGCAAGGAGCTTAAAGAGGCAGGTGCTGATGACCTCGATTTATCGTGAACGTGCAATAAAGAATGATGCGGTTTTTTACAATGAAAACAGAGATTTAATGACGTACAGTTCGAAGAAGAATGCTTAGGTGATAAGCAGTTGAAACAATGCTTGCTGTTTAAGACAAACTTTCTTCGATCTTCGACAGACAATTCTTTAAAGGATTTGCACAAATACAATGTGTGAAGCTTTTTACAGAGCGTGCATTTTAACGATTTGTTAAGCGGCCTGATATCTTCTCTTGGATTATTGAAAGAAGAACGGGTTTGTTTGTTTTCGACAACTAGGGGCTGATGTCCCTTTGAAGAAGCAAGTTTTTTTTCAAAAATTTGACACTGAGGATTCGTTTCGACTTTTTCGCACTGAAATGCGAGTGCTGTAAGGAATTGACATCGACTGTTGAGAAACGAAACGAGGTGTTCGAACGAATGTTCCTTGTTGTAGGCGAGTTCGATCTCCCAGGCTTTCAGTGTCGAAAAATCGAATCTTGATGTAGCTAGGTGAATAAGTATGGTGTCCCATGTTTGGACAGGCTGTTTTAGCTGGTATAACGCTCTGACATTTAACTGCATAGAATCTAAGAGGTCTCTTAAAGATGTGACGTCATTAGGTTTGACGGCAGGTAAGTTGAAGAGACAGCGGATATGACGAGCGACACTCAACCTTAAATTGCCATATCTCTCTTTAAGGAGATTAAAGGCGATGTGGTAGTTGTCTGCGCTTAAAGGCAGTGACTCTACCAAGGTCAAGGCCTCTGATTCCAAAGAAGTGCGGAGGTAGTAAAATTTATGTATGTCTGGGATCTCGATATTTTCATGAATTAAAGAGCAGTAAAGTTCGTAAAAAGAATACCATTCACCTTCCTTGCCTGAGAAGTGCGGTAGGCTTATCTTGGGAAGTAACGGTTTCGGTTTGTTCTCGTGAACTGAAGCAGGTGCGAACTGGGCCGGATTGATGACCCTAGTGTCCGGTTCTGAGATATTGCGGATCAGTTGGTGGGCCTTTGCAATTCCTTCAAAGTACAAGGGTTCGACCTCATCCCGGTCCAATTGCAGTTCTGGACAAGCGGATTCAATCTCGGTTTGAATTTGGTCATAATAATCATAAGACCGTTCGTACAACTTAAGGCGATGAGTCAAGATATCTAAATCACACTCGGCGGGATTTAATTTGCTGATGAAATTTCGGAATCTAGTGAGTTGCCCTTTATAAGAAGAACGTCTAGCAATGAGAGTTTCATCTTTTTCGGCAGGAGCCATGACAAAAATAATAAATTGAAATACAACTCACGAAACTGTAGAACCTTGGAGATGCTGTCAAGTTTGCAGCAGAGAATGGGTCGAAAGAACAGGACACACCATAGGAGACAGGAGCGGCCTCTTTCCCGTTCACAGGCTTTGCATGACGTAGATATAGCTGAAAGATCCAAAGGAGATATTAAAAATTTGCAAAGTATTGTCAAATGACACTTGACAAACAATAGAAATAACAAATGGACTCTCCCGGGTTTCTGGTACCAAATTTTGGGTAGATTATAGGCTAGGAAATAACCCACCCACCAAGGGAAGATGATTAAGAGAAGGAAGTAGATTTGGGATTTGGAAAAGAGGGATAGAAAAATAGGAGGAGAGTCCCACAAAATTAATAAGTTGAGGTTTAAACACACTTAAGGGCGATTGCCACAGAAATTCAGTGCTCGGATACCTAAAGTAGGTACGAGCTTGGTCGAGGCTAACGGGAACCGCAGCTAGGACTTGGGCGGTTTGCAAGAGAGAGGCTTTAGTACATTTCCTCCCGAGCATGTATAAAAGTACTATGGGGAAGGGTGATGGTCTGGCCAGACAAATAGTAAAAGCTTTATTATATATGAACGAGGGCATAAACCTAGGAAGAGCTAGGAAAGCCAGGATCCTGCCTAACTGTATTGTCAGAGAAATGATGAATCCAAAAATAAATATTCAATTTATTTAACAATGCAGGAAGTTTGAGGAAATTAACAATTATGCAATATAAATTTTAATTAACATAGTTAATTTGAACTTTTTAATAAATAGGGTCGCAGACCTCTCCACATCAAACAGTTGCTCCAGGCAATTGACAATTTTTAAGGTTTTTTTAACCGTGTATTAAAATCTTGGTAAGATTTCATAAATAGGCAAAATGGAATAATTAAAGTTTTAACATTTACAGGAGTACAAGCAGTGTACTATATGAAACCTCTGTAAGAACATTCTAACGAGAATAACAACTTCGAAGATAACAAAATGGAAAACATAAAGAATAAAAAGGAAGTTCCTACAACTTCTTATATTTATACAGAATTACTTTGTGAGATTTATACAAAGAGAGCAGGTCACTTACTGTGAACCTGAAAAGTTAATCAGAAGGAAGGTTCTAGACCTCTTATACTTTGAAAAAGACTCGCCAGTCAAATGAGGCAGTTTTCATTTAGCGAGACCAAAAAAAATAACTCACTCAAGAGTTGAGAGAATTGTTTTCCCTGCTTTTGAAGGGAGGAACAATGTAAATTTAAAACTTGTATCACACAAGAAATTATGCAGAATTTAATTAATGTTAAACTAGCAAAGTTGGAAGGGTACTTCGTGAGTAACACCTTATAGACAGTTACAATTTTATAAATAATGGTTGTTAGTAGAAGGTTAAGGAAAGATCATGGGGATATAGGATCAATGTTCATGGCCGTATTTAAAATAACCGGACGATCGCGACGCGGTAGAAACGTGGAGAAAGCACTGATTATCACTATTGTCTGTAAAGATGGATGCAAAGTTCACCAGAGAAACACTGAAGCTCATGAGAAAAAAAGTTATTGCAATTATGGAGATAACTGATTGCACTATGTAAGTGAAAGTCTATTTCTCGAAAAAGTCGTGATTTACAATTAAATGCGCCAGAGAATGTTCTAGAAGTTCCAACGGTGGAGGAAGTTAGCTATTGCAAAAATTTATAAGGAAGATTCCTCATTTTAACTAGTAGTTTCACAAGTGCGTGTCAATACTTGACGGCAAGACTCGCAGATAGAGAACAAGATCTCGAAGGTTCCAGAACGACCTTAGCAGAAAATGGGGTTGAGAAAATCCAACGGAGGAAATAACTTTGTAATTATAGACAGCGGGTATTAGATAATATCCCACGTAGCGAGAGGGTTTCTCGTTTAAATAGCTTAAGAAAAGCTCCTTTTAGTAAGGTTGGCTTACAAGAAAAAGCTCAACATTGCAAATCCCACGAAGAGTGATTATTGCCCCAAAGTAAATAGTTTCACACTGCCTATAAATTATAATTAAAATCACTTGGAAGTTAAAACCATGAAGATGAGGTTAAAACTTTTTTAAAAAGGTACTTATCTTGATTTCATGTTGAAGTCGAAGATTTCGATGATGATTACTTAGCCAACATGGCGTAGAAGAGGTTGTGCCTCTTGGTTTGAGGAGGCTAAGCTCGAGCGGAGCTTTGACTGTACGAGTCAACTGCAGACGAAGAAGTGAGTGCAGCTCAGCGGAGCACGGAGAGACCACGGAAGGGGGAGAGAGTGGGGGTAGGAAAACAAAAGGTATACATAACAGCATAACCAACTTTAAAGAAAAAAAATAATCTTCTTTTGCTGAGCTGGTCTTCAAAGAGTTGACAACAGTATCTGGTAGCCAAATGGATGTGGAATTCCTCTTGCGCGAGGAAGAGTTGAAGAGCTTCAGAGATTTGTTGTCATATGACGCTAGGTGGATCACAGAATATATATCTGAAACATACTCACACAAAATATAAGAAATTTGCACATAGAGGAGAAAACAAATGATCACTGTTGGTGTTTGACAAAAAGGAAGGAAAGAACGTGCAAAAGCATTCAAATTTGTAATCTCAGGTACCGTGCATTCCAAGAATGCACCAAGTATGAATCAAAAAACTTTGATGAACTCTTAGAGCAAAATATCACTCTAAAATCTTGCATTGATCAACTCACCCTAGAGGTAAACAACAATAAAGTTGAGAATGGCTTGCTTAAAGAACAAAAAAGGCATCTTAAAAGGCAAGTTAATGACATGGAGCAATACTCTAAGAATTACAACCTTGAAATCGCCGGGATACCAGTCTCCGAACACGAGAATGTGTATGATATTGTGGCTCAGGTGGCAGGTGCAGTTGGTGTTGAAATTGAAACTGATCGAGACATTGAATGTTGCCACCGACTTCCAGCCTTTACAGATAAGGAGGGCAAGAAGAAAACGCCCCTCATAGTAGCAAAATTTTATTCCCGTCAAGCAAAAGACATGATTATGAGCAAAAAACGAAAAAATGGGAATCTTCTTTGCACAGATGTCAAGTTAATCGGAGACTCGCCAGTGTATGTAAATGAACATTTAACCAAAGACAACCAAAACTTATATTGGCTTGCCAGGAATTCTAAACAGACGATGAATTACAAATTCGCATGGACCAACAACGGGAATATCTTCATGGGGAAAAATGAAAATAGCCCGATTCTACAAATCAAGACTGCAGCTGACCTACCAACAGTTCATGGGAATCAAGGAAACAGAAGGTATGTTTGCCTTTGGCAAGTGATCAATCAATATTTTATGAAATTCTGTTTCTAAGTGAGTGTAAAATAATTATGGAAGTACCCTGAAATAAAACAACTACGGTATGAAATCAGATAACGAAGTAAGAGAGTGTGCGTCCCTGACTTCAAAGGACTATGCAGTAATCATCGCTGGAGCAAACGACGTCTATAGAAACGAGAGTAAAAAGGTAATCAAAGATTTAAACGGTACATTGCCATCCATGCATAACACTAATGTCATTATTATAAACATTCCGCAGAGATACGATTTAATTCCCAAATCATGTGTAAATGTAGAAATAGAGGCTATAAATGGAAAAATTCATAACATTTGTAAGAGTTTTCCAAATGTCCAAATTATAGATGTAAGTAAATTAGACAGGAAGTTCCACACTCGGCATGGCCTACACTTAAATAGGTTAGGAAAAGAGTATCTTAGTGATGAAATCTGCAAAATTGTAAATTCAAATGGTAAGAATAGTTCAACAGTAATATCTTTAGAGTGGAAGCAGGGAAACTGGTAGATCTTTTGATGGCAAAATTTACTGAGTGCAACAATGGTATTTCGGATTTGTCGAGCAACAATAATAATAACAATTATTATGATAATAATAATGTAAATAAATCACCAACACAAGCTTGCAAAAGTAACAAATTTAAAATTAACCACCAGAATGTTCAGTCTCTCTATAATAAAATTGATTACATAAATCTAATGCTTAAAAATGAACTTAAAGACATCTCAGCACTATGTATTTCAGAACATTGGCTGAAAGAGGAACAACTCGAATTAATTCAATTCCCAGGGTTTATACTAGCTAGTAAATACTCTAGATCTAATATTAGCCATGGTGGTACTTGTTTCTTCTTAAGAAATAATTTAGATCATGAATAGTTAACAGCTTATGATTATCTAATTATGGAACAGGATTTTGAATTCTCTGCCGTAAAAATACAGCAGTTTAAGTTAATAATTGTATGCTTATACCGTTCTCCGTCAGGAAAGTTTCCTTTATTTATAGATAAATTAGAATTGTTACTCAATAACATAAGCAAAGAAAATTTCGATATAACAATTTGTGGGGATGTAAATGTGGATTTCTTAAAATGTGATAGAAATTGTGAATTATTAACACAGTTGCTAATTTCCTATGGACTGAAACCTACAGTAAATACCCCAACAAGAAAAACAAAATTTGGTAAAACCACTCCTGATCAAATTTTTATAAATACAGATAAATATCACCATTCAATAGAAGTCTATTGTCCGGGTTTTAGTGACCACCATGGACAAATACTGTGTTTTGAAGTACCCGAAACAATCAATAATAATGATAATGGAGTAAAATCAAAGTGCAGGTCATTCACTGAAACAAATGCTACATATTTCAATGACTTATTAAAAAAGGAAACCTGGTCAGAAATTTAAAAACTAGAAAATGTAAATGATAAATTTAATGCATTTAACAGTACCCTAAAACACTATTTTGAAACAGCGTTACCTCTTAAACAAAGAACTATTCAAAATAACAAAACTGGCAATTGGATAACAACCGGGATTATAAATTCATGTCAAAGAAAGAATTTTCTACACAAATTATATAAACAATAACACACAACACCTGAATTCAATTTATACTACAAAAAATACACTAGCATATTAAATAAGGTAATAAGACTAGCAAAAAAATGCATAATGATAATTTTATTTCCCAATCATCTAATAAAAACAGGGCTATGTGGTCCGTGATAAGGAAAGAAACTGGAAAATCTGCCAAAATACAAAGGAACATTACACTGACCAGAAATAATAAAGTGATTAATAATCCAGAGGAAATAGCAAACACTTTTAATGACTATTTTCTGGAAATTCCACAAAAATTATTAAATAAATCACCACTAATAAAGACAACTGGTATGCTAGCAAAGAACACGAAGATCCCTAGGTTTGATATCTCCAAACTTAAAGAAGACAGCACTAGTTACCAAGAGAGGCTGGTTCATAATACCAACAGGACTAACACATCTACAAAATGGGATCCGCTTAGGGATGCCATAACAGTAGCGGCTCAGGAAACAATCCCCAATAGACCTAAAGGGAACACGCATCCGTGGTGGTCCAGCGAATGTGATAAAGCTATAGAAGCCAGGCGACTAGCGTGGATCAAATGGAATGTACATAAGAACGAAGTTAATTTACAAGCCTTTATTGCACAAAGCAAAACTACGTCAAGAATCATAAGAGGGGCCAAGAGGAAGCACAACCAGGAACTGATTAAGCAGGCAGAGGAGGATTTTGTAAGGAACAACTCTAGAGATCTATACAAAAGGCTCAAGCAACAAACAACCCAATTCGCGTCCCCTACCTTACACCTCCAGAGACCAGATGGATCCATGTGTCTTAATGACAGCGATTGTACCAAGACCCTAGCTAACTACTTCAAAGGACTCTTAAATGCAGAAGAACCTATTGAGCGTCTCCAAGTTACAGAACCAGCTAACCCTAATACTGAGTATATCGCTCCTCCAACCTATGAAGAAGTCAGAGGTATAATTAAACTACTCAAGAATAATAAAGCTTCTGGGGAAGACGGGATAGTAGCAGAAATGCTAAAACATGCCGGAGAACACACCTTCAGGAGCATAATTCTGGACATATGGACTAGTGAGAGGCTCCCAGATGATTGGACGTCAGCCATTATCCATCCAATCCACAAGAAGGGAAGCAAAACAGATCCCAGTAACTACAGAGGAATATCACTCATTGCTGTTACCTATAAGATATTTTCCAAGTTTCTGGAACGCCATGTAACGAGACAGCTGGATAAAGAGTTAGGAGAATATCAAGCAGGGTTCAGAGCATCGAGGTCCTGTACCGAGCAGATACACAATCTGAAGACCATCCTTCAATACAGCAAGTAGCTATATTTGTCGACTTCCAGAAAGCATACGACTCAGTGGACAGAATTACTCTTTTTAACACCTTGAGAGAACTAGGACTCAACGACAAGATCAATAGGCTGGTGCAAGCCACCCTGCACAACACCACAGCCAGAGTAAAGTTTAGAGGTCAGCTCTCGGAGAGTTTCACCATTAAAACAGGTTTTTTTTTTGTTTTTTTTAAACAGGGGTGAGACAAGGAGACGGCATCTCATGCATATTATTTAATTGTCAAGAGTTTAGTGCTTTTCAGTCGGTCAACACGAATGTACCCAAATGAGATGGGTTATGCCCTAATCCTGAAATAAATTACTTGAGATTAATAAAACACTAGGATGACCAGTTTCGATCGTCAAGCGATCATCATCAGATCCATTACACTTAGGCTATAAAATCTATGTTTGAAATACAGGTGAAAATATTTACAATATGTACAATTATTTAGTTGCAGTATTGGTACTGCAACTGTCAGTGTATGCTAAATGCAGTATATATGTTAGGTGAAATGGTAAATGGTGATAGCTATCCGGAGTTTGTACTTTAGAGAGATTATATGGTTGTAAACTATGGTTAAACTATAAAATTTTAGGCTAACTACTTATCTGATTGTCTTCCGTACTACAGCTACTCGCAGTTTTCGTGCTCACTGGAACTCACTGTGCGGTCGACTGCGGTGGTTATCTTAACGACTGTTTTTTTCCCTGCCTTCTCCCCCCTACCCCTACGTGCTGTGGGGAGTGATAGCGATGTGTTTATGTGAGGTGTTGCCAACCTAGATAAGATGAATGTTATTGAATGAGGTGGGTCTACAACTATTAAAGACCGTGAATTAGCCCTCGCCACGCGTGGAGCATTACCCATTCGAACTAAGCGTTGACGGTCTTATGAGGACATCCCGGCACCTTTAATACTGCCGCGAATATGGGCCTTGGTTTATTGCAGAAGAAAAGTACATCGTACACCTGATCCAGATAACATTTACCTATTAAAAAACCCCTAATTTCCCCCTGACAATCAGTCTAATCAGTCTAATCACCCCAGTACGCACAAACTAGCGGGTTTCAATTCAATGGTGCACAGGGTTTTAACATACCCATGTCAAAAGACAACTATAATAAGGAAATAAGAACTATTAAGCAAATAGCAAAGGAAAACAACTTCCCGCCAAGCAAAATAAACCAAATTATAGCCAAGCATAAAAATAAAGATAAAACGATTCCCAAACCGGACAGTAATGAGAAAAAATTTGCGCGTTTCAACTATGTGAATGCGAATACATATAAAACCACTAACCTATTCAAAAAGCAAGGCATAAAGATAGCTTTCACGACGAAAAACACAACCGCTAGGCACCTCCAAAATAGTCATCTAAATAAACGTGACTCGTATTCAAGGTCAGGGGTATATTCTATAACGTGCCAAGACACCGGTTGTCAAGCTAATTACATCGGGCAGAGTGGAAGACGAGTAGACACCCGTTATAATGAACATAGGAATGCGATAAGATACGGAACACATTCAGCCGTGTGCGAACATATGTGTGACGCGGGGCACAGCTTTACCAACATAGAGTCGGACCTTAAAATAATCCATCACGAATCGAAAGGCAGAGTTCTTGACATAAAGGAAGCAATCGAGATACACCTAGCCAAACGAAACAATCCCAACAATCTAAATGAACACACGTTCATGGAGAGCTCACCCCTCTTCACGCTACTAAAAAACACACCCTGTCGGAAACAAGACACAATTTAGCGACACAGCCAAGCTAGATAAAAAAAGGGGGGAAATTAGGGGGATTTTAATAGGTAAATGTTATCTGGATCAGGTGTACGATGTACTTTTCTTCTGCAATAAACCAAGGCCCATATTCGCGGCAGTATTAAAGGTGCCGGGACGTCCTCATAAGACCGTCAGCGCTTAGTTCGAATGGGTAATGCTCCACGCGTGGCGAGGGCTAATCCACGGTCTTTAATAGTTGTAGACCCACCTCATTCAATAACATACATCTTATCTAGGTTGGCAACACCTCACAT
The DNA here is from genome assembly GCA_946902985.2 of Meconema thalassinum. NCBI lineage: Eukaryota > Metazoa > Arthropoda > Insecta > Orthoptera > Tettigoniidae > Meconema > Meconema thalassinum. The sequence continues at coordinate 165,451,235 of OX336389.2, forward strand.
AAACACATCGCTATCACTCCCCACAGCACGTAGGGGTAGGGGGGAGAAGGCAGGGAAAAAACCAGTCGTAAAGATAACCACCGCAGTCGACCGCACAGTGAGTTCCAGTGAGCACGAAAACTGCGAGTAGCTGTAGTACGGAAGACAATCAGATAAGTAGTTAGCCTAAAATTTTATAGTTTAACCATAGTTTACAACCATATAATCTCTCTAAAGTACAAACTCCGGATAGCTATCACCATTCAGCATTTCACCTAACATATATACTGCATTTAGCATACACTGACAGTTGCAGTACCAATACTGCAACTAAATAATTGTACATATTGTAAATATTTTCACCTGTATTTCAAACATAGATTTTATAGCCTAAGTGTAATGGATCTGATGATGATCGCTTGACGATCGAAACTGGTCATCCTAGTGTTTTATTAATCTCATGTAATTTATTTCAGGATTAGGGCATAACCCATCTCTTTTGGGTACATTCGTGTTGACCGACTGAAAAGCACTAAACTCTTGTTTATTAAGGCAACACTGAAAATATGGCTTCAAACACCACAATGTTATTTAATTGTGTTCTGGAAAAGATCATTAGAGAGTGGACGAGTATCCTACCAGAGAATACTGGATTACGGATGGGGATTAAAGCTGACAACCTAAGGATTCCATGCCTAGCCTTTGCAGACGATCTGACTTTATTGGCAAATGACATACAGGAGGCTACTACTCAGCTCCAAGCACTGCACTCAATAGCGGCTAAAACGGGTCTTTTGATTAATATAGGAAAGACCGAGTTTGTTACTAACATCAAGGATGCCACTAGAATGATGAGAGTCAGTGATAACATCTACATCAAGAGAGTCAAAAGTGTAAAATACCTTGGGGAATGGTTTTCAGAGGACCTCAGCGAAACAGTGGCTCTTGAACACAGGAGACTCGAACTAGATAAGGCTTACCATGCCTGTAGAAAACTATATGCTTCAAAAAATTTGTCGATGAATATCAAACTAAGACACTACAATGCAGTAGTCAGACCTTCAGTCCTCTATGCAGCAGAGTGCCTATGTCTAACTAAGAAGACCCCATTAAGAGCCCTCGAGGTACAAGAAAGAAAGTTCCTGAGACGGATAGTAGGACCAAGAATTCTACCAGATGGAAGCCGATGGTATCAACCAAATCGTGAGCTATATAAACACCAAGAAAATCTCATAGATGCCATCCGAAGAAGGCGACTAGCTTTTTACGGACATCTATTCAGAATGGACTCAAACAGGTTATCCCATAGGATCTTCAAGGCTGCTAACAAGGGCAAAGCTACTGGATTCTTGTGGAAGAAGCAAGTGGAGAAGGATCTTTCGGAACTCCATATAAATGAAAATGACATAGCCGACCGGAGTAACTATCATACAGCTCTTAAAATTAAATCCTTCGTAACATCCCTCACAGAAGTTACCCACAGACCAAAAGACGAGACTAGGAAATGGTCTGAGGAACGTAAGATTCAATTTAGCCGGAAAATGAAGGACTACAGGGCCATCAGAAAAGCTCGAGGTACCAACATGAAAGCAGCTGCCAAACCCACCACTAAGAACACCAATCGTGGCAAGCCTGACGATGACATCAAGAAACAGCTAAAACACAAGCACCGTGGTCCATAGATGGCCATAACGAAATTTAAAAAAAATCACAGGTAAATACACTAAATTATAATAATAAAATAAATATATGTAGTGATTCTTTATTTATAAATCATGTCACAAGTGAAGAGATAAGAATATTTATAAAAGAGCTAAAAATAAATTCTGTGCTGGCATTGATGGCATCCCTGATGCAATTTTAAAGAAATGTGCAGAAAATATAATAAATCCATTACGCACTTAATAAACAGTTCAATTCTCTCAGGAACTTACCCGGATATTTTGAAGTTATCAAAAGTAATTCCAGTGCACAAATACGGTTCAAAAGATGAATTAGAAAACTATCGTCCTATTACCTTACAAACTGGTATTGCAAAAATTGTGGAAAAATCATGAATAAGAGACTGATAAGCTTTAAAAAAAATATTATCAAACTCACAGCATGGATTCAGAACGGAAAAATCTACACAGACAGCAATTTATGAATGTAGTAATAGTATACTGAAATTAATTGACAGTAAGGAACATGTAACTGGCCTATTCTTGGATTTATCGAAAGCATTTGACGTTTTTGACCATAAAATCCTCCTTGCAAAACTAAATCAATATGGTATTAGAGGTCTAGCTAATAAATGGATAGAGTCTTACTTAACAAGGCGTAAACAAATAGTAAGCTTGGGACACAAGGATGATGGAACCAAATTAATTAATGAAACTTCGTACGATGAGGTGATTATTACATTTGGAGTACCCCAGGGATCGGTTTTGGGCCCACTACTCTTTCTTCTATATATCAATGATATAACACAGAACGTTCGTTGTCATAAGGACGATACAACACTCATAATAAAAGGTGAAACTAAGCAGGTCTTACAGCAGTCTGCTGACTCCGTTACAGAAGAGTTAACCAAATGGTCACAAGATAATCGCCTCATAATAAACTATAAAAAACAGTATCTCTAAATTTCCACACTATACAGAATAGGAATCCTACGAACATTAAATAGTCATAAAATTCAAAATAAATCAGAAACACAGTTTTAGGACTATGGATACAACATGACTTGAAATGGAATAAACATATGCAATATCTGAATACTAAACTGAACTCGATGTGCTCTGCGTTACGTATTTTGAAAACTTGCACAAGCATGCACACATTAAGAAATACTTATTTTGCTTATTTCCATTCATACTTAAGATATGGGGTCATATTTTGGGGTATGTCACCAGATGTACTAAGCACGTTTAGGATACAAAAGAGGGCGATTAGAATTATGGCAAATGTAAGCACTAGAGAATCATGCAGACCTCTGTTTAAAGAGTTAAACATTCTCCCACTGCCCTGCATTCATATCTTTGAAAGTATTATGTTTTTTAAAAAGAATTTAATGAATAAAGACGTTTTTCTTAAAACAAACAATGATGTTATAGGCATAACACAAGACAAAATCAAAACATTCATATTTCACACACACACACAAGCATATATCAAAAAGGAACTTTTCACACAGGAGTTAAATTATATAATAAACTATCCCAGTATATAAAATTTGTCCCAAAAATAAAAACCTTTGATAGAATGTTGAAAGCTTATCTGCAGTGCCTTTGTTTTTACTCTGTAGTTGAATATCTTAGTGTATAGAAACGATGAAAACTATAATTATTTTTTACTTTTCTGTTTTAATTGTATTTCCTAGCTGTAAGTTGTTGTATATATAGAATTAATTTTTCGTATTGTGATAATAGAGTAAGGTGTAAATAGTTCTCCAATAAGATTGTATCTCTTAAGATCTGTTATTATAATAAGTTATAAATAGTTATAGTATTAGTAATATATACTTGTTAGTACTTTTATTTTATAGATGTAAATTCTGACGTGTCCTTTATCAAAAATGTATTGTATACATGTATTTGATCAAATGGAATTAATAAAAATCTATCTATCTATCTAATTTTCAATATATTACTTCAAACATTGTAAACAGTACTCAAGACTTGAACAAATTAATTAGCTTTACTGCAGGAATTAAAATCATGCACCTAAATATACGTAGCATGATAAGCAATTTTGAATGTATTCTAGTTATGCTCAATCAACTTGATCATAAATCAGATGTCATTATACTGTCTGAAACTCAGCTTATTGAGGATGTACCATTTTCTATTTTAGGATATAATGAGTACTTCATACCTCCTCAAAATTCTACCCATGACAGCATAAAGATATATGTGCATGAAAACCTCATACAAAATATTACAATATCTACTGTAAAAACACTGAAAGCTGCAAATGCTAGCTACTCACCTTCAGATATAATAAAGAAAGTTACTTGATACTTGCTATATACAGATCACCCTCCACAAGGCCAAAGAAATTCATAGAAGAACTAGGAAATACTCTCCATCACTTGCCCACAGCTACACACAGTATATTAATAGGAGATATAAATATTGATATTTTAAATCATACAAGGCAATATGCACAAAATATCAAAAATTAGTATTTAAATGTATTACGTGAAAATGGTTTCATTTCGTACATAAACTCACCAACTAGAATAACCCCAAAATCCAGAACATGTATCGATTACGTACATGTTAAGTCCCACAGAAACAGCAACTTTGACCCTTTTGTACTGCATACCAGTATCACTGATCACAGTCCTACATTTCTCATACAAAATAAATCTCAAAAATACACTCCACAAACAGGAGAAAATACTTTGAACATTGTTAGAATAAATTATGAAACTCTAAAAAAATCCTTAACTAAGGAAACTTGGGAATCTATGATAACTGAACATGATGCTAACAAAGCAGCCGATAGTTTCATTAAATTACTGACTCAATACATCTCCGAACACTCCACTACCATAAATAACGTAAGATCAAAATTTTATAAAATTACTCCATGGATCACAACTGGAATTTTAACTACTATTAGAATAAGAGATAAATTACATCAGAAAATTGTTAAACAAAGGGAGAGGTCTTCAAACAGTGATGAGGTCCCAGAAACTGTTAATAAACATAAATTTTACAGAAACTGGATAAACAGGCTTGTTAAACTAGCGAAAGAAAGGTATTATTCCAAACAAATTATGTCAAACTCCAATAATCCTAAAGTCCTTTGGAAAAATATTAATGATATAACATGTAGGAAGGGAATAAAAACTTCAGCTGTTGACAGCATATTTATCAGATACTCACAAGAAACATCCCAACCAGCTGCCATTGCAAACAAATTTGTAGACTCTTTTAGTAACATAGGTTGGAACTTTCTGAAAAAATAAGTAGGCCTAATATAAGAAAGGAACCTGACAATACAAATGCACGTGATAGCACTGCAAAATCTCAACCTCAGTCTATCTTTTTATACCCATAACAAAATCAGACATAACAAACCACATAGCTGCTCTAGAAGATAACTCAGCGAATGGCTATAATAATATCTCTAGTAAAGCAATTAAGATAATTAGTTCAAAAATTCTACAACCACTGCACCATATTTTTAATTTATCACTAACGAAAGGACAATTTCCAGACTCATTCAAAATTGCCATCATAATCCCAGTCCATAAATCAGATAATAAAAGAGAGTTAAACTATAGACCAATTTCCCTCACAACCCACTTCTCTAAGCTACTAAAGAAATGCATCAAAACCAGATTACTTAACTATCTGAATAAGTTCAACATATTGTCACCAAATCAGTTTGGTTTTAGACCAAACACTAGTACTCAAGATGCAATATTTTCCCTTACTGATTATTTGTATAAGGCCATCGATAGTTCTAAAAGAACAATTTCTGTTTTCCTGGATTTAAGAAAGGCTTTTGACACCGTAGACCACAATATACTCATTAGAAAACTTGAAAAGGGAGGTATTCGTGGTACTCCTCAAGAACTAATAAAAAGCTTCCTTTTTAACAGAATACAAAAGGTACGAATCAAAGATACTCTAAGTAGAAGTGCTGAAGTAAAAATTGGAATTCCCCAAGGAACAGTTTTAGGTCCTATTCTTTTTCTGTTCTATATTAACGATTTGTGTGAGCTGAACTGTAATGCGATGATTACCTCATATGCTGATGACACTGTTATCACAGTCACAGGAACAACTTGGGAGGACACTTTTAATAGAACTCAAGAAACCCTTGCTACAGCCCAAAAATGGCTAAGAAACCACCTCCTTACCTTCAATAAAACCAAAACACTATGCCTTTGCTTCTCACACAACAATACATTACAACCCACAGACAATTTAACACCAAAGATCCACACACCAATTTGTAACAATGGCGAAAGATGCAACTGCTATACCCTACAGAAGTCAATGAATGCTACATATTTAGAGGTTATTATAGATAATCATTTAAAATGGAAAATGCATGCATCAAAATTGGCCAATAAACTCCAAAATTTGTTTATATATTTAACAGAATCAGAAATATCCTTTCAGCAAAAGTCTTGAGAACTGTATATTTTGTCTTAGTCCAGTCAAAACTACAATATGTAATAAATGGTTGGGGTGGAATACTTGATTCACATTTAGCTCAGGTAAATACATGCCAGAATTTCATTCTAAAAGTTTTGTACAAAAAGCCACCAACTTTTCCAACATGAGAACTGTATCAACAAACCATTGTGCTTAACATACGACAGTTATTTGTTCAGTCATCAATCATATTTATACAAAAACATATGAAGCTCTTCTCAAAAGGACAAAGATTTAAAATGTGCACAAGACTTCAAGACAGAACTGGAATAAATAACCCTCGTCGAAACACTCTACTTGGCCAAAGGAATTTAAGTTGTCTTAGCACTAGGATATACAATATATTGCCAGTAAATGTGACAAATAACACCCTGAATATACTGAAGAAAAGGCTTTTTACATGACTCCTTAATAACTTTGATAAAGTAAATGAACTTATAAATTTTCACCAACATATTTAAACCAACTCAGTCACAAATAAGTAATGTATCATCTTCTTTTATTTTCAGTATCCTTATAATTAATGCTTTTACTATAAACTTTTCTTACTATTATCAGTCAAATACTATGTTGCAAATAAATTAAGAAATTGTGTTCATGAGGCCCACGCACAAGTTTATCTAATGTGGGATTCACCCTGTATTTTGATACAACATCTGTATATGTACATGCTTTCTGTCAGTGAATAAAAATGTGTGCTTGTAAAAAAATGCTAATGGTTTAAGTGGGTGTGATAGAAATATGTAACCCAATACTGATCTATGGTTTAAATTAAGCGCCAATAAGTGCAACGCCCTTGGTGGCGGTTTTAGTTACTAGAATGTTCTTGCCTGTATGTGACGCCTATATGTGACTCAATAAATTACTTCGTATTAAACATGTATCCTGCATACACACCCAGTCGTCATTCTCCTGCCTTTTACTTCAACAATGCAACAATCCACTGATTGCGAAGGCATACATACATAATTTATTTGCAAATGGGAACACTGTCCTTGGTGGCAAATTACAATAACTGCGGTACACAAAACAATTCATTCATACAACCACAAATAAATCATACAACCACAAAATTCTTTAGAGAATTAAGATTAATTAGAAAATAAGTATTAGTTGCTAAAAGAATATACCTATTTATTTAATAATTTATTTAATAATTATTAGATATAACCATGAAAGGTCATTTTACACTAATATTTTAACAATTTCAAATAATATTAACATAAACAACAAGAACAACAACAACATTAACAGTTAACAATTGACAGTGATGGCAGCAAGGGACAAATCTCGGGAAAGACGCAGGGAATGATTGGGGTAGTGGGTGATTAGGAGGGTGAAGGGGTAGGAATTGAGGATGAAAGGGATTTTCTAATGTTATGTTTGAATGTTCTGCAGCGAGAGAATATGTCAATATTTGGAAGGGAGTTGCTAAGGGTAGGTAGACGGTGGAAAATAGAGCGCTTCTGTACTTCAAGACGTGGGCGAAGTATGTGGTGTAAATGGTTCTGACGTGTTGAACGGGAGGGAACATGGAGTGGGAAGTAGCTTAAGAGCATGTTACATTTTGTGTAACCATTCATAATTTTATGTAAGAAACACAGGTCAGTAAATTGTAGACGGCTTCTCAGGTCGAGTATATCGAGCTGATTTAGAATATCGGATTTGGCAAAGTGCCTTAGTGAAGGATTGCGAGCTTTGACTATTGATATGAAGAAATTAAAGACACTGTTCAATTTAGAAATACTGTTATAGCCGAAGTAGACCAAATTGGAGAAGAGAAATCTAGGATAGGGAGAACATATGTGGTGAAGTATAATTTAAGTGCAGTGAGGTCTTAAATCTCTGTGAATCTGTATAGAATGCCGAGACTGCCCATTGCGCGAGATTTGATATGGTCAATGTGGGGAGAGAATGTCAGTTTATCATCGTGAATAATACCTAAATCTCTTACCTGAGAAACCGTATCCAGTTTATTTCCACATATATTATATTCCGCTTGATTTCCAGATTTCAGTAGTGAGAAAGACACATTGAAGCACTTTTTGGGATTTGGAGATAACCTCCATTTGTTGAACCAATCAGTACATGTATTCACTGCTTCCTGGATCTCAGCGTGGTCGTCAGAACTGGAAATTCTTCTGAATATCTTGATGTCATCAGCGTAAAGAAGAAGGGAACACGGAGAATTTTGCACGCATGTGTTTATATCGTCCATATACAGCACGAAGAGAAGGGGTCCCAGGATACTGCCCTGAGTTACTCCTGATAAGACTGGGAGCCAGGACGATACAGACCCTGGAAGCACTACCCGTTGTTGCCTATTGGACAGGAAGCTCTGTAGTAGGGATAGGAAGGATCCATGTACGTTGTATCGTGGAGCAAGCTTGTGGAGGAGAAGGAAATGGTTCACGGAATCAAATGCTTTGGCCAGGTCAACGTAGATTACATCTAGCTGAGATTTTTGATCTATTGCAGAAATTATGTGATGGTTCAGAACAGTCAGATTTGTAAAACATGATTTTCCAGGGACGAAGCCATGTTGTTCTTCTGAGAGGTGTAGTTTGGTGAAAGTGAGGAGACGGCAATGTATTATTCTTTCGAAGACTGAAGAGAGTATAGGGACGATAGATATAGGTCTGTATGAGGAAATTTCGTGCTTGCTGCCTGATTTAAAGACAGGTTGTTTCCTACTGGACAGGAAGCTTTGTAGTAGGGATAGGAAGGATCCATGTACGTTGTATCGTGGAGCAAGCTTGTGGAGGAGAAGGCTCTTTTCCATGAGTCAGGAAAAGTGCCGGAAGTCATGCACCAGTTGAGTAAAATGGACAAGAGGATGCTGAGAGATGGAGAGAAGTTTTTCAGGAATATAGAGCTTATGTCTGATGGTCCGGTAGATCGGTTTGCGGGCAGACTTTTTAAAATATTTTGGATTTCATCGGGGGTCGTTGAAATTTGAGACAGTGAATCAGAACAGACGCTGGTAAGTTGAGGAGGACTGAGGATTGGTACGGGAACTGAAAAGGTTGAGTGAAAATAGTCATTGAAATGTGTGGACCTCAATTCAAATGGTATTTCTTCATTTTGGAGGTTTAGGTTAAGTGGAATTCTAGGAGTATCTCTACGGGATGATATAAGTGTAGTAGGTAATATAGGCCGAAGCTGGGACAGGGGCTAATGGGCAAGATGGCCGCCGCGCGCAACTAGCCCTATGTTATTCATATCGAGGGGCGTGTCGTAGCTGGGGCAGGGGCTAATGGGCAAGATAGCTGCCGCGGATGGCGGTCAGAGACGATGCAGAGCAGTTAAGATAGCGAAAGAGTAGCTGAATGCAAGTATCTTTAGTCGGTCAACCAAAAACGATGGTCCCTTTTGACTGGTGCCTTTTGAATAATCCCTTTGGACTGAGACCTTTGGACTGACCCCTTTTTACAGATCCCTTTTGATTGGTTGCTTTCGACTGGCCCCTTTCAACTGATCCCTTTCGATTGGTTGCTATTGACTGACCCCCTTTCGACTGGCCCCTTTGACTGATCCCTTTCAACTGATCTCTTTCGACTGGCCGCTTTCAACTAGCCCCTTTAGATTGGTCCGTGCTCAAAAGACTTAACAGTATTGGAGTGGTTCTTTTTTGAACCCGACAGTACATTGCTTTTTTTTTACCACGGGACTATAGGGCAAAGCTGTCTTTACAGTGAATGGATTATTTATTTTTGATTTATTTAATATTTAATTTATTATTTTTTAGCACAGGGCTAATATACAAAATGGTTACTGCACACAACCACTTACACATATGGTATGCTAACCAAACCTAACCTAACCTAACCTAACTTTACCAACCAAACATGTCCTCACCTAACCTAACCTAACCTAACATAACCTAACCCAAAGAAACCTCATTTAAAGATTTAAATTTATGCATGTAAGATTTTAGATTTTACATTTTAGATTTTCAAAAAAAAAACAGTTAACTACAAGGTCACATACCTAACCGCACCAAACCTAACTTTACCAAACCTAACTTAAGCTAAGCCAAAGGCTATTGCACATACACAAATTATAAAAGGGCACATGCCACTATCTTTATGTTAGTCTTATAGACAGTAAGGTAAAGCTATCACCTGCACTGTGGCTACTGTACAAGATGATAATTTTCATATTTCACACATAGCAATTTGCCCATTTCCAATTTTCAGTTTTTAAAATTTCAGTTTAAAGTGTATTTTTTAAAAATTTTGTCAATATAAAAACATGGATTTTACAATTTTGTTGTTTACATGTTTTTGATTTAGTCCATGCCAAAAGTTCATACTTGCGAAGCACAATTTTTCATTACATATAACAAGGCTGTATGCCTTATCCCAAAGCATATAGGTAATAAATGGGTTATACTATACTTTGGCTACTTAGTTTTTGCTAACTAAGGGCAATTTCTTAACATTACTAGAGGTTAACAGTTTGCATTAGGAGTGAAGAGGTTGGTAGTAATAAGAAAAGTACAAGCAGTGTCCATACAATATTGTTTTATTCATTTTAAATACATTTACAATATTTACACATAATACTTTTGTTGTTGTTGTTGCTGCTTGATTGGTGCTGTTTTTTATTTTGTATTGCTATTGTTTTACAGTAATATATTTCATGTTTCATTTTAGGATTTTCATATCCATAACTTAACTCTTTAAGCATAGTCAATGATTGAGTAATGACCATAGGCATGTGTAGCTATACCATTCAAATCAATTACTCTTTTATCATCACCAGGAGACAAAGCAATTTTGTTTAGTCTTATAGATGATATACTATGTTGTTTAGAAGCGATAATGTTCATTGGTATTTTTTACATTGTTTTTCATGACACAATCCTTATAATCTTGAAAGCTTATACAATTTTTGACAACACCACTGCTAATACCTTTAATCTTTTTGATTTCTTTACCATTTATGTCTAAAGCATACATTTTAGCTCTAAGTCCAACAAATGCTTTTATAATTTGTCCACAAGCCTCGTCTTTAAATTTCCCCAACGTTTTCTTGTTTGATGTAGAGTAACATATGTGATTAATAGGATAATCTGATGTGTCCAGGTGTTATAGGAAATCCAACTTGTCTTGATATACATCTGGGGTGTTAACCAAATAAATGAACGAGTCATTATCCATATACATGAGTTTAAGATTGTTCATGCCATAATAGGGTAGCAGGACATCATAGTGGTGGGAATACATGAGAGTTTTTGAAATATCCAGTATACACATTCCAATATATTATATAGGCTTATTGAATACAATGTTACGTTTAGCCATGTGGAAAGCAGCTAGGTTAGGACCATAAATTGTTCTGTCAATAAATGTCGGCTTTGCTAATAGCTTTTCTGCCTTTTTGCTGTCAGTCACAAGACGTATGTCTATTCTTTTACGGATATTTTCCATTGTTTTTCCAAAAATTGCATTGTTGAATAATTTGTACAGATTTTTCTCAAAATCATTTTTGGCTTGTTTTCGAAGGTTGTTATTAAAATCAACGTAGGCCTTTAACCAAGGTCTTTGCTTAAACTTAAACACACGATGCATTTTTATCAATTTTATTCCATGATCTAAAGCCTGTTTTAATGCCATGTAGTGAACAACATATCGCCTTCGATTTCCAAGATGAGGAATTCGTTTTTTCAGAGACGAATCCTTAGGTTGTGTACACTCTGGTAGGAAACGTAAATCGTTGTGTAGTTCATGAATGTCAGATGGGTAATCAACATCAACGTCTAGAATGTATCCCACAGGATCGTCTTCCTTTAGTTTTTCTAGATCAACAGTATCTGGAGAAACCCACTGAAATCCACCATAAGGAAGGGAGTGGCACATAGCCCAACCCTATTGGTTGTTGGCATCATCATAGGTAATAAACTGCGATGGTTTCTCAGAATCATAGGTTTCCATGTATTTATTGTTAGCTTCAGCATACCGATGAAACACCTGGCATATGCCTCCACGTATTCCAGACTCGATTAGAAGAATCTGATCGTAATCCTGTAGCAATTCCAGTTCAATTCCTGTGTAAAGGAGCATTGCCTCGAAACTTAAACCAGGCGAAGTAAAAAAGTGTGCAGCATCCACTCGATGTGTTTCTAGTGTTTTGTTTCTAAACGTTTCAAAGCTGTCTGCAAGAAGGAGTACATCTGAGGTTAGGTAGAGGTCACTATATTCCCCTAGAGTTTTAATGTTGAACTGTTTCCAGACATTTTTGGCATGTTCATAGTCTTCTTGACTAACATTTTCTTGACTTAATTGGTTATAGAATGCCTCTTTTGGAGGTAAACACGTTTCACTTAACTTTTCCCATGAGTCAATGTAGTCATAACAAAATACCCCTTTACGAGTCATGAGCATTGCATTTTCTTTTCCAAAGTACTTGTCTGTTTCAGGGTATGATGTTAAGTTGGAAACTAAGTTTTCCAAATTACTTGGCATTAACCGAAACGTGTCCACAAATCTAAGCTTAACATTTCCTACATATTTGGTGAAGGAAATGTACTTTTCTTTGGAGTTAGTGATAACATCCACTCTCTCAGTAGTACATCCTAATTGCTTTACAATGAAATTTGCGTCGTAGCCACTCATATTATGTAGAAACACAGGAACGGGGTTACGTGTTTTACACCTCAAATTACAGTTATTGTGAGCACTTCCACGGTATTCCCTTGTAATATGGCAATGGTCTCGAACTTTCCAGTCCTGTTGGGTAATTTTTTTTGTGGCACAAATAACAGGTTTCAGAACATTGGAACTCAGCTTCTTGATCCTCAGTTAAAGCCTTTGGAACATTTAAGCTGTAAAGGCGATCAATTTAATTAGCTATTGAAATCAAACAGTCCATAAACGTTTCTGCATCGTCAGGTCCACGATAAATAAGAGGTTGGCTTGGAAGGTTTGTCTTTATGTGTTCCACAGCAGGTGAGGGTTTAACGTATATACCAAAGCTCATAGGAACATGACTCTGGTATGGCACTGTATAACTTGCTTCAGGATTGGGTAGACATGTTTAATAGGGTAACAGTATACTTTCAAAATCAGCATAGATAACGTAAGGTATTCTAAGCATTTTTTCCACATTTAAGAATTTGACAATGGGGTTCTTAATAGGCATTTCAACCCTAGCAATGTCATGCTGGACGCACAAAGTTCTATGTTCTTTTAGTTTTTCCATTCCTTGTTGACCATATCGATTATCAAAGTGAGTAAAACACCGTTTACACGTATATATCTTATGTCCATGGTGAGTAATCTGATGTCCTACTAGTTTATCAAAATCTTTGATAAAGACGTAGTGGTTCTGGCCGGATGATGAACTTAGCAGAAGGAGGTCGCGATGGTCTTGCAGCTCTTGATACACAACCTTTAGAGGGAACAATTTGTTGTCTTGTTCCAATCCAAATACATTAATGGATATACCGTTGGCTTTTTCAAATTTGGGAATGTCAACTAGCGATGTAGGAAATGATATTACTGAAAAATCATACTTGTTTTCCAGATCCTTGTATTTACTAACGCGTTTAGCATCAGTTTTAACCAGTTTTGCTAAAATGGCATACATAAAACACCTCTCGTCCTTAAAGTTTTGAGGATTAATGCAGGCTTTTCTTGCTTGTATAGCTGCTGGTAATGGAATATATGTGCTGCCACGCTAGGGATTGTACTTATTTATTTTCAATCGTACTCCTTCCACTGCTAACAAAGCCCAATTACTGCCTTTTAGCTCAGATTCTTCCATTTCCGTAGTTAACTTTGTAAATTGTGTTTCCAAGAAACTACTCAAGTCTGTTTCCAAAAATAGGGCCTGATTTCGTGTTTTAAAAGCACGATCTGTAATTTCATTGGTAGATGTATGAATGAATCTACATTCAGCCACTAGATTAACTTTGATCGACTTGTGCATTGCTTGTTCTTTCTGCATAGCTTGTATTATTTGTTGTTTGGACTCTTTAAGGTATGAATTTATATCCCTACACGTATCACAACGTATGAAATAGGATTTAAGACGACCTTCAAAAGATGTCTCATATTCAATAAGTCCATTTTTGTCAGGGACCAATGACAGTAGGTAATGTTTTGTAGGCTCTGCTTTTTGTCTTTTAGCTGCCGACACAACATTACAACATTCTTCATGCCGACGTCCGTTGTACACATTGTTGAATGTACTACTACAGGTCTTGCACCCATGGAATTCACCACACGATACTTCATGTCGCTTCCTATGATAGTCTCGAAGAAAAGTCTTTCCACACTCTTTACACATATAGATAGGAATGGGTTCTTCCATTATGAATGTTGATTTCTGCAAACAGCTGCTTACTGCGTATCACAGAGCTAGAGGTTGGTCGGTGAGACGGTCTTTCACGATGTGAACACCGTGAGAGGTAGTAGTCAACTGGTGATATTCTTGTTAAGGGTCCTCTAATATACCCCTAGTCTAGATCAACAGCTCTTTACAGCGTATGACAAGGCTGTAGACTGGACAGTGAGACGGTCTTTCACGATGTGAACACTGTAACAAGTAGTAGTCAACTGATTATATACTTGCTAAGGATTCTCTAATAGTCTGGCTGCGTGGCTCAGGGGTAACGTTCTCGCTTGCTGAGCCCAAGGTTGCAGGTTCGAAACCTGGCGCAGTCAGCTGGCATTTGAGGGTGCGCAAATGCGAGGGAGCCGTGTCAGTAGATTTACTGGCACGTTAAAGATCCCCTTCGGGGAAAAATTCCGGCACCCCGGCGTCTCTAAAAGCCAGTGTAGTTAAAAGGGACGTAACACCAATAACATTATTATTATTATTATTAGATTCTCTAATATATCATAGTCAAGACCAACAGCTACTTACTGTGTAGTACAAGGCTGTACAATAGTTGTTTTGACAGTCTTTTTTTTTTGCTAAACACCCTCTATATTCCCTACACAAGGCTATACATGTTAGTTCTAAACACTTAATGGTTAATTGTATAATAAATTTAAATACACAGCATATACGAGCACGTTTTCACTCGGTAAAACTTTACCAAATAGTCAAATGCGACACGCAAAGTATGTTTCCGCTATCTAGCGGTGACTATGAGAACTACTTGAACGACCAGCATGCTACCTAGCGCTCCATTTCAACACTCGCTCACTGAACGACCAGCATGCTATCTAACGGTCGATATCAATACTCACTCAACTACCAGCCTGCTACCTATCGGTCAATATAACAACTCACTCAACTACCAGCATGCTACATGGCTTTTTTTTGTCAGTTTTTTTGTTGGCTTTTGTTGGCTTTTTGTTGGCTTTTGTTGGATTTTGTATTAGCTCTTTCATATTTTCTCTTGTTTGTTGGGGCTTATTTGGTCTTGGAAAGTATGTCAGTCCTTTTTTATGGCTGCATAATGCTTACAGCCATGATTGTAAGCAGCAACAACAACAACAACAACAACACATAAAATTAATAAAAAATCCAAAGTACTCTATGGTTATCAATGACTCTCAACTCTTACACTTACCTCTAGCCCATGCCTAGTAAAAAGTAGTGTATTTTTCAAATTTTTCAAAAAATATTTGGAAAGTAGGCTATGTCATTAATCTAAAAATCCTAAAAAGACATATGTTAACTCCAACTATACTACCACTATACTATTCTCAGTCCAAAAATAGTATATTTTTAAAATTTTCCAAAACATATTTCCGATATGGGTTATATTTCCAAAATTAAAAAGTATACAAAAAAGTTTGTTTGACATAAATGAATGGCCTTTACCCCCTCTAACGCCGTACCAAGTCCCAGGTCCCTAGGACAACAAAAATAAAAAAATTCAAAATGGGCTTATATTTCCAAAATTAGGAATTTTACAAAAACGTTTGTCTGACGTAAATCAATGGTCTTTACCCCCTCTATTCCCATACCAAGTCTCAGGTCTCTAGGTCAACAAAAATAAAATTTTGAAAAAATGGTCACTATTTTGGAAACTAGGAATTCTACAAAAAAGTTTGTTTAACATAAATGAAAGGTCTCTATCCCCTCTACCTGTTAACCAAGTTCCAGGTCTGTATGGCAAAAAATGAAAAATGTTCAACTGGGAAAATAGGCGATTTTTCATAAAACCAAACATTCTAAAAAGTGTTCTATGGGCTTAAAAGAATGGCCTCTATGTCCTTTATTTTTTATTATATATATTTTTTTTTTGAAAAAAGTTCAATATTGAAATTTTTATATTTTGGGAACTGAAGAGTTTACAAAAAATTTTGTTTGACATAATTGACTGGCCCTGACCCCATCTACCAACAAAATAAATTTCAAGTCGTTAGGACAAAAATAACAGTAGTGGTGTAGTGGTGCTTGTGGCCCCACCCCGAAATGTGACGTCATAGGGAGAGGTGGAGGGGGTGGGGGAGCACCACGACACCACTACTGTTATTTTTTGTCCTAGCGACTTGAAATTTATTTTGGTGGTAGATGGGGTCAGGGCCAGTCATTTATGTCAACCAAAATTTTTGTTAACTCTTTAGTTTCCAAAATATATAAATTTCAAAATTGAACTTTTTTCAAAAAAATTTAAAAAATAAAAAAGTTTTATTATAAAAATAAATGACACAGAGGCCATTCTTTTAAGCCCATAGAACACTTTTTAGAATGTTTGGTTTTATGAAAAATCACCTACTTTCCCAGTTGAACTTTTTCATTTTTTGTCATACAGACCTGAAACTTGGTTTACAGGTAGAGGGGATAGAGACCTTTCATTTATGTTAAACAAACTTTTTTGTAGAATTCCTAGTTTCCAAAATAGTGACCGTTTTTCAAAATTTTATTTTTGTTGACCTAGAGACCTGAGACTTGGTATGGGAATAGAGGGGGTAACGACCATTGATTTACGTCAGACAAACGTTTTTGTAAAATTCCTAATTTTGGAAATATAAGCCCATTTTGAAAATTTTTATTTTTGTTGTCCTAGGGACCTGGGACTTGATACGGCGTTAGAGGGGGTAAAGGCCATTCATTTATGTTAAACAAACTTTTTGTAAACTTATTAATTTTGTAAATATAACCCATATCGGAAATATGTTTTGGAAAATTTGAAAAATACACTATTTTTGGACTGAGAGTGGTATAGTGGTAGGTGATGGAGTTAACATATGTCTTTTTAGGGTTTTTAGATTAATGACATAGCCTACTTTCCAAATATTTTTTGAAAAATTTGAAAAATACACTATTTTTTGACTAGGCATGGGATAGAGGTAAGTGTAAGAGTTGAGAGTCATTGATAAACCTTAAGAGTACTTTGGATTTTTTAAGAATTTTGTGTGTTGTTGTTGTTGCTGCTGCTTACAATCATGGCTGTACGCATTATGCAGCCATAAAAAAGGACTGACATACTTTCCAAGACCAAATAAGCCCCAACAAACAAGAGAAAATATGAAAGAGCTAATACAAAAGCCAACAAAAGCCATCAAAAGCCAACAAATTAGCCAACAAAAAAACTGACCAAAAAAAGGCATGTAGTATGCTGGTAGTTGAGTGAGTGTTATATTGACCGATAGGTAGCAGGCTGGTAGTTGAGTGAGTATTGATATCGACCGTTAGATAGCATGCTGGTCCTTCAGTGAGCGAGTGTTGAAATGGAGCGCTAGGTAGCATGCTGGTCGTTCAAGTAGTTCTCATAGTCACCGCTAGATAGCGGAAACATACTTTGCGTGTCGCTTTTGACTATTTGGTAAAGTTTTACCGAGTGAAAACGTGCTCGTATATGCTGTGTATTTAAATTTATTATACAATTAACCACTAAGTGTTTAGAACTAACATGTATAGCCTTGTGTAGGGAATATAGAGGGTCTTTAGCAAAGAAAAAAAGACTGTCTAACACATGAGTGTACAGCCTTTTGATATGCAGTAAGTACCTGATAACCTTGAGTAGGCTATAAGAATATTTCCATCTTATTTCTGACTATTCAGAGGAACGTCATTCTCGCCGAATAACTCCACAAAGTATCTACGTCATCATCAAGTCATCGCCACGTCATCGCCATCGTCATAGCTCTGGAAGTTTCTGGATCCTTCGAGGCGACCCCGTCTGGCCACGTAGAGCTCACATCACGCCATTGCAGTCAGTGCACTTTCGTCTTCATAATTTCATACATTTAAACATCCACTACATCTACTCTTCGCATCGTAAATCTACTGAACTGTCTGGTGACATCGTAATAACAACGCTGCTTGCCTATCTACGTTTCTTCAAGGAGATTGACCAGAGCCAGCAGTTTTCTCATCGCCAGTGCACGCTACACAGAATACCTAGTGCTTGCAATACACAGCTACGTTCTTTCTGTGTAGCGCCTGTAGACATATAGCCTTCTTCTCGAGTACTGCTGTAGCGACAGCACTTTCATTTCTACTTCATTTTCTCCACGCAACATCATCATCCATATTACAATTACACTGACATACACACAGCTCGTCTGCGAAATATTTCTTTCCAGACTTACTCATTCATCATACACACAGCTTTCATTCACCCATTAACATTCAGTCCTCGCCAGCGAGATATATTTCTCCTGACGTAGGCACTTCTTCGCCATATCCTCATCATCATCTTACGTTTTGTTGTCTATAATTCCCTTGCATTCCCTTTCACGTACCACTCCATTCCTTATTTTTGAAGGCGACATTATACCGCTGCGCCATCCAGCCTTCCGTCCCACTTCACCCAGCGACCCATTCGACTCCTCCCTACACTTCTACCCACTGTCAGTCGACTTCCCTGGTTTCCTTGCTTCTTTCCTTTAATATTTCACCAACTCGCTTTCTTAAAACTCTCAACATCTCACCATGGGCAGAGGCAAGGGGAAAACTTCGCCACATCGCCAAGCACGGAAGCAAACCACTCCTACCCCATACGGCCTTCCGGGGAACGTTGCTAAAGCTCCGCCCGCCCCTCAGGGAGGGGGGGGGGACAATCGCCCCAAAAAATATCACGACCAGGATTCCCAACTTACCTCCCACTGGAACCCACTTCCAACTACCAGGTCTGGTGAGACAAACTCTGAGCCGTTCTGAAAAGCGGCCCGGATCTGATTCATCCGATACTGAGGGGGCAGCCCACCGCTCTCGCCAGAGGGTCCATGAAGGGATGGAGCAGGCTCCGTCCTCTTCCAGGCGGCACTGCAGTATTTCTCCACCATCCAAAGTTCATCCTTCTCCGCTCGATCCACGCTTACCTGCCACCGCCCCTATCCCTAACTTTGCAATCTCCGACGCCGCGCCAGCTTCTATCCCCTCCACACTCCCATCCTATGCCTCCAAGGCTTCCGAACCAACTTATAAACATGTCTTCCTCTTTCGTGGACACACGCACGCTAACAAATACCTGTTCACCGACGCACTGCGCCGTGTGCTTGGCCATGCTAAATTCACCGCCACAGCTTCTACAAACGGCGTGTACGTAAAAACAGACGACGACGCCACGGCCACTGTACTGCACAGCCCGGACGTCGTTCGCGAACTGGGCCCTAACGTCACCGCGGAGCCTCTTCGCGCCCGCCAAACCCCCGCAGTCCCTCCCCTACCCCAGCGCCAACCTCACTTCTCGTGCGTCATCCGGGGTGTGGACCCCGACCTCACAGAGGAGGCAGTGCTCCAGGAACTTCAGCTAGAGCAGATTGATGTGAGGAAGGCTTTTCGCATCCGTAATGCAGACGGTCCGACCTGGATGGTGCGTATCCTCCTGGCCACCCAGGCGGAGGTCGACCGCCTTCTTACCACTGGGGTTTTTCTATACCCTTATCACCACCGTGTCGAGCCCTCCAAAGCACCGGCCCCTGTCGCACTTCGTTGCAACCGGTGTCTTCAATATAACGCCCATCCGACTGACCAATGCCGGGAACCCCCGCGCTGTGGCCACTTTTCCCAACCCGCGCACACCACCGGACGGTGCCCTAACCTCGCTCAGCCCCCTCGTTGCAACCAATGCCACGAGCCCCATCCCACTTAATCCTATAAGTGTAAGGCCAAGCCTGCACCACTCCCCAACCGCCCTGAAACCATGGCCCCGGTCAGGTCCATTGACCCTGCTACCACACCCGCTCTTTCCCAATTCCCTCCCCCCACCATCGAGGATGTGATCAGGTTCATGGTCATATCCATTCAAAACATTCTGCCGTACAATCGCCCTCTTATACTGACTCAACTTCAGTACGCTGCCCAGCAGATCTTTGGGGTGCAATTCTATCCCTCTTTTTCGGGTCCTCTAACTCACTTCACTTTCTTCCCCAACCCCCGCGTCACCGCAGTATAAACCGACAATGGCCCAACAACAAACGAGGATCAGAACACCCCGCAACATCACCATCCTCTACCAGAACATCTGCTCCTTCAATGCCCGCCACACACTATTGAGCCACACCTTATCCACCCACCACGTCGATGTGGCACTTTTAAATGAAACGTTTCTTCGGAGCGATCACCACGCACTGCTCCCCGGATATACCCTTCTACGAGCGGACCGTCCCCATAACCTAGGCCGTGGCGGTTCTGCACTCGCTCACCGACCACGCTTCCCCATCCGCCCGCATATCCCCCCTCCCCCCTCCATTTTCCAGAGAGCCTCATCGCCACGATTTATTTCCCATCCCGCGTTCTACATCTCACAACAATCTACACCCGTCCTCGCCATCCTCTTCCAAAGGTTTTTATTGCCCATGTGGCCGAATCCTTCCCCCACTTTATCATCATGGCCGATCTTAATCTACATGATCGCACGGCTACCGAACTCCGGAGCCTCGACATCTACCTAAACCACATTAACGCCTCGCTCGTCCCCATTCCACAACCCACGCGCCCATCCTCCCAAACCACTCCTGATGCCATCATAGCGCATAACTCCCTACTCCACCTCCTTCACGTTTCAGTCTTACCTCTCATTGGAGGCGATCATGCCCCTGTTTTATTATCTTTTCACATTCCCAATCGAAATGTACCTAACCCACCTCCCGTTATGGTTCAAAACTTCTGCTCGGCAAATTGGCCAGCTTATCGCCTGCAGATCACGGAGCGTTTGCGAACCGACACCTTACCGCTCAGCTCCCAGGAAACGGTCGATGCCTACACGAATCATCTACAGGATACGCTCCAACAAGCCGCACAACGCCACGTCCCCCTTACCCCATCGACCCCTAACCGAACACCTATCCCACCCAAAGCTAGGCGTCTCCTAGCACTCTCCCACTCCTATCATAACTCCTACCTCCGCACCCTTGACCGCTACTTCCTGCAGCGGCATCGACAGACACTTCGCCAGGTAAAATCGTACATTGAGGCACACAAGCGGCGCTCCTGGAACAACACTTGCTCGAAGCTGAATGGAGTATCTTTCTCGCTTCTGGAGTCCCCTCAACCGACTCACCGGAAAGACGTCCACTCCGCAATACCCCATTGTCTATGACAACGTCGCACCACCTGACGACCCGGCAAAACTAGTTATATTTGCAAACCAATTCGCCCGAGTATTCCGAGACACACCAGACCCAACGTTTCTATACGACGATGACGAGTTCATCTCCACGGTACCTCAACGCCCCTATCTGCAGCCCTCACCCAACCATGCCCTCTCCCCCCACCCTCTAGACGACCCCATCATCCCCATCGACATAACCATCGCTCTCTCCCGTACCACCAACACCGCCCCTGGTCCCGACTCCATCCGATACCGCCACCTCAAGGAAGCACCACCCCCTTTCTTCACCGCTCTAGCCCACCTTTATAACCATCTCCTTCGCACCGGTTTCTACCCTACCCCCTAGCGGCAAGCCACGATGCTCCTCTTCCCAAAACCAGATAAACCACTTTCCTCGCCCGATTCCTACCGTCCCATCTGCCTGACCGCCGTCCTTTCAAAAACCTTCGAGAGAATCCTTACCAAGCGTACCCATACCCATCTCCACCGACACCAGTTCTTACCCCTCTCCCAATGTGGCTTCCGTCCCCACCTCTCCGCCCAAGACCAACTCCTCCGTCTCTCCACCCTCATTGCCGATAATTACAACCGCCCTGATCCCACCCTTTACATCGCCTTCGACTTCCAGAAGGCTTTTGACACCGTCTGGCACGACGCACTCGTCCTCAAACTTCATTTATTCCATCTCCCCCACACTTACCTCCGCTTCCTCAACACCTTTCTCCGCCACCGCACGGCACGAATCCGCATCAACGGTCACTATTCCCGCCCCATCCCTTTCGAACAGGGCGTCCCTCAGGGCTCCGTCCTCTCCCCACTTCTGTACGTCCTCTTCGTTGCCGATATCCCCCAACCATCCCCTCCAATCCAATTATTGCAGTTCGCCGACGATACGGCAATAGTCGCGCCTTTTCCCACCGTCCCCCACATAAACACTCAAGTCCAATCCTATTTGGACCTTTTCTCCTCCTGGTGTGGCAGACGGCACCTGCGCCTAAATTCCTCGAAGACGCAAACCATTCTCTTTCGCCCCCGTCGGAGGGCCTCTGTGCCTACACGAAATCCCGACAACCTCAACATCCGCCTGCACAACCGTCGACTGGTCCCCGCCCGCACTGTTCGGTACCTTGGATTGGTCTTAGATGAGTTTTTCACCTTCCGACCCCACTTCAAACTAAAACTCCCCAATGCACGCAAGCGCGCATATCTACTGCGGCGATTGGCAAGGACCACTTGGGGCCTCAACGAGAAGTTGTTGATATATACTTACAAGGTCTTAATACGCACTTTCTTAGTATACGGGCATCCGGCAAGGGCAGGATTCCCCGAATGCCCCCTTCGCCCCTATCTTGCACTGGAGTGCCGCCTCGTAAGGGTCGCCATGCGGTTGCCTTTTACATATCGAACGGCAGACCTGCTGGACAGGATGCCACTGCCACCGCTCACCACCTATATAGACTTCCGGCATCGCCGATATCTCTCGAGAGCGCGAAGAACCGGCAACCCAATAGTCACGCCACTCATCCAACAACCACATCGCGCCCCGGTGCGGACAAAACTGGGCATTTACAGTCTTTTGGCACTGCCTCCAGCCCCTGACTGAGAATGTCGTTGGGCGACAAACATGCAGTAACACGAGCCTCACCCACCAGCTCTAGCACCGACGAACGGTCCAAGTAGCAACCAATGGTTCTCACTTTCAACATCTCCATCACGCACATCTCACGCCGATATAACTTTTCATAACTCTTCAACTACTCATTCACATCATCTGCAACTCCCCCCCTTCACTTCATTATATCGCCACAGTTATCATATCGCCAGCAATACTATTCTCTTTTCCTTTTCTCTCTTCTTACTGTAACTTTTCTTTCTTCTCTCTCTCTCTCTATTCTATATCTGTCTCATCCTCATCTCAACCAACATCAATCATTACCCCTTCCCACCAACATTGTTCATCTCCTTAAAAAAAAAACATTCATAATGTTCATCTTCTCACACATCCACCAGCAAATCTTACAACTTCGACCCCATCACCCTCCTTCTACTCGGTGTCTTCTTCCTTTCACTACTCCCCTCAGCTCAACTTATCCATTCGCCACTGTCCTCAAATCACCAGCTTTATAATTCTTTCTTCCCGTCTCCTTACTGCCATACCACTTTCCTTCTCATCCCAGCAAACATCTTTCATTACTCCCTTCTCATCGCCATCATTCAAAAAAAAATGATAATAATAATAAAAAAAACTTACTTATGATCTGGACGCAATAACAGCCCCCCTCTCCTTTTTCTCCACCAAACTTACTTCGTTACAAATTTACACAAATCTCAGAGCAATAGAAGTTCCTTAGTCTACTTTGGCACTTGCAGCATGTTGTTTCCGTGTTTTCCGCGTATTCTTGGTCTGGAAAATTTCCGACATTTCAAATTATCCCTACACAAAATGAAGCAGTCACCCTTCTCTCCAACATCCCCATTCCTGCACCTAACTCTTCCTGCTCAAAACAATACTTCACCCCCCGCGCCCTTCTCCAAATCTCCCCACAATGCCTCCACAAACAATCCCCACACACTTTCTTCCAAATCCAAAAACCAAACTCCCCCACCACCAAAATTCTCACCTCTCCCAAACACCTTAACTCCCTGGCCCGAAGAGACGGCGAAACCGTCTAAGGGGGCCCGCCGCCGCAGGGGCAATAGCCATGCGGCGGAATGAAACGACTGCTATATATATATATATAGAATATTTCTGTCACAGTGTTTACATTGTGAAAGACCGTCGAAACAACCAATCTTTAGTCTTGCCATATGCAGTGAGCAGCTGTTACCCTTAACTAGGGGTATATTAGAGAACCCTTAACAAGAATATCACCAGCCGACTACTACCACTCACAGTGACCACATCGTGAAAGACTGTCAAAACAACAATGAATAAATACATTGCGTGTATGAGGATTAGGTACTGATTTACACAGTGACCATGCTCGAGTTTTGCTTTGGAGAAGAAGTTTGGTGTTTTGACTCAGCCAGTGCGGGTATTTGTTGGATTTGGATACGGAGAAAGGAACGTATAGTTTAATGGCCGAGTAGAGTAAATCCTAAAACAAGGCCACTGCGCTATTTACGTCTCCCTCAGCTGTTAGAAGGCACCAGGGTAGAGATGATAAATCCTGATTGACAGCTTGCCAGTCGACCTTCCTCCAAAGAGGGAAAGCTTTCTTATCGGTGGTTGAGCTGTTTTTATGTCTGCTGGCTGGGACGGGGAGGGTAGCTTCTATTGAACTGTGATCGGTGTTCAGGATATTTCTTCCAACAGTCACGGTGACATTACGCAGGGTTGAAAATATGAGGTCCAGTGTTTCGGATTTCCTTGTTGGTTGTAGATTGAACTGTTTCAGATGTAAACCGTTTATAAAATTTGATAAGATGAAAGTATCTATTGGGGGAGAGTGTATGGTACCATTGTCTATTGATGTCCAGGAGATATGGGAGTTAAAATCACCTAGTAACACTATTTCATTTTCTTGGTTGAGGGCAAGAACAGTAGAGTTAAAACATTCTTCTAAGGTGTCAATTTTGCTGGTAGGTGGGCGGTAGAAGCAACCTACGAGTAAATTCTTCCTTTTTGGGATATTAAATCTCAACCCATATTATTTCACAGGAAGTTTCTAAGTCAGGCCGATGTTTTGCCTTCAGTTTGTTATGAACTGCGATTGCAACTCCACCACCCCTTGAAGACCTATCGCGCCGAAACACATTGAACTCAGATGAAAACGGAAGTTCCCCACATGATACGAAGTCTGACAACCATGTTTCTGAGAGGCAGAGGATATCAAATTGATTAATTTCTGTTACATTTGCTAAACAGTCGGTTAGTTTATTTTTCATGCTCTGTGCGTTCTGATAGTAGAGGTTAAGGGGTCCTGGGTAAATAATAATTATTCTAATAATAGAAATAAACATAAAATACTAATAATTTACACTTTCTTTCTTGCTTCAACTTAAGCACCGTACATCACTGTCTCCTGATCTGGTTCCTTCTGGTGTCTTTTGTCATCGTGAAAAAAAAAACACGTCATTTCCTACTTTATAATAACTGTGACAAACTGCCACATCACATCTTTGGTTTGGCTTGATTATTTAGAAAATGTGGTTAAACCACTGCAATCCAGATATAATGTGTGGGAAAGTTAACTCTCTTTGCATATCTCGCGCCATTGGCGTATACTGGTCTGAAGATCTGGGCTACCGCTTAGCTTAATATTACACAAAACATGCTTATGAACTGCCGTGCGAAAAGAGTTCATATTTGAAAACCCTTCCTTTCACGACTAAATAACAAACACGGCCAGCAATACAATTGAGACAGTTTAGAACTGCCAGATAACCTATTCCGCCTAGCATATAGCCTATGATGTGAAATGACGTGTATACATTGGCACACAATAATTATTGCAGTTCAGGTGTAGGTTGGTTGGTTCCTTAGTTTAGGGGCTGCGACAACGCGGTCATGTAGCCCCGTGTACTTTGGGTGTGTGTAGAATCTGTCTGATAACCGGTGTTAATTGTGATGACTGTATTAGTGTAGTTCAGGTGTAGGCCTTGTCATATGTATAATATGAACTTTCTCACTGTATAGACGACGGCTGAAAGGAACTTCTAACAAACTCTCTATTATACAGTCACTGGCATTTAAAGCCCCCGCATGTGTTTGTTCCGTAATTTTCTCACAAAATCACAACTGGCACAGTTAAAACAAAACACTACATAAATATTCTTCAGCATACACACATTTAAATAAATCACACATCGAAAATACTACAACTTCTAAAACATATTAACATATATGCGCGCGATAATGTATATTTATTGTAGGCTATTTGTTCCTTTAAATGCTTTTAACTTCAAAGAAACCGCTGGTACTCAATTAAATTAGCCTCTGGCTGCGCCAGATATGCGGGGCGACTAAGCGCTCCTTAGCCTGGGGTTTAACTTGAATCGGGGTTAAAAATTGGCGGTTTCTTGCGTGGTTTCAAGTTGTTAAGCCTATAATTTTTATTTGATGTTGTGTATGCAATCATTTAAATATTTGGTAGTTTGATGTTATTTTGCGTGGTATACATGTGTTAGTACCTATTTCCCTCCGTGTTACTCAGACCATCGCCGCTCCAAGTTGTGTTTATTCTTGTTAGGCGCTGTCCAGTATGGTAAGAAACCGCTGGCCGTAGCGGCAACTCAGTCCCTATGAGCGCTGGGCCTGCACGGAACAAGGGTGGGTGCGGCGAGATGGGGAGGGCGGCGTGAGGCTGCCGATTTCTCGAACGGTTTCTGCTGCGTTGCCGCGTTGACTACTCACTAACCATTATTTATTTCGATAAAGAAGAATGTGCATGAAAGTCACGATTGTTTGAATGCTTTGTTGAACCTGTAATAAAGTGTTATTTATTTTTAATGTAATTTTCTTGGGCTACCGCCGGTAGCCCTAAGAATACGCCCCTGTCTCGCGCCTTGGGCCTCCACGAGAAAACTCGTGATCTCACATCCTTTCCCTTCTACGCCGCGGTCCTCTCGCCTAAGAGCTTCATACTGAGGCAACCTGTGTATTTTAGTAGCCTTGAGAATGGGACATGAATTATCGCTGGTTTTCGTTTACAAACATGGCGGCGATCGAGAGTATGAACTTCCTAGCAATTTAATTTAATCTATTCCAGTTCATGACTGTATAAAGTGCAATTTATTTATTGATAAGGAATTGTATGTGCGTTTATATTTAAATTGCTACGTGACATTATTCATCAAAACTACGTGAAAATAAAAATTACAAATCAACATTTGTGTTGACCGACTGAAAAGCTTCCACTAAGTTAATGGATGCCAATCAAGCAGCTGTCGTTTCCGCTAGTTTTATTCATCGGTTCAAAATACATTCAGTATTTGTGCCCTATAAAACTACATCATTGACCATTGCCTAGTGATGTTGCTGTCTGAACAAATTTACCAATTGCATGACATGCCGCCATGTTTGTAAACGAAAACCAGCGGTAAATCATGTCCCATTTTCAAGGCTACTTAACTACACAGGCCTAAGCCATGTCATTTTAGAGGCCGGTTGCAATGTAATATTCTCACTGTATGTACGCACAAATATTATCGTTTAACCAATTAATACTGGACCTTCAGCATTTTCACACGGACGAAGAGCTGAAGACGAGTATCACACGGCGGTTTCATTCGCAGGCGCAGACTTCTATGACACAGGACCACGCTATGACAAGTGTCTCAATTCGTTTGGTGCCTAAGTCGAAAAAAGCTAACACATTGCTGCACCTGTGGCCATGAAAGTTTTTCATATAACTATGGTCTCTTTTTTAAAAATAGGGAAACCTACTTTCTGGTTGCGCAACGTAGAAATGAGCGGGAGTGTGGAAGCTCGCACGTGGTAGACGTGGCGAGCAGTAATCGTGGCAACGCTGCCATTATTTGTTCAATGCTTCTTCGCCGAACAGTCAAAGAATGCTATACTTTGTTAAGAAAATGACTCCTGTTAATCAAACTAATAATTACCAGCGACATTCGTAATTTATCTCCGCATAAATTTACTGGGTGTAAAGTTCTTACAGAGCCCAGAAAATTGACAAAGAGCAAACCTTGAAGATGAATAATGATTATTGTCCAAAGCAATGAATTCATGGTCTAAGGCAGGCGCGGGACACTGTTATGGGCGATTCGAATCAAAACAAAGACCGCCATGTGCGTTTTGTTTACTGTTTGGGCCCGCATGCCGACAGCTGTTGCAGTATACTCCATTTTTAGTGACTTAAATTAATCTGTATTATGTTGGATCCAATACTAAATTGAATAACAAGTGACTAGCGGTGTTATTAGAAATGGCGACAACTACGTTCACTCTAAACGTGGGACAACATAATTGATATGTAGGGTAGGTTTTAATTGCTAAGATGTAAACCTTTGTCATAGATGTCACTAACATCCCACTAAACCCCGGGACTCGCGATATATACTACAACCCGATAGTCTTGTACATATTGGACAATATGTAATTTATTTCTGCCAAATGTACCAAACAATTGTTGGTAATTCTGCACGCCGTGAGAATTTGCCTTTTCGTAACTTTACGAACTTTTACGAGGTATATTATTGAAAATATAGGTTTTATGATTTACATACCTTTTACGGAGTTCTTGGGAGTCGTTTCACAATCTCAACTACAAGTGCCGCACTTCAATAATAATTATTTCACGAAAATAAAGAATTCTTATCGTGTTCGTTTCACTACGGACGCCATCTTGGACACGTCATGTGACACCATGTGTGACACCATGTGACTACGTTACCAACATGTCGCACACAAAATTCACTATTTCACACGTAAAGTTAGAAATTGTTTTTGACACACATATTATTGAGACGTAAATAAGAAATTGTTAGAAATTGGTTTTGTATGTAAAACATTAATAAGATACAATTTATGTCCGCTACTAGGTTAGGTACTGCCTGGCCGAAAATTACTGCTAGTACCACAAGCAAGGGGGTCTGGGGCCTAAGCCCCAGGTTAGGTTTGGTTTTGTATGTAAAACATTAATAAGATACAATTTATGTCCGCTACTAGGTTAGGTACTGCTTGGCCGAAAATTACTGCTAGTACCACAAGCAAGGGGGTCTGGGGCCTAAGCCCCAGGTTAGGTTTGGTTTTGTATGTAAAACATTAATAAGATACAATTTATGTCCGCTACTAGGTTAGGTACTGCCTGGCCGAAAATTACTGCTAGTACCACAAGCAAGGGGGTCTGGGGCCTAAGCCCCAGGTTAGGTTTCGTTTTGTATGTAAAACATTAATAAGATACAATTTATGTCCGCTACTAGGTTAGGTACTGCCTGGCCGAAAATTACTGCTAGTACCAGAAGCAAGGGGGTCTGGGGCCTAAGCCCCAGGTTAGGTTTGGTTTTGTATGTAAAACATTAATAAGATACAATTTATGAAGTAATTTCACATGACACACAATCCATGGTTAAAGTACGACTGACGATTTGGATTTGGCGCAATTATAAATTACATTATCGACGCTCTTTTGTTTCTTTCTATACACGGTGCGAGATAGTACCAAACGCGCGGGGTTGGCATTCCTGACATAGTGACAAGATGTCTACCCGATACTTCATTTTCAACTATATAAGTAGTGTCGCTATTTGGGATGGCTGGGTGGGTCTATGACAGCGGACGAGTCAACATCTATTAATTGATCATCTCCAGATACCATTACTACAGGTACTTTGGCTAATTTCATTACTAATTTTTTTTAAACACAAATTCTCACGGTGTGCAGCGCTACCCAATTGTTTTCATCTTGCTGAAGACTTCTGTCAAGTCTTTGTGCAGGATCAGCTTTAGTTTAGTTAACGGTAGGCTACTTAAGTAGTTTGATATGCGGTAGGGCCTATCTATGCTAATACTTGCATGCATGCAGCTGTCTTAATCAAATACTACAAGTACAGTATTGAAGATACAAAGTGACTTGTGATGGAAGCACCCAGGTTTGGACCCGGGTCCTATTTTGACATACACTCTGCATGGCTGTGACTTCTGGTGTCCTATGCACCAGGGAATAAGGCAAGGATTGATACTATCCTAGGCATGGGCGATGAAGTCGACAAAGAATGTTTGTTGGCTCTAGAAATATATGTTAATATTGTTTGTGTACTTGCTAGAAGATATTAATACAGATACCCTCCAGCAAAATAATAGTAGGCTTTATTGGCTACTTTGTTATCTTCCCTCTGGTCCTCTATTATTAGCCTAGAGCCTGCAAGGTGTAGGCCTACTACATTGTTGGATGTAAAAGCCTAGGAGTACAGTAGGGCTTCATTCAGTAGTGTACGTTAGCCCGTAGCACCTTTTGAGTGCTGCTTCATTGTAGGTTTCAGTCTTACTGTGTTAGTAATCATCATTTTATGTATGCAGCATGTCAAATTGTACCTCCCTATTTGATGGTGGAGCCTGCTAACATGCATTTTATAGCTGAGAGAACAAGGGTTGTTCTGGCATCGTAGGGACATTTTTCTTACACTGAGGGTGTAAGGCTAAGGCTTGATCACTCGAAATATGTAAGAAAGTTAGCATTGCATTCCTGTGCATGACAATGGAGTTCAGTATCTAGTATTTGTTCTAGGTGCTGAATAGCACCCAAATCTGTAATGGGTTCTTTGCAGTCTAGCTGGAAACTGTTCTCAATGATTGAATGACAGTTTGTAGTTCCAGGAAGAAAGGCTACCATGTTTTCAGCTCCCCTATACCTTGTAGACACACAACTCCCTAGTCTTACCCATTTGACCTAGATACATGCCTGGACACAATTCGTGTTTGACCACCTCGTGTAGTGGCCAGCATTCTCGGTTCTTTCCCCAGAGGTCTGGGTTCGTTTCCTGGCCCTGCCCATAAAAGTAATTCTGATCTGAGGTCTGAAACGGGGTATGCTAAGCCTCATGTGGCAATCCTGAGGCGAGGTGGATTCGATTCCCAATTAGGCCATCTTGGAAGTGGTTTACCACGTCTACTGCAGGCAAATACCAAGATGGTTCCTTATTTATGGCCACGGCTGCCTCCCTCCCAATCCTCACCTAAAGTACAAAGACACACTAATACATTCACCATATCAAGAACTATTGCGAGAGCATCATCAGAAGAAAGCTGAGATTTGGAGCGATTTTTACTCTACTGACGCTATGATAAACAGAGAGTGGTCAGTTGCCAATTACGAATTGCGTCTTCTTGTTACCCGATATGCGGTACATGGTTTTCACCACAGCGTTTGCCGCACATTACAGTTTCACACACCTGATATAAACTGTGTTTGTTCTCTCTGCGAGAAAACATGTGAGCGTTATCACCTTGCTACTTGCATGAAGGGGAATAAGTCCTTGAAGGAAATTTGTTGTGACTAGTTTTGTAGTTATATTTCTTATTTTGTTTGCTTTGGCCATTGGCTGTAATAAATATATTATTAATACAGTCACCATATTACAACATGTTATCGTAAAAAAATACACACACCTAAGTACATGGGTCTCAATGACCACCATGTCCAAGCCCCTCGAATGATAAAAGTAACAACAAAACAACTTGTGTTAAAAGTGGTCGTGCTACAGTGTTGAAAACTTCTGAACTATAAGAGACCCCTGGCCAAACTTTTCTGTTCACAAATCTGTTTCAGCTTTATCACATTCGTCATTTGAGACCTTCTCTAGCTTCATGAAGATAAGGGGTAATAAATGAAACAAGTATGAGGCGCCCAGCCTACACTAGGACTGGGCAGAAGAGCAACTCATGTATGCTGCTCCTCTTCACAGTCCTACTGCAAACAAACATTCCCCCACTCTGCCTCTGTAATATTGAAAGGCGGATTATCAACCATTTGCATATATATGGTGTTGATTTGCAATAATACTACTACATGCATTGCATTTATCTGTGTAGGCCTACATTGAAATTTAATTTTTGCTTCGACTTTTGCTTTGGACATTTGCAGTATATCTTCCACCCGGGGCTGGTCCAGTTTTCCAAAGAGGGTTTCCGAGGCTGGAGTTGGCGGTCGGGTGGCTTAGTGTGCCATCAACCATCCAAGTAGCCTACTGACCACGTTCAAGATCTCATGTGTTTCTGTGTTCTCAACGAGCTTAACCATTGGTATTCACATCTCTGAAGGTTGTTTTCAGCTGCACAATCAAATGTAAAAGACAAAATGTAAACATGCAGAAAGAGGTATTCAAATAAATGAAATCTGTCTTTCACTAAGTAATTATCATTCCTCGAAACCTACTCCTCATCCTGAATCCACATTACTGTATAGAATATTGAGGTTATATTGATCTCATGCGGTAGAGGAGGGTGGGAGTAGAATTTATGGGAGAATGAAATATATGAACATTGCATTTCATTGCAGCTACATTACTGGTGAATAAAGTGCAGCTTGGTTGGGGGCGAGGAGGGGTTACGAATGTTTTGAGGTTATGATGGTATAATGAAGCAAACTCTAATTACTCTCGATAATACCATTTTTAACAGCTTTTAGTCATTATGGACGCGTTCAGCGGGCTCATTGCTGGCCAGCAAACGGTCAGCAGACTCTGAGTTTGCCGTTCAGCGGGCTTGCTAGCGGGCTTGCTAGCGGATGTGACGTAGGTAGCAAGGGCTCAGCAGAGCCAGCAAACTTTTTCTCTGCTGGCTTGCTAGCTTGTTTCTGCTGACTTGCGGCGCATGGCGGGGAATCAAATTGATCAAGTTCTGCACGTTCGGCGAATGAACCTATTAGGTTCCTTAAATTCTATTTCAGTGTTGTTGAAGTTGTATAATAGAGCCAAGATGATAATTGTTTTGGAACTCTCATCTTTTCTCTTGGGATGTGTGAGTACCCGTGAATTTCATACTGTCTCATTTATATTTAAAATTATAAAACATTTTCCTCTTCTAATTGTGGTTTTTTAATGTCTGTTGCATTAAATGTCTATAAAATGGTGGTGGGATGGAACCAAAGTCTAAAAAGAGAAAAAATAGCAATGAATTTTGAATAAATTAATATTTTTTTATTTTTATTTTTAGCATATGGCCAATAAATTAATATGAATTAAGTTAATAAATGGTTTAAAAAATATGTTCACTTCAATTCTTTTTCTGGTCTCCCTATCTTATACCCTTATTACAAAATGTGGTTAAACGAATGGGTAGATTCCCAGGTAAGAGCACAATTCAATACAAATAGCTGGCATTGAATATTACTGTAGTAAATATTTTCTGTCTATCTGTCAGCCAACATAGGGAAGCCATTCCAAATATTCAACTTTATTTTGAATCCATATCATTAAGGACATGTATATTTCTCTTGCATTCCAATATTACAGTATTCTATGGTGAGTATCGACTTACCCTCAAGTTTTATAATATTAAAAGAATCTATTTTCAGACAGTCAACACAGCAATGTGGTCAATTAAATCCTTTCCATTTAGTGTGACAAATAATTCGGGCACATACTGTGTTTAGCGACTGAAAATTGATTCTTTCTTAGATAACAAAGGCGACCTCAGGATTTTTTTTCTAAAACTTGATCAAGTCTTAGTTGACTGAATAGAGAACGTCTCCCCTAGCTGTGAAAACTTCCTATTAAATTTTCATTAAAAGAATTCTTTTCAGTCAGTCAACATGATTCTGCCCAATTAGTTTGGGAGAGGAGCAACAATTAATATTTTATCACCCAAACCTTAAAGAAATAGTTATTGTTGTTTTTAAGAGGCGGAACAATGAGGTCATCTGCCCCCTTAAATAAATATTACAAGAATTAAGTTATTTATTACTCGACACATTTTTGTAGAAAAAGTTTTTGTATATAAATTTTTAATCGCATCTGATATGGAATCTTATTGAAATATATGGGGGAATTAAATAACTGAACGGCTTGGGGCAACAAAGTGATATCCCTCATTTTATTAATTTTAAGCTAAAGCAAAAATAGCTTGCCAATAGCCTTGCACTACAATTATTTACATACAGTGCTGTGTTTTACCACTATGGGCAGCAGTAATATGAACAAACTTCTTTGATTCGATTTTATGGAATTAATACATGTTAATTTTGTGGGTTATGTTGCCCCAAACAATTGGCTTGTTTGATAGTAGGGCATTTTATGATAATTGTTTTAAAGGGTGGAACAGCGAGGTCATCTGCCCCGCGTAACACATAGGAGAATTAAATAACTGAAGGGCTAATTCAATATTTCTTTACAAATTTCGACGGATGTTTAAATAAGAAATCAGCCTAATTAAAGGAGTGGAATAGCCTACAATAAAATTGAATTTCAAAAGAAGAGTTATTCTTATCGTCAGGATGTCTACCCCCTTATTATTCCCGTTTTCAACAGGGTCGGGGATGAGATACGATGAAAGTCTTTGTGGCGGTTGGTTTATACCGCCGGATGGACTTCCTGACGCCAACCTCATGAGAACTGAAATTAATGAAACTTGACTAGGAGATGGAAGATAGAGGTCGTGTCCTATTAGAAGGTAACTTACTGTCCCGGTATTTGCCTGGACCTGAAGATTGTAAACCACTGAAAACCATTTACATGACGGCCGACGGTGGGATTTGAACTCACGTCTCCCGAGTCCGCAGATAGCTTGGCTCCACGGCCTAGCGCCGCGCATTAACAGGGCTGTCTACAGCTCTGTCGCATAAAAGTTATTATTTTCTATGTATTTATCATAGACCATAGACCAATAAGTATGGTAGCTTCAAAGGAACTCTGTGCATTGCTCAAAGTTCCCGCGTCAGCTTGTAGCAAAGCGTTCAGGCGGGCTCACGCTTGCTAGCCTAGCAACAAGTCAGCAGGCACCTAGCAGGTTAGCAGATTGCTGAGCCCGCTGAACGCGCCCATTATTAAGAACATTTATATTGTATTAAAAGCACCGGTAGGCTTTCAAATGGAAAAAAAGTTCTCATAGATTTGGAAATCATACCAACATATCGCACCAAAACTCATCATTGGTATTTCATTTTTGGAACGATATCGCCTCCTGAGGTGCAATAACGAATGCTTTTGATTCAATGTCAGACACTAAAAATCGGTTCCGAACGTAGTAATGTGCGTTCGTAATGATCACAGTCAATCGTACTTACTTTATATCCGAGATTGGTAGCCATTGTAGCCCAAACATTGCCACGTGGACCTGAAATTCTACGAAATTCTAG
Source organism: Meconema thalassinum (assembly GCA_946902985.2). Classification (NCBI taxonomy): domain Eukaryota; kingdom Metazoa; phylum Arthropoda; class Insecta; order Orthoptera; family Tettigoniidae; genus Meconema; species Meconema thalassinum. The sequence goes on from OX336389.2 coordinate 165,486,595, forward strand.
CCAATATGAGCGTCCAGAAAATTAGCATTGAGTGTCGTCTCTCTTATTATATGCTCCTTGGTCTAAGGTCTAAAGTGCTGGCTGATCAGCTGATTTTCTTTCCTAAAACTAAGGTTCATGTAACTGCCTGAATCTATAAAGTTTGATCCAGTTTGATCGGATGATGAAGATGCTGGAGTCTGATCGAAGCTCCACTGTAATTGAACCTCATCATTTTGTTTTGTAACAATCAGTATTTTATTTTTCCAAAATATAAAAAACCGTACAAAGGAAGAAAGGTAGGTGGATTTTAAATCTAGGTTTGTGTCTGATGTAAACAGAAGCACATGTTGGAGATGTGGTCTAAAGTTGACCAATAGATGGCACCAGGGTTGAATTTGGACACATTGAGGGGAATTTCATAATAGTTCCTTAGTCTTAGGTTTCATTTATCGTGTTGTTAACGTTTTATACAATTTATAACTATGTACCTTAGTTTTCTACTCGTTTATAACCTTCCGTGCAATATTTTATAGCGACACACAGGTAGTCCATCTAGGATGTTTGTAAGTTGCGAAGAAAGAAAGAAAGAAAGAATCATCACTATTATTATTACTGTGATCCCTCTGGGGTGCACAATATTACAGGGTTATATTTATATATCAGCACCGTCGCGCGTCCACTTGGCTGTTGCCCGTGCATCAGCCGACCGCGGATGATGTAATTTCCCTTTTCTATCTCTATGCGCACTCGTCTCGTCAGCTGCATCTGTCACCGAGCGCCAATTACATCAGCCGTGGTCGGCCGATACACGGGCAACAGTGCTGATATATAAATATAACCCTGTATTATGATGATTATTATTATTATTATTCCTCATGAGCTCGCAAATCAAATATTAGGCCTACTCTTCAGGGGATCAGAATGTCAACATTATTAGAATAACTATTATTTATTATTATTCTTATTGTATTTTTTTGGTGTAGTGATTAGCATAGTTGACCACTAACCCCAGAGACCCTGGTTCGAAACCCAGCTATTTCAGAAAATCTAATTCTGGTTTGAAGCACTAAAACTGTATTGTTGACTTGAAAGTTGTGTCAATTTCAAACACTTAAACCAGGCCAGTGGGCTACATGACTTTACTTTATTATTGTTATTGTCGACTTTATTGCGCAAAAATATGATGAGTTGATTGAGGAAACTAAATCAAATGCGACTCTTCTGGAATCACTTGCAGCAGAAATAAAAACCCTAAAAGACGAAAAGAACCTACAAGACAAAATAATATCAGATCTAAACGAGAAAGTGCACACAATGGAACAGAACGGTAGGCAACAATACATTGAAATATGTGAAGAATATATGAAATCGTTCACAAAATTGCTGAGACTCTAGAAGTAGATCTAAACATATTTGATGTAGAGGAAATTTATAGCCCCCCCCCCCCCCCCCCCTTGCAAAGAAAGAACAAAATCCCCCCAATAGTGGTAAAATTCAACTCTATGCCCAAAAAGAATGAATTTTTACAGAAAAGAAAAGGGCAAAATTTCTTTACTCATGGGAACACTAAATCTAGGTTTTTCATTAACGAAAGTCTAACGGCATTCTACAGAGAGCTACTATGGAAAACTAAAAATCAGGCCAGAGAAAATAACTGGAAATTCATTTGGGCCAAAAACGCTAGCGCGAAAAAACGACGAATCTGGTATATTGAGAATCTCCCGTGAGGAAGACATAAACAAAATTAGGTAAGCCCCCCCCCCCCCCTATAAAGAATTATTATTGAATTATTATATTAATTGATATTATGAACAGTTGGGATGGCAATATAAATGTTTCTGGAACACAAAAGAAACTCACATTTCTCAATATACCCGATTTCATCGAAAATGGTAATAAGACTAGAAATAATGCTGAAATCAATATCCTTTCTCTAAATATTCAATCTATATAAAAAACTGGGATTATTTAACTATAACCTTGGGTAAGAAAATTAATGATCCGGATATTATCTGCTTAACAGAAATTAACATACTTGAATCTAATAATTACCTATTTACTTTGGATAATTTTAATGTTGTATTTTGTAATAGAACAAACCGTAAAGGAGGAGGCATAGCCATATATGTAAAGAACAACATTGCTATTAGAACACACAATTCATACATTTCCAATACTCATGAATCAATGGTAATAGAAATACTTCACATGAACAAAAAGATTGGATTAACATGCATTTACAGACCACCTAGCACTAACATAAATGACTTTCTTGATGAACTGGAAACACATATAACACAACACACCAGTAAGTACAGCGAATATGCCATTTTAGGAGATATCAACATTGATACTTTATCAAATGACGTCAGTCTATCAGCTATCAAATATACAAATATTATGGCAACTTATGGTTTCCTACCACTTCTCACTCAATGTACTCGTTATGATCCAAATTTAGACTCGAGAACATGTATTGATCACATATACTATCGTAGCAGACTAGATCATTATACTTCTGCAGTCATACAATCAGACATCTCTGACCACTTCATAACATATGCAGGTATTTGGCCAAAAAATGATAAGACACAATCACTAGATAATGAATCGTACATTACGCTAATGAACGATACTACAACACAGACTGGACAGATTGCCTTGAATTAAAAAATCCTAATGACATATATTACAATATAACAACCAAATTTAAGGAAATCTACCAAAAAGCTTCTTACATAACCACACGTAAACACAGACCTAAAAATACAATGTAAGGAAAGAGACAGACTTTACAAAACAATGCTCAGAAACAAGGATAATATTGCAATAAAAAATGAATACAAAGCTTTCAGAAACAAATTTAATAAGCTAATAAACAAAACATCAATATTATAAAAATAAGATAAATAATTGCAAAAACGATAATAAAGGAATGTGGAAAGTCATTAATGATATAACAGGTCGGAAAACACAAACTGTCAATGAAGTCATAAACAAACATTTAAGAATACATTATACTAATGAAGTGATAGTCAATAAATTCAACAGTACCTTCAGTGAAAAAATAAACAGCCTAGCTCATAACTGTAATATCAACATATGGCAATCGAATAGAAACACATTAATGAATTCTTTTACGTTACTTGAAACTGATGAATATTAAATATAGAACATAATTAAGGAATTAAAAACTGACAAATCGCCGGGTGCAGACAATATATGCTTGAAAGACATAAAGGCAACATATAAAAAAACTATACCTATCATAACACATCTCATAAACTAGATATTCGAATCAGGCATAATACCAAAATATCTGTAATACACAATTATTATTGGCAACTACAGACCAATATGCATTTTATCAATACTACACAAAATAATGGAAAAATGCTTGGATAAGAGATTGAACAATTTCCTAAATGAATATAATATTTTAAAGGGACATTATATGGTTTTAGGAAGGGAAAAAGTACGGAACTGCTCCTGGCTGAATTTGCCTTAAATAAGAACAATAACATAATGGTACTTTTCTTGACTTTTCTAAAGCATTTGACACAATAAATCACAATAAACTACTTGCTAAATTACACAATATTGGAATAAGAGGCACGACTTACAAACTATTTGAAAGTTATCTGAAAAAGAGGGAAATGGCAGTTAGTAAACATAATAAAAAGCCTAAGAGCAAACAATCTACAATCTCCGATTTTATGTAGATAAAAATACTTACAAAACCATGATTGAAAGCAAATTAAGATATGCTATAGCAGCTTGGGGAAATCAAAACACAACTTTAATTAATAATCTTCAAGATAGCCAAAACAGGTTCTTTAAATATTTCACTGATATCCCTTATTTTAATATTAAAGAGTTGTTTCAAATTACTGTACTGAATCTCTACTACCATGATCCAAGATTCAGGCATAAGGTCTCTCACAACATACAAACAAGAGCCATAACAAGTACTAAATATGTAAAACCTTTATGTATAAATAGCTATAGTTTCAAGAGACTAAATTATATTATACCATCACTACTTAATGAACTACCACATGGATTGTCCAACATGAACAGCAAACAACTAGCTATACGTCACATTAAAAACTATTACCTAACTAAATATTAACTCATAACATAAATTTATTAATATAACTACTATAGTGTAACTTTTTGTGTCTTTAATTATTTACTTTTCTCATTATCAGCACTATCATTATCATTACCATTATAAAAAAAATGCATGCACTCTTGTACTGAAATATAATCTTTATATATGTTGTAAATAATAATGAATATGTCTCACAGATAATCTGTACTGCCGTCAGATTCGTGAGTCATATCACAATAATGTAACATAAATAGTATTTAAATAAATAAAGTTAAAAATAAATTATAATTATTATTAACCCTCAGAGCTTCACCACTATTACCAGCCAGGGACTCACAAATGTATTATTATATCAATGATAATAATAATATTTAATCTGTGAGCCCATCAGGAATAACAATAGTACCGTACCATAATAATAATAATGAAACTACGGGCCTGTGAGGGATAATAGTCTAATGTATTAGCCTATTAATAATAGGGTTAATATTAAACTTAGAGCCCCCGAGGAATAATAATACTAATACTAAAATGTGAGACCCTAATAAATATTATATCTCAGGGATTCACAAATATTTAATTTTGAGTCTTGATATAATAATAAGAATAATTTGTGAGCCCATGAGGAATGATATCATTTTCAAGTTGTGAGCCCCTGAAGTAAAATATTAAAATTGTGGGTCCCTATTTCGAAGAGTGTTAATATTCCATATTTGATCCCTTGAATAATACTAATACATTTGTGAACCCCTTAGGGTCAGTGTTATGGTAATAGTGATCATATATATAGTTTTGAGTCCCTGAGGATATATAATAAATCTGTGAAACTTACTAATAATAATAATTCTAACTTGTGTGGCGATTAAGTTCATGCACACTATATTATTTGGTACACAACGTCACAATGTTTACTTATCGAAGCTTTCAGTGCTAGTTTTGTAACTTCATGACAGCTTCATTTACATAATCCACACATGGTGCAACATGCAGTCTTAATATACCAACAGACGGCATCACTGGAATGGAACTACGACCACTAAACAGTGTTGAGGAGAGAGACAATGACGTCACTTCCGCTGTGAGAAGAAGACAGCATATCGCGGAGTGCAGTCGTAGCTGTTCATTTGATGAAGCTGCAACATGGTATTGAAACTAGTAGTGAAAGCTTCGGTAAGAGAAAGAAAGAGACCTGGTGTATGCTACAGAATATTTTGTTATTAATAATAAAAATAATCCATTTTGAGCCCCCGTGGAATAATAATAATTTGTGGGCCACTGAGGGATAATAACAGTATTAAAAATAATGATATACTGCAAGTATTATCTGATGACACATGCGTATGCAACGAGTTCCGTATGCGGGCGAGTCCATGTGCTGCAATGTGGTCGAGAGGGGAGAAACGCTCACTTCGCTCGTTGCTACGGAAATGTTTATATTGGCTCATACCGGAACTGGAACTGTATCACACGTTGGTGTCTCCTAGGAGCAGTGACCCCCTCCACTACCTTCCTTCTCCTCTCCCCTCTTCGATCATGGGTTCATGCAGGTTTGCGCCATCAGGTATTAATTGCAGTATGATATATATTGTTTAGTCTCTGAGGATTGGTAATAATAATAACAACAACAATAAAATAAAATTTGGGCCCCGGAGGATTGATAATAAATTTGAGCTCCTGAGAGATAATTCTGTTCATAATAGCAATAATATTAAATTTCAAGTCCTTGAGTAGGTCTATTATTGATAATGTTGATGTTTTGAAAATTTTTCTTCCTAAAATAAAGGACATTAATTCCAAACTCAAAACTCAGTATCCAAACATTGTAGTTATTTTAGACAATGAACATCAAATTATATTGTAAGTTAGCAAAATGGTCTTAAACTTGTCATAAACCATGGCTTTCATTGTTGCCCAAAATAACTCGCTTCAACACACCTCCAGCAGTGGAAAATTTGTGTCCCAAGCCACATGGTGAGGTGCTATGTACAATACATGAATACAATACAAAAGAATTGTATAACAGAATATTTAGTTAATGGTACTGTTTTATCAACTTTCTGAAAGACTGGCTCAATAGAACATTAAGACGTCATGTTCCTTTTCAGATAATCACATGCCTATAATCTAAAATTTACGACACCTACACTAAAATACTGGAACAGATGGCCTCCATGTTCCACCCCTGAAGAAATCACCACCACCATCAGTACAATAAAACATTCTGTGCTAGAATATACAATTTTCAGTATCGGTTATTTATGGCTCCTCCCAAAGAGATCCCATCTGTCTATAACGAGTCACAGGAGTTAATTTTAAGAAAAGTCAAATGCACGGCTTTTAAAATTTACATGAAATAAAATTGAGAATTCAGTGCTAGTAGATAAAGGTTATTACGGTGGTTCATTATACGAAGATTCACTTCGATCGTTTGAATAGGATCCGAAAAATAGAAACATATTTGAAAAAATTTGAACTGAATTTGTGAAAACAATTTATCAAATTGGATGCCTACATAGTTAAGTCTAAATTACTCTCTGCAGTGTAGTGTTTCATTGTGCTTGCCAGAAATATCATTCTAAATATTTGAAATTTGCGAGGTTGCCATGTTGCTTTTGTGCTTGTCAGATTTTTGAAAGTAACATATGTTTACTAACTTATGGTCATCTATTGCCATACAAAATTTCAGTTTGAATGCTGCAATAATTTTGGAGATACTCAGTACGGGTTAAATATTTCTCATGGCTGCCTTGTTGGATTGGTTGAAATGTAAGCCACAGAGTTCTGCTCCAGCCAATAAATATTATTATGGTGGCTCATAATACAAAAGTTCAATTCGATCACTTGAATAGAATGCGAAAAATAAAAATATGTTTTAGAAAGTTTTGAACTGTTGGATGTTGGTATACTAAGTTCTAAATAAAGACAAAAGTTTGATGCTTTTCAGTCGGTCAACACGATTGCACCCAAATGAGACGGGTTATTCCCTAAACCTGAAAAAAATTACATGAGATTAATAAATACACTGTGTATTATTTTATTATGTAATTACATGAGATTAATAAATACACTGTGTATTATTTTATTAATCTCATGTAATTTCTTTCAGGATTAGGGAATAACCCATCTCATTTGGGTACAATCGTGTTGACCGACTGAAAAGCATCAAACTTTTGTTTACTAAGACAACACTGAAAATGGTTTCAAACACCATAATCTAAATAAAGATTCGTTGTGCCAAGATTTACTGCACATGGATGGTTAGATTGCCAGAAAAGTCTTCTTTCTTTTTCTTTAGCATTTGTCCCACAAATTAGCAGAGTGTGCTTTTTTGGTTCTCTGTTGCCATATTACACAATTGTGTGCCATGTCAGGATGAAGTTGGACAATTTTTAGATCTTCATGTAGGGTGTCAAGTCCTATTTGTCTCTTCCCATCTATCCGCAATGCCAATCCAATGGTTGCAACTGTTGTTTCAGCAGTTCGTAAGACAAGTCCATACCAGCGGAGACGGCTTTCCCTCATCTTTTCAGTAATTGACGCTACTCTATATCGCTTGCGAATGTCATTATTGCTGACATGATCATGGAGTGTCAAGCCAGATGCCCACCTGAGCATCACACCAAGTTGCTGTTCCTCCTTAGTTGAAGGCCAGCATTCTTCCCCATACAGAGCAACGGGATGGACCACAGAACGATAAACTTTAGCCGGCCTGGAATCTTCTTATCACATAAGACACCGGACAAAGAGCACCACTTCAGCCATGCGCTGCTCACGCGATGTGATATTTCACGTCTGAGTGTTCCATCTGCAGTAATAGTCGAGCCAAGATATTTAAACGACAATGTCTTTGGAAGGTCAACACCATTAATTTGAATCATATTTGAATCATTTAGATCTGTTGTCAAATACTCAGTTTTCTTAATGTTGAGCCGTAATCTAAATTCTGTGAGGCGGTTGGCCCATGCCTAAACTTGTATTTGTAGACCAGTCTTATCCTCAGAAACCAGAAGCACATCGTCAGCATATAGCAAAGTCCAAGGTACAGATTTATGTAGATCCCTTGTAACAGTATCCATGACTGTAATGAAGAGGAGAGGTGAAAGTACAGATCCCCGATTTATGCCAACGGAAATTGGGAAATCACTAGATCATCCAGCCACTGATTGTAGTTGGCTCTTTGGGTTGGCATATAGTTAGTTATTGTTGTTTTAAGGGGCGGAACTACAAGGTCATCTGCCCCTGGGTTGGCATATAGCAATTTGACCCAATCTATCAACACTTCAGGGACACCATGATCTTGGAGGGCATGCCAAATCAAGTCATGTGGAACACGATCAAATGCCTTTTCAAGGGTGAGGAAAGCAAGGTGGAGGTGTCTCGATTTTTCATGATGTTTATCGATGAGCAAGTGAGCAGCATGGATAGCATTTATTGTACCACAGCTTTGCACTGGTTGATGGTGCAGTGGACAAGTTTTCTGATTCTCCGATCAATAATACACTCAAAAATCTTCATTATTTGAGACAGGAGACGTACTGGGCGATAATTGGAACATTCAGCTGGACTACCCTTCTGTTTCCAAATTGAGACTGTTGTACTAGACATCCATTCGGCTGGTATCCATCTCTCTTCAATTATCCGATTGTAAAAAACATGCGAGCCATTGAACTGAGTCGCATTGCTTTGATTTCCAGAGTTTGGCAGGAATATCATCCAGCCCAGTTGCCTTCCCACAGTTCATCTTTCCAATCGCTTCAGCAACTTCTTCCCTGATGATTGGGCTAACGGGTCCTTGTATTGGTGTGGAATGTGGTGTAGGAGCGTGCAGGAACTCGACATTGCTAATTTCATCAAAGTACTGCCTCCAGCACTCTACAACTTTCTGCCGATCGGTGGCAAGGCTGCCCTCCTTATCGTTAATATAGCAAAATCGATCAATATCAGTTGTTTGTCTGTGGCGTTGCTTAGCAATGCGGTAAATTTCACGCTCACCATCTGATGTGTCAAGCCATTGGTAAACTTCACTAAAGTAATCTGCTTTTGTTTTAGCAATGGTTTTCTTTGCTTCACTTCTGGCATATCGATAAACATTCCAATTTTCTTGTCTCTTTGAGGCAAGGAACTGGTGGTAAAGTTTCTTTCTCATCTGCACCTTACATTTGACTTCACTTGTCCAGAGCTACGTTTGACAATCAATTCTGCGTCATCCGGCTTTGTAATGCCTAGATGTTCATGAGCAACTGAGGTGACACTTGTCTTCAAAGCATTCCATGTCGTTTCAACATCAGTAATAGGGGGAAAAGGGATGTTCGAAATTATATTAGGTTCCATCTCCCTAAATCGCCACCATTTTATCTGAACTGTACCAGTGTGTTCCTCTTTCCTTACTGTAGGAAGTTTATTGCGAAATTGAGCTACTAGTGGACGATGCTGTGTTGCAATTGCTTCATAAGGGAGTACCTTTACATCCAGAACGAGTTTTATATCTCTTCAGCGTACAAGTATGAAATCAATCTGGGTCACATTGTTACCAGTATAGTATGTCCAAAGATGCGAGTTTTGCTTCCTGAAATATGTATTTGTGATAATAAGGTCGTGGGTATCAGCAAACTTCAAAATTCTTTCCCCATCTTCATTCCTCTGCGCAGCATCATTTACGTGGCATCGGTAACCGTCTGCCTTTGAGCCCACAAGTCCATTTAGATCCCCAGAGATAATGACAGTTTCATCTAGTGGTACTTCCAATACCTTTTCATCCAGCTTCCTCCAAAATTCATCTTTCATCGTCTGTAAGCAGCCAGGTTTGTGGAGCGTAACACGAGAAAAGTAATTTTAAATATTTGAAATTTGCATGTCCTTCATGTTATTTTCATGTTTGCTAGGTTTTTGAAAGTCACGTATATGTACTTAGTAGTCCTCTATCACCATTCACAATTTTTGTTTGATTGCTGTATTAGTTTCAGAGATATTGAGAACAGATGAAATATTTTGTGAGACCACCATGTTGGATTGATTTCTATGTAAGCCATAGAGTTATGTATAATTGGGCCGGCCATTCGTGGTCAGTCATATGCGCGTGAGAATTTTAGAGGGAGTCTACATACATGTATTATCACATGATATCCCCTTGGCACTCTTGTGGCCCACCCTTTCAGCACGTCGATGGCCTCTATTCTTGGCACTCACATGTTGCCATGTTATTTATATGGTGGCCGATAACCTAGATGTTAGGCCCCTTAAAACAACAACAACTATTTATATGGTCCACACGCTGACAGCTGGAGAAGAACACTGAGATTGGACTCAATATACCCATCCACTGCGCACTTCTTTTGCGTTGGGCACAGGCTCGCTGTGTGCCGATTCACCATTGCGCACATAACTTACATTGTATTGGCCCAGAATAAAATATTTCGGATTGTAAGATACACCACAAGTACAATTTTAACCGTACGAAGGACAACACATTAAATTTCTCCGTAGTTTTCTGAATCGGAATATATATACAAATGTATGTTTGCACAAATATCACGTCCTGCTAACTTTAACATCAAATCCTGAAACTTCTAATTTCTGTTGTAAAGGTGCACAAATCACAGAAACTATTGAAGATCGAGTTGAAATTTTATACAGTACCATGCTTTTGGGCTGACTTTAGAATACGGGGGCGTGGTGGCTCAGCGGTCTAGCTGTATGCCTCTCACCAAGGCGGTCCGGGTTCAATTCCTGGTCAATGCATGTGAGATTTTCGAAGTGAAATGCCATGTCCTGTGGTTCGGATTCCACGTAAAAAAGAAGGTCCCGTGGCTCATGATCTCAAGATTAACGGTCACGTTAAACTACAAGCTTCCTTCCTTTTGACTTTAGAATAAAGTAGGTTATTTTTTTGGTGCTAGGTGGAATACTTCTCATATATGGTAAGGATCTAGCACTGAAAATGTTTTATATTTTTTGTTTTGTTTATAAATATAGGCTACTAATTCACACTGTGGAATATACACAAACACACACACACACACACACACTGCAAATGCAATAATGGCCTACTCTGAAGACCAGTTTACGGTGAGCATCTACATTATGAAAAATTTCAAGCCAATAAAGTGTCTGGTTTCTAAGATATATGCACCAACCCATGAAGTGGTAAAGTGTATTGACGGATATATACGGTACCAAAATAAATTTGTGATTTTAATAAGGGTAAGGGTATAGTGAAATTCTCATAGTAATTATAACCTTGTATATTCTATCCTTCAGTAGTAGGAGTACCATGAATATAAGCCAGTGAAGGCCAGGCCTCCCGTGCTTCACCTTGATGCTTGTTCCTCCTCCTTCAGGTTTCGTTGCTGTTGTTGCTTCATTTCAGGGGATATATACTATCATCATCATCGGCTTTAACTCGAATCCGAGTTTAATCTTCTTCCTTCAGTCCAGTTTGTGGATGTGTTTACGGTGACTAAAGAGTCCAATCCTGGCATGGAACAAGCGTCCACACAAGTCACATAGTATTGCTGGAGGAGGACGTGGTTGGGCTGTTCGAAGTTTCCTAGCTTGACGCTTGGCCTCTTCATGTGTGCGTCGATCCCTTTCAAACAATTTTACAGTATCCGAGATGGTACGGCGCCAAGTTGAGCGGTCTTCAGCCAGCATGTCCCAGGTTTGTGACATGATCATACATGTACAGTGTATAACACATAAATAACACGAGCATCAAGTCGAGCAAGGGGGGGGGGCCTCCTCTCATTGGCCACCACTGATATAAGCAAATTTTGGAACATTTTCTGTGGTGTTCTCGTACAAGTCACCTTGTGCAGTTTCTTGTGCATTAAACCCTTATTAGTACAGTATTAAGCAGAAATGGTACTGATAGAAGTGGCAGTGCCAGCGGTAGCAGCAACAGAAGTATATTTTAAATTCAACCTCAAATACAAATTAAAATGAATCATTGGTGAATTTTGGATTGAAATGATTGAGCTTCTGTCACCATATGACATTTTACTTCTTTGTTTCTTGGACAGTTAAGAGGTTTTGGTCTCATATGGTACTTCTCACACAATGTTCATGTTTCCATTTCAGACAATGGAATATGCTTGGTGGTTATGTCTGCCTGGTGTAGCGGCCATCATCTACTGGCATTACACAAAAACCTTCTCATACTGGAAGAAGAAGGGAGTGCATTACATCAAGCCAACAATTATCTTTGGGAACATCAAGGACAGGATGCTGTTTAGGAAGTCTTTCCATGAATTTCAGTTGGAACTATATAATAAATTTGATGGTCATCGCTATGCAGGTTTGTATTTATTTTTATTTTTTTTTAAAGATGTACGAAACATACGAATGTCTAGCAGTGCTCGCGTTAAAGTCAGACTTAATTAGAAACAGCAGATTCCAATACAGTCTTGGACATTCATGATGTGTAGGCTTACAAAGGAATATATGGAAGCCATGAGGTGGTCAGTGCCAAGAGAAGTGTATTATAGTGACTGTCAGCATCGGAATTCGAACTTCTAATCTTCAGAATTGCTGCAGCTCCCCATCGTGGTCGTGATGATTGATTTAATGTGGGGGTAACTATAGCTTAGACAGTGTAGGCAGTGTAAGGGATGCTGGGACTGATTTTTTGGTAAAAAAAGTAAAAATTATCGATTTTTCAATTTGTGCATATTATTGTACGCCGGACTCCTGCGGATCATTTGGCGATGGTATTTTTCGGGTTCCACCATTTTTAAAGTACTAGCGTGACATGTAAATGCCCGGTTGAGTGCTGGGGAGACGCCCCCATCCACTAGCTTCAACGCAACAGATACCGCTCTCCCCAATGCCCATCTTCAAATTGCCTCCAGAGCTGCTATCTAGTGAGTTGACGAAGTAACATTACTACGGTAACTATAGAAATGCCAATTACGTCAGAAGGAAGGGATTACCTACAAGTCGGGAGCTTTTTAAGTAATAGGTTAGCCTTTAACCATATTTTATTTACTAAAATGTGGTGGTTTTTTTTTTTCATATATACATTTTCAGGTATTTAAAATGTTTTAGCTGTACCAATTTGGTTTCAAATTCCATTAGAATTTCATGGGTTGTTAACACCTTTATTGTCTTGATATTAACAGAAGGATTTTTTTATAAAGTTGATACTTTAAAAGATTGTAGCCTTCAAAGGGGTATTTTTTTAGCACAATTTGAGAAAAACATAAACACATAAAACATATTTTTTCCTCACATTCATGGACTACATATGCAGACTTTCTCTCTCTTAAAATTCTTTCCATACTTTGATATACCTGTACACCAGTTTTCAATGTGATATTTGAAGTAACTGTTCAGCTGGAGCATTTTTTATGCTTATTGATTTAAAAAAAAAATTAAGTGTTAATTTCTCAGAAAGTTCTGTTGCTATTTTCCTGAAAATTGGTATATGGCCTTATTTCACCATCAGGAGACCACTGTTGGGAATTGATAGACTCTGCAATCCCTGGACTGTGCTGTGTTATATCCTTCCTTGTTAATGTCATTGTAAATAAGTGTAATATCTTAGTTGTTAAGCTTCTTTCGAATACAGTTGTGACGGAGATGTTTACTAAGCATGGTGTTTATTATTGCTCTCCCAATACCACGACATAAGTTGATGCCGAACACACGGGAATAAATATATTCCAGCACGAATAAGAAAGGTGCTGGAACAATCAAGGCTCACAGAAGAACAGCTTAACACCTCTCTCGTGAATATCAAAGCTGCGGTAAATTCAAGGCCGATCTCCCATGGAGACGACGCTGAACACCTGACCTCGGCACACTTTCTAGTTGGTGAAGGACTCACGACCGTGCCCACAGGACCAGAACCGACTACCAGATCTACCTTGACTAGGGAATTCAAACTACAACAGAAGCTAGCAGACGATTTCTGGAGAAGATGGACCAAGGAGTACTTCTTAGAAATCAAGAGTTTTCACGAAGTTCGAGGAGCGTCTGGGAGACCCATTGAGTTCCGACTCGGAGATCTGGCGTTGCTTCAAGAAGATGGCCGACTGCGTCATCTATGGAGAAGGGCAAGAATAGAGAAGCTGCTATAAGGAAGGGACCACAAGATAAGGACAGCGATTCTTCGCATCCCAGAGGGACACCAAACAGCCTGACCAATTCAGCTGGTCATCCCCCTAGAGGTTGACCAGGGTGGGGAGAATGTTGGGAATTGATAGACTCTGCAATCCCTGGACTGTGCTGTGTTATATCCTTCCTTGTTAATGTCATTGTAAATAAGTGTAATATCTTAGTTGTTTAGCTTCTTTGGAATACAGTTGTGACGGAGATGATTGCTAAGTATGGTGTTTATTATTGCTCTCCCAATACCACGACAACCACAAACCAAATTTCATTCAATTCTATCAATAATTACTATTTTTCATAAATTCAGTCCCAGCCTCCCAGACAGGGTTTGCTCCACATTTTCTTCTTTCTCCCTCCCTTTTGCCTTAACAAACATTCTCTTGTCCACCTTGTGGTGTAGTGACTAGCATTAGAGCACTATATTGGCCCAAGCAGGATGTCCGATGCGAGCACTTGTATTTCGATGTCCGTAGTTGAATAACTACAATAGACAAGCAAAGCAGTCTTGAAGTAACGAGTGTACCTGTATTGTTACTGTAAGTACCGATAACACATGTTTGATTGTTGCCATCACTAACTTCACTATTCACATCAACACACTCACTGTTTCCTTCACTCTCCTCCCACAGTACATCATCCTCACTGCCAGTCAAGGCATTTGACACACAGCACTTTTTGAACCCCCTGTTGACAGATTCTGATGTTACTTGCACCACGAAGCGTGAATCGACTCACTCAGAAGGCTGACTGGTGACTTCTTAATCTTGCCGGATGGTGTGAGAAATGGTCTCCTTCCAGAAGTCATTATGAATAGGAATAGTGTTTCTGGAGGTGGTCTTTGAACAGCTCGTTCATAATGATATCAAGCACCTGAGGTTTTGAAGTAATACCTCCAGGTCTGATGACGAGGTCTGTCTTCTGTGAAGCAAGATTATTCTTCACTTCGGGTGTGAGATGAACCTTCAAAGCCATCCAAAACCAGCATGGCCCTCTTACTGTGCAACTCACCAAGTCTTCGAGTCCAAACAATGGCCAGCCAATCAATCATCAGCTCAGTTGTCATCCAACCTTTTTCCTGACAGCGAATCACTATGCTCTTAGGAAAGTTCTCTTTGGGTAAAGTTTTACGATCCAGAATAACATAGTGGGGTAGCATTCCTCCATCAGTTAACATCACCATTATCTTAGCTTTTCATTCGCGATTGTTTTTAATGTGACACTATTCGCCCCTTTCTGGTCTACTGTTATATTACTCGGTATATCAAAAAAGATCGGTGTTTTGTCAGCATTGCCGATCTGGTGCAGTGGCTATGATTGAAGCTTCCGAAGTCAGATCGGACCGCAAACCCACTTCTCTGCATAAACGTACTGCACTACCTATACTTCAATGGAATTCTGTCTGTGTGTGGTATATTCAGGGACTTTGCAATTTCCAAGGCTTTTAACTGGATAATTTCTCGAGAGATAGGCATACCTCTTTTCCTCTTATCTTGCACAAAGGAGAGAACTGTTGCCTCAAGTTCCGGAAATTTTCCACATTTTGTTTCCCTGAAAGCCTTTCTCGTTAAAACAGAATTGTGTCATTTTTGTTCTGATGCTACCCAACGTCACACATTCGATTCATCTAACCAATATTTTCTACCGGCCTCTCTGTTACTTGTGCTTTTAGCATAATGCATAACTGCTAGTTTGAAACTTGCACGGTAATTACGCCAAATTCCTAATCTTGTTGGTGCCTTTAGCTCCAAGTAATATCGTGTACAGTGGCAAATAAAAAAGCATATTTACTGTTGTAGAATACCACAGGGAAACAAAAGTACTGCTCACTAGATAAACAACAGTCACAATAATGCCAAGTTCAAACATTGCATTCTTACACTATAGAGTAACCTTACACTTCTTCCCGGTTCATGCTTACATACTAGCAACAATGTTGCAGTATTTCCAAATGAGAAACAAGTGCTATGTTTGAATTGTACTGTATAATGTTGCTATGTATTATTGTTAAGGACATGTTTGTAAAGTCACGCATATAAGCCACACTTAAAATTTTCTTGATCAAAATTTGGATAAAAAGTGGGGCATATTTTCGGGCCAATACGGCACAGTTACCATAAGAATGGTCATCAAACAGATTCCACATATACCTAAATGCAGGAGGCTGATGACCACAGTACCCTAAGCTCCTAAATGAAATAACAACAAATAAGGTTGAGGACGTAAATAATACATTGAGATTGCCACAAGTTGGTTGTATTAGACGTTACATGCAATAAGGTAACATAGCTGTTCATGTTGTTTCTTGGTATAATTTAATAATGTATCAACAATTTATAAAAATTCATGTGCAGGTGTCTATGAAGGCCGTCGACCATCGTTGATGATACGTGATCCTGAGCTGATACGTCACGTTCTGATCCGGGACTTTGAACACTTCACGGATCGACCCACTCTGCGTCTACGGCATGGACCATATGTCGAAAACATGCTGATAAATCTCAAAGGACAGCGCTGGAAAAATGTGCGTGCTGTGCTTACGCCCACTTTTACTACTGGAAAACTCAAAGCTATGGAGAACCTGGTCGTGATGTGCGGTGAACAGCTGCATGACTTTCTGTGCAAGAGTAAGTACCATTGTTATATGCCGAAGGAAGAAAATACAAGTAGTTCCGTGAAGAACTATATAGCCTATTTGCATATATCCTACTTATGTTAATTGCCTCTAACAATATACAAAATTTCAGTTTGATTGCTGTAATAGATTTGTTGGTATTGAGAACCATCCAAATATTTTGGATGGTCGCCATGTTGGATTTTTATATATAGGCCTTAGAGTTATGTACTATTATTGTGTAGGTGTTTTATTCAAACTTCAGTCGCATGATTAGGACACAAGAATTAAAAACTAGATTTCAAAATTTTGCTCAGCCGCCATCTTGTGGTTATGGAAATAATTTAAAATATGAATTAGATGCCAGTGGATTAAAATTTATACAAGCATATACCGTACCAACTTTCACTGCGCTTGGATGGTTAAATCGCGAGAAACGTCCATTTGATATTTAAATTTTGCGTCGCCGCCATGTTGGTTTTGTCTCACCAGGTTATTGAACATCCCATTGGTGAACTTATGTTTATGGCCTCTATACACATGCAGATTTTCAGTTTGATTGCTGTTGTAGATTAATAGATATTGAGAACTGTCTAAATCTTTTGGATGGTCGCCATGTTGAATTTTAATATATGTAGGCCATAGAGTTATGTACTATTAGATGAGGATTATTGTGTATGTTCATTATTCAAACGTTGATTTTGATCGCATGATTAGAACACAAGAAATAAAAACTTAGTTTTAAAATTTTGCACAGCCATCTTGAGGTTATGTAAACAATTGAACTAACTTAGATGTCAGTGCATTGCAATTTGTATAGTCATTTGCTGTACCATGTCTCAGTGCATTCGGATGATTAAATCGCGAGAAAGGTCTATTTAAATGTTTCAACTTTGCTTGGCTGCCATGTTTGTTTTGTAGTTAACAGGTTTTTGAAAGTCACATATGTGAACGTCTAGTGGTGCCCTTTATCACCGTACAAAATTTCTGGGTGATATGAGTAATAGTTTCGGAGATATAGAATGCCGGTGAAATATTTTGCACAGCCGCCATGTTGAATTGGTGAGACATAATCAAATTTGAAGGGCATGGTCTAGGTCGGCCAAAATAGTACTATGACCTTACCGAGTTTCATCGAAATCGCTCCAGCCATTTAGAAGTTATTACAGGGGGACACACGGTAGCACATATACACACACACGGACAAAAGCTGATCTCATAAGCCTATTTTTTTCATAAATGAAAATAGGCTAAAAGTAGTTAACAAGTGGGTAATGGTGGTGAAAGGCTCTTAAAACATTGGAGCTTTATTATACAGGGCTGTAGCTATTGGGGGGGGGGGGTTTAAATACTTTATTGTACTTACTTTATATCTGGCGTGAATTTATGACTGATAATATTACAAAATATTACCCCATGGTGTTGGGGTAGCGCGCCTGCCTCTCATCCGCAGGCCTCGGGTTCGATTCCCGGCTCCGTCAGGGATTTTAGGAACTGACGTGACGGCTGGACCGGGGTGCACTTCAGCCTCATGAGGACAATTGAGTAGCTGTCTGACAGTGAGGCAGTGCCCCGAATACAAAAGCCAAGATTAACGGCCGAGGGGACCCGATGCGCTGATCACGCGTCACCCCAATATCTGCAGGTCAAATGGCTGGGTAGCGATCGTTTGGTAGGCCTAGGCACTTCATGGACTGTAGTGCCAGGGGGGGTTATTAATATTACAAAGGAAGCTCAGCTCCTGCTATTACCCAGGGTAATCCATTGTTTTGCTTGGAACGCTGTAGTGAAGGTATATGTTCATCTTGTTGCCCAGAAATTTGAGGCTGATTGTGGGTCCCACTTGGTTGAGGATTGAAACTTCCTGGACACTTCTGAATCCAGACCGTTTCTCTGTTCTTCTTGGTACGGTCAAATCGGCCAACACGTACCCAGGCGGTGTTCTTTCATCCTCCCCCCATAATCCTACCGCTCGGTCCCGCCCAACTAGTTATGAGGGTTCGGTGTCTGCTTCCTTTCTCTTGACAATAGATTTCTCTCGTTATTTAAAGGTACTGTGGCTTTATAACTATTGTCTTGGAGTGAGAAACTTAAGAGCTAAAAGCCCCTAACCCTCATAAAACCTTCCTCCTGTTGAGCGAGAAAGACTTTTATAAGGGTTTGGATTCATTGAAACCGCCTGGGACTCCGTTGGCCATCGCAGCTATAATAGCCCTTTTGGCAAGAAGGGCTAGAGCAGTGATGCACAGCTGCTCCCAGAGAAATAGTCCTAGGACTACAATTGGAAACTAATCCCTAACATATGACGATATTTTGATAAGAAGACTACCCTAGGTTACGTACAACACAACAGTTTTTTGTCAAGGAGTTTTTCATTTCGGATCACTTCAAAATTTTGATTGGAGCAAGAACATAAATTAAGAGTCCAACCTATATAAGTTATAATTACATGGATTTATTCTTATATTTCCTTTTTTATTTTCCTTTTCCAATACTTTCCAGATCACTGTTGGTGTCCATCAAGGATCAGCCTTGTCCCCCTTGCTCTTCATACTCTGCATGAACGCCATCATAAATCACATCCAAACCAGGGATCCATGGACATTATTATATGCGGTTGATGTCATGTTAGCTAACGAGACACTTGGTCGCCTAGAACAGGAAGTACAAGAGTGGAAGAATTCAATTAAATCAATAATTGAAGAATTTGAGATGAAATTAATTCTGAAGAAGACGGAGTACCTGGAATGCGGTGACCAAACTGATGGCACGATCACTGTGGGTGAGGTTCAACTTAATAAAGTGACCCAATTCAAATACCTCAGACTGCAGCACGATTCATCATCATCATCTTGTACAGTTTCCAGCCCCAGGCTGGATCTGTTTGGAACATAAGCCTCGCCACTTAG
Source organism: Meconema thalassinum (assembly GCA_946902985.2). Taxonomy (NCBI): domain Eukaryota; kingdom Metazoa; phylum Arthropoda; class Insecta; order Orthoptera; family Tettigoniidae; genus Meconema; species Meconema thalassinum. The sequence continues at coordinate 165,506,321 of OX336389.2, forward strand.
TTCTTTCTTCCCACCACCTCTCCGCTGTCACTCTGGTCCAGTCCTCGCCTCTCTTCTTGACACATTCCTCCACTCCTTTCAGCCATCTATCTCTTGGTCTTCCCCTTGGTCGTTTCTTCTGCATCTGCATCTCATGTATCCTCTTGGGAATCATCTTCTCATCCATTCTCTTTAAGTGTCCATACCACCTCAGTCTTGATGTCTCAATCCAACCTTGCAAGGGCTCCTCTTTCACCATTTCCCTGACCTTTTCATTCCTCACCCTGTCTCTTCTTGTTACTCCGATCCTACTTCGCAGGAACTTCATTTCCCCTGCCTGTATTCTGCTTATGTCTCTTTTCTTCATTGTCCACGTTTCCGAAGCATAGGTCAGTATCAGGATATAGTAGCTTCTGTATAACACTTCCTTGCTTTTTTGTGGGACATCTTTATTCCACACTAAGCTCCTAATGCTGTAATGGTTATTAGTTAGTGCCCCATGTTGGTAGCGACAAATGTAATGGTTACGCTAGCCCACACTGTTGGGAGAGAAATGTAACTGTTTACCTTTGCCTAAGCTATGTTGTTTTAATGGGCGCCAAGACCTCAATGCAATGTTGAAATCTAAATTTGTATTTAACAACGTCTAGCTCTGGCAGAACACATTCAAGACTCTATTCACTCAGATCGTGGTATGATTTGATCATTAACCCAACAAACAATTGTATCAGGAGAAGGAATTGGTCTATATCTAATGCTACCTACTGAAAGCAAAGATTGCATTGTAAAAGAAATGAATTTATTATATAAAACAAGTATAGCAAAATTAATAATAATAAGTTTAACATTTAAATTGGAGCGTTGTGATTTGAATATTACCGATAGAAAATTACGTGAAAACGGAGTCTGATAAATTGATTTTACTCTTATTTCCAAGCTATGAAGTTACTGAATTATGAAATATAAAACAAAGAAAAATGAGAGATTGCGTATTTCTGCGTCATTAGCGCTTACCCCTGGAAATTGCCAAAGCATTTCCCTCGTTCTTGATGATGCTGTGTGCTTCCCACAGTCTCCTGGACGTCGTCATCTCCGTCGAAATTTGATGATATTCTGGTAGATTAGATAATTCTATGGTCCGTACATCGGACCCAAACTCTCGTAAAACCGCACTGGTTACGTTTTACAAAAGTTCGTCGCTAACTCCACTGAACATCGGAGCGACACGCACTTGCGACCGTACTCTCCAAGTTCTACACAGATTGTCCTTAACTCCACCGAACATCGGAGCCACTCGCACGCGCATCCATACTCGTCAAGTATTTCACAGATAGTCCCTCCTCTCACGGCGCGTCGAACGATATATTCACCTGTCGGCTCCCCCACTCTTCAGTCCCAACTAGCTTACGTCGTCTCCGCTGATTGGCTGAGCACGCCGCCACTTCCCCTCCTCCGGTTCATTACACCCCGCGGGCGAGAGGGAGAAGTCGTTTTCCGTTTCAACAATTCGCCTCTTCTAGACCTTGCGACCCAAGATTGCGTCATGCTTCTCGACAGGAATCAGCTTGTATTAGAATTCCCAGTGAGTCACGTCTCTCAATATACCCTAACTGACGAAAACTCCGTAAAATTCCGTAATCGTATAATTTTCTATGATATCGTCGTTCGTAATAATTTGCTTGTTAGCGTTTTCTAAGACATAGAAAACCTATCTGTATGCTTATAATTTTTATAAAATGCTCCGAAAATATCTAAATAATAATTATAATAAATTAATAATAATAATAAATTAACATGAAAAATTATCTTGGCTGAACAATTTGCCGCGTAAATAAATATAGAATGGCTTCCTACTGACTTATGCCAGTTGCATAAAACCCCTCGAAAAACACGTTACATATTCGCCTCGGATCATCGGATGATTTACCGTGACGACGGTCCATTATCCGATTATCCCAGACACGTTAATAAACCCCATCCAAAATACATATTACATAAATGAAATCACCCTAAATTACAGATATATACACTCATATTTTTTCTTCACGCACTTTGCGTCAAAGTTTGTTGTCACTATGGATTGCACTTTGCAACCAGTCCAATGTTTTACATATGGAATAGTGTTCCACGGATATTTCCGCCTCTCAAATTTCTCTATGTTGGAGAAATAGACATAATTAATGTGTGAGCACTATGTATTTATGATGTCATATCACACGCATTGAAGGTGTTCTGATATATTTATATCACCATAGAACTTCCTAATTTCACTGGAGGTCCCCTCCTTATGGTGACATTTAATTCCACTTATCACAGGGCACACGATCACACTATTGTGGCAGCGCCTCGTGACCATAATACTTAATCTCTCTTTAAGGTAGATTAAATTAATATTGACTTCTGAAAAAAAAAACAGTAAATGCGCATTACATATAACACCAAATATTTCTGTGCCGTAATCGCCCTGTCTTGTTAAGTTCCCGTTAACCATATTCTACTTAATACTAGTTCTCAACACAGACCATTTCTCCTCACACAAATAATACCATTGTACAAATTATCTTAAATTACACCCTAACAAATCTTACATGGCGAGGCCGTAAACAGAAATCACGTGTGCTGATATGTATGAGTTTCATGAAGGACTGTCTCGCATTCTGATGGCCCATCTTTTATCTCGTGGACGCCTTAAGCTAACAAGCCCTATTCAAGCGCTCCCCCATCTCTTGGAGATAAATGGGAACCCATCAGCGCTGCCAAAAAGGCCTTGGTGCATCGAGACAATTTAGTGCTCAACAGCATCCGACAATCCCGTCATATTTCCCTGTACCTTAAAAACTCTCATTTACTTATATACTACCCCCCTGTGTGACTTCCGATACGCCTGCCTAAAGACCAGATTCTCCACGCACCAGATACCACACTTACTCATTTGATAGGCTGGCTCGCCAGCTAAACACACTCACTTTATGACACATATTTTCGTAGACTATGTATATTATACGTCCCGTATAATCTGTTTCCCTCACTATTCTCCAGCACATATGCTGTTTTGCCAATACGTTTGGAAACTATAAATGGTACTGCGTCACCTGCTTCCAACCTTGCCAGTGGCTCCCTTAAATGAACGTCATCACGTTGCTCTACCTAGCATATTTCTCAGTGTCTGTAACGATGCCCTGTTGCTACTGTCCACACATGCACATATTAAAATACCATCCTCTGCTTTAACCACAGGATAATCCCTACATAAATTAGTGTCCCTCGATAGCATGTCTGCAAGAATGTTATCTTTACCTTTAATATATTTTACTGTGAATTCGTATTCCTGCAGAGCAAGAATCCACCTACTAACTCTGTTAGAACTGAGTTTACAAGTCCTCATATACAGTAATGCATGGTGATCTGTGTGGATCTCAAATTTCCCCCCTACTAAATACATTCTAAATTTCCCTAAACTGAAAACAATACCTAAAACTCTAACTCAGTAATCGTGTATCTTTTCTCTGCTGCAGTCAGTCCTCGCGAGGCTAAAGATACAATGCACAGATTACCCTCATCATCTTTCTGACATAATACTCCAGCAATGCCTATATGTGAAGCATCTGTCATAACCACATATTCCTTATCTTTTAACGGATATTTCAGCACTACAGCTTTCTCAAAACCTTCCTTCAGCGCTCTAAAAGCCTGTTCATGCTTGGACTCCCATCTCCACCGAGTCCCACTTTTAAGCAATTCCCTGAATGGTTCTACCAACCCTGAGTATTTAAGAACGAATTTCCTGAAAAAGTTGCAAATTCCCAGGTAAGTTTTTAACTGTTTAACATTCTGTGGCACCTCTGCGTTAAGTATCTTATTAACCCTACTTTCTTCTGGTGTTACACCTCTACTCGACACTCTATGACCTAAAAATGTCACTTCTGACTGACAGAATGACGACTTAGACACCTTCAAAGTGAACCCTGCCTGATCTAACTTCTGAAAAACTATATTTAAATGATGTAGATGCTCCTCAAAACTGCGTGAACTAATTACCATATCATCTATGTAAATGGTTACAAACTCTCCTGTGTCATCCCCTAATGCGATGTTTAAAGCCCTAATTAAAGCTGCTGAACTACTCTTTAACCCATAAGGTGTTCTACAAAATTGATACAGGTTATATTTATGACTAAAAGCTGTAAATGGTCTATCTTCGTACATAAGTGGCACTTGCCAAAAACTGGAACTCAAATCTACACAAGTGAAATACTTCTTCCCCTCAAATGTTTGCATTAATTCTTCTATTGACATAGATTTCAGCTGATCTGAACTAATTCTACTGTTAACCAAACGAGCGTCTAAACAAATACGAACAGTGCCGTCGGTCTTGGGTACCGTGATCAAAGAATTAACATATGGACTGTTCGAGTGCTCAATAATCCCATCTTCAAGCATCTGATTAATTTGAGCCTCAACTGCACTCTGATAAGCGAAAGGTACAGGATATCTATGTCCTGTGAATACTGACCTATCAATAACGTTCAATGAATGTGTATAGCAATTGGTCATACCAATGCGATCCTCAAAAACTCTCCTATTACACCATAACACATCATAGAGCCGAACACACTGTTCATCCTCTATATTTCCCTGAAATGCAGCCTCACGTAACGAGTCCTCTAGACTTCCGTTCGTAATCACACTGCCCACAAAACATGGAGAACCCCGCTCTACGGCTGGCGATATCTCATTTAAAGTACAAATCACACCTACAACACTACTTCTCTGAATTTGGTCATTGAACGCTACTTCTACTTCAGAATCTCCCCATTTAAATTTCAAACTCCCTACATCATAACATAAGTTACCAGACACTCTACTTAGCCACTCTGAACCCAAGATAACACTGAATACTAAATTTGGAATTACAAGGCAAATCTGCTTCTCTACATGATTATTAATTTTAATGTCTACTAAAACTTGCTTAGAAATTACTTTAGACCTCTTCCCAACAGCTGTGATAACAAAAGTGCTTTTAATTGGCATCTCCTCAAAATTTACTCCAGTTCCTTTCATTTTATCATAAAATGCACTACTTATGCAACTCTTCATACAACCACTATCAATTAAAACATCTGTGTACGCCTCGGACACGTTAAATTTAACTATGGGGCTCTTACTAACCACTTCCTGAATAATACCTTCATCATTTAGTTCATGTAATAATTCATTTCTTACATTTAGGTCATAGGGTTCCTGTATAATTGTATGGACAGGGCATGCTACAGACTGAGATTCTGACCTTACTTCGCAGCCTGGTTCGCGTTTAAAGAACCGCTACAGCTGGCCGTAGTACTACTAACTACTGAACTAGTCTGGTTGTTCTGGGCTGTGTTGTCATTGTTTGGCTGTATATTACTACCACTAGACTGTCCTCTTCCTTGACCCCTATTCTGGTTGTAATTATTGTCATTATAATTTCTCCCTTGATTTCCCCTGAAATCATTGTTTCTCCCTTGATTTCCCCTGTAATCATTGTTCCTCCCTTGATTTCCCCTGAAATCATTGTTCCTCCCTTGATACTGATTACCATAGCCATTTCCTCTGTTCTGATTTAGCTGATTATTATTATTTCTATTTTGAGCGTTGGCCCCTTCGCCACCGTTCCCTTGAACTTCTTGATGCCTGGCTTCATTAGGTCTATTATTATTATTACCCTGGTTCCGATTGAAATTGTCATCATAACCCCCTCTCCCTAGTGCATCAAATGTGCTTAACAAATTTTCTACTTGTGATATAGTCTTTACATTCTGGATACAAGCAGCCTCCTTGATCCTATAGGGAAAGTGCCTAAGTAGCAACCTTACCACATCACTTTCCTCCTTCAAGCCATCCAGATATTTACACACTAATACCTGCCCTAAAAAGTATTCGGTCATGGTGGAGCTTCCTTTAGGGTTATATTTACCACACACTACTCCCTCACGATGCTGCGACTGAATAACCTCATTCCAGAACTTTTCACAGAATTTCATTTTAAAATCATTGATATCAGTAAACTTGTCTCTGTAGACAGCAAACCAATTCCTCGTTTCCCCCACAAACACTTGTTCTAAAATTTCAACTACCTGGCACCACTCAATACTACCATTTTCCAACCTCTCCCCGAATTTATTTTCTATAGTGTTCATGAACTCCATTGGGCACCCCTGTCGCTTGCTGAACTTACCCAGTTCTACCTCCCTGTGTGTGCTATTCACAAAAACTGGCCTATTCTGACTATTTTCTTGCCTGATCCTAGCTTTTAATTTTAATTCTAATTCTGCGATTTTCTCCTCAGCCTTCCTCTCAATACTGTTTACTGTTAATTTAATGTTTCCTTCTGATTCTTCTACTTTATCATATAGCTTTGCTTGTTTCTCCTCAATCTTGCTAATGCTTTCCCTATTACTCTCTCTTAAATCATTTACTTCTGCAACTATTTGTGAGTGGACTTTCTCAATTCTACCCCCCAGCTGTTCCTTAACCTCTTTAGTAGCTACCTGAATTTTGTCAATTTCTCCCCCCAATTGCTTTTTGACCTGCTGTGTTTAAAGTTGCACAAGTTCTTTTAAATTTTCAGCCTGTGTACTGATTCTAATTTCCAACTCCTCCTGTACTTTTCCTAATTTTCTGTCTACATCTGCAATAATCTCTTTAGCCTTTTCTTCCATCACCCCCCTGATCTCACCTCTAATCAGTTCGAATTTGTCACTCATTTCCCTACTGTTTTGTTCTAATTTAGCATTTAAAGTTTCAGTACTCTCTCTATTTTCCTTACTGTTTTGTTCTAATCTGGCGTTTAAAGTTTCATTACTCTCTCTATTTTCCCTACTGTTTTGTTCTAATTTTGCATTATTCTGTTCTAATTTTGCATTTAACGCTTCTGTACTTTCTTTATTTTCCCTACTGTTTTGTTCTAATTTTGCATTATTCTGTTCTATTTTTGCATTTAAAGCTTCTGTACTTTCTTTATTTTCCCTACTGTTTTGTTCTAATTTTGCATTTAAAGCATCACTACTAACTTTGTTCTGATACATGAACTCGAGAAGTAAAGTTTTTAATTCTGGTTGGCCGCCTACACTCCCTGTTTCAGTATCGGGATTTACCTCCGCTATCCCGGTACTACCATCACTCGACATACTGCTCGTATCATCATTCTCCAGTTGATGACCACTACGTAACCTCATCTGTCTTTCTTTCTCATCCCCCATAATGATACACACTGATAAAGACAAATAACCCCCAAAATACAGGCACAGAAATATATACCCTTCTCCTTCCACAAATGTTATTAGGTTTTCAGCCCCACGTTGGGCGCCAATTGTAATGGTTATTAGTTAGTGCCCCATGTTGGTAGCGACAAATGTAATGGTTACGCTAGCCCACACTGTTGGGAGAGAAATGTAACTGTTTACCTTTGCCTAAGCTATGTTGTTTTAATGGGCGCCAAGACCTCAATGCAATGTTGAAATCTAAATTTGTATTTAACAACGTCTAGCTCTGGCAGAACACATTCAAGACTCTATTCACTCAGATCGTGGTATGATTTGATCATTAACCCAACAAACAATTGTATCAGGAGAAGGAATTGGTCTATATCTAATGCTACCTACTGAAAGCAAAGATTGCATTGTAAAAGAAATGAATTTATTATATAAAACAAGTATAGCAAAATTAATAATAATAAGTTTAACATTTAAATTGGAGCGTTGTGATTTGAATATTACCGATAGAAAATTACGTGAAAACGGAGTCTGATAAATTGATTTTACTCTTATTTCCAAGCTATGAAGTTACTGAATTATGAAATATAAAACAAAGAAAAATGAGAGATTGCGTATTTCTGCGTCATTAGCGCTTACCCCTGGAAATTGCCAAAGCATTTCCCTCGTTCTTGATGATGCTGTGTGCTTCCCACAGTCTCCTGGACGTCGTCATCTCCGTCGAAATTTGATGATATTCTGGTAGATTAGATAATTCTATGGTCCGTACATCGGACCCAAACTCTCGTAAAACCGCACTGGTTACGTTTTACAAAAGTTCGTCGCTAACTCCACTGAACATCGGAGCGACACGCACTTGCGACCGTACTCTCCAAGTTCTACACAGATTGTCCTTAACTCCACCGAACATCGGAGCCACTCGCACGCGCATCCATACTCGTCAAGTATTTCACAGATAGTCCCTCCTCTCACGGCGCGTCGAACGATATATTCACCTGTCGGCTCCCCCACTCTTCAGTCCCAACTAGCTTACGTCGTCTCCGCTGATTGGCTGAGCACGCCGCCACTTCCCCTCCTCCGGTTCATTACACCCCGCGGGCGAGAGGGAGAAGTCGTTTTCCGTTTCAACAATTCGCCTCTTCTAGACCTTGCGACCCAAGATTGCGTCATGCTTCTCGACAGGAATCAGCTTGTATTAGAATTCCCAGTGAGTCACGTCTCTCAATATACCCTAACTGACGAAAACTCCGTAAAATTCCGTAATCGTATAATTTTCTATGATATCGTCGTTCGTAATAATTTGCTTGTTAGCGTTTTCTAAGACATAGAAAACCTATCTGTATGCTTATAATTTTTATAAAATGCTCCGAAAATATCTAAATAATAATTATAATAAATTAATAATAATAATAAATTAACATGAAAAATTATCTTGGCTGAACAATTTGCCGCGTAAATAAATATAGAATGGCTTCCTACTGACTTATGCCAGTTGCATAAAACCCCTCGAAAAACACGTTACAATGCTTCTCAGAAATGCTTCTGCCTGTCTGCCACGTTCCGTAATCTCTTTGTCATTTCTCCCATTTTCCTCCACTAGACTTCCCAAGTACTTGAGACTTTCCACCTTCTTCAGCTGTCCACCTCCAAGTGTTATCCCACTCATTGGTCTGTCCTTTTTCCTGGTCGTTAACAGGATCTCACATTTACTGATGTTGAACTTCCATCCGTACTCTCCCACTGTTTCTTCCCAAGCCTTCAGTTGCTCCTGAATTTCCTCCTCCTTGTTTCCCCAGACCATGAGATCATCTGCAAACACCATTGCTTTCATCTTATCTTCTCCTATCTTTCCTGCTATCCGTGTCATTACCTCGTCCATAACCACAATAAAGAGAAGGGGTGACAGCGCACTACCCTGTTTCAGGCCACTCATTTGTCTGAACCAGTCTGTTCTTTCCCCTCCAACTTTCACACAACTCACACTTCCACAATACATCTCCTTCACTCTGCCTACAGTCCCTTTTCCCACTCCCATGTTTTCCATTGCTTTCCAAACCTTCTCCCTACACACACTATCATAGGCCTTTTCGATGTCCAGGAAGGCCATCAACAGATCCTCTCCAAATTCGTAGTGGTGTTCCTGGAGCTGTCTCACTGAAAATATGAGATCCACTGTTGATCTCCCAGGTCTGAATCCATACTGCTCCTCTCTCAATTTTCTCTCCACTTTGGCTCGTATTCTACTTTCTAATATCTTTTCATATATCTTAGCACAGTGAGGTATGAGTGTGACTCCCCTGTAATTTCTGCACTCCTTTCTGCTTCCTTTCTTAAATATTGGGACAATTAATCTTTTCTTCCAATCTTCTGGGGTCTTTTTCTCCTTCCATATTACCCTCATCACACGGTACAGCCACTGTTTCCCAACCTCCCCTGCTGCCTTCACCATTTCAACACTCACTTCATCCACACCTGGTGCCCTTCCTCCTTTCATCTTGTCTATAGCCATTTCCAGTTCTCTCCAAGTCAGGTCCTTTTCCATTCCTATGTTGTCTTCTCCATCTTCCAATACATTGTCTTCCTCCCTATGACCATTTGGATTCAGCAAATCCTCAAAGTACTCTTTCCACACTGTCTTGAGTGTCTGTTGTGTACCTCATTTCCGTTTTTGTCCATCATTACCACATCCTCTCGCAGACCTCTTCTCTTACTTTTGACCATCCCATAAAGTACTTTCTTATTTCCTCTGCTGTCTTCCTCCATCATCTCTGTCCACTTTACCATCCATTTCTTCCTCTCCTCTGTGACAATCTTGTTTGCTTCTTTCTTCTTTATCTTATAATCGTCCCTTGCCAGATCAGTTCTTTCCTGGAACCACACTCTGAAAGCCTTGATCTTCCTTCCCACAGCTTCTTTTACTCGCTCATTCCACCATGGTGTCTCTTTACACCGCTTTCTGTTGCTTGTTCTTCCACATACTGCCACTGCAGCTTCCACCATTGTGTTTTTGAATTGCTTCCATTCCTCTTCCCCTGTTTTAGGATTGTCTGCTGGCATCCTTTCCCTTATTATCTTCTGGAATTCTTCCTTGACTTCCTTTTCCTTGAGTTTCCATACTTTGATTCTCCTTTCCTGCAGCACGATTCCTGATGTCAAACCAGGAGTCACTGCCGCATGGATGAAATCGCTCCAAGTTACTGGAGTCCTGTGTGATAAGAAAATTCCATTGCATCTAAAATCTAAAGTATATTGCACAGTGATTAGACCGGTGGTTCTTTATGGATCTGAATGCTGGCCTACAACATCGAAGCACGAACAGGCGCTTCATGTGATGGAAATGAAGATGTTGCGGTGGTCAAATGGCTTGACTCGACTGGACCATGTTAGGAATGATGCTCAGCGGAAGAAATTTAAGGTTGCCCCAATCACAGAGAAAATGCGCGAATCACGTCTGTGTTTGTATGGACATGTGCTCCGTAGCAACGAAACCTCAGTTGCAAAGACTGCCCTTCAACTGAACGTGGAGGGTCGTCGACCTCGAGGACGACCTCAAACACGCTGGCTGGATAGAGTGAGAGATGACATGCGGCTCACTAAATTCCGCCCTCGGGACGCTATGGATCGCTTAAAGTGGAGGAATCATTGCAGGAAGGCAGACCCCACATAAATGGGAAAATGCAAAGAAGATGATGATGATGATTTCCTTTTTAAAGTATCTTTTAATAATTTAATTCTTTTCCTGAATGGACTCCTGATTTTTCGTTCTTTTCACAGTAACTCATTTTGCTTGCAGGTCCCATTCCACGAAAAGCCTTTATTCACGTAGTTGTTAGTTAGTTATTGTTGTTTTAAGGGGTGGAACTACGAGGTCACACTTCACACCCTGTTGACCATCTAAAGATAGTATTGCATTTGGACATAAAAAAATAAACATTTTCGACATGATGAATTCCAAAGTATTTATAAAGCCATATTTAGACTATTTATAGGAATATACAATACCAACTATTTATTTATATATATATATATATATATATATATATATATATATATGTCATTTTTGAAAAATTATTTTTATTAACATCAAGTAACATTTGTTAATAATAATTGGTGTTCTGCCCGAAGGCAGGCCCGAGCCTCCGAAGAGGCTACCCCCAGCCGAAGTTTACTTGCGGTAGGGTGGCCAGGGCCTTTTCGCTCCTCCTTATGTTGGCCAACAGCGCGCAGTACCTAGAACCGGCATACCATCCAAGTTCTGACTGCGCCCAATGTTGCTTAACTGCGGAGTTCTCATGGGATCCGGTGTTTCAACATGGCTAGGCCGTTGGCCAGCATTTGTTACAGATCTGTTTTAACTATTTTTATAAGATTTTTCATAGAAAACCCAAGTGAAATATTAACACCAAAGCTTTGCTCGTGATTACTTAAGTTTCTGTATAACAACACCGCTGAAGAAGGCCATTTTATCAGTTATACTCTGTGAGCTGCCAGAATAGGATTGACAGTTCTCACCTCGCCATGTGGTCAGGGAACAAGGTTGCCAAACAGTTAGAATAACAAACGATCACACTGTACAAGCTCGAGATACGGCTGACCAGGCACTGACGCATGTGGGCTGTAAAATTGCAACGCAGAGTATTATGACATCAACTATGCGAACATGGATTGGTCAAGAGGTAGAGGGGTGATGACTGATGTGGAACTTCCGGCCAAATGTCAATCCAATTCGGGCAGCTTACAGAGTACAATGTATATTAATTTAATTATTATTGACTAAGGTGTAATACAGAGTCTGTCCTGAAAGTAGTCGGACTGGATTTTTCCCATGCAGACGGAGAGACTGCCCGCGGCTTCTCCACCTAGGGTTGGTGGAGGGGGGTGTAAGGAAGGTTGGGAACCAGCCACACAGTTGGTTCCCCAGCTGTAGTGGAGTGTAAATCACTCGTCTCCATAACCTCTGCAAGTGCACTCGTCACTCTGCGTAATGGTTCGTCTGTTGAAACAGCACGCTATGCCATCAAATTTTGTGTTAGGCTCGGCAAAACCGGGAAAGACACTCACGATATGATCGAGACGGCTTACGGTGATAACGCCATAGACGGATTGAGTGTTTTTGACTGACACAAGCTGTTTCGGGAGGGGAGAGAGGAAGTTGAAGACGACGCATGTTCAGGACAAACTTAGAGCACCAAAACGGATGAAAATGTGGCAAGAGTGAAGAATTGTTTGGACGATGACCGCAGAGTAAGGTTTTTACGTGGAGGTCCTTAAACGGCTCAGAAAACACATCGTCCGTGTCCGCCCAGCGATCGCTAACTCTTGGCGGTTCCATCACGACAATGCGCCACGCCACACAGCCTTCCACGTGCTGGCGTACCTGGCCCAACGCAACATCGCAACCCTGCCTCAGCCACCCTACAGTCCCGACATTGCCCCAGCTGACGTTTTCCTCTTCCCCCACCTCAAAACCACCCTAAAAGGACATTGTCACAGCTCCGTGGAAGCATTGCAACAGACTGTGACGAGGGAGCTCTACAGCATTCCAGTTGCCACCTTCCAGAAAGCGTTCGAAGGTAGGAAAGACCGCTGACAGCGGTGTGGATGCAGAAGGGTCCTACTTTGAAGAATATTGAGTGTATGTTTCATTTCTATCAATTTTTTTTTTTTAAATTGACTCAGTCTCACTAATTTCAGGACAAACCCTGTACATTTATTAAATACCAATTATTGGTATAGGCTACATTTAGATTAAATCGTCAATAAAGAAAACAACTTCAAAGTCATGGAGCGACCTTCAAAAACTCTACTAAATGTGTTTATTTGTCAAAAGAATTTTTTGTTTTTATGAGGTGGCGGGTCAGTTGTTCGTTTTGAAACTAAGTAGCTTGTGGACCAGTGCTTGCAGATGAAATATTTATTCATTTGTTGTTATTGTTTACAGTGACAGAAGGAAATACAACAACAGAATTTGAGATGAAGGACTTGTTTGGCCGCTTTACAATGGATGTAATTGCATCATGTGCCTTTGGTGTTGAATGTGACTCATTGAAACAACAAGATGCTGAATTCCTAAAGATTGCTTCACAGTTCAATGATATACCGTTCTTCCACCGGTTAGGGCTGTTTGCAGTCATACTTCTGGTTCCTCAGCTGGCAAGATTCTTGCCACTATCCGTCTTCAATAACAAGGTAATGGTTTCTGTCTGACTATTATATGATTTTTAATGGATTTGAATATGCTGATCATTTACTGAAAAGAATAGTATAATGCAAAATTAGGCTAGATGAATGGAACGGTGCATGCTTCTATGTATAAGCATGGTTTCGAACACACAGAAAGTAAACATCATGAATTCCAAAATTTCTGGTTTACCCTTTTCGTGGTGGAGAGGAGAAGTAAATAAATATGTAGGTCTGGTTGCAAGGTCAGTAAAATGGTAAATGCATAGTAATAAAATTAATGAAATATATTTTACATTTGCATAACCCTAATGTCCACACACAGTAGTTCCTGGACTTGAAGTCACTTTGGATTTCATTATTACCATATTCATTTCACTACATAAACAGTAAAATCACTTAGTTGGAAACATGAAAAGTGGATGACATAAACAACAGACCCATGTGGGTAGCAAGTCGGCCTCTCGTTCGGAGGTCTCAGGTTCGAATCTCGGCACCGTCAAGGATTTTAGAATCTGACGGGAGGGCTCGAACGGGGTGCACTCAGCCTTGTGAGGACAATTGAGTAGCTGTCTGACAGTGTCAGGAGCACCAAGACTAACGGCCGAGGGGACCCGACGCGCTGACCACATGTCACCCCACAATCTGCAGGCAAATGGCTGGGCAGCGGTCACTTGGTAGGCCTAGGCCTTTCATGGACTGTAGAGTCAAGTTTTTTGCAGAAGTAATAGGATGCTGCCGTTGAAATTATTGCACGATAAACTGTGTTCTCAGATGTTCATTCCACAAATTCAGAGGATGGCATGCAATGAACTATTCATCTGAAGTGTTCATCCTTTTATATGGTGAATAAGTAATGTTTTGAATAAAGATGACAACAGTAATTTACAAGTAGTAAAATAAAACAATACCATAAGTCTAATACAATTTCTAAAAATAATGTATTGGTAATATCCATTTCTCCATTTGGAGGAGTTACTTCATACCTAATGATCTCTCTTGCTAATGGGTTAATATCTTACAACTAAACTTAGTAACTTAAGTATTTGCTATCCAGAATCTTCAATTCATAATTAATATTGTCTGCCTTTATTTCTGTGATGGCAGACGTTGGCATTCTTGGCAGATGTAGTCACTCAAACCAAGAAATTGCGTGAAAACTCTGCTAGTCACAGGAGAAATGATTTCCTCCAGCTGGTCCTGGATGCCTCGCACAAAGAACCTGGAGCTTCAGGTACGTTGGTATCATAGGGTATAAAAGTAGGCCAACGATCCCATGTGTACTCAGTCACAGACGTATCTACAAGAGGGCCAAGTTTATTTGGTCCCTTTAACCTCTCAGGCCGGTTCTACATACGTGAGTACGCGCAGTTGTAGTTACTGCACTGGCGGTTTGCCGTACGGTATATGCTGAGCACAGCACTTCGCGAGAACTGTGTTTGTGCGCTATCTGTAGGGCTCCTATGTGAACTGCTTATACTAATGTATTTTAGAAGCCTTGGCCTTGCAAACCACGTAATCTTACAACAAATAGTTCATAGGTTTCCCTTTTTTTTTTTGTGGGGGGGGAAACATATGAGAATCATCGTGCCATCTATTGAGGCTAAATAGAAACAGACGACATATTGTCACTCGCCGTGTTCCCTACTGCCATCTGTGATAAGAATTTTAACCTTGTGTAAATGATACGCGTGGATGGAGAATATTGCCAGGGGAAGTCCCTAACAATTCCGTGAAAAATGTCAGGGCCTTCGCCACGTCTTACAGGGTTTGAAATAGAAAGTGCTCTGATAGAGGAGGAAGACAGTAGTGTTAGTAGTTTTGCTAGTGATTCCGGTAGTGTAGAAAGTGACATTGATTATGCCCAAGAAGAATTGTTGCCTCTTGAAGAGGAAGATGAAGAATTAGGACATGTCAATGTGCCATCAGCTGATGGTGACATCCCGTGGGAGTGGCGCACGTTGCATGCAGCTAACATAGAACGGAAAATTCCTTTCACTGGGCAACGGGGCCCACAGAAGGATTTCCGATAGTGTTTTAGATGCGTTTTTACTATTTTTTGTGTAGATATAGTGTAGATAAAACTCTCTGTAATGTACCAATACATAATAAACGGACTATTTATAAGGTATAAACATAGATATATTGTGCACAACACACAGTGTCAGTGAAATGGATACCCTCGACACCCGCAATATGAAACGAACTGGCTTCAAATTCATCTGCTATTTACAGCCAGGGTCGTTCAAGACACCATTGGTAAGTTATCCTGAAAACATTGTGTTATTAGCTTGTATAATTTTTGAGATATGCAACATTATTTGAAGTTCTCCAAAACTCACTCTCCAAGCCAATTTAAATACCGCCTGGAGTGCAGACGCTAGGGCATTTAAATGCCCGCCTGAGAGGTTAAAGATACAATTCCTCAATGCTTCCATTTTCATGCTTTTATTTTAAGAGAAAATAACATTATTCATCAATTTCTGTTTCTTGACCTTTACAAATGTAGCAATTAATATAAACATTTCCCTCCTTACTGCAGCAAAACATTAACTGTACTTACAAAATTCCAAACCTATTTGAAAAACATCTTAACATACATTGGATAGGAAACCGTGGCGGCTGGCAGACTCCTAGGTCGGGAGGGTGATCCCAGTATTATCTTCCCGCACCTAACCGAACGAGTTACTTTTATATAAAATTAAAATATTGCATTTATCCTCTATGTTCTTGACACTGGACCCTAAGGCTGCCCTTAACAGCTGTTTTTACCATTTGGTAACTCAACAATGATTACATTTAAAGGGTAACAACACTGAGAACCTGATGTGAAAATTTCATTTTCATTCATTATCTGTACTAACTTGTTATGCTTAAATTACTTTATATTCTTTAAACAACTAGCAGAGCGTGCATTTAACTGCAAATTAAACACTGGAATTTTACTTGGACGATAATACAGTGAAACTTGGATAATTCGAACCTCAAGGGATCAGTAAAAAAATCGAATTATCCAAAAATTCGAATTATGAAAGTTCTTTGAATAGGGTAGAGAGAATATTCAAATTCAAATTTTCCGGTTCCCTTAACCTTTTTCGGCCTTTGTCACTCATTTTCATAACCGAGAATGTTGTCTTTATTTTTTAGGTATGTAGACAACGTGTTTGGAGGAATCCCGAAAGCCTTTGCAATTTCAGATTTTTTCCTTCATTCTCTTTTCCACTTCTTTAATCACCGCTATTTTCTCCACCAAAGTCAAAGTTTTGTATGGAACCCGTGGCTTTGATGACAACATCTTAGTTCTGTACACACACGTTAAAACACAGGCAAAACCAAACTTCTAAACAACAGCCACAAATCTAATCAGACTACTCAGCACGCACTACCAGACAGGTGTTAGGGATAACCCTCTTATGAGTTAAGAGATGTGGAGAGTTGCAAAACAATGGGAGGGGGAGGGGTTGGGCATTGACCTTGGAAGGAGCGTCGCAGGCGTATTGTTAGTCATGTAGGCAAAATCATCAAGTTTGGGCCGCATGCCTATGATACGTCGTTTTTCAGGAATTACTGACCCAACTGTTTGGCTTCCGATCGGCTTTTTACACGTAAAAACTTAGAATTATCCAAAATATAATTCGAATTAACCACGATTTTTTAGCATTGATTGTATATAAAATGCTAGGGAGCGATAGAAAAATTCGAATTAAAGAAGATTTCGAATTATAGAATTCGAATTAGCCACGTTCCACTATAATAGTAATAATAATGTGACAGCAGATAAAGTGTAACATTTATTTCACTTGTAGAGTTTGAGAATTCTTGCATAACTCTTTCCTTCTACAGTTTTAATGTGAATACAGTTATGAATACAATGATGTAAAATATACTGGTATTGTTGGCAAATAAAATAAATGCTTGCAAAGTTGTTTTTCGACAAAATCTATCGTTAATACACGAACTATGAAAGGTAAGAATATCACCAGAACAAGAGAATGTTAAAGTAAATAGACCTACCTTAATTGACTCTCGCTGCACCGGTAAATAAAACAAGCATGGCTTTCAAAGCTCAATAATGTACAGAATAATCATCACCAAAGATTGCATCTGCTGAAAATTACCACCATACTCATTCAAGTCGTCATGGCAAAAACGAACTAACTCACTGCTCCCAACCTTCACTAACCCCAGGTTGCTAGCCTGAGGTCCGTGTAACTTCACCCTTGCAATTTGAATTGAGATTCCTGATCTCAAATGTCACATTTCATTATAGTTCTTTAGTTTATAGGAAATTTCTCCGCAGTGGCTACGTGCAGCTGCAAGAGGTAGCGTTATCAGTTTAGTTGGCAGCTCAGTGTCCCTGATAGGGTGAAGGCCACATGTGTGGGCTGTCGAAATCGTCAGTGTGTATAGTTAGATTATTGGAAGAGTGCAACAGTATATTATGAATGGCTGTGGTGAGTATAAAGTTTACTGTTTGTTTGTTTTGATACAAGCGACAACCGTGCTGCCAACTTAACTGGTGACGCTATCTCTCGCAGCAGCTTGTAGGCACTGCGGAGAATATTCCCTGGCGCCGTGTATTTTTTCTTCAAAGATAAATAAAGCTCATGGATTATTTAATTCTTATTGTATGCAACCATGGAGATTTGGCTGGCACATGCTCGTAGAGGGGTTTGTGAGAAAACGTTATATTGTTGTTCACTGTTTCAAACCTTCGATCATTGGAACAAAGCGAGTTGTGATCAGGCCACAGTGCTTGTCTTATGAAGTTCACCGTGTGGAAGCTGACAGCAGAAAGACAATAAT
Source organism: Meconema thalassinum (assembly GCA_946902985.2). Taxonomy (NCBI): domain Eukaryota; kingdom Metazoa; phylum Arthropoda; class Insecta; order Orthoptera; family Tettigoniidae; genus Meconema; species Meconema thalassinum. Next base: position 165,524,536 of record OX336389.2, read on the forward strand.
GAAACATTTGACAACGCTGAACGATCTGCCACTTATTGGCTTCTTATGCTAGTCACATCTTTTGCGACAGAAAATAGTAGTAGATCCTGTAACATGTAGACTAGAGGGCTAAGGGGAGTTGGAATATTTTCCGGTGCTACAGAGCTGTATGCTCGGCTTAAAGCCACTTTCCGCACACATCGTCCCTCTCAAACCACCAACAAGCTCGCCAGCCCCCTTACGTCTTACCCCCTCTCAGATTCACACAACTTAATGACGGAAGGCGAAGAGTCCATAACTCCATCCTGGAACATTGACCAGTAAACTGCACACTCAGTTTGATATCGTCGAACACAGTCTTCCTTATTGACATAGTTACAGTTTTACAATTATAAGTAATTTTCTTAGTAATATTATAGTTCAATTTCTTATCTAAAATATTGGGAGAAAATGAAAACCACTTTTCGTTCTCTAGAACGGACACCGTTAGGGAGCCCTTATGGGCCGGCCGCTGCTGATAGAAAAGAAGGGTAGAAGCATATGAAAATGACAAACACAATGACAGGCAGAAGGAGAGGTAAAAGGGATGATCTCTATAGCTGGACACACTACCATCTTCAAAGGTGAGCATTCACACCATGATCCCAGGATCCTCATTGCTGTAACTCCCAACGAGCTCGTTTCAACCAACCAGTCCCATCAGAGGAGGCAGCAACCAGTTCTCCTTCTATTGCTCAAAATAATACAGTATGTAGTGGCATTCTTCAACAAGATCTTTTGTCTTGAAGTGGATGGAAAATAGAAAGGATAAGGATAGGATAAATAAAGTAGGAATACACAGGACAATTATGGAAGGAGAAATGAACCATATTAAGGGTATGTAAATCTATAAATCACCACAGAGTCGGTTCGATTCCCGGCTCTGCCAAGAAATTTAATTCTGGTTTGAGGGCTGGAACAGGGTACACTCAGCCTCGTAAGGCAAAACTTAGAAGAGGCAGGTTCGATTCCCACCTTGGCCATCCTGAAAGTGGTATTCCGTGGTTTCCCGCTTCTACTGCAAGTGAATGCCGGGGTGGTTCCTAAATTAAGGCCATGGCTGCTTCCTTCCCAATCCTCATCTGAATCACAAATACACACACTAATACCATCATCACATTAACACGGGTTATCAAGAAAATTCCACATACACCCAAGTACATGGGACTACATGACCACGATGTTGCAAAGTCCCTAAATGAATCAAAACAACTCTATAAAGAGGAAACAAAAACAACAAGGAGTGCAGTGAGTCATTCATGGAACAGGAAAAGAATGATAGAAGCACATCAAAAGGGCAAACAAAATTACAAGCCGGTGCAGATGGAAGAAGAGATAAAAGGGATAAACAAAAACAAAGACCTTAAAGGAGCAAGGATGATCTCCAGAGTTGGACACACAGCCATCTTCAAAGGTGAGCATTCACATCATCAATAGCTCCTCAATGCTATAGCCCTTACAAGCTTGTCTTCATTTATCATCCAACTGTAAGCATACAATCGTGACCAAACCCTTGTGCAGAGAGCTGTTGTATCCTTTCCACTGAAAACTGTGAGATACTGGAATGTGACACTGGTCAGAGAGAACCATGAAAGAAGAGATCCTATGAGCAGTTCCGGATCATCCAACCGCGTGTTTACAGTCTCGACCATACCGTCATGTTGAGAATGAAGCATGAGCAACTGTTACATCCTACTCATCATCAAAGAGTTAGGAATTGCAACTTATGGTTACCCTTGTTGCAAGAAATTCAGATTATGTGCAGCTTATGTGGTCTCCACAGATGAGGCCTCCGTCACACATAACGGTCTCTTCAATGCACACAATTGGCATGTTTGAGCAGAAAGATGCATTATCATCAACAGTTCACTTTTGGTACTGGGTTTGATATCATCCATGGCTTTCTGATTGGGGCTGCCTTCAGAACCAAATGATGTTATGTTGAATGATACTGATTACTGAAGAATGTGTTTTCAACATGATGGTGTAACACTTACGGGGACTGATAAATAAACAAAGATGGTCTCATCATTTCTCAATTTCTTCTTGTGGGAACACATGAACCTTGTATATGATAATAATAATGTTATTGGTTTGACGTCTCTTTTTTTAACTACTGCAGCTTTTCGAGACCCCAGGGGATCTTTAACGTGCCCGTAAATCTACTGACACGTCTCCCTCGCATTTGTGCACCCTCAAATGCCAGTTGACTGCGCCAGAATTCGATCTTGGGCACAACAGGTGAGAACGTTACCGCCGAGCCACGCAGCCAGTGCCTTGTATATGAGATAGCTGCTGGAACTGCTAGTGAAACACCCCGCGGCATAGCCATGCTCGTTACATTGTACCATTGCCACGTGGGCAGCCGCAGAAAGCCCGGAGATCAAAGGTTTAAATCCTGGCACTGACAGCGGTTTTACCACTTTTTTTTTCCACACTCCCTCCAGCCAAATGCAGGGATAGTACGGTACCTAATTTCAAGTCCTGAGGCACCTACCCCATTCCTGTCCCTAATTCAGCTACACATACTACTACAGTCATCTCAAAAATACAGGTTATCAGACAAATTCAACATTCACCACACTACACGGGGCTGATGACCACGATGTCCCAAGCCCTTAAAAATGCATTAACAACAATTGTTCGAGAAATAACTGGAATCTTTGAACAAGCACGGTAATCAGTGCTTGAACTTAGTCTTGGCTGTCAGAACTTTCAGCACCTTTTGTGAATAGATGTGTTTGCAGTCACTGTACCGGCTCTACCACATCACATGGTCTCTGGTAGTGCAAGGTGATGTCAGTAGATATACGTTCATTAAAAGAAATGTTTATATGGCGTTCCCAATCTCCCATAAACAGAGAGTTGTGCAACACTGCATTTCATTAATAATTGTCATGTCTGAAGAGTGTCTTTGGACTGAGTCTTACAAAATTCCTTTTAATATTTTCTTACAGTATTGAATGATGACACCATCATTGCACAAGCAGTGTTGTTCTTGCTGGCTGGTTTCGAGACATCAAGCACCCTGCTTACATTTGCAAGTTATGAACTAGCTCTTAACCAGGATGTTCAAGACACAGCTCGTAAGGAGGTGAATTATATTCTGGAGAAGAATGGTGGTTCCTGTCCATATGAGGCTCTCCAAGATATGCCATACCTGGAAAATGTGCTCTTTGGTTAGTTCTAGTATTCTTTAAATTAAAGTTCATATAAAATTACGATCTAAAATAATATAAAACTAGCCTTATGTGCTGTTGCTACATTGTGAGCTCTGATCGGTGAGTCATAGGCTCTACAAGAAACCTCTGATGACTCCCTATGTTTACTTGGACATTAACAACAGATCCATTGATTCTTATAAGTTGTGGGTTGTATTCACATTCCTCAGTCAATTTTCAAACTATTCATGCCAGATGATAGGGCACTTTATTCTACTGAAGAGACAACTCCTTCTAGAGAATATTGTTGCTATGAAATCCGTGCATTCCAAATTACTGTCCACATGAATGACTGGACACAATATTTTCCATCAGAACATTGCCCATGTCATACTCTCTTCATGACACTAGCTTGTGTGTTTCAGAGGACAACCTAACTAACCAATAAAACAGCTGATAGATACAATGAAAATAATTTAGAATTCCTAAGTGTGTTTACAGTATGTGTAGAATGTGGGTAAGCAGTGGCATACCGACGGTGGGGGTTAGGGTTTAACCCCCCCCCCAGAGACATTTCTTTTTCTTGACACTTTATATTGTCGCATCTATCACCTATTTTACACTACCGCTAGTGAGGCGTCTTAACTCCTGTATATATTTTAAAAGTGATCACGTTCGTCACTTGGTAAATGCCCTTCACTCTACTCCTTTTTTTTTATTTTTATTTATTGTGTCGATAAAATAATGAAGCCTAAAATAGTTTTCATGCAAAGAGAACATCTTTTATGAACATTAATCGAAATATAATGACTGTCGCTTTAAGGGGCGGAACAGCAAGGTCATCTGCCCCTTTAATAATGTACACAATTATCCTATTATATTAATGAAACCTCCCTCAGAAGGAAATCCTGCGTACGCCACTGCAGGTCAGCACTTTAAACTATTTGATATGAATTCAAATTCAATACAGTAAACCCCGCGGCATAGCCTTGCAAGTTACATCAAGCACCACGAAGATGATGTGGAGGTGCAGCCAGTCTAGAGATTGGTGCTGACAGCGGTCACCCTGAGTGTGGTTTTTCCACACTCCTTCCAGACAAGTGCCAGGATGGTACCTCACATTAAGTCCTAGGACACCTGCCCCAATCTCAGACTATAATAATTACATTTACCCACACTACAGTGAAACCTCTATTTATCATTCTTAGAAGTATTGTTTTCCTAGATTCATCATCCAAATTTTGTGGTCCTAAGAATCTTTCTATTCAACCTGGGTTAGCAAAACCCGCATCTATCATTCCTCGAAGTGTTGTTTTCCCACATCTGTCGTCCGGAGAAACTTGGAGATGTACACTTTCAAGCCATCTGTTGGTGGTTAATGCAAACTTGTTGGAACGCCTTGCAACACATGGAATCATTCTATGTAGTGAACCATCTTCTACTGTTTTATGGCATAAAATGAAATACATTAAATTGTATTGTATCTCGTGCATGGTCGAGGTAAATATGGCAGCTTCCCTGCAACCTTTGTATTTATCTGATGCAACACTTGAACAGATATTAGGTGGAAATACTGAACAGAACGATTCAAACTATGATGAAAGTGTTAGACAATATGATTGTGCACAGCAGGAAAATACATGTAATGTAAATTATGCTAATGATATTAGGGACAGCCCTCCCAAGTGGTCCAGTTGGTTCTAAATTTATGCCTACTAAAATGCTGTATACAGGTGAATGTGGCCCAATGAATGTGTTAGTTGTTGTTGCTTTAAGGGACGGAATAGTGAGTTCAATTGCCCCTCCAATGAATGTGACTGCAAGTGTTTTGGAGGGAATCTTATTGTTTACATTGCAGTGTGATTGCTGACATGTAAATCTATGACATTTTTTATAAAAGTTGTAACTCTATGCCGGCCGCGTGGTGTTGGGTAGCTTGCCTGACTCTCGCCCGTAGCCTCCGGCAGGGATTTTAGAAACTGGCATGAGGGTTGGAATGGGGTGCACTCAAGCTGATGAGGACAGTTGAGTAGATGTCTGACAGTGAGGCAGTGCCCATGTCTGGAAAACCAAGTTTAACGGCCGAGGGGACCAGACACACTGACCACATGTCAACCCGCAATCTGTAGGCCAAATGGCTGGGCAGCGGTCGCTTGGTAGGCCAAGGCCCTTCATGGGCTGTTTGATAAGAAGTGTATGTTTGCTCAGTAATGAGGCACATCATTGCTACACTTTCCACTTGAAACATTAGACATGGATGTGAATTTCAGAGACACTGAGGAAATACCCACCAGTTGCACGTGTGGATCGCTCGTGCACGACCCCATACTCCCTGCCTGGAACAGATGTCGATTTGGAAGTGGGATATGCCGTGACCATTCCAATTATGGGATTACACTATGACCCACAATACTTCCCTGAACCACATCGCTTCGACCCAGATCGGTTTCTGCCCGAAGAGAAACTGAAGCGCTCACCATACGTGTATATGCCATTTGGTGGTGGCCCAAGAAACTGTATAGGTATGTTGTGTTTCTATCATTCACTTTTTCAAGGATGGTAGTTATGACTGTTCTTTGAATTTTCAATAGGAGGGATTACATTCACAGCAAAGGACAAATGTTCAATTTTAACTGCTAAATTAAAAATGTTTGTATTTTGAATTTGTCTATTTTCAAATACACTGCTCAACAAAAGTTTAGAATAGCATAGATTTTACTACAATGACTTCTTATAGTAAACCCATTGAGGTTTATACACTAACTTATTAACAAACCCAACATCTGAAAACAATAACAATCGTGGTTAGAAAAATATGAAACAGTATAAAAACAAACCAAACTTGCTTCTAGGTGTTCGTTTTGAAAACAAAACATTGAAAATCTGTGATGATCAGTGTCAGTCTTTAGTAGTCCTCCCCACACACGGAGGAGGCATGCTCTGAATGAGACCATCAAGTTTATCTTGGGAGTAAAAGGTCCCACACCTCTATGGCAGCGTCAACATACAATTGAAGGCATGCGCCAAACAGGGGTCTAACCACCAAACACTGTATTATGATTAAATTGCAAAAAACATAGTTAAACGAAATGTAGGTGTAATTCGTGCCATTATGTGCAGATTGATAACTATTATGACGACTGAGGTAATGAAACAGCCCACAAACTACGTACAAAAGAAATTATTTACAACCTCGTAAACCTTCAAAAGTGAAGTGACAAGCATATCGGGAAGAAAAACAACCGCTGTTGACGTCCTTCCACTCATTCACATTATGTTTGCGTTTTCTAGTTGCATTTTCATGCTTTAATGCACTCGTAGTCACAAGCAAAGAACTATGCTCCGTCATCTTGTACTGGAGTTAGATCCCTATTCCACGCGAGACGTAAGTTACCCACCCCCTAGCACTGGAACAAGTTCCGAATTCTTGCACATGACTACGCCACATTGCAGGAACGTTCATATAGATCGTTATTCCAATGTAACATCATTTTTGGGAAAATGGGGGTTAGATCCTTTTTTTGCACATCGCTTTAATTGATGATGATAGTCCTAACTTTTGTTGAGCAGTGTATATGTCAGCCTATAAGTAAAGCCCTGTGCAAATGTGAATATCTGCAAAATTTTTCGTCGTGTGGATATAGTTAGCATGGCTGTGCGGATAGCGGATAAGCTGCGGATAATGTTTGGAGTAAATTTGCGGATAGTTTTTAGAATACAATCCGAACTTGTTGAATATCATTACTAGGACCCGGATGTTTATGATATATCATATTTTTCTGTTATGTTTTTTTTTTTTTTTTTTTTTTCATAACAAAATAATGTAAGATGATGTACGCTAATCTCATTCAAATTATGTTATTAAGCACAATTAACACTAACATTAACTGAAAAGCGTTGTAAATTCTAGCTGTATAGCATTCATTTTAAACATAGCCAAAGGAACGATTTTTCTCCTCAAATGTTTTAAATGTGTTGCTTTAATATTTTATCTAATTAAAAAGATTATTGTAATGCCAGTAGATTCGGATAACAAACGTGCGGATGCGGGGCGGATGTAAAAAAATCATAAAAGAAGGCAAACACAGCCAACATTATTAAGCTAGAAAGGAAAATACAATAAAATAGGGAGGTAGAAAAACTTACACACACAGAGTAGTGCAGGGCAGTGGAAATAAACACACATATTTTATTTTTTCAATCGCTTATCCCCCCAGCTCGGCTTCACCCATGGACTCTGAGAGGGATCATACCTCTACTGTCGCAAGGACGGTGGCTGGGAACTGAACACACTTCCCTGCAGATACAACTGGGGATGGTGACAGGCCGATCGCCCGGATGACCGCTAACTTTGGCCTGATTAAGGAAGGGTCAGGGAAGACACTCTGGAAGGAAGTCAGCCGTTGACCTGTTGAAAGGAACCATCCTGGCATGTGCGTAGTGCTGAAAATGGCACAAGTTGGCCACTGTGGCCGGTTACACAAATAAGATGTTCTGCACTATTCTATAAGTCGCTCTTCTTAGTAGTGTGTCTTGTTCCTGTACACGCGTGAGCTGAAATAGTAGGATTGACCTCAATGTGTTTAACAAGGCAAGAACAAACAGGGGGAAGAATTGAACAGAATTGGTTTGTTTGTGCATTGTGCATTCCAAAGGGCTTACTTGTCGTCGGAAACAGGTGACAGGTCGAGCGGAAGATATGCCAACTAAAGTATTGATCGCCAAAGACTGAAAAATCAAACTATCGGAGATGTGCTGATCATATGGGAATCATTGTCGCACAATTAGAAATCCACATTCATAATTTACTAGGTAGTTCTTTTATTTGAATGCTGCCATTATCATAAATATTATAATTAATGAATGCAAGACACCCTTTCCCACAATTCAATTTGTGTAGAGCCACAGAGGTATGAGCAAGGAAGCTAGGAGCTTTACTTGGGTTCAATCAACCCAGAACAGTCTTTGTAGCAAGTGAAAGTAAAATGGAGGAGTGGCCACTACAAAGTGCCATGAGAACAATATCGCCAGCAGCCATTTCATTACATACACATTAGTGGAACATTGGAAGAACACTCCAGATAAAACGTGGACATAATACTCAAAATAGTACAACTGTGGATGGTTACCTGAAGCCATAATCATTAATGTGAAGCATAAACAAATTTTTGAGACATTTAGGCACTCGTGGGTGATGACCAGACCTGTGTTTGATTTTCACTGCAAGGTAGCATTCAACTTAATAAGAGGAAGGCACATGTTGTGAACCTCCCATCGGTACTGCCAACTTGAAGAAGGCAATTTTCTTTTGCCGGATGTTAATTGGAGGCTTGTGTGTTCAAATAATCTTTAGGGCTATGCCAGCGGGAGCTTTGGCTCCTGGTAGGGCCACCCAAGCTGAACAGGCCTAAAGTGATGAGCCAGACTAGGAGCGGTACCCTGGTCCTCCAGGTTGGGGGTTGGGCCTGGGGCTAACAACCCCACATTGTAAAAACTCAAAAGTTACGAAACTCTCAATAAAGCCTTGAAATATGGCTGAGAATTGTGAGAGACTGTAACGCTGAAGAAGTAAGTAACATATTATGAACAATTACTGTATGAATTGATGATGTGAAGGCAAACTGGAGTGACCGAAAGATGACCTATTAAGACAAATGAGCAGACATATTAGGAGTCGAAGAAGACGCCATTTTCAAGAGGAGGCAAGAGTTCGATGCTGTAGCTGAGTGCATGGAGGTGGAAGGCTAAGTTTAACCTCTGAGGGGGGAAGCCAACTGCAGAAGTAATGGAAATTGGAGAATGGAGCAGTTCGACCATGAGAGGAAAAGATGGATGCATGGAGTTGACAACATTGCTGTGTAAATTGCCATGTGATCGGAGAAAGGTTTGCTCTTGATGAGGTGAAATGAAGATCGCACTCATTAATGCTTATTCAGTTTAGTTTTGTAGAAATTTGTGTAACTGAATGTTAGAGGGTACATGGGGTCTTTGTCACATTCATGCAAGAAATATAATGGGTAAATGACAGAATTAGGAAATTGAGAGAGAATGGAGATAGGAGTTGAGTGGGTCGCTACTAGAGTGAGCTATCCCACAGTGAAGTGAAAATCGAAGGATTAAGAGTACTTTTGGGGAACGGAAGACTAAGTGCTGTAATATTAAGGACTCAGATGGAAAACCTCTAACAGATAGGGAAGAAAAGGTTGAAACATGGGAAAGCTTAGATAGAGTGTTTGTATTAGGGAAAGGAGATGAGAATCTTGTAATGGAAAGGAAAGAGGAAATTAATGAGGATGAGAAAGGAGATTTAATATTGAGATCAGATTTTGACAGAGCATTGGAAGACTCAAGCAGGAACAAAGCACCAGGCATAGATGATATACTGATTGAGTTGCTGAGCTGCATAGGTGATGAAGGTCTGATCAGGTTATTTCACTTGGTGAGTAGGATTTATGAGACAGGTGATTTCAAGAAGAATGTTATCATCCATATACCTAAGAAAACAGGAGCCGACAGATGTGAAGATTACCATACAATCAGCTTGATCACTCATGCTTCAAAGATCCTGACTAGAATAATTTACAAGAGGATGGAAAGCCAGATAGAAACGGAGTTGGGTGAAGACCACTTTGGTTTTAGGAGAAATTTAGGAACAAAGGAAGCTGTACTAACAAGGGGAGGATACAATGCATGGGTCACCGATTCGAACCATCTTTAGTACACGTGTAGGGCATGACTAGGTGTATACCAGGTGCAAGTAGTAAGGTGCGCTTCTCAGCCGATTCCGAGAAATTAATTATTAATTATTCGTAATTGCTGTAGCGTGTTCATGTGCGCTGTACGTTAACATGAAGCCAAGGAGCACATGGTTCAGCGGTAAGAGCCCTGCTTCGTAAGCGTGGGATCACTGGATCGAATCCCACCGGTGATTTTTTTTTTTTACATAGGCAATTCGTACAACAGTAGGTGTCATGAATAATGTTTATTTTGCAGTCAATTGTAATAACGTGTTATGTGAGCGGGAAAGGGGAGTGGGAATAAATCTTACAGGAGATTACATCCACGTCGCGGAATTTGAATGCGGTCCACTTCCATCGGCCTTCGTAGGCACCGGCACATCACTATAACGTGTAATATCCGACATAGCACAATTATTCCCACTCTTATGATGTTGCTACCTCAAGAGCCAAGGACCGAATGTGGCATTCAACGTTTCCTGGGTGAACCGTTTATCTTCCTGCGCACCGTTATCGTTAGTTTGTGTGCAGGTGACCTCGCCAGTTCCGAACACTTTCCAACTGTAGCAACAGAGTATCGAGAAGGCAGTGCGAGAACAGAGTAACAAAAAGGCAGTGCGAGAGTACAAATATCAAGTAGGCAGTGAAGAAAAAAAAAGTCTTGGAATTGTTATGTATTATGAGCGTGTAAAAAAAATAGAAGTATTTGTGTGTTGATGAATGTCATGAATAGTAAAAACGGTAACACAACCAATACCCATAGCATGAGACACTATTTGCGGGGTACGGAGTGGTCTGATGGTTCACTGACATGCAATGAACGGAACAGACTGGACCTTCAGTGTATAAACGTATACATATAGTAGAGTACACCTGACCATTTATAATACCAATGTATTTGCAATGCCCCGACTGTACATTATGTAATGTCACAAACGTTCAACCCCATACGATGATTTCAGAATCCCCTTTCCCGTTCACAGAACACGTTATTACAATTGACTGCAAAATAAACATTATTCACAACACCTACAGTTGTGCGAATTGCCTATGTTTACACACAAAAAAAAAAGAAGCTCACCGGTGGGATTCGAACCAGTGATCCCACGCTTACGAAGCAGGGCTCTTACCGCTGAACCATGCGCTCCTTGGCTTCAAGTTAACGTACAGCGCACATGAACGCCGTACATCAATTACGAATAATTAATAATTAATTTCTCGGAATCGGCTGAGAAGCGCACCTTACTACTTGCACCTGGTATACACCTAGTCATTCCCTACACGTGTACTAAAGATGGTTCGAATCGGTGACCCATACTTCGTATCCTCCCCTTGTAAGTCTTAGGCTGATTTTGGAAGGTAGAATATGGAAGGATAAGAGAACATTCATGGCATTTGTAGACTTAGAAAAGGCTTTTGATAACATTGATTGGAGTAAGTTGTTTGACATTTTGAAAATGATTAGAATAAAGTACGGGGATAGGAGGGTAATCCACAATCTTTACAGAGAGCAGTTATTCGAGCCGAGTGACATGAGAAAGAAGCTGGTATTCAGAAAGGTGGAAGGCAAGGTGGCAACTTATCACCCATACTTTTCAATCTATACATTGAACTATTAATGATGGAAATTGGAAAAAAATTCAAAGTAGGAGTAAAGATTCAAGGAGAAATAATTTTAACTCTGAGATTTGCTGATGACATCGTCTTCTTAGCCGACACACCAGAGGATTTGAATGAGTTTTTAAATGGCATGGATTCTGTCTTGAGAAAATAATTCATGATGAAAATTAATAAATGTAAAACAAAAATCTTGGAATGCAGCCGAAAGAAATCAGAAACCCCTATGGAAGTCAAATTGGCAGGGGAAAAGCTAAAGGAAGTGGGAGACTTCTGTTACTTAGGAAGCAAAATAACCAGCAACAGACAAAGCAAAGAGGATATAAAAAGTAGGTTAGCTCAGGCAAGGAAAGCATTTCTACAGAAAAGGAATCTGTTGACATTGAATATAGATTTAGGTATTAGGAATTAATTTTTGAAAGCCTTTGTCTGGAGCGTGGCACTCTATGGAAGTGAAACTCTTGACTGTTGGAGCAGCAGAAAAGAGGAAAATTGAAGCATTTGAAATGTGGTGTTACAGGAGAATGATAAAGATCGGATGGGTAGATAGGGTTACAAATGAAGAGGTGTTAGAAGACGAGTGGGAGAGGAGAGATGTTTCTGGCGACTGCTAATGAAGCGATGAGATAGGTTGGTAGGACACATACTAAGTCACCCAGGAATAGCAAACTTAGTTATGGAAGGAAGGGTTGAGGACAGGAACTGTAGGGGTAGACCAAGGTTAGAATAGGTTAAACAGTTTGCCTCGGATGTAGGGTGTGGTAGCTATGTATAGATGAAACGATTAGCTCAGGACAGGGAGCCATGGATAGCTGCATCAAACCAGTCAAAAGACTGAATACTCAAATAACAACAACAAAATTCTATAAGAATATTGTCATAGTTATAAAATTTGCACTATTATCATAGCCCTTTTTATCTTTCTTTACAATCTTTATACTCCACTAAATCTACAAATATGTCATTGAGCATTAAAAAAATATATTTTTATGGATTTACAGATATTTAAATTTTGAAATACTAGAAACCATTTATCAGTGTTGCCTAAGTAATCTATTCTTTGAAGATTTTGAAATTTCCCGTGGCTCATGATCTCTCGATTAACGGTCACGTTAAACTACAAGCTTCCTTCCTTCATTTTGAAATTTGAAAAGTAGCAGTAAATAACAAACCATTGTAGAATGCAACCACTTCAATAGCTTGCTGTGATAAGGTAGGATTTCACACTTATGCACATAAAAGTACTAACAAAAAAACACAACACTTATAGAAGTGTAATAGTTTAACACAATTTTTCAAAAATATATAAAAGTAATTGTTTTAAAAATCTGATTTGTTGCAAAGTTTAATTAAAAACTTCTGAAGCTTAACCTTTTGCACTCCTATGTCAAGTGGGGTACGACATTAAAATATTTCACCTCCGCTCCGATGTCGAGCCCCACACGACATGAGGATAGCTCGTACTTACAGCGCTCTTATGACTTACGTGCTGTATTCCAGTATTGTGAAGCCATCCAGTGGTTTCCGAGAGAACACCTTTCCCTATTTACTATAGTTTGTGGGAATTGTAATGAATTTTTAACCTTTGTTATTCTCGAATGTTTATGACAGTTCTACTTATTATATAGATTGAATGTAAACATGGCGTCTCCTTCATCTTCGCTTACGAAACTGGATACTTAAGAATAGTTAGTGGACAGGGATAGTGACAATGATGAACCACCAACTGACTTGGAAATACATTCCATAGAACATATCATATATTGTTTTGCAGTGTTCACTTCCTACTGCTGTTCATAGTGCAGAAATTAATTAGGAGTGGAGCAGAAAGCATACGCAACGGGTAATGAAGTTCAAAAGGTTAATAATTAAAAATACCATTGTACATAAGTGTTATATGCATATCCACTGAACCTAAATTAAGCCTAAGTGAGCAGGATCTGATGTTTGTTTGATGAATGAAACTGGTCATTCAATTTAGCCCCCTAATTATGTGAGAAGTGTATAAATAATTCATGTCATTTATTTCAGGCACTTGGAAATTAATTGTAACTCCCCATCCAATCTAATTGGGCTCACTGTATTCACCGTCTGAAAAGCTTCTACTAATAGCATCTTTAAATGTAAGAAAAGTGAGATTTATTACAACACACATCACATTAGTACATAGTGTCACCAATGTAACTATTGTAGGGTTGCCAGATTTCAAGAATGGAAAAGCGGAACACACGTCTCAAAACATTTTTTCTTTTAATCAGGTTTGTTAATTGTTGTGATAAATAATACACATATGTGTATCCTACCAGAGAATACTGGATTACGTATGGGGATTAAAGCTGACAACCTAAGGATTCCAGCCTAGCCTTTGCAGACGATCTGACTTTATTGGCAAATGACATACAGGAGGCTACTACTCAGCTCCAAACAATGCACTCAATAGCGGCTAAAACGGGTCTTTTGATTAACATAGGAAAGACCGAGTTTGTTACTAACATCAAGGATGCCCCTAGAATGATGAGAGTCAGTGAGAACATCTACATCAAGAGAGTCAAAAGTGTAAAATACCTTGGGGAATGGTTTTCAGAGGACCTCAGCGAAACAGTGGCTCTTGAACACAGGAGACTCAAACTAGATAAGGCTTACCATGCCAGACCTTCAGTCCTCTATGCAGCAGAGTGCCTATGTCTAACTACGAAGACCCCATTAAGAGCCCTCGAGGTACAAGAAAGAAAGTTCCTGAGACGGATAGTAGGACCAAGAATTCTACCAGATGGAAGCCGATGGTATCAACCAAATCGTGAGCTATATAAACACCAAGAAAATCTCATAGATGCCATCAGAAGAAGGCGACTGGCTTTTTACGGACATCTATTCAGAATGGACTCAAACAGGTTATCCCATAGGATCTTCAAGGCTGCTAACAAGGACAAAGCTACTGGATTCTTGTGGAAGAAGCAAGTGGAGAAGGATCTTTCGGAACTCCATATAAATGAAAATGACATAGCCGACCGGAGTAATTATCATACAGCTCTTAAAATTAAATCCTTCGTAACATCCCTCACAGAAGTTACCCACAGACCAAAAGACGTGACTAAGAAATGGTCTGAGGAACGTAAGATTCAATTTAGCCGGAAAATGAAGGACTACTGGGCCATCAGAAAAGCTCGAGGTACCAACATGAAAGCAGCTGCCAAACCCACCACTAAGAACAACAATCGTGGCAAGCCTGACGATGACATCAAGAAACAGCTAAAACACAAGCACCGTGGTCCATAGATGGCCCTAACGAAATTTTTAAAAAAATACACATATGTATTAAGTGAGCATTACATAATCAAATACAAAAAAATAAAACTAGATATTGCTGACATATCATATAGGCGTATGTCACCAGCAACTTACAAATGCTTTTCATTTGAACGACCCTTTGCAAGGATTTTTTATTTCTGATAAAAGACACTACAATGTTCATCATAATTGTAATATGTGAACAATTCTTGTTTTATCAAACTAATGGAGCTTCTGTTTCTGTCATCTCTCCATTTGATATTATACTCTGTATTTCAAAAGAATGAACTTGAAGGAAATGGCGGGAGCTTGGAACAGCTGAGCTGTGTTGCCAAGTTTTTATAGTTGATGTAGAACAGCTGATTCGAATAATACACAGGGCTGCACTTCGGATATTATTTCGGTACTATTATGCGCAATATAATGCAAATGTCGATCCTGAGTCAACGCCGAGAACATTCAAACAGAGAAATACGGTATAAAATAAATAAATAACACACCGAAGCTATGCTACCTTTGTCACCGTTATTCAATAAATACGAGAAAGAGGCCAAACACTCAACAGCTATACAAATATAATACAAAATACAAACACAAAGTAATCTGATGATGAATATATCAACACTCACCATGCAATGATCCTTCAAGATGAAACAACATTCTGGGTGGACATCATTTACAGTTTACAGCAGTTGAACATGGAAACAAACAACATCATGATAACTCCAAGCTTACTCACTCACTCACTGTATCACGACTCAGTACGGTCAATACCAAATAGCTTTTGTCATTCCACAAACGTAATGTTAAGGTAAAGAAGTATTTAACCGAGCACACAAACAAGCCGCTCTGTAGCGTCATTATTGCCGATTTGTAGGCTATTGAAAGACATACGGAGATTTGAACACTACGGTATGACAGGAAACAGTAACTTGTGCTGTACTCGTAAGTTTACAGCAGTTAACACAGAACGCAGAAATAACATCATGACAATACCAAGCACACTCACTCACTGTATCGCGACTCTGTACGGTTAATAATAGCCTCCACATACGTAATGTTAAGGTAACGTATTTAGCACCAAGCACACAAGCTGTTCTGTGGCGATATTATTGCAGTGATTTTACATTGTCGATTTGTAGGTTATTGAATGACAAGCGTTAATTTGAACACTACGGTATGCAATGAAACATTATCATCATCATCATTTCCCCTTATCCAGCTCCTGCCGGGTCGGGGTATTTATGGCACTTCTCCATTTTCCTCTTTCCTTCCACCATTCTTCTTCCACGATCTTGTCCCAGTCCAGATTTCTTTTTCTTACGCTGTTCTTCACTGAATCAATCCACCTTGTTCTAGGTCTTCCTCTTGCTCTCTTACCCTTGCACTTTGCCTCCTGTCAGTGCATGTGAGATTTTCGAAGTGAAATGCCATGTCCTGTGGTTCGGATTCCACGTAAAAAGGAGGTCCCGTGGCTCATGATCTCAAGATTAACGGTCACGTTAAACTACAAGCTTCCTTCCTTCCTTACTTTGCCTCCAGCATCTGTCTTGGTATTCTATTTTCCTCCATCCTCTTTACATGTCCAAACCACCTTAGTTTATTCTTCTCAATTCTCTCATTTAGTTTTTCCATCCCAACTTCCTTCCTAACATCTTCATTCCTCACTCTGTCTTTCCTTGTCTTTCCTATCATACTTCTTAGGAATTTCATTTCACTGGCTTGGATTCTACTCTCTTGCCTGCTTGTCAGGGTCCAAGTCTCAGCTGCATAAGTTGATATGGGAACATAGTAAACTTTATACATTACCTCCTTGCATTTCCTTGGTACTTCCTTATCCCAAACAAGTTTTCTTACACTTTGATAGAATGCATTGCTCTGCTGTACCCTCCTGCCAATCTCCATGTCCAACCTACCAGTTTGCATCAATTCACTTCCTAGGTATTTGAACGTGTCCACAATTTCCAAACTCTGACTTCCAATTTTCACAGTGCCCTTTCCTTGTCTTTCCCCTCTTGTCATCACCATGGTCTTGCTTTTCTCTATACTGATTTTCAGGCCGTACTTCTGAATATTTTCATTCAGTGCATCTAGTTGTTTTTGCACTTCTTCAGTGTTCCTTCCCCAGACCACAATATCATCTGCAAATAACAGTAACTTCATTTCTTTATGTCCATATGCTTCCTTTGTTTCCTTTACAATTTCATCCATCACCAGTATGAACAAGAGAGGTGACAGCACACTCCCCTGTCTTAGTCCAGTCTTGTTCCTAAACCAATCTGTCTGTCCAACTGAACTGGGGTCAGTACCCTGCTAACACAGTTGTTGTACATTGCTTGCACCATTTCCAACATTTCTCTTCCCAGTCTCTTCTTAACCATGGTTTCCCATACATACATACATATTTATTGACGGCTTTCACCATTTTCTTTTATACAACATAAAAGACATTAAGAGTAATACAAAGTACGGTACCCTACTATTACAATCAACTATATTCATACAGATTGTCTAATGAATAGGAAAACAGATATTTTCTCAGGGGTCTTTCATCGGTATTGAACAAGTCTATGTTGACCCCATTAGAGATTCGCATCATTCTGTCAATGGGACTATTTAGACCATAATTAGTTGGGTGCCAGTTTGTTTCAAAGACATGATGCTTGCGCATCGAACGGGGTGGCACATATATATTGATTTCATTTAGTAATTCTGGGCAGTTTATGTGAGAGTTTAAAATTTTGTACATATTAAGAATATAAAAATTTTCACGACGGGATTTAAGAGTTGGCAGCTTCAAATGCATCATTACTTCAGTGTAGTTATGATTCGTTATTGGGTGTAGGAAACGATATGCATAAATTCGTAGGAATTTGTGTTGTACTTTCTCTAAACTCTCAATTTGTGTTTTATTGAAAGGGCTCCAAATCGGTGTACAATATTCAATTAAAGGTCTGACAAGGGTCAAGTACAGTAGGAAATATATATTTGAGTCACAAAATTCCTTGGAATAACGAGTTATGCAACCTAATCTCTGCAAAGCCTTTTTTTTAATATTTACCATATGCTCATTAAAATTAAGCGTGTCTGAGAATTTTACTCCCAGGTCACATATACTTCTAACAGCATGAAGTGGAGTAGACGATAGAAAGTGATAAGAGAATTCAATATTCTGTTTCTTCTTTGAGAATCTAACTAGTTTACATTTAGTTTCATTGAGCAGTAACCCATTTAAAGAACAATACTCCTCTAGACGCCAAAGTTCTTCCTGAAGAAGTATACAGTCCTGTAGAGATTGAACTTTCATAAAGAACTTTGTATCATAGGCTAACAGGAGGATTTTGGCATGTTTGAAAACTGTATTTATATCATTAATAAAGATTAGAAATAACAATGGAGAAAGATGGGCACCTTGCGGAACACCAGAAGAGACAACTATTGGTTGAGATAAGAAATTAAGTATTTTGACAATCTGAGTTCTGCCTTCTAAATATGAGGACAGCCATGATAATAGAGAGTTTTGTATACCATAAGATTGTAATTTTGAAAGAAGAATTTTATGGTCGAGAGAGTCGAAGGCTTTGGCTAGATCAGTGTAGATGCAGTCCACTTGATTGTGCTCTTCTACTGCTTTCAGTGAGTACTCCAAATAAACTAGGAGATTTGTACATGTTGAACGACCTGGCATAAAGCCATGCTGTTGTTCAATTATGTAGGAGGAAAATTGGGGTGTAATTTTGTCAGTAATTATAGATTCAAATAATTTGGGTATAAAGGACAATTTACAAACAGCTCTATAATTTTTAACATTGGATTTGTCACCACATTTGAAGACAGGAGTTACATAGCTACTCTTCCATCTATCAGGAAATTTACCAGTTCCAAGAGAGAGGTTAAATAAGATGAATAATGGTTCTGTTATAATGAATCGACAAGATTTTAATAGAATTGGTGGGAGACCATCAGGACCAAATGATTTGTTATTTGAGAGTTTCTCTAATTTGTTATAAATATCACTCTTTTCAACCTGGCAGGTGGAGACGTTAATAGAGTAAGGAGTTTCAAATTTTTGAGTGTTAACGATTGGTGCCTTATAGACTGAGGAGAAATGTTTAGCAAAAAGATTGACAATACCTGGTCCATCACTTTCATTCACATTGTCAAGATAAACTGTACCAGGAATACCTTTATCATTCTTTTTTGTCTTGATAAAAGCCCAAAAGCTTTTTGGGTCGCTGTATAGATTAGATCTAATTTTGTTTAAATATTCAGTATAACATAGTTTAGACAAGTGTTTACATTTGGCTCTAAGCTCCGAGAAAGCATAATAATCATGAGTGCTGCCCGACTTTTTGTATAAGGCATGGGTCGCTTTCTTCTGTAAGACACTGGCTCTTAGTTCACTGTTAAACCACTGTGGGAAACATGGGTCCTTATAATAAGCAAGAGGAATAAATCTATCAATGCCTTCATATAGAATAGAGTAAAAAATGCTTACAGCAGAATTTATATCTTGTTCCTTCAATGCAGAGCTCCAGTCTATTGTAGCTAAGTAATTATTGAGACCGATATAATTACCTTTATCAAAATTGTGATAACTATAATTACTTGAAAGAGGTTGATGATCAACCGCCATCTTAAAATCAATATCTAGAGGAGGGTGGTACTTATCCTCAGGAATTAGAACATCTATGCTAGGGTTTACAGTTAAGGAAAAATTGGAGAATATTAAATCTAGATTACGGTTAAGAATATTTGGAATGTTATTAAACTGATATAAGTTTAGATAGCAAAAGGAGTCAATAATTTGTTCTGATTTGTCAGTATTAATTCCACATGGGAGGAACCCCATACAGTCTTCATTTGATTGAAACCATGTTATATTCGGGAGATTGTAATCGCCCATTAACAGAAAATGGCAATTTTCATTTTGAGAGTCCAATATGTCTTCAACTGTAATGGTATGCTCTATGTACTTTTGCAATTCTAAGCTTGGTGATAGATATACAGAGCCTAGAATGAATGTTTGGTCATGAATTTGGACTTCAACAAAGACTTGTTCAACAGATTTAATTTTTAGGGATATTAGTTTAGATTTGTGAGTTTTCCTGATTGCAATTAAGACACCACCTCCTGATTCTAATTCACTAGCATCTATGGAACGATCACAACAATAAACATCATATTGATCTAGAGCTAACTCACCATTACCTATGATTTCACAAAGGTTAGATTCAGTAAGGATTATGAAATCGTAATTCGCCATATTAATTGATTGAGAAAGAACAGTTAATTTTGACCTTAGTCCATTTACATTCTGATAATAACCACTGATATTAATATCTTTAGATGAAGAACTATTCCTTTGTGTTGTCTTGTTTATTTGGTGAGTGGGCAAAACCATAAAAAATCTTCATTTCGGGTGGCTGTCTTTTTCTTTCTGCAGGACATGCGAACCGAGCTACAACCTGCTTGTGCATTTGTTGATATGTCAATGTCCTTGATTGTATCAGAGATCATTACTTGACTTCCTGATTCACGTTGGTAGGTGAGATCACTTTCCAGGTTAATACATTTTTCTGCCTTCTCATTACTGTCCAAACTTGGTTTAAACTGGAGAGGGATGGCTGTTCCCTTGGAATGTAAGATAGAGTGCATCCAATCAGCTAATATGCCACTTAACTCAGATTTCCCCCTAGAGTTTAAGTGGAGCCCATGCCTAGTGTAACAATTCCTAGGCAATTTAATATCAAGAAATGTACAGTTAGGGTGGTATTTCGTCAATATTTTAAGTTTTTTGTTGGTCTTCCTAATTTCAGTATTTACACATGACGTTGGTATTAAGTCATACCTGTGTGGAAGGCCAATCACAGCAACGTTTGTTCCTAATAGGGTTGGCAGTACATTTCGTAGAGTTTGAACTACGTCATTTGCCTCATTCTCGTACACGTTGTTGGCTCCACCCCATATAACAAGACAGTCCTCACGGGATAAATTATATGTAACGTTTATGCTTCCTTCCAAAACACTATCTAATTTTGCACCAGGTCGTGTGATGCCCAGAACTTGACATTTGTTGCTGTCAGTGTTTATATTAAGCTTCGGAGCAAGACCCTTGCCGTGGCTGTCACTTAGGATAATTAACTTCGATTTCTTCGGCATAGGTGAGGTTTGGTACATATCTGTTTGCTGATGTTTTGGAACATGATTATGACGTTCGCTCATATCCTGTGTTGCAGATAATACTTCCTCCCTCTCATCCTCTAGCAAGCTAAATCTATTTTGCACTCTCAACTGTGAATGCTCTTTAGTCATGCTTTTAAAAGGCCTATGCATTTTTGTGGCGGATTTTACCAACCTCCAGTCGTTGATTTCAGGAAATGATTCCATGTATTTCGGATTTGTTTGGGTCATCAGATCATTATCTTTGTTATAAAATGTGTTTGATCTACTCTTGGCATTCTGAGTATCGAATGCATTATTAGCAGAAGGTCTTATTAGTGCTTTTTTAGGTTGTTCATTTTGGACTAGTAGTATATCCGTTTGTTGAACTCGTGGTTGAACTTGGGCCTCCAAAAGAAGAGTCATTTTTCTTAGTAGTTGGGACGTCATGCCTTCCATAGAGTCTTTTATATATTTCACATCATCTTTAATTTCTGTGCAAGTTTGTTTGTTTCCATCTATGAAGTTCTTCAATTTATCATCTTGGCCTGCGGATGTAGCAATTCCAAAATTAACTAATAGATGTCTGCATTTACTACACATCCAAAAGAGACTACTTCTCTTCAGCTTCAATGCATTGAATTCTGTTGCTGATAGACCAGCGCAGTCTTTATGATACCATTGTCTGCAGTTGCCAACACATCCAACAGCGCTGTCAACATCAGTAAATGATTTATTGCACTCTTGGCAAATCGTGTTATTATCTTTGGTTTTTCTTGACGTCATATTGGAATGAAACTTTGGTGACGTTCTACACTCTCCTTTATTCCTTGACAACCCCTTGGACCACGAGTATGCTCAGTCTGTGCAAATATTCTCACTGTTTCCGTACCTATATGACAAGCAATACAAAATGGCGATTTCCTGTATTTCGTACTGATCGTATTTATAATTACTAGTAGCGGTCTATACTAGATCACTATACTTGCCAATGTGCACACGAAATCAGTGTAAACAAAACTAGTCACACAGCACTTTCGAGCATTTAACAGCAATCAATAATCATTTAAACACATATAATAATCAACCAGTCTTCCTTAACATGACTTGTCAATTCAAGGCCTTCTGAACAAGTTGTAGTAGCCATGACGCCGTCTACCAATATTTACAATCTGCATGTGGATTATAAGATAGTTACTCGGAACTCATACAGTAAAACTTGGTAAATAATGATTCTTTGTACTCTTTACTAATTGTTCTACAACTGTACTTACACTTGCAAACACTATCTTGTGAAGGTTTCTTGGCTGCAACATGCTTTCCTGACGAAGTAGTATAAGGCATTCCTTGCACTTTGTTTTCTCATCGTATTCTTTCCTGCTGTCTCTTTATCGGTGGCATGTTGAACACATTGCAATAATGCAATGAAAACAGTACTGACATACAGTATGTATATTGACACAATACATAGGAGAAAACCAGTCGGTAAATGCTAGCACAAAAAGTCCAGGAACACAATCACCTGTATTATTTGTTGTCCTTAAACTTATTAATGGCACTTCATCATGGTGTTTTGAATGAACACTAACATGATTAATCAAGTAGGCCTACAGAAGACACTAATATACAATACTACTCCTTCTCTCTGGGGACACTATCATATGCCTTTTCTAGATCTATGAAAGTCATGATCAAATCCTCTCCATATTCCCAGTTCTTTTCCATCACCTGCCTCAAGCTAAAGATTGGGTCCACTGTGGATCTTCCACTCCTGAAGCCATACTGTTCCTCTCGCAACTCTCCTTCCACCTTTCTTCTCATTCTTCTTTCTAATATCCTTTCCAGTATTTTTACTATCTGTGATATGAGGGTGATCCCTCTATAGTTATCACACACCTTCTTGTACCCCTTCTTAAACACTGGTATTATTCAATGAAACATTACTGGATACGTAAACATTAAGACTAAATGTATATAGCCTATTTTGTACGTCACGCATGTATTCTAAATTAAGTATATTTAAATTTGAATTGAACAAACAAGGCTAACCATGAAAATAGTTTGATGTCGAAATGAACGATAGCCGGCCGTTACAGGATGGCGCGCGCGGTCTCCTGCTGTATTTCCAGCATTTTCCCACGTTCTTCCTGCGGTACTATTTACAACTTATTGACTCGATGCTTAAAGTAAAGGAAACTATGGCAATGAAACAAACTCTGACACAGTTAACAGGAGACTGAATGAATGACGATAAGCTGGCAACGTTTGGTATTAGTTGTCAAAATCCAGCCAATAGGAGCCCGCGGCGGTCAGCTGTTCCAAGCTCCCGCCATTTCCTTCACGTTCATTCTTTTGAAATACAGAGTATAATGACAGAAAAAACTCTCTCTGTAAAAGTATTGGAGTGGAAAATGCCGAGTATTAACTTCACAAGGAATAATGTTGTTGCCCCCAACAAATCTATAACATGTACGGTACCCATCTATCTGACACAGACATAGAAATCATTTTCTCTTTCAAACTTGCCCTTGTACCACCAGAAAACAAGCTAGATATTGCAATCAATTCTGAAGCGGGATATTTGAAAATTGGTGCGAAATTGAATATATTATCAAATTAACCCAAAAAACGGAATATTTGGCGTTCCGTTAAAGATTAAAATGGAACGCGGAACAAAACAAGAAAAAACGGAATTGTTCCGGGTAAAACGGAACGTCTGGCAACCCTAAATGTAACCTACTTGTGATCATAGACAAAACAGGTTTCACTTACAGTTTCACCTCAAACAGCTTGAAGTAGGTAATCATTTCTTTAGTAGAAAAATAATAACAACATTATCGTGTTGGAAGCCATTTTTCAGTGTTGCCTTAGTAATCAAAATTTAATGTTTTTCAGTCGGTCAACACGATTGTACTCAATTGTAATGGGTGGTTCCCTAATCTTAAAAAGCATTTACATGAGATTAATAAATACACTTAGATGACTAGTTTCGATCAAAACTTGCTTGATAAATCCTGCATAATAACAAAATATACAGTAAGGCATCAAGATTTTCTGTGTTTCTACCAAATGTACAAAAATCGTTGTTTTTGTAATGATGTTAATGGTCTCTTTGAACCCATTAAGATTCTTCATGGACTACACCAATGGCGTCTTTTTATAGACAGTTCTAGTAGAAGTCGCAAGGTATTACTGCACAACCAGAACGAGTTTCCTTCCATTCCAGTAGCTCATTCTGCATAACTTTATAAAAGACTTATAAAAATATCAAGCTACTCTTGGAAAAACTCAACAATGGATGTTACAAATGGGATGTTTGTGGTGATTTTAAGATGTTGAGATTTCTTCTGGGACTTCAAAGTAGCCACACCAAATACTCTTACAGTGCTTCCTCTGCCTGTGGGATAGCAGGGAAAATAGCATTACGCCAGGACAGAATGGCCAGCAAGAAAAATATTGGTTCCAGGTGCACGCAATGTAACAAATGAGCCTTTTGTGTCTAGGGAGAGAATTCTGTTACCGCCACTCCATATTAAACTTGGATTTGTTAAACAATTCATCAAAGGTTCGGATAGCAACAGTGAGGCTCTAATCCTCATCAATCAAGTTACCCAAAACTAAAATAAAAGGTAGAATGTTTACCGGACCTCAGATTCATGTGATGTTACAACCTAAAGAACTTGTAGAAGCAATGACTCTTGATAAACGAAGGGCTTGGGATGCTTTCAGAATAGTAGTGCAATTGTTTTTGGACCACAAAAGAAGTGAGAGTTACATCCAACTGATAGAGAATTTGCTACAGAGTTACCATGAGCTGGATGTAGAATGTCAATGAAAATGCACCACAGTATTTGTTTTCTTATATTGATTTCTTTAGGCCTAATTTAGGAGCTGTAAGAAAGGAACATGGTGAACGCTTTCTCCTGGACATTCAGCATATGGCATCAAGGTTTGATGGGAGACTATGTATAGCCCTCTCAGTGCCGCGCGTATTTCTAAGCTACTAGCCAAGAGTTCCACCCACTTTTTGTCCGATTTGCTGCTCTCTAGAAAAAAATTAATTACTCTCTCAATTTATATCCGTTTTTAGTGAAAAAAAATTCTGCTATATAAAAGGAACGGCTCCTTGAATTAATGTCACTTTATATCAAAAAAAAGTCTAGTTAAATTCGAAATAAATCAAGAATTTAAAATTTTAAAATTCAATTAATGAAAATCCATATTTTAAAGCAAATATGTAGTTCTAAAAATCATTGTAACTCACCAACTGTTGATATTTATTGTAGTACACCCTCTTGAATGTTGTTTTAAAAAAAAAGTTATTTGGAATGATAATATGTCATAAATGTTCAAAATATAAAATTTACTAATCACGGCAATTGGCGGTGTTCCACTTATAAAGTCACTTTCAGAATCGCTCTCACTGACTACGACCTCACAACAAGAGTCTTCAACACTATTATGAAGTTCCAGTTCACATTCTGACTCCACATAGTCATCATCATTCCCTAAACTATTGATACAATCCATTAAATTATCGTTTGTTAACATGTCGTCGTGTAAGCCCGCCATTACTTCTTGACATATGGCGAGATATGTGGATACGACCTTCACATTTTTTAAAAATTCGTCACACGAAAACAAATAATTTTATGCGGCTCCTAGTGGTAAATGTGGAGACTACATACCTTCCTTGATAAGAATATACTGATTTGTGCTGCCATCTATCGTAAAAGGAAGAACTACGACAGTTTCTAAACACGTCTGCACGAGGGATGAAATATCATTCCTGGCACTTTAGGCAAGTTCATAGAGGAATGAAAAATCATCCCTTGGCGCTCAAAGAGTTAAGGTATAGTACGTACAGAGGGGTCAAAAGAATATAAGAGGAAAAGACGTTCTGATGGACATTTTTTAATAACACCATTGATGTTCTATGAAACTTCAGTGTTATTCAGTATCTATGCAATCATTCCTACCACATTTTCAGGTACTGTATGTTAGATTTTTCTGTATGACTATGGTTGTATGAAATAAGCATATAATATTAATAGCTTTTAAGAAAATTGAAATTTTCATTTTCACATCAAAAATATTGACATTAGAGAAAAACTACTTTTGTTGGGAATTCATAGCCTGCATCACCAAATTAAGCAATAAACACTAAATACAATCAGATAAACTTTTTTTTTCTTCCAAATTTTGTTACAGAGTGTAATTTATGATCATAATATGGAAATTCATTAAATTTGTAAAGCAGACCCAACCTGCGGTTGGAAACTGCTCTAGTTGATGATAATGATTAAATTTGTAATTTATTACATTATTTTATTTTGTTTTGAGACTTAGACTGAGGTGATGTTGGAGAATATTGATTATGTGAGAGCAGAGGGGATAAAGTGGTGGTGATTCTTGATTAGATGAGTGACATGTGGCTCAGCTATCCCACAGTAATGCTCAACTGTAAGTTATTCTATAGATAATGTATTTGTTTTATTTGCAGCTGCATCCAGCGTATGTATTTATGGAAGTTCTACTTTGTGAGCTAGCTGTTTTATTTTTACAGGAACACGCTTCGCTCTCATGAGCACAAAGATTGCGATGGTGCATCTGTTGAAAGGCTTTGCTGTGAAGCCATCACCGAAGACTGAAGTACCTTTCTGCTACAGCAAGTTCTCAATGCTTCTCAAGGCTCAGAATGGCATCTGGCTTAATGTAGAAAGAATGGATTCTGTGGTATGATACCACAGCCGTCATCAGAGCGTGTTGCCAGCTTCCATGCTAAGAGGGCACTTTAAAATTGTGGAGAGCAGACAGAATCGACCAGAAACACTTGTATTGATAAGGGTTGAATTGTTGTTTTAAGAGATGTAACTTCAGGACATCTGCCAGTAATGATGTGGATGATATTGAA
Organism: Meconema thalassinum; assembly: GCA_946902985.2. Lineage (NCBI taxonomy): Eukaryota > Metazoa > Arthropoda > Insecta > Orthoptera > Tettigoniidae > Meconema > Meconema thalassinum. The sequence continues at coordinate 165,551,433 of OX336389.2, forward strand.
ATGAATAGCTCTTCTACAGGGTCTTTATCTATGTGCGCCCCGATGAACACGGCAAGCTAAGCCGGCTGTGACTGGCGCAGATCGCGGGCGCGCGTATCTGGTTCAGCCGGTGGTTGGCGTGCACTTTCCCACTTTTACCAAACATGTTCAATAATATATGCAATGCTAAAAATGTCGTCCCTCTCTTGTAACACACACCTGACATCTTCTGATGAAGGAATATCTGTCAACTCTTTTATTATTTATGGAGCCTGTTTCCTTGAATCGTTTAGAGAGCCTCCTAATTGTACTGGCATTAGGCACAGGTCTTCCTGGAAACTTGATTCGAAATTTTCGTCTCGTTTCAGAACAAGATTTTCTGCTTTTCATATACGAATTATGGATATACACATGTTCGCGCAATGTGAATTGGTGTCTAGGCATGACCAACAATCACAGTTATCACAATACTCACTAAACGTGCAACACTAACGTCTAAGCTTTGCAGATACACGTCCATATGAATGACAAAACACGTGTGAGACAGCGGACCACGCCAAACACCGGTTTAACCGCGTACGCGATCTGTGTCAGTCACAGCCAGCTTAGCTTGCCGTGTTTATCGGGGCGCACATAGATAATGATCCTATACTACTACTAATACTACTACTAGAAATGGACAATGTAAGGAATGAGGGAAATAAAAGACGGGGAAAAGAAATACCCTCGAGGACTTGGAAAAAAGTAGAGCCATAAAAGACAGATAGGAAAAAGGGAAAAACACTGACTCAGCTCAGGAATCCCTTGGAGTTGCCAACTCCCCAGCTCACCACCCATGAGCCTTGGGGTGTTTAGCGCTAGCCAGGGGGCACCATACGTGGTGGGGTATGCACTCCTGGCCTCCTTTGAAGCTTCTTACAGTAGGCAGGAGATTCCATTAAAAAGAAATAATAGTGCTCTGACCCCTTGAAAAATAGGGTATGAGGAAAGAGAAGACACCCCTAGGTCTCTTGATATCCTAATATTGTTGGGGTCAGAAGAGAACAGGCGGTGACCAAGAGATTGACTCTGTTAACAGGAAAGATGAAAGAGGGGAGCCCCAGCACAAGGAAGTGGCAACATTACTAGGGTCCTATGTTCACCAACCTATGTCCCACTAGTTGTGAGCCCTTCAGGGATAAGGAAACAATTGTTATAATTATTGAAAAAGTAATTTACTTGGGTTCATGGCAAATATTTCAACCACTATTCAAATGAAGGTATCGTACATATCTAACACAAATTTTCTATTGAACCCTCATCTTAGCCAATCCATTTGATGAGTCCTCTCGTAATGTCTTGATCCTTCGCAGACTGCTGAAAGAGCGCATCACTGGAAAGAAAGGTTCGGTCTCATTTAAGACTTGGCCTTCCATCTACTTAATTTTTTGTAAGCTCCCCATTTTTGCTTTTGTTTTTATTTCATTTTCATCATTGATTTTTCTAGTGGAGGTGGGGGGCAGCTGGCCCCCACCCCACCCCTCTACCCTGTAATTAATTGCTTTATACTAAATTGAATATCATAATAAACTTGTAGCTAGGGGCAGATGACCTCGTAGTTCCGCCCCCGTGGCTTATGATCTCGAGATTAACGGTCACGTGAAACTACAATCTTCCTTCCTTTTCCTCGTAGTTCTGCCTCTTAAAACCTCAATAACTAACTAAACTTGTAGCTACATGCATTGTGAATAGTTCACTACAATTAGAGCTACATTTATATTACAATCGTTTGACAGGGAGGAGAGATGGAAACACAGAAAAGGGACAAACACGCAGTGTTCTTCAGTCTGTCAGCATGAACACAGCAGTTCAATGATCTTGGGCGATTCATATACCGTATTTACTCGAATACGACCCGCCCCCGAATAAGACCCGCACCCTGATTTTGAAGAACAAAATTTAAAAAAAAAATGACTCAAAATTATTTACTATCTTAACTAAATAAACAGAATAGCATTTATCCAAAATAGTTTCCAACAGTTTTGAAGTCGTCCTAAAATAACAAAATAACACACATCAAACGATTAAAAATACAAATAAAAGTACACAAACACTTCATTCATCGTCATCAGAAGTACCAACTTCGGAACTTTTATCACCATCACTTTCCCACTAAATGTCGTCATCACTGCCATCCATAGCATTCAAAATACTACATTTCTTGAAGCTCTTCCGTATGAGATCTCCAGAGATACAATTCCATGCCGTCAAAATCCACGAACACAGCAGCTGAACTTTCGGGCGCTGAATACGACCAGTTGGAGTCGGTGTGTGCTTATCGGCCGCCATCTGCTCCGAATACAGCTGTTTCAAGGCTGCTTTGAACGGGCGGTTCATGCAGACATCCAGTGGTTGTAGCATAGACGTCATCCCGCTCAATCACGAATACATGACTCGTCAATATCATATTTCCTACCGGGCACGATTTCCAATAACTTCAGCTTCCCTCACAACTTTCAATTTCTCACTCACAGTAAATGACCGCAAATGTTTCATAGCATTCATGTTTACACTCGGAGAACGTGCACGTGACTGTATGACGCCGCATGCTTACGGTAAAACAAAGTTATAGCCGGAAGAAGGCTAGCACCTTCTAGCGGATACTCGCAACACCCGATATCGCGCGCGGCGGGCAATTTAGATCTTTCAAATTTGGATGACTCAAATAAGACCCGCACCCCAATTTTTCACGTCCGAATTTGTTTAAAAATGTGCGGGTGGTATTCGAGTATATACGGTAAATATACTCAAAATAGATGACTGGCTGCATTGCCAATCAGTAATGTTCTTGCCTCCTGTGCCCCAGTTTGCAGGATCGAATCCTGGCGCAGTTAGTTGGCATTTGAGGTTGTGCAAATATATGGGAGCTGTGTCAGTAGGTTTACTGGCATGTTCAAGATTGCCTTTGGGACAAAATTCCAGCATCCCGGTGTCTTTAAAAGCCACAGCAGTTAAAAGGGATATAAAACCAATATCTTTTTGATGTGTGACATCTTTCCACTCGGTTGCTGGATATTTTTGTGGGAGTGATTTTGAAAAATGGGACGGAAGTGGATCGGAACGATCCAGCTGGCAGTGGTGGATCGAACGGAAGTGTGTAAGATCCAGGAAACAATGAGCGCGCGGTGTCGGAAATTGATACCATTTCTGACGGTCAACGTTCATGCGAACTCTGGTGTCAACTGATTGAAGCACATGTTATACGGGAACTAGGCAAGCCTTCGAGAACTATTGCTGAATACAGTCTCTTTACTAACAAGAGGGTCTATTCATAAGGCATTTTAAACTCAATTTCACGCAGGAACATTATCGAATCAAGCAAAATATAAATGAAACTTAATCTCGGGTTCGAATCCCGGACGGGATAGATATTTTTGCTATCAGATTATCATTTTAAACGATATTTATCATATCATTATGACTCATTTTAACAGAATCCATATGAAATTACGTGTTAGTCCGTGAATCAAGAGGTCCGGGAACTGGGCAAGCCTTTCATGATCTACTGCTGTGCACATTGCATTTACTCGCAAGTTGGCCTATTTATAAGGAATTTAAGGTTATGAGCGGTGTCGCGTCTATTAATCTGGTTGATCCATATCGTATTCTTTATTTAGGCTAGTGCTGGTGGAAGCTACAAATCATCTAATAAAATGAGTTCCGTATTATAAACTACAATATCTGTAAAACATTCCCTTTTACAATAGATTAATATCTGTGCCAATAATAGTAAAAAATACCGGTGTATCAACGATTTCACATGAGGTTTCTTCTATGTCAGATGTTATACATCATATGCAACTACTGCAAGGCTCGTAATTTTTTTATTATTATTATTGACATATTGGCTTTCATGGCCATTAATTATACTTCAGCAATCCTTTTAGGTTTTTGCCATGTCTCATGTGGGGTATCGCCTAGGTGCACCAAGTCAGGCTCTTCAGCGGGCACTTGGTGACCGGCCCAGGCTACCGCTGGGGTGGTGCATCTTTCAATACATCCCAAATTTATAGCACACTGCTGTGCAACTTTGCTGTGGGAACCAAGAGCTCCCACAGCTTTTGACCTCCCTATAGAGGTTTCCAAAAGATGACACATTGGCTTTCACGGTAATTAATTATACTCCAGAAATCCTTTTTGTTTTTTGCCGTGTCTGATACCGGGATTCACCTAGGTGTGCTATAAGTGTGCACAGACATGTAAAGTCTTGAAGATAGTAATCCTATAACAGTCAGTTTTATTTTAACTCTCTGAAGTGCAAGGAATTGACAGTGCATTAGAAACTGTTGATCAAGTGGACTTCTCACTGTAATTCTTAATTGCAGTCACTGAATTACACAGTAGTTTCCTTATGTAGGGGACAGTTGCCATTTAAACTTGAAAACAAACTTTCTTGCAAGTTATCTGATCGACATTCACCTTACTTCATTTATTTCAGTGGGTAGCCAGGGTTCCTTCCACTGGAGGTATCTGTGAATAAAATTACTTTTCTTGCTAGTCTCTCGAGATCTGGAACTTTTTATTGTTATACTAGCAACCTGCCTGGTATCTTTAACGGCTTACCCAGCGTAAGCTTAAGAGGCGCACGGATGGCAGTTCCCAGAAGCAATTTAGAAAAGCTGACCCAGAAGCAATTTAGAAAAGCTGAAGTGAACCGTAAAACTCCAGAGACATAAGCTATACTCTTCTCTGAAGTCTTAACTCTACACGACTCGGCAGTTTGATGCTGGCTGAAGCTGGGGTGATAGGCTCGCTTGCTAGCTTGTAAACTCGCTCTGAGGATAGCAATTTAAATTTCCATTGGAGATTGTTGGAAGAAATGAAAACGTAAAAACACTTATAGTGAGCGATGTGAGAGATATGCTTTCACGGACCTTTTTTTGAAGAACTTTTCATGCTGAACCATTCTTACACTCATAGTATAAAGATATTTTTAACGGTTTACCCAGCACAAGCTTAAAAGGCGCACGGACGGCAGGTTTTTCTTCGACTCAGTTCACTGAAATCGTTACTGCTCGGCTTCCTCTGGTCATAGATGAATGTTTTTCTAAAGAAACCTTCCTCGAGAAATCCTGTACAGAATGGTGAAATCCTCATCAAAATCCATCCAGTGGTTCCCGAGATTATCCGTTGCATCCAAGAATCGGGGACTTTGTTTTAAACCATGTAGAGATTGGATTGGTACTTGTTATCTATGGTATTTGAACCTGTCATTTCTTATATTATTTTTAACCATAACTAGAAGTAGAATAATATTCTTTTCTCTTGATACTCAACACCATAATATTATTTTTGGAAGTAATTGTGATATCAAATACTCAATACTTTGTTGTTTAAGATTCAGTTGGGCACTTCGTAACCCAGCTCCTCTTTCCTGCAATTGGTCTGAAGAATACTTCTTGTCTTTGTTATCATTGTTGTTAAATAGCTGGTATTACCCGACTGAAGCAAGTGGATCCCTAGAAAATATGTGAGTTAGAGTGGTGATGCACGAAAATACCATACAGTCTGGTCCAGTTCAGTCGCGTACCATCTACTGTGCTAGTGATAGAGCGTAAATGAAACAACTGTTATTCATTAACAAACTCAGTATGTTATTAAGTTTTGTGATTGAAAGAGGGCAGAATGTATAAACATATGTGCTACAAATGCTACTAAATGTGACCAATATGTAAGATACGAAAAGAAGTGGAACTAGAAAAATTGTCACTTCATACAAAGGGTGGTTATTGTTGTTTCATTTTAGGGGCTTGGACAACATGGTTATTTAGCCCCGTTTACTTGGGTGTGTGTAGAATTTGTGCGATAACCTGTGTTAGTGTGATATCTGTAGTAGTATGTGTATTTGTAGTTTAGGTGAGGCTAGGGAAGGAGGCGGCCATGGTCTTAAGTTAGGAACCATCCTGGCATTTGCCTGGGTTAGAAGTGGGAAACCATGGAAAACCACTTCCAGGATAGCTGAGGTGGGAATTGAACCTGCCTCTTCTCAGTTTTGTCTCACGAGGCTGAGTGAACCCCGTTTCAGTCCTCAGACCAGAATTAAATTTCTAGACAGACCTGGATATCGAACCCAGACCTCAGGGATGACATCAGAGAATGCTAGCTGCTGTGTCATGAGGCAGACTGTAAAAAGGGTAAACCGCCAGCAAATAAGATTATACTGGACAATATTTTGAGTTCTTAAAAAAATTCCAATGCAATAGAACATCGATAATCTAGACATCAAAAATCCGGACCTTTGATAATCCGGATTCAATTCCGGTGAAAAAGAAAAGTTTAAATGAATACATACATGTCAAACTAAAGCGTTGATGCAACAGGCTGGGCGGGGTCGTCCTACTGCTATGAATCGAAGACTTGGCTGCAGAAAAAGCAAGCCACTACTGAAGTTCAGTAATCAATAACAGATTTTTTAATGAGTTCTGATGATATATAAACTGGACAGTATTCTGTAAATATTTACATATTGTACATTACATATATATGTATGTTTTTTCATTAAAATATATTATAAGTTCATATTAATTAATGGTTTTATTTATCTGCTCCAATTAATTAACCACTAAAGTGAATTATTAACGGTTTTAGCTAGTTTTCTTTCTGTTATGAACTTAAACAACCTTTTTTTGGTTCTTTTCGAAAATCTGGACATTTTGATAATCCGGATTATCGACACACACTGGGGCGAAACGCTAGCAATTTGTTAAGTTATGCAGGAAATTTTTATCATTTTATGTGTTAATTATAATGGCTCAACGGACAATATTCATTTTGATTCCCAATTGGCACACTGGGGCGAAACGCTAGCAATTTGTTGAGTTATGCAGGAAATTTTTATCACTTTATGTGTTAATTATAACGGCTCAACGGACAATATTCATTTTTATTCTCTTTCGAGAACATTTGCTCTACTGTATTGCGAAAACTATCTGCAAGCAATAAATTCACTAAATATTTTAAAGGAATAATTGTAAAATATAAATGGCAATGCTTGTGGGCTCGCCTTCTCCTCGGCTGACTGTACTGTGTTGACTTCATGTTTGATGCTAGTGGAGCTATACCATGCTGGACTCCACTCGCCTCGGTCGGGTAATAAAGTTAGTATTTTAAAGATTTATTTACCTAGAAGCCATAGTAATTAGGAATACTGTTTATGTTGAAAATTGTTGTTACCATCATTTTGGCTCATAAATTATGAACAAAATAAAGTCTTTGTTTAAATTTTACTTTAAAATACTTGTCATATAATTATCAAATGTCACTAGTAATTTTTGGCACTGTGTATTTATCTTGCTACTCAGTATTGTGGAGGGCGTGGTGGCTCAGCGGTCTAGCTGTATGCCTCTCACCAGGGCGGTCCGGGTTCGATTCCCGGTCACTGCATGTGAGATTTTCGAAGTGAAATGCCATGTCCTGTGGTTCAGATTCCGCGTAAAAAAGGAGGTCCCGTGGCTCATGATCTCGAGATTAACGGTCACGTTAAACTGCAAGCTTCCTTCCTTTCCTTCAGTATTGTGGTGGTGTCGATGGCTAATTAGACCTTGTCATTAAGGGGAGTTCCAATGGCCTATCTTCTTAATGTTAATATTTAATAAATTCATGTTCTTATTTCGCAGAAACTACTGGGTAGATTTAGATGAAATTTTTTTGCCGTAATTAGACAGGTTTTTCTCCGGGTACTCCGGTTTTCCCTGTCAAAATTTCATTCCAGCAACACTCTCCACTATCATTTCATTTGTCATTCATTTAATCATTGCCCCAGAGGAGTGCGTCAGGCCTCGGCAGCCGGCACAGTTCATATCCTCGCCGCTAGATGGGGGCTTCATTCATTCCATTCCCTGACCCGGTCGGAGACTGGAAGCAGGCTGTGGATTTTCTTTCAGTTATCAATTCTTAGTAATTTAACATGGGCGTTTGGTGTTTCTACTATTGTGACCATAATAATATATTTTTCTTTAATTTCAAATTTTTCATTTAAAAAATCTAGATATATCATTTTTATTTTTTAAAATTTTTTTCATAATGTATTTGAGCTAGAACAAAATCCCTGTGTTAAAATCTCATTTACAAGCCATGCTACAGGTGGTAAAAATTTGAGACTTCTGTGATAAGAAACAACTGAAAAATATGGAACATTTATGTGCAAAAAGTAAGTTCTGAGAAAATGCCTTTGTATACTGTATATACTCGAATACCACCCGCACATTTTTAAACAAAATTGGGGTGCGGGTCTTATTTGAGTCATCCTGATTTTAAAGATTCAAATTGCCCGCGCAGATCAGTAATGCCAGTCTACTTTGAAATGCCACTGGACAGTACTGTGAATGTTAAGGGATCTAAAAGTGTGACTATCAGAACAGGTGGTAATGAGAAACAACGGTGCACGGTAATGTTGTGTATACTCGCTGATGGAACCAAACTTCCGCCGTACGTTGTTCTCAAGCGAAAGACTCTTCCAAAAAATATACCCGCTGGTGTTATCGTTAGAACTCAGGACTCTGGTTGGATGGACAGTTCACTGGTGGAAGACTGGTTAAAGTGTGTCTGGCAACGTCGCCCTGGTGCATTATTACGACGAAAGAGCTTGCTTGTTCTGGACAGTTACTGCGGCCATACAACAGACGCTGTGAAGAAATACGTCAAGGATGGGAAAACCGACCTAGCAATCATCCCGGGTGGGATGACGTCTATGCTACAGCCACTGGATGTCTGCGTGAACCGACCGTTCAAAGCAGCCTTGAAACAGCTCTATACGGAGTGGATGGCGGCCGATAAGCACACACTGACCCCAACTGGTCGCATTCAGCGCCCGGAAGTTCAGCTGCTCTGTTCGTGGATTTTGACGGCATGGAATCGTATCTCGGGAGATCTCATACGGAAGAGCTTCAAGAAATGTAGTATTTCCAATGCTGTGGATGGCAGTGATGACGACATTTTGTGGGAAAGTGATGGTGAAAAAGTTCCGAAGTTGGTACTTCTGATGACGATGAATGAAGTGTTTGTGTCTTTTATTTGTATTTTTAATTGTTTCTGTGTGTTATTTTAGGGCGACTTCAGAACTGTTAAAAACTATTTTGTAGAAATGCTATTCTGTTTATTTAGTGAAATGAAAAAATGAAAATCCACAGCCTGCTTCCAGTCTCCGACCGGGTCAGGAATGGAATGAATGAAGCCCCCGTCTAGCGGCGAGGATATGAAATGTGCCGGCTGCCGAGGCCTGACGCACTCCTCTGGGGCAATGATTAAATGAATGACAGATGAAATGAAATGATAGTGGAGAGTGTTGCTGGAATGAAATTTTTGACAGGGAAAACCGGAGTACCCGGAGAAAAACCTGTCGGCCTCCGTTTTGTCCAGCACAGATCTCACATGGAGTGACCGGGATTTGAACCACGGATCCAGCGGTGAGAGGCCGGCGTGCTGCCGCCTAAGCCACGGAGGCTTCTCTGTTTATTTAGTAAAGATTGTAAATAGTTTTGAGTAATTTTTTTTTTTTTTTAATGTTGTTCTTCAAAATCAGGTGCGGGTCTTATGCAGGGGAGGGTCATATTCGAGTAAATACGGTATTCTAATTATCAATGTTTTCTAATGCGCACTGCCTTATTTAAATAAATATTGGACATGTTTTGCAAATAACTAATATCAAGTGTTATACATCATTTTAAACGTCCAAGTGCCAGCCAGCTTTTACATCGTATACAAACTGAAAATTGATATTTTTTCATATTTTATCCATTGGAACTCCCCTTAATGGTCACCTTTCATACTGTGGTAACATGTCATAAAGAATTATATACTTAACAAAAAAGAAAGTCTTAATCCTATCAGCTACTGAAATCCACTGTTAACATCTGTATAAGTAATTTTATTGTTTTTGTAAATAGAGCAGTTACCTGTGACACTTGATAATTTAGGCAGTTGTATGATTATAACCATGGATTACGATATATTACGTTTGAATTTGGCACTCTCCTCTGTCTCCATGTATGCAGTATGACATACATGATCAAGAGACCCGTTTTTTTTCTTCTGTGTTACTTGCCATGACATGCTTCCTGTTTGCATTGTAAGTGGTTAACACGTTTACAGCGTATGAGCTCGCGTCAGCCCGGAAGGCGGCCGGCTCTCTGGGATTTGCACAGAGAGAGAAAGAGATACATGTCCACTGTTGCAACAGGTCCACCATGTCAGAGCCCCACACCGCAGACTGCTGCCATGAGTTCCTGCGCTATGGCAACACTGTCGCTTGGCTCATCAAGCCTGTCTCTTTCACGCTGTTTTACACTTGGCTTTCCTGACAACACACTTGCTCAGATTCTCAAGACAGACTGACTGTGATTGGTGGGATGGAAGTGAGGCATGACGTAGTGGTAGCGTTGTGTTCTGCGCACCGCCTTTCCGGCTGGCTCGAGCTCTAGTAGAGCATGACATATTCACCAAACTGAGCAAGATATTTGCGTGAAACTCTTTAAAAGTCATAATAATTGGAGTTTTCAACGTCGGTAAGAGAACTTCTACCAAGCTTATCCTTCTCATCAGCCTGGTGTGTGACCCGCACGGTGGTTGAAATCAAGAGGGAATACTGGGCTTCGTGATTTGGACGGAACTGCATTGTCGGTCATCTGAACACAAAAAAAATTATAACATAAGTGTCATAACGCAGCTAAAAATGATAACTACGAGTTATTTCATGTTACTCATGTATATGATGCAGGAATAAATGTAATTTACAAGTTTATTCTTTTATGATATTAACTGGAATTTCTTTATTGCAAAAGCAGAATCACTCGGAATTCTCCTGATATATAGTAATAAACAGAAAATGTTGCGTCTTACCTTGCATAGAAGTTGTCATGCTGCTCAGAAATCCCACAAAAAGAATGATAATGTATGACGAAAATCAAGGCGAGTAAATATGCGGGAAACAGACTATGCATGCACAAATCTGGCTATGGATGAACCTGCTAGTAGATTGGACTTACAAGATGTGCGGAATGACAAAGAGAGCCTTTCTTACCATGCGGGAAGACTGTTATGCACATTTTCTAACACTCATCCGGTGACGCGCACCTGCTTGTAAACTAGCGTCGCGCACTGGACACGTGTTAAAGGTTATTTTAGTCGCAGTGCATCAGCTGCGTGTCATTTTATTTGGGAACCTGATTGTGAGGGGTTGTTTGAACTGACATGCGATCAGCAAGGATGAAGTGAAACTACCGTATGTTAATGGCCTAGCACAAGCGCATGAGCTAATCTTCCATACACATACTGTGACCATATAATTGTGGTCATAGAGGGACAGGTCACTAAATTCTTAATTCACTCTCTGTGGTTTTATTATTGCCTTGTGTAAGAAATTACTTTTATTGTATCACACATAAAATTAAAATAAAGGTAAAATACAAGAAACAAAAGGAAAGGAAGCTGGGATCGAAGGATAACAAAACTAGTGGAATGTAAAGGCGGCTCCACACGCAACGGTAAGTCCGGAGGCCGGCCTCGAGGCGCCCGGCCTCAAGGCGAACCTAGATATAGGGGGGTCTCCACACACTACGGTTAATCCGAAGGCTTACCTTGAGGCGAGTCTCCAGCCCACTACTGTCAAATTCAGTTGTGGAGTTGTTCGTGAAATGGCGCCATCAGATGACGACGATGCTCTTGCTGTTGTTGGTTTGTTGTTAGCTATTAAGAATAGTGAAAATAAAGTGAGGCGAGAATTGTGGACTAAAAACTGGTTGAAAAAAAGAAAAGTGTTTTCTCATGTAAATTTATTAAAGGAACTAAGATTTAGCCCGAATGATTGGCATAACTATTTGCGGATGGATGAGGACACATACCTTCGGCTTCTATCATTGGTGACGCCGATCATTCAGAAAAAGGATACCATAATGAGGACCGCAATTTCACCTCATGAAAGATCGAGTGCCACATTACGATTTCTGGCTACAGGAAGGTGCTACGAAGATTTGAAATTTTCTACTGCAATATCACCCCAGGCTCTCAGTTTGATTATACCAGAAACGTGTAAAGCTATTTACAAAGTTCTTTGTAAGGATTATATGAAGGTAAGTTAAACTGTGGTATTATTTAAACAAATTTATTTTCAATTAAAGTACAAAGAAATAGTCTGTAGGAGGGCAAAAACAAAAAGGTAGATACATTATATTAAGTAAAACTATACTTAACCATCAGGGTTGTATGATCTCACAAAGTTGGATACAGTTATCCCGTCATCAGAATCAGGCAAAGGTGAGATTTGAGTGGGTGCGCTACTAGTAGTCGTTTGGTTAAGCTGCTGGTACAAGCGGGGTGCGGATGGTTGATAGGGTGGTCTGGGAGATTGGGTGAAATGGGGCTCGGGGGTTTGCTGAGATTGTGGCATTTGGATAGGATTGTAGTAGTGTGAATTAGAAGAAAAATAGGGAGGGTTAGAGGAAGCACTTTGAATGGAAGCTGGAGGGACTTGGTGTTGTGGTAATAAGAGCTGTGGGACTTTAGTTAACTCATGGGAACTTGTTAAAGTACCCATTTGAGCATGGAACAACACATCGCTTATAAATTTTTCGGCCAAAATTCGTTGTGGCGTCAAAACGTCACGTAACACATTTGCAACATTTTTACCAAACGTGTCAAATCTATCTTCCGAAGGTCGAGGACGCTTGAAATGTTCGTTTACGGACTGTAGCACTTCACTTGTAAGTGCTGATTGCTGCAAATTTGTCATCCTTTTAGGAGGTCTTGGGCGTGGTAGAGATGTAGAACCCGAGGACTCATGTTGGGAACTACCTGCTGATGTCGGAGATAGACCTTCCTCTGCATCAATAGCGACGTTGTTCTGCTCATTAAGATCGGGATTGGATACATTATCCTCCTAGGAATGAAAATGACACCCCGTTATAATTTGTCAATTATTATTAATAGAGCAATTAATTTTTTTTTGTCAACCTTTACATTGAAACTTGTTTGAGCCGAGAAGTTTTAACAACATATTTACAGATACATCAAACCAGTATACGATCATTTATTTATAACATACTGTAACTTTATTTTTCATCAGTAAAACCAAACTCACTACGTCTATGCTAAGTGTACCCCTTTCCCAACACATAAACCTATCCCTACACCTACAGCAGTGTATATAACCTACAATCTCCGTGAAATTTTACATACGTTTACCAAGTTTCATAGCAGTTACATTTTTTACGTAATGAACGATTAAAATTCTTTATCTGTTTTCAGTTTCCAAATACCTCTGAGGATTGGGAAAATATAGCGCAAGAATTTGAGGACAAATGGAATTTTCCACATTGTCTCGGAAGTATCGATGGCAAACACGTCACTATAATACCTCCAAATGGAAGCGGCTCACGGTATTATAACTATAAAGGTCGGCACAGTTTGGTTTTAATGGCAATAGTTGATGCCAATTATCAATTCATTATATGTGATTTTGGAACCAATGGTAGGATTTCGGATGGAGGCGTGCTTCGAAATACAAGTTTCTATGACAAACTTGAAAGGAATGAATTGCATATTCCGGCTGAAAATAAAGTCCGTAACACTTCTACAGTTTTGCCTTATGTGTTCGTTGCCGATGATGCATTTCCTCTGGGACAAGATATGTTGAAGCCCTTTCGACTAGCAGATGCATCATCCGAGGAGAGGAAGATATTTAACTATCGCACCTCACGAGCAAGGCGTATAGTTGAGAACGCATTTGGGATTTTGGCATCCCGATTTCGTATATTTCATACTGCAATAAATTTGGAACTGCAAAACATTGATTCGGTAGTCATGGCGTGTTGCTGTTTACATAATTTTCTAATAAAATGTGTCCCGAATCGGTATGCCCCTCCTGAATGTTTTGATCGAGAAAATAGTGATGAAGGAACTGTGACAACGGGGTTTCAGACAGTTGGTTGTATGGAAAGCTTGGAACGTACAAATATAGGAAATACAACGCGATCTGCTAAAGAAGTCAGAGAAGCTTTTATGACTTACTTCGTTAACGAAGGTGCAGTTCCGTGGCAAATAAACTATATCAACGGTAGATAATTCATGTTCAGTTCATGATAGTAAACTGTTTGTATGTCTGGGTAATAAATAAACATATAATAAAAACTTTATAATGTTTGTTTAAAAATTAATTTCATTTGTATTAATTTTATAACAAATAATACGGTTAAATGTAATCTATGATAATAATTTTCAGTTTATGTATCTAAAGAATAACATTATAAATTAAAATAATAAGTGTGATTTGTGTTTTTTTTACTTACCTCATTCTCAGATCCTTGAGTGTTTAGATTAGAGGTAGAGCGACGAGGTGTTTCTTGGTCGGTTAAGAACATTAAACTGTCATAATACCATAACTTTGGTTGATAAACTTCGTCCGAACCACTACCAGTTTTCATTGAGTCCTTGACTTTCTTTAATTCTTTCCGAAAAATTTTCTTAATCACACAATCCTTGTTCGCATCAGGTTCCACTTCTCTAAGTTTTTCCAGTAATATTTTGTAGGCGGCATCCCTTTTTAACCGGTCATGGTAGTCCTTTGACGAAGTTTGCCACAAGCATGGTGAATCTCTGAACAGAGCTATAAAGTCCTCTTGATTTTGTTTGCACGGGCCATGATGATATTATAAGAACAAACACAACACACTATAGAAAGAACCTAACAACAACACGCCTACATAAATTTTCACAAGAACACTGAAAACAAATACGTGGTATATATAAATAAACTAGTAAAAGTTGAGACTTGAGATTCACACCACACCTGTCTAGCTGTCTCCTGAACAACACACTGTCTCGAGGCCTACCATGCTCCCCCTCCACACGTTGCGATCGGCCTTGAGACGCGACGGCGCGGAGGCAAACCAAACTAGATTTTGTTTCTGATTTTCCACCCTCCACGCGTCTGAGTCGCGGGCATGCCTCCACAGAATTCACCATACACACGTTGGGATTTACCTCGAGGCCGGCCTCCGGACTTACCGTTGCGTGTGGAGCCGCCTTAACCTAGGCGGATATACTGAGGGTGGCCAATACGAACATAGTAAGATTTCGTTTCAACCAACAATTTTATGAGTTTTAAAAAATGTATTCTGAACATACATTACAATCTTCAACATTATAAGACAAACATAACACTTTATTTTCATTACAATATCCACTTTTTCCTAGGATTATGCTCCTTACAATTCATGGCATTCATTCTACTAGTTTCTGCAGAAACTCCAGGCAGCCTGAAGAGTCCCACAGAGACCTCCCTCAGATGTCGGACATACTCTCCACATCCTAAGATCCAGTTCTTCCTACAGGATATGTATGAGATTCAAGTTGGGAGATTGAGGTGGCCATTCCATATTAACAGGGTTTCCTTGGCATGGCATGCTTCCCTTTTGTATCCTAGGAGTGTGGTCAAAGGTTATTTTGGTCACAGTGCATCTGCTGTGAGCATATTTTTATTTGAGAACCGGATTGTGAGGAGCTGTCTGAACTGACATTGAGTTTTAACATGTGTTTTTAGTCGTAATCTTGTTGCAAGACAATTCCATGTACTATGAGGTGCTTGGCAGATGGCAGTGCACTCCTGGAGAGAATGCTGTGATGGCCTCTATGTTTAACCCCTGTGCCACTGCTGCCTATTAACAAACTTGACCTACCACTGCTCAGCCATTTGGCCTACAGATTGTGCTAATACGTGGTAAACGTGACAGGTCCCCTTGGCTGTTAATCTTCAGTTTCTTGGGTGGGGCTCTGCCTTTCTGATCAGACAGCTACTCAATTGTCCTCACGAGGCTAAGTGCATCCCGTTCCAGCCCCCACGTTAATTTATAAAATCTCTGATGGAGCCAGGGCCTCCGGGTGTTTGAGATTTGTTTTATTCTGCATATTTATATTCCCTGTTCCATTGTAAGAAAACCCTCTATAGACCTACAAGTATTGTGGTGTGATGATGGTAAAAAGCTATAACTACAACATACAAAAGAGTACCGTATGTGCTCGCGTATATCTCGCACTTTTTTTCCTGAAATTTCAACTAAAAAAATGGGGTGCGAGATATACGCGAGCCGAAAATACGAGTGAAATTTGTCGGTGCGAGATATACGCGGGGAATTTCCGTATTCCTCTTGTATTGTTTGGGCTTTGAAGATAAGGAAATCTGTGCTATACCACTCGCACCAACATGCTCGTATGTTTCGAAGATTGCGCAAGTAGGCCTACTGTTACATCGCAGAGAAACGCAGTTCAGTCTTCTCGAATCTCAATGATTTCGTCTTTACGTATTGCGTTGCTTCAGAGCTCGGCCGTGTGCAAGCATGTAAAGCGGCGCCGCGTGGGTGTTAGCACGCTTCAGCCGCGCTCGGCTAAGTTCGAGCTCGCTCGGGCATGTAGCGAGGAATCGATATGGAAGATATCGATCACTACGCGTCTGCGCTCTAAATTCTGCCTTGAATCGTCTTTAAAGAGCTCATGACGTCTTTTTCATAGGTTCTTAATGTCGCATAACCATAACACACGTACTGATGCAAACTTGCGTAAACTGACGCTATACTGTAGTGCCGCTACGAACGTACAAACTCGGACAGACCTCGCGCAAGCATGCGATGCGGCGCCGGCGTGACTGTTAGCACGCTTTAGGCCTACATTGTGTCTTCAGCCGCGGTCGGGTAAGATCGAGCTCGCTCGTACATGTAGTGAGGAATCGATATGGAAGATGATCGATCGTATCCAATATAAATGCTGGAGTTCCTTTTCTGCCTTGAATCATCCTTAACGAGCTTATAACGTCTTTTTCAATGACGACTTGTGGCGCGCTAAATCGAACGTGTTTATACCTCAAGGTTATTACGGTCATTTATATGACGGCGTCAAAAATGAATGCGAGATATATGCGAGTATTTTTTTTCCCCTGAAATTTCAACTAAAAAAATGGGGTGCGAGATATACGCGAGCAAATACGGTATTTGTCTACTATTAATGTGTTGAAGGATCTGATGTGGAAGTGTTTACAATTCTACAGTAGTTTTAGGACTTATTGCATAAGTGTGTCACAGCATTTGTAGCTGCACCTTCATAGATTAGTTAGGGGTTTTGTTGATGGGGTCGTTCTTTCTAAGTTTTGCAACTTTAAAATAATAATTCTTTTATCGGGTGCTTAATGCCTTAGTATTTCTTCTTCTTCTTCATTTCCCGTTTCCAGTTCCCTGGGTCGGGTTGCGAATCAAGGACCTCCACAGTTGTCTATCCCTCCACGATTCATTTCCTTCTTTCAGTACTTCTGTTTCTTTTACTCCTCTTTTCTCTATGCTTTCCTTCACCGTATCTATCCACCTCATTCTGGGCCTTCCTCGTGGTCTTCTTCCTGGTATTTTCTCCATAAATATTCTTTTTGGTGCTCTATATTCTTCCATTCTCATCATATGTCCGTACCACTTCAGCTTACTGGTCTCGATCTTGTCTTGCAGTTTTGGGAACCCAGTTCTCTCCTTAATGTCCACATTTGTGATTTTATCCCTCCGTGTCTTCCCAATTATTCCTCTAAGGAACTTCATCTCAGCTGCTTGGATTCGGCTTTCATCGCGTTTTGTTATGGTACAAGTACCGGCTGCATATGTCAAAATTGGTGTGTAATACATTGAGAATAGAACTTTCTTGCATTTCTCTGGGACGTCCTGGTTCCATACTAAACCTCTCACACACTGGTGAAATCCATTAGCTTGTTGGATTCTCTTTCTTATTTCTTCATTTATTGTACCATCTTCTGTGAGTCATCATCATCTTGCACAGTTTCCAGCCACTGGCCTGGCCTGTTTGGATCACAAGCCTCTCCAACGTCTTCTGTCTCCCCACCATCTCTCAGCCTCCACCCTTGTCCAGTCTTCTCCTCTCTTCTTCACGCTTTCTTCGACCCCCTTTAGCCACCTGTCTCTCGGTCTCCTTCCTTCCCACTTCGTCTCGTGTATCCTCCTGGATATCCTCTTCTCCTCCATTTTACATGTCCATACCATCTAAGTCTAGATTTCTCTATACCATCCGGTAGTGGTTCCTCCTTCATTAATTCTCTGGTCCTCTCATTTCTTATTATGTCCATCTTTGTAGCTCCAATACTGCTTCTCAAGAACCTCATCTCACTGGCCTGTATTTTGCTTTTTAGGCCCCTTAAAACAACAATTATCATCATCATCATGTATTTTGCTCTTCTCCCTTCCTTCATAACCCAGGTCTCCGAGGCATACGTCAGGATAGGGACATAGTACGTCCGATATATGATCTTTTTGCTGTTCTGAGGGACAGCCTTGCTCCATAACATGCTTCTCACACTCCTCCGGAATGCTTCTGCCTGTCTCCCCCGCTCATTTATTTCTCTATCGTTTCTTCCATTATCTTGTATCAGGCTTCCCAGATACTTGTAACTCTCCACTTTCTTCAGCTGTTCCCCACCAATTGTTATCCCCGTTGTGGTTCGTTCCTTCTTGTTGTGATCACCATCTCACTCTTATTTATGCTAAATTTCATCCCATATCCTTGTATTATTCCTTCCCACACGTCCAACTGTTCCAGTACCTCCTCCTCCTTGTTTCCCCAAATCATCAAATCAAATCATCTGTGAGTATGCTCCCCAAATACATAAAGCTGTTCACCTTTTCCAATGGATCTCCATTGACTTAAATATTCTGTCTCCCTTCTCTCTTGTTTCTTATCATCACTACAGTCTATTTTTTCTGATGATGCTTGCTTGACGAGCTAAAACATCCATCCCTTAGTTTTCTCCTTCTTCAATAGTCCATTATGTACTACCCTGCCAGGGAATTGTTACCAATAGACTTGGAGTGGGGCTGTTGTGTATGCATTATGTCAGCTCGCTACGTTATGGCTGCTGCTGGCGGATGCGGTGCAAGAGGGGGAACGCATGTACAGTCATACAATGAGAACAAACCGCACGAACCATGCACTCAGACTACATCCAATGACTGCACGTGTATCGCAGGCGTTTGGCTGGGTGGAGTGCATTAGTTCCGATTTCCGCCACCGACAACAATTCGCTGGCTGGGTAGTATATCTTAATCTCATGTACAGTAATTTACTTTAGGTTATTTTTCACATATTCCAGTAACTGGAATCATTGTGTGTTGACGAACTGAAAGTTACAATATTAACTGTTAATAAGGCAACACTGAAAAATGGCTTCAAAGCTCTCTTTACAATCCTTTTGACCAATGTTTTGATCCATCAGTCCACAACACATATTTCCAGTCTTCATGTGGGACAGCCCATTCTAATCCATGTTTTGCCTATCTATTTGCTTCAGTAAAGCTTTTCTTACTGTGACCCTGCCCATTAGATTGGCTTTCCTCGGTTGCTTCGCAGTAGTGAGAGATATTTCCTTGTCATCACTCCTATTGAATTCTGCCTGAAGTTCTGGTTCTGTATTACTTCTTTTCTCTTACTGGACATTATTACTGACTAGTTCAGAGTCTGGGGTCTCCCACTTCGTTTCCTGTCCTTGATTTTATCCAGTTTTTAGCCATCTCGATATTGTGCCGTGAACAGCGAACCACAAAAGTTTCATTTTTTTTTCTCTTTTGCCAATACCCAGATTGCATACACAGTTTATAGTGAGATATGTTTAAAAACAATTTAATAAGCTGAGAGAGCTGCCCTATGAATAGTTATGTTATACTAAACACACACCTGTACCAAACCAGAAAACCCTATTAACAATGTATTGTCACCGACACAGCGGTGCATGGTTCTCTTACTGAGATGATAACCCAATGGCCATTTTCAGGGGCACAAATAAGTCCATTCACTGTGAATAACGCCATGATAAAACGAAGGAAACAGAAGTAGTTGTAGACAGGGAATGGCTACCTCAGTCCCCTGACTTGAACCTCATAGAGCTTCTGTGGGAAGTATTTTCTTCAGACGGCAGTGGGATCACAGATCTTGTTCACACAAATAGAAGAGTGCCCCATTGCACTGCGCATCACTGAGGTACCGGATCTTCTTCTGGATCTGGTAGATGCGTAGTGCACCACAATCCCCATCATCACTGGGCCAGCCAGATCCCCATTTAAGGAAGGCTGGATGTCCCACGGAACGGCCTGAAACAGAATATTTTCCTCTTTGTGAACATTAGGTATTATGGTTCAATATCTATGGAATTTGTCTGGAATGCATCTGGAGGCAAATTAAATAAGAGTATTATGATCACGCTAAGTATTTTGTCTAATTGCCTATTTTAATCCTAAATTAGTAATGATGATAATATTAATGCCTTGGGTTTAACATCCTTTCTTAATTGCTGTGGTTTTAGATATATGGATTGCAAGAATTTTGCCCTTTAATTTTTTTAAATTTAATTTAATTAAATTTATATTTTTCTCAACCTGAAAATAGAAGTGCTCTTATTTTGTATATTGTCATATCATGGGTTTGAATCCCACCTCCGCCGTCCTGAATATTGATTTCGTGGCTTCCCATTTTCACCACCAGGAAAATGTCGGGACGGTTCCTTTCAACAGTCCACGGCCGACTTCTTTTCAAAATCCCTTATTAGATAAAGTCATCAAGGGAGATATTTATCAAAATACTTCCAAACTACCAGAAATATACTTGAATACGCCAATTGCTCCATGGGTTCAAAGTTAGTATGTTACCCCTAAACAAGGTCTACGTCTGCTCTCACAAGTGACGTGTGTAAACCAAGAGAGCTGAATTTAACTCAGAATAGATTTAAAAGAAAGCCCGACCTGGCCGAGAGAGCTAATGTGCTAGCTCGTGCCTCACTGGCATCGGGAGAGGGTGGGTTTGAATCCCACCTCGTTCATCCTGAAAATGGTTTTTGTGGTTTCCCCATTATCACCACTAGGCAAATGTTGGGACAGTTCCTTTCAACAGGTCCTCGGCTGACTTCCTTCCAAAATCCCTTCCCTGACCCTTCCTTAACCCTTTTAGTGCCAGAGTCGCTGTGAGCGATCCTCATAAAATGAACGAAACTTGCCAGCGTCGCTCTGAGAGACGCTTCGTTTTTGTATTCTTAGAAGGGCTTATAGACCGAAAATGGCGTCTAAACTTGACGTGACCATTAAAGAGAGCTACCATTTTCTGGCAAACATCTTTTGTTTTCTGTCTATCGATATACTCGAGCGATATTTGAAGTTCCTTGACTTGTTTACGCGTGACTCGTAAAAGCATGGCGTCCAAGGGAAGGAAGCATTGTTTGAGAGAGGAAGAAATTGAAGAATTAATGATTGATGAGTGAACTCTTGGACTTCGTGGACAGTGATTGCGATCTTGTGTGTGACGAATCAAGTGCCGATTTCGCTTCAGAATAATGCGATCGTACATAACCAAACAAATGATAGTGATGGTAATGATGTTGATAGTAATAGTGACTGAGAAGAAAGGATTGTTGACCAGGACAAATGTGAAAGATAAAACTACAGGGTGCCCTTCTGTTTATTTATTTTCAATGTAATTATTTTTATTTGATTTATATCAACAATGCCATTGTTGGTGTACGGTATTTTATGAATATGCTAGATTTTAGAATTTCGGATTTTTGACAGCCCTGCTGATATTTTTTAAACTAAAAAACTGCATTTCCTGGTTCTTTTGTTATGTATGTGTGCTCTCCAGTGTTCATTTTTACTCCATTTATATGCGTGTGGTAATAGGAATAATCAAACTTTCTAATTTTATTTTACAGAAGAAATTATTTTAATTAATTAATTAATAAAGAAATAAATAAAGTTCATAATGATCTGAAAATTTCCCTGAATTTAGATAGCTATGTTTTGCAATCCCTGACTAAATTTCGCTTTCGTATCTTTCAAAACAGAGGATGTACATTTTTTTTTTCTGAAAGCCATCATTTTCCATTAAAACAGCCTGCCACTTTTAGACTTCACCTTTACCTTTTCGCCTGGCACTAAGAGGGTTAAATAGACTCAAGTTAGCGGTCGCCTGGGCGATCGGCCCATCAACATCCCTAGTTGTATTTGCTAACAATGTGTGTTCAGCTCAAAGACACCGTCCTTGCGACGGTAGTGGAATGATCCCTTGCAGGGTCCGTGGGTAAATCCAATGGTGATAGTCGCCTGGATCGCTTTTGCGTCATTTAGAAGTTATTAAGGTTTAAAATATGGTTGATATGGCCTTGTTGCACATAGAGCAAAGACTGATTGTCTCTCAATCTGTTTTTGATTCAGCCGCATGTCAACCTACATATGTCAAGTTCGATGTGCACAATTAGACAGCAAATAGAAATGAAGTTCGTCGATTTGCCTATGGTTTAAATCACCTCCAATAATTATTATTATTATCGATAGTATGTATAACTATATCATTGAAGAAATCGTTGCTAATTAACCCTTTCCTTCTCAAAGCTCCCAAATGCGCCCGGATATTTAAGTCACAGCCCCCTGCTAAAGCGCCCGTATATTGTCCCCTTGAGGAAGCGTACACGAGACTTATTTCGGGGGTGTACAATTCATCGTCGTGAAGTTGGATATTTTGTACTTTGCTTCCAAATTTTCAAGGTAACATAGGGAGAATATAATTAGCAAAAGATGACTCAACTTCAAACAAAACAAATATTTTAATATCCCGATAAGAATGACACAAAATCCCATATGACACCCATCTTTATCAACTCAACATCAATCAATCAAAACATAAGTTACTCCGAATCAACATTACAGCAGCAAATAAACCAATTCATGGACCTCGTCCTTACTCCTCTTATTGTTGCGTGTATTGTTTTTGACGGTTTTACTGGCAAGACTACGGTTAGAATGAGTACATGTTTCCATGAGGTATGCTTCCATAGAACCAGATCGCAGGACGCATATCCATGAACATTTTTCACCACGCCTTGGCATCGAGATCCACACTTAATGGCTAACACAAAATGACATGACAATCGACCAGACTACCCTTTACTAAAAGTACACATTACTTCCGCGAGAAGTATTTATATTAGTGCCAAAAGCACACAAAATCAAGCTGCCTAAAAAGGTCTTACAGAAACAGGGTGAAAATACAATCGTGGTCATCCGTAACTAACTCATGGATAAACCGATCGTTTTCCGAACACACCAAAGTTACACAGGCGCACCAAAAAAATGCGATAAAAATATTTACAATAATTACGAGACAGTAGCCAACAAGGCAACAAAATACAAATCAGCATAATCATGAACTGCATTTCTGATGTGAAGAACTTGCACGAAAATTAATCTAATTCGCTTCCAATTATCCAGGCTTTTAACTGATCGTTATCACGGGAGCACGCACCTCGCCCCTAATGGCCCCTCAGTCCTTATCTGAGATCTGAGCCTTTGCAGTCTGGAATATCCAGCTCTCGTCATTGTGTCAACACCAGGCAGGTCTCAAATTGTCCCTCAGCCACACGCTAGAGACCCGAAGAAAAAATTTAACAATCACACTCTGGAATAAAACACATATCAACTCGTAGATCTGTCCTCAAAACTGCACCATGCAATTTGGGACCTGTAGAATACTTAACAGTGACATCATCCATATGAGTCCTGTCTTCGACGCAAGGCAGCTGACAGGTAACTGACCTCGGCCAGACCCCGCGCAGGATATAATAATAATAGACCCATGCCTTGGTACAACACACCATCACCCTCAATTTGCTCCAGATCACAGATAAACCTAAAAAAATATATATACATAGTGCTCCAACACACAACAAGTTACTACGTGCTCAAATACAAAAGAATGATTACCAGAGAAGCTGAATGCTTCCCGCTAAGAAAATATGCAATATCGCATACAATTTACAGCCTGTGTAACCCGAAGTTTCTCACACAAAATATCACATTTTCCCCCTACACTGTAATTACGTTATCTAACCAAAGCTTCACTTATCATCAGCAATACAGTCCGTTCATTTGCTGTATCTGTCATAAAAGACACACTCAGTGCACACGAGTACAATTTAATCGACTGTCCCGCACAAATTTTAATGAAATACAAAAGAATAACCACGATGCTCTTCACAAATTAAAATAGTGGTCGGTCAACAAAAACACTCTACAGTAATCACACAAAAGAAAACATCACAACTACATAATATACAAGGATTTCCCGATTACCAAAACTAGGCAACATAATGAAATAAATCATTCTGTACTCATCCTTTTCAGTCTCCTCCATCGTTGACGTTTCCTGGGCATGACCCCAACCATGTGCGCTTAGCACCCAATCATTCCCGTGTTCGATTTCAGTAGCACCATTCTTCCTTCAGCTGCTGATACCACGGTCTCCATTTCTGGCTGGCTGCTTCAAAAATAGAATGTCAGTTCGTTTTAAAATAGTGCCTCACACAATATCCCTAATAGATTGCTAGCGTGGATTGCTGTATCCACCCACAAGTCCTGATAGCAATATTTAGCGATGACTGTCCCTCACTTATAGTAAAGAGCGATCTAGAACGTTTCACACGCAGAACACTTTAATTTATACACTTGAGATGCGGTAGAATTTCATCTCCTAAGAGCAATGATTTTATCAAAGTTTAAGTTCCCCTCTTTTACTGGCTCGAAACTTGCTAAGTCCAGCGACTTGCATACTAACAGACATTGTCACTTCCCAAAATAGTAATGTAGAACGAGCGTAGTCAGCCTTCACAATCTGTCAACGAATGAAATAATAATGTTTTTCAGTGAACACTCCACTCAGTATTTATACATTTTAGTCCGAAAAGTGGGGGCGGTACTGAATAAAATATCTAATTATTCAACCAGTAGTCCTACAGACACACAACACATATCAGGGATCTAGTCTTGATGTGAATCGAACATCTATGGCATGCGAGTTTTATTTTGATCGTGCAATTAGTCGTAATCAATTTCCCTCCTTAATTTCTTCTGATGCCGTATCTTCGAAATAGCGCGAAAGGCCCCGCGTCCTCATTTCTTATTGGTTGGGGTGCTGTTTCTGAACTCGCGGTAAAATGCGGACCCCGCCCACGTAGGCGTCGACGCACAGTCGTTTCCCTCGCAATTTCTCCTGCTTCTCCCTCTTTTTCCTTGTCTCACAAACAACAGACGCTTAGGGGTGACTCATTTTGTCCAACGCGCCAACTAGGTTCTTGAACTCCAGCTAACGGGTTGTGTCCCTTTCTTCAGTCCGGGTTGCATTCCAAACTCACCCCAGCCCATTGTTTGAACAGGATTTGTCAGACTCCCTTCTTCTTGCCAGGTAGCTTCTAAATTTTCAACATACTAGCAAGCCTCCTTCAAATGTCATCTTTCGTCCTCACACAGACCAGAAATATGAAACATTAATATGTGGCAATCGTATTAAGGGTTCATTCGGGCGCTTTAGCAGGGGGCTGTGACTTAAATATCCGGGCGCTTGCGACGGTAGTGGAATGATCCCTTGCAGGGTCTGTGGGTAAATCCAATGGTGATAGTCGCCTGGATCGCTTTTGCGTCATTTATAAGTTATTAAGGTTTAAAATATGGTTGATATGGCCTTGTTGCACATAGAGCAAAGACTGATTGTCTCTCAATGTGATTTGATTCAGCCGCATGTCAACCTACATATGTCAAGTTCGATGTGCACAATTAGACAGCAAATAGAAATGAAGTTCGTCGATTTGCCTATGGTTTAAATCACCTCCAATAATTCTTCTTATTATTATCGATAGTATGTATAACTATATCATTGAAGAAATCGTTGCTAATTAACCCTTTCCTTCTCAAAGCTCCCAAATGCGCCCGGATATTTAAGTCACAGCCCCCTGCTAAAGCGCCCGTATATGTTCTGGCATTCTCCTGCCGCCTCTCGTATTGGTGTGGAATTAAAACTAATTGTGACTATAGGTAATGTGTCAGGCAGGCATAGGACAGCATTTAGAAGGCATAGTGTTGCTTTTAGCGGTAACAATATTTGTTCCTTGACCTTCCTCCCAGCTGTTGCTAGGAAACATGGCTCGTCTCAGATGTCGATGTCCTAAACAGAATTGAATAGAAGCGATGTTAGTGATTCGGAAAGCTTGTGTGGAATTGATTTTCTGTATGATTTAGATGTCAATGATCAGTTAAATGATAGAACAGTGATATTGATTAGGATACAGCAAACCAGCGTACTGTAAATGCCGGTGGTGACGGTGGCCTAAAACCAAACATTCAACCTTTCCTGCCTTCTACTCCGTCAGATGATTTTACTGGCGATGGGAATAGACATTGGGAACTAAGGACTCCATGAAGCAGGCTACCGAGATGTATATACAGTATAACCTGTCATATCCAGACTAATGTGGCGACCGGCCGATCCGGATATGGAAAAATCCGGATATCACAAGGCTATTTTTACAAATAGCTAGGTGACCAGATCACGAGTTTGTTGTTGATTAATTTTAATGTTTTTAACGGTTTAGTATCATTTTGTTAACTGTATACTGTACATAGGCTAAGAAATAGAATTGCTTTAAACTAAATTAAAATAATTAAATTATAATACGGTAATATGCTTTACAGTACATGTACTTACATAAATACACTGTACATTCTGCTTCTACATAATTTTTTGAAAATGTTTGTCATTTTCTGTTGCTTCACGCACTTCACTTAGGCCTACTGTTTCTACATTAGTTTTTGAAAAAGTTTGTGATTTTCTGTTACTTCACGCACTGTACACGCTTTTTGGATGCCATGTCCTTCAATCTTCTTAAAAGCATCACTTCAGTCACACTCGTTTCATCTTGATTTTCTACATAAGTGATTAAAGATTCTATGGTCTTGAATGCCTCAGAGTGACTCATTATAGGGGCGTTGTCCTCTTCTTCGGGTTCAAAGATTTTTTCCACATCATTGCACACCATTTCTATAATGTCAATGTCTGTAATTTCGTTGACTTCGTCTTCATTTACTAACCAATGTATGGCTTCCTCGTTGTTGATTTTTTCACAACCAGGCAGGCATTGCACAAGCTCAGCAATCTGACGATTTTCTTCATTGCCGGCATAAGTTTCATTGACGTCTTCTGTTTTCTTCCCCGTCCATTTATCAGTAGCTTTGTGATCTAAGAGCTTCTCCATGACCTTACCAGCGTCAACGGTTTTGTTTTATCCCATGCCTGGGATACCCACATTATCACGTCTAACATGTCCACCTTCTTTAACGTCACTGTAACACTTTCTTTTTCGTCCATTCCAGCAATCAACACAGAAAGTAACCTACGGCGATAGGTTTGCTTTAGTGACTCAAGCACGCCTTGATCCATAGGTTGACAAAGTGATGTCACGTTTGGTGGTAAGAACACACCCTTTATATCTCCATCTTTAAGTTCGTCTTCACTTGGATGTGAGGGTCCATTGTCAAGTAGGAGCACTGCTTTTCTTGGCAAGTTATTTTTCAACAAATGTTTTTCCACTTGTGGCACAAACTGCTTGTGAAACCAATCACTAAATATTTTGCAGTTCATCCATGCGCTACGCTGGTTTCTGTACCAAACTGGTAGGCCAGACAAGTCTTTAAAGTTCTTGAAAGCCCTTGGCTTTTTGGATTTTCCAATGAATCCTAATGGAAGCTTGTGATCTCCTGTAGCGTTGCTGCAGGCTAAAATGGTGACCCTCTCCTTTTTCTTCTTATACCCTGGTGCTCTGTCTTCTTTCTTGGAAGCCAAAGTGTAGGTGGGAAGCATTTTATAGTTGAGCCCAGTCTCGTCGCAATTATAGAGCTGCTCTCCAGTAATCCTGTTAGGTACCTACGCCTACCCGGTGTAGGTATAACCAATAAAACAAATTGAATGAAACGCTCAAGACTTCTCATAAGAAAACTTTATATTCTAGTAACTGCCATTACAACATTTTCACTGCCTTGTGTATCAAAGCTCTTAACAACAAGAAACACAAAAGTCAAGGAGTAAAGAGTAATCGTCCGTGACATCCTCCCACCTTTGATGCAAATCAAACACAGTGTTCATAAACAGAGACGGGAAGGCGTTTTTACTCTTCTTCCACTCCTGGTGAAGTTGCGACTTCTGAGACTTACTGCCTCCGGAACTGTACCACTAAGTAAGGCCACCTCCTCACTCCCACCTCCAGCCTCCAAAGGATATAGGTGTCTCGTAGGTCGGAGGAGTTCTCCTGAGGATGTCTTTACCCTAACTACTCGGGTCACTTTGTCTTTACCTGGAAGTGTACCTGTCACTCTTCCTAGGGGCCAGTCTATCCTTCTCTTGTCATCACTACCAATGATGACTACATCTCCTACCTTCCACTGATGGTCAGACTCCTTGCCCGATGAACTGCATAGAAGGCTACCCAGATACTCCAGTCGGAATCTCCTCCTCAGCTCACCCCTTAGCTGTTGAAGATATTGAAACCTTCTGGTGAGATTAACTTGATCTAGCATGTCTAAATCAGGAGTGCCAACCACGGGAATGTCCTGAAGAAACATTGATGGAGTCAGAGGCACCAATTCATCAGTCTTCTGAAATGTAGGTAAGGGGCCTCGAGTTGATTACCCATTCACTATCAGCAATCACAGTCAATAGTTCTTCATATGTCAAGATAGCTTTGCCTAAAACACGCCTTAACAATTTCTTGACCATTTGCACAATACGTTCCCAGAATCCACCCCACCAAGGGGCTGAAGGAGGACTAAATTTCCACTTGATTCTATCAACTGATACTTCCGCACACAATTTTTTCCAGTCAATGAAGCCAAACAAATTGTTGGTGCCAACAAAGTTTGTCCCGTTGTCACTATAAATCACACGAGGCCTTCCTCGTCGGGCTATGAAACGCCTAAGAGCTAACAGAAACCCTGCAGTGGACAAAGTCATGACTAATTCAAAATGGACCGCTCTCACTACGGCGCATGTAAAAATCACAATCCAAGCCTTGTTCTTGCATTTTAAGTATAGCGGTCCAGCAAGGTCCACTCCCACTACCTCAAATACACCTGCATCTCTCACACGATCTTCTGGAAGGGCTGGCGTTTCCGGAATTGTCTTTTCCATTTCGAATCTCCTGCACTGGGTATACTTCCTGATGACTTTGCGAATGGTTCTTCTTCCCTTTGGTATCCAGTAGTGCTCCCTGAGTATAGCAAGTAAAATCTGAACACCAGCATGAGAGGCTCTCAAATGATGATCTCTGATTATCATCTCAGTCGAAGGGTGCTTTGATGGCAATAACACCGGCGCACGGAAATCATATTCATCCTTTATGTTTGTAATTTTTGTCTTAATCCTGCAGAGACCCATCTGGTCTTTAAAAAAGCAGAATGTTTTCTGGTTGTCCCTTTCGGTAAACTTCTCTTCCTGAACTAATTTCAGCAGTCGTTTCTCTGCCATTGAAATTTCGAGACAATCTAATTCTGAAGCAACATTTTTCACTACGTCCTTCCTGGCATTGTTGACGAACCGTAACATCCAGGCCACCATTCTAACGATTCGTGAGTACTTGGAAAAATACCTCAAATACCAGTGTTTTTCCTGGGAGACAAGCATAGTATTGGTAACATGTCCTTTTCTTCTTTCTTCATCGACCTCCTCTTCATTAACTTTTACAATGCGCGTTGGCCAGCTGTTTTCTTCCAACTTTAACCAAGCGGGTCCCTCCGACCAACGAGAAGAAATCAGCTGCAACGTAGAGCAAACTCTCGAAGGTAGATCGGCTGGGTTGTCCGTCCCTGGTAGATGAAACCAACGCTTTGGGTTAGTTAATGTTCTAATTTCTTTCACACAGTTAGTGACGAACACTCCCCAAGCTTCCTTGCTTCGTATCCTTCATAAAACAGAAGACGAGTCACTCCAGTAGTACTCCGGGACGTCCGTTAGATTCAAGCTTTCCTTCACTGTAAAGGCAAGACGTGAGCCTGTAGTGCAAGCTAATAGCTCCAGTCTCGGTATCGTCACCTTCTTGAGTGGTGCTACCCTGGATTTTGCTGCGACCAGTTGCACATCAAATTCTTTCCCATTGAATGATCTCAAGAAAATAACAACCGCATAAGTCACTTGACTAGCATCACAAAATACATGCAAACTCCAAGAGGATCTGTCCTCGCAATTACAAAATCTTCTAGGCACTTTAATCTCAGCAATAGAGGACAGTTCATGTAACCATTTATTGAATTTGTTTTGGGCGTCTTCACTCAGTGGACTATCCCAACTTATTTTCTCTCTCCAACTTTCCTGAAGCAAAACCTTTGGCACAATGGAAACCGGACAAGTAAATCCAATTGGATCAAAGATACTTTGAGCTACCGACAAAACTGTCCTCCTTGTGAGAACATCAGATTCATTTAATTTTGCTACTTTACAAGCCAAAGTATCAGCTACTGGGTCCCACCACAAACCCAAAACGGGTGTCACTTCGGGAACCTCATCCTCCAGACTCAATCTGTGTGCTCCCATCCTCGGAGGTCAAATTTTCCTTGCGACAGTAACTCTCTAGACTCATCCACGAATTGTTTGAGTTCTTCCTCTGTGTTCAAAGAAGTGACGCAATTGTCTACATATAGTGAGGTTCTTAGTTTATCTGCTGTCTCAGTGAAGCGTGTACTGTTTTTCAGATGACTGTCCAATACGGCTCCAAGTAGAAATGGACTACAGTTCACTCCTAAAACGACCCGTTTGTGGCGGTATATTTTAAGAGTCCCCTCAGTGAAGTTCTCCCGCCACAGGAATTTCAGAAAGTTTCAATCATTCTCAGAGACTGAAATTTGAAGAAACGCCTTCTTAATGTCTGCGATCACACCTATCCTGTTTAAACGGAACAGGTTCAAAATAGAAGGAATTACTTCCAACAAATTAGGACCCTTTTCCAGACAGTCATTGAGTGAAAGTCCTCCTTTCGATTTACATGAAGCATCAAACACCGGCCTCACCGCTGTACTCGATCCTTCCTTGAAAACTCCTCGGTGTGGTAAATAATACCCAACATCCTGAGAGCCCTCCTGACCAACTTCTTCGATTATCCCTTCCTGTTCCCAGTCCTGAAGCACCTGCTGGTACTTCTCAAATTTGTCTTCCTTCATCAAACGGTGTGTTACAGAAACCAGTCTTTTTAACGAAACTTACTTGTTGCCTGACAATAACTGCTGATCTTCTTTCCACAGAAGTGCGACTTCATACCTTCCTTCCTCATTGATCTTAACATTTTCTTGGAAATGTTTCAATGTTGCAATTTCAATTTCCTTCTTCGATAGTGTTTCAGCAGGATCACCAATTCCAATGGTTTCCAGGTTCCACAGTTCACCCAAAGAAGCAGTTCTCACAAACATTCACCATTGACACTGTGCTATCGTTTTCAGTTGTCTTCCAAAGCTGACCCATCACTGTCCAACCAAATGTAGTCCTAACAGCAACCAATCCAGACTTCAACTTGATTGTGTCCCCAGTCAATAAACTACCCACAGTGTCTGCGCCGATTAGTAGTCCAATCTCCGATGGCTCTGGGCCAAAATCAGAGAGCCAGATTTTCTTTTCTCTGATCTCATCCATCCAAGGGCCCCGGTTTAACCGTGGGATTACACCACAAATTTCCTTTTGTCCCAACACCTTTAATTTTCGAGAAATTGAATTATGTAGGTCGTCTATATCTATCTCATATGGGTTATGATCATTGGCACTGATTGAAGCACCCCCAAAAAGCCTGTGTTCAATTTTTTCAGTCTTTGATGGAATATACCCCATTTCCACAGCAATCTTCTCTAACAGATAGGATCTCTGCGAGCCTGTATCTAACAACGCCTGTACAGTTTTTTCTCTCCATTGATGAACCAACCTAACTACAAGAGTTTGCAGCAGTACTTCCTAAACATCACTAGTTTGTGTATTAAGGGTTGTAGTTGGGACACCAGGCAATTTTGAGCCCCTTCCCTGGTGCTTCTCCTCACCTTTATAATCCCCCCTATTTACATCTAATTTTGGGCACATAATAGCTTCATGTTCACTACTGCACACAAGACACTTCAGTTTCGTAATACAATTGGCAGCCCTATGTCCAACCTTCAGACACAAAAAAACAAGCCTTGTTTTCAGACAGCCTTTTACGTTTGTCCCCTAAGTTAATTTCTTGAGCAAGATAACACCCCTTACTGTGTTTTTTTTTACAGAAGACACACGTTAAACTGTTTCCTTCACCTTTACCAGCAAAGAGAACACTAGCAGTTGCTAAACTACTCTCTTTCCATTCTTTGACTTTAGCACTCATTGATTCACTAGAAACTCCAAAACCAGCTTGAGCAAATGTAATCCTCTCTTCACTTTC
Source organism: Meconema thalassinum (assembly GCA_946902985.2). NCBI lineage: Eukaryota > Metazoa > Arthropoda > Insecta > Orthoptera > Tettigoniidae > Meconema > Meconema thalassinum. The sequence goes on from OX336389.2 coordinate 165,583,723, forward strand.
TACTTCACCCTTCAGAAAAGCAAGTAATGCAGTCAGTTTGTCGGCATGTCCATTGTCTTGATCCCTCATAGCCGTTGACGAACTCCTCATCCAGACACGTAACACTTCCTCAGGCAAGCAGGATTCTACTAGAGGGAAAAGCATTGACCCGTACTTATCTCGGGTAACACCTATAGACTCCAAAGCTCTCAGTTGTGCTTCCAACTTGTCATATAGACTAGCAAGTTGAGTCTTCTTCCTTGTTTGAGAAACATTTTTCACTACAAGACTTATGAGTTCCCTTACATAGAACTCAGTCAATAAATCCTCCCTTCCAAATCTACCCTGAAGAGATTCCACTGCTTTAGGGTAATTTTCAGCAGTAGGGGGGAAACTGGCAACTAATTCTCTAGCGCGACTATCAACTTTCGTGGATTGGATCAAGTATTGGAATTTGTCTTCGTCCTCAATTTCAGAGTCCTCATGAATGCGCCGAAATTGTCCCCAAAATTCCAACCAATTTTTAATCTCCCCATCGAATTTCATGAGTTCTATTTTAGGTAGTTTCAACTGCCTTTTGGTTTTATTCCCATCTGATAGGACCGATCTTGCTGACACCAACCACTGCCAATACATTGGAATTAGCCTGCAACCGTAGAGCATACTTCTGTCTTGCATCATCCAATCTGTCTCTAAAACTGTCTACATATTCGTACTCACGGTCATACTCGTCCCCTTCCTTTTCCAGCAAAATACTTAAGACTTTCTCGTCCAACGGTGCCAGCTCCGTTCCTAACCTCTCCAATTTGGTTAGCAAGGACTGTAAGGTGTCGTCGTCCACGCCGTCTTGAATTTCTTGATTTAAGTTTTGCAAGAGCGCATTGTACGTCTTCGTAAAAGTCGCTCTTACCGGCTTCCGCGCTTTCATTAACTTCTCCATTTCCAATACGAACACAGAACAGGAACACGAACGAACAGGAACACGCGGTCTTTAAATCAACACAATCTTCAAGTTGTTTGAATTAATACGCCATCCTGGCAGGGTCGCCAATATTTTGTTAGGGACCTACTGCTCGAGTCTAAGCTCCATGAACCTGAGAGGAATGTGCATCGCGGACTATGAGAAACGGTGTTGACGAGTGATGAGGTTTCTCGGTCCGTGCATAGTACCGAACCAAATACATTGGTCGGTGACTCACTGACTCATTCGTATCACCACACTGGTTTCAGAGAAGACCGTATGTTAGCAGTATTGGAATAGAGGAGCATGTCAAGTAACACTGTGGGCTGTCGACAGGCCCCTCTCTTCTCGCCTGACCCTTCTTTGCTCTTTCTCCTCACCCCGCGAGTTCATAGAGCTTGGACTCGCACAGTACGCCTACCCGCCGGTGTAGGTATAACCAATAAAACTTTTTTTTGTAGGTTAGGTAATGGGCTTAGCACGGATGCTCTGGACTCAGTCGTAGCCCTAAAAAATACTGTTACACGTGAAGAGTATCCAATATTTGAACTATAAACTACTGGAAAATTGTGACACAGACATACAAGGACACAAATAGGTACTAATCTTCACACCAAGCGACGTATCTTAGTGAATTACTATTTGAACACAAACATGACATCGTCACACGTAAGGGTATGGAAATTAAAAAGTAAGGGAGCATTCGTGCAGGAATCTAAGGAAGGCATGAATAACAGAAGGAATAGGAGAATGAAGGAGCACAGAAATGTGGAGAGGGAGGGGGAAACCTAAAGAACGCAAAGTATGTAGAAATGGGGCTCGTTGAGTGTCAAATATAGGGCATTGAAAAATTAAATGATTAATAGTACCGATTGCCTGAGAACAGTCGCAGAGAATCGAAGGACGAAGCTTACAGCGGGCCATATATACCGGAGTCAAAGCATGATGAAAACGTAAACGGATAATCGTAATAATATGCCGTCGAGTGTAGGATCCATTATAAAACCAAGGGTGTCTAGGGATAGTAGGTTAAATTCTACAGTATAACCTGGCTTTTGTGCGTGTATAATCCTGCCATTGGTGTAACCAAACATTAAGTAATTGAGATTTGAGAATGGGGAGATAATCTGAGGCGGGGGTAGCCACATTCATCAATACAGCATGACCCAAAGCCGCATCCTTGGCCGCTTTATCTACTAAGTCATTCCCAGATAGGTTGGCATGGCCGGGTATCCAAGAAAACACTATCCGATAGCCCGAATGATATAGGTCATACGTTAATTGTACAATATTAAATACATACCAATTATTCGTAGTTTGGACATGATGTAAAGCCTGGAGGACACTTTGAGAATCAGATAGAATTAATGCTTTAGTGATGTTATTCCGTTTAATATACAGAAGGGCTTGTCGAATAGCAAAGGCTTCTGCCGAAAAATAGAGAGGGTATGCGGTAATTTAAAAGAGGCAAGATAAGATAGAGAGGGGATATAAAAAGCAGCACCCGTATTCGAAGGAGAGGGAAATTTTGATCCATCTGTATAAATTGTCGTATATTGTTGATTCAATGCAAGATTATATACATATTTGCGGGCAATAGTAGGGGTAAGCATAGAAGACATACGAGATACATGCGAGGAATGTCTCACAACATCAGGTTGAAACATTAATACCGAGAGCGGTGCATTATAACAAATGGGTTTTCGAGTTTGAAGAGTTTGAGGGCGAAAACCCGAAAGCTCTAGATAAGACAGGAGAATAGAGGGAGGTGAATAGCGTCTGAATAAACTTTTTTGATGATATTCGGAGAGAAGTTGTAGTTTGGGAAGAATGGGTGTTGTTAATAGTGCCATTTGTCATAGGAGATATCGTGAAGAAAGATAACGTCTCCGAAGGTGAAGCGGTTGCTCTGCCGCCTCAACGAGAAGAGCTTGTGTGGGGGTGGAAGTAAGGGCCCCGAGAACAATTCTGAGGGCGGAAAATTGTAGCTTATCCAATTCATTGAGGCGTGTTTTCGGCATGACGTCATAGTAGTGACTACTGTAATCAAGGACAGGTCGAATAAGATTTCTGTAAAATAACAATAATATCTGAGGATCAGCTCCCCACTTACGAGGAGTTAATGACCGTAAGATATTTAGATTCTGGAACACATGAGCTTTTTAAGAGAGATATTTGAGGCGTCCAGGTCAACTTATCATCTATAATGAGTCCTAAATGTTTTGTATGGTGTACAATAGGAATGGTACCCTGATTATAACGGATAGGCAACCGGTCACACACCCGTTTATGAGTGAAGAGCAAAGCCGCATTTTTGAGCGGAACAGTATCAAGGCCATGTGACAACAGCCATGAATGATAGATAGATAGATAGATAGATAGATTTTTATTAATTCAATTTGATCAAATACATGCATTCAATACATTTTTGATATAGGACACGTCAGAATTTACATCTATAAAATAAAAGAACTAACAGGTATATATTACTAATATTATAACTATTTAACTTATTATAATAGCAAATCTTAATAGATACAATCTTATTGCACAACTATTTACACCACACTTTATTATCATAATATGAAAACTTAATTCAATAAATACAACAACATACAGCTAGGTATTACAAATAAATTAAAAAAGTAAAATTTAATTATAGATTTCATCGCTCCTATACGCTACGATATTCAACTACTGAGTAAAAACAATGGCACTGCAGATAAGCTTTCAACATTCTATCAAAGGTTTTTATTTTTGGGGCCAGTTTTATATACTGGGGTAGTTTATTGTATAATTTAACTCCAGTGTGAAAAGTTCCTTTTTGATATATGCTTGTGTGTGTGTGTGAAATATGAATGTTTTGATTTTGTCTTGTGTTATGCCTATGATCATCATTGTTTGTTTTAAGAAAAACACCTTTATTCATTAAATTCTTTTTAAAAAACATAATACTTTCAAAGATATATATGCAGGGCAGTGGGAGAATGTTTAAATCTTTCAACAGAGGTCTACATGATTCTCTAGAGTTTACATTTGCCATAATTCTAATCGCCCTCTTTTGTATCCTAAACGTGCTTAGTACATCTGGCGACATACCCCAAAATATGATCCCATATCTTAAGTATGAATGGAAATAAGCAAAATAAGTATTTCTTAATGTGTGCATGCTAGTGCAGGTTTTCAAAATATGTAACGCAAAGCACATCGAGTTCAGTTTAGTATTCAGATATTGTATATGTTTATTCCATTTCAAGTCTTGTTGTATCCATAGTCCTAAAAACTTTGTTTCTGATTTATTTTCTATTTGATGACCATTTAATGTTATATTGGGTTTCTCAGGATTCCTATTCTGTATAGTGTGAAAATTTAGACATACTCTTTTTTATAGTTTATTATGAGGCGATTATCTTGTGACCATTTGGTTAACTCTCCTGTAACGGAGTCAGCAGACTGCTGTATGACCTGTTTAGTTTCACCTTTTATTATGAGTGTTGTATCGTCCTTATGACAACGTACGTTCTGTGTTATATCATTGATATATAGAAGAAAGAGTAGTGGGCCCAAAACCGATCCCTGGGGTACTCCAAATTTAATAATTCCCTCATCGTACGAAGTTTCATTAAGTAATTTGGTTCCATCATCCTTGTGTCCCAAGCTTACTATTTGTTTACGCCTTGTTAAGTAAGACTCTATCCATTTATTAGCTAGACCTCTAATACCATATTGATTTAGTTTTGCAAGGAAGATTTTATGGTCAACAACATCAAATGCTTTCGATAAATCCAAGAATAGGCCAGTTACATGTTCCTTACGGTCAATTAATTTCAGTATACTATACTACATTTGTAAATTGCTGTCTGTGTAGATTTTTCCGTTCTGAATCCATGTTGTGAGTTTGATAATATTTTTTTTTCTATGAAACTTATCAGTCTCTTATACATAATTTTGTCCACAATTTTTGCAATACCAGTTGGTAAGGTAATAGGACGACAGTTATCTAATTCATCTTTTGAACCGTTTTTATGCACTGGAATTACTTTTGATAACTTCAAAATATCCGGGTAAGTTCCTGAGAGAATTGAACTGTTCATTAAGTGTGTAAGTGGATTTATATTTTCTGCACATTTCTTTAAAATTGCATCAGGGATGCCATCAATGCCAGCTCAGAATTTATTTTTTAGCTCTTTTATAACTATTCTTACCTCTTCACTTGTGACATGATTTATAAATAAAGAATCACTGCATATATTTATTTTATTATTAGAATTTAGTGTATTTACCTGTGATTTATTTAATAATTTTTGTGGAATTTCCAGAAAATAGTCATTAAAAGTGTTTGCTATTTCCTCTGGATTATTAATGACTTTATTATTTCTGGTCAGTGTAATGTTCCTTTGTATTTTAGCAGATTTTCCAGTTTCTTTCTTTATCACGGACCACATAGCCCTGTCTTTATTAGATGATTGGGAAATAAAATTATCATTATGCATTTTCTTTGCTAGTCTTATTACCTTATTTAATATGCTAGTGTATTTTTTGTAGTATAAATTGAATTCAGGTGTTGTGTGGTATTGTTTATATAATTTGTGTAGAAATTTCTTTCTTTGACATGAATTTATAATCCCTGTTGTTATCCAATTGCTAGTTTTGTCATTTTGAACAGTTCTTCGTTTAAAGGGGAATGCTATTTCAAAATAGTGTTTTAGGGTACTGTTAAATGCTTTAAATTTATCATTTACATTTTCTAGTTCATACATTTCTGACCATGTTTCCTTATTTAATAAGTCATTGAAATATGTAACAATTGATTCAGTGAATGACCTGCACTTTGATTTTACTCCATTATCATTATTATTGATTGTTTCGGATACTTCAAAACTCAGTATTTGTCCATGGTGGTCACTAAAACCCAGACAATAGACTTCTATTGAATAGTGATATTTATCTGTATTTATAAAAAATTGATCAGGAGTGGTTTTACTAAATTTTGTTATTCTTGTTGGGGTATTTACTGTAGGTTCCAGTCCATAGGAAATTAGTAACTGTGTTAATAATTCACAATTTCTATCAAATTTTAAGAAATCCACATTTACATCCCCACAAATTATTATATGGAAATTTACTTTGCTCATGTTATTGAGTAACAATTCTAATTTATCTATAAATAAAGGAAACTTTCCTGACGGAGAACGGTATACGCATACAATTATTAACTTAAACTGCTGTATTTTTACGGCAGAGAATTCATAATCCTGTTCCATAATTAGATAATCATAAGCTGTTATCTGTTCATGATCTAAATTATTTCTTAAGAAGATGCAAGTACTGTGCCCGTTTCTCCAATGGGACAGGCGATCACCCGGCCAACATCCCGGCCCCATCAGAAGAAACGGCCAAGGGAGTGGGTGAAAAAAGATTAGGGCGTGAATCTTGGTTCATACATACAAGAATAAAAGAAATGCTCCAGCGAGCCAGAGACAAAGGGTCTCGGGTCGCTTACGGGTTGGGATGGCAAATAAACTGAACCAGGATTCAAAAGCAAACTCCCTAACTTGAATTAACAAGCAGAGAAGAAAAAAATGCCCTCGTAAAATCACATCTGCTCCTTTATTGGCCAAAGGATAAATAAATATGCAACCTGCCTACCACGCACGAGTATAGAGTTAGGGTGGGACAAAATCCGAAAAAAATAAAGTTCATAGTCCCTAAACAAACAAAAAAAATATACTTATTCAAACTCGTGGGTGTCCTCTTTTAAAGTTCCGACAAGGAGATCGCCTTTCAAAAACTAAATTAACCCTTAATTTAACGGTGCACACGCATGTAAACATCACTGGCCACTTATCACAAAGTTCACCTGCGTCAAAAACTCGAAGAAAATATCGAATATCTGTGTATATCACAACTGTCTACCCTTATACAGCAATGGACGGATCTCCTCTATCGAACTGCAAATTAATAACTAAAGAGCATCATATCACATCAAATAACACTCAAACATCAACTCAGCTTCACTTAATATGGCATTTCAACAATTAATTATAACTTATCATAAATTATTAACACACCCAGATTGTGCTCACATATTTACACTACTAATTCTTATTATTATTACTGATTTATATTCGCCGTTCCAACAACCTTGATCCACACTGTCATATTTGTTATTGTAATTAAATTATAGCATTGTCTAACGTTTAGGAAAGGTTAAGAACCTCGTAATAAGGCACTCTAGTGTATTTCATTCTCACAACGAACATTTAATCGCAACCCTTCCGTCGAACACTCTGTGTGAGGATCCGAACAATCTGACTGTAGAGCGCACTATCAATTACACCCCTGCGCTATTCAATATACAACTCATCGATAAACGTAACACGTTCGTCAAGAGTAAAGGACCCTGTCCTCACAAATTCAATTCAACGGTCATAAGTCGTCCCGTGAAGAACCTCGTCACATATGACGGAATAATACCACATTTAATTATCACATTAACTTTACACAACATCATTACAAAAATCATGCATTATTAGCATGTCTCAAGAACCCACACTTAACAGAGCGTCTCAACTTTATCGGGACCACGAGGTCGTATGATAATATGGCATCCTATCCAAGGAACCTTACTCGACAATCTCCAACCATATTCATTTTGCTATCCTTTTGCTATTAAAATCTATGCAATCCGTGACAAACCTTTCAGAATTAAATTCATATAATGACCTCGGAAATCGAAATGCTAGAATCTCCCAGCAAAATGGGCATCTCATATTATCGTTACCCAATTTCAACTTATTATTATTATGAGGTCTCAGAGAATAAATGTATGTCTTACTCCTACCATTGATACTGTTAATTTATGTAAGTCAAAACGACCCGAAAAGAAAGGGGAAAAAGATATCTGTACAGCCCTATGAGAAAATGATGCATTTGTTCAATCTGGAATAAATGATTATGAATGGCGTTAAGTTACACGATCTCAGGTCATCTCATGGCACGGCTATCCGAGGTAGAAGTTCTCTTCTTCCTGATGAACAAGGATGGAAATGAAACGTCTTACTTTAGATCCGGCGTCCTCGGAAACCCTTGGCGTCGGCGTCGTCTGCGGCGTTGTTCCTCCAGCGTCTCCGCGATGTGGTCTCCCAGCGTACTGGTAGAGGTATTCGCCCCCGGCTCCTCTCGATCTCCTGGCGACGCCCATGTCCGCCCACCGGTTGCCCCCGGTCACCGTCAGCGACGGCATCTCCTGACGTCCCAACCAAGGTCCACTCGTCCATCTCGTCGCGACCGTTCACCCCATTATGGCCCCTTTAGAGGTTCAGTGCAGCATAATTTGCGTATTAATATGCATGTTGATTCCCAGAATATTTGAGTCCATGGTTATAAGGTTCATGCTGCCGTGTAGCAATATTACATTTCACTATATCAGAGCACTTTCACGCCCACGCACTATAGCGTCTAGTTCCTGGTTCACTTGAATTATATGTACTCACTTTCCTCAACCAGTGACACACTTCCTTCCACGAGAAGCTATTTCGACCTGGCCTTGACCGACATATGAAGTCGCCTGCAGCCTGCAGTCCTTCAACACAAGCTTAAAGCAGATGTAGCCTTCCGTCACATTCTCACTGCGTCTCTTAAATGCCAGCACTGCTATGCTATTTTCGAATGAATGTCTGTTACAATATGGGGCCTCGCGATAATGCTTCGCCTCAACTATCGTTATTATTGTTCTTTCCCCGATACTCGTAATGTTAAACACCTCCTGGTATTCACCTTTAATTAACATAAATTGTCGGCATGATAATTCAGTTTTTAAGTACGGCCTCCACTCGGACGTTCAAAGGCGCACAATTTGTCTTGCTATTACCACAGTACATGCCTTCAACACCTTACTATCCGCTAACTTAACCGGACCACGTGCATTAATCTTCGTAATCAAAATGGTAAAGTACTGTATAATATTCCACGGGGAGCGTGGTGGCGCAGTGGCTTAGCTGCTCGTCTTTCACCCGGACGGCTGGGGTTCGAATCCCGGTGACAGCGGGGTGAAATTTTCACCTGAAAAATCACGTGGCGTCAGGAAGGGCATTCGGCCTTAAATCCCCGGCCAAAACCAAAATGAGCCTGGTTGGCTCCGGCGACCCCAATTAATTGGGAAAAGCCGATGAAAGAAGAAGACTGTATAATATTCCACGCGTCTTCACATATCAATAGCAGCATATGCATGAATTTAACGGACCTTCGTTTATCAGTTCTGATTATTTCCTCACATACTAGCGAGTCCGATATCGTCTTGAAATTCACGATTATCGTTCTAGTGACACCTTACTGAACACTGTTCGACAAACAAACTGACACACTTCACTGTAAACAACTCACTGGCACTACACGCACGCTAGCCTCGTGGCCTGCTGATCACTCCTCGTATCAAATGGCCACGAGCACTGACCACTCACGTAAACCGTTCAAGTTCCCGATGCAAATTTCAGTCCACGTGACATAGGCTACTCGTCCGTGCCACGCTGGATAACATACTCGTCCATGCCCCGCTGACTAACTGAACATTCCGGAACTGTGTCCTCCTCTCGAGAAAAAAAAAGTGGAAGGGGTTGGAATCTTCTGGAGCATTCCCCTACTCCAGCGGTTGCCTCGCCGCGTCATGCCATGACGTCATACTGACCCTCCGGTCTCCTCTCGATCTCCTATCATCCTGGGCTGTTAATTGACCCTGACTGGATCGGTCACAGTACCACCATGGCTAATATTAGATCTAGAGTATTTACTAGCTTGTATAAACCCTGGGAATTGAATTAATTCGAGTTGTTCCTCTTTCAGCCAATGTTCTGAAATACATAGTGCTGAGATGTCTTTAAGTTCATTTTTATGCATTAGATTTATGTAATCAATTTTATTATAAAGAGACTGGACATTCTGGTGGTAAATTTTAAATTTGTTACTTTTGCAAGCTTGTGTTGGTGATTTATTTACAATATTATTATCATAATTGTTATTATTATTGTTGCTAGACAAATCCGAAATACCATTGTTGCACTCCGTTAAATTTGACTTCAAAAGATCTGAATGCCAAACCTCACGTTTGGCTTCTTCTACCAGTTTCCCTGCTTCCACTCTAATGATATTACTGTTGAATTATTCTTACCATTTGAATTTACAATTTTGCAGATTTCATCACTAAGATACTCTTTTCCTAATCTATTTAAGTGTAGGCCATGCCGAGTGTGGAACTTCCTGTCTAATTTACTTACATCTACAATTTGGACATTTGGAAAACTCTTACAAATTTGATGAATTTTTCAATTTGTAGCCTCTATTTCTACATTTACACATGATTTGGGAATTAAATCGTATCTCTGCGGAATGTTTACAATAATGACAATTGTTTTTTGCATGGATGGCAATGTACCCTTTAAATCTTTGATTACCTTTTTACTCTCATTTCTATAGACGTCGTTTGCTCCAGTAATATCGTGAGAGCCCGTGACATGATCTGTCGACACATATTTATATCAGAATGGGGACAATATAGGAGTATATCATCAGCATATTGTATTAGGCGGACATGAGGAAGTAAAAGCCGCTCAATCTCACTAGTATAAATAAGGTATAAGATTCCACTCAAAATATCACCCTGCGGCAAACCAGAAGACGAATACCTGTAATTTAACCCAGTAGGAAAGTTGGAAAGTGTGATATGCCTTCTTCGGAGAAATGCCGAGATGATTTAAATAAAGCTGATCGGAAATTGTTGTTGTTGTAGTGTTTGCAGTAAAAGGACGGTATTCACATTATCATAAGCCCCTTTAATATCCAAAAAGACTGCTAATGTTGAGTGTTTACGGCAAAATGACAACATTACATCAAGAAGAAAAATATTCAAGGCGTCAGTAGTAGATTTCCGTTTAGCAAAGGCGTATTGAGTTTTCGGAAACAGATCATAATATTCTAAAGTCCATACTAAGCGTGTCAACAGAATACGTTGGAATGTCTTCCTAATACAGGACCCAAGATGTATACCACGATAACTTCCTGCTAAATCCGGATTTTTCCCTGGTTTTAAAATAGGAACTACTAAAAACTCATTCCAATCCTCGGGAACATGGCCGGAGGCTAAGGCGGAATTAAAAACATCTATTAGAACTTGTTGTGCATTATTGGGGAGACTCTTAATGACGTGGTATGAGATATAGTCTGGTCCAGGTGTAGTAGATGTTTTTTTTTTTTGTGATAAGGCTGATTGAAATTCGGAAACAGTAACCGGATGCAAAAGACAAGAAAACATAGGGTTGTGTTCCAGGGATGGAAAGATAATTTCTTGTTCTACAAATTCAGGAGTCATCGTGCGATAAAATTCTACTGACTGATCATAATTCAAACGATGCAGACTTGGACCTAAGTGGCGGCGCGATAAGGTTTTTAACACAGTCCATATTTGAGTAATGGGGGTCTGGTGATGTATATGAGAGACGTATTCTCTCCAAGCTGATCTTCTTTTATCATTAAAAGACTGCTGGCATTTTGCAACAAACTGTTTATAATGGCGATAAGTATACGGAGTATTGTACGTTCTAAAAAGTCGTAATAAATGTTTGCGTCTCTTCACCATTTTCGTACATTCCTCGTCCCACCAGGGTAGTAAGGACCTTCTCTTTCCAGAGGTGCGTGCATTGGGAATTAGCGGATGATAGGTGTCAAAATAGCGAACAATGTAAGTAAGTAGCAAATTATAGGAGGAACGAATCTGGGGAGCCGTATGACAATAGTGCTGTTGGATATAGGTGAAAAATTGAGCTGAATCAAAACTTTTGAAACTCCTAGTAAAAACCGGAGTATGCAATGTATTACTAGGACGAGGAGCCAAATCAAAGGTCATCAAGATCGGATAGTGGTCACTTTGATGTAAATCAGGAGTTGTGTGCCATATAATTCGGTGGGCCAGAGAAAGGGAAACAAACGTTAGGTCAACCGCACTGGGGGCCTGAGCAGGAGGAGAAATACGAGTGGGTGAACCATCATTTAAAATCTGGAGATGAAACTGCTGAGGAGTGGTCATGATATTCCTACCCTTGGGTGTTGTGCGGACACAACCCCAGTCGGTATGATGGCCATTGAAATCCCCACCAATAATGTGGGTGGTAAAGGAATTACAGTAGGAAAAAAAGGAATACCATTGTCGGAAATTACCTTTGACAGCCGGAGGAATATACAAATTAGTGATATGTAGGGAGGCAACAGTTATAGTTAGCACATAGGTTCTGGGGAGAGGAAAAAGAAATGGGGTAACTTGGTACGAAAGTCTTTCATGGATTAATGTTAGGACACCACCACATTGCGGTCCATCTTGGCGCTCAATATTATATCGTGGAACGTGAAAAGATAACTTTGGGGATAGCCATGTTTCCTGGATGAGAATGATATCAGGGGTGTACTCTTGGATTATAAGTAATAATTCATGTCTCTTGTTTTGAATGCTACGAGCATTCCATTGAATAATTTTCATGTTGAAGTAACAGAATTACCAACAGACGGGGTCTCCTTACTAGAAGACGGTCGGGTTTCAGCAGGAAATGATAAGAGTGAAATCTTCTCATAAATATTTTTGAGTAAATGGGCCCATTGGACATTGGAACCCAATAGTTCCATCAAATGCATAACATCCTCTGTAATATCTTGAGGCACACCCTTGGCGGGAGGCATTGGAAGTGAGGGAGTGGGGGTTGGCCCCACCTGGGACGGTTGCAAGGAAGCAGAAGGGGGCACATAGCCTGAGGCTTTGTCCCCATGGATAAAGGACAAATATGCATGTCGGCCATACCCCAACGGGGAAATGACCTTAGGGGGGCTCGTGACGATCGTGGTAAACTTGCGTTTCTTCTGTACAGAATTCGGTGTAAGAGAAGCTTGCTGTGTAAGGGGGAGAAATTGCTGCGGGACTGAAAGGGGTTGAAACGGATGTCCTGATAGGGAATGGAGAATTTCTTGATAAGTTTTATTTTCAGTGCACATCCTAGTTTTAATGTCAATTTGTTTTTCGTGGTACTTACACCTCGGTGAGCCACTCATATGATTTTCATCGCAATGTGCACAGCGCACCAAAACCTGAGTACATTGAGTCGTTTTATGTCCTTGGGCGCAACGCCCACATCTTGGTGCCCGAGCTCTACAGTTTTGTCCAGTGTGCCCATATCTTTGGCATCTATTGCAAATAATAGGGCGAAAGATGAAAACCTGCACTTCTAACATCACATGAAATATAGAAACATAGGTGGGCAAAGTTTGAGTTTCAAAGACGATCTTCACCGTACCTGTAGGTAATAAGTCGACCTTCCCATCCGTGACTTTTCTTCTGTTCATGCTTTGAATTTTTACAATGGGGCAAGGCGACTTCAAATATTGTAATATTTCGTCAGTCGAGAAAGAAGTGTCAACCCCGCGGATCAGACCCACTCTATGTATATTAACTGAGGGAATGAACGCCTTTAAGCTTTTTTCCGTGAGCAGTGGGTTCTGAAGAAAATTATTTGCATCCCGGGAGGTTCGAAAGGTGACCTGAATTCTATTCCTACCTTTGCGGTGGATTTCTTGTATTCCAACAATCTTACGTTCGTAGAAAAGTTTACCGAGACCCATCGGATGTAAATTACCTATCCTGTTGGTGGGATCAGAAGATTCCACCATGACATAATACGGTCCAGTATGGTGCTCATAATACATTCGGGGTGACTCATTCACAGTAGATGGTATGACGGGAGCTATAGAGATTGGTTGTGTAGGTCGTGTATCAGGCGAGGGAATCAGAGGGGTTACATTAAGGACAGGTGCCGTGAGATCAATGACTTCAGTAGTAAAAAATGCCATCCCTTCCTCAGGAGGACGCGTATCTTCACCCCCTCCACTATTGTCACCCATGTTGTCGTCAGAAGAATGGTATGTGACTTACTCACACAGGAAGGAAACACACACACGAAAGAAACAAAATGGTAGGACACACAAAAACTATTGGATACTCTCACCAACAAGTATTTCTACGGAGCAGGTATACGTCAACCGTCACACTCGGAGGGTCACACGATACTGTGTAAAACAAATTGAATGAAACGCTCAAGACTTCTCATAAGAAAACTTTATATTCTAGTAACCGCCATTACAACATTTTCACTGCCTTGTGTATCAAAGCTCTTAACAACAAGAAACACAAAAGTCAAGGAGTAAAGAGTAATCGTCCGTGACAAATCCCATGTTGATCAATTAGACTGTGTAAAAATATTTTAAAATTTTCAACGTCTTCTTGGTTAGCCGATAGCTTTTCACCACTGATCTGTATTTTCGCACACCATGACGATTTTTCCAGCTTTCCAACCACCCCTCACTTGCTTTAAACTGTTCATCCCCTCCAATTTCCTTATTAAAGTGTAGTGCCTTTTCTTTTAGTAAAGGACCTGCGATAGGTAACCCTTGCTCTCTTCTTTGGGTAAACCAAAGAAACAATGCCTCATTAACTTGGTTGTTAGCTGCCTTTTTCATCATTTTAAGTTTTTAACACCACTTGTTGACGCTTGTGACGAGCACCACTTTTCAATATCACTCCGAGCCTTTTTACAGTCACTCACAGTGCTCTTTCCTACTCCCATATCCGCGGCGATCTTCTTGGCTGTTTCACCAGCATCTAACCTTTTTAGAGCACGGAACTTTTCTTCCATCGTAACAACAGGTTTTTTTCCTTTTTTTCGGACATTTTAGCAAAAAAAACAAGGCTAAAGGATAACAATAACGATAACAACGGTAAACAATAACAGTAACAACAGAAACACACTCGCAAAACAAACTGTCGCTTCAAGACTCACGCACAGACTGAAGGGCAGAAAGAGAGGCAGCCTCGTGTCGACGTTAGTGGCAGGCAGGCAGAAGCCATGAATGGAATATCGCTTATTCACACAAAGGGATGAGTTTCCGGGAAGATGTCGTTGACCGAGTCAGGCCACAACCCCTCGCGGTCAAGCACGCACACAGCCTTCCAGCGCTGCAACTTTCACTCGTCCTCCCTGGCTAGCACACTAATGTATCCTCGCTCTCAACTACGACTTAAAAATTCATTGGGAGATGTGTCCGGATATGGATGGGTTCGGATATCACAGGTCCGGATGTGACAGGTTGTACTGTATTAGCATATTTAAATTAGGATTTGGCAATTTTTGTAGTATGGGCCAATGTGACTAATTCTGGGAGAAATTAAAAGATGCTGAAGTGGTTCTGAACCAGGGACCTTAGGGAATAAAACGGTAAACAATATAAATGTGTACAGTTTGTGAAAACTGTGCAAATTCCATTACTGACACATTTTTTAAAACTTAGTTTCATAATTGTTTATGTGGCCAGATCATATATTTTTAAAATTGTGACCAGATTATATGAGGGCAGACTTCAAGCCAAGGACCCCAGGTGAGTGTGATTTACTATGGGTTATTGCAAGTCTCTTGGTAATTCACGTGTAAAATTTTATTTTATTTGAATGTACTGTATTATATAGTTCCAATGCTATGTGCAAGAGTTTATACCCATGTGCACAGTACTTCATATTCTAAAATAATAGGGTAATTTCTGGGGATATCATGCCTGGAAATGTAACAAGGAAAGGGTTAAACAACTCCAAATTTTAAATTTGATGTGTGCATGGGTGTGAATCATATGAAATGGGCCATATACTTTATGAGGACATTCTTTTGAATAATTTAGGGTAATACAACATGAACATTTTACGGTATACTATTGGGTTGGTGCCTAAGTCCGTAGCATTTTCCAAACGTGTATCCACATCAAGTCCATATGTTCATTAAACACATCAGATACACTTAAGATAGATGTGAATCAGTAACATATTCTCCTTCTCTATCTACAACAGTCTGCCAACGCTGTGGTAATTTTTCGATTCCGCGCCTGTAGAAATCACATGATTTTGAGTTGAAGAATTCGTCAAGCCATGTTCGGAGCACATCTTCATCCGGAAAGGAAGTTCCTTGAAGGTTGTTCGATAGAGAGCGGAAAAGTTGAAAATCTAAAGGCGCAAGATCAGGCGAATAAGGTGCTTGCGGAATGATTTCCCTGCCCAACTCATGATTATTGCTTTTTGTCAGGTTAGCAGAGTGGGGGCGGGCGTTATAATGGAGGAGCAACACTTCACACAGTCTTGCTGGTTGTTTTTCTTGGATTGCATCTGCAAGACGTCTCAGTTGTTGGCAATAAATGTCATCACCTCGGCGAAGCAATTCGTAGTAGCCTACAGCACACCATCGGTATTCCACCAGATGCATAACATTATCTCTTGTGGTTGTGCGCAGGTCTTTGTACGGGGAGTTGCTTTTTTGTTTGGGCTTTACCATTCCTTTCCTCTCCTTATGTTAGCGTAAAGACACCATTTCTCGTCACCAGTAACGATTCAGGATAGGAATGGTCGATGTTGTTCACGAGACAATCGATAACGAGCAAGCAGAGATGCACATAATTATGGCCACCCGCTGATTTTTGTGATTTTGACTTAGAGCATGCGGTACCCATACACCGGATTTTTGAACCTTACCCATTGAATGCAAATGTCGCACAGTGGGGGAATTATCACAGTTCATCACATTTGTCAGTTCTCGTGTACACTGACGTGGATCATTGTGATTTAATGCGTTTCAACGATCTTCATCAAATTGTGACGGCCTTCCTAAACGTGGGGAGTCACTAAGGTCAAAACGACCCCCTTTAAAACGAAAAAAACACTTTCTTGCCGAGCTCTCTCCAATAGCATTGTTCCCATACACGGCGCAAATGTTTCTGGCCGCCTCCGCTGCTTTCGTCCCTCTATTGAATTCAAAGAGAAGAATATGTCGGAAATGTTCCAATTTCTCCACTTGGCACTCTATTTTCTAGCGTCCATAACTCCTCTCACTATCTGCAAATGACAAAACTTCAATATGTAAAATCAAGAACAAACATTGAACTGCAAAGCAACAATGACAGTTGATAAATAAAACCATAGCCACCGGAATAATAACTAGCAAAACAAAAACGCTACAGACTTATGCACCAACCTAATAGATGTCTAGATCTTAAATTCCTGGAGCAATTCTAACATCTTCATTTCACATAATACCGACAGTAGTGGCTACGCGGGCTAAAGCGCAGCGTTAGGTCATGGGGCCAAGCTCTCTGCTGACTCGGTAGACGCGTGGGTTCGAGCCCCACCGTCGGCTGTCCTTGAAATGGTTTTCCGTGGTTTCCCATTTTCAACACCAGGCAAATGCTGGGATAGTACCTTCTGACAGGCCACGGCCGCTTCCTTCCACATCCTTGCCCAGTTTCATTCATCTTCATCCATTCCATCTCTCATCCCGACGCGCAGGTCGCCCACGGGCGTCGACTAGATAGACCTGCACTCGGCCTCTCAGGAGGCTACACGACAAAAAAAAAACATAATACGCGTCCGTAAACGGATCAAACACATGTTTCGAGGTATTGCTAGTTACAATTCCTCAATGATCCACTTTTACAAATCTCCGACAAAAATGATCTTCATACGGGAGATTCGAACCTTGTGTAACTAACACCGTGCAGCTAACTTCACGCATGCGGGTGGTTACATTGCTGAATCTGAGATGCAGAATGAGAGCATACTAGTTTAGCTTTGTATGTAATATGAACACATTGATACAAACTATATTTTAAAATTTCCAAACCACGTGAATCTGGCGACTCACCATTGTGTTCAGTAATGCTGAATCTTTATGTTTTCGCATTTTGAGCCATATCCAGTTCTCCCGATTGTAGAATCTCTCTTGTCAGAATATTTTAGGTGCACAAAACCCGTAGTAGTGTTGGAATTACGACGAATCTGTGAATCCAATCACCAGCAATCCACTTTTAATATGTAATATTTAGGTTTATGTAGTATGCACAGTATATTGACATACAACCCACTACAGCTGTGCAAGGAAACAACCCCAAGCGTTTGTATGTTGTGTCGTGTGGGCTTTATTTTATTTTATTTTTTTAATCACTTATCCTCCAAGCTTGGCTTCACCCATGGACTCTGTGGGGTATCATTCCTGTACCGCCACAAGGACAGTGTCTTGGAGCTGAACACACTTTGTCTCCAGATGCAACTGGGGATGGTGACAGGCTGATCGACCGCTAACTTTGATCTAATTAAGGAAGAGTCAGGAAAAGGATTTTTGAAGGAAGTCGGCTGTGGGCCTGTTTAAAGGAACCGTTCCGGCATTTTCCTGGGGGTGAAAATGGGTAACCATTACATGAGATTAATAAATGCACTTGGATGACCAGTTTCGATCGTCAACTGGTCATCCAAGTGTATTTATTAATCGCATGTAATTTTTTTCAGGATTAGGGAATAACCCATCTCATTTGGGTACAATCGTGTTGACCGACTGAAAAGCATCAAACTTTTGTTTACTAAGGCAATACTGAAAAATGGCTTCAAACACCATAATGGGAAATCGTGGGAAACCATTTTCAGGACGGCCGAGGAGGGATTCGAACCCACGCACTGCCGATACCAGCGAAGCATGAGGTAGCGTGCAAGTATCATTCCATATCCTCGGTGGGTTATTGTTAGTCATGTGGGGTAGCCGAAGGAGAAGTCTACACAGTAAGAAGCATGGTCGTCACCAGGGATAGGCGCAGATAGGATATGGTCGAGCAGGAAGACCGTGGGCCACAAGTCTTGCGCTGTCGTAGAGGACATGATGAATCAGCCCTTAAGTCCGTCTGGATGGATCAAGCCAGGGTTGGAGAATATGGCTGCGCTCACATGAATGTGCGTCAAGAGCCCTCTGATCTTGTCCTGACACCACCATAACACTTTTCAATGAAACTCACAAGGCGAAGATCACCTCGTGGTGTGGCGGCTAGCATTCTGAGCTGTTGCCCCAGAGACCTGGGTATGATTCCCGGCTCTATCAAGAAATTCAATTCCGGACTGAGAGGTCTAGAAAAAGGTACACTCAGCCTCACGAGGCAAAACTGAGAAGAGACGGGATCATTCCTACTTCAGCGATCCCGGAAGTGGTTTTCTGTGGTTTCCCACTTCTACTCCAGGCCAATTCCAGGATGGTTCCTAACTTAAGGCCACAACCGCCTCCTTCCCAAACCTCAACTAAACTACAAATACACACACTAACACAGGTTATCACTCAAATTCTGCACACACTCTAGTACACAGGGCTAACGAACCAAACAGAAACATACAGTACATCAAACCGATCACTGCAAGCAAGATCGAAGATGCCATCAGATACGAAAAGCCTTCGGGCAAGACCAGATATTGAAAGAACATTTACAAATGCCTGGTCCAGCCTCATACACTCAAAATACCAGACGGAGAAACTCTATAATCCAAGTCCTATACAAAGGAAAAGAGGATGTACGAGACCCGAGCGGGTACAGAGGCATTCCATTGGAATGTGCACCATTTAAAATATTCACGAAGATCATTACCAACAGACTAATAAACAGTAGCGTAGCGTCAAGGTAGAATAGAATAGAATAATTTAATTGTCTTTAGGCAATTAAGAATTGCAATGGACAAAGTCAGAATGCACACGAATATACAAAATCATGAATATAAAATAAATACTGTTACGACTGTGAGTTTGTTTCATCGCTCGCCGCATGAGTCACAACTGCCCCAGGGCTGGGCTGCTCTGCCTCAGTGTATTGCGTGTGCCTTATGCAACAGGACTACTAGGACAAAGGGATGGTCCAGAATATTCGTAACTCAGCCAGTGAAGGAAACCTCGAGAAGCCGTGAACACTGGATGGGTCTAGAAGCATTTATTGAGTCACCGGCCTGCTATATAAGAGCGACCTCTCAAGCAGTGTGTGTGTTTTTTTCGATCTAGTGCGGGCGTTTATCCTGAGCGACAGAAGTGTGGTGACTTGCGAAACCCCTAGTGAAGCTGATTCTCTAGACAGCGAGGGAGTGAGAAGCATACAGGGGACTGCCTGTGTTTTGAGCGAGTGTGATTTCACTGAGCGACAGACGTATTGTGGCGAAGTGTCGTGCGAGTTACGAAATCCAGTGACATTGTTTCCCAGCTTGTGAACAGCGAAGCAGCGTGTAGCAGGTTATCGTAAGTAACTGTAGTTTGTGTACATGAGGGAGAGGTGCAGGTAGTTTCTGTCAAGGCCACCGGACTCATTAGCACGGATTAACTTCTGTGGTTTGTTGACAAGTGAAAGGGGGCAAGAGCTCTCCATAAGGAAGAGACTTGAGGAAACTGGAGTAAGGTTCTAATTGCTTGTATTTGCTGATGAGTAGTGTATCTTTCTGGCCGCAATAAAGTTAATTATTTCTTTAAAGGAACAATCTGTGTTGTGCTTCAACCCACCGTAATCCAGTTAACAAAAGTGTCACTAGGGGGGTGGCACGTAACAACTGGTGTCAGAAGTGGGATTACGAACTCAATCACAAGCACAACACCTGACGGTCCTGGTTTCAAAACCCGAGCAGGTCATTTTTTTAAATTTTCCTGTGAGTGCATGCCCTTTACAAGACAAACAACCAAAATGGAAGCGCAATTGGCAGCATTGCTAGAAAAGTTAAGTGGCATGGTAACCAAATTAAAAGACGGCCAGAAGAATTTAGCCAAGGACCTAACTGCCAAATTAGAAGACGGCCTGAAGAAGATGGAAGACGGTCAAAATAAGTTAGCGGAGGACCTGAAGAAGATGGAGGACGGCCAGAAGAAGTTAGCCGAGGACCTAACTGCCATACTAGCAGACGGCCAGAAGAAGTTAGCCGAGGACCTAACTGCCAAACTAGAAGACGGCGGAAGAAGATGGAAGACGGTCAAAATAAGCTAGCGGAGGGCCTGAAGAGGATAGAGGACGGCCAGAAGAAGATGGAAGACGGTCAGAATAAGTTGACACAGGACCTGAAGATATTGGAACTGGGTCTGCGTGAGGAAGTCACGGCAGTGGAAAAGAAGTTCGACGCCTTACAAGTGGAAGTTGCCGAGCTGCGCCAACGCCCGCTGATGGGGGTGGAGGAGAAATTCAACGCCTTACAAGTGGAAGTTGCCGAGCTGTGCCAACGCCCGCTGATGGGGGTGGAGGATAAATTCATCGCCTTACAAAAGGAAGTTGCCGAGCTGCGCCAACGCCCACTGACGGGGGTGGAAGAGAAATTCAACGCTCTACGAGAGGAAGTTGCCGAGCTGCGCCAACGCCCGCCCACCGTTACACCGGGAATATCAGGAACGGGACATAGCAGAGTGACGCCCCCAACCTTCGACGGAAAGGTCCCGTGGAACACCTACTTACGTCAGTTCGAGGCGGCCTGTTCCATAAATAACTGGAACAACACAGAAAAGGCTACAGCTCTCATTGTAGCGCTGAGAGGTGACGCCCTTAACGTCCTTCAGGCCATCCATCTTCAGCAGGCCTACCAGATGCAGCTCCGGACCCGGGTACAGAAGAACGCGGAAACCTTGCAGGAGTTCGAGATGGACATCGCACGCCTCGTAAGTCTCGCCTATCCAACAGCGCCGGCCGACTTTCTGGAACAGATTGCGACACAGACCTTCACCGACGGGCTACGGGACTCGGACACTCAACAGGCGCTGCGACTCGCGCGCAATAAGACCCTGGCAGATGCGCTGAGCCACGCACTTGAGTTCGAGACGGCGAAACAGGCATCTAGAATGCACGCGCGGGTGCGTCAAGTGGACGTCGACGAACCAGCAAAAACCAACGAGACCAAGCCCCTGGCCGACGAATTGATGGAGGCACTAAGCTGTTTCTTCGATAGTCGCGGCACAACCAGCAACGACACAGCCGGAAGACAACCGGAGGGGCGGCCCGGAAGAGGACTACCGACCTGCTGGATCTGCGGTAAGAAAGGCCACCTGAGCAAGGACTGCGGTGATCGCCGCCGCTGAGGGTATCCGACGGGAAATCAGTCGTCTGAAAACCGCACCGCCCAGGGAAACGAGTATTAGCCAGCCTTGGCAGGCAAAGGTTGGCTTGTGACAGTCGTCAAGCCCAGGCAGTCCAAGTGCGTGTGACGAAGTTACGGAGGGACAATAGTAGCCTGATGGTCGACGGAATCGTCAACGGAGCGAGCTGGCCCATGCTGATCGACACGGGAGCGTCGAGGACCATCGTCAATCCCACGTGATCCCGAAGTGGAGAGTGCAACCCACACGAAGGAACCTCCAGCTAATAAATGCGACCGGAGAGACCGCACCGGTACATGGCGAAGCATCACTGGAGTTCGTCATTGGTCGACGGGCGATAAAGCATCCAGTGCTTGTGGCTGACGTATCAAATGAAGTGATCATCGTACTGGACTTCCTGGACCAGAACAACATCATCTTGGATCTGAGTGCCAATACTCTGCACTTCGGAAGTGAGGAACTTGCTTTGCAACCAGCACACGAGGCCGTCGCCGCACGACGAGTAAGGCTGAGAGAGGACGTCATCGTTCCCGCCAGGACAGAAGTCAGCGCTGCCGTAATTGTCGACGGAACTGCTGAGGGAGTGGTGGCTGTCATCGAGCCAAAATATGAGGACATCCAGACAAAAGGTTTGCTAGTTGCCAAGACCCTCATCAACACGACGTCTCGGCCGTACGTCCGCCTGTCCAACCTGAACGACTACGACATTACTGTTCACCGGGACACCAACCTAGGAGTCTGCGAGCCCGTTACCTGGATTGCCCGCATCACAGATACGACGGACGGACACCTGCTGACGGACAACCGAAGAAGACGCGCACTGCCAGAAGAACTACAGAAGCTGTACCAAGGATCCCAGGACCATTTAGACGAGGAACAATCACGCCAACTTCAGGACCTGCTACGCGAATTCCAGGACGTCTTCTCCGTGGGGAGCAAAGACTTCGGCAGGACAAGCTTGGCCCAGCACAGAATCGACGTTTGGGACAGCGCACCGATTAGGGCCCCATTCCGACGAGTCCCGCTCGCCAAGCAAGCCGAAGTCGACGGGATGGTAGAAGAGATGAAGGAGCAAGGGGTGATCGAGCCATCACATAGTCCTTGGAGTTCTCCGGTCGTGCTTGTGAAGAAGAAGGACGGTTCCACCAGGTTCTGCGTGGACTACAGGCGGGTGAACGACGTCACGAAGAAAGACAGCTACCCTCTACCCCGGATCGACGACACGCTGGACACCATATCAGGATCAAGATGGTTCTCCACCTTGGATTTGAAGAGTGGCCACTGGCAGGTGGAGGTCCACCCTAAGGACCGTGAGAAAACGGCGTTATCTGTGGGCAGCGGGCTCTGGCAGTTCACCGTCATGCCATTCGGTCTGTGCAACGCCCCTGCGACCTTCGAAAGGCTAATGGAGTCCATTCTGAGGGGACTACACTGGAATACCTGCCTGGTCTTCCTAGACGACGTCATCGTTCTGGGAAAAAGCTTCGAGGAGCACTACAGCAACCTGAAGGAGATCTTGACGAAGCTACGGGCTGCCCAGCTGAAGTTGAGCCCCAAGAAGTGTCAGCTCTTCCAGAAGCAGGTCGAGTACCTTGGGCATATTGTCTCCGAGGAAGGGGTGCGCACCGGCCCAGAAAAGACCACAGCTGTGAGGGCGTGGCCAGTTCCGAAGGACAAGTCCCAACTACGAAGCTTCCTGGGACTCTGCACTTATTACCGTCGCTTCGTGAGAGGATTCGCCGACATCGCCAAACCACTGCATCAACTAACTGAGAAGGACCAACTCTTCACATGGACTGCAGAATGCCACAGTGCCTTCGAACAACTCAAGCAGGCTCTGTGCACCGCACCTATTCTGGCCTACCCCAGACCTGGAACAAGGTTCATCGTCGATACCGATGCCAGCGACTTTGGTATAGGGGGAGTCCTGTCGCAAATAGTGGACGGCAAGGAGAGAGCAGTGGCCTACTTCAGCAAAGCCTTGTCAACGCCAGAGAGGAACTACTGCGTCACCAGGAAGGAGCTGCTCGCCATCGTGAAGACCATTGAACACTTCCACAAGTACCTGTACGGACAGGAATTTCTCATCAGGACCGACCATGCATCCCTTCGGTGGCTCCTGAACTTCAAGCAACCCGAGGGTCAACTCGCGCGGTGGTTAGAGAGGCTTCAACAGTACAACTTTGAGATCCAGCACAGGAAAGGCCAACTGCCTTCTAACGCCGACGCCCTGTCACGAAGACCGTGCCCCGAAGACTGCACCTTCTGTACCAGAAGGAAGGAGAACACCGGGATACAGTGCCGAAGGACTACCGTGGAACTTCAAGGGAGCTGGAGCCGCGAATCTTTCACGCAGGCGCAAGCGGAAGATGATGACCTGGGACTGATAGCCGAATGGAAGAGGGCTTGTGTCACCAGACCCGGGTGGAACATTGTGAGTGACTGCAGCCCAAATTTAAGTCCTACTGGGCGCAGTGGGACTCGCTGGTTGTAAGGGATGGCCTCATCTGCCGTACCTGGGAGAGCACCGACGGGAAGACATCTCGGGAGCAAGTCGTCGTTCCAAAGGCTATGACGGAGGAAGTCCTGAAGGAAGTCCACGGAGGATCATCTGGTGGACACCTAGGGATAAAGAAGACCCTGGAGAAGCTGAGAGAGTGGTTCTACTGGATCGGATGCCGAACTGACGTGGAGAACCACTGCGCGAGGTGCCACGATTGCGCAGCCAGCAAGGGCCCAGGACGAGGACAACGGGGTCCACTGAAGACCTACAACGTGGGCGGCCCCATGGAGAGAGTGGCCATCGATGTTGCTGGGCCATTCCCGTTAAGCGAGGCAGGGAACCGCTACATATTGGTCGTCAGCGACTACTTTACCAAATGGCCGGAGGCGTATGCGCTCCCTAACCAAGAAGCCGCGACGATCGCAGAGACCCTGGTGAAGGAATTCGTCAGCCGGTACGGAGTACCCCTGGAGCTGCACTCCGACCAAAGGAGGAACTTCGAGTCGCAGGTGTTCCAGAACCTATGCCAGCTGCTGGGAATCCGGAAGACAAGGACATCGCCGCTACACCCTCAGTCCGACGGGATGGTAGAGCGATTCAATCGCACCATCGAGAACCATCTCCGAATAGTCGTCAGCGAGCACCAGAGGGATTGGGACAAACATCTTCCACTATTTCTCCTGGCCTACCACGCCGCAGTGCATGAAGCCACCGGGTGCACACCAGCCCGGGACATGTTTTGGAGGGAGCTCCGTCTACCTGTCGATCTTGCCTTCGGCCGACCTGGGAATGATCCGGTCCCGGTAAGCCAGTATTGTCAAGAACTGGTCGACCAACTGGAGGACGTGCACGCGTTCGCGAGGAGGAAACTGCGGATCGAGACCGACCGAATGAAGACCCGATACGACCAACAGACGGATGCCGGCGGATTCCACGAGGACGACCTGGTCTGGCTCTTCAACCCATTACGGAAGAAAGGCCTGTCACCCAAACTGCAGAAGTCCTGGGAGGGCCCGTACCGAGTCGTGAAACGGATCAACGATGTCGTCTAGAGGATCCAGCGGAGCCCGAGGGCGAAGATGAAGATCGTACATCGAGATCGCCTGGCAGCCTACGGAGGGACACAGACGGACCAATGATTGATCGGGACGATCAGCCTTTTAGGAAGGGGGTGGTGTTACGGCTGTGAGTTCGTTTCATCGCTCGCCGCATGAGTCACAACTGCCCCAGGGCTGGGCTGCTCTGCCTCAGTGTATTGCGTGCGCCTTATGCAACAGGACTACTAGGACAAAGGGATGGTCCAGAATATTCGTGACTCAGCCAGTGAAGGAAACCTCGAGAAGCCGTGAACCCTGGATGGGTCTAGAAGCATTTATTGAGTCACCGGCCTGCTATATAAGAGCGACCTCTCAAGCAGTGTGTGTGTTTTTTTTCGAGCTAGTGCGGGCGTTTATCCTGAGCGACAGAAGTGTGGTGACTTGCGAAACCCCTAGTGAAGCTGATTCTCTAGACAGCGAGGGAGTGAGAAGCATACAGGGGACTGCCTGTGTTTTGACCGAGTGTGATTTCACTGAGCGACAGACGTATTGTGGCGAAGTGCCGTGCGAGTTACGAAATCCAGTGACATTGTTTCCCAGCTTGTGAACAGCGAAGCAGCGTGTAGCAGGTTATCGTAAGTAACTGTAGTTTGTGTACATGAGGGAGAGGTGCAGGTAGTTTCTGTCAAGGCCACCGGACTCATTAGCACGGATTAACTTCTGTGGTTTGTTGGCAAGTGAAAGGGGGCAAGAGCTCTCCATAAGGAAGAGACTTGAGGAAACTGGAGTAAGGTTCTAATTGCTTGTATTTGCTGATGAGTAGTGTATCTTTCTGGCCGCAATAAAGTTAATTATTTCTTTAAAGGAACAATCTGTGTTGTGCTTCAACCCACCGTAATCCAGTTAACAAAAGTGTCACTAGGGGGGTGGCACGTAACAATACACTAAATTAAATTAACAACTATATACAAGACCTAACATAAAACATAACAGTAATTTTACAACAAAATTACACGAAACTTAGCTATGAAACCATCTATGAAGTTATATACAATATATTTCTGGTAATTTAGGATGGCATTAGTTTTCACATCCCACCTTGAAAGAGTGTTACTTTTTCTTCAAATTCAGATACTGAATAGAAGCTGTAGGATATTAACCATTTTTTGAGAGTTCTTTTGAAATTATTTAGGGACATATCCTTGAATTGATTAGGTAGACAAGGTAGACACTGTCTATCCAAATTTACGAAACAAATGACAGGTTATATTGTACCCTTCCAGGGCCTTCTAGGATGTTGAATCTTATCTCGGGCGCGGCTCGTTCGGTGGCTAATTAACACTTTACATCCTAGGAATTCGGAATTTTGGATCATGGGAACTTAAAACTATAAATCATATGCCAGGGGAACAAGGAAACAAAATTTATTCTTAGAAGACTACAAAACAGAAGAAACAATCCCTTAATAAAACGTAGAACCACAACAAAATAAACTGTGTCATCACTGTCCTTCTCTGCCATAAAGTCCACAGAGATGGTACGACCAGGGTACCTTAAATCTAATTAGTTCGGGCAAGCCTCAGCTTTCCCCTGATCAACACTGCAGGATCATGGAACTCCACAAAAAATAAAAATAAATCCAAATAAAATAAAATCCCAAAAAAATCAAAGTGGCGCGCTCTCACCCCAGGTGAGTTCAAATGGAACAACAAAGGACTAAATTAATGCCACAAGAAATGAATCATTACGTTAATCAGATCATAACACTAATACTCCAACGGAGCATCAAATCAACTGAATTTTACAAGCTGGAACCTCATTTTAACGCTCTTATATTGGAAAAGTGAATCGTACAGACGAGACCGTTCCGTTTGGCAAACAGACCTCCCTTCACGACCTCCGTTAGAGTCGTGTACGGTCAGCATGCAGTGCGGCCACACAAACACTACATTAAGCTACAACGTGCCTATCTCATTCACATACAACAGTTCCCGTGTGAAACATTTATCAAGACAATCATTAATACCGACTAGCGGCCACCCGGAGGGTACAAATCTGATACACTAGTAACGTGGGTCCACAAAATAAAATCAAAACACAACAAACCAGAATCCTAGAATTAACAATAAAATATGTAAACAAACCAGCCATTTTAACTTTGACCAATTAACCTCGGACAGACTCAAGGCCAAGCAAAGCACCCCGTGGCGAGGAGTGGCTACCAGCTTTCACCCCCTCCATAGCTGATGTATACTGACTGAAGCATGAGCTCACAATAGCCCAATTCAACAAGCCCCGCAGAATCATCACTTAGCACGCTGCCTACGGGCGTCAGATCGACCCCAGCATCACGGCCGTGATTTTTACCTCGTGGGAATTACCCGTCCACGGAATTACCAAAAATACTTACGTGGTTCTGAACATCCACGACCTACCAATATGCATCAGTACATCCAGCCATACTCCAATTAAATTACCTCAAATCGCCGGGTTTGCCTGCCTTGTCCGTCACCAATCGAAGATTGCAACACAACCATTACCTGGTAGAACTTACCACAGTCGATCCACGAACCTGATTTACCACAAAATATTCAATATGCTCTGGTTTGCTTACGACCACTGTACAAACTCTCACCCCACCTGATCACTGAAAAATGTATCTACAGTGACAGTAGCTGATGGCCAGATTTCCCCTGAATGATAATCTCCCCAAACTACATTGAAAACCATGACCACACGATACATATTTACACGCACGTTGCAGCAACAAACACAACAACAAAACACAACTAACATTAAGAAATTGAATATGTACACAGCCATTGCACTTATGCTGATCCGTACACCCCTAACTAAATTATGCAAGATAATTTGCTGTACTTATCACTATTCCTGGGTCCCAGACTGTCTCCATCATCGCGGCGTGCCCCAAGGTTTTGGGTTTACGCCCTCATTCCTCGCATGACGAATTCCATAGTTGAAGATCCTCCCACTGTTCCAATCTCGGCATCAGCTTCCTCTTGCTTCAGGTACCTCGTGGTAACGAAGAACACAGAAATACACAATTTTTTTAATGCGACAATCAAGAAAGTAACACGCACTCACTGTTCCGGACCGATAATCCTATCATTCTCCTAAATGCTACCATCTGAACTACTCGATTCATCCAGATCGTCCACCGTACCTCCTATCGACACAACTTATATGTTTATCTAGCGCAATGGCTAGCCTATTTCTCAGCCACTAACAAAAACTCGCACTCGTATGCTATAGTATTTAGACATGATCTCAAAAAAAACCGCCACGCTATCTCAATTTACCATCTGACGTGAAAATTAACAGAGTCCAAATCACGAACTCGACTGACGTGGAGCGTCCGTGACAGAATCACAAAATTGACTGACTTCACTCTCCCATTTGGAGCTATTTAAGTTTTTGAGGCATAACCTGCCGTAGGAGGGGGAAATATGAGATTTATTTCCAAAAATAATAGCTCTGTCCCAAATTGACTTATATCACTGCACTCATCGCAATCTCAATGTCTCATTGGTGATATCCTTTCCAAGAATCGATCGTGGACTCCTTATCAAATAACCTCCGTAATCATCCCTCATTGTCTGCCAATTTACGCGCCAAACACGGCTTGGTGACGCTTATCCCCTCATTGGCTGACGCTGAAACGCCCCCATATCAGGCATTTTATACTGAATTAAATCAGCCTTACATCCAAATTGCATCAAATTACATTTCTGGGAGGCTGAGAGTCTCCCGCTTCCATACATGCAACTCTCATTGCTCTCCGGTCATTAATTCTTAAGTAGGTCACATTTGGGCGGCACCAAAACTTGGAGCTGTGACCTTGCCAAACTGCAATTTTCCCACACAAATTCCTGCGTTCAACGACCTGCCTGTCCTACCCTCGCTCGTCTTCTCATGGTACAATGTCCTCCCTCGGCACACCCTGGAAACCTGCTAAGTGCATTTATGACCACTCAACCCTCCTGCTATTCTTCGTACACGTCTCTGCACACATCCAATAAAAGTATTCGCCGCCTCTGTACTCTGCATCTGCTGTGCCGGTCTGCGTATAGAATTAATGTTGGAAATACAAACTTGAGACTAGATGGATATGCAATATGCCATAAGGTCTCATTACTCCCTCACAAGGTTAAGAATCAGGGTAAGCATTACATGATTTTTAGCACTCCACACGGCTGCTACGAGGTTCCTTTCCTCCGTCTCTACTTTGGACCCCCCTTCCTGGGTTGCTCTGAAATGACAGGGTGTCTCACTCCCCTCTCTAGCATGCCGGCCGGATTACGTCAGACCTCTGGCTCCTTTGGACTACCTGCGTGCGGTAGACAATGTCTCTCCCCTCTCTCTCCTTCTCCGAGCAATGTCCTCCACTTGCCTGAAGCAATCAGGTGCTTGTTGTAAACATCGGCCCGTGTTTACATCTGAGGACCGCCCCATGTCCTGTCCTATTCTTCCAGAGTTTTGCTATTAATTTAACTCTATGATCTCGGCATGGTTTGCTGCTGCGGCCCTGGGCTCATCGTATGGTTCCAGTGGATAATAAATCTTTAAATTAGAAATGTTGTAGATGGGAGTGTTTCCAGTACTGATCTCTTCCAATTTGTATGCGTTGTTTCCCAAATTTCGAATTATGCGGAACGGGCCCGAGTAAGGTGGTATGAATTTATGGAACACCTTCGCTGCTGGATCAGATACAGGTTGGCGCTTAACAAGGACCAACTCGCCCAGTTCCAGTGCACGGTGAAACCGCTTTCCTCGTACCCGGCGCAATCTCCGGTCTGCTTGCTTTCTAAGGTACACAGCTGTCCTTTCCACTCTCAGGGCTGGGGCTGGTCTAGGATCCATGGGACAGTTTATTACTCTTTCCCATGATCTCACTGGATATTCGTTCAAGTGTAGAACGCTCGGTATTTGACCGGTCGATTCATGTCGTGTGGAATTTATGCAGATCTCTATTTTCTTCAGGGCGTCCACCCACTTGTAATGCGCGTCGGGGATGAAGATTTTACAGAATTTAGATACTTCACGAAAAATTCTTTCCGAGGGGTTCGACTGGGGATAACGGACACTACTTAATACATGCTTAATACCTAGCTCCGCTAATCCTCTCTTGAATTCGGCGCTGGTAAAGTAGCTACCGTGGTCCGACAATATGAACTCTGGTTTCCCCATCCTAGGTATGACTTTATTCCTTAGTTGATTGAGCAGCTGTTTTGAATTTGTTTTCTGGACGGCGCAAAGTACCACGTACTTGGAAAAGACGTCCACACAGGCCAAAAGGTGCCGGCATCCTCTTCTCCCCTTAGGTAACGCGCCATAACAGTCAATGGCCACGAGCTCCAATGGTTTTTGTGGCAACAAAGGTCTCGGGTACTGTTTCATCAAGAAATTATTAGGCTTGACCCTCTGGCACGTATCGCACGTCTTTAACACTTCGCATATTGTGTTCCTCATTTTCGGCCACGTGAATGCCTCGCCTAGTGTCGCTTCCGTTTTGTCTGTCCCGGCATGCCCTAAAGTATAGTGCGCATGCCACACTAGCTTTCGCTGGAGAGAGGCAGGAACCAATATCCTCATCATGGTATGGTCCTGGTCCACAAATCTATGCAAGAGACCATTGAAATAATTGTAACTATTAGCTCGAGCTTCCGCCTCACGGTATTCCGGGCTTCCGGGTGCCAGTTCCCTCTTGAAATATCTGATAATCATTCCCATCCACGGTTCCTTCTCCTGCTCCGCCTGAATGTTGCTTAACTCCCGCAGGAAATCCTGGTCTTGCTGCGTGAGCTCAATCTGATGGACCCTTGCTTCCACGGTGCTTCCGCCTTCTTCCGGGTTCCGGCTTAGAATATCCGGGATCACGTTTAATTTTCCAGGGCAAAATTCCATCTGTAGGTCAAATTGCTGCGCATAAATTGACCATCTATTCAGCCTCTCAGAAAGCATAGCCGACTTAAACAAAAACGTCAATGCCTTATGGTCAGTTCTAATTATTATGGGAAAACCATAGATAATCTTCCTCCAGTGTTCGAGGGCATGAATTATCGCCAATAATTCAATCTCTGAGACTGTATAATTATTCTCGTGCTTGCGCAATCTGCGGCTAGAGAACGCCAGATATATGCGACTCTGCGGGTTGCTGGCATCTTCCTGGTATAACATGGCCCCAACACCTATCATAGACGCATCGGCCTGTATGATAAATTTGCGAGTAAAGTCTGGATACCCTAGCTTTACACTATTTGCTAGTAGCTCCTTCGTTGCGACAAATGCCTTCTCACTCTCCTCGCTCCACTGCCAACGATTATTTTTTTTCAGAAGCTCTTGGAGTGGTGCCACTATCTCCGTATATCCTGGGCAATTCTCGCGGAAAAAGTTCGTGATGCCTAAAAACATTCTAATGTGCTTCACTCTGGTTGGTCTCGGAAAATTTCTAATTGCTTCAATCTTTGCCGGATTGGGCCGAACTCCTTCTCCATCGATGATATGGCCTAGATATAAAATCTCTTGCTGAAAAAAATGCGACTTCTTGAGGTTGATTTTAAAATTTGCCCTATTGAGGTTCTTTAACAGTTTCTCTAAATTTACCATATGTTCCTCCGCTGTGCTAGACGCAAGCAAGATGTCGTCCACGTATCTTACGGTCATTTCCTTAACCTCTTCTGTTAAATTCCGATCTAAAGCCCTAATGAGTGCAGATCCGGCCGTCTTGACACCAAATGGGAGCCTAGCGAAAACCCAGCTCTGGTGGTCGAACAGAAATCCAGTCAGCAACTGTGATTTCTCCTCCAGTTCGATATGGTAATAAGAGCTCGAGAGATCAACTGACGAATAAATCTGTTTTCCTCGAAAACGCTTCAAAACGTCCTTAATTATCGGCGCTTTGTCATGCTCCGGTATAAGGCGTGCATTCAAGGTGCGACTGTCGAGACACACCCTCACAGATCCATTGGGTTTCGCCACTGCAAGTATCGCGTTTAAATACGGTGTAGGTGTCTTTCTGATTATACCTGCTTTCGCCATTTCACCAATAATTTTCCTAACCTCCGGATAGTGTTTCTCTGGAACGGGGTAAAGTTTGCTTTTAAATGGTGACCAGTCGTCCACCTGCATGGCGTAGCGGAAATTTAGAATTTTCCCTGGCATTGTGTCGAACGTTGATGCCTGCTCTCTCAAAATATTTTCTAGGCGTGCCTTGCCTTCGCTGTCCAACCTGGCCTCGCTCAGTTTTCCTGTAATAGCTTCTCAAATGTTTCTTCGGCTCCGTCAACTTCCACGGCCGTATTCCAGATCTCTCTCAGTGTAGGTTCCCTAACGTGCATGGGTTGCGGGTTCGAATGTCCCTCCTGCGTTTCATTCTCGGCCTCCTCTGGTATTGTTTCTAGCATCCACATATCTGCCTCGCGCTCCAAGTACACCTCGTTCATGTGTAAATTTACGTTGCTTAACCCTTCCACGTTCTTGAACGTAACTGTGTTCTCATGCAGGTCTATCACTGCCTGGTGGTCGCATATGAAATCCGCACCAAGGATTATGTTGAAATTTATGTTGGCCATAACCATGAAGTTTTGTGATAGAATATGGCCCATTATATCCAAATCTAGATGTACTTGGTATTTGCATACTGCTGACTTCTCCGGAATAACTCCTCTGATTTTTATCTGTGGGACAGGTAATGTGGGTATTTTGTTCTGCTTGTTTAGCATCTTAACTAAAGCTTCGGATGCCAGGCACAGTTGTGACCCAGTATCCACGAGAGACCGGACCCTGACTCCACCGATTCTTGCTATGATAATAGGTAACTTGCGTAATCCCTGCTGTTTTGGTTGACTGAGCTCATTTAAAAAGTCGTCTGATGTAGCGACCCATTCCTGTATGTGTGCGACTAACCAGTTATTTCCCTCTTGCTCCTTTCTGAGACTGTCTTCTTGGTCTACCACCGAGTTTTTTTTTTTTTGTGCACGGCACCCTGCTGTCCGGTACCATTGTGCTCCTCTCTCTCCTGCATTACCAGCTCGCTTTCTGCCCCCTGTATATCTGGGTTATGCCTGTTCTCCATGGTGTGTTTCCATTTTTCTCTCTGTGCTTCCTGTTCCTGGTGCAACTCGCTTAAATATCGCTGAGTCTCCTCGTACCGACTATTCCAATCCTGTCTATAGTCTTGCGTGGGCTCCTGCCTTTCTTCTCGCCTTCCGGGCCACGGCCGCCTCCCATCTCTCTCATGTTCGTAAGGGCCGTTCCTTCTTCGCCATTCATCCCTTCTCTGTTGGTACGGCTGCCAGTTCCTTCCGCGGTGCTGTCCCCATTTTCCTCGTTCATGTCCTTGGTATCCGTTCCGCACATTATTTTCATCCCTGCGCTCGTATGCTGGCGGTCCGGTGTTCGTACCCTGACTTCGCTTGCTGGCACCAGTGTCTTGCTGTAACACAGCCGTGTTAACCTGTCCTATGGCTCGCACGTTCCGCATCTGAGGTTGCATAGAAGTGTCATCAAGCTGTCGGAGCACTTCCTCAGCTTGTACCGCGTTATTGACGTTTGCGGCCACTAGTATCTGCTGGACGCTGGCGGGTAATTGCTTGCCGATGGTCATTATCATGTCTGCTTCCCCGGGAGCGACATCAAGATCCCTCATCAATAACATCTGTTTTGTGAAATAATCCGCGTAACGTGTGGGCTGCGTAGCATGGTACTTTCTACTGTACAGCTCCATCCTGAGGCTTAGCTGTGCCGACTGCCCCCAATATTTTCTTAGGAACGCCGATTTGAACCCTTCAAAGTCCTCGAAAGTGTACCTGAAGCTCTGGTACCAGGTCAATACTTCATTCCCTAACATTTTTTCTAAAGCTCTGAGCTGTCTATTTGACGGTACTGCGTGATCGGCAAAAAATGATTCCACCTCCTTAATGAAAGATTTTGGTGTTACTGATCCATCATTTGTGTATCTCCGAGGTCTGTCCTCCTGCATTCTTATAACCTGTACGTATTGCGTGGTTAGTTTATTCTCCATTGGTGTCGATGCTTGTCCGCGAAATTGGTGGAATCCCTCTGTAGTCTCACCTACCGTAGCCTTCTCGACCGCCCCCTGGCTTGCTTCTCTTTCGCTACGTACTGTGGCTGCGGTAATCCCATCGCTTTTATTCGTTCGCATTTCCAACATGAAATCGTCATGTTCCAGAGTTCGTATCTCAGCTTTGATAATTTTCCTATCTTGCTCATCCATTCTGGCTAGGAATTGTTTCTCGACCTCTCTGATCCGTTCTTGGTTCTCTTCCATCTGTTTAAATATTTTCTGTCTATCTTCTTTCCCTTCGACTCCTATCTGCAGGCACGTCTTATTTATTTCCTCTTTCATTCTCAAGTATCTCTCTTCGTCTTTCTTCCCTCCTGCTCCGTTATTTTCTTCCAACCGATTTAGCCTCTCACCAATTAAAGCGTTACTCTCCCGCAGGTCCCCTCTTATTGCCGCCTGCTCTGCTCCTAACTCGCTCCATTTCTCTGCTGCTTGCAATTTCCCCCTTTCTACGTCTTCGTGCATGTCTCGCACGGCTTTATTTAGCTCTGCTATCTGCCCCTGAGCCATGATATTTCCCTCTTCGAGTATGTCTAGCCTGCCTTTCATCTCCTCCTGTGTCAGTTTTAGTCCTTCCGCGCTCAAATTGCATGCTAACTCTATTTGGTTTAGTTTAGCGAATGTCTTCTCCTCGCTAAGCGCGATCGCCTCTCTCAATGTTCCCTCCATGCGCTCTAATTGTATGCCCGCGTCTGCTTTAATGTCTAGCGTAAGCTTCGCGAATTGTTCCGATAATTGTCCGCTAGTGTCTGCCTTCAAATCTGCCTTTAAATGTTCATTGTTCTCGGCTATAATTTGATTTAATTGTTCGCTATTGTCTGTTTTCATGCGCTCTAATTGTTCGCTGGTGTCAGCTTTCAAGTCTGCCTTTAAATGTTCATTGTTCTCGGCTATAATTTGATTTAATTGTTCGCTATTGTCTGTTTTCATGCGCTCTAATTGTTCGCTGGTGTCAGCTTTCAAGTCTGCCTTTAATTGGGCACACATCGCTTCCATAATGGCTCGCACTTCCTCTGAAGAAGCCATCTCCTCCACCACACAAAATACACTTATCTGAGAAATAGGGGCATGCCTTAATGAGGAG
Organism: Meconema thalassinum; assembly: GCA_946902985.2. Lineage (NCBI taxonomy): Eukaryota > Metazoa > Arthropoda > Insecta > Orthoptera > Tettigoniidae > Meconema > Meconema thalassinum. The sequence goes on from OX336389.2 coordinate 165,619,374, forward strand.
ACAATCTGTTAGCGCTAAAATGAGTTCCTTTTTGTTCCATGTTCTGCCTCCCCCAATTACTTTAGTCAGCTCAATTATTTACGTTATTCTAACCCATAAGCAAATAGCTATCCAAGCTGCATATTGAGCTTCCTACGTGATGCACACTCCCTTAAAGTTTCCTTGAATAAATTCTTTCATCCTTACACTCGCGGATTTTACGTTAATTTATCCCAGACTTGCTAATAAAGATATTAACAATCTATAGGCTACCAGCCTTCCTATTTCATTTTCACTGGAGTTTGTTACTATCAAAATTCAAATCGGGCGCCCAGCTGACATGTCTCTACTTTACATTTGCAATAAAATGTCAACTGTATTTCTAATACAAACTCCATGATTTTACACCCCTTTTATTTACAATAAATCAGCCACACGCTCTTGGCGCGCCATCATAGACTAACCCTAGTCGTACGAATCATACGCAAAATCCACCACGGATGGCAGATTTTACGATGTGCACCGACTAGCTCAAACAGGCATATGACTTTCCACATGATCCAATGAATTAGGTATCAAAACAACAATGCAATCAACTGGGGACGAATGGCTAATGCACCATCACAGAACCCCTATATACCCTTCCAGGGCCTTCTAGGATGTTGAATCTTATCTCGGGCGCGGCTCGTTCGGTGGCTAATTAACACTTTACATCCTAGGAATTCGGAATTTTGGATCATGGGAACTTAAAACTATAAATCATATGCCAGGGGAACAAGGAAACAAAATTTATTCTTAGAAGACTACAAAACAGAAGAAACAATCCCTTAATAAAACGTAGAACCACAACAAAATAAACTGTGTCATCACTGTCCTTCTCTGCCATAAAGTCCACAGAGATGGTACGACCAGGGTACCTTAAATCTAATTAGTTCGGGCAAGCCTCAGCTTTCCCCTGATCAACACTGCAGGATCATGGAACTCCACAAAAAATAAAAATAAATCCAAATAAAATAAAATCCCAAAAAAAATCAAAGTGGCGCGCTCTCACCCCAGGTGAGTTCAAATGGAACAACAAAGGACTAAATTAATGCCACAAGAAATGAATCATTACGTTAATCAGATCATAACACTAATACTCCAACGGAGCATCAAATCAACTGAATTTTACAAGCTGGAACCTCATTTTAACGCTCTTATATTGGAAAAGTGAATCGTACAGACGAGACCGTTCCGTTTGGCAAACAGACCTCCCTTCACGACCTCCGTTAGAGTCGTGTACGGTCAGCATGCAGTGCGGCCACACAAACACTACATTAAGCTACAACGTGCCTATCTCATTCACATACAACAGTTCCCGTGTGAAACATTTATCAAGACAATCATTAATACCGACTAGCGGCCACCCGGAGGGTACAAATCTGATACACTAGTAACGTGGGTCCACAAAATAAAATCAAAACACAACAAACCAGAATCCCAGAATTAACAATAAAATATGTAAACAAACCAGCCATTTTAACTTTGACCAATTAACCTCGGACAGACTCAAGGCCAAGCAAAGCACCCCGTGGCGAGGAGTGGCTACCAGCTTTCACCCCCTCCATAGCTGATGTATACTGACTGAAGCATGAGCTCACAATAGCCCAATTCAACAAGCCCCGCAGAATCATCACTTAGCACGCTGCCTACGGGCGTCAGATCGACCCCAGCATCACGGCCGTGATTTTTACCTCGTGGGAATTACCCGTCCACGGAATTACCAAAAATACTTACGTGGTTCTGAACATCCACGACCTACCAATATGCATCAGTACATCCAGCCATACTCCAATTAAATTACCTCAAATCGCCGGGTTTGCCTGCCTTGTCCGTCACCAATCGAAGATTGCAACACAACCATTACCTGGTAGAACTTACCACAGTCGATCCACGAACCTGATTTACCACAAAATATTCAATATGCTCTGGTTTGCTTACGACCACTGTACAAACTCTCACCCCACCTGATCACTGAAAAATGTATCTACAGTGACAGTAGCTGATGGCCAGATTTCCCCTGAATGATAATCTCCCCAAACTACATTGAAAACCATGACCACACGATACATATTTACACGCACGTTGCAGCAACAAACACAACAACAAAACACAACTAACATTAAGAAATTGAATATGTACACAGCCATTGCACTTATGCTGATCCGTACACCCCTAACTAAATTATGCAAGATAATTTGCTGTACTTATCACTATTCCTGGGTCCCAGACTGTCTCCATCATCGCGGCGTGCCCCAAGGTTTTGGGTTTACGCCCTCATTCCTCGCATGACGAATTCCATAGTTGAAGATCCTCCCACTGTTCCAATCTCGGCATCAGCTTCCTCTTGCTTCAGGTACCTCGTGGTAACGAAGAACACAGAAATACACAATTTTTTTAATGCGACAATCAAGAAAGTAACACGCACTCACTGTTCCGGACCGATAATCCTATCATTCTCCTAAATGCTACCATCTGAACTACTCGATTCATCCAGATCGTCCACCGTAGCTCCTATCGACACAACTTATATGTTTATCTAGCGCAATGGCTAGCCTATTTCTCAGCCACTAACAAAAACTCGCACTCGTATGCTATAGTATTTAGACATGATCTCAAAAAAAAACCGCCACGCTATCTCAATTTACCATCTGACGTGAAAATTAACAGAGTCCAAATCACGAACTCGACTGACGTGGAGCGTCCGTGACAGAATCACAAAATTGACTGACTTCACTCTCCCATTTGGAGCTATTTAAGTTTTTGAGGCATAACCTGCCGTAGGAGGGGGAAATATGAGATTTATTTCCAAAAATAATAGCTCTGTCCCAAATTGACTTATATCACTGCACTCATCGCAATCTCAATGTCTCATTGGTGATATCCTTTCCAAGAATCGATCGTGGACTCCTTATCAAATAACCTCCGTAATCATCCCTCATTGTCTGCCAATTTACGCGCCAAACACGGCTTGGTGACGCTTATCCCCTCATTGGCTGACGCTGAAACGCCCCCATATCAGGCATTTTATACTGAATTAAATCAGCCTTACATCCAAATTGCATCAAATTACATTTCTGGGAGGCTGAGAGTCTCCCGCTTCCATACATGCAACTCTCATTGCTCTCCGGTCATTAATTCTTAAGTAGGTCACATTTGGGCGGCACCAAAACTTGGAGCTGTGACCTTGCCAAACTGCAATTTTCCCACACAAATTCCTGCGTTCAACGACCTGCCTGTCCTACCCTCGCTCGTCTTCTCATGGTACAATGTCCTCCCTCGGCACACCCTGGAAACCTGCTAAGTGCATTTATGACCACTCAACCCTCCTGCTATTCTTCGTACACGTCTCTGCACACATCCAATAAAAGTATTCGCCGCCTCTGTACTCTGCATCTGCTGTGCCGGTCTGCGTATAGAATTAATGTTGGAAATACAAACTTGAGACTAGATGGATATGCAATATGCCATAAGGTCTCAATATTATTATTTATTGTAATGTTGTTTTTCTTCCAAGCTCTTAAGCCTTAATAGTAATTTTCATGATTTAAAAGGTTCAACACTTGCATCCTGCGTACCAACAACGAGGCTGATAGACACTTGGAGGATGTCTCCCCTGCCTTCTTACTGAAGTGTGCAAGATCGTGCGCGCGCCGTCACCCCCTCCATGCCCCTCCGAGCTGCCTGCCGTGATCATAATAGACAGACATGTCTTTTCTTTTGCGATGTGGTGAATGTTTCGTGATCCTGTACGTACTGTGCCTTTATTTCTAGTTATATTAACTATGGAAAGTGATGAACTATTAGTTGAGATGAACAGTGTAACCTTGATTCTGTAAGATTTCTTCATAGTAGTCTAATTCACTATCATCATTAATATTTGAACAAAAGTTGAAACTAAAATCTAAAATAAATGGCACTCAGTTGGATTTGTCCCAAAAAGATGGCTAAGTTAGCCTACAAGAAAATTTCAAAGTAGTTGCCATTCGAAATATAGATGATTATGTGGTTCTCAGCACACAAGGTACCGACAGCGGTGGCTACGCTCACTAAAGCGCAGCGTTAGGTCATGAGGCCAAGCTCTCTGATGACTCGGTAGATGCGTGGGTTCAATCACCACCGTCAGCCGTCCTTGAAATGGTTTTCCGTGGTTTCCCCATTTTCCTTCTGACAGGCCACGGCCGCTTCCTTCCACATCCTTGCCCAGTTTCATCCATCTTCATCCATTCCATCTCTCGTCCCGGCACGCAGGTCGCCCACGGGCGTCGACTAGAAAGACCTGCACTCAGTCTCTCAGGAGGCCAAACGACAAAAGAAAGCACACAAAGTCACTTAATTGTTATTAGGCTACTGTTTGATGTTTGGGGGCGAAGAACCATGGACCCGTACGAAATCACAGCAATTTAAAAAAATCAGGCAAAACTCTAAAACATTCAGGGACCAAGAAACACATTAATAATGCAGAGATGTTTCACATGCTAGCAAGAAATAGAATTGAGCATTGTTTAGTGGAAACAACGAGATTAGCAGCTGTGGAACATAATGAAAATGTAACTCGAAATAGACGAATAGTGGGTCGCCTAATAGTTGGTGTGCCATCTCGGGCGGCAAGAACTTGCCTTTAGAGGGCACAGAGAAGACCACAAATCTCTTAATAAGGGCAATTATTTAGAAACCCTCGATTTGCTGGCAATAGAAGAATCATTTATGAAAGAAGGCAGCTTGAAGGCAGCTCTGTTTTTGAAGGAATGTCTCCAGACATCCAAAATGATTTAATCCAATCTGTCACTAATGCAGTAAGGGAAAGGATTGCAGAAGAGCTTTCGTCATCTGAATTTGTGGCCATTCAGGCAGATGAGACTACTGACGTGTCCTTCAAAGCTCAATTAAGTGTAATTGTGCGATATGTCTGTAACTCGAGAGTTGAGGAAATATTTGTAGGTTTCTTCGATGTATCATTAGATAAAAGTGTACAGGGTTCGGAAATACACACGTAATTTTCGATCTGGAAGGATATAAAATAGATAAGAAAATAGTCCGCCCCTTAAAACCTCAATAACTAGACATATGCTGGAGCTACTGTCATGTCGGGTAGCAACAATGGTCTTCAAGCAATTATCAGACAGCATTGTCCCATGGCATTATTTGTACATTGTTACGCTCATCAATTAAACTTTGTTCTTTTACATGGGGCCAAGAGAATATATAGTATGTAAGATTTAAGTTAAAACTTTAAACATTTTCTTTAAAATGTGTTACTGCAGGGTTTTTTTATTTTATTTGTGTCTACCCAATTATTTTCCTCACGCTACGCTACTGCTAATAAATATGATAGATGAAAGACTCCCGGAGGAAGAACTCGGTTTCCGGAAAGAATGATCACCAATGCATGCAGTGACATGTCACCAAAATGAAATACATGAAGCCCTCAAACATAAGCGAGGAAGGCTCTATACTTAAGTGTGTAAGTTATTCATAAACTACCGGTACCGTATGGTAAAGCATTCGATCTTCTGAATAGATAAAATATTATCAACAAACTGAACAAAGGGAACGAACATTACCTCACAAGAATGGTCGACAACATACTAGCATACAACTTCGTCCAAATAGACAATCAATTAGAAATATCCAAACCATTAATCCAAAGAAATGTGATCCTACAGGGCGGCCCAATGAGCCTTCTTCTATAGTAAGGTCCTTCTCTAAAAATGACGGAACCTCGCTATGTGCCCCAATAAACATGGCAAGCTAAGCCGGCTGTGACTGGCGCAGATCGCGGGCGCGCGTACCCGGTTCAGCCAGTGGTGGTGCGCATTTTCACACTTTTACCAAACATGTTCAATAAAGTGTACTTCCAGTGCTCATAGGCGATGCTGAAAATGTCCTCCCTCTCTTGTAACACACACCTGACATCTTCTGATGAAAGAATGTCTATCAACTCTTTTAATATTTACGGAGCCTGTTTCCTTGAATCGTTTAGCGAGCCTCCTAATTGTTCTGGCATTAGGCACAGGTCTTCCTGGATACTTGATTCAAAATTTTCGTCTCGTTTCAGAACAAGATTTTCTGCTTTTCGTATGCGAATTATGGATATACACACGTTCGTGCAATGTGAATTGGTGTCTAGGCATGACCAACAATAACAGTAATCACAATACTCACTAATCGTGCTTTGCAGATACACGTCCATATGAATGACAAAACACGTGTGAACTAGCGATATGAGTCAGCGGAGCGCGTCTACCACCGGCTGAACAGCGTACGCGCGCCCAAGATCTGCGCCAGTCACAGCCGGCTTAGCTTGCCGTGTTTATCGGGGCGCACATAGATAATGACCCTGTAGTAGGGACAAGCCGGGCGACGTGCAACACTACTGAGGAGCGGTAACTCTACTAAGATAAGTATACATTACAAACAGACATTCTAGTGCATGCTATTTTTGTTAATTTTATTTTATTTATTTATTTATTTATTGTGTTATTCTAAAAACTAAATTGTATACACGTGTATATATACCATTACTCACGTAATTCACAAAACCTTTAAGAGAAAACAAACCAAACGTATACAGTAACGAGATTCGAGTTGCGAATCGTGTTATGAACACCAACGACGAGCTACAATAGTAGTTTAAATATATTAGTGCAAAATTTAAGCCTCAACACATTGATCTGGAACTGATGACGGTCGTTTGAAGGTCGAAACGCGTAAACCTAAATTGGCCCATTATAATAGTGATAATTAAGGCCCGGAAGTTCATCCACTATTAAATCAATTAATATGCATGCAAAAATGCACTAATTATTGGTCAAATATGCATCACGTTTCAAAAAATATGCACTATGAAGTAACTGCGGCAATTACGATCACTCCGTATTCTGTAGCGTTTCTATTTTGAATATAAAGAAAATGTGAACAGACGGACATATAAAACACTTTTTTTTTAATATCTCAACTAAGAAACAGTTCTAAATTGTAGGAAATGTTATTTTTTGGAACTTCTAGCGGTGTTGACAATCAATAATAATTTTATTATGTTAAATCAAGTATAACTGATATACAATTTTAATAGCCACTGAATTTTTAATAATGAAAATAATTTTACATAGTGAATGCAGAATAAAATAAAAATACTTAATATTAACTTGCAAAAAGGACTGAAACATATTTGGTATTAAAATAATTTCAGTATTATTCTGTGATAGACTCTCGGATTCCGGATTGAAATATACGACTTTAAGAACATTAAGTAACAAAAAAAGTTACAGTCAGTCTGACAGACTCGACTTTATATCATTTCAAATGACGCATGCTACAAATGCTACACATGTTAGAAAGGCATGAGGGCTCTTTCAACAGACTCCATTACCCATTAACTTAGGCTTCCCTCGCGGGGAACGGAGAGCGGGAGGTGCACTCTGCTGCATGACGTCACGTGCTCTCCGTCTCCGTATCGCATAACGCCATAGCCCAGGAGTAAACTCAGATTCGGTGCATATGCACTGAACAACATGATGACGTCATACGCTCAAGTGCAATCTTAGTACATTTCCTCTCCGAAACCGTAACGCAAAACGGTAGACCAAAGCATAACGATGAAATCGACAAGATCATATGAAATTATAAAAGCACTTAAAATGACAGAAAATTAGAATATACGCCCTTCTGAAGAAGAAATATGCACTTAACAGGCAAAGGAGAAAAATATGATGCATTGTGCTAAAATAACCAAAATAAGCACAAATATGATTTTGCATGAACTTCTGATCCTTAGTGATCTGATAATTAATACACGTAATTTTTCCAAGAGTGCATTTACATATTTTATACTTTGTACCCCGCCCAGTCATTGGACAAATTCGTGTTGACCGACTGAAGAGCTACAAATGACAGTACGGTAATAGCTGACGTAAAACTTATTTTAACACACAGTTTATATTGAAGGCTGTGTAGTTTTGTGTCCTCCAGACAGGGATCAGTATTATTTTAACACTTACCTAATACAGTTCTCCAAGTCAGCCCATTCTCACGATAGACCCCAACCCAGACGGTGATGTGGGACCAAGACTCCCCCACACGCCGCAACATGTCTGACAGCATATCGAACTCCTCTTTGGTCTCAATAACAGCCAGGTGGGCATTTTCCTCTTCACACGCTCGCTTGGCGCTCGCCCATGATCTAGCCTTCTCGTGCACTTTATAAGCGCCAATCCCTGGCACTAGCAGGCAATAGTCAATTCGGCGTGGACGTCTCCTCACACCTGAAAATACATCGCTTGTTCACATAATGTCAAGACATGGCCCGCATGACTGCAGAACAGCAGCACGGTCAGGTATGGATTGGAGCAGCGATTGCCTACTGAGGTTCCGCAAAGCCCTGGGGTACCGCGAACACTTCCTAGGGGTGCTGTCAGATGTGAATAAAATACCGTATACAGTATATAACTTATTTAGTAGGCTACTACTAGGAATTTAATAATTACTGCCCGAGTAACAACTAAATGCTAGGCCTATGTAACAATTCCATTGTTGTTATTTCATTTTAGGATCTTGGGGCATCTTAGTCTTCAGCCCCGTATGGACAATTAATTTTTATAAAGTCACGTTTTATTTTGTCCAATGCGCCATCCTAATTCGGCCATTATTTGCAGGCCAAATAGCTGGGCAGCGGTCGCTTGGTAGGCCTAGGCCCTTCAAGGGCTGTAGTGCCAGGGGTTATTAACTACCGGTATAACTAGAAAGCTCACAACAACAAAGGCTCGGCTCAAGACTTTATAACTGTCAAAAGCTGAGTACAATGCGTATCAAATTAAACCAATCTAAATCCTTAAGAAAGAGTGAAAGGGGCACCAGACTCTTGACCTGATTGCCTAGCAATCAATTACTGAATGAGAATAGGCTGTCATGACTAAGCATACTATAACGATGGCAAAACGTCGGCAACGAAGCAACCCAGGACGTGGCAAAACAACCCTAGATATTTTTGGGCCGATAACCTAGGTGTTAACCCCCTTAAAACAACAACAATTACTCGTATTATCATCATCATCATCATCATCAACAACAACTCGAAATACTACAACTAGGTCCAACAGCATTAGCTTCGTCCGCGAAAGTTTGCGAAACAAACTGTGGTGTTACTTTAAAGAAACCTGGCTCGGAAACATTGCTGGAGAAACGTTTAAGTAACCTACTCAAAGGAAAACGAAAATAAAAGAAAAAAACGGAGCAGGAACGTCTTCTTCCAAATCAAAAACTGATGCAGAGAGAAAAGAAATCAAGAGAAATTTGATGATACTGTAGCTTGACGAATTATTTCATCCACAAAGTGACCTGCGGGCTGTTGATAATAGGCTACATACTGTACTTCACAGTATGGTGAATAATAAACGTATCAGATTATTCACTTAAAATTCTAATTTGGCGATCTCTCTGGAGAACAATTTCGGAACAATATTCTAAACTGATTTACGAAGATAACGTTTCAAAAATTATCCCTACTTAACCGTCTCTATGTGGAAAACGAGTAATTGCATGAATAGCTTGTTGCTGTTGTTGATGATAATTCATTTAGGGGTTTTGCGTCATCGTGACAATGTAGTCCCGTGTACTTGGGTGTGTATGTGGAATCTGTCTGATAACCTGTGTCATTTTGATACCTGTACAAGTGTGTGTATTTGTAACAGGAACTAGGATTTAAGTAGAAGGCGGCCGTGACCTTAACTCAGATACCCTCTCGGCATTCGCCTGGAATAGAAATGGGAAACCACGGACAACCACTTCTAGGATGCCTGAGATAGGAATCAACCCACCTCTTCTCAGTTCTACCTCACGAGGGTGAGTAAGCTCCATTCCATCCCTTCAGGCCAGAAATCATTTCTTGGCATAGCCGGGAATCGAACTCGGGACCCACGGCGACAGCCAAGAATGCTAGTCACAACGACACGAGGTGCACGCACGGATAGGAAACGATATGTCAGCACTGCCAAAGATTTGGGGAAGAGAAATAAAGAAGAAGCAGCTCCTTTGACACATTTTTAAATCGTTGCTGAATCATACAACACAATATGCCAGGTTTTGGTGGACGTAGCGTCCGTCAGACTACAAAGTATTCTCGAAATGGTACCCGTCAGTGTCCAGGATGTCGAAAGGCATAGGATAGTATACTGCACAGCTGCGCAGACCATTTCCATGGGTATGCCTGATATCTGTCTTGATAATCTCATGGGGGCTTGGTGGCTCAGTGGTCTAGCTGTATGCCTCTCACCAAGGCGGTCCGGGTTCGATTCCCGGTCAATGCATGTGAGATTTTCGAAGTGAAATGCCAAGTCCTGTGGTTCGGATTCCACGTAAAAAGGAGGTCCCGTGGCTCATAATCACAAGATTCACGGTCACGTAAAACTACAATCTTCCTTCCTTCCTTCCTTGATAATCTCATCGGAACCGCAGATATCCCCCTGATACTAATGGAAGCTGTAAACCATGTGAACAACGTGGCCTTTAATCTGGATATTATTCCTGAGTTTGGTAATTACCCGAAATGTAAATAGTTTGCTGCCTAGAGCGGGATAAAGTTTAAATTTAACGTCCCGGTATATTTTACTATACTTATTAATAAATCATTGACTAATGTAAGTTGAGTAATTCTTATCGTGCATCTCATGTAAGATCTTTGGTCAAGTCTGGAGCCTTGGTAATTTAAAAACAATCGCACATAAAACAAAACTTAATTACAATGTAGTCATGACATGACTGCCACTAATCCAGATAAATATTCCTAAAATCTTGTGTGTCACTGCTGCACAAGATACTTGTTTTGAGTCACCTCTACTTGGAGTAGAGTTTGCTGGTCCATTTGGTATCCATCTTTTGCAATCCTGAACAGGTAAAGGAAATTAGCATCGAACGTGAGCACAAACCCTGGCCTACTGCTCCCCATCTCTAATTTTATGGATAGGTTTTGTTGGTTTACTGCTTTATGAAGAATATTTCCATGTACTAAACTGAAAATTCGTTCATAATTACAGGTAATTATTAGCGGTTGACCTTTAGTTATCCTGGGCACAGAAGACTCGATAGTGTTGTTTTCAGCAGTGTCGTTAGTAGTTGTGACAAGCGAGACGTTGAGGGATACGATCTGCCTGTCCTCACACTCCTCGGTCCAATGTTCCACAAGCAGCCCCCCGTCATCACCAATAGGAACATTGCCGCGCAGGTCCACCTGAAACATACAATCGGCCCTCGGTTCCACAAACAAGCTTGCTCTTTCCTCTCGGGGAAGTTCTTTTAAGTCCCAGAGTTCATTTTGTCACTGTGACATTTAACTCTACTTGCTTCCCCATCTCTGACCTCCTTTTATCAATCCTGAAACAGGTACGGAATTCCCCAACATATTGTTAAGAATAAGTCGCAAGTTAAACATTAAAAAAGAAACGCATTTCTGTCTCACATACGAATTAACAACAACAACCACCCCTAACCAATTCGATCAATTATGTATTTAAATTGTCCCATAAAGCCACGTACATTAGTATTATTAAAGTCCTCTCCCTAGTGTAGCTGCTAGCATTCTTCGCTGTCGCCCCGGAGGTCCGGGTTCGAGGCAAAGGTGAGAAGAGGTGGGTTCGATTACCATCTCAGCCATCCTGGAAGAGATTTTCCGTGGTTTCCCACTTCTACTCAAGGTGAATGCCAGGTTGGCACGTAACTTAGACCACGGTCGCTTCCTTCCCAATCCCCACCTGAATTATACGGGCCTAAATGACCACGATGTCCAGACCCCTCAAGTGAAACAACAACCTCTTACCTAGGAGGTCACGGGTTCTGATCCCCATTTTCAAGGTGAAATGTCGCAAACAGTGGTTCGGATTCCACGTAAAAAAGAGGTTATGGGGCTCATGATCACATGATTAATGGTCACGAAAAACTGTAAGCTTCCTTCCTTCCCTTCTTCCTTGCTTCCTTCCTTCCTTTTAGCCTATTTTCATTTTATGAAAAAATAGGCTTATGAGATCACCTTTTGTCCGTGTGTGTATCCCTCCTAATAGCTTCTAAACTGCTGGAGCGATTTCAATTAAACTCGGTAAGGTAATGATACTATTTTGGACGACCACGACCATGCCCTTCAAATTTTAAAACGTCTCACCAATCCAACATGGTGGCCGTGCGAAATATTTCACCGTCATTATTCAAACGTTCACTTCGATCGCATGATTAGGACACAAGAAATAAAAACTCCATTTTAAAATGTCACACTGCCGCCATCTTGGGGTTATAAAACAATTGAATTTAATTAGATGGCAGTAGATTTTGTGTGAACAGTTACCATACCAAGTTTCACTGCGCTCGGATAATGAAATCGCGAGTCAATTCCATTTAAATGTTTTTACTTCACTTTGCCGCCATGTTGGTATTGTGCTCACCAGGTTATTGAAAGTCCAATAGATGAACTTATATTAATAGCCTCAATCAGCATACAAAATGTCAGTTTGATTGCTGCAATAGATTCGTAGATATTGAGAACCGTCTAAATATTTCGGATGGTCGCCAGATGTAGGCCATGCAGTTATGTAACATTAGATGAAAATTATTGCGTAGGTTCATTATAAAAACTTTCACTACGATAGCATGATTAGGACACAAGAAATAAAAACTTAATTTTAAAATTTCGCACAGCCTCCATCTTGAGATTATGTAAACAATTTAACTAAATTAGATGTCAGTAGATTAGAATTTGTATAAATATTTACCGCTTTAAGTTTCACCGAGCTCGGGTGGTTAAATCGCGTGAAATATCCATTAAAATGTTTCAACTTCGCTTGGCCACCATGTTCGTTTTGTACTTAACAGGTTTTATAAATGAAGGGTAATACTCCTAAATGTTTAATAAAGTCGCATCGGTAAACTTGTTGTAGTGCCCTTTATCACTGTACAAAAGTTCAGGTGATATCTGTTACCAATGCGGAGATATAGAATGCCAGTGAAATATTTCGCGTGGCCCGCATGCTGAATTGGTGAAACGCATCAAAATTTGAAAGGCACGGTCGAGGTCGGACGAGGTAGTAGTATGTGCTTACCGAGTTTCCTTGAAATCGCTCCGGCCGTTTATATTTCATTATAGGGGGGGGGGGGGGGGGTGATCTCATAAGCCTACTATTTTTCATAAATGAAAATAGGCTAAAATATAAAAACTCTGGCAGTAATAGATGAGGACCTAATGCCCCCCCCCCCCCAAACTAAAATCCTGGCTACGCTACTGTTTCGAGCACTACATTGATGATCACTCACACTTAAAACCTCACCATTTCCACTTTTTAGATTGGCTCGACATCTTGTTGACCTCTCTTTTGAGCATCGCCAAAATATTACTCCTTTTACATTCTGACGATTATAGTTATACGAGTAGCCTTTAGCGAGTACACGTTGATTACCTTGGTTAGTTGTAGTAAGTTCCATAGTAGCAACTAACCTGTTAGTATGATTTGATCACTACAAAGGTTATCACTGTTCTGGTAATAGAATGATTTAGCGTTGGCTTTTATATTTAATATGTACAGTTTAAAGTGATAGAAAAGTGGTAGCAAAGTGGTAGCAAAGTAGAAAAGTGGTAGCAAAGTGGTAGCAAAGTAGAAAATTGGTAGCAAAGTAGAAAAGTGGTAGCAAAGTGGTGGCAAAGTGGTAGAAAATATGATATGTATTGTTATTAAATAGTTTAAGCGGTTACGTGGATCCATTACACAATAATTTTGGCACGACGAAGCTCATTTTCTATATCCAATAGTTCTTCCTCATATTCAGTGTGACCAGCCTGTTTACAGGCATGCAAGTACTGAAGCCGGTGGATTAGCTTACTGGGATTGTTTCAGTATACAAATTTAACAAATGATTTTTAGGTGTAAACAGAGCATGACCATTATCATCATCATTATCATCATCATGATTATCATCACCAATATAATGATCATCTTTTTCATCATCACTATTACTATCTAATCCTTTTTGTTCCTCTTGCAATGCCTTTGGTAGTGTTAGGGGTTTCTTAGACGTTAACGACTGTCCTAACATGTCTTTTTCATGAGATAACAATGCACTATCTTCAGCCACAGTATTTTTTCTTGGACTTGCTTTTTTACCTTGGTTAGAACATTTTGACCATTTAAATGAGTATTATTTTGAGATTTACACTGATGTTTTTTTGAAATAAGTATGTTGGAGCCATTTGTTTTAATCATCCCTCGACACTTTTTAGATCGTTGTTTCGAACAACACCAAATAACAGTTCCATTTTTATTAGTTCTTTTTGCAATATATGTATATCCTTTATAGTAAGAACATGGCTTACCATAGCTAGTCGTTGATACTTCCATGTCAACTGTTAAGCATAAACTAATCTCTAGTAAAGTTAACTCAGTAATAAAAATGATAGTGTGTAGTATGTGTAGTTTAAAGTAAGAGCAAAAGAGAAAGAGAAAGATCAAACCTTTTTCACAATCAATGGAAAGGGAGCCCCTCGGCCTAAGGCATACAGGGGGCCTGGGCTGTAACTGTGTGCACCTGGGCAACTCCTGCGCTTGCTCTCTCACTCTGTGCCACTCCTGAGTAGAAAAACAGAAATATTTTTCCACTTTCCTGATCCATTATTTGTTCTCATCCTGGTCCTTTCTTCTTGGTTTCTGTAATAGCTAAAACCTCTATTTTTGATTTCTGGAGTTCCTTTGCCAGCTCTATTTCTTTCCCCTGTATACCCCTCACGTTCCAAGTTCCTATTCTCATTATCCCTTTCCCTCGCATAGTCGTCAACGATTTAATCAGGCCGGTTTCTCCTTTTGATTTCTTTTAACTTTGGATTTTCGGGCTAGTGAGTTGTTGGCCCACTGCGCCCTAGTCCAGTGGAGGGGCTGACAAGAGAGTGTAAGTAGACAAGCTATAACTGGCCCCCTGCAGGGAGATCTTTTGCTAATTGGCAATCCTAATCTCTTGGCAGACTTTTGTCTCAATCACCTGGTTGTATTCCCAGTACTGAGGCCCGTACTGTAGGCCTACTTGGAAAATCCCCTCACGTCACAATCCGAATTTCTACCCTGTTATTTCAGCTCTTTCAAGCAGTGCAGGTACGGAAAATGATGTCTGGCCATGCTGAGAGTGTTAGTACATTGCCATTGCATTTACTGTACGGTATTTAACATTTCGTTGTAGGTACTAAATTTGTTCGAGCCGTTTCTGGATTTATTTTGGGGGGGGGGGCGGCCCCTCTGCCCCCCCCCCCCTGGCTACGCCACTGCCTGAAAGATAGAGACTTTCGGATCGTCAACTCTTGGCTGACACGTCCAGGTCGTGGGGGGGCGGGCAACACTGAAATACAGTGGCTAAGTGCAGTCAGTGACCCAGATGGGGGGGTATATCCCCGAGCTAGCAGGTCTCGAACACCAGAGACAAGTGTACGGGATTGTCCACATGGGAGAAGGGAGAAAACCCTGTAAAAATCTAGTAAGTCCAGGCACTATGAGGAGGCAGCCCCTCCACTGGACTAGGGCGCAGTGGGCCAACAACTCACTAGCCCGAAAATCCAAAGTTAAAAGAAATCAAAAGGAGAAACCGGCCTGATTAAATCGTTGACGACTATGCGAGGAAAAGGGATAATGAGAATAGGAACTTGGAACGTGAGGGGTATACAGGGGAAAGAAATAGAGCTGGCAACGGAACTCCAGAAATCAAAAGTAGAGGTTTTAGCTATTACAGAAACCAAGAAGAAAGGACCAGGATGAGAACAAATAATGGATCAGGAAAGTGGAAAAATATTTCTGTTTTTCTACTCAGGAGTGGCACAGAGTGAGAGAGCAAGCGCAGGAGTCGGAATATTCGTGCCGGAAGGATATAAGCAATATATCAAGCATTGGCAATACACTAGTGAGAGGATCTTACAACTGACGATCGTCAATTCGGATTGTGACGTGAGGGGATTTTCCAAGTAGGCCTACAGTACGGGCCTCAGTACTGGGAATACAACCAGGTGATTGAGACAAAAGTCTGCCAAGAGATTAGGATTGCCAATTAGCAAAAGATCTCCCTGCAGGGGGCCAGTTATAGCTTGTCTACTTACACTCTCTTGTCAGCTCTTAATTACCATTTCCTAGAAATATCAGTGTTCAATAATGGCTACAATTCTGACGCTGCGTGGTTGATTGTCGCCATTGTCGGGATTTACGGCGGTTTTGTGTCTCTGCGAGAGGCGATATACAGTCTGTTAGTGGTAGTGTTGAGGAAGAGTCGCAAGTTCTTCGATAGTTGCTCTTTTCTTTCTGTCACATTAGCGAGTGTTTAAAAATGGACCGCTTTGTCATAAAGAAGCCAAAACTGGATAAATCTTTGGTAAGTTAATGCAAGTTTTTATTGTTATGTGTAGTTTTTCATTATATAGGTACAGCTTTTACAAATAATTTTCTCTGCACGAGAAAGACGCATTGCTCACTGATAGAATGTAAAGTTATTAGATTTGTTTTAAAAGGTTCGTATTAAATTATGATTATTATGTAAAGTGTATTAGAGCTTCCGTGGCTTAGGCGGAAGCACGCCGGCCTCTCACCGCTGGGTCCGTGGTTCAAATTCCGGTCACTTCATGTCAGATTTGTACTGGACAAAGCGGAGGCAGACAGGTTTTTCTCCGGGTGCTCCGGTTTTCCCGGTCACAATTTCATTCCAGCAACACTCTCCACTATCATTTCATTTCATCTGTCATTCATTTAATCATTGCTCCAGGGGGGTGCGACAGGCTTCGGCAGCCGGCACAGATCATATCCTCGCCGCAAGATGGGGGGCTTCATTCATCCATTCCCTGATCCGGTCGGTCGACTGCGGGTCGACTGGAAGCAGGGCTTGGAGTGTCTGCTGTCACATAATGCAGTTAAGAAAGATTTTGGTGACATTGGGAATGCGATTGAATTTTACAAAAGTGATCTTCAAACCACAAACAAAGACATTCTGGAGGCAGGGTGGCGTTTGTGGAAGCTGAACTGCAGAATCTCAACAGAAAGTCAACCAAAGACTGTGATTGAAGTTCTCAAAAAAATCGACAAGACCTCCTTTCCAAACATTGCTACACTCCTTACAATCCTGGCTGTTATTCCAGTAACTACAGCCTCTGTAGAGAGATGCTTCTCCACGCTGAAGAGGCTAAAGACATACTTGAGAAGTAAAACTGCTGAGGAAAGGCTGACGGCTCTTGCACTCATGGCAGTTCATAGAGACATCATTGTGGATATTGGTGAGATTGTCAAACATTATGGACATAGTGCTCTTTCTTAAGGGTACAGTAAACTGCCCTTTCTTTAACCTTTATAGGGCAAAACTATGTGTTATTTTTATGTGTTTTTACATTTTAATTTATTTTAATTATTATAATTATTAATAATGTTATTTTTTGTTTCTCTAATTTTCATGTTTATATATTAATTTTTAATTTTCAATTTATGTTCTTATAGATTCAATATTGATATTTTTATTGAATTAATTAATTAACTAATTTCGAATTGATTTTTACAATTATTTTCATAATTCTTTTATAGTTATGTTTATTATTTTAATTGTTATATTTCTTTTATAATTGTAATTTTATTTTTATGATTTTCATTTCTATATTTATATTTTATTTTTTCACTTCAATTGTTTATGTTTTTAGTTTTAATTTGTTTTAAATTTTATCCAACACATTACGTCAAGTAGATACGTAACTTATATAATATTTGCTTTTTAGAAATACTAGCACTTCAACATGAAAATTCTCCGAAATTTGGCTTAAAGATTGAAAGCATAAACTGTCCTTATGAGAGGTGGCTAATATAGAGACCACTATCCCATAAAGGGTTAACAATTTACTGACTGGTACCTATATGCATATTTCCTCACTATATTATTAGTATAAGATGTCAACTTGCCCATAGCTTGTCAATGTCACATAAGCTAAACATTATTAAAGTTAACAATATTATACTGCCATCCTATATTCTAGACAAGAATATTAGACTACAATAGTTCCAAGATTAAACTAACAGTTCACTCTTGCATTGATTTAACTTATAATCAGAACAAATATATGAACTTCTGCAGTAATAGATGAGGACCTAATTCCCCCCGCCCACAAACTAAAATCCTGGCTACGCTACTGCTTTCAGGATATGATCTTTATTGCGGCATATGGACCCAATGAGGATAACACTAAGGAAGTGAAGGAGGTCTTCTATGAAGAACTGCAGAAGTCCATAGATGATGCAAAAGGAAGAGTGTTCGTACTGGGTGACCATAACGGCCGAGTTGGCAACAGAGTAGAAGTATGGGAAGAGGTGATGGGAAGACATGGTGAAGAGACACAAAATGATAATGGAAGGAGGATTTTAGACCTATGCAACAGCAATGAGATGGTTGTCTCCAATACCATATTTCAACACAAGAGGATTCATATATATACCAGAGAAGAGCCAAACCGACAAGAGAAGTCTATAATAGACTATGTGCTTGTAGAGAAGGAGATGATGAGGAATGTGCTGGATGCCAGGGTACACAGGGGGGTTCGAGATTGGTAGCGATCACTACCTGCTGGTTATGAAGATGGCAGTTCCACCGAAGCCGAAACAACAGCAGGGGAGGAAGAAACCTAAGAAGAAGATAAAGGGGTGCAGACTCGAGGAGGAGGAAGATGTGAGAGCAGCATATCAGGAGAAGATATCTGATAGATTACAGGGGATAGAAACAGAGGAATTGGAATTGGAAGAGTCATGGGGCTTGTTTAAGCAAACAATTCTGAGGGCGGCAGAAGAAACCTGTGGAGTGTCAAAGGCTGGAGTACAACAGAAGAGGACGGCATGGTGGACTGAGGAGGTGCAAGTCGAGGTGAAGAAGAAGAAGAAGAAGAAGAAGAAGAAACAGCTTTAGCAGAAGTATCTTGCAACTAGGTTACAGGGGGATTATGATCTTTACAAAAACCAGAGGCAACAAGCTAAAAATGCAGTTAAAGAAGCAAGAAAAACGACATGGGACAATTTTGGTAAAGAGATGGAAGAAAATTATAGTACAAATCAAAAACTCTTCTATAAAGTTATGAAGAATATGAGTAAGGGGAAGGAATGCCCACTCAAATTTATTAAAGACAAGCATGGAAACCTACTAAGAACAGAAAAGGATATAATGGAAAGATGGAAGGAACATTTTAAGGAACTCTTAGTAGCGGAAGGGCAAGGAACAGATCAAGAAGAACAGGAATTAAGAAGAGAGACAAATCAAGGAATAGAGATGACAATGGAGGAGGTCAAGATGGCACCAGAAAATGAAGCTGGGTAAAGCAGCCGGGTATGATCAGATCACCCCGGATATGCTGAGGTATATGGGTGAGGAGGGAGATATACTACTGTTAAACGTATTGAACCTTGCCTGGATGACAAAGAGCATCCCCAAAGATTGGGAAGTCAGCATTATCATCCCTATTTTTAAGAAAGGAGATAATAGGGAATGCGGGAATCATCGAGGGATCTCACTGCTAAGTGTACCAGGAAAGATTTATGCACGAGTGTTGGAAGACCGACTTCGGACAATTGTAGAACCCCAGCTTGATGAAGCACAGTGTGGATTTAGGCCAGAAAGGAGTACACAGGATTTTATTTTCAGTGCAAGACAGATAAGTGACAAGATGCTGGAAAAAGGAAAGGAGGTCCACATGGCCTTCATTGACTAGGAGAAGTATTTCGACAGTGTCCCACGGTACAAGATCTGGCAAGCTTTGCGACAGAAGGGAGTGGAGGACAGCCTGTTGGTAGCACTGAAGAGCATGTACAAGAAGTGTAGAAACTATATCAGAACATCAAATGCGGAGTCAGAGGAGTTCCAGACGACATCGGGATTGAGACAGGGATGCATTTTAAGTCCACTCCTGTTTATAACTCTTATGGACTCGGTCATTAAAAACTGTAATGCGAGAGTGAAGAAGTTTCATCTTGGCTATAGGAACATGCGGCCAGTTATTGTTACACATTTCGTTTTTGCAGATGACATCCTGCTGATGGGAGACACCCAAGAACACCTACAACATAACATTAACGTATGGGATGAAGAATTATCCAATAGTGGGATGAAAATCAATACTGCTAAGACACAGACAATGCTAGTGTCACGAGAAGAAACTGGGCAGCAGGTGAATATAAGAGGAATCAACCTGGAACAAACTGAAAGCTTCAAGTATTTGGGAGCAACACCACAAAGATATGGGAAAATTGAGGGTGAGATCAATAGCAGAGTGCAGGCTACCGGTAGATTGTTCAATTCAATAAAGTCAAGTTTCCGTAACAACAGAGAAGTTTCAAAGAACACAAAGCTGGCAATATTTCGGGCTGTCTATACACCAGTACTGATGTACAGCAGTGAGACCTGGTGCCTCACCGATAAGTACTGCAGCAAAGTGCAGGCAATGGAAATGCCTGAGATGTGACGGATCCGGAATCAGACCATAAGAACGGGTCTAGGAGTTGAACCACTTCAGCAAAAGGTCGAAGAGAATCAGATGAGGTGGTACGGCCACATTCAACGTATGCCGGAATCACGAATTGCCAAGATAGTATGTGAAACACGAGTGCAGGGTAACAGAACAAGAGGGAGACCAAGGAAGACGTGGGAGGAAAATGTCAGGAGGGCAGTTGAGGAGAGGGGAATAGAATGGAGGAAAGCAAAACAGCTGAGCAGAGTCAGGAAGGCTTGGCGCTCCTTTTGTAAAACCTCGACACCGATGGGTAGAAGAGGATTCGACTAAGTAAGTAAGTAATGGAAAGGGATATGTCAAACTTGTACTAGACATGGCGTCATTTTCAATACTTACTTTTTTGCAGTGGCGTATACTGGTCTGAAGATCTGGGCTACCACTAAGCTTAATATTACACAAATGATGCTTTTGAACTGCCGTGCGAAAAAAAACACCTTCCTCTCACGGCTAAATAACAAACACGGCCAGCAATACAATTTAGACAGTTTAGAACTGCCAGATAACCTATTCCACCTAGCATGTAGATGATGTGAAATGACGTGTGTACATTGGCACACAATTGCAGTTCAGGTCATATGTATAATATGAACTTTCTCACTGTATAGACGACGGCTGAAAGGAACTTCTAACAAACTCTCTATTATACAGTCATTGGCATTTAAAGCCCCCGCATGTGTTAGTTCCATAATTGTCTTACAAAATCACAACTGGCACAGTTAAAACAAAACACTACATAAAGATTCTTCAGCATACATACATTTAAATAAATCACACATCGAAAATACTACAACTTCTAAAACATATTCACATATGTGCGCGCGATAATGTATATTTATTGTATGTAGGCTAATTGTTCTTTTAAACGCTTTTAACTTCAAAGAAACCGCTGGTACTGAATTAAATTAGCCTCTGGCTGCGCGAGCCAGCGGCGTTTGGTCCAGGTATGCGGTGCGACTAATAAGCGCTCCTTAGCCTGGAGTTTAACTTGAATCGGGGTTAAAAATTGGCGGTTTCTTGCGTGGTTTCAAGTTGTTAAGCGAATATTTTTTATTTGATGTTGTGTATGCAATCATTTAAATATTTGGTAGTTTGATGTTATTTTGCGTGGTATAAATATGTTAGTACCTATTTCGCTCCGTGTTACTCAGACCATCGCCGCTCCAAGCTGTGTTTATTCTTGTTAGGCGCTGTCCAGTATGGTAAGAAACCGCTGGCCATAGCGGCAAATCACTCGCTATGAGCGATGGGCCAGCACGGAACAAGGGTGGGTGCGGAGAGATGGGGATAGCGGCGTAAGGCTGCCGCTTTCTCGGTCGGTTTCTGCTGCGTTGCCGCGTTGACTACCCACTAACCATTATTTATTTCGATAAAGAAGAATGTGCATGAAAGTCACGATTGTTTGAATGCTTTGTTGAACCAGTAATAAAGTGTTATGTATTTTTAATGTAATTTTCTTGGGCTACCGCCGGTAGCCCCGGTAGCCCTAAGAATACGCCCCTGCTTTTTTGAAATTCATCTACTTGGTTACGGTACTGTTTTTGTGGACCTGGAACTCGCCTTGAAAAAACGTTTGCAGCGTGGTGATGTAGCCTACCTATTAATGCTTTGGATCAAGCATGCAAAGAACATGACATTTCTTATCGCTATAGTCACCCTGCTTTAAGACATGTGGTGGATAAACATGTTGTTGAAAAAAGCTAAACAACGTTTGACATTCTGTGATACCACAGTGGGAGAGAGGTTGGAAGCTCTGTTTGTAATGAGTGCTATGAAAGGTTAATGATGAGTGGACATAAACATTAAAAAGGGATTGAGGAATTGACATTTCTTTGTATTCTATTTTATAAAATCCCTATTGGCTATGAAATAAAAACAAGATTTACTAGAGCATGATTTTTAATTTTTTTTAATGATTATAGTAATTTCTTGATTTTTCATTTTTTCACACATGGATATGTACAATTTTTACATTACATTTTTTACATTGTCCTTGTTCAGTTTTCCGAGAAGATGATACGTGCCGCGATCAGCTGAATATTGATGTACATCGAAAACTTGCTATTATAGCATTCATTTATTCTATTATTTAATACAGTAACGTTGTCGAAACGTTGTGTAGTATTGTTGGTTGCAATAATAGTTATTGTAACACACAGAACAATGTAATATTCTACATAGTTTCCCTTCACGAACACACAAAATTGATTTGTAAACACGGTAGATATTAACGGTAAATCGCTAGCAGTAAGTTTAAATTGTGCATTTGCCTATCTCTAACTAGGTTTGTTGATGTTAAAACATAGTTTGGACTTTCAGCAAACGTTTGAGCTCACAAAAACTATAGGTAATCGCCTTGGAAAACAAGTTCACCTATGGGTGAAAATAGGCTTGCGTAGGCCCAGTTAGGCCAAACTGCTTCTGAAATCCAATTTAAAAGCTCAACAGCTCGGCCACCTAACAAAACTTTTAGATATTTAGATTTTTCTAGGGATCTTGGGGATATCAGCTTTTCTGGTACCTACAGTAGTTTTATGTTTCTGGGATACCTGAAAGTGTTGCATTAATTCATGTCTAATTTCATTTTTGTATTTATTATACATCGTTACACGACGACATTACCTCCTTAATAACTCGGAAATTTTCCTCAACACTTCCTCGGGGTTTGATGTTAAAAATTAGTTTGGACTTGCAGCAAACGTTTTTGCTCACGAAAACTATAGGTCATCGCTTTTGAAAACAAGTTAAGCTATGGGTGAAAATACTGTAGCCTACGCTTGCGTACTTACACCAAACTGTTTCTGAAACCCAATTTAAAAGCTCGTCAGCTCGGCCCCTTAGCATAACTTTTATATATTTAGTTTTTCTAGGGATCTTGGGGATATCAGCTTATCTGGTACCTTTTTTTTTAGTTTCTGGGATACCAGGAAGTGTTGCATTAATGCATGTCTATTTTCATTTTTGTATTTACTATACATCATTACACCATGACATTACCTCCTTAATATCTTGGAAATTTTCGTCACCACTTCCTCGGGGTTTATGTTAAAAGTTAGTTTGGTCATTCGGGAAACGTTTGAGTTCACAAAAACTATAGGTCATCGCTTTAGAAAACGGGTTAATCTACGGTTGAAAAAAATGCTTGCTTACACCGTTCTTCTCCTAGGCCGCAATTTCAAATCTCGCCAACTCGGTCACTCGAAAATTTAGAATATTTTACACTCTTATAGCGATCTTGTGAGTATCAGCTTCACTGGTACTAAGTTTCATGTTTCTAGGATGTCTAGAAATCCCTCATTGATTCATGTTTATTTACGGAATTTACCTACACATCGCTCCTCCTCGGCCATGGTAACATACTCAAGCTTATAAATTTGGCCAGTCATAGCGCGGCGGTGCATTTCTCACCCCAAAGCACGGAGCCAATAGTTCTCTCAGTTTCCTCATTAAGGACCGGCTCACTGGGCGGCCATGTTTACATTCCATGTCTGCGTGGCGCCAGGGCTTTTCGAGCTCGAGGCACAACGTTGTTCACTCTCCACCATAGCCACTGAGAGCAAGCAGCGAGACTGGACAGAACTGCGTGCAACTATGCACACTGGAGACCTGAAAAGCGAGCCGGCAGCCAGGTCCGTACACTGGACTTCACGTGGTGTGACAGAGCAAGCATGCTATTGGTCAGGAGCGAACAATGGTTACTGTCGGCGCGTGCTACTGCCTAACGTTTGGGTCGCTGATCGCTAACGAGGAAAGTGAGAGACCTGTACCTCATACACCCCTCAATTAGTTTTCAACCCAGATCCAACAAATTCTCGGAACGGCCCTGAGCTACAGCGTTGCCAATTTGAACCTTCCGCCATCTTACTCGAGTGGAAGCTTACCTGAAGGAAGCGGTGACCAGTCTTGTTGAGTGCACTGCTTGCAGACAGACGGACAGCAGACGTAGTCCGTGATGAGCAGGTGTCAGTGAAGTTCGATGGAACCGAGGGTATCAGTGCCAAGAAACAGATGATGAGATGATGTGTCTCCATCATACTGTTATGAACAGACACTGTGAACACTTCTTGTGTTAGCGAAAGAAGATAAACTGGTGATAACGCAGGTCAACTACTTAATTGTATATAGAACGCCAGTTATCTTATTCTATTAATGGCGTAACAACAGTCCAAATTCCGTGTGTTTTTATGTCGTTCGTACGTTGTTCATTTTCTCAATATACCAACATCAGACAAGAGTAGACTATATAGACTAAGTATCAGTGGCGTGGCGTGGAATTTTTTCGAGGGTAAGCTGTGAAGAAGACTCAAAATATAGGCTTAAACCATAAAGCAACTTCAGCACCCGGTTCCAGCTATGCCCTTGTCAATGTTGAGGTTGATATCTGAAGTAGCAACAATTACTCTACACACATAATCATTAGTCTTTCACATTTAAAAAAATAACAAGAAGTTCCGTGCAGAACTATACAGCCTACTTTTCATGCCAATGATTATTCTACAGTATATGAACCTATCTAGAATAATGACGAAATTAAGTTGGTAATATCGAAATATCTAATTAGTTCAAAATATACCTGGTATAATATAGCCTAATAGAGCACTACAGTTGGCAGCCTGGTGACTGAATATATTCTTAGTTCCATCTCTTAAGGTACAGAATATAAAATTTGGTTGAAGTCCAATGGACGTTACATGCAGTTAGACACTGGATCTATCAGCACGCGTAAAAGCATGTTACTAACAATACCATGCGTGTGCTGGTCAGAAATAATCTGAAATATTATGATATCTTGTTGTGCCAATTTTGGATGAAATCCATTTGTTAGTATAGAAGTTACATGCATTTTAAAATTGGACATATCAGCAGGCATAGAATCGTGTTGGCAGCACTGCCTTGTATTAATTATTCCAAATTAATCTGGACTGGCAGGTGCTATACGTGTGCAAAGTATAGAGCTGTTGGCTTGCATACTTTCTGATATATTGATATTAGGGTAAAAAAATATAGACAGCATTTATTAACAGTTGGCAGCCCTGATTGCTCTTAACAATACTTATAGTCATATCTGTTATGCTACACATTGAACATACGAAATTTGGTTGAAATCCAACTGATAGTAGCCTATAGAAGTTACATGTATTTAAAAATTGGTACTATCAGCAGGCTTATAATCATGTTGGTAGAACTGGCGTATATATCTTACTCCAAATTAATCTAAAATGTCAGAATACACGTGTGCATAGTTTAAAGCTGTTGGCTTGCATACTTTCTGATATATTGGTATTTTGATAAAGAAAAATAGAGAGAGCAATTATTAACAGTTGGCAGCCCTGGTGGCTCTCAAGAATACGCTCAGTCATATATGTTTATGTACAGATATTACATACAAAATTTGGTTGAAATCCAATTGATAGTGTAGAAGTTATATGCATTTAAACATTGGACCTATCAGATGGCTTAAAATTATTTTGGCAACACTGTCATGGTTGGCCTTCTGGAAATTGAACTGAAATAGTATTATCCACATGTGTGCCAATTTTGGAATAGCTCTCATGCATACCTTGCATGATATCCAACATGGAGCTCAAATTTCTAGTGCGTTTTTTTCAGCAGTTGGCAGCACTGACATCATTTTCAAATATGGTCGTGAGTTATTCCGGTGCACATCTTTACTCATACTAAATTTGGTTTTGATTGCTGCAGCCGTTTGGGAGTTGATAGGGGGGGGGGGACACACACAGCCAGATAGACAGACAGACACACATTTTCCCGGATCGATCTCATAAGTCTACTTTTTCCTCATTTTTGCAAAATGTGAAAAGTAGGCTAAAAATAGAAAGAATTGTAATACAGCACAGCTCATTTTTCCCTTTTCAACTTGAGGCATGCCAATCCATGTACATTAATTGCGGAGAAAATTATTCATCAATAGGGTTGGCGGGCTTCTCTTGTCTTGTATCATTTGACGATTGAACAGTGTGGCAATTTGTGTTTTTGTTGTTCGCATTTCTTGGCCTAAGGAGCTAAACTTTTAGGTTATTACCCGTAAATTTTCTATTATGCGTGGCTCAGCGGTAACGTTCTAGCTTGCTGAGCTTAAGATAGCAGGATCGAATGCCGTCGCAGTCAGTCGGCATTTGAGGGTGCGCAAATGCGAGGGAGCCGTGTCAGTATACTTACTGGCACGTTAAAGATTCCCTTCGGGTCAAAATTCCGGCATCCCGGCGTCTCTAAAAGCCTCAGTAGTTAACAGGGACGTAAAACCAATAACATTATTATTATTATTATTATTTTCTATTAGACCATGAGACCTAAGTGAACATTAAAATAATAAACATGCTATTAGTAGACTAATAGATATTCTTATGTCATTGGATTGCATGTTCAGTTAATATTTATTTGCAAATATCACTCAAATTGTACTGATGTAGGCTTTCACGGCTTCATTAGTTTGAATGACTTAATTGGGGCGTAGGCCTATAACCTATGCAAACTAGTACTAAGGGGGGCGTGATGGCGCAGCGGTCAAGCTGTTGGCCTCTCACCAAGGAGGACCGGGTTCGATTCTCGGTCAATGCAGGTGAGATTTCGAAGTGAAATTCCATTTCCTGTGCTTCGGATTCCACGTAAAAAGGAGGTCCCGTGGCTCATGATCGCATGATTAATGGTCACGTAAAGCTTCCTTCTTTTTTAAACTAGTACTAACAATTCCGGCGTCTAGTGCATCAGTGGAAAGAATGTTTTCTACCATGAAACGTACAAAAACCTTCACCCGAAACTCAATGCATCAAGAAGGACTTTCACATCTCGCGCTTCTTTCCATTGAAAAGGTGTTATTGTGCAGCCTTCAGGGGAACACTGATTTTCACGACCATGTAATTGATGAATTCACTAAGAGGGAGAGAAGAATTGAACTTCGCTACAAATGATCCGCCAAGGTACAGTAAATAGTGGCATTAATTAATTTTGTACAAATGAGAACATGATAGACCCTACCTACCGTAATAACCAAATGAAAATCCACAGCCTGCTTCCAGTCTCCGACCGGGTCAGGAATGGAATGAATGAAGCCCCCATCTAGCGGCGAGGATATGAACTGTGCCGGCTGCCGAGGCCTGACGCACTCCTCTGGGGCAATGATTAAATGAATGACAGATGAAATGAAATGATAGTGGCGAGTGTTGCTGGAATGAAATTTTGACAGGGAAACCCGGAGTACCCGGAGGAAAACCTGTCTGCCTCCGTTTTGTCCAGCACAGATCTCACATGGAGTGACCGGGATTTGAACCACGGACCCAGCGGTGAGAGGCCGGCGTGCTGCCGCCTAAGCCACGGAGGCTTCGTAATAACCGAATATTTTTTAAAATAATGTGATAGGTCTTTAAAATATTATTGAAATTATACGGATGTACATACATTTAAAATTATGTATCCTTTACACCTACTCTTTGAATATAATTTGAATGATAATCTGAGCAACTTTTCGGGTTGATGGGTCACTCTGAAGATTCCAACGCACTGTACACTCCAACACAATAATATCAACAGTAGTTACAACCAACAAAAGTCAACAACCCCTGGCACTATCCAGCCCATGACGGGCTAAGGCCGACCAAACGACCGCTGCCCAGCCATTTGGCCTGCAGATATTGGGGTGACGCGTGATCAGCGCGTCGGGTCCCCTCGGCCGTTAATCTTGGTATTCGTGATCGGGGCGCTGTCTCACTGTCAGACAGCTACTCAATTGTCCTCACGAGGCTGAGTGCACCCCGTTCCAACCCTCACGTCAGTTTTAAAATCCCTGACTGAGCCGGGGATCGAACCCGGGGCCTCCGGGCGAGAGGCAGGCACACTACCCCAACACCACGGGGCCGGCTCAACAGTAGTTACGGTATACTAAATTTTTTGCCGATAAACTAAATTTTGCTAATTGCACTCAAAAACATAGAGTTGTGAGTTAACCGGACGAAGAAGAATTTTAACTACCGCGCCCAGCAAAGGTCGGGTCTGATGGTCAAATGGTGGGTTGGCAAGGAGTGGGTGGGGACTGGAGAGGCGCGCCAAATAATTTTAAGCAGTGCTGGTGTCCAGGCTCGCTAGGGTAAGCCACCCGAATCGAAGCAGACCTTGCTACCCGCTTTCACTTGCCTCGACGACAGCCCTGTGGCTATGGAACGCCACACCCCCTGTTTTAGCCAATCAAGGACGACCTGGCGTTGTTGGTGTACCACTCCATCGGCCATAGCAGTGTTCCGGGCCAGAAGGCTCCTGGAGGTAAACAAGCCGTTGTCATAGCGACCAGCCGCACTCTTTCTTCTTTCTCTCCAAAGTAGTACTGGCTGATCGTGGAGAACTGCGGTAGAGAACGAGGAACGTCATTCAAAGTGGCGTTTTTGCAGATGCTTGCGCGTTAGAAAGTGATATTATATACTTTATTCTTATGAGAATATGCTAGGTAAGCGGTGCTTACCCCGTGGTATTGGAGAAAACGCCACTAAGTATACATGGTTAGCGATGTTGGCTACCACCCCTAAGGCCCCAGTTCCATTCCTGATTTTTCCAAGAAATTTAATTCTGATCTTACGGCTGGAACGGGGTCCATTCAGCCCCGTGAGGATAACTAAATCGATACCAACATCAGCTATCCTAGAAGGGGTTTTGCGTGGTTTCCCACTTCTAGTCCAGGCAGGATTTATTTGATAGGTGAGGTGCCCTCTGATTTCAAGAAGAATGTTATCATCCCTATATTGAAGAAAGTAAAAGTGAAGATGTGAAGATTACCGTATAATCAGCAAACACTCGTGCTTCAAAGACCCTAACTAGAATAATTTACAAGAGGATGGAAAGACAGGAACAGAGTTTCGTGAAGACCAGTATGGTTTCAGAAGAAACTTAGGAATAAGGGAAGTTGTATTAGGAACAAGGGAAGTTGTATTAAGTCTCAGACTGACTTGGAAGGTAGAATAAGGAAAGAGAACGTTCATGCCATTTTGTAGACTTAGCAAGGTTTTTGATAACGTTGTTCGGAGTAAATTGTTTGACATTTTGAAAAGGATTGGAATAAAGTGCAGGAATAGGAGAGTGATCTACAATCTGCACAAACACCAAACGGCAGTTATTCGAGCTGGTATTCAGAAAGGTGTAAGGTAAGGCTGCAACATATCACCCATACTTTTCACTCTGTACATTGAACAAGCAATGAAGGAAATTAGACACATTTAAGGTAGGAGTAAAGACTCAAGGAGAAATTATTTCAACTCTGAGACCGATGACATTGTCATCCTTGCCGATTAACCTGAGGAGTTGAATGAGTTTTTAAATGGTATGGGCTCCGTCTTGAGGGAAGAATTCATGATTAAAATCAATAAATGTAAAACAAAAATAATGGAATACAGCCGAAATAAATCAGAAACCCCTATGGACGTCATATTGGCAAGTGGAAAGCTGAAGGAAGTAGGAGACTTCTGCTACTTACGAAGCAAAATAACCAGTGATGGACGAAACAAAGACGATATAAATAGTAGGTTGACTCAGGCAAGGTAAGTATTTCTACAAAGAAGGAATCTGTTGACATCGAATACGGATTTAGGTGTTGGGAAGTCATTCTTGAAAGCCTTTGTCTGGAGCGTGGCACTCTATGGAAGTGAAACTTGGACTATTGGTGCAGCAGAAAAGAGGAGAATTGAAGCGTTTGAAATGTGGTGTAACAGGAGAATGACGATCGGATGGGCAGATGAGTAACAAATTAAGAGGTATTAAAAGACGAGTGGGTGAGGAGAGATGTTTCGGGCGACTGCTAATGAAGAGAAGAGATAGGTTGATAGGGGACATTCTAAGTAGCAAACTGTTGTGGACGAAAGGGTTGAGCACAAGAACTGTAGGGGTAGACCAAGGTTAGCATACGTTACAGATTGCCTTGGATGTAGGGCGTGTGATAGCTTTGTAGAGATGAAACAATTAGCTTAGCTTAGCTCAGGTCAGGGAGGGACGGCTGCATCATACCAGTCAAAAGACTGACGACGACCTCAGCCATCCTGAAGTGGTT
The DNA here is from genome assembly GCA_946902985.2 of Meconema thalassinum. Lineage (NCBI taxonomy): Eukaryota > Metazoa > Arthropoda > Insecta > Orthoptera > Tettigoniidae > Meconema > Meconema thalassinum. The sequence goes on from OX336389.2 coordinate 165,649,955, forward strand.
TTCCATGGTTTCCCCACGACGTTCAGTAATGTCCAGGAAGGGGTTTTTAATTTCTCAGTTCTGGAACAAAGGCGAAAGTTTTGTAGAAATAGCTGTTTTTTGGAATGTGATTTTAAAAAACTGTTGATATTCGACGAACATTCAATTATTTTACGTTCAGGTAAAAGCAACACAAACTAGTTTTTCCAAAGGAAGAAGGAAAGAGACTAAACCTAACAGTTTCGGAAGGAACTAAAATAAGCATTTCCTACCTCGTTAATTCGTGCACCACGACCGCGCGGGCAGCTGCAGCAAGTCCGGAGATCGTAGGTACGAATCCCAGTGATGACAGTGGCTATCCTGACTGCAGCTTTTCCCGGGGATTTTGCACTCTCCCACCAGACAAATGCCAGGATAGTAGGCCTACCTAATTAAGTTCCTGGGCATCTGCCCCATCCCTGTCCCTAATACAGATACACACACAGTCATCACATAAATACAGGTTATCAGACAAATTCAACACACACACACAATACTACACGGGACTGATAACCAAGACGTCCCAAGCCCCTAAATTGAATTAACAGCTTTCTTTTCCTTCCTCGTCACATTTTCCATGCCGCCGGTATCACAATATTTTAACACTTGAACTTTAATACAGTTCCATATCTGACCACGTCATGAATTAGCGCCTAGCATCCTTGGCTGTTGCCCCGGAGGTCAGGGTTCGATTCCCGGCTCTGCCAAGAAATTTTAATTCTGGTGTGAGGGATGGAACGGGGTAACTCAGCCTCGTGAGGCAAAACTCAGGATGGGTCGATACCCACCTCAGCCATCCTGAAGTGATTTTCCGTTTTTATACTCCAGGTAAATGCTGGGATGGTTACTAAATCAAGGCCACGGCCGCCTCCTTCCCAATACTATAACTTACCCAATTTACAAGTACACACACTAGTAAAGCCATCACAATAACACAGGTTATCACACTAATTCCGCGCGCTCGCACACACACACATACACGGGGCTTTATGTCCACCATGTCGTGGCCCCTTAAATAAGCAACAACAACAGATGACCGTCAGTAATTTAAATTTATGAAATAAACTGGGGAGACAATGAACAATCGATTATCAACATTCTTGGAATTCCTGCGGACACCCATGACTGAATGCCAAAATACTGTAAACATTGATACATTGGATCATAAGTTATGGATTATAATGCTTGTATGATTCACATGGCCTCCTTGTTGAAATTATTTGGCTGATGACCTTGTTGTGTGGTCACCAAATGCTTCTCACATGAAGGTATATTTTTCCAAAATTTGGTAGAGATCCGATAATTTAATTTAAGCTATGAACATTTGGCTGGTCGCCATTTTCTTTTGGTTAAGATGGCGGCAATATAAAATATGACAGTAAGGTTCCCTTTGCTTCTGCTACCTCTGTGCCAAATTTGGTTCAATATGTTAGAAGTGATAGGTGGGGACAGACATACACACGGACCAAATGTCCGTGTGGATCTCTCATAAGTCTAGTAGGCTATATATTTTTATTTTTTGCAAAAATTGAAAGTAGGCTAATAAGCTAAAGGATTGCCATTTGCAGCTCTTCAGTTGGTCAACACAATTATGCCCAATAAATGGGCAGGGTACAAGATATAAATACAGGGTGGGGCAGAATGGACTCCCTGATTTGAAGGATGAATTGTGAAAGAACAAATAAAGATAATCTCAAAACGTTTTTATTTCCCAAAACTACATTCAATGCCATTTTATTCTCGTTTGGTTGTGAAAATTAGTTCATCCAGGTGACGACCTTGGCGAGCGATGCACATGTTGAGTCGTTCAAAAAAGTTCCGAAAACTCTTCTCAGCATATCTTCTGATATTCCAGCGACGACATCTGTAATTGCCTCCTTAAGGGCTTCCAAGGTCCTTGGTCGAACTTTGTAAACCTCAGCTTTGAGATAACCCCAAAGAAAAAAATCGCATGGGCTCAAATCCGGGGAGCGAGGGGGCCATGGAACATCGCCACGTAAGGAGATCAGGCGGCCGGGAAACAGTCTTTGCAGGATTTGCCGTGAACGAAGGGCGGTATGAGCCGTAGCACCGTCCTGTTGAAACCAAAAGGCTTGTGTGTCATATTGCTGACCATACTCTTCCAATTTAGGTTGAAGAAAGTTCTCTAGCATGTCACAATAACGCTCAGAGGTAACAGTAACAGTTAGACCTTGAGGTTCAAAAAAGTAAGGCCCAATTATGCCTATGGAGGACACGGCGCACCAAACTGTCACTTTGGGGCTATGAAGAGGTCTTTGGTGGAGTTGACGAGGATTTTCAGTCGCCCAGTAACGAAAATTTTGCTTATTTACTGTGCCGGAGAGGTGAAAATGCGCTTCATCGCTGGACCACAGAATAGCGTCAGGTTGCACAGAGGTTAAAATTGCATTACAAGCATCTGTACGTTTCACCCAGTCTTGTGGACTCAATTCTTGAACGACCATCATCTTGTAGGGGTGTAAATTAAGGTCAGTGTGTAAAATTCGCCTTACCGTTCTGGACGATATTCCAAGGGCAGCAGCATGTTTCCGCGCAGAGTGCAATGGAGACTGTTCAATGGACGCTCTCACTGCCACGATGTTTTCAGGTGTCCTCACACTTTTAGGTCGCCCAGCTGGTTTTTTAGGAAGTGCAGATCCTGTCGCCCGTACACTATTAATCCATTTCCTAATGGTTTTAGCATCAGGAACCTTATCATGACGAGCCAAACCAAACCGCCTACGAAAAGCCCTCTGTGTCGCCACCACACTATCATTGTTTTTAAAGAACGTTTCAATGACAAAGCCTCTATGCTCACCAGACCACTGCATGGCGACTACTGAAATGGCATCGTTTCCCCGACCTAACGCCACTATCCCCACTCCGCTAACGCACCTGCACGCTCTACAGTGAGTGTTTGAAACTAGGGAGTCCATTCTGCCCCACCCTGTATAAAAGGATACACTCCTGGAAACAATTACGTCTATTAGTTAAATTATCACAATTGAATGGGGGTAATTTAGGATTATGCGTTTCGAACCTCAAGTGGCCATCATCAGATCCTGATCACTGTTGAGGTTTACATTTTCACTAATGTAAATGTACTAAGGTACTGTTATACAGTAGATGTCTTAAGTAATTATAATACGATTCACAATTTGAATCGCGTTATACGTTAGGTTTGTTTTGTCTATAGGTCCTTAGGATACTATCTTCCCACCATATATTTATAGAACGGTGTTAGGGAGAAAATCATCCCACCCCTTTCATTTCAAGCAGTTCCACATGCATCCACAAACTAGATGCAGAGAAATATTGAAAACCCATTAATTTGATGTATACTGTCATCAGAAACCAAAGGTGGGAGGCATATATCCCAGTGGTCTCCTCAGTGCAAGTGCTCGCCAGTTCGGTTGTGTTGAGTGAAAGAAATGCATTGTTTTACAGAAGAAGGTGTTTTTATTGAAGAGAAGAGATTTGTAAACGTTGGTATATAACTGAAATACAATGTTAATAATGGTTTTGGTCACTTGAGTAAATATATTTCAGATAGAATGGAAATAATTATCCTGCTCAGGTGTTTGCCATAGAATAGAAGATTTTTAAAATTAATTTTCTGTGTTTTTAGTAAATACTATTTTGAAATTATTGAATTATATTCGAATATACTAACTTTTAACATTCCAAAATCACTTTCATATATTTTGTGCAGGTTTCGGCAAAGATGATATAGGTCACTGACCTTGAGTTGCGTGGGAGTAACGTTTTTTTTAAATTATAGAGCATGATGGGTGTTTTTATATATTATATCCTGTTAAATAAACCTCATTATTGAGTGATAAACACAGTATCATCATAATTTGGAGGTGAGGAATTATTACCCCATTGCTCATTTAAGAGAACATACAGTCGGGTATGGGCAGTGGGATAATAATTTCCCACCCCTTATTACATAAAATAGAATCCACACCCATAAAATTGTTGCATATTCCTACACATCTATCACCCCCAATTACAAATGTAAATATATATATATATATATATTATACCCCCAGTCTTCTGCCCTATAAAGGGTTAAAGGATTTGTGAAATTATGTGAGTAAAGGTGTATATGCACATGCTAAAAGGTGACAACATTATTTTCTAACAATTACTATGGTATTTCTTTAAAAAGTGCATGGTCCGGGTGATGACAATGGAATGACTTAACACAGAATTTGATGTATTACTACATTACATATGAAAATAATCGAAATGATTCGGTTAAAAGTTTAAAAAAAAACTGTCATCCTTTTAAGGTACATAGACTATTTGATCAAACTATCCTGTAAATGAGTGCAGTTTATACAACTTGGCTGATCTTTACCGTCTTGTGCTGGAAGAAAAATGTAATGGATCGGTCAGAAATTGGTTAATTTGTTACAAATGAGATTGTTACCAACAAGACTCAAAAGTAGAAGTATGAGACATGATTTGGGATAACTGGAAAATATGTGGAAGAGAATAACATAAAGATAGTAATAATGAATAGCGTAATAATAATACTTCTACTTGGAGACTTTAACGCTCAAATCGGCAAAGAACGTCAACATCGGTCCTTAGTAGGCAATTTCCCTGCACATAAAAGAACCAACACAAATGGGGAAAGGCTCATTAGTTTATGCAGAGAGCATAACATAGTCCTGAAATCTACATTCTTCAAAAAACTTCCTAGGAAACAAACTACTTGGGTTTCCCCAAATCCAGTTTGTGGTGAGAAACTACTTGACCATGTTGCTATTAGCAGACAGTCTACAACGGAGATACTCAATGTGAAAGTTGCTAAGAGTGCAGGTTTAGATTCAGACCACTATCTGTCTCTCATTAAATTCAAAATTAGACCAATATATAAAAAGAAAAATCATTATCAATCCAAAAAGTTTGATACTCAAAAATTAGCTACAGAAAATTATTTCAAAACACTTTTGGAAAGCAGAGCACCTAAAACATGGGAACAACTTCAAAGAGACTTAGTACAGACAGCAGAAGAAACCATTCTCCTTAAAAGAAAATTAAAACATGCCTGGTGGACTGCTGAGTGTGATGAACTAATCTTTAAAAGACAACGAGCTTGGAACATCTGGAATGCAAATAAAAATGAGAATACCAGGAACAGCTTTATAGAAGCCCGAAAACATACATCTAAGGGACTCAAAAGGATAAAAGTGCAACATATGAAAGACCAATTAACATTAATAGAATCGGACTTCAGACAGCACAATACAAAGGACTTCTACAAAACTTTCAGAAGTAGTTTAAGGAAGTATACTCCACCAAGCTTACTTTTCACAGATCCAAAGACTCAGAAAACTGCATATAATAACGCTGAAAATTGCAGAATACTTGCGGAATATTTTGAAGAACTCCTCAACTGCGATCCACCAAAGGAGACATTTAATTTTGATAATATACTCCCCATTCGTCCAGACTCGAAACCACCAACAACAAATAAAATTAAAGAAATTATAAACGAACTTAAAAATAACAAAGCATCTGGAGAAGATAGTATAGTTGATGAATTATGGAAATACTTGAGTGACAACATGATCCTATGTTTAACGGAAATCATAAATGACATATGGAAAACAAACAGTTTACCATCAGAATGGGCATCTGCTTTGATACATCCACTACATAAGAAAGGGAAGAAAACAGATCCTAACAATTACAGGGGAATCTCCCTCCTGCTAGTGAGCTATAAGATCTTATCCAAAGCGCTTTTAAAAAGAGCAGAAAAAATACTCGACCCACAATTGGGAGAGTATCAGGCAGGATTTAGGAAGGGACGATCGTGTATGGAGCAAATACTAAATTTAAAGAACATATTAGACATGAGGAATATCAGGAACTTGAAATATGTAGTTACTTTTGTGGATTTTAAAAAAGCCTATGACTCCATTGACAGAAAGGCACTTATTAACATTCTGAAGGAATTTGGACTTGATAACAAGACAACTGAAATAATTCAAGCAACACTAACGAACACAACTTCGAAAGTTAAATTTAGAGGTGAACTTTCAAAATCTTTCAAAATAAAATCAGGTGTGAGACAAGGAGATGGTCTGTCACCTCTGCTTTTCAATTGTGCATTGGAAAAGGTAATTCGAGAGTGGAGGAAAGCCATCAATACTAAAGGCGTTCAACTAGGAAGACATCCAAATAAAATCACTGTAGATTGTTTAGCTTTTGCGGATGACATTGCATTACTTACTGACTCACTGGATACTGCCCAAGAACAAATTAGAGAGTTGCAAAAACAGGCAGCCAAAGTCGGACTACAAATATCATTTGAAAAAACTAAGTTCATGACAAACATCACCGATGCCCCCAAAAGTATCACAATTCATGACAGTTCAGTATGTAAAACAAATTCCTTTAAATACCTAGGAGAGTGGATAATGAATGACTCACAGGAAAAGACAGCAATAGAAATGTGTATGCATAAATTACAAAGGTGTTTTCATATGACAAAAGATATATATAATTTAAAAAAACTTATCCTGAAACACTAAATTAAGGCATTATCAAACAGTGGTCAGACCTGAAACTCTGTATGCAGCAGAAACAATTAAATTAACAAGATTTGGTGATTTAGACAAATTAGAGAAGACTGAAAGACGAATTCTGAGAAAAATACTGGGAGCTAAACGAAATAATAACGCAGAATGTAGGTTATGACAAAATAGAGAGTTATATTTGAAATGTGAAAAATTAACTGATGTAATGTGAAAGAGAAGATTACAGTTTTTTGGGCACATCTATAGAATGGAAAATAGTAGACTAACTAAACAGATCTTCAACTTACTGACTAGTTACAAATCCAGACCCACATGGTTCATTGAAATTGACAAAGATTTGACAAACGCCAAAATTCAGACAGACACAATAGCAAACAGATCAGTCTTCAGAGAAGCTATTCAAAAGGCCAAATTTCAAGAAAGGAAGAAACAAACAACTGGCAGAAAGTGGACTCAAGAGAAGAAAGATCATCACTCTAGAAGGATGAAAGAAATTTGGAAACAACGGAAATTGAATACAATGAACAATAGCCAACGTTGATTCATCGTACCCTCCAAATGGGTTATTCGAAAGAGAAGAAGAATAGCGTAAGGGCCGGTGTTGGGTGACTTGCACGTTTGGATGAGGACAAAATGAATAATTAAGATGCCATTAACAACCAGGGTAATTAACCTCAGGGAGTAAAAATTGCACGACCTAGCTGGGAATAGAGCCCAAGACGCTCAGACTCCCCACGGGCTCACAACGTAGCTTGGCAACCATGGTACCCCAGCTGTCAGGGTAAAGCTTGAGAGTGATGAACGTACTAAACTACTGGAACTAGCCGAAATACCTTGTGTAGTGATGAAAAATAATTGTGGAAATGATGTCGACATCTTCTCCTCCACTGTCTATAACCCAACCTCCATGTCCTATTTATTATAACACGACTTGTATACTGAAAAACAAAGGAAGCCTATGGACATAAAGAAATTAAGCTACTGTTATTTGCAGATAATATTGTGGTCTGGGGAATGAACACCGAAGAAGGGCAAAAACAACTAGATGCACTGAACGAAAATATTCAAAAGTACGGCCTGAAAATCAGTATAGAGAAAAGCAAGACCATGGTGATGACAAGAGGGGAAAGACAAGGAAAGGGCACTGTGAAAATTGGAAGTCAGAGTTTGGAAATTGTGGGCACGTTCAAATACCTAGGAAGTGAATTGATGCAAACTGGTAGGTTGGACATGGAGATTGGCAGGAGGATACAGCAGAGCAATGCATTCTATCAAAGTGTGAGAAAACTTGCTTGGGACAAGGAAGTACCAAGGAAAAGCAAGGAGTTAATGTATAAAGTGTACTATGTACCCATATTAACTTATGCAGCTGAGACTTGGACCCCGACAAGCAGGCAAGAGAGTAGAATCCAAGCCAGTGAAATGAAGTTCCTAAGAAGTATGATAGGAAAGACAAGGAAAGACAGAGTGAGGAATGAAGATGTTAGGAAGGAAGTTGGAATGGGAAAACTAAATGAGAGAATTGAGAACAAACAAAGGTGGTTTGGACATGTAAAGAGGATGGAGGAAAATAGAATACCAAGACAGATGCTGGAGGCAAAGTGCAAGGGTAAGAGAGCAAGAGGAAGACCTAGATTAAGGTGGATCGATTCAGTGAAGAACAGTGTAAGAAAAAGACATCTGGACTGGGACAAGATCGTGAAAGCAGAATTGTGGAAGGAAAGAGGAAAGTGGAGAAGTGCCATAAATACCCCGACCCGGCAGGAGCTGGATAAGGGGAAATGATGATGATGATGATTGTATACTGAAATTTCAGGGACAAATAAAATATTGCCAACCCAACCCCACGTATGTGGTTAGCGTGGCCATGTGGTGTTTGTTTTATGCTGCGCATGCTCCTCTCAATTTGTTCGCTTCGTTGTGTTTCTATGTTAAGAAGGCTTTACATACAAAAACAAACCTAACCTAGGGTAAACAACCCAGACCCCTTTGCTTGTAGTACAAGCAGTGAAGCCAATATTATCTCGCACCGCTCGCTTAGCCTTCTATGCATGACCTGTGTCGTGTATTTTGTGTATCATACATTGGAAATGCTGAAATGCCGTCTGTATACGCCTGTGTGCATCTCAGTTGCAGTAGCAGTTGAGCAACGACAAGCAATGACAAATTGCCTTCGGTGTGGGATCCACCATCATCAAACCCGAATGCCAGGCTCCTCTCATTCACCTTTCCTGTCAACCTCTTGTTCTGGCTCAAACGGTATTTAAGTATCTGAGGCCTAGGGTGATTTTTGTTTTCCCACTTCAATCTCCTTTTTCTGATACCCTCGATTTTCGAGGTTTTAGACCTTTCGTCTTTACCACAATATCTCCAGCCTACTGTATGGCCCAGGCTGTGCGGGAATATTACTACACCTCAAGGGCTCATGTCTTATGAGTTCAGTAGTTGGCAATCGCGAGGGATTCCTGAGCTGGATCCATTTTCAAGGCTCTACATCTTCCAAGTCCCTCATCCTCACGGATTGAGGGCATCTCTTTTCCCTGTCTTTTATTTTCTTCATTACCTTTGTCATTATGTTCAATTCTTCTTCTAGTATGTAAGTAGTAATAAGTATTCATTTCATATCCATTATCATCCATATTATTAGGGGCAGATGTCCTAGATTTTTCACCCCTTCATATAGTTCTCTTGCATTCCTCATTAACGACCAGCCCGCTTTTGAAACATCCCTGGGCGATCAAGATTATATACATTCGATGTCTGCGGGGAGCCAGGGCTTTCCCAATTTGAGGCACCACATTGTCAATTCTCCCCACTTGTGGGTGGGAGGTTTAAAATACACCCAAGGTAATCCCTGCCAGTTGTAAAAAGAGACTAAAAGGATTTCTCGGCCTAGGTCCCCTTTAAGTTTGACCGCCTGCGACACACATCCGATGTAACTCTCATTAGGTTATATCGCACTTGCTTCCGTACATCTTTTCAGGGTCAGGCACTAAAAATTTATGTTAGGGGAAGGGCCACTTATGTGTGCGACAACGCCAAGCCGACAGGTGGGTGCGCCATGTACCCGTACAATAGTATCCTCCTGATAACGCAGGTCCCCGCACAGCCGAATGTCAATGCTGAATATCACCAGTATACGCCAACGGGTGCATTGTAAAACATCGGACCCCGTCAATCCCTTCCAAGCTAGGTGGGTCTTGCCTTGGCTGGGTACCGCCTACTGTGACAGCCCATGATATTCGAGGAGGATGACTTGGCCATGGGAAAACGCAAAGTCCCAAAATAGCATGGTCCCCCACCCAAGTCTTTAGCATTAGATTCCTTGAGGGATTCTACTCTTTGGGAACAGTCTGTTCGCAAAAATCTTGGTGTTAAAACCCCTAAGTTTCTGGTTGCGACCAGAACAGACGGGAATGATTTCAAACTTGTAAAAAATCTATTTTGTTTTCTCGCCAAATAGAAGGTGTCTGTGGTGAGCTTGTGAAAGTTCAAAAGATGAGGAACGGTAGCTTGTTGCTGACAAGACAAGCTCTATCTGGGAAATGTAGCTTTGCCTGTTGTTTCTACATACCTATTCCTTAGGCTCCTTTTCGATAAGAAATTAACGTAGGAGCCACACGAGCGGTGTTTGAAAACTGCTTGTGCTAAGAAACTCAACATGTTGAGGTTTCGGCATTTTCAGAATAGTCCTGACTCCTGCATTGTCAGAGTATCTAGCAAGTAGCAAGGTACCTCCGTGGATGGTCTCTATCCCTGATATCATTTTGGATCTGCACACTGGCCGTAAGTCGCGTGCACGACCTGCTAGTCAGTTCGTATAATGCTGGAACCAGGGCAGCTTTCTGTGGCTTCCGAGCAACATGGGTATCTTGCTTACTCGGCGGCGAAGGAGGCCGTCACTATGCCCTCGCTTCCGTATAAGGTGCCTGGTGGTGCTATACGCTCTCAGTTGGGACATTCTATCACGTAGCATGGTGCGCCACGCCTCTGCCCAATGAACTGAGAGCCATCAAGAAGGCAACGAAGGTATGGAAATCTTCCTTCCGATCCAGCCGAAAGGAAAGTGTGGTACTCAGTCGACCCCGTGGGATTTCTTTGCACTCTCAGCTTTCTTTTATTTTAAGAGAGAAGTCCCTGTCCCCTTCCTCATGTGTACTTGTGGCGCCCACCTCACCGTGGCTGACACTGTCTCCAAGTATGTGGACCTGGCCAGTGGCGTAGCCAGGCGGGATACTGGGGGGTTAGAAACCCCCCATTGGAAAATCGGCAGGTTGTGATTTGTGTCTGTTTCATCACCACACTGGCTACTTGGTGATGTACTGAGCCCGAGAAGCTCATTTGAGAAGGATTTCTTTAGGATCATTATTGGAGGAACCAAGGAACCTGATAAAAATAACTTTTGACTTGAGTAGTAGAGATGTGCTATTCTTTGAACTCTTAAATATCGCCAGAGGATGATTTTTACACATTGGATGAAGATGTAAAAACTGGAAATTTATAATTGAAGAGGCTATTTAGTTTGAGGATTTATCGACTGGTGAAACGTAATATTTTCATGCCACGAACATGTTTTGGCAAAATAAAGTAATTGCTCAACTTGGCGGAGTTGACTTTTAACTCGAGCAGCCATGTCCGGAAGAGACAGTTCTCCTAATTGTATTCTTGCACGAGGGCGGATGGTTTTTTCTTATGTGATGTAAAACTTGGCGATTTAAATCTGATTGTTAGTGTCGTACGATCTCTTGTATCACAGTTGGTGACTACTGTATAAGACAGAATTAATAAAATCTCAGTCACAAGTCGCTGAGTTCAGCTCTGGTTGGACCAGCTCGTGGTTAGCGGCTATCGCTCTGGAGGTCCGGGTTCGATTCCTGGCTCTGCCAAGAAAGTTTAATTCTGGTGTGAGGGCTGGAACAGGGTACACTCAGCCTCGTGAGGCACACCGGAGAAGAGGAGGGTTTGATTCCCACCTCAACCATCCTGGAAGTGATTTTCCGTGGTTTCTCACTTCTACTCCTGGTAAATGCTGGGATGGTTCTTAACTTAAGGCTACAGCCGACTCCTTCCCAATTTAATCCCAAGTTACAAATACACACACTAGCGCAGTTATCACAATAACACACACCCAAATACACGGAGCTACATGACCAGAACTAGAGGTCTGGTCGTCAGTGTCTGATGTCAACATTGGAGAGTAGATCACCTCAATGGCTCCAACACAAAAGATAAACACCACGGTAGCTGAGGCCATAAGATATTTTTTTTTCTTTTACAACCAAATTGACCACTTAGGATCACGCTACAACTTTAGACTACTTATTTTTCCTCGAGCGGATTTTTCTGTGTTCAGTACTCCTACAAGCGTTTGCTGGTCTGCTTCTGTTGATCTTCTGCCTTGGCTCTTCCGGTCTTATTCGTTCTTTCTAATGCTGGAACCCCGAAATTTTTGAATGTGTTCCTAAATGTATTTCTGTTTAAGAATCGAACCTCCGAGATGTCCTCGTAGAACCTGTTTCCTTAATCCATGCTGTAGTAGTCTTTTTGTCTAGAAGTAACCAAATATGTGTTCGGTTAATGTTTTTTCGTTAATTCTGTACAGATATCCCAGTCTTCCCTTCTTCATGGCCTCCGAGATGATTTCCACCTTCTGGTAAACATCTTTGTTGCTCCGAAGTTTCCATCCACTTTCAGTGTGAACAGGTCCCATAATATTTCTGGGAATTCTTCTTTCAAAGACCTCTAGCTTATCCAGCTTATAGTTCATTGACAGGCATTCACTGGCACACAGACAATTTGTTTTCACCACAGTGTTCTAGTGTTTTATTTTGGCATTCCAGGATAAGCACTTCTTATTGTATTTCTTTCTTGTCAAGCCATACGCTCTCTTCATTTTTGAGATCCGATCTCCCACTGCGACGACCTTTTCGATTCGTCCTATCTCTGTATCCAGGATGTTTGGTCCACCTTTGATGTTAGTCATGGATTTGTTTTTTTCTACTGAGATCCTCAGCCCTGTTTGGCTTGCGATTCATTCCAAGAGGTTAAATTAATCTGGATTGTTGCAACCTCGGTAAGTCAGGCTGACTTGAATCTCTCCTGATTTTCTCCCTAGGCATATCTGCGTTATCCCTTGGAGTTCAAGTTCTGAGTCACAGGAATATTATTATTATTATTATTGCTGACAGCGGTAGTTGGGTCCAAGCTCACTGCGGACTCGGTAGACGTGGGTTTGAGCCCAACCGTCGGCCGTCCTTGAAATGGATTTCCGTGGTTTCCCATTTTCAACTCCAGGCAAATGCTGGGACAGTGCCTTCTGACAGGCCACGGCCGCTTCCTTCCACATCCTTACTCAATTTCATTCATTTCATCTCTCATTAGCCCCTCTTCTAAGGTTGGCATCAGGAAGAGCATCCGGCCATAAAATCACCCACCACATAGGCTTTCATCGTAGTCTCATCCCTGACCCCGTTGAAAACGTGAATAATAAGGGCTAGACATACATTATTATTGTTATTATTATATTATTAATAAAGTTTCATTTAAGGGCTTTGCGACTATGTGGACATGTAACCCCGTGTATTTAGGTCTGTGTAGGCCTACAATCTGTCTGATAAGTGATAACCATGATGGATGTAGTAACTTAGTGTGGGTAGTCCAGGCGCGGATCTAGAGTTTGGTTTTGGAGGGGGTCAGAGAATCGATCTAGAGTTTGGCTTTGGTGGGGGGGGTTGTCAGAGAATCAAAATTGTTAAGAAAAATGGTATCACTAAAAACGCAATCACAAAATAACCAAACGTACAAAACCAGACCAATTTTTTTGCAAGCTTCATGGATAGAAATTTGATGAGTTTAGCGAACCAAAATTATTCGTACAAATTGCAACGGCGTGTTTTGCGACTTTTACATCGAGCTTCGAGAAAAGTATCAAGGTACGTTACAGTTTCGGCAAGTCGAGTTGGTACCGACAAAGGGAGAAAGTCACAGCTCAAATTGCCAACCAAGCTTGCAGTTTGGACGTCGGCAAAAATTTTTGATGCGAAAAAATACCAAAAGTCCTATCCGTGCATTGCTGCACATTCATCCTGACATCACTATAAACTTCGATTCGGTAATCACAAGGTTTGCTAAACAAAGTAGACGAGTTGATTTTGTTGTATAAATAATCGTTTTTATATAAGAGGTTTGAAGTTGTAAATATGTACAGTTGTAACAGAACATAATAATTCGAATAAAGATATTTCAGTGCTGAAAAAACGAAAAAAAAAACTGTTTTTCAGTTAAAATTCGTTAAGTTTTATTTGTCTGGTAATTGTGTTTTCGTTTTTTGAGTTTGCAAAAAAATTTGGTCTTTGTTTGGGGGGGGTCATGACCCCCGTGACCCCCCCCCTTGAATCCGCGCCTGGGGTAGTCTATTCGTAACCAAGCCTAGGACTGGAAAGGAGGCGGCCGTGGACTTAAGTTAGGAACCATCCCAGCATTAGACTGGAATAGAAGTGGGGAAACCACGGAGAACCTCGCCTAGGATGGCTGATGTAGGTACTGAACCCACCTCTTCTCAGTTCTGCCTTACGAAGCATAGTGTACCCCGTCCCAGAATTAACTTCCGTGGTAGCTACTGCGTCATGGGGGGGGGTCTCACACATGTGATCACTACCAGGTCCCTGGTCCGACGAGAGGGAGGGGCAAGCGGGGCTGTAGCCTCGGGGCCCGGATTTGCTGAGGGGCCCGAGGTGGTAAAAGGACTTAAAGTGGACAAATTTATTTAATTTAATGTCTAAACTATTATGAAATTTTCTGTTACGACTCTACTCGATGTAAATACAGCCAGTGAATAGTGTCCAAAACATTACAAAGAGAACATATAGCCTAACTAATTTTATAAATAACAAGGGCGGCTGGTGATACTGTTGCAGCGTTGCACAACTCCCAATAATTTTACAACTAATTCGTCGTTTTTTTTCCTTTAATGTTTTAGTTTTATAGATCTAATGCACTCAAAAATGTGTTTAAATCATCTATATTTTGTTATTATTTATCGTAATGCTTCACACTGTACCTATAAAAGCTGCCGCCTTCAAATCAAACTCCAGGGGGTTAGCTCTCTTGTTGCGACTCCCAAGTAGACAGCGCGGCCGGCAGGGACGAGGCCAAGCTTGTACATGCTTGCTGGCCAGCATGGGCTGTAGGGAGTTGCAGACGAACTGCCAGCCCCCTGGCAATACTCAGTTCCAAATGGCCCCGTTAGATTGCACCACTCATTGGAAATGACAACACCCTCGATTTCTCTTACCCCGCGAAGGGTAGTTTAGTTAGTTAGTTAGTTACTGTTGTTTTAAGGGGCGGAACTACGAGGTCATCTGCCCCTGAATGGTAGTTTCTTTCCCATACCACTAGGGAATGCTACACCACCCACAACAGTACAAATATCGGAATTTCATAGGGAGACATTAGTTGGTTCATTTCACACCCAATTATTTTTAGATGTGATCTCATCATAACTTCATTTAATATTTTTGTCAATTGTTCTGTGAAGCGAGCCTAAGAACGCCACCATGCTATAAGTACAGTAGATAAGTGGCTGAACTATTTTGCGACGTATTGTTGGTGTACTGTAGCGGTTTGTGTTTGCTTTTACCACTCTTGTTCTTGCGGGATTTGGGTTGCGATTAGTTCTGTATTTAGTTGATTGAGTATTTTGGTTCCAGGCAGATACATAACCGTGCTATTATTATTGTTTGGTTGATTCACTACTATGCATTCACTACGAAATTTCAGGCTAGCAAAATTCAGTGTTTTGTTAGTTTGCCTTTCGCGCCACTTTCCGATATAGCACCCAGATGTATCATCTGTGCATCTTGTAAGTTAGTATTTTATTTAAACGGAATGTTTAGTTTGAAACATTAATTGTATTGTGGAGTGTAAGTGAAAACTAATAGAGCAAGTAATTTACTAGTTAGACAGCTTTCCCAGCTCCCTGATGACGATAAACTCACAGTAAAAACACTCGGTAGACCATTACCAGATAAGTATTTTCCAAAATAAAAGTATAGGCTACGAGGGCGTTTAAAGGATATATTTAAGGCAATAATAATTGGTTATGTGAATGCGATATTAAAAACGCTTTATTCTGTTTTCCATGTTTGTTGGTGGAGAATCCGCGTGGACCAAAATAGGAGTTACGGAAATTAATCCCTAAAATAAAGAAACATGAATCTTCAGCTGAGCGGCTTCGGTGCTGTAGTTGGTAGCATGCTGAGCCTCTATGTCCAAGATCGCGGGTTCAAACCCGGCCGAAGTCGTCGGATTTTTAAGAGCGTTAAAAATCCCTCAGTATGCATTCCTTCGGAGGGGAAGTAAAGCTGGCGGTCCCATGTCATAGATTTATGGCATGTTAAAGAATCTTCCACTAATTACACCTGTGTGAAGCTAAATTATACGTTAAAAATTTGAACAACGCTCTTAGGTTCCAATGTTCGTCGCCAGGAGCTGACTGCGGTGGCGTGTAGTAACCAAGTTCTGAACTAGTAGTCGTTTACGCTGGCCTTTGGCGTCAAAAGTAGGAACTGCTTGAAATTCAATGTCTGCAGTCCTCACTTGAATTAAAAACAGATGACACTCACTAATACAGCCATCACAATTAACACCGGTTATCAGACAGATTCTCCACACACCCAAAGTACAGGATATGACCGCGTTGTCGCAGCTCCTAAACTGAGGAACCAACCAATCTTCAGCTGTTTGAAATTGACACTTTTGGAACTGTTAACGAAGCTGCTGCCCGTGGGGGTTTGCCTGTTCCTCTATCGGGCGCGTCCCAGGTGGCGGATAGGGGGGCTCGCCGGACTTGTCTGGAGGGTTTGAGGGAAATAAAATACCTCTCGCGGACCAAAAACAGGCCCCTCGCCAGGGTTATGGTGAAGCTACGTTAGGCCTAGCAAGCCAGTAGTGGATATGAAACTGCTTTTAAAACGGGAACGGGCCTCGGAAAGGACAGATCTAAAGGAAGCAGACCTGGCTATGGAAATGGACTACGAATCGGAACTTTGAATATAACTTCATTGACGGGAAGAGTGGAGGAGGTTGTGGATATGATGGAGAGGAGAAAACTGGATGTACTCGGACTGGCAGAGACCAGATGGAGAGGGGAAAGAAGAAAAGAACTGAGAAATGGCTTGCAGCTATACTGGATAGGAAATGAGGAGGGGAAGAGAAATGGAGTGGGAATGGTGGTGAGAGAAGGGCTGAGGGAGGAAGTAAAGAGGGTAAGTGATGGAATAATTAGAGCCAGAATCACTGTGAAAGGTAGAAACCTGGACATTCTGCAAGTCTATGCACCACAGGTGGGATGCACAGAAGGCGAGAAGGACGAGTTTGAAGAGGAGTTGCAGAAGCAGTTAGTGGGGAGAGACCTGATAGTCATGGGAGACCTAAATGCCCATGTCGGAACTGATAGAAGAGGTTTTGAGGAAGTGATTGGTGGTGAAGGATGGGGAAACAGGAATAAGGAAGGAGAGAGATTGTTGGAACTGTGCAAGATAAATGGGCTAATGGTTGGAAACACATGGTACAAGAAGAGAGAGAGCCATAAAATTACTTGGTACAGCAGGGATTTGACTAGGAAATCAGTGGTGGACTATATTCTATGCGGGAAGGAGACAAAGAAGAGTATCACGGATATAAGGGTAATACCTTCTGAAGCCCTGGACAGTGACCACCGTCTGCTGGTCGCCAAGGTGAGAGGACTGAAGGAAAAGAGGAGAACTGAGAACCAAGAAAGAAGAATAAGGACATGGAAGCTGAAGGAGGATGGAAATAAGGAGAAGTTCCAGATATTAGTGAGGAACAAATTACCGAAGGATGATCCGAAAACAGGTGAAGAAGAATGGAATAGGTTCAAGGACGTGTTGGTAGAAGCAGCGGAAGTCGTGTGTGGCAGAACTAGTGGAAAGAAAAGGTGGAAGGAAACACCATGGTGGAACCCCAGAACTAAGGAAGCAGTGAAAAAGAAAAATGAAGCATTCAGGAAATGGTTCCAACAGAGGACAGACAGAACAAGAGAAGAATACCAAGAGCGGAAGAAAGAAGCAGGAGAAGTAGTGAAGGAAGAGAAAAAGAAATGGCTGGAGAAATGGACAGAAATGATTGAGGAGGACTGTGATGGCAGTAAGAAAGTGTATGGAATGATAAAGGCAAAGAGAAGAGATACAGGGGAAAATGTCAGAATGGTGGACAGGAATGGAAAGGAGGTCGAAAATATGGAAGAAGTAAAGATTATCTGGAGAGAATACTTCAAGGAACTCCTAAATCCAACTAAAACCAGCGTAGTGGACATTGTGGAGGAAGAAACAGACAGTGACCAAGACATTTCAGAGAAGGAATTGACATGGAAAGAAGTGGAGGAAGCATTAAAGAAGATGAAAGGGGGAAAGGCACCGGGAATAGACGAAGTGAGTGTGGAGATGGTGAGAGCAGCAGGGGTGATAGGAACACAGTGGCTCTTTCGAGTAATGAAAGTGATATGGAGGGAGAAGAAAATACCAGAGGACTGGAAAAGAGGGATAATAATACCCATATTTAAAAAGGGAAGTAGGAAGGAATGCAAGAACTACAGGGGAATTACACTCATGTGCCACTGCGCCAAAATATTTGAGAAGGTACTGGAGAGAAGAATTCGGACAGAAGTTGAAGATGGGCTGAGGGAAGAACAGTATGGATTCAGGCCAGGAAGGTCAACAGTTGACCTCATCTTTGCAGTAAGACAGCTACAAGAACACCATTATGAATATGGGAAAGATCTGGTGATGACCTTCTTGGATATTGAGAAAGCATATGATAGTATTAATAGAAACAAGGTATGGGAAGCAATGAGAGCAAAAGCAGTGAACAAGGAGACAGTGGCAAGAGTGAAAGCAATGTACGAGGGAAGCAAAAGCTGTGTAAAGGTGGGAAGAGAGAGAACGGAATGGTTTCAACTGGAGAGTGGTCTGAAACAGGGAAGTGCCCTCTCACCCCTGTTATTTATAGTGGTGATGGATGAAATCATACGAAAAGTGGTAAATAGCATTGGGGAAAGGAAAATGAAGGCACTGTTGTTTGCTGATGACCTTCTGGTATGGGGAGAGGATGAGGAAGAAGTACAAGAGCAATTAGATGAGTGGGAGAAGGTAGTGTTATCATATGGGATGAAGTTCTCAGCACAAAAGAGTGAAGTGGTCATCACAACGAGGAAGAAGAACAGACTGGATATGGGTATAACACTTGGAGGACAGCAGTTGCAGAAAGTAGAATGCTTCAAGTACTTGGGAAGCATAATTGAAGAAAAGGGAGGCAATAGGATGGAAATAAATGAGAGGGGAAGGTGCGCAGATGGATTTTTCAAGAGTGTTAGGGTGATGATATGGAATAAAGATGTACCACAAAAATGTAAAGGAATCATCTACAAGACCTACTTTGTGCCAATTTTGACATATGGTTCAGAAACATGGGTGATGAAGGAAAGGGACAAGAATAAAGTACGAGCAGTGGAGATGAAGTTCCAGAGGAGTAGGGTAGAAGTGACAAGAATGGACAGAGTAAGGAATGAGAGAGTCAGGGAGATGGTAAGAGAGGAACCATTGCAAAATAGAATAGAGCGATCTAGGCTACAATGGTATGGACATGTGAGGAGGATGGAAGAGGAGAGGATACCGAAGAAGATGTTTGGAATGGAAATGACGGGAAGGAGGCCAAGGGGAAGACCAAGGGACAGATGGACAAAAGGAGTTAAGAAGAGTGTGGAGGAAAGAGGAGTGTGCTGGGACACAGTAAATGACGAGAGATGGTGGATGGACAGGAAACGATGGAGAGGCTTATGTTCCAAGCAGACCCGACCAGCGGTTGGAAACTGCTCAAGATGATGATGATGAACGAAGCTGCACAATTGGACAGTGTCTATAGAAGGTAAATTTCGGAATATAACGAAGAAGTTAGGCACAATAGGTATGTAATAAACTGTATTCGTTTCTGTGGCTCTTTCGAACTGGCCTTGCGTGATCATGATGAAAGTGTAACATCAACAAATCCAGGTGTTTTGAGAGAACTAATTAATTTTAGCGTTGAGTTGGATGCTGTGTTAAAGGTCATTTTGGTAAGGGCAACTGTTTTCAAAGGAACGTCCAAAACAATTCAAAATTAAATTTTACAGATATGTTGGTGGTTTGCCAAGAAGAGGTATCAAAGCAAATAAGGGAATCGGAAATTTTAGCCATTATAGCAGATGAAACTAGTGATATTTCAAACATATTTCAGATGGCTGTTGTGTACCGATAAGTTACGTAGTAAGAGGCAAACAAAACATGATGCACACACATTAGCAGCGTGTTTACTGGATTAATTAAAGAAGCAGAAATTGAATGAAACTCCGCAAAAATGAATTGCGCAGACGTATGACAGAGCGCACTTCATGGCTGGTTCCTCTGATGGGGTTCAAGCTATAGTAAAAAAAAACTATCCTTATGCAGAATATGTGCCCGTCTTTGTTAGTAATATCATTTTTCGTAACGTACAAACTTTTCGGTTGCCATGTTTTTATGTTGAGAATGTTTATTATCCTGGAGATAGAGACCCAACCTTAGACAACCTGCTGTGTTTTAAATTCTTCCAATTAACTCAGGCATAGGGCGTAAATACATACATATGATTTTTTATGAATTCCTGTAGGAAGAAGCCCAAAAGAGCCATTAAAATTTGTCTATTTGTCGAACGTACAGTTATTTTGGAAAACCCATGTATTTCAGTTTTTATAGAAATGTAGTTTATCTAACGTTAATTGATTTTTGTTACATGTGTAAACTTCCCATATAAAATTGCGACACCAGAAATGTTGGTGCAACACCCAGCTTTTCATACCACCGGCCGCCACTGATAAATAACGAACCTTTGTGCTTTTCTTCTGGAGAAATAGAAAATTTGCCAGAGTCGTCCATTTAATTTCTAAAGGTCACCATTTTTCCTTTCTGGATACGTGGTATATTTTTAGAGACGAAGAAACTCCTAAAGAGCTGATTGATTTCTAGGCCTATGTATCCAACGGGTTAATTTCGCTTGTTGCTATGCGGTTCAACAATGAATATTTTGAATGGAAACTTATTAATTTTGGGATTGGTTTGTAAATAGCCAATAGCTTGCTTCGGTTGCAACTGTTTTGAAGCTTCTTCATGTTTCACATTGTCAAACGAGCTCTGTTTCCGGTAAGCAATTGTGTCGTAGGTGAGTTATTAAATGTCATTTTATGAATACGCTATTGTTGATAATATGTGTTATTTCATCGTAAAAACTTGTAAATACGTTTATTCTGACATAATTTCGTTAGAGATGAAGTAATTAAATCTGTTTCACAGATTTCTAATCCTAAAAGTACAGAAGATGTTGTTCATTGGCTTTCTAACTTTCCTTGAAAAATAATACGGTAGGTTATCGTAGCCTATACAAATACAATCATACTAATATCTGAACTTTTATCTTTAACTAGTGTTTAAAAGTAAGCTAGTATGCTTTTCACTTAAAATCAATTCGTCTTTCACTTAAAATGAAGCCTTCGATGTTCTTTTTAATCAAATTCAGTTATACATTTGTTAATGTCCATCACCAGGCCCCGCTCGATTGCCAAAAGGGCAGAGTTTGAAAGCCTTTTCGAACCCCACTAAAAGAAGACTCATCGAGTGAAAAACAGCAGTGAGTGTTTCGTAACCCATTGCTCCCAATGAGTAAAACAGAGAGGAAAATAAGAAAGTTCTGTACTCTCTCTCTGTTTCAGCTCTTACAGGGACAAGGTCGCCATTTTGCGACAGTTTGTTTATTCACGAGCGTCTATAGTAGGCTAGCTAACCGATCATTTCGCCACTCGGCTGCGTGTGATGAATTCTCGCGATAGAGCGGTTAGCAAGCATAGGGTCACGTGTTGGATCCCCTGTTGTGCAGAAAGTTTAATTACGGTATGTATTTGTCCTCAAAATGGCTTTCCGCTTTTAACCGAAGGACTCCTCCACAAGCCGTGATTGAATTCTAGATTCTCCTTTACTGCTGAGCGTCACAAAACCGAGAGGCTCCGAATACTCCCGAGGAAGGAAACAACCAGTTTGTTAAAAAGAAGTTCTGAATTAAGAAGTCACCGAATGGTGTGGTTAAAGTTTAATTACGCTACGTATTTGTACCCTTTCATTCCCAATAATTTGTGTTTAATAGAATAACAGACCGAGTTACGGTAGCGCTTTTAGGTGCTGAATATGTGGCCAAGCCATGGCCGGACGCATATTTTTTATTTCAGCCCGAGCAGTAGTAGGTAATTTGTGGCCCGCACAGAACAATATAGGAGAACGGTAACTGAGGCTTAAAATTCGATTCCGATTACAACTGCCAGGATGACGTCATCCGCCGGCTCAGCCTGCTACCTGTAGGCGGCTCAGCGTACTAAATTTCAAAAGCGGGCGATTTGAAACCTGTACCGCGGCAGCCCTCCTCCTCTCCTTCCCCCCCCCCCCCTCCTATCCCTTTACTTTTCGAGTAGTATATGCTGTTTTTATTATTTTTTCCATCAATGCCATTGCTTTTTAGTTTTTTTTTAATAACATGGTGGTTGGATTTTCACCCATGCCTTGTGAAACTAGCTGCGTAGCAATCATCCACTCTACAGTAATATGTTACAATATAATACCAAACAGGTAGAAGAGTGGTTTAGTTGCCACCAGTGTTAACAGTTGTGGGTTCTCTCCACTCCTTAGGTAGGATTATCCAGTGGCACAATAATATAAATAACATTGTGAAGAACTGTTTAGTTCACCTCAGGTGCTGACCAAATTTACAAATTAATACACCCTATTAGGCCTACAAGCTTATTAAGAAAGGAATGCAGCACACTAATATGAATACAAGGCCATCACCAATACAAATTACACACATCCAATAAAACATATTAAGTAATTAACCACTGTCGAATGAATTATGACACTGAAAGGAATCAGGATGCAGATAAGGAATTCTGAAGGTTAACATGAGACTAAAATAAGTTCTTATGCTGCGATATACTGTATATTCTTTTCTAGTTTTTACAGATAATAATTCAACAGAACATTTTCATAAAAAAAAGAGCACCATTTAATTTCGCCAAGCCATTGTCCCAGTGGAGAACTGTTATCACACGGTAGGGCCACACAAATAGCAAACCTGTAATAGAAAAATATTGTTCACGTTAGCATGCCAGTCAATGTTGTTGAGTCAGTAAGAGGCTTTACAACATCATGATCATGTAACCCTGTTTACTCAGGGCATGTGTGTGAGGAATCTCTAATGATAAAATGTGTCATTGTGATGGCTGCAAGTGTATGTGTATTTGTAATGGAGGCTGGGATTCGGAAGGAGGTGGTCGTGGTCTCAATTTAGGAACCACCGTGGCATAGAGGTGGAAAACATTAGAAAACCATTTCTGTGATGGCTGAGTTGCAAATCAAACCCATCTCATCTCAGGTGAGTGTACCCCATTTCAACCCTCAGACCAAACTTAAATGTCTTGGCAGAGCTAGGAATTGAAGCCAGCCCTTCTAGATCTGAAGTCTCAATATGTGGCCCGAGCCAAGCCCTGGCCTAGCCACATACATATTTCCGAGCTTCTTATTGGCTCTTCTGTCGTGCCATTCTCCTGGTTCCTAATTGAGACGGCAGATGGTGGAAGGTTATCGAGTGGGGGTGTGGATAATTTTCGATGTTGAATTGCATTACTAACGTAAAACAGGCGTGAAAATTGCTTTGTGTCAATTTTAAAACATCCCACACTGCAAACGAACGCGTTCTAATCTACATTTAAGGTCTAACTGAACTCATTCGACAACAAGCATTAAGATCTATGATAGTAAGCAAAAACTCTGTGCATGTATGTGTACGAATGGTAACGTACTGATTTAGTAATTTTATGTCCCGGGTTCGATACTGTCCTAGGGCAGATATTGTTATTCCTTTTGAATTATTTATTTATATTCTCCGTACCTCTTACTGCATGCTCTGTGCCTTGTTTTATTGAAATTACCTGTGGGGTGATTTAAATATTAAACATTGTTAGGCGGATTTGTTCCCTTTTCTCACTTGAATTTATGTTTTTCTACTTACTGTTCAACGCGGCTAGCGTTCTTGGCTGTCTCCCCAGAGGTCCGGGTTCGATTCCCAGCTCTGCCGAGAAATTGCAATTCTGGTATGAGGGCTGCAACGGGGTACACTCATCCACGTGAGCCAAAAACTGATTAGAGGTGGGTTCGATTCTCAACTCAGCCCTCATGGAAGTGCTTTTCCATAGTTTTCCACTTCTAATCCAGGCAAATGCCGAAATTGTTCATAACAAAGCCACAACCGCCTCAATGTGCTTCCACATTTATTCACGAAAAAATGTGAAACGATTTGCCATTGTGACTCATTAAAGGCTGGTCCATCTTGGGGAGAGGCAAGCAGCTTGACCACTGCAGAAGTTGACGCTGATGTTGCTCTTGATCATTTGAGTAAATTGGACATCGTGTTCATTGAGCCCCGCCTACTTGGGTTTATAAATAAATAAATAATTTCTCAGATAACCTGTGTTATTGTGGTGTCTGAAGTATTGTGAGTATTTATTATTGAGGCGGGGAATCACAAGGAGGTGGTCGTGGCTTTGTTATGAACAATTTCGGCATTTGCCTGGAGTAGAAGTGGAAAACTATGGAAAAGCACTTCCAAGATGGCTGAGTTGGGAATCGAACCCACCTCTACTCAGTTTTTGGCACACGTGAATGAGTGTAGCCCGTTGCAGCCCTCACACCAGAATTGCAATTTCTCAGCAGAACTGGGAATCGAACACGGACCTCTGGGGAGACAGCCAAGAACGCTAGCCGCGTTGAACAGTACGTAGAGAAATATACATTCAAGTGAGAAAAGGGAACAATTTCGCTTAACAATGTTTATTATTTCAATCACCCCCACAGGTAATTTCAATAAAACAAGGCAGAGAACATGCAGTAAGAGGCACGGAGGATATCATGAAAGAATTCAAAAGGAGTAAAAAAATTGCCCTAGGACAGTATCGAACACGGGGCATGAAATTACATAGCCAGCACATTACCATTCGTGCACAGGTTTCCTCGTAAGTCATGCTTACTATCATAAATCTTAATCCATGTGGTTAAATGTCGAATGATATCAGTTAGACCTTAAATATTGATTAGAACGGATTCATTTTCTGTGTGGAATGTTTTAAACTTGACATAAAGCAAGTTACATGCCTCTTTTACATTAATAATGCATCAACATCGAAAATTATCCACACCTCACTCGATAACTTTCCTCCATCTACCCTGCCACCATCTACCGTCTCAATTAGGAACCAGGAGAATGGCACGAAGGAAGAGCCAATAAGAAGCTCGGAAATACCTATGTGGCTAGGCTCGGGCTGCAATAAAAAATATGCTGGCCGGACTCGGCGGGAGGCGAGTGGATTAGATCCTGACACGTCACTTACGTCTCGCGAGCACGATTACGTGCAGAGTGCGACCTAGTAAACAAGATGTTCAGTAAAGAACATATAGCCTACTTTCTCCTAAATGCATGGGTATTGTCCTTTCCAAGGAGTATAATTGAATGTTGGTTGTAGTAGCTTGTTGAAATAAGTGTCATACGGATATTAAACATGAATATGAGGTGCCCTTTGCTAGTGCTACCTCTGTACTAAATTTCATTCAATTCGGTTTCACCGTGTTTGAATAGATAGGGGGAATCGATTGACACACATACATGGCCGCCAGCCGCAACTTTTTGGGCAGATGACCTAGTAGTTTGGTCAAAAGGTTCTTCATACATAAAGGTATAATATTACAAAATTTGGTAGACATCAGATAAAAAGGTTGGTCGTAATTTGATTTAAGCTTTGAACATTTGGGTGGCCGCCATTACGTTTCCGTCAAGATTGCGGCGATATAAAACATGACACTGAGGTGCTCTTTGCTTGTGCTACCTCTGTACGAAATTTCGTTCAATTCTGTTTCACCGTGTTTGAATAGATAGGGGGAATCAATTGGCACACATACATGGTCGCCATCCGCAAATTATTGGGCAGATGACCTCGTAGTTTGGTCAAAAGATTCTTCATACATAAAGGTATATGAAAATCCACAGCCTGCTACCAGTCTCCGACCGGGTCAGGAATGGAATGAATGAAGCCCCCATCTAGCGGCGAGGATATGAACTGTGCCGGCTGCCGAGGCCTGACGCACTCCTCCGGGGCAATTATTAAATGAATGACAGATGAAATGAAATGATAGTGGAGAGTGTTGCTGGAATGAAATTTTTGACAGGGAAAACCGGAGTACCCGGAGAAAAACCTGTCTGCCTCCGTTTTGTCCAGCACAGATCTCATATGGAACGACCGGGATTTGAACCACGGACCCAGCGGTGAGAGGCCGGCGTGCTGCCGCCTAAGCCACGGAGGCTTCACACATAAAGGTATAACGTTGCAAAATTTGGTAGAGATCAGATGATTAGGTTGGTCGTAATATTATTTAAGCTTTTAACATTTGGGTGACCGCCATTACGTTTTCGTCAAGATGGCGGCGATATAAAACATGACACTGAGATGCCCTTTGCTAGTGTTACCAGGGAGCGTGGTGGCGCAGCGGTCAAGCTGTATGCCTCTCACCAAGGCGGACCGGGTTCGATTCCCGGTCAATGCATGTGAGATTTTCGATGTGAAATGCCATGTCCTGTGGTTCGGATTCCACGTAAAACGGAGGTCCCGTGGCTTATGATCGCGAGATTAACAGTCACGTTAAACTACAAGCTTCCTTAGCTAGTGTTACCTCTGTACCATATTTCGTTCAATTCGGATTCACCGTGTTTGAAAAAGATAGGGGGAATCAATTTGCACACAAACATGGCCGCCATCCGCAAATTATTGGGCAGATGACCTCGTAGTTTGGTCAAAAGATTCCTCATACATAAAGGTAGAATGTTACAAAATTTGGTAGAGATCAGATAAATAGGTTGGTCGTAATTTGATTTAAGCTTTGAATATTTGGGTGGCCACCATTACGTTTCCGTCAAGATGGCAGCGATATAAAACATGACACTGAGGTGCCCTTTGCTAGTGCTACCTCTGTACCAAATTTCGTTCAATTTGGTTTCACCATGTTTGAAAAGATAGGGGGAATCGATTTGCATACAAATATGGCCACCATCCGCAAATTATTAGGCAGATGACCTCGTAGTTTGGTCAAAGGATCCTTCATACTTAAAGGTATAATGTTACAAAATTTTGTAGAGATCAGATGATTAGGTTGGTCGTAATTTGATTTAAGCTTTGTACATTTGGGTGGCTGCCATTACGTTTACGTCAAGATGGCGGCGATATAAAACATGACACTGAGGTGCCCTTTGCCAGTGCTACCTTTTTACCAAATGTCGTTCAATTCGGATTCACCGTGTTCGAATTGATAGGGGGGGTGGGTGGGGCAGACATTCAGAGTACACACACTCACACAGACAGACACACAATTTTTGGCCCTGTAGTGATCTCATAAGTCTACTTTCATTTTTTTGCAAAAATGGAAAGTAGGCTAAAAATGTGGCTGTAGCGACCCTACTAGTAGCTTACAGTGCCCCATGCGACCCATTGTTCTAGAGAAGAATTGAAGATCTTATTTCCAAAGTGACGTAAATCCATGAAACTTCAGAAATCGCGTTTTTGTTTCTTCGTATAATTTAATTCAGATATGATTATGAATATAATGTAGTTTCATTTGTTACTTTTATGCACATCTTGACAATCGTCTCCCGTAACTTGGAGTTAGGACGTTTTGGAAGTAAATCATAATTATACAGTATTGCCATACGCTTTGAGTGGCATTTATGAACATTTAAATGGTTTAAACACAACAAACACAAACTGATGCTCTACATATTCTACAAAGTTAGCCATGGGCTTGATTTATCGCGTGATATCACGTCCAGAGAGGCATCGGATTGGTCAACATTTTCACGGCGCCTAAGCTATCCTAACCTAAGTGGAATTTTAGCAGAGACAGATATGTTAGAAATTTCCAGATTCTACCGATACATCAGTGCTTGGGTCGCTAGTGGCACGATTACAAATTTAGTGGGTCGCTTGCGGCACGGGTCGCATAAGGCACGACACTGTGAGCACAAACTCCTGTGTATTTCTCGACCACAGTCGGTATGTTTCGGCATCGCTCGGGATATCTAGAGTAGCAAAGATCAACAGACACGATACACTTTTTACCATTCTCCATATAGCCTAGGCCTAGCAAAGCACCAAAGTCAGAGGTGCAATGTAGAAACATTTAGTAGTCGAGTGCAGTATTTTCAAATATCCTTATTCATACCTTTTTAGACAATTTCTTAAAGGATCTGAGAAAACATTTCACATCTCATAAACTGACTTTGCCTTCTACCTTCAAGTGCCATGAAATCATCTACTAACGACCCCAAGGGATTCCTGAGCGGGGTCCGTTTTGTCCCCTTTTTCCTCTGACCTTGGGGAGGGCCCCCTTTCTCTTTCTCCTTTCCTATCTGCCTTTCATGGCTCTCCTTCCTTCAAAGTCCCTCAATCCTCATACTTCAAGAAGAAAGAAACTACTGAGATGACCAGCATGGGTAATGGTGTAATTCATTATGGAATAAATTCCACGCAGATCAAGCATAATGATGAAAACCATCTTTTTATTATAAAGTGCGTTCAAAAAGTAACAAGCCGGAGGCATAATTACAGAAACCAGTACCTGTATGTTAGAAGTATTGGCCCTGGCTGTTGAGGCACTTGTCCCACTGTGACACGAGACGGTGAATGGCTGTCTCATAAAATTCCCTGGGCTGCGATGTGAACCAGTTCCGCACGTAGGCCTACAGCTGGATGTCGGCGTCCGAGGTGAATCGTTGGCCACGCAGAGCCCTTTTCAGGGGTCCAAACATAGCGTAGTCACAGGGAGAGAGGTCTGGACTGTATAGAGGGTGGCCGAGAACCTCCCATTTGAATTTCTGCAGGAGTGCCGCGACTGTGTTGGCCGTATGAGGTCGTGCATTGTCGTGGAGCGACCACAGCTGCTATGGCGTTTACTGTCACTCATCGGTCCTGGGTAATGAGTGCATCAACCAGCTGGACGTTGTCATCGGTAATGCAGGGGGGTGCCCCAGACCGGGCATCATCGGCTAACGACACCCGTCCTTCCCTGAAGCGCTTGTGCCACGCCTTGACCCTTGCAAGGGACATGCAGGGTTTGCCGTACACTTGTGACATTCGGCGATGAATTTCCGTTCCCCCTACTCCTTCCGCTGTCAGAAACCGAACAACACCTCTTTGTTCTTCGGTTGACGCCTCCATGTCACTGTTTGCAATGCGACTGGCAGCGTTGGACGATTGATGCATGCTGCTGCTCGCTTTGTATCATCATGTGACGAGCACGCGTGCCCTCTAGCGACGGGCTGTGACCTTCCACGCTCTGGTCAGAACCACACCTCGTTTCACACGCCACGATTAGCCGATGTAGTCACCGGTTTGCGCATTCCAGCCTCCGGCTCGTTACTTTTTGAATGCACCTTATATTATTGTGTTGTTTTCTTTGGCCAGGGCAAGTTTGTGTATATAATGTTAGGTTAAGTTGAGGCCTAGATTTCGTGTTGTCAATTTGTGTAGATTTCATAGGATGTGCCTATATAGGCCTAAATGTAAATAAGATGCCGTATCACCGTATAGATACCGGTAGATATTTTGGTGTAACCCCTCGAGTACCGTACGGTATTTGTTTTTTTCACTTGCATGCGTGCAAGATGGGTCAGATCACATAGTAGTTATCTGATTATATTATGAACGGGAAGGTAATGGTTGAGTTTACGACATTATACTAGCCGCCCGGATCAGTAATGTTTGTCAGACCAGTTTGAGATTTAGACTAGAGAGATTAGCGATGAGACTGTGGTTATCAGATCACAGTGTGCCCCAAGTTCAGGTAAGATTTGCAGCAGTTGTGAGCTCCAAGGTGGGATTTGTATGCTGATTGGCGGCTGATTATTTCGTCGGGATGGTTGACTAGGTTGCTCCCAGAACGATGGTTATTGGAGGTGTGTAAGTTTATTATGTATTGGTCTTCGGTGGGCGTGGTCCCCATGTTTGTATTCTGTCGGAATGGTTGACGAGTTCACTCCCTGGACGATGATTAATTATTGTGCCTGGTAGGATTCCAGCGGCACCATGATGAATAATGTATTTTATTTCAGGTGGGATAAGCTATGGTATCTCTGATCTTCGATTTGGAAAATAGCCAGCTGAGCACTCTGCCAAATATAGGCCTACTATATATTGAATTACTGAAACATCACTCCACATGCTGAATCGGCCACGGAACGAGTTTGCTCACGTTATTTGTGAATTTGTTTTGAAATCACTGACCCTGACAAATTGTAGTGAATTAGATAGCTTTCACTGTCATTTATTTTCTGTCATTTTAAAGTACGCTGATACGTGCGATAAGCTGATGTATTTCAAGTTGTTTGATTTTATTTTCAGTTTAGGCACTGGTCAAGTAAATTTGGTAATCCGAAGGTTGTATTTTGTTCTACACTTGGTTTGTGTGTGTGTGTTGTTTTTTTGTTTGTTTGTCGTGAGGGTTAGGCTACACTAGTTCGAACCGCGGCTCAAGTATAGTATGTTCATGTAGTTTTGTTGGTGTTTGTTGTTAGATTTGTTTGAATTTAGCTAGTTTATTTACCTCGGAGTTGCGACTACCGATGGATTAGTGTAGGCCTAATGAAAAAATAAGAAAATAAAATGAGCCTATAGACATCCCTTAAGGGCAAAGGCCTCCTGTTTGCACAGGGACACGTGCTCGTGGTTAGGATCTGAAGGTGAGCATTCTTGGGAGCTTTTGTCTATATAACTTACGTTGTTTTGTGCTCGTGAAGGTTTTCATGTAGACTAACTTATAGGCCTAATCCATTTAATCCGATGACAATGTGATATTCTCTGAACTGTGGCATTCGTGTTGAATGAGGTACATCCGTTTTACCGCGCAATTGAATACAGTTTTCCCTCATATCAAGCAGTTTTTCACCTTACCACCTACCCCTCCACCCCCACCCCCTAATGAAAATACTGCAACACCCGGAACAATTATCCGCCAGCCGCCACTAGCGGACGGTATTGCAAACAAGATATCTTATCTACTTCTCCCCTTTTACAAAGTTTCGTGTTAATTGCGCAATTGGTTCCTGAGTTATTAATTTTGAAGTTTCAATAGTAGTCTAGACTATGCTCAATCATCATTTGGAATATATGAGGGGGTATGTTCTTTTGCCATTGACATACAAAGCCCATATATGGATCTAGATTAATGGTAAATCAGGTCGTCCTTGGAAGGTCGAGGTATTGGAGCGATGTTCTTAGGCAGTGACAGATCCATTGCTTCAGTTTCAGGTGAAGCTCTACTATAGTCAGTTTGTAAGAGGTTAATTTAGTTAATTATTGCCTTCTACCATCCATCGTTTGATGGATAACTTTGTAGGTGATGATGATGATCGTGTGGCATCCGGAAAGGCCGAGTGCAAGTCTTCTAGTTGACGCCCGAGCGCGACCTGCACATCGTAATGGGGATGGAGTGATAATGAAGACAGCACATACACCCAGTCCCGGGGCCTCTGGAATTAATGCCAGGAGATTAAAATCCCTGATGGCTCGGCCAGGAATCGAACCCGAGGCACTTTGGGCCAAATCCTAGTGCGCTAACCATTTAGCCACGGAGCCGGACACTTTCTAGGTTTCCGGTGTGAACGTAGTGTTTTATATGTTCCACATCTTTTAAGAAAGATTTATCTGTAATTATTTTCTTCAAGGCTTCATATGCACTTGAATTTCCATTAATCCACATTTTCTTTCTCTCTTCTTCCTCTGTTAATGTATCGTGCTCACGGGATTTCCATTCACCGTTTACTAATCACTTATGCTCATTTTATACTTGGTGCAAAATTGACGTAAATTTAGCAATTAACACAGATCTGTTTCCAGTACATGTTTGTGCTGCAGACCATAATTGATTATTTATACTGGCCTTCCACGCCTGAACTTCTGTATGCTTTTTATCGAGTGCTCTCATCTTTTTCATTAAACTTTTTGATATGTGCCAAACGCCAAATTCATGTTCGATATCGGGATACTGCGTTCTCAGTAAATACCTTACTTCTTTGTGTCTAACGGAAAGAAAGAGTTCTATATTACAATTTTCTTCCTGTACAATCTTTGTTAACGCTGTTTCACATGCAGCCCTTTCAAGATCACCTTTCACCATCACTTTCTGAACAAGTTCCAAATGAGCTATACGGCCTTTATTTATATCAATGAGCGAATACACTAAATATTTGGCTGAAAAGCCGGGAGAATCGTACTGGCCATCTCCGGCTTACCAAATGGGTTTGGCACTGCTTTTCAAACAATCAATAACCTTAGTTCTTCCTTGATTCCAAGTATCCTCCAATATAGGACCAGTTACTCTATGAATAATTCTATCATATACAGTTTGTGACATCATATGTAAATTAATGGACTTGCAGAATGACCGAAAGTGTTCAAACAGTATGCCTGACAACAATAATGCTGATGCTATTAGGACATTTCTTTCCGGTTTCTTTCCCTCCATCGGTTGAGAATACCAACGCAATTCATTACCACAAACGCAAAATGTTTTTATGCACAACATAGTCCCCTTAATGTAATGTGAAATGTTTTTCACTATACTTTCACAACTGTAGCAAATTTCAAAGAGTGTGAGTAAACTTGTCCACGCAACACAGAAATATGAACCTGTAATATGTGCATCGTCCTGTGTGTGTTCGTAATCAGTATCACTAATATCACTTTCACTGTCACTTTCATAATTTTCATCTGGCTCATATAAACTGTCATTCAATCGTTCTTCCATTACGTCACCGTTCAGGGCTGGGCCGGAAGTTGCAATGTCTAAGTATTTTCAATCACATCATTCTGTACATCCTGTACATCTTTATCGTTATCACTTTTGCTTAATCAAGGGGGTTAGATATCTAAGCTCCTTGATCACTAGTGCTTTCTAGTAGAGAAATGAGGAACTTTGTGTTGGCGGAAACTCCCGAGATTAATTTTGCCATTATGAATACGGCCTACTGAATTCAAATGGGTTCTTTGACATGCCAACATCGTATGACATGGTGTCGTAATTTTTGCCGCCTTTCAAAAATCACTTACCACGGCCAGGAGCGAACCTGCAAACTTGGGGTTAGTAGACCGACACGTTGACCACTCACCCACCATACATATTATTATTACTTTTGCTTAATACTGTGTCAAGAAATTCCCTTCGTCTTTTAGTCTCATACCTTTCCGTCCTGCTCTGCTCAGTTCCTGACGAGGAACCCCACAGTGTACTATGTGAAGCGGCTTGCGTATGAATTAGCATTCCTGCATGAGAAGTATATCCACCTGTCGGCGCCGGACACCTTATTGAAGGAACAGCTCCTGGCTTCAATTTTGGACCTTGTAGCTTTTCCATAGGCATCAACTTCATTTTCAAAAATTGTGTTTCATCATAGTCTGTCTTATTAAAATGCATTGAACAACACTAGTCCCATTACCGGGAGAAAAATGTTTCCTCTTGCAAAATTGTACCCAACTGCTAAATCTACGTGGCGACTTACTTATATTTGGAAATGTACTTCTTTTTCTCTACAGTTTCGGTTTTTACTCTTTCTGGTGTTACAACCGTATACACTGCACGAAGGCATTTTGCCAACTAGCTATCACACTCGATTATAATAAACAACACTAATCAACGGAAGAGTGGCAGCACGCGTATTGCAACAATCAACTGAATGGAGCTGATAGCTCACTCACCGCTTATAGCGCAGTGACATCACAGCTACTCGTGTTTCCTTCGTTTACCGGCCTGCGGAGCGGCATAGAGCAAAAGCAAATATATAGTTGAACACTGCCTGATACATACCTTGATTTTGAGGCAAGTTGACTTTTGTGATTTGGTCTCCTTTAAGTATGTAAGAATGATAACATACCATCCTGTTTCCAGAGGTTTCCAGGCATACTTGCACAAATAATCTTACTACTAACACAGTACTTAAACTGCTGCATCTCATGTAATTACTGACAAATTGTGAGGATATTTTAGCCTCCGCATAATGCGTTTTGCATATAGAATTTCTCAGAGTTTTATTTTTAAATATTCTATTCTCGATCATTGTCTGTAAGTATTCCTCTCATTGTCAGTAATGAAGTTTTTGAATGCTGAAGAACATGCTTCTGTTTATCTGCATTTTTAATCGTACAATTGAACAGTGAACACTACTGAATTTATTTATTTACTGAATAATTCTTCTTTTGAAGGAACTCGCCGAACATTTACAAACACCAGATGTCAACTACTTTTGGTTGCTTTTCTATATTTTCATATGGGAATCCGCACTCTTTACCATAAATACTGTACATGGTTCAAATGGCTGCTTTTCCATCGGAACATGGTACAGTGAGGTCACATTGACAGAATTCTCAACTATTTTAATGGACATATTTAACTCAATTTCTACTTATAGAATATTAAACCACTTATGTGTTACCTGCTGTACAGGTACTACCTTATATTCAAATTTAAGCATGCATTCCGTTACCCCGCTCAGACCCTTGGGCAAATTTGTGTTGACCGACTGTACAGTTACAACTAACAGTTTGTACAGGCAACATTGAAAAAATGGCTTCAAAACTTTACATTACACAATGATTCTGTTGTTAAGCTGATACCTTTTTATTTTAACATTATGATTTTATATCTTGCAGGTAGCAATAGCAGCAAAAGGCCAAAAATCTGCAACAAAAGAACAGACAAAAATGGCAAGGCAAGGTGCTTCATCAGAATATCCTCCAGGGTTCTCTTGTGCAAATGATGAAAATGCTGACGGTAAGAGACAAAATTACATTTCAATACATTTTTAAAGCTCCCTGCTTCACATATTAGGTACAATAGTAGTCTTTCCGTAATATTCTCAATTATTATTATTATTAAAGTCAAGGGTATTTTACAGTGTTAGTCACCAAATTAGTGGTGTAATTATTTTGAAAATCTGACAACAGATTTTATGAGGCACTGGGTGATGTGGTAGTGGCAGTTTGTTCCCTTTTTTATTTAGTTCACCTACATCATTGTACAATTTGATACAAATAATAAAATTTTCGAGTTTTGAACATTAGGTATGTTGTTAAAAATAGCACGAATTGTAATGTTCTTAACTTACATTCCTGAGGAACGCCTAAGAAGTTGACAGTAAATTTCTGTGAATGTTGGGTTTTATTACACTAACTTGAATTCTGTTCTTCAGATATAAAATCTGCAGACAGAATAGTAATAATAATAATAATAATAATAAATACAGCCCTTTAATCCCCTAAGGGCAATGGCCTCCTGCCTAGGCAGGGATTTTGCTCCATTACACTCATTAGGTGAGCAGTCCTAAAGAGTAGTGCTGCATCTAGTGGTGCACTTTTCTGGCATGTTAGTCTCTGTTCTTGAATTATTGTTCTTATAGCTATTGATATATCTATTCCTAACCTAGTTACAGTATTCTCTATGTTATTTATTCTTGTTCTTATATCTAATATTTGCAAAATTGTTAATTTTTCTAGCACATGTCACTTTATTTTAGTAGAGTTTTAACTGTTCTCAATGCACTATCGCTTTTGTATTTAAGGGTACTGTTGGGAACACTGATTGAGATGTCTTTGTTTATTTTATATATCAAGCAGCCCTAGCATGGCCCTAGGACTCAAGTAGTTAAGTGAAATGGCGTCCAATGGAACGGACAGCATGTAATGCAAGATAAATAAAGTTCAGTTATTTTTATGTGTATTAAATCTATCCATTGGTGGAGGGCCGAACATTTGACATTTGGCGCCCAGCGTAACGGCACGATAGTTTTTCTCGTCAGTGTTTTGTGATTACTTCCGCAATGGAGAAGGTTAAAAGTAGAAGACGAATCGACAGAGCATTGTTCGCGCGGCATTCCGTTGCACTTGATAAGTTTCTTGAAGAAGAAAAGTATGAAGAAGCTCGAGCATCATTTGCTTCTTTGGAACAGTACTTCGAGAATATCAATGCCCAGAATGAAGAGGTTACGGAATGGATGTTGGAAAACGGTGCTAGTGAACAAGAACTAGATCAAGAAGCGCTGGCGGCTGACGAGTATCGCAGTAAGTACGAACTATTAAAAGTGCGGCGTTTAAAAATTGATTCCCTAGACCGACAATCTATCACAAGTGAAGACTCAACAAGTAATGTTCAAGTAAATAGGAAAATAAAGCTTCCAACCATAGAATTTCGTAAGTTCGGCGGTGAACTCAGAGATTGGTTGCCGTTTTGGAACCAATTCCAGCGTATTCATGAGAATGTAGGGATTGCACCAGTTGATAAATTCTATTATCTTATACAAGCTACGTTACCCAACTCCAGAGCTAGGTCTGTTGTAGACAGTTTTCCAGCCACAGATGACAATTACGTGTTAGTGATAGAAGCACTTCAGGAATGTTTTGGTAGGGAAGATCTTCTAATTGAAGTATACATCAGGGATCTTCTCAGTTTGACCCTGTCTGCTAGTAAAACATGCCGTTCACTCACGGAGATGTATGATAAGCTGGAGTGTCATTTAAGGGCACTTGAATCTCTTGGTGTCACAACTGGGAAATGTGCAGCAATCCTTTGTCCTTTGTTAGAATCGTGCATGACTGAAGACTTTTTAAGAGTATGGCAGTGAAGTTCTTTATATAGTGATATATCTAATGCAGAACAACGACTTAATAAGTTCATGTCCTTCATGAAGGCGGAAGTGCAAAATGAGGAAAGGATCCATGTGGCCATGTCTGGGTTTAAACAGTCAGCTGATAGGGCAAAGAAAGTGCAGAAAGATAGCAGTCCTAAATCATGTTCCAGGCAAGATGTACCTACAGCAATGGGTTTACTCTCGTTACAGGAAAATAAGCGTTCTGCTTGTATCTTTTGCAGTAATGAACACCATAGCAGTGCTGACTGCTATAAAGCACGTGATATGCCTCTCTCGGAAAAACTTGGAATTATTAAGGATAGGAAATATTGTTTTATTTGCATTAAACCAAATCATGTAGCTAAAAAGTGCACCTTCAAGCAAAAATGTTTGATTTGTGATGAGCGCCATGTAATGTTGTTGTGTCCAGATTTTAAGAGAAGTAAGAATGTAGTTAACAGTACTGACTCCCCTAGGCCTGACGTCATGACTGTACAGAAAGATGAAGCCCTTGCTAACTTAACGTGTGATAATAGTGTGCTGCTTCCTACGCTTCTGGTGAAGGTTCGTGGGAATGGATGTGAACGTACTGTGAAGGCAGTTCTTGATACAGGGTCACAACGGTCATATGTGTTGAAGGGAACAGCACGGGAAATGAATTATTCGCCTGTTGGGAGAGAAACTATTGTCCATTCACTGTTCGGAGGTCAGAAAACCGGTATTTGTGAGCACAATAAATATAGAATTCATCTCGCCAGTCTCAATAATGATTATTTGTGCAATTTTGAGGTCTTGGACCAAGACAATATTTGTGATAATGTACCTCATATTCAGAATAGTGCCTTAGTTAATGAAATACTTGATAATACCAACAATATACAGGAAGCCATAGGTACTGCAGGTCCTGTAGAAATTCTGATTGGTGCCGACATTGCTGCCGGACTCTTCACGGGCAATGTTAGAAGTGTATCATGTGGTTTGATAGCTATGGAGACCAAGTTAGGTTGGACCATTTTTGGTAAATATCCCAGTGAACAACCCAGAGTTACAACTGCTATGATTGTCACCTCAATGTTGATTAATGATTTAAACATCTCAGATCTTTGGAAATTGGAGTTGATTGGCATTACGGATCCTGTTGATCGGAAAACTAAGCTTGAATTGCAGTTGGAAGTTGACAAGCATTTTCAAGAGACTGTAAGGGTGAATGGTGAAGGTCGATATGAAGTCCATCTTCCCTGGAAGGATAGGCACCCCCCTCTTCCATCGAATTACATCCTGGCAGAAAAAAACGACTGGATTCTACTATAAAGAAGTTGAAGGCTAATAACCTGTACCCAGATTATGAACATGTTTTTGAGGAATGGCTTGAAGAAGGTGTCATTGAACGGGTTCCTGACTCGGAGATTGTTAGTGATAGCTGTCATTATCTTCCCCACAGACATGTAGTGAAAGAAAATAGCACCACCAAAATTAGACCTGTGTTCGATGCATCAGCTCGTGAAAAGAATAGTCCATCATTGAATTCGTGCTTGGAGAAAGGGAGATCATTGATAGAACAGATACCTCCACTTCTTTTAAGATTCCGTCTGAAGCAAGTGGGAGTTGTAGCTGACATCAGGCGAGCTTTCTTGCAGATTAGTATACATGCAAATGACAGGAACTTCCTACGTTTTTTATGGAAGGATGATTTGGGGAATATAATTGTTTATCGACACAGGAGAGTTGTGTTTGGTGTTGTTTGTAGTCCTTATCTGTTAAATGCAGTTATCAGACTTCATCTCTCAAGGATTCTAGATGAATGTCATGAGGGAATTTCTGCATACTCTGAGACCACAATTAAAAGTCTTTTGGATTGTTTCTATGTTGATAATGTAGTCACTAGCCTTGATGATGATCAGCTTAAAACATTCATTCACGAAGCCACCTCTATCATGGCTGATGGCAAGTTCGAATTGCGTGGATGGGAGTTCTCAGATCCAGATATACTTACAGAGGCTTGTCTCACTAATGTACTTGGTTTAATCTGGGACAGAAAGCATGACACTCTGGCCATAAGCCCAGACTGTTTCCAGAATTATCCAGAGAAAATTACCAAAAGAACTATCCTTTCCACTGCCCATAAGGTGTTTGATCCAATTAGTTTTTCTTCTCCTGTGACCCTAGAGCCAAAACTCATATTAGGAGAATTATGGAGTGTAAACATAGGGTGGGATGAAGAGGTGGATCAAGGCATTGCCAACAGATTTGTGAAATGGGCAGATGATGTCGCATGCTTGAAAGACTTGAAGATCCCAAGATGGTTACCTTCTAACAGTGGACCTGCCGAATGGAGTGTGCATACATTTTGTGATGCCAGCAAGGATGCCTACGCTGCAGCTGTGTTCCTGAGGGTGGAGACGACTCAGCAAGTAAATGTACAGTTGGTTCAGGCAAAAACAAGAGTTTCCCCGCAAAAAATACAGTCACGATACCTCGTCTAGAATTGCTTGCTGCATTAGTAGGTGCTAGGCTCCATGAAGCAATAATTGAAGATCTTCCCAAAAGCTGTGAGTCATATTTCTGGAGTGATTCATCCACAGTCTTAGCATGGATTAGAAGAGATGATCAGTGGGCTACCTTTGTGGCGAACCGTGTGAATGAGATAAGGAAGCTGGCTCAACCAGAACAGTGGCATCATGTTCCAGGGATTTGTAATCCAGCTGACCTGCCATCTAGAGGCTGTTCAGGTAAAAAGTTGCTTCATTCATCATGGTGGGAGGGCCTTAAATGGTTGCACCAAAAGCGTAGCTGTTGGCCTTCGGCCGAAGTCAAGTTTGAAGAGGATGTTATTATTCAAGAAAGAAAGAGTACTGTTGTTTCCTCTATGCTTTGTGCAGATGCTGATTCTCTTCCAAGTGACTGGTACTACAGGTACTTTTCAAAGAGTGAGAAAATTATTAGAATGGTTGCTTGGATGGGTCGTTTTGTAAACAATTGTAGAGCTGCTGGCTCTGAACATTTTATGAAGAAGACGGGACCACTTTCTACTGAAGAAGTCACTTCTGCTGAGATAAGGGTCTTGAAACTAGTTCAGAAAGATGCATTTCCCAGTACCACGGACCCCAGAATCTCCAGCCTACAACCCTTTGAAGATCATGACGGTCTCCTCCGCTTGCGAACCAAGATCTCCAATAGACCTGAGAACCATGACTTTCGGTATCCTGTACTTTTGCCCAAAAATCATCCCTTTGTGTCACGACTGATTATGGATGTTCATATTCGAAGGTGTCATGTTGGCATTCAAGGTCTTCTTTCGATTATGAGGGAAAGATTCTGGGTGATGGGAGGAAGAAGAACACTACGGTCAGTGTTAATTAAGTGTGCACTATGCAAGCGTCAGGAAGCTAAACCCTTCGTAGTATCCACTCCACCACTTCCAGCAGAACATGTAAGAGATGCTGCTGCCTTTGAAGTTTCGGGTGTCGACCTGGCTGGACCTCTTCATCTGAAAAACCACGAAAAGGCATGGATTTGCTTGTTCACATATGGAGTTACCAGAGCTGTTCACTTGGAACTACTCCTGTCATTGTCAACAGATGCTTTCTTGCAAGCATTTCGTCGATTTGTAGCTAGGAGAGGACGACCTGCTGTAATTTTCAGTGATAACGGGACTAACTTTTCTGGTACTGAAACTGCCTTCAGTCGAATCGAGTGGTCAAAGGTACACGAGTACTGTTCAGTGGAGAGAATAAAGTGGAAGTTCAACCCACCCACTGCTGCCTGGTGGGGAGGTTGGTGGGAGAGGTTGATAGGACTAGTGAAAAGATTACTTCGGAGAACACTTGGACGTTCATCTCTTACATACTCGGAGATGGAAACGGTGCTATGTGACTGTGAAAGTGTAGTAAACTCGAGACCTCTGACATATACAGCTGATAATTCCAATGAACTAGGAGCAATAACGCCTGCCATGTTTCTTCAGGATATTCGTGAAGCTGCTGTGCCTGAGATTGATGTCATCGAGTCTTCCAGTTTGAACAAGAGGTTGAAGTACAGATTAAGACTTAAGGAGAATCTGAGAAAGAGGTTCCGTAGCGAGTACTTGGGTCTGCTGCGACAGCAGATGGATGTCAAGCAGCAAAAAATTGTTCAGGTTGATGATGTTGTCCTCATTGGCAATGACAACTCAAAAAGACTAGATTGGCCTTTAGGAAAGGTCCTAGAACTTTTGCCCGGAAAGGATGGAGTCACCCGTCTTGTTCGCCTGAAGACTACATCTGGAGAGCTTCTGCGCCCAGTTCAAAGACTCTACCTCCTCCTAGAAGCCCAAGGAAGTGAACCTTCTACTTCAGACAGTGAACTGACTGTTAAAGAAGATAGTGGTGTTTCATGTGGTAGGGTGAGTGACGTAGGAGAAGAAATCAGGACAAGGAGTGGAAGAATTATAAAAGTGCCAAAAAGATATTTTGATTAACTTGTCTGTTTTGTGCCAATTTGTTTCAGGCGTGAGCAGAATGTATAATGTTCCCAGGACTATGTGAAGTTAACTGTTCCACATCCGTTAACTTGGTGGGAGAATGTTGGGAACACTGATTGAGATGTCTTTGTTTATTTTATATATCAAGCAGCCCTAGGATCTAGAGGGCATTGACTCAAGTAGTTAAGTAAAATGGCGTCCAATGGAACGGACAGCATGTAATGCAAGATAAATAAAGTTCAGTTATTTTTATGTGTATTAAATCTATCCAGTGGTGGAGGGCCGAACATTTGACATTTGACAGGTACACTATGTTGCACTGAGTTGCTCCTTTCTTATCCTCTTATATACTATGTTTTAAAAAGGAGCTTTTCTAGGGTCTTCCACTCCTGTCTGTCTCTTGCTCTTGTCCATTGTGGTCCGGCCAATTTCTTGAATGTGTCAGCCCAGCATATCGTCTGTCTTCCTAAGTTTCTCCTGCCGGTTCTGAGGTCCTACATTGTTAGGGTGTGCGTTCACCTCTTATGCTCCATCCTCGCTACGTGTCCTCCCCATTTCCAATTTACTCCATCCGCTGTGTTGATGGGGTCTCTAATACCGGTTCTTCTACGTTTCCTATTCTGTCTTTCAGCGTGATATTGACGATTTTTCGTTCCATCCTGCGTTGGACTAGCTGGAGCATTTTCCTTTGCTTCGAAGTTAGAGACCATGTTTGGCATCCATAAAGCATTTCTCTAGAACTTGTCTCTTCAAACTTAGTTTCTGAGATTTATCTCCTAAAATGAATTTCAAGGACCAGAAATTTTTCCATGCTTGCCCAATTCTTCTTTTGATTTCTTTCTCCGTATTGTTATAGAATGATAATATGTTTTGGCCTAGGTATGTATAGTCTTGTACTTTAATGTTTCACCGTCAATGTTTACTGGTTTTTCTGTCGCATTTGTCATCAGTTTCGTTTTCCTCGGGTTAATGGTTAGGCCAGCTTCTTTGCTGACCTTGTTCAATTTTGTTAACATTTGTACCAAGTCTGATGCTGATTTTGCCATCAGTACGATGTCGTCTGCAAACCGTAGCTGTGTCAAGTTTTGTCCATCTATGTTGATGCCGTGTCTTGTTTTCCATTTCATTTTCTGGAATTGGTTTTCTAGCAAGAATGTAAATAGTTTTGGTGAGAGGGGATCTCCTTGACACACTCCTCCCTCTAGCTCGAAGTGTTTTCCCTCCATTTCAGTCCGTATTTTTGCCCGGCTACCCTTGTAGATTTTTGCTAGAAGTCTGATATACCCTTTCTCTATGTTTAGGTTCTCTAGGGCCTTTAGAACATATTTGAGTTCCATGGAGTCAAAGGCTTTGTTATAGTCTATAAATGCAATATAAGCTTTAAGGTTGAATTCTTGCAGTTTTTCGACGAGTGGGTTTACTGTTTGGAGGTGGTCAACCATGCTGAATCCTTATCTGAAACCTGCTTGTTCTATAGGTTGGTTTTCCTCTAGTGATTTTGACATTCTCTTAGTCAATATTTTGTGAACAGTTTGTATAGACTTGGCAGCAGACTTATCGGTCTATAGTTGTTGATGTCGTCTTTTTCTCCTTTATTATGGAGCAGGATTATACTGCTTTGTTTCCACTCCGCTGGTATTTCGAGTATTGTGTTGAAGAGTCGAGTGATGATCCTGGTGACCCTCTGGATTATTCAAATTTTGAATCATACTTTCCCTTCTGAGGGTGCTGGAGTATAGTTTCTCGTAGAATTCCGTGGCATGTCGCAGTATCTCTGCTCTTGAAGCTAGTCTATTTTCTTTTACATCCTTCACTCCTAATATCCAGTGTTTGCCATCTGATATTTCTTTCCTGATCTTTCTTACTGATGTCGATCTTTCTATAGCTTTCTTGACCATTTCAGTGTTGTGATCTCAGGTGTCTTTTCAGATTTCACTTTTTGTGAGTTTGTTCATCTCCGCATACTCTCTCTCTCGTCAATCAGTCATCTGGTGCTTTCTTTCAGCTTATTTCCCTTTCCTGTCTTTTTCACCCCAATAGAGGATTCTATAGCAGCTTTTGCGATGCACTTCTCCAGTTTATCATATGGGTTCTATATGCTCGTCTCCTCATGTTCTTCCAGCCCTTGCAGGTTCTTCTTCAGTTTTTCTGTCTACTGGGTTCGGTTGGTTCTTTCCGGGTTGAACCTTTGGGTTTTAACATATGGACATCGTTTCTTTGGAATAAGCATTTTCAGTCGAACCATTCTGTGATCTGTCTAGTTTCAGGCCATTGATCACCTGGATATCTTTGATGCCCTCTAGTCTGTCTGTTTTTTGTTGTTGTTTTTTTTCCCGTATGGCCTCGGGTGCCGGGTGCAAGCTTTGTTATTGGACACCCAGAGGGTAGCTTGCATGTCGAATTTCGTTGTTCCTTGACTATGAAAGTCAAGGAGGTTAGATGTTAGATATCTAAGCTGCTTGGACACCATAGCGCTTTCTAGTAGAGAAATGAGGAACTTTGTGTTGGCGGAAACTCCAGAGATTAATTT
This sequence comes from Meconema thalassinum, assembly GCA_946902985.2. Lineage (NCBI taxonomy): Eukaryota > Metazoa > Arthropoda > Insecta > Orthoptera > Tettigoniidae > Meconema > Meconema thalassinum. Next base: position 165,693,360 of record OX336389.2, read on the forward strand.
TGCCATTATGAACTCGGTCTACTGAATTCAAATGGGTTCTTTGACATGCCAACATCGTATGACATGCGTATCGTATTTTTGCCGCCTTTCAAAAATCACTTACCACAGCCAGGAGCGAACCTGCAATCTTGGGGTTAGTAGACCGACACGATATCCACTCACCCACCGTGGCAAGCTAGTCTGTCTGCTAGTATGAAGTCAATTTCATTCCTGGTTTTCCCATTTGGAACTGTCCATGTACTGCTTGGGTTTATCTTGAAAAAGGTATTTACGATTTTTAAATCGTTGTCCCTGTGCGAATTGTATAAGCCTGTCCCTTCGTTCGTTTCTGTATCCATAGCTGTAGGGTCCTATCGGCTCCTCTTCCTCAATTTCTTAATCGCCTATTTTACTATTAAAAGTCCCCCATTACAATGGTTCTATGGGCTTGGTAGTGGTTTAATGTATCTTGTAGAAGGACGTAGAAATCTTCGATTTTTTTCTCCTTACTAGCTTCTGTGGGAGCATAGACTTGGTTTATTGTGAAGGTATCTCTGTTTAATTTCAGTGATAGTACAGTTATTGTCTCAGAGATCCCTTTAACTTCTTTAATGCAATGTTTTAGTTTCTTCTTTATTATGAATCCCACTCCTCTTTGTCCTTTCGTTTCGCCTATGTAGCTAAATATATCTCCTTCCAGTGTTTCAATTATTTCCTGTCCTTATTTTCTAACCTCACTAAGACCTAGTATATCGAATTTCAGAGGGAATAGTAGTATAGAGAAATTATATGTTGACAATTTAGTTATGAGTAGGCTATGGCATAATCAGTTTGTTAAATGCTTTTTGAAAATCTGTGTAAATATCAACGGCCCTCTGTAATCGAGCTCCGTGGATACACACAGTTGACCCGTTTAATGTAAATCCATGCTGATGTTAGGAAATTACTGATTTGACATACTGAAGAATATGAAAGCATTAAATACTTTCAAGTATCTTGGATGAAGCAACTACAGATCTATAATTTTTAATCTGGATCGAGTTTCCTGATTTTAGCATTGGTGTCTTTCTTGCATGCATTCATTTATTTGGAAATATACTGGTCTTAAGTGCGGTATAAGATTGTATATTACAGTCAATAGTTTAATAATACCCGTAAGCTATATTCTTACACCCTTTAGAAATGTATGGTGGCAGCCCATTAGACACCACTTTTTTACTCTTAGTTGTTAACGGTGGATTTCATATCTGCGATGGTGCAGCGGTCTAGTTGCTTGCCTCCCAGCAAGGCGGATCAAGTCCAGTTCCCGCTATATGCATATGGGATTTTCGAGGTAAAATATCATGACCATTGGTTCGAATTTCCCATAAAAAGGAGGTCTGTGACTTATGATCGTGTGATTAACGGTCACATAAAACTACAAGTTTCCAGTTTTCTTTCTTCAGTGACTTCAGATATATCCAAATAACTAGCAGTAGTGCCCGGCTTCACCCGGTGGATTTATTTGTTTTATGGATGATAATGAATACTAATACAGAACTGGCACATGATACTTAAACTAAGTTACCAGAAAAAAAAATTATTAAATATAACTTTTTGTGGTGGTGGTGGTGGTGGTTGTAGTAAGGGTGATAAGCAGTACAGTATAATGGACGTAACATTTAGGTCATTTTACCCTAATGATGATAATGATAATAATGAATAGGGAAACGGCTATATACTAACTACAGCACTCACACATGTAATTTACAAACAAATTTCTAAAAATGATTAGAAAGAGGAGTAAGTGAAATAAAAGACACTGCCTAGGGCCTATATCTCATTGTCTGTTAGAAATGTAGAGACCAATAGTGTCGTCTTTTGTCGCATAGCGCTGTAGGAAAATAATCAGAACACTTTGGAAAACTTCGGCTGTCCCGAGCTCCTGAGGTAGCAATAGTATAACTTATGGCCACATAGCGCTCAACGATAAGTTTCGGAATAAATTAAGGTAAATTTGAAGGCACCAACGCTTATTGCGGCTGATAACCTCAATGTATTACACCAACACCATTGCACTTATACAGATGCCTAATATGTTTATGATGATAACTGTTTTAATGGGCAAAATAAATCTTTTTGCACTAATTACTCCCCGTGACTGCAATTTATAAGAAGCGCAAGATTTAACTATTTTCGCAATTCTGCACCAGAACACTGGTAGGGGCGATGTGATGCAGCCCGAATTGCCAGTCAACAATAGATTTATTAAAATACTTGTACAGTTACACTACTATGGACATGAATGATTCTAGGGCCTTAATATATGGTTTTCAAGTTCAGTTTGTTTGTTATTCTAAATGTAGGGAATGGAGAGCGTTGTCTAAAATATGAAGTGGACAGTGTCACCCGCAGGGTTCCAAAGGGTAAGTGTACAAAATGTGGTTCAGATTGGTGAAACGGTGTAGATTTGTGCCAAAGGGCCTAAATGCAGGGAATGGAGTGGTCTGTCCAAAATTTCATACAGACGGTGCTCCTTGTAGGGCTCCAAAGGGTAAGTATACAAATTTTGGTTCAGATCGGTGAAACTGTGTAGATTTGTGCCAAAGGGCATAAATGCAGGGAATGGAGTAGTCTGTCCGAAATTTCATGCAGACAGTGTTCCTCGTAGGGTTCCAAAGGGTAAGTATACAAATTTTGGTTCAGATCGGTGAAACAGTGTAGATTTGTGCCAAAGGGCATAAATGCAGGGAATGGAGTGGTCTGTCCGAAATTTCATGTAAACAGTGTTTCTCGCAGGGTTCCAAAGGGTAAGTATACACATTTTGGTTCAGATCGGTGAAACGGTATAGATTTTTGTCAAAGGGCCTAAATGCAGGGAATGGAGTGGTCTGTGCAAAATTTCATGCAGACTGTGTTACTCGCAGGGTTCCAAAGGATAAGTATATAAATTCTGGTTCAGATCGGTGAAACAGTGTAGATTTGTGCCAAAGGGCATAAATACAGGGAATGGAGTTGTCTGTCCGAAATTTCATGTAAACAGTGTTACTCGCAGGGTTCCGAAGGCTAAGTATACACATTTTGGTTCAGATCGGTGAAAAGGTGTAGATTTTTGCCAAAGGGCCTAAATGCAGGGAATGGACTGGTCTGTCATAAATTTCATGCAGACAGTGTTACTCGCAGGGTTCCAAAGGGTAAGTATACAAATTTTGGTTCAGATCGTTGAAACGGTGTAGATTTGTGCCAAAGGGCCTAAATGCAGGGAATGGAGTGGTCTGTCCGAAATTTAACATAGCTTAAACTATTCCTCTTGAATGTGGCTATCATATAAAAAAAGATTAGCGCGTTTAAACACAAAAACAAACACACAAACTCTTCAGCTTTATTATATTAGTATAGATTTTGAAAGTAATTGTGTTATTGCTGTTTGTGTTGGTATTATAATTAGGGAACACATGCGAATATACTGATTTGAAATATCTTGTGATCTTCTAAGGGCTACACATTTGTTATATGCTATTCTGATATCGGATTTAGTTTTAGATCTCGATTGCTTTTAATATTCGTACAAACATTTATTTCTAAATAGCTGGTATATTGGCTTTCACGGCCAGCGAATTAAAACCCCTGCAATTTTTCTAGGTTTGTGCCGTATCTCATGTGGGGTTTCGCCTAGGACACCAAGCTGGCTCATCAGCGGGCTCTCGGTGTCCCCGCCCGGACCCCCACACGAGTAGCGAACTGCGCGCTACCTCCCTTTTTATGAAGCACACCTGCGCCTCTTTACTGCGAGAACTAAAAGCTCAAGCAGCCATAACCTCCCTATGAAGGCTTCCAAAAACGTGGTATATTGGCGCTACGGCCAGTGAATTAAAACTCAGCAATTTTTCTAGGTTTGTGCCAATGGTCCGTGCGGGGACACCGAGAGCCCGCTGATGAGCCAGCTTGGTGTCCTAGGCAAAACCCCACACAAGACACGGCACAAATCTAGAAAAATTGCTGAATTTATTTCTAAATTTGATATTATAGACTGGTACCGTAAAAGAACCAAACAGGTTATGCTTGTTTGTAATGTTTTAATTTGGAACACACTTGTCAATTACAGAGTATATTTTGGCATATAAGTTATCAATAGCAACGTTTACATTTTCTCAGCTTCATACTATCCCAATTGCATTTTCTCATTAATTCATACAATTATTAGAAGACTACCCTGAGGAACTTTCATGTGACCTAGCGATATTTCCGGTTTGTGGGGCAATACAATTTGCTGCGAAGTATGGTTTTCATCTAATTAGACTGAGGGGTCGATTTCTTCCTGGATATGCAACTGGTCAGTGCCACTGATCAGTAGATCAAGAGTACTTCCATTACGATTTTTGAGGTCATTTAACAGCCTGGCATTCAGCAGATGCAAACATCCTTTAGAAATAAATAATAAAATGTTAGAATCTATAAACAGTTGCATAATCCCTTCCCTTTTCATGAATAAAACTCACAGGTTTGGTGAAATTAGCATATTGCACTGGCACTCCAGTTCCTAGATATCGGCTCCTTTTCTGAGGGTGAATTAACCTCACTAACTTCAGGTAAATACTGTACTGTTTACCTTAACGTGTGCATTAATCTCGTGATCATAAGCCACATGATCTCCTTTAGAGCCACTGGACTTGACATTTCACCTTGAGAGCACAACTTATGATCGTCTAATGAATCACATCTATGGTAAACATTTGATTTTGCATTTTTGAAATGATTGAATAAATTAATTCATAATTAATGCATATGACTATTCATAGTAGACTATTCAAAATTACTCACATGGAGAGGGCTGAAGAACTAGTGTCTTATGGGCACTAATCTTGCCCAAACGTGTTTAGTGTCGAGGATCCCAAATTGAACTTCATGTTACTAAATCAACTGAAGTATGGCACAGTCATTTTATTTAAATAATGGACAGTGTTTTCGTTATTGTTGTTCAGTCTTCAGTCTTTTGGCTGGTTTTATGCAGCATTCCATGCCTCCCTGTCCTGAACTAATAGTTTCATCTCTACATAGCTACCACACCTTACATCCGAGGCAATCTGTTTAACATATTCTAACCCTGTCCTCGAACCTACCTTCCATAACTATAATAAAGCCATCATTACTTCCGACTTGACGTTTCATTGCTAGGCTAGAGTTTCGTTCGTGACATCGTGAACGAAACTCAATTTATCGTGATATATCGATTTGAGTGGCTGCCTGTGATTGTCTAGTTAAAGTGATTTTCCTTCTGACAGCTAGATAACTAGGGTAACACTGAAACGCCAAGTCGGAAGTAATGATGGCTTTACTATAAGTTTGCTATTCCTTGTTGTCTTAGTATGTATCCTACCAACCTATCCCTTCTCTCCGTTAGCTGTCACCAGAAATATCTCTCTTCTCCTATTCGTCTTAATACCTCTTCATTCGTTACCCTCTGGACCCATCTGATCTTCATCATTCTCCTGTAACACCACATTTCAAACGCTTCTATTCTCCTCTTTTCTATTGTGCCAGCAGTCCAAGTATCACTTTCATAGAGTGCCACACTCCAGACAAAGGCTTTCAAATATGTCTTTCTAATACCTAAATCTACTGTATATTTGATGTCAACAGATTTCTTTTCTGTAGAAAAGCTTTCATTGCTTGTGCTAACCTACTTTTTGTATCCTCTTTAATTCGTCCATCACTACTTATTTTGCCTCCCAAGTAGCAGTAGTCTCCTAATTCCTTTAGATTTTCGCCTGCCAATTTGATGTCAATAGGGTATTCTGTTTTCTTCTGGCTGGATCCCATTATTTTTGTTTTACATTTATTGATTTTCATTTTGAGTTCTTCCCTCAAGACTGAGTCCACATCAATTAGAAACTCATTCATATCCTTTGGTGAATAGAATAGAATAAAATACACTCTGTTCCAAATCTTGGATAGCCAGAGATTGGGGCGAGAGTATTAGTCTATTTATTGTAGCAATCACCTGATACATGTGATTTTATAGTCACAATGATTCCCTGATAGACTAATATAAAAAGCCTTCTCAGTAAGATTAATAAATCGCAACATGAATTTTAAGAAAATAAGTCACAGAACCTATAAATAATTTGCATGGTATTAAATGTTATAAACAATTATCAAAATACTAATAATGGCTATTAATTATGTGCTATCTTAATCTTATTCTAATTGGTATGGAGAGGCTATCTTAGACAATAAGTACGTTTTACAGTTTAAGATATCATCTCCTCTACCCTTATATTTGTTTCACATGCAACTTTGTTGTGTTTCTCATCTGTCGCTTTCCTATCCCACATTCCCCTGATAACATTAAAACGTTTCGCTAATTTACCTGACTTCCTCCATTCCCTATTTAGTAATCTTATTAAATGTCACATTATTTTGGTTTTGTTGCATTCCCTGATCAGGTGTGCTGGGCCCATAACATTCCCACAAAAAAAAAAAAGTTCCCCTTTTTCTACTTCTCTCAATGCTTTGTTCTTATACACCTCCATTAACTACCAAATTGTCCTTTCTTTTTGTTAGACCATCAGATTTTATACTCATAAATTGCCTTATTTCACAGAACTCTATTAAGGTTCTCCTGTTAGCACACTCTTCTCCGAGTACCTGCAACTCTTATGTCCTTTACCTTATTGCTCACCTTTTTACACACCCTATCCTCCTCCCTTCGCAAGTCCCTGTCTGATACGTACACCATTCCTAGTGTTTCCAGTATATTTCTTAACTCGTCCACACAGTACCCTTTTTGCTGATGCTTCATTTGGTGTAGGTAGGCAACCTTTAGAATTTCACCCCCTCCACCTACTTTCAGACATATCCAATATTTTATGATTATTTTTGTAATATATTTTCGAATACTTTCATCCTCACACATCGTTCTTGCTCCGCTATTCGCTGTGCAATTTGGTAGCCCCATATTAATCTTAGCAAACTTACTTATAAGTATCCAGGATTGCAGTTCCTTCTACTATACCCCATACTTCCACTCCATATAATACTTTTGATTTTGATACCACAAGTGCATTGAATACATTTTTGTGAACTTCGCAGACAATATTCGGTAACTTACTTTCTAACACTTTAACACTCGCCAACAACTCGATTTCGCTCTTTTAATTTGTTTAGTCCATTTTCCATCACTCGCCGGTATCGTCACTGGATACTCACAATTTCCACAGTCTCTAATTTTGATCCATACATAAACCACTTTTCATATTTAGCTAGTTTACTTCCCTTTTTGCACACCATAGCTTTAGTCTTGCGTGGATTAATTTTTAAATGCCAGTCCTCACAATATTTCACAATCTCATCAATACTATGTTGCATATTAGCTGCAAACGCTAGGCCCGGGATATCATGATCGTCCAAACAAGGATTGGACCGTTGCTCAAAGCCCTTAGACTTGAAAATGTCATTAATGAATAGCAAAAAAGAGCACCGGTGATAATTTACAGCCCTGTTTCAATCCCAAATTTGACTTTGTCTCTCCCTCGATTACATCATTAACTATAATTGCACAATTTTACTTCCGAATACAAATTCTCAATTGATGTTATCATCTTATGTGATACACCGATCTTTCCCAATTTAGCAATGACAGCTAATCTGCTCACTGAATGGAATGCCTTCTCTAAATCAATTGCTGTGAAGTTTAGTTTACCTCCTTTCCTCCTTATGTATTTGACCATCAACGTTTTTACCACCATTATATTGTCACTGATTCTCATCCATATTTTTATTTTTAAACCCTGATTGGAGTCTCGAGAACATCTAATAACCCTCCGCCCACGTCATTAGACACTTGGTTTAAACCCTGGTGTATATTTTACTCAGATTATCAAGCAAAGTTATGCCTCTTAAATTACTTGGGTCTGATTTATCTAGTTTCTTATACGAGTGCTGTTTTTTTTTTTCAACGTCCGATGGGCTATGTAAGAATAACAGATTGACATACCAAACTGATTTTATTACTAAATGTTTGGTTGTTTTGTACTTATGTTTCAACATAATCGCCAAAACGATTGGAACATTTGTCATATTGTTACACCAGCTTTCCAATGCCCTTTGCAAAGAATTCTGCCGCCAGTGAGGTGGGTACGTCTGGACAGTCTCCTGAAGTGTTTCCTTTTTGGTTAGATGTTGCCGCCCAACGGCGGATGGTCGAAAACTTCCCACTTGAATTCTTTGAGAAAGTAAAGTTGGCACCCACCTTTCTACCTACCACTTACCAACCTACCAATCTACATATGTATCTCTTACCTACCTACCCACATACCTACCTACCTAAATCCACTTACCTACCTACCTAAGACCTATTTACCCACATACCTACCTAGGTAGGTTGGTTGGTAGCTGCGCAGGTAGGCTAATTGGTGGGTATGTTTTAGGTAGGTATGTGGTAGGAAGAGTGGTATAGGTAAGTAGGGGGATAGGTAGGTACGTGGTATCTATGTAGATAGGTATGTAGTAGGAATAGTGATATAGGTAGGTAGGAGGATAAGTAGGTATGTATGTAGATTGGTAGGTAGGTGGGTAAGTTGGTAGGTAGGAATAGGTAGGTATGAGGTAGATATGTAGATTGGTAGGTAGGTAGATTGGTGGTAGGTAGGTGGGTATTAGGTATATAACTGGGTATAGGTAAGTAGGTAGGGTGTAGGTAGGTAGGTAGGTATGTGGGTAAGTTAAGGCTTGGTTTCTCAGAACCGACGCATGTGAGGTGTGAGGCCTCGCACATATCCAGACTACACGAGCTTATGGTAGTGGTTTCTCACGCTGCGCAACTTTACAGTAAGACCCCGCAGCGTCACCCCGCACTGATTCGTCCCGCCAGATTTGTGCAAGGCGTAGGCGACATTGTTTCTGTTCTTACAGGCGCGGATCTAGAGTTTGGCTTTGAGGGGGGGGGGGGGGGGGGGTCAGTGAATAGAAATTGTTAAGAAAAATGGTATCACTAAAAACGCAATCACAAAATAAACAAACGTACAAAACCAGACCAATTTTTTTTGCAAGCTACATGGGTAGAAATTTGATGCGTTTAGCGCACCAAAAATATTCGTACAAATTGCAACAGCGTGTTTTGTGACTTTTACATCGAGCTTCGGAAAAGTATCAAGGTACGGTACGTTACAGTTTCGCCAAGTCGAGTTGGTACCGACAAAGGGAGGAAGTCACAGCTTAAATTGCCAACCAAGCTTGCAGTTTGAACATCGGCAAAATTTTTTGGTGCGAAAAAAGCCCCAAATTCCTATCCGTGCATTGCTGCACATTCATCGTGACATCTCTGTACACATCGATTGGGTAGTCGCAAGGTTTGCGAAACAAAATAGACGAGTTGATTTTGTTATATAAATAATAGTTTTTATATAACAGGTATGAAGTTGTAAATACTGTATGTACAGTTGTAACAGAACATAATAATTGCAATAAAGATATTTTCAGTATTGAATAAAATGAAAAAAACTGTTTTTCAGTTAAAATTCGTTGAGCTTTATTTGTCTGGTTATTGTGTTTTCGTTTCTTGAGCTTGCAAACAAATTTGGTCTCCGTTATGGGGGGGGGTTGACATGACCCCCGTGACCCCCCCTTGAATCCGCGCCTGTGTTCTTAGCCTATATTTCTACTGTTATAAGCAACACTCTAAACTTTACAGACGAAATGGGCGAGAAACTGATTGAAGAAGTGCGAATCCACCCAGTGTTGTATAATATGCAACACAAGATCTAGAAAAACAATGTTATGAAAGACACCTTATGGAAAAATGATCGCACTAAAATTGAAAGTTTAAAAACATCGCTGCCTTCTCCGCCAAAACAGCGTAGGATAATTTCCTCTTCATCATCCGCTTCTTCTTCCAAGACTAGCACATAGGCTGCGAGATCCATTGGACAAGACATGTGCTCGGCAACCGAGATCTGCCTCGCAGCGTGAGAAACCGCGAGCCTCGCAGCGTCATTGCGACAAAAGTACGCAACGTCGGCCTCGCAACTCCCATGCGTCGGTTCTGAGAAACCATGCCTTTAGGTAGGCTACGTAGAAGTGAGGGCTCTGTAGATGTAGGATATCTGTTTCAGAAGCTAGATGTAACTGATGTAGGGCTCGGATTTTTAGGTAAATAAATATTTTTTAATGTAAATACATATTTTAAGCATTTTTTCTATAAATATATAAATTCCTGCTTTTCACTTAGCACATAAAAAGACATAATATTTACATTTTCTAAAATCAGTATGCTGGATCTTTCAGTTTATTGCATTTTTGTTCTGTGTTACTTCAACGGGAAAGGACCTGTGAGCTATCTAATCTTTATGCAGTGCGTATGTAAGCTTAGTTATTGTTGTTTTAAGGGGCGGAACTACGAGGTCATCTGACCCTCGTATGTAAGCTTGCTACTGTGTTTTTCTTATCTTGTCGCCCCGTCCCACTAGCTGTGGAAGCCGGGGATTTCCTTGCCCATAGCCATATTGCACCACGTGCTTGACCTCCCCCTCCCCGAGCTACCTGGAACCAGTGTCACTCACATGCAGTTCATTTCTGGCACTGTGAAGTGTAAGGCAGTTCTACGATGCCTAAAGTAAAAAACAACTACAAGTTATCGTCTGTTGCAGAATTTAAAGATAATTTTACTTCTGATGGGAGCGTTCTATTCTGCCAACCCTGTGGAAAAGCAATCAAGGCTGAACAGCTATCTCAAGTTACACAACACCTCAAGGGTAAGAAACATATTGCCGCAGATTCGCACCTTCAGAATAAGCGTTTCGCGATAATCGTCGGTCATTTGTGATGGACAACCTGAAGATGTGTATTGTAATGCTTCAACAGTCAGTGAGACATAGAATAAATTGCATTCGTCAGTACTGCATATTGTTTATATTCACAATAATAAACTAAATTATAATTAAATATTTTTACTTTTTTGTCACATATTTCAGATATTTTTAATACATAAAAAATAAATAATTTCTTGATATTTAGCACCTAAAAATCCGAGCCCTAGATATGAGGGTAGGGCAGCACGAATGATTGCTGGGACAAATTGGTGGGAAGAAGCAGGAGGGTACTCGTAACGAGGAGACAAAGACTATGTTAGAAATAAACATGCTGAATGGAGGTGTTCGTATGAGCCGACTCAGATGGTGGGTCATGTGATGAGAATGAGGGAGGAGAGATTACCTAAGAGGTTAATGAGTTCAGCTGATGAGGGTAAGAGAAGCAGAGGTAGGCCTAGGAGGTGATGGATGGAATCAGAGTTACTGATCTCAAAGTGAAAGGTGTAGAAGCAGAGGAGGCCGCTTGGATCAATCATGATCGCACTCTCCGTTGTCCTATGACGTCATCCACTGTCTCTCGACAGGTTTCTATTTGTCTGTACAGTCTCCCTACCATCTTTTTCCGCCAAAACTCCTCCTCCACGACTATCTCGCTTCCTGATCCCGAGACAAGCATCCACATTTCTATACAGCTACATGAGCTTGAGGAACCCTGCGTGGGATCCTGTAAGTACAGTATGTGGGTGGTTAGGTAGGTCTTTGGTAGGTAGATTTGTAGGTGGTGGTTAGGTAGGACATGACTAGGAGATGGTAGGTAGGTATGTGGTAGGTAGGACATGGCTAGGAGATGGAATGTAGGTAGGTAGATATGTAGATAGGTGGTAGGTAGGTAGGACATGGCCAGGAGGTGGAATGTAGATAGGTCAATATGAAGACAATGATAGGTAGGACATGGCTAGGAGACGGAAGGTAGATAAGGAAATTTTAGGTAAATCTGGGGGTATTGGGGCAAATGTGTGGGATTTTAAGCAATTTTAGGGAATGTGGACAAATTTGGGGGATTTTTGGTTATTTGGGGAAAATCTGGGGCATTTTGGGAAATTTAGGGACATTTAGGAGAATTATGGGGAAATTGAGGGGGAATCGGGCATAATTTACGGGAAATTTGGGGGGATTTTTTGGGTAAATCTGGGGTAGTTTAGAGAATTCCAGGGGGAATTCTAGGAAATCTTGGGTTATTACAGTGAATTTGGGGAATATTGGTGAATTGTGGGGATTTTAGGGAATTTGGGTGGATTTTGGCAGTTTTAGGGAATTTGGGGTAAATGTGGGGGAATTTAGGGAATTCTTGCGGGAATTCTGGGAAATCTTGCGACGTTTAGGGAATTCTTAAGGGGAATTCTGGGGAAATTTAGGTAATTTTGGGGTAAATCTGTGGAAAATTAGGGGCATTTAGGGGGATTCTGGGGGAAACATTGGGTGGGTGAAATTATGCAGGTTTTAGTATTACAGTAAAACTGCCTAAACCAGTCCCTTTATATACCGGAAACCTGGACAAACGGAAAACAAGATTCAGAACGGAGGTATTTCCTATGAAAAATGACACTGTAAACCTGAAAACTGCCTAACGCGGAAACCGAAAGAAATTCTGGAACTGTAGGTGAAAATAACCTGACTAAGACGGACTATCTTATCCATAATGCAAAGCTATGTACTAAATTTAGAGCGTGACTGTACTTGCATCCTCAAGGATACAGCAGATATGCTATATTTCACATCTGTAAGTGAATGGATTGTACTGTTACTTCCTCCAATCCTCCCGTAATGCACGCAGTTTCCTTCTGAGAAATGAGAGTTGAAGCAAGAGTAGAAGAAAACTGTGAACTTGAGTGAGTTTTAAAGGTGTCCTTTTTACTGTGTACTGCATTTATTTACGTACTATAATTCAGTGACAATGACTTCTTAACATATGACACTTACACTGGAGGAGAAAATTAAAGTTATCGAAGAACACGAGAGAAACAAACGTCCTGCTAAAGAATTAACTGCGTTGTTTAAAGTGGGGAAAAAGTTACAGTCAGTCTGAAAGACTAGACTTTATATCATTTCAAATGACGCATGCTACAACTGCCTTCTCGCTTCGCTCGAAGCCCCAGGTCGCTCGACGCCCCAGGACTTTTTCAACAGACTCCATTACCCATTAACTTAGGCTTCCCGCGTGGCTGCATGACGTCGCGCACTCGCCGTCCATTACCCATTAACTTAGGCTTCCCGCACGGCTGCATGACTTCACACGGTCGCCGTCTCCGTAACGCATAACGTTAGACTCAAGCATAACGATGACGACGACAAGATCATTTGAAATGATAAAAAAAGAAAAAACATAGTGTTACGTGCCGCCCCCTAGTGGCACTTTTGTTGACTGGATTACGGTGGGTTGAAGCACAACACAGATTGTTCCTTTAAAGAAATAATTAACTTTATTGTGGCCAGAAAGATACACTACTCAACAGCAAATACAAGCAATTATTACCTTACTCCAGTTTCCTCACGGCGAGAACACTTCCCCTTTCACTTGTCGGTAAGCCGCAGAAGTTAATCCCTCGTAATGAGGTGGCCCCGTTACGCTGGCCGGAAATAGCTGCACTAAGTCTGTCACTCACTGTTTAGCAACTCACCACAATGACCTCTGTCGCACTAGGTAAGCACACTCGCTCAAAACACAGGCAGTCCCCTGTAAGCTCCTCACTCCCTCGCTGTCAAGAGAATCGGCTTCACTAGGGGTTTCGCAAGTCACCACACTTCTGTCGCTCAGGATAAATGCTCGCACTAGCTCGTAAAACACACTCACACACTGGTTGAGAGGTCGCTCTTATATAGCAGGCCGGTGACTCAATAAATGCTTCTAGACCCATCCAGGGTTCACGGCTTCTCGAGGCTTCCTTCGCTGGCTGAGTCACGAATATTCTGGGCCATCCCTTTGTCCTAGTAGTCCTGTTGCATAAGGCGCACGCAATACACTGAGGCAGAGCAGCCCAGCCCTGGGGCAGTTGTGACTCATGCGGCGAGTGATGAAACGAACTCACAGCCTTAACACCATCCCCTTCCTAAAAGGCTGATCGTCCCGATCAATCATTGGTCAGTCTGTGTCCCTCCGTAGGCTGCCAGGCGATCTCGATGTACGATCTTCATCTTCGCCCTCGGGCTCCGCTGGATCCTGTAGACGACATCGTTGATCCGTTTCACGACTCGGTACGGGCCCTCCCAGGACTTCTGCAGTTTCGGTGACGGGCCTTTCTTCCGTAATGGGTTGAAGAGCCAGACCAGGTCGTCCTCGTGGAATCCGCCGGCATCCGTCTGTTGGTCGTATCGGGTCTTCATTCGGTCGGTCTCGATCCACAGTTTCCTCCTGGCGAACACGTACACGTCCTCCAGTTGGTCGACCAGTTCTTGACAATACTGGCTTACCGGGACCGGATCATTCCCAGGTCGGCCGAAGGCCAGGTAGACGGAGCTCCCTCCCAAACATAGCCCGGGCTGGTGTGCACCCGGTGGCTTCATGCACGGCGGCACGGTAGGCCAGGAGAAATAGTGGAAGATGTTTGACCCAAACCCTCTGCTGCTCGCTGACGACTATTCGGAGATGGTTCTCGATGGTGCGATTGAATCTCTCTACCATCCCGTCGGACTGAGGGTGTAGCGGCGTTGTCCTTGTCTCCCGGATTCCCAGCAGCTGGCATAGGTTCTGGAACACCTGCGACTCGAAGTTCCTCCCTTGGTCGGAGTGCAGCTCCAGGGGTACTCCGTACCGGCTGACGAATTCCTTCACCAGGGTCTCTGCGATCGTCTCGGCTTCTTGGTTAGGGAGCGCATACGCCTCCGGCCATTTGGTAAAGTAGTCGCTGACGACCAATATGTAGCGGTTCCCTGCCTCGCTTAACGGGAATGGCCCAGCAACATCGATGGCCACTCTCTCCATGGGGCCGCCCACGTTGTAGGTCTTCAGTGGACCCCGTTGTCCTCGTCCTGGGCCCTTGCTGGCTGCGCAATCGTGGCACCTCGCGCAGTGGTTCTCCACGTCAGTTCGGCATCCGATCCAGTAGAACCGCTCTCTCAGCTTCTCCAGGGTCTTCTTTATCCCTAGGTGTCCACCAGATGATCCTCCATGCACTTCCTTCAGGACTTCCTCCGTCATAGCCTTTGGAACGACGACTTGTTCCCGAGATGTCTTCCCGTCGGTGCTCTCCCAGGCGCGGCAGATGAGGCCATCCCTTACAATCAGCGAGTCCCACTGTGCCGAGTAGGACTTAAACTTTGGGCTGCAGTCACTCACAATGTTCCACCCGGGTCTGGGAACACAGGCCCTCTTCCATTCGGCTATCAGTCCCAGGTCATCATCTTCTGCTTGTGACCGCGTGAAAGATTCGCGGCTCCAGTTCCCTTGAAGTTCCACAGTAGTCCGTCGGCACTGTATCCCGGTGTTCTCCTCCCTCCTAGTACAGAAGGTGCAGTCTTCGGGGCACGGTCTTCGTGACAGGGCATCGGCATTAGAATGCAGTTGGCCTTTCCTGTGCTGGATCTCAAAGTTGTACCGTTGAAGCCTCTCTAACCACCGCGCGAGTTGACCCTCGGGCTGTTTGAAGTTCAGGAGCCACCGCAGGGATGAATGGTCGGTCCTGATGAGAAATTCTTGCCCGTACAGGTACTTGTGGAAGTGTTCGATGGTCTTCACGATGGCGAGCAGTTCCTTCCTGGTGACGCAGTAGTTCCTCTCTGGCTTTGACAAGGCTTTGCTGAAGCAGGCCACTACTCTGTCCTCGCCGTCCACTATTTGCGACAGGATTCCCCCTATACCAAATTCGCTGGCATCGGTATCGACGATGAACCTTGTTCCAGGTCTGGGGTAGGCCAGAATAGGTGCGGTGCACAGACCCTGCTTGAGTTGTTCGAAGGCACTGTGGCATTCTGCTGTCCATGTGAAGAGTTGGTCCTTCTCAGTCAGTCGATGCAGTGGTTTGGCGATGTCGGCGAATCCTCTCACGAAGCGATGGTAATAAGTGCAGAGTCCCAGGAAGCTTCGTAGTTGGGACTTGTCCTTCGGAACTGGCCACTCCCTCACAGCTGCGGTCTTTTCTGGGTCGGTGCGCACCCCTTCCTCGGAGACAATATGCCCAAGGTACTGGACCTGCTTCTGGAAGAGCTGACACTTCTTGGGGTTCAACTTCAGCTGGGCAGCCCGTAGCTTCGTCAAGATCTCCTTCAGGTTGCTGTAGTGCTCCTCGAAGCTTTTTCCCAGAACGATGACGTTGTCTAGATAGACCAGGCAGGTCTTCCAGTGTAGTCCTCTCAAAATGGACTCCATTAGCCTTTCGAAGGTCGCAGGGGCGTTTCACAGACCGAATGGCGTGACGGTGAACTGCCAGAGCCCGCTGCCCACAGAGAACGCCGTTTTCTCGCGGTCCTTAGGGTGGGCCTCCACCTGCCAGTAGCCACTCTTCAAATCCAAGGTGGAGAACCATCTTGATCCTGATATGGTGTCCAGCGTGTCGTCGATCCGGGGTAGAGGGTAGCTGTCCTTCTTTGTGATGTCGTTCACCCGCCTGTAGTCCACGCAGAACCTGGTGGAACCGTACTTCTTCTTCACAAGCACGACCGGAGAACTCCAAGGACTATGTGATGGCTCGATCACCCCTTGTTCCTTCATCTCTTCTACCATCCGGTCGACTTCGGCTTGCTTGGCGAGCGGGACACGTCGGAATGGGGCCCTAATCGGTGCGCTGTCCCCAACGTCGATTCTGTGCTGGACCAAGCTTGTCCTGCCGAAGTCTTTGCTCCCCACGGAGAAGACGTCCTGGAATTCGCGTAGCAGGTCCTGAAGTTGGCATGATTGTTCCTCGTCTAAATGGTCCTGGGATCCTTGGTACAGCTTCTGTAGTTCTTCTGGCAGTGCGCGTCTTCTTCGGTTGTCCGTCTGCAGGTGTCCGTCCGTCGTATCTGTGATGCGGGCAATCCAGGTAACGGGCTCGCAGACTCCTAGGTTGGTGAACCGTAATGTCGTAGTCGTTCAGATTGGACAGGCGGATGTACGGCCGAGGCGTCGTGTTGATGAGGGTCTTGGCAACTAGCAAACCTTTTGTCTGGATGTCCTCATATTTTGGCTCGATGACAGCCGCCACTCCCTCAGCAGTTCCGTCGACAATTACGGCAGCGCTGACTTCTGTCCGGGCGGGAACGATGACGTCCTCTCTCAGCCTTACTCGTCGTGCGGCGACGGCCTCGTGTGCTGGTTGCAAAGCAAGTTCCTCACTTCCGAAGTGCAGAGTATTGGCACTCAGATCCAAGATGATGTTGTTCTGGTCCAGGAAGTCCAATCCGATGATCACTTCATTTGATACGTCAGCCACAAGCACTAGATGCTTTATCGCCCGTCGACCAATGACGAACTCCAGTGATACTTCGCCATGTACCAGTGGGGTCTCTCCGGTCGCGGTTATTAGCTGGAGGTTCCTTCGTGTGGGTTGCACTCTCTACTTCGGGATCACGTGGGATTGACGATGGTCCTCGATGCTCCCGTGTCGATCAGCATGGGCCAGCTCACTCCGTTGACGACTCCGTCGACCATCAGGCTGCTATTGTCCCTCCGTAACTTCGTCACACGCACTTGGACTCCGTGGCTTGACGACTGTCACAAGCCAACCTTTGCCCCCCAAGGCTGGCTAATACTCGTTTCCCTGGGCAGTGCGGTTTTCAGACGACTGATTTCCCGTCGGATACCCTCGGCGGCGGCGATCACCGCAGTCCTTGCTCAGGTGGCCTTTCATACCGCAGGTCCATCAGGTCGGTAGTCCTCTTCCGGGCCGCCCCTCCGGTTGTCTTCCGGCTGTGTCGTTGCTGGTTGTGCCGCGACTATCGAAGAAACGGCTTAGCGCCTCCATCAATTCATCGGCCAGGGGCTTGGTCTCGTTGGTTTTTGCTGGTTCGTCGACGTCCACTTGACGCACCCCCGCGTGCATTCTGGATGCCTGTTTTGCCGTCTCGAACTCAAGTGCGTGGCTCAGCGCATCTGCCAGGGTCTTATTGCGCGCGAGTCGCAGCGCCTGTTGAGTGTCCGAGTCCTGTAGCCCATCGGTGAAGGTCTGCGTCGCAATCTGTTCCAGAAAGTCGGCCGGCGCTGTTGCATAGGCGAGCCTTACGAGGCGTGCGATGTCCATCTCAACTCCTGCAGGGTTTCCGCGTTCTTCTGTGCCCGGGTCCGGAGCTGCATCTGGTAGGCCTGCTGAAGATGGCTATCTCCATATCGGAACTCCATATGGGCGATCAGTGAAGCGTAGTCCTGGGATCCAGTCGGGATGGCCTGAAGGACGTTAAGGGCGTCACCTCTCAGCACTACAATGAGAGCTGTAGCCTTTTCTGTGTTGTTCCAGTTATTTATGGAACAGGCCGCCTCGAACTGACGTATGTAGGTGCTCCACGGGACCTTTCCGTCGAAGGTTGGGGGCGTCACTCTGCTATGTCCCGTTCCTGATATTCCCGGTGTAACGGTGGGCGGGCGTTGGCGCAGCTCGGCAACTTCCTCTCGTAGAGCATTGAATTTCTCTTCCACCCCCGTCAGTGGGCGTTGGCGCAGCTCGGCAACTTCCTTTTGTAAGGCGATGAATTTCTCCTCCACCCCCATCAGCGGGCGTTTGGCACAGCTCGGCAACTTCCACTTGTAAGGCGTTGAATTTCTCCTCCACCCCCATCAGCGGGCGTTGGCGCAGCTCGGCAACTTCCACTTGTAAGACGTCGAACTTCTTTTCCACTGCTGCGACTTCCTCACGTAGGCCCTGTTCTAATTTCCTTTGGCTCTCCTCTAATTTCATCAGCAGACACTCTTCCAGATTTTTCTGGCCATCCAGAAATTTGGGGGTTAGGTCCTCTGCTAACTTATTCTGGCTGTCCTTCAGGTCCTCTGCTAACTTCTTCTGGCCATCCTCCATCTTCTTCTGGCCGTCTTCCATCTTCTTCGGGTCATCCTTCAGGTCCTTGGCTAATTTCTTCTGGCCGTCTTCCATCTTCCTCTGGCCGTCTTCCATTTTGGTTTCCATGCCACTTAACTTTTCTAGCAATGCTGCCAATTGCGCCTCCATTTTAGTTGTTTGTCTTGTAAAGGGCATGCACTCACAGGAAAATTAGAGAAAATTACCTGCTCGGGTTTTGAAACCAGGACCGCCAGGTGTTGTGCTTGTGCTTGAGTTCGTAATCCGGCTTCTGACACCAGTTGTTACGTGCCACCCCCTAGTGGCACTTCTGTTGACTGGATTACGGTGGGTTGAAGCACAACACAGATTGTTCCTTTAAAGAAATAACTAACTTTATTGTGGCCAGAAAGATACACTACTCAACAGCAGATACAAGCAATTATTACCTTACTCCAGTTTCCTCACGGCGAGAACACTTCCCCTTTCACTTGTCGGTAAGCCGCAGAAGTTAATCCCTCGTAATGAGGTGGCCCCGTACGCTGGCTGGAAATAGCTGCACTAAGTCTGTCACTCACTGTTTTGCAACTCACCACAATGACCTCTGTCACACTAGGTAAGCACACTCGCTCAAAATACAGGCAGTCCCCTGTAAGCCCCTCACTCCCTCGCTGTCAAGAGAATCGGCTTCACTAGGGGTTTCGCAAGTCACCACACTTCTGTCGCTCAGGATAAACGCTCGCACTAGCTCGTAAAACACACTCACACACTGGTTGAGAGGTCGCTCTTATATAGCAGGCCGGTGACTCAATAAATGCTTCTAGACCCATCCAGGGTTCACGGCTTCTCGAGGCTTCCTTCGCTGGTTGAGTCACGAATATTCTGGACCATCCCTTTGTCCTAGTAGTTCTGTTGCATAAGGCACACGCAATACACTGAGGCAGAGCAGCCCAGCCCTGGGGCAGTTGTGACTCATGCGGCGAGCGATGAAACGAACTCACAGCTGTAACAATAGTAATCCTATGTGACAATACAGTATTTCTTTGTAGTATATTTTGTCTTATAAACACTGAACCCTTTGTAAAACGGAAAAATAGATCCGGAACGATTGCCTTCGCTTTAGGCAGGTTTTACTGTATTATTATTTTCTTATTTATTATTATAATTTTTTTATTTTTATTATAATTGGGGGTGGAGGGTAGGGTGTGTGGGATAGGGGCATCTCTCTTGACTGGCATGGGGAAGGAGCCGTGAGCACGCATGCTCACAAGTGCATCACGTGATCGCCACAGGCTGGAAGGTGGGGTAGGGTGTGATGAAAGGGGGGCATCTGATGACCGGCCTCGGGAAGAAGCCGCGAGTGCCGCCCGAGTAACGCCGGGTGGGTTTAAACTGGTACCACCTCACTACTCACCTCCTATTTTCGTTTTACATTTTTATTGATTTTCATTGAGAGTTCGTCCCTCAAGACTGAGACCACGACAATTAGAAATTCATTCATATCCTTTGGGGAATCGGCAAAGATGACAATGGCATCAGCAAATTTTTGAGTTGAAATAATTTCACCTTGAACCTTTATTCGTGCTTCAAATTTTTCTCTCATTTCCTTCATTGCTTCTTCAGTGTATAGTTTGAAAAGTAAGGGTGATTTTAGTTTTCGAACAGTCAGAAATGTAATCTCAGCACAGCTTGCAAACTAAAGTGGATTTCTTCTCATAGTTCAAGGTATACATTTTAAAATTCAAATTACCATCCAAATCTAACAGTTAATTGAAAGTCTTCTCTGAGGTACAAAACATCCATCAGTAGTCACTTTACTCTTTGCTGCAAAGTTGGACATGGATGATTCCTTCTCTAACATCTTCTGGCGCTCGCAAGCATTTCTAAGTGGATTCATTACCTCGTATTGAGCCCGTTTAGACCAGAGTCCAATGGCCCCATTTTGCAAATTCCCGAAATCAGTTCAGCACGAGATAAAAGCTATCTCAGGGACTATCTGGGAGAAAACTAAGTAAAAGCTGGTTTCACTGATATCGGCAATATGCAAGCCTGGTAGGAAGAAGGAACAACGAAAATGGCACAATTTCTTTATCTCAATTTATTAACATTTTAAATTTTAAAACTTTGGCAAAAATCACTAAAATAAATAACCTTCAACCTAAAAATCCACACTCTGCATAAATAAACCCTTCTAA
The DNA here is from genome assembly GCA_946902985.2 of Meconema thalassinum. Lineage (NCBI taxonomy): Eukaryota > Metazoa > Arthropoda > Insecta > Orthoptera > Tettigoniidae > Meconema > Meconema thalassinum. The sequence continues at coordinate 165,714,279 of OX336389.2, forward strand.
CACTCTTTGCATGATAACCAGAAATTTGATAGTCAGTCTGGTATCATTATTCTAAATTTTTCCACTATTTACACTCTTGAGGTGATCATGATTAAATTAAGAGTTCTGATGATCCCTCTCTGTACACTTGTTTTGTTTCCATAGAAAAACAATATCACACGTAGTTTTCATTTCCGAAGATCAATTGTGACTGTTCAAGTTTTGGACAATTTTTATGTTTCATTTGAAAATTGTTGTACAGTATTATGGTATTTGTAAATGTGCTTTCCAAAAATAGAATTATGGAAATAATTGCACAAATTTGTTTTCGTAGTGTTATGCAGTCTTGGAATACTAATATTTGACTAACATAATGGTTGCATTTGTAACATTGTTCCACTGAACAATTTGTTAATAACTTTATATCACATTGCTGTAGAATGAAATTTATAATATCTTAAATTTCTCCTAATTATTTATTCTCAGTTGGTATGACATCACCAAAGAATTATTTATATTCATCTGAAACGATGTTATTTCAGATAATTACATTTTTATAAACAATGAAAATTGTTGTAATTTTTCTATCAATTAATAAATTAAATCTCTCTCCAAATAATTATCTTTCTCATTCCTATTTAATCTCCAAAATATTTAAGTTCAAAATATTTATAACAACATGTATTATTATTATTATTTGTAATTTTTCCACAATTGTTTATAACAGGTATCACTCCTATCTCGCGATCTGTTTTATGAAGATTTTCATCCAAGTCAGTTGACTGGTTCTGAAATTATTATTATTTTATACACTCTCAAGTGTTTAGTATAAGCATTCTCAAATATTTTTTATTTTATGCACTTGCAACTATTTATTTTATAAGTAATCTCTGGTCAGGTTTATCAAATCTAATAATCATCTCTTTTACCTATTGGGCATAATATTGGGAATCTAGATAGTTGACCCAGGTGTATTGGAACTGACATCCTTTTCTACAGGATTTGAATTGGACTGGGATATGGGGCAGCCATATCGCTTCACCCGTCTTTTACAACCATGAGCAAACACGTGCTCCAACTACGAGGGCAGACCAAAAAGTAAGTTGCACTTCCCAGTTATGGCCTTTTATTATACCACCTATACAACAGCAACACGTCTATAACGACAAACAATGTAACTTCACTTTTCCACATAGTTTCCAAGGGACTCCAAACATTTCTGCGAACGCACAACCAACTTGTCGGTGCCGGATGCATAGAAAGTTTCTCCAGCGTTCTGCAACCACACGGAGACAGCGGCCTTCACCTCCTCATCGGTCTGGAAACGTCAACCACCGAGCTCCGTTTTCGGCTTACCGAACAGATGAGTGTCACATGGTGCTAGGTCGGGACTGTAGGGTGGATTTTGCCAGACCTTCCACTTGAAACGCTGCAGCAGTTTGCTCGTTTGGCGGGCCTTGTGAGGTGTTGCTTTATCGTGCAACAAAATCACACCGGCGCTCAATTTCCCCCGGCGCTTCTCTTTAAATCGCTTTACGTAATTGGTGCAACGTTTGACAATACGCCGCTGCATTGATCGTCGTTCCTTTCGGCATGATTTCCACGTGCAGCGTCGCGATTTCTCTCAGGTGAGTGTGCCGGTTCTGTTTAATGATCGCATTCACACGGTTGACATTTGCACGGGTCCTTGACGTTGCGGTCCTGCCCTCGCGATATTCGTCCGTGATATCCGTGCGTCAGGCTTCGAATTGCTGACATTACTTTACGATCCCTTGCCGGGAAATGGCCTGCTCCCCATACACAGCACTAATTTCATGATGAATGTCCGTGCAATTCTTCCTTTTGGCCCATAGGAACTGGATTGTCGCACGCACCTCATATTTGGAGTGAACGTCCAGTCGACGCGCCATTGCATTTGGCCGCTATTCACACCATACAAGAAGAGACACCACAGCGACCTGCCTAACAGACGTGTGGGCAGTGTCTGTCCCTTTCTCCGCTGTGCCCACGTTTGCGACACACAGCGCGCTGCTGCAGCGCGTTAGTACAACTAACTTTTTGATCCACCTTCATAACTTCTTCCACAAATCCGGAAATATATTCCTCATGGACGACACTCAGTGTCCACATAACCATAACATTAATCTTATGGCATACTATTTTTTTTTATGTGTAACATCTTTCCACTCGATTGCTGGATATTTTTGTGGGAGTGATTTTGAAAAATGGGACGGAAGTGGATCGGACGGAAGTGTGTAAGACTTCCAGCTGGATCGTATCCCTCCTCGCTGCTGTGGAATGTATATCTCATACGGATTACATCAAGGTTTTGAGGCGCCATTACAAATATTCCTACAATAAATCATCTTCAAGTTGTTGTTCTATGGTGTAAAAATATTCATTATATCATATTTGCTGAAAACAATTTTGATTTATTAAGAGTCTGTTTTTCAATCACTGGATAAAAGTGATCAACACTGTCATTCTGACGGTAGGGCTCATGCGAACTCTGGTGTCAACTGTTTGAAACACAAAGTACTGTACATGGCACATGGTTGAAGTCTTCGTATCAGTATTTAAATGATTATATGGTTTAATATGAAACATTGTAAATAATCGGCAATTCCGGTATTATGTTTCTGCACATTGCTATTCAAATATCAACCCACATAACGGTAATGCAGTCATCAATATAATATATATAGTTGCGTTTATACTGGAACTGGGCAAGCCTTCATGAACTATTGCTGAACACAGTCTCTTTACTCACAAGAGGGCCTATACATAAGGCATTTTAAAATCAATTTCACGCAGGAACATTATCAAAACGGCAAAATATAAATAAAACTTAATTCCGTAATGCAGTATTATTGGAAAGTGAAAATAAGTCACCATCTTGTGCACTATATTTGCGGGGTCTAAATAGCCGTGGTGTTAGTGTGTGATTCTAGAGATCTTGGGTTCGAATCCCGGACGGGATAGATAATGTTGCTACCAGATTATCATTTTAAACGATATTTATCATATCAATATGACTCATATTAAAAGAACCCATATGAAATTACGTGTTGGTCTGTGAATCAAGAAGTCCGGGAACTGGGCAAGCCTTTCATGATATACTGCTGTGCACATTGCATTTACTCGCAAGTTGGCCTATTTATAAGGAATTTAAGGTTATGAGCGGTGTCGCGTCTATTAATCTAGTTGATCCATATCGTATTCTTTATTTAGGCTAGTGCTGGTGGAAGCTACAAATCATCTAATAAAATGAGTTCCGTATTATAAACTACAATATCTGTAAAACACTCCCTTTTGAAAATAAAATCCACAGCCTGCTTTCAGTCGACTGGGTCAGGGAATGGAATGAATGATGCCCCCATCTAGCGGCGAGGATAGGAATTGTGCCGGCTGCCGAAGCCTGTCGCACTCCCCCGGGGCAATGATTAAATGAATGGCAGATGAAATGATAGTGGAGAGTGGTGCTGGAATGAAATTGTGACAGGGAAAGCCGGAATACCCGGAGAAAAACCTGTCTGCCTCTGCTTTGTCCAGCACAAATCTCACATGGAGTGACCGGGATTTGAACCACGGACCCCAGTGGTGAGAGGCCGGCGTGCTGCCGCCTAAGCCACGGAGGCTCTTACTCCCTTTTACAATAGATTAATATTTGTGCCAATAGTAGTATAAAATACCGTTGTATCAACAATTTCACGTGAGGTTTCTTCTATGTCAGATGTTACACATCATATGTGACTACTGTAAGGTTATGCACTAAGAGGGGGATAGGTTCCGCCTGATCAATACAACGTAATTCACATTTAAAGGGTTGTATTAACACCCTTGTGGTACATGTTTCGGGTCCTTATTATGGCCCCTTCATCAGCCTCAAAACAACAATAGATATCAGTATCATATAGGATTAAACACGGAGCCTCCGTGGCTTAGGCGGCAGCACGCCGGCCTCTCACCGCTGGGTCCGTGGTTCAAATCCCGGTCACTCCATGTGAGATCTGTGCTGGACAAAATGGAGGCAGACAGGTTTTTCTCCGGGTATTCCGGCTTTCCCTGTCACAATTTCATTCCAGCACCACTCTCCACTATCATTTCATCTGCCATTCATTTAATCATTGCCCCGGGGGAGTGCGACAGGCTTCGGCAGCCGGCACAATTCCATATCCTCGCCGCTAGTTGGGGGCTTCATTCATTCCATTCCTGACCCGGTCGGAGACTGGAAGCAGGCTGTGGATTTTCATTTTCATAGGATTAAACAATAGGACACTTGCCTGCCTTCACACACCCAGCACTCTCCATCTCACCATCTGACCTATTGGACATTCATAGTCCCGCATCGGAGGTCTCTTGTGTTTTCCTCTGCTCTAACGTAAGTTGTGTCTTAATTTTGTACCGCTATTTCTTCTCATATTTTAATATAGCTGTTTCTCTCGTATTGCATATTTTCAATATTTTCAAAATATAATATTTCTTTCCCTCTTGACTACACGTCTTTCACATAAATATTTTTGTTTACCCTTAGATTCTTAAAGGCCCGTGTTCACATAGACGAAGGAGTCCCCTCTCCTCTCTCAGTTTGGGATTCGCCCGTTCTGTCTACTTCATCTCGTATCCAATGGACTACCTCTACCATCAGGATATTGTCTCTCCGGTCCGGGTTCGATTCCCGGTCAATGCATGTGAGATTTTCGAAGTGAAATGCCATGTCCTGTGGTTCGGATTCCACGTAAAAAGGAGGTCCCGTGGCTCATGATCTCGAGATTAACGGTCACGTTAAACTACAAGCTTGCTTGCTTTGCTTGCTTATATTGTCTCTTATGCTTGGCCTGTTTTTTAAACGTCAATGGTGATGTATTATGATTTGACTACTAGTCTAATAGGAGATTACAGATACCATAAGGCTCTCTCTACAAGTTTCAACCATTTAATAATAATGGACTCTATGACACGGAAGCAGAATTGGATAAAGCACTGTGTTATAATATAGGACTCCAATACGAACTTTGCAAGACATTATTCGACATGCACCAGAAGTGCTTGTAATTGCAACTTGCTATTTTAATGTGTTTTTAATCTTTGTGTTGTACGTAATAGTTTTATGTCCCCATCTATGATATGTTCTTTCATATGTTTCACCACATTACCCATAATTGTTTAATATGTTTCTTTTTCATTCATGTCATTCATACATTTCATGTTAGATTTTACCTTTATTGAATCCTATATGATACTGATATCTATTGTTGTTTTGAGGCTGTTGAAGGGGCCATAATAAGGACCCGAAACATGTACCACAAGGGTGTTAATACAACCCTTTAAAAGTGAATTACGTTGTATTGATCAGGCGGAACCTATCCCCCTCTTAGTGCATAATTGTTCAATCAATACGGAACCATGACAAATATGAATATAAACTACTGTAAGGCTCGTAATTTTTTAAACAAAAATCATCACATATGATTCTTAATTTTTTTCTAATGTTGTATTATTCCGTCATACAAATGACCTCGTGTACTTGGAATTTATAAAGTTTTCCAATGATAGGTGCATTTATTCCTGGTCAAAATCTTCCCTGCCTCTATTTAACAAAATGTCATCCTAGTTGATACACATTTTTTTTTTATATAACCTGTCATTACTATATTTCCTTTCTTATTTCGACTTTGTGTCTTCAAAAATGTCATCTAAACTTATTCTTCATTGCTGATGGCTTAACTTTGTTAACATTGCCATGAAATATCATTTAAACAAACTCAGTTATTATTAACCCTGTTCATAAATATAAATAGTGCGTCAGGCCTCGGCAGCCGGCACAGTCCATATCCTCGCCGCTAGATGGGGGCTTCATTCATTCCATTCCTGACCCGGTCGGAGACTGGAAGCAGGCTGTGGATTTTCTTTTTTTTTTTTTCATAAATATAAATAACCATTGTTATTATTAACCCTGTTCATAAATATTAATCCTGCTTCAAAAATATTTTATTTAAATAAATAATCACTGTCTTTATTATTCCTTCTAACAACATTTAAACAATTACCATTATTTCCCTCGGTAATATTTAAATAATTTCTGTTATTATTTAACAATATTTTAACAATTACTGGTATGACCCTATTCACAAAATATTTAAATATAATAATTAAACAAATAATTTAACCCTCACATTTATTTAACGACTATCGCAAATTATTTATACTTAGTTTCATATCATGATTATTATTTAATATCATCCTTGATTTTAAAATAGTGTGAATTAATTCATTTGAATGATGCTATCACCCTTTAAATCATTTAAATAAATTAAATTATTTATTTAATTGTGAACATTCACGATTTTAAATTGAATTGTTATTAAATCACTGTAAATTATTATTAGAAAAATTAATACGGAATTATTTTGAATAATCCAAGCTCCTTCGATGCTATAAAATATTCATATTCCTTAAATAAATCCAGCCTGTCTTCCTGAAATTACTACAGCTGTTCTAACAGTAAAGAAAATTCACATATTAAATTATCCTAAGCCGTAGTTGCCCTCAATTTGTCACGCTAGACAAGTACATGTAGAATAGACTCGAAGGTGGTGTTGATCTTTTACAAATTGAATGGGTGTAAAGGAATTTCTCAATTACATTAAACTAGTAAGAAAATCCATGCAGAATTCGGCTTACTTCATTCTTGATGTGATGGTGGCGTGTCCTCGGTGTTCGTTACTAACTAATGGTCTCACAACCATTCCATTAGTATGGCGATCTCCTTTGGTCTTCAGCTCCTCCATTAGCTTCATCCTCGTTTCCATCCATTGTAGTAGACCTATCCTTCCGCGATTTAATGACACATATTAGCTTTTAAAAGTACGCATAAGTAAACTTCTCCGTGATACTTTTCACTATTCGACATTTAGACTGTTATCATTATGAACCGTTCTGTGCCTGAACATGATGCGTTCACTTCTTTAAAGTTCATTCGTAAACTGTATGAATCGACTGTTCTGTATTTAACCGTGTATGGCGGTGTTAAACTTTAGCAGCTTGAATTTCATCGAGTATAGACATTCTGAGATAAGTGGATAACGTAGAATTCCTTATATAAATAAACCTAGGCGAGAACCAGATATTCTCGGTAACAAGCTCGCAAAGCAACTCTTCTCTCGCAACGAAGACTAATCTGTGGTCGGGTAATGAGTATGCCTCAAGATATATCTACTGTGTAGATAGTTCCCTCTCTTCTCCTGATAACTGGCATTTGGATATTCTCCACCACAATCTGTCAAGACAGATGGGTCCAGATCGTAGGCTATGTTCCACTCAGATAGGTAACTCGTGAAGAAGTACAAGTGCTTAGTTCACTGAAATAACTAAGTCCTGAACTCTAGTCACAGAGACTAAGTTCTACTTTGTTGAATATAATAACAGTATCGTAGGGCATCGTTGATTCGTAGCGTAGCAACGATGTTTACCCAAGCGGCTGCTTGGAAGTAATACATACTCTAAGCAGAATATCGGCCCCTTTTATACTGATCTGGGCTCTCGCGTCATCAACTCTCTGCGTCACAGAGGTAAACTTCTCGAAGTTTCTATCTTCATATCTCGGCTTCTAGCGAACAGATTCTCTTCCGAGATAGCTTAAACTTCGGCAAATTCCACTGCCAGAAAAGTGTACTACTTTTCAAATCTTGAAAACATTGTTTAAAGGATAATTGTAAACATGCTGTTACATTGGTCGAGGTGTGCGTCACAGGCACTCAGTATAACCTTCCATTCGTTCGAGAAGGAAAGTAGCGTGTGATTCAAACTCCGCTGCTTCCTTACAAATATGTCACAACATCCCGGAGGCATCCGCGATTCGGGTACAGTATACACTTGATAGATAAATGCTCCCAGTGGTCGGTAGTGGAGATAAACTAGTTTATAGGCAACTACTTTCCAATAAATGAGACATGAGAAAGACATGGCGGTGGCTTAATTGTAAAAAAAAGAAAGCTTCTCTGACCCATGCCACGGATAGCATTATGACATTTTTGCTTCCACATTACAAGCACCAATCTGACCATTTACTAACAATTACGGATTATCACACTAAACAAGTAACTTGAAGGTCAATAGCCACTACCAATATCATAGCAATTATCACAACAACAACAAAACAAATCCTGATAAGTTGTGCAAGTTTACTATAAACTTCTTTAACTAAAATTGTATATACTGTATTGTAAATATCTCCACCATACTTGTAGATATTGATATAGATATAGATTTAAAAAAGCCTGAGTGGTAGGTATCTGATGATCGAAACTAGAGATCCAAGTACATTTATTAATCTCTTTTTTAGGGTTTAGGGAATAACATCCAGTGCAATTGGGTACTATGGTGATGACCGACTGAAAAGCATTTGAATTTCGTTTACTAAGGTAACACTGAAAAATGGCTTCTGACACAATAATGATAACATTAAAAAAATCATGACATTGTTTTTCAGATAAGAAAAATATACGACTGGTATTGTCTGCACGGCGCGAGAAGTTAGGTAGGTTTGAATGCGTACCATGCATTCAAAACCCATCAAGTAGGTCACTGCCAGCTTCACTCGTTCACGCCTTCTTTTTTTCTTTATTTGTGTTCTGTACTCTGCAAATGGGAAGAGTGGAAAGGGGCCTTGAGTGATAGACTATATACTTAAAGCTGGATGAACAACAAGCACAATGAGGGGGGTAGCAGTAACTGACTGTCGATAAATTTAGGTAAGAAAAAGACACACCGCGCGTGCAGCTAAATTTCCGCTCCGCATCGCAGCGCGTCGTACTGACTTCTCCTGGCATGCAGACAATAATTATTAGAGGCAGGAGTGAGTGTGTTGGTCCTGATTGATTTATAAGCTATGATAATACAGTTAATTGAATGTGAATGCTTTATGTTCCAGATACCACTGGTTCCTTCCAGTGGGAAAACCAACTGGTGTTAGCAGTCGCACAAAGCCAAACCGGAGTACTGAAGAAATTTTGTTTCAATGGAGGAAGCGTAGACATTAGACTGTCAACAGGACCAACTTTATTGCAAATTGCAATAGAAAATAATTTATATGAATCGGTAAACACTCTCCTTAAATGTGGAGCAAATCCGAACAGGAGAGGGAGTCGTGCTTATCAGTCGGAGAGCAATAGAACATCTAAAGTAAGAGAGTACTCCCCTATTGAAGTAGCAGCTGTGTATAATCGGCCAAAGATAATCAAACTCCTCATTGAGTTTGGAGCCGATCCCTCAGAGGTTTGGAGCGACGGTGAAAATGCTCTTACGCTTGCCAGAAAATGCAAAGCTCGACACTGTATCAGTATCCTGGAGACATTGTGCGGTAAGAGAATTATATTTCTATATAGTTAACAACAATAAAAATAAGCTTGTTGGACAAAAAATAGGCAGCTTGCATAGTAAGGCGTTTAAACTGCACAATTGCGGAAATAACGCTAAGAAAGAAGATACATTATGTCATGCGTGACGAACATCAGACACTGAGGGAGAATCGGCCAAAGGAGGGTGTATAGTATGGTATGCTATGATATTCATGGGAGCCGATAACCTAGATGTTAGATCCATTAAAATAACAATTATCATCATGCTATGATGCTCATGGAGTGATTGTTGGTTTAGTACGTATGCGCTGGTTCATTTGGGCAGAATGGACCACAGAACATTTGTTACCGAGTGACAATAATGGGTTGGTCGTGCCAAATGACGCAGCATAAAAAAACTTACCTAGCTAGCTGCGTGCCACAACAGTAACGTTCTCGCTTGCTGTGACCACGGCTGCGGGATCGAATTTCAGCATAGTCAGCTGGCGTTTTAGGGTCCTTTAATGCGAGGGAGCCATATCAGTAGATTTACTGGCCCGTAACAAATCCCCTATAGGGCAAAATTCTGGCACTCCAGCTTTTCTAAAGCCACAGTAGTTCAAAGGGATGAAAATGTCATGACATTACTGTAAATAAATGGCCAAATTTTCTGGTGTGTCAAAATGTTCTGTCTCTTGGGTCGTTAACTTTTGGCGGATATCATAGTTGTTAAGGGGCACATACAGCTTAAGGAGCCAAAACAATAACGATTTTATATTATAACTGTTGTAACTTTGGTAGTTTTATACTTTGTTTAACAAGTATGCGGTTCTATGTATGAAAGGTGCTGCCACCTGCCCTTTATGCTTCAGCTTGTCTAAAACTCGCGCCATGTTCGCACATGTTTAGTTTGCGCGGTTCCGCTATTGCCATCCATGTACATCAGTTCGTTATTATTATTAAACTCACATCAGTTCGTTTTGCTTATATATCTCTGGTTTCCCTATATCCTCTTACAGGTTATGGACCCAGATGCGCGTGACTAAGTGCGTAAATAACAAATCGTAATTATTCGTAAAAACGTGCCAGAAGTTAACCTAAAAAATGAACGCCGGAAGTATTGGGAGAATTGAACCCCTCGGTAAGGACAATTTCGACATGTGGGCCGTGCAGATGCAGGCTATCCTCATTACGGGCGATTTGTGGGAATTCGTCGGCGGGAATTCTACGAAACCAACCAGCGGCTGGAAATGCAAATGCGGCGACAATTCAAGAGTGGGACAAGAAGGCTCAAAAGGCTCGGTCGCTGATCATTTTGTCGATGTCTCCAAGTGAAATAAAGCAAGTCAAGAATTGTGTCACGGCACGTGATACATGGCAACGACTGAAACTGATCTACCAATCCCAGGGACCGGCTCGGAAGGCGACCTTACTGAAAAGGCTAACCTTACAAAAATTGGCGGACGATGGCGACGTGCGTGACCATCTGAACGATTTCTTCGACACCGTGGACAAATTGGGAGATATGAACAACACGATCAATCCGGAATTGTTGACAGTTATGTGTTTGTACAGTCTGCCGGCACAGTTCGAGAACTTTAGGTGTGCAATAGAGTCACGTGACAACCTACCGACTCCCGAGGCTCTTCGGACCAAAATCATCGAACCGGATGACGCACGAAAATCGAGCACACAAGGTGAAATAGCGGGAGCTATGTTCGTCAAGAAGAAGACTGGTCCAGGTAACAAGAACTATAAGAAACAAACACCCAAACTAAACAACAATAGTGAAACAGAAGGAGGTGGATCTGAGTTCCGGTGCTACGTGTGCAAAAAGCAAGGTCATCGAGCCAGCCAGTGCAGATTTAAACAAAGAGATCCATCGAAGAACAAAGGTAAAGACAGTTCTAATACTCAATCGGCAAATTTCACTCGAGAACTATGCTTACAGGCGACCACAACTGAGAGCAGTGGCGTACGCAGAATATGGTGTCTCGACAGTGGCGCCACTTCACATATCTGTGGCGACCCTGCGATTTTTTCAAAGATCGATGAGTCACGAAGGGGTGTGGTGAAATTGGCTGATGATTCAACGGCAGAGATCGTGGGAAAAGGCAGTGTTCGCTTGTCTACCCGCATTGCGAACGAAGAGATAGATGTCTCTCTCTCTCAGATGTTTCTCACGTTCCAGACCTCAGGACAAACTTGCTGTCGGTGGGAAAGATCGACCGCGGCCACGAGGTGATTTTTGACAAGAAAGGCGCAGTCGTCGTGAACGAAAGAGGAGAAGTCTTGATGCGAGCTGAGAGGAAGAATAACCTATATTACGTCAGTGAAAGTCAAGAACGTGCAAATATGGCTGCATCGCCCAAAATAATTTATCTAGAATTGCTACACCGTCGGCTCGGACATGTCAACGTGGGCGACATCTTGGTAGCTGTGAGAAAAGGGAGGGTTTCTGGCGTTGAGCTGAGGAATCCATCGACGACTCTGGACTGCAAAGTCTGCCTCGAGGGGAAGATGTCCAGGACGCAGTTTCCCAAAAAATCCGATCGACGGACGGAGCTACTCGATTTGATCCACACGGACGTGTGTGGACCGATGCCGACTCCATCTATGGGAGGTTCAAGGTACCTCTTCAAATTCATCGACGATCACTCTCATTGGTGCGAAGTGAGATTTCTGAAGGCAAAATCAGAGGTCTACGAAGCTACCGTCGAGTACGTTACCAAGATGGAGAATCAGAAAGGAAAACTGGTAAAGGTGATCCAGTCTGACAACGGCAGGGAATACCTGAATCGAGGGTTCGACAACTACCTGAAGAAGCGCGGAATCACAAGACGCCTCACAGTCCCTCACAACCCTGAACAAAACGGGAAGTCGGAGAGGATGAATAGGACTTTGATGGAGACTGCCAGGTGCATGTTGTTCAATGCTGGATTACCTCACCGCTTCTGGGCGGAAGCAGTGAATACTGCAAATTACATCCGTAATTGCCTGCCATCAAAATGTATCGGAGGCAAAACACCGTACGAATTGTGGACAGGAGAGATTCCTGACGTTTCACGATTCAGAACGTTTGGAAGCAAGGTTTACTTCCTGGACAGGGATCCCGGAAGAGGGAAACTGGATCAACGAGGCAGAGAAGGCGTGTTCATGGGTTACTCCGAAGAAACCAAGGGCTTTCGCATATACTCCCCTGACAAAGACAAAGTTTTGATTAGCCGAGATGTAAAATTCTTCGAGAATGAAAAGCCACTGGAAGAGACTTGGATGGAGCGCCCGGAATCCTCGAAGCAAGATATTTGTTGGGAGCTGTTCTTTGCAGAACCACCGCCGCAATCACCAAGAGAAAAAGATCAACCAGCTGTCGTGGAGGAACCAGTCTCTCAACCCCAAATCGGAGAAGATGATGAACCTTTCCTCGGTTTCGACGTGACGCCAGTGGATGATCATGATAGAACGACTGTCGAAACATCCAATACTACGCCTCAATGGATACAAGGACCTGTTCGACCCAAGATTCTGCGGACTGGAAAAAGGGGAAGACCGAAGAAACTTTTTCAAACAAATCTCCAAGATGTGGAGGAGCAAGAAGAAGACGAGGAGATTTTTCTAGCAGAGATTTCATTCAAGGAGGCAATAACAGGACCAAACTCTAACGAGTGGCATGGTGCCATGGTCATGGAAATGGAATCTATCCTGAGAAACAATACATGGGTGCTTGTGGATCCTCCCCGTGATGCCAAAGTCATCGGATGCCGGATGGTGCTGCGCGACAAACTAAAACCTGATGGAACACTTGAGAAGAGGAAGGCCAGGCTGGTGGCTCAAGGTTTCAACCAGGAGTATGGAATCAACTACTTAGACACGTTAGCACCAGTGGCGCAAATGGAATCAATTCGATTGATGGTTTGTCTCGCTGCCAAGCTCGGTGTAAAAATCAGACAGTGCGATATCACAACGGCTTATCTGTATGGTGACCTAGACGAGGAAATATTCATGAAACAACCGAAGAACTTCAGGGAGATGTTAGAGAGCATTGCGATGTCTGGAACTGACGACGAAACCAAGGAGAAGGCCAAGAACATGCTTCGCCAGTTGCAGGGAGACGACAAGGTCTGCTTACTACAAAAATCACTGTACGGATTGAAACAGGCCGGGAGAAACTGGTATGCCAAGCTGCATGAGGTCTTGAGGAAGTGCGGTGCCAAACCAACCGCATCGGATCCGTGTCTATTCCAAATTGGTTTCGGAAATAACATAACTCTGATTGCCGTTTATGTTGACGACATGATGGTGCTGTCGAAATGCAAAAAGACGATCGCCGAGATTTCCAGAGTCCTGAGTGAAAATTTCAAGGTCAAGGACTTAGGATTGGCCAAACACTTCCTAGGCATCAAACTAATCCAGGAGACCGGATGTATAGCCATGCAACAGCAAGGTTACGTTGAAGAGCTTTTCCAACGCTACGAGATGGCCGACTGCAACCCTGTAGTCACACCACTCGACCCTGGAACGAAGTTGAGCAAAAATGAGAATCCGAGTACTGACGAGTTGGAGTTGCCTTACCGCGAATTGGTAGGCGCGCTGACATATCTGTCGACAACTACACGCCCGGATATTTCGTTTGCTGTCAGCTACCAGGGACAGTTCAACAATTGCTTCGGAGTCGAACATTGGAAAGCTGCCAAGAGAGTGCTGCGGTACTTGAAGGGGACTTGAACATCGGGCTGATCTACGAAGCAGACACCGAACCGATCCAAGGATTCGTCGACGCCGACTGGGGAAGCTGCCAAGAAGATAGGAGGTCCTACACGGGGTACGTGTTCCTGCTCGGCGGATGCCCTATATCGTGGGACTCAAGAAAACAACGAACCATGGCACCACGGAGGCCGAGTACATGGCATTGTCAGAGTGCGCCAAGGAAGCTGTGTACTTACGTTGATTTCTGCTTGAGTTAGGCTTCAAAGACTTAGCCACTATGTTCATCTTTTGTGATAATCAAAGTGCAATTAATTTGGCAAAGAACGCAATGTATCACAGTAGAAGCAAACATATTGATATCAAACATCACTTTGTTCGCGAAGTCTTTGAGTGTAAATTTTTTGTTTTGAAGTATATCTCTACGAACGATCAAGTTGCTGACTTTCTCACGAAGAGTTTAAGTCTAATGAAACATGAACGTTGCTTGAAGTTTGCTGGTTTGGAGAGTGTAAAGATTGTATGAACCTGTGTAACTTTGGTAGTTTTATACTTTGTTTAACAAGTATGCGGTTCTGTATATGAAAGGTGCTGCCACCTGCCCTTTATGCTTCAGCTTGTCTAAAAGTCGCGCCATGTTCGCGCATGTTTAGTTTACGCGGTTCCGCTATTGCCATCCATGTACATCAGTTCGTTATTATTATTAAACTCACATCAGTTCGCTTTGCTTATACATCTCTGGTTTCCCTATATCCTCTTACCATAACTGTGCCTGCCATCAATCTTGTACAACTATTATATACATTTCCAAGGAAAGCAAAGCTTTAAAGTTTCATAATCAAATTGTAACTATTGTTATCCATTATTTAAAATTTGGTCCTTGCTTGGTACTGAAAGTCACCATTTCCCTCATATCTCCCATATTTATAGGAATTTTTTAGACTTTTCTCTCTTTTAAAATGGGAGTTAATCCTTCAGCTACAAAATGAATCTTACCAGGCGCGGATCTAGAGTTTGGCTCTGGGAGGGGGGGTGGGTCACAGAATCAAAATTGTTAATAAAAATGGTATCACTAACAACGCAATCACAAAATAACCAAACATACAAAACCTGACCAATTTTTTTTTTGCAAGCTACATGGATAGAAATTTGTTGCGTTTAGCACACCAAAAATATTCGTACAAATTGCAACGGCGTGTTTTGCGACTTTTACATCGAGCTTCGAGAAAAGTATCAAGGTACGTTACAGTTTCGGCAAGTCGAGTTGGTACCGACAAAGGGAGAAAATCACAGCTTAAATTGCCAACCAAGCTTGCAGTTTGGACGTCGGTAAAATTTTTGGTGCGAAAAAAGCCCCAAATTCCTATCCGTGCATTGCTGCACATTCATCGTGACATCACTATAGACATCGATACGTTAATCACAAGGTTTGCTAAACAAAATAGAGGAGTTGATTTTGTTATATAAATAATCGTTTTTATATAACAGGTATGAAGTCGTAAATATGTACAGTTGTAACAGAACATAATAATTGCAAATAAAGATATTTTCAGTATTGAATAAAATGAAAAAAACTGTTCTTCAGTTAAAATTCGTTAAGTTTTATATGTCTGGTTATTGTGTTTTCGTTTTTTGAGTTTGCAAAAAAATTTGGTCTCCATTTGGGGGGAGGGGGATCGTGACCCCCCCCCCCCCTTGAATCCGCGCCTGAATCTTACGGAAACCTTTGTGGCATTAATTAGTCTTTCTATGAAACATTAAATATTTTTTTGAGTTTGCTCAGATTAAAAATGAAATAATTACACTTAATTCATTAAAAATATGGAAATGTGTGAGATTCATTTCGTAGCAGAAGGTTTAACACCCGCTTAAAATAAACGAAATGTCCAAAAACGCCTATAAACATGGGAGATATGAGGGAAACGGTGAAGGTCAGCACAACGCAAGAACCAAATTTTGAAAAATGAATAAAAATAGTTGTGATTTGAATTTTGAAAATTTAAAACTTTGCTTCTAATAGCAAGATGTGTGTGTTTCCATGGAAATGTATATAATTGTACAAGATTTATGACAGGCACAGTTATAATATTAAAATCATTATTGTTTTGGCTCCTTAAGCTGTAAGTTCCCCCTTAAGCAGCAGCAAAACTGTTTATGTTGCAAAACCTAGTCCTGCCAATAGGTTTAACAGAAATGCGTGTTAAGAAACGAGGCTCTGGCAACGCTGTAACTGCATGCAGCGTGGCTAAAAGCAGGTCGCAGGAACTCGACGCTCTGCCGGAGCTTTCTCTGTACATTCTGATGCACTGCAGGATGTGACAGTGTTGCCAGCTTCTCGTTTTCATACTTGTGTTTTCAAACAGCATCTGATCCGATTTTGCTATTGAAACTTTTGTCTTGCAATTGGATGAGGAATTGCATGCCGACTTCCAAGTGTGACATTTTTTGTTCACCCTGTATATTACTTACGGAGAGAAACACCAGCATGTGGCACACATGTAGAGGTCTTATAACTCTTTTCTGAAAGATACTCAGAAGAAGTCTGCATGCCAAGACCATCTGGAGTAGGGTAATTCAGAAGAAGCCCCTGTTAACAGGTTACAGTGGACATCATAGGCGGACACGTACAGCACTTCCTAGATCTTCAATAAGAACTGCGTGCAGCACGCAATTAAAGATGGAAGTGGCTGTGCTAGTTTCTGGGAATGTGTAAGGCATATGGAACACAATATAGTTATCCCAAAGTACCGAGCCAAAAATTTGGTATCTACAGGGCTGTAATGAATATTCGGGAATATTTACGCATCTCAAACAGCCAAAAGTTCTCGTTTTTCAAATACTTGGCACTTCTAAGCAGGAGTAAAACTCTGGCCACGCCATCCATGAAATCTGGCTGAACTGCAGGTTATCAACATGAACAATTGAGTGAATTTTCAAGTCAGCTACATACCATTCCAGGAGGACTTGTTATTTTTGATCCCATGAAGGTTTCACGTTCTATTAGATATGTTTCAATGACAAGCGCCTAGTTTTTGTATGGCTAGTTCAATTTATACTTTAAACAATGTTGATTTGAAGTGTGTGGTGTGAACTTGTGCACTTCTAAGCAAGAAATAAGAACACTGATTGAACTGGAGAGTATGATTCTAAAACGTTTATCTGTAAATTCTAAGAGACATGCTCTTGTCAAAAATAGTTATGTTGATTTGTTATTAGATGCTAAGTTACTGAAATATTGTCGTAAGCATGATAATTGATACAACTTTGTGGGAGACCCCTTGGTCAACATTTTGGAGAATGTCCGTAGGTTAATCTTTAAATAGACTTCTCGTTGCAGAATATTTCAATGTATTGATATGGTAGTTCTGCGTTGTAATTTCTTTGTTGTTAATTCATCATAGGGGCTTGGGATATCTTGATTATCAACATGTGTACATGAGTGTGCTTTGAACTTGTTTAACAACTCGTGATCCTGTGTTAACTGTAGTATTACCCATTTGAGATACGATAGCCGACAACCAACTTAGGAACGAACTCTTGTTGGCAGCCGGTGCTGAGCTTGCATTGGCATTCCCGCTACCCTACAAGTACTAGAATACACAAACCGCAGCCGCTCAGATGCAACCGTAACAGTGTGTGTACTGTAATTATTAGGGTCAGGAATAAGTCTGTATATTCTCTCAGGATGGTAGTATGGGTGAAGAAATAGGGTCGAGGTGTATAAAAGCCAATGTAGTGAATTCTCAGTTGCGATCTACAGTATCCTGCAAGAAAGAAGTTAGTGTAGCGCCGGAACTCTGCCTACATCGCTCAGTATTTAGACCGTCCTTGCAGTATGGAAGTAAGAGTTGGGTAGATTCAGGATATATGATGCATAAGCTAGAGGTAACTGCTATGAGGGTAGCACAAATGATTGCTGGGACAAATAGTTGGGAGCAATGGCAGGAAAATACTCGTAATGAAGAGATGAAGGCTAGGTTAGAAATGAACACGCTAGATGAAACTGTTCGTATGAGTCGACTCAGATGTTGAGGTCTTGTGATGAGAATAGGAGAGGAGAGATTCCCTAAGAGGTTAATGAGTTCGGCTGTAAAGGGTAAGAGAAGCAGAGGAAGACCTAGGAGGTGATGGTCAGATTCAGTAATGAACAATCTCAAAGTAAGAGGTGTAGAAGCAGAGGAGGCCGCAGTGCTAACTGCTAATAGGGCATCATGGAGGCAACTTGTTCGCAAACAGAGGCTTGCAGACTAGACTGGATGCTGAAAGGTAAAACGGTCTCAAATGAAAATGTATGTAGGAATAAGGAAGGTTCTAACTAACCAACTAACCCCGTGGCACTACAGCCCATGAAGGGCCTAGGCCTACCAAGCGGCCGCTGCCCAGCCATTTGGCCTGCAGATATTGGGGTGACATGTGGTCAGCGCATCGGATCCCCTCGGCCGTTAATCTTGGTTTTCGTGACCGGGGCACTGCCTAACTGTCAGACAGCTACTCAATTGTCATCACGAGGCTGAGTGCACCCCGTGCCAGCTCTCACGTCAGTTTCTAAAATCCCTGACGGAGCCGGGAATCGAACCTGGGGCCTCCGGGTGAGAGGCAGGCGCGCTACCCCAACACCACTGGGCCGGCCATAAGGAAGGTTCACCGGGGTCTTAAAATAAGGTGCCGTCTCAGCATTCTTCTGGAGGGAGTGTGAAATAAGAGCATAAGTCTGCTATATTGGTCATAATCACAACATGTATGTAAAGTATGTTAGCCATTTTAGTTAGAGCCAAGTCTAATCAAAATTAAATTGTGTAATCTTGTTTTTCAGCACCAAAAGTGCGATGCACGCCTTTGCAAGCCAAAATCATGGGAGCTGTAAACTACTCCCACGAGAAAAGGCTATTGGAACTGCTGAAAGAAGGCGTTGATACTAATTTTGTAAATGAAGACGGAGTAACACCCTTGATGCTGGCAGTCGAAGGAGGATTCACCGAGTGTGTCGACATACTTCTATATAATGGTAGTAACCCCGATACCATGTGCAAGAGAATGTACAGAAAAGCAGGCCCATCCCGCAAAGCACTGGTAAACTGGACTCCACTAGAGAGTGCGGTAGTACATGACCACCCACAGTGTATAAAATTATTGCTCCAATATGGAGCAAATATTAATTATGCAGATGTATATCAGAAATGTGCCTTAAATGTGGCATACGAATTAGAAAGAAATGAATGTGTAGATTTATTGGTGGCATGCGGGGCCGTTGAATGTTTCAGTATGTGGGAAATAACTCCACTGGGGGAGGTTCACAGATCTCCACAGAAGATAGCTGACAAAAATGCAAATTCAAGTTCAACCGTCAACAAAGATTCGACCAAAAACATCGACAGGATTGAAGGATCAACATTAAATCCAAATGCCCCACCTTTCGAATTCAAGGATCCGAGTTCTTATAAGCAAAGGTCAACATCTACCGATGAAAATGAGCTAGAGGAAGAAATGAGACTTGAAATGCCAAATATAGAACACTTAACACTGCATAAAGAAGACCAAGAAGAAGGGGAAGAAAATTGGGATTCCTCTTCCGAATCTCACACTGCCAGTGATTGATCGAATTATAGCTGTAATTTATTGATGTAAGAATCAAGAACATTGCTTGGATTTTGCTAAATTCGAAGACAATGTATAGAAATCGATGGAATATTGAAGTAGTGGAAATGCCTTCTAGAACTCTACAGACCAGCATTGTAAAATAAAGAGTAAATCTGGTAAATAGAGGGCAATTTTAATTATAGTCAAAACCACTTTATATTCAGTATAGGGAAGAAAAGAAACACGCTGGCCTGAACTTTATCGAAGATATAAAACAATTTCATACAAGAAACAGCTATATTTCGTAAATATAAAATCTCAAAGGGTTGGAAGTTTTATGTATTTATATACGGTATAGTCTATCTATCTATCTATAATATATATATATATATATATATATATATATATATCATAGAGATATTTATTATGGTTTTTGTTATTGATTTTAACAGCAAAAGCATACTTCTCAATGAATTTACACATACCCCTATTATTAGAAATAGTAAATGTTCACCATAATTTGTTATATTTTTGTGTGTCTACTTAGTACATTCATTGAGGACAATACTGGTATATGATATACTGTATATAGACGAGTTTATAAGTTCGTGGACTGGTCACATAGTGTCTCTGTAGTGTACTACAGCCTATAGATTGCATTGCGTTTCGGTTCTGTGGAAGTTATTTCCTCATCTCAGCAAGAGGCAATTGGGTGGATACAGAGTAAGGAGAACTAGGTATGGCTTCTGTTGTGAATAGTGATTGAATTTGAGTTGGGGATATCGCAGTTTGAGCAACGGGAAAACTGTCACGTTATGCCAACACTTGGACAAATCCGCAAGAGAAAGGTTTCAGATGATGCAGCACGTGATGGTTACGACGCCTTGGGACGATGATGACGAACGCATTTAATTGCAGACACCTTACTTACTTACTGGTTGGCGCTACAGACCATGTAGGTCCTTGGCCTCCTTGACTCTCCTTCTCCAGCATTTAACACCCAGATTTCTCAGATCGTATTCAACATCTTTTCCTGGGTCTTATCCATTTCATTCCTTTATTCCTTCAACTTGCCAGTTCTGTTCAATGTCCTCACATTCCAAGTAGCTAATATCATACCAGTTCTCCTTTGCGTTAGCCGTTTTTCTCGCCCCCCCAGTCGTCTCCAAGTTATCCGATTTTATCCATGGTAATCTAGAAGTCTCTGTAACATATCTCTTTTCACGAGGTAGGGGAGTTAACCTATCCACCCAACCCCAACCTAGAGGACCAGTGACTCTTCTGTTAGGGTTACCTTACCTTAGCCGAGAAAGCCTCGATTTAGAATGCCAGGCACCCGCCTCCACCCTCCCCATTAGGGATAGTATTTGCTTGTATCACTGACCATGTAGCAGCTAAAGCATTTCTTAGGATTTTATGGATGCACCTCCTTGACTAAGTGCACCTCCTAAGGCTATTTTACCCAACATTCACTCTCCTTCTTTACGCAGGCTTGGAACCGGCACTAGAGACAGTTTGACAAGCGTACTGGTCGACCACAAAAGATCCGAACAGAACGCAAGATCAAAGAAATTGCAACGTGGGAGGGTGTCAATCACTGACAATCGGTAAATGATCTAGCAGCAGGCAGGATGGCGATTATTTTTAGGGGCAGTGTGGATCTGTGCAAGTGTATGCCGTGTTGTGTGGCAACTGTTAAAGCATCTGGTTTCTGTTGATTGCCTACAGTCCATGAACTTAAAGACTGTTCTACATGATTAATGTTCAGCGATACAAAACAAGAGCATAGTCTAAGCCAGTATAATCTTCTAAAAACTTTGGTTCTTAAGGAGAGAAAATATTATAAATTCTTTTACATAAAATATTTATTGGTTGATTATTGGCCCATTCGTCTTAATATATTGGTTGATATTATTTTATGGATTAATGAGAGTGTGACCATGTTGCGCATATACCAGGTGAATCAGTTGCCCCTAATATTGTTTTATGCAGCCCAACTAGCATTGTTATCAGGAATGTCGATAATTCTCTGCTTGTAGCCCGTACGATACTAATGCACTGCAAGAGTATCCTGCAAACAATACTGAACACTGTTATCTTTCTCTTGATGTGACTCCAGACTAAAATGAGGGAAAAGTAAGTGTTCAGTATCGCTTGCAGGATATGGTTGTAGTGCATTGGTACCATATGGGATGCAAGTAAAGAAATATCGCCCTTCCTGACAACACACGTTAGTTGCGTTGCGTAAAACAATATTATTGGGGACAGCTGATTCATCTGATATAGTAGAGTATTTGGCAAAGTATTCTCCATAAATTAAGAATTCAATTTAATTAGTATGTGTCATATTCATTCAGTATTATTCTTGGTACATGGACCCAATACTTTTGATATCTCCACGATTGTTTCATTTCAAATGTTAATTTCTACATCGTCAAGACTAGTCATTCAGTGAAATTAAATATCTCTGAATTTGTACAAATATGTGACGAATTTTTAACAATACAATAAAATAAATGTCTACTAGTGTGGTAATCATTTGAAAAGTGTTTATTCTCATACTAACAACCCGTCCTGGCTTCGCTCGGAAACTAAAGCATCATTTGAGGGGTCTAGATGCAAAACTCACATTCTCCACTCTTGTTCGAAATTGAGTTAGCAAGGCATTCTTATTCTTCGTTCCAAACAACACACAACTATCTTAATGCTGAAAAGCCAAACTCACAATATCCAGTGGTTTTCAAATGTCAAAAACTAAATTTAGATGCACATTAGAACATTATTTAGTTGCAAGGAGCTCAGTCTCCCTGTTGGCCAATCACAAGACAGCTTCTGGCCATGTGACTTTCTACCGCTGCAAGCCAATATTATTATTGTTTGTTCAACTCGTAACCTCTACATAATAAATAAATAATATGTGCATTCCAACAATGCAATTGGTTTCATTTGTCTAAATTTTTCACAAACTTGGCCAACTTTTCAACTGTTTTGTCTGAAATAATTAATTTTGTTTAGCGTCACAACTAACATTCTCCTTGTTCAGACACAAAACTCACAGTCTCCGATGTTTGAATGCAAAAGCCACATTCTCCAAAATTTAAACCTATTTTTCAGATAAATTAATATGAATAATGAAACATAGTTTATACAACAAGGTGTAATTAAGTATAGACTGCAACAAAAGCAAAGTCTCTTAGAGATTCCATTAGTTACATTTAGTTCCTGTAAAATTAGAAAAATTGGAGGAAGTGAGTTTTGCATCTAGACCCCTCATTTATATAATTTATGGAGGAATCATAATTCATAAGAGATTTCTCTTTATCGGACTACAAACCATGAACATTTCTTCCCTGTATCATAGGAACTTTGGGGATGACTCCCTTTATCTTTGTGAATTCTTTCTCTCTAGCAACCCGCCCCAGCTTCGCCCGGTATCTTTAACGGTTTACCCAGTGTAAGCTTAAGAGGCATACTTTTTTTCAATGAACTACGACCTATATCCGTTTTCCGTCTTGGCGTGATGGGTTAAAAATCACTGACTGGACAATTAATTGAGGCACTGAGAGCACAAGTGGACTGACCCCTGGGAAGTAAATGTGGAGGAAACAGGCCTCATAATAAGGGCTCAAAAAGAATGTTTTTCTTGCAGCATTGTAACATGCTTACGATTTCACAGTGGTTTTATTGAACATTTCGCACATAGAAAAATTACAAAAGTTCTTTTATAGTAGAACTAGCATTAGTGCCCGGCTGCGCCTGGCGGATTTATTTGTTTTATGGACGATAATGAATACTACTACAGAACTGGAGCACTCAAGGATAAGGATTGGAAAGCACCAACGCTTATTGCACCTGATAACCTCAGTACACTTATACAGAGGTATACTATTGTCATGATGATTACTGTTTTAAGGGGCCTAAGAAATCTTTTTGCACTAATTACTCCCTGTGACTGCAATTAATAAGCAGCTCGCAATTCTGCACCAGAACACTAGTAGGGGAGACGTGATGCAGCCCGCATTGCCTGACAACAATAGACTTAGGTATTATTAAATCTGTTCAGGAGCGCTTGTTCTTCCGACTTGAAAAATGAAAATCCACAGCCTGCTTCCAGTCTCCGACCGGGTCAGGAATGGAATGAATGAAGCCCCCATCTAGCGGCGAGGATATGAACTGTGCCGGCTGCCGAGGCCTGACGCACTCCTCTGGGGCAATGATTAAATGAATGACAGATGAAATGATAGTGGAGAGTGTTGCTGGAATGAAATTGTGACAGGGAAAACCGGAGTACCCGGAGAAAAACCTGTCTGCCTCCGTTTTGTCCAGCACAGATCTCACATGGAGTGACCGGGATTTGAACCACGGACCCAGCGGTGAGAGGCCGGCGTGCTGCCGCCTAAGCCACGGAGGCGTTCTTCCGACTTACTGAACAAAAATCAATCTTTAAGGTTACCTGAGAGGTGTCGCATAATGCTACATAGCCTAAACTATTCCTCTTGAATCTGGCTATCATATACAAAAATAATTTTTGTAATCCGACGGGTAGTTCCAGAGATTAGCGTGTTTAAACAAACAAACTCTTCAGCTTTATTATATTAGTATAGACAATGAATACTACTACAGAACTGGCACATGATACTTAAACTAACAGAAAATACATATTTTAAAAATATAACTTTTTGTGGTGGTGGAGGTTATAGTGGGGGTGATAAGTAGTACAGTATAATGGACGTAATATTCAGGTCATTTTCCCGTAATGATAATAATAATGAATAGGGAAACGGCTATTTACTAACTACAGCACTGACACATGAAATTTACAAACGAATTTAAAAAATTATTGGAAAGAGGAGTAAGTGGAATAAAAACACTGCCTAGGGCCAATATATCTTTGGCTGTTAGAAATGTAGAGACCAACAGTGTAGTCTCTTGTCGCATAGCGCCGTAGGAAAATAATCAGAACACTTTGGAAAACGTCGGCTGTCCTGAGCTCTTGAGGTAACAATAGTATCATTTATCGCCACATAGCGCTCAACGATAAGGTTCGGAATGCACCCTGGGCACAAAGTCCTGTTACCCCAGTGGCGTAGCCAGGGGGGGGGATAGGGGGGGTTTAGAACCCCCCCCCATTGGAAAATCAGCAGGTTGTGATTAGTGTCTGTGGTGATGTACTCTTGTCGCCTTTCAGCCCAGGTCCCCATTTGAGGCTACACACATCTTCATGACAACGTATAACCACAGTCTGCCTACAGATCGCGAAGCTTGGCTCATATTTTTCTACCGCCAGACAATAATGCTCTCATGCAGCCAGCAAGAATATGCTGACTGCGCTATGTTGGTGTATGTTATTGTTGCTGGATATACTGTAGGCCTATGTGAGCATTGTGTAAAGGTTATGTCTTTACTTTAACATGTGCTTTACAAGAGGAGATGTGCAGTTCAATAAACAGATCTAATATTAGAAGCAATAATTCAGTGTTGCTAAGTAACCTATATGATCGCTTTTCAGTCGGTCAACACGAGTGTAAGGTACCCAATTAGATTAGGTGGGTAGTGACAATTTATCTCCTAATGCCTGAAATAAAAATACGTGAATCGTTTATACACTTAATCAAACACTTCTCACATAAAGGGGGGGGGGGGGTTGTATGAGAAGCATTTTATTAAATGTATAATTAATTACGGTATTGTATTATGAATTACACAGGGAAATTAATTGTTACTCCTCGCCCAATCTAATTGGGTGTATTCGTGTTGACCGACTGGGAAGTCAGACTGTTAATAATAATAATATCGTATGGCCTCGGATGCCGGGTGCAAGCTTTGTAATTTGACACCCATAGGGTAGCTTGCATGTCGAATTTCGTTGTTCCTTGAATCACTATGACAGTCAATGAGGTTAGATATCTAAGCTCCTTGAACACTATAGCGCTTTCTAGTAGAGAAATGAGGAACTTTGTGCTGGCGGAAACTCCCAGGATTAATTTTACCACTATGAACAGGGCCTACTGAATTCAAATGGGTTCTTTAACATGCCAACATCGTATGACATGCGTGTCGTATTTTTGCCGCCTTTAAAAAATCACTTATCACGGTCAGGAGCGAACCTGCAATCTTGGGGTTAGTAGACCGACACGCTATCCACTCACCCACCGTGGCAAGCTAGTCAGACTGTTCAAATAGCAAGATGACACCCGATTTTCCAAAGGACCCTAAAAGGTAAGATTTGATCTATGGATTTTAGGCTAGTATTATAAAGCTTTTCAAGGGGAGCGTGATGGTGCAGTGGTTTAGCTGCTCGTCAATCACACGGATGGCCAGAGTTCCAATCCCGGTGACAGTGGGATGGTATTTTCACCTGAAAAATTACGTGGCGTCATGAAAGACATCCGGCCTTAAATCCCTGGCCAAAACTGAAATGAGCCTGATTGGCTCCGGCGACCCCAATCAATTGGAATGCGCAGTAGAAAGTATTATAAAGCTTTTCAATCAAACAACGGAACTAGGTCATTAACTGGTTATAAATCAATAATAATGTTATTGGTTTTAGATCCCTTTTAACTACGGTGGCTTTTAGAGACACCGGGGTGCCGGAATTTTGCCCTGAAGGGGATCTTTAACGTGCCAGTAGATCTACAGACACGGTTCCCTCGCATTTATGCACCCTTAAATGCCAGCTGACTGCACCAGGATTAGATCCTGTAACCTTGGGAACAGCAGGCGAGAACGTTACCACGGAGCCAGTTGGTTATAAATCAGAAGCATGTCTCGGTAGGATATCTATGCATGGCTTTGGTGGCGTAGTCGGAAGCATGCTGAACTGCTATGCCCAAGTTCGCGGTTTCAAACCCAGTTGAAGTCGTCGGGCCCATGTCATAGATTTATGGCACGTAAAAGAACTTACAACTACAATTGGTAGTGTGTAGCCAAAATTTGTAGGCTATTGGGTTAGACACGCTCTATCAGGTTCAAACGTACACCGTTGGGTTTCAGTGACAGTGGCGTCTGGTAGCTTAAGTTGGAACTACTTGACATTGAAATTGGGGAACCTACAGGCGTTCATGTGAAATGCCCTGCTATTGCCATTGGCTGCAAATATAAATATCTATGCACTTTGAAAATTAAAACATTCGGTAGGATAAGTAAACGTAAACGATGTCATCTCAAACGCGTACCGACATTTTAATTTTCAGATGTAGAAAATGACTTTTTAATAGTCAGAGAGCTGATTTAATGAATAAAGATTTTGTACAATAATATGAACTTATTCTCGAATCCTTTGGAAGCAAGCCAATTTATGTCGTCAGGATAATGCTCACAAACTTAGATGTGGTACACTGTTTGTTAATTCTCTTATGAAATACCTGGTCTCCCACATGGCTGCTGTGAAGGTACGGTACACAATTGTTATTGCCGATATTTTGTAAAATTGGCATTGTATTATTTTGTCAAATTCAGGTATGAAAGGTTTCAAACCCACAGAAAAAGTACGAAGTACCTACAATTGAGCCATTTAAGACCTTAAGATATTTATATACTTTTCGTTTCACAAATCACACTGGTATTTTTACTAATTAATTATAATGTTACTCAATTTTACGGAATAACTAGCTTTTGATAGGTTAAGAATTTGATATTATATTATATCCATACTATCAACCCGCCCCGGCTTCGACTGGTATCTTAAAGGGGTCACTCAGCGTAAGCTTAAAAGGCGCACGGACGGTAGGTCTCAGACGCAATTCATAAAAGCCGAGGGGAACAGCGAAACTCATAGTCTACTCTTCTCTGAAGTCTTAACTCGACACGGCTCGACAGTTAATGCTGGCCGAAGCTGGGGTGATGGGCTCGCTCGCAAACTCGCTCCGAAGCTAGTAATTTAAATTTCTACTGAATGGAGATTGTTGGAAGAAATTAAAACGTAAAATCATTTATAGTTGGCGATGTATTAAAGATATGCAGTCGGGGACTTCTTTGTAGCTTAAAGCTTTGTAAGCTTAAAAGGCGCAAGGACGGCAGATTTTCCTTTAACACGATTCACTGAAATCGTTACTGCTCGGCTTCCTTTGGTCATAAATGAATGTTTTCCTACAGAAACCATCCTCGATAAATTCTTTACTGAATGGTGAAACCCGCATCAAAATCCATTCAGTGGATTTAGAGATTACCCATTACATCCAGGAATCGTGGACTTGGTTTTATGTAGAGATGCCAGCGACTATCATTAAAACAAATACATGAATTTATAACTAGTATGGACTATGAATTCCACTTAAGACTCATTAAATACGTCATACAACTGTACCTACGGTTACTTATACAGGACTGAACTAATAAAAACAGCGCATTCTTATTATGTTTCTATGAATTAATAGCGTACAGTATATCAACATTGTGGCCTTTTTTTCTGTAGTAGTTGGTGATTTAACGTGACTTATGTTCACAATGGAAATAATCACTCAGGTGAGTTAAAATTCAAAAAACCCTTGCAAAAGTGAAATCATCTGTTCCGTGAATAACGTGCTCAAGGCAGTTGCCAGCTTGCTGGCCACCGCGAGCGTTAGTGTCGCTTCACCTACAAAGAGGATGCAATTTCGTAGTGCAGCGAGCTACTTTAGACTGTGGTAATACAACTCCGTCCTCCCAGGTTTGCCAATCTAACTTTTCCCCCGCGAAATAACTCATAGCTTATTTCAAACTAAGGCTAGCGCCAAATAATTTTGAATCCCACACAGCGGGACAATATTAGCTTTTTTTTTCTTTTCTTGGCGGGAGAGAAGTTATATGTAAATTCATTTTTATTTTTATTAAAAATAATGCGCTTTAATAAAGACTTAGAAAATTCTATGTGTACATTAACACTCATTTTGGGAATCATTATTAACATCTTGAGCATGAGATAACCGTCAGCCGAGTTGCTTCATTTTACGTAAATATATGCCCAGCAATTCTCCGAATTACGGTTATCTCCCAGTTACGAATGAGTGAAATTTGTCGCCTGAGTACGGTAGTGTAAGCAATTAAAACTTTTTCCGGCTGCATGTCGCATTTCTAAGGTAAGAAGGACCTTGGTAGGTGATAAAAATCTTCGAAAATGATACTTTAGGCATTCAGGGCTAATGCCAATATAAAGCACAGGATCTTGTTGAAAAAACTGAATAAACATAAAAATTAGTACCGGTATTGAATTACTCATAAATTAATATCATACATCGTGACAGGACATGCCCACTTTTGGTGAGACCTCTGTAAATAATTTCTCTTGTTGAGAGATACGCAGTCTTCATGTTGGTAGCACAGATATACAGTATTTGAGTTTATTTTGTTCCTGTCAGGGGAACAGGAATGTTCTAGATTTACCATTAAAGTGATCCATTTTAGTCAAAAATTAACTTAATTTAAAAAAAACTGATTTGTTTTTGTATTTTGAGCATATTGTATTACTCAAAAAATTCGGGATCAAAATACATGAAACTTTTCATGTCAATCTTGTGTAATAATATCTCATATAGAAATGGAAATACTCGTAGAGTTTTTGTTAATTCATTTGAGGTGCATGAGACACCCTGGTCATCAGCCCCGTGTAGTAGGGAGTGTGTTGAAGCTGTCTGGCAACCTGTATTGCTGTGATGATTATAGTTGTGTGTGTAAATGTATCTGGGACAGAGATGGAGTAGACGCTCCGGGACTTGAGCAAGGCACTATCCCGGCAATTTCCTGTAGGGAGTGTGGCAAAACCCGGGGAGAAACACACCAAGGATAACCGCTGTCAGCACCGGGATTCGAACCTACGATATCCGTACTTTCCACAGCTGCCCTCGCGTCCATGGTGCACGTTTGACGACCAAAGAGTTGTCTTTTGAGGAGGCTGTCGTCCGAATCGCTGCTCAAAGTCAGTACGCACCTGTTTCAACGTTTTCCCTGTTCTTGGTCACTAGTATCAGCCATTGATTATATCTGAAACATAAAATTAAATAAAAAACAATGTATTTCCTGAAATGTATAGGGGTAACGGGACTTTGTGCCCACCCATTAAGGTAATTTTGAAAGAACTAACGCTTATTGCAGCTGATAACGTCAATGTACTACACCAAAACCATTGCACTTATACAGAGGCATAATATTTTCATGATGATTACTGCTTTAAAGGGCCTAAGGAATCTTTTTGCACTAATTACTCCCCGTGACTGCAATTTATAAGCTGCGCAAGAATTAACTATTTTCGCAATTCTGCACCAGAACACTGGTAGGGGCGACATGATGCAGCCCCAATTGCCAGTCAACAATAGACTCATTAAAATACTCTTACAGTTACACTACTATGGACATGAATGGTTCTAGGGCCTTAATACGTGGTTTTCAAGTTCATTTTGTCTGTTATTCTAAATGTGGGGAATGGAGAGCGTTGTCCAAAATTTCAAGTGGACAGTGTTACCAGCAGGGTTTCAAAGTGTATGTAAAATTTGGTGCAATTAGGAGAAACGGTACAGATTTGTGATAAAGGGCCTAAATGCGGGGAATTGGAGTGGTCTGTCCGAAAATTAAAGTGGACAGTGTCACCCACAGGGTTCCAAAGGGTAAGTATACAAAATGTGGTTCAGATCGGTGAAACGGCGTAGATTTGTGCCAAAGGACCTAAATGCAGGGAATGGAGTGGTCTGTCCGAAATTTCCAGCAGACAGTGTTACTCGTCAGGTTCCAAAGGGTAAGTATGTAAAATTTGGTTCAGATCGGTGAAATGGTGTAGATTTGTGCCAAAGGGCCTATATACAGGGAATGGAGTGGTCTGTCCGAAATTTCATGCAGACAGTGTTACTCGCAGGCTTCCAAAGGGTAAGTATACAAATTTTGGTTCAGATCGGTGAAACGGTGTAGATTTGTGCCAAAGGGCCCAAATGCAGGGAATGGAGTGGTCCGTCCGAAATTTCATGTAAACAGTGTTACTCGCAGGGTTCCAAAGGGTAAGTATACAAATTTTGGTTCAGATCGGATAAAAGGTGTAGATTTGTGCCAAATGGCCTAAATGCAGGGAATGGAGTGGTCTGTCCGAAATTTCATGCAGACAGTGTTACTCGTAGGGTTCCAAAGGGTAAGTATACAAATTTTGGTTCAGATCGGTGAAACGGTGTAGATTTGTGCCAAAGGGCCTAAATGCAGGGAATGGAGTGGTCTGTCCGAAATTGCATGTAAACAGTGTTACTCGCATGGTTCCAAAGGGTAAGTATACAAATTTTGGTTCAGATCATTTAAAAGGTGTAGATTTGTGCCAAAGGGCCCAAATACAGGGAATGGAGTGGTCTGTCCGAAATTTCATGTAAACAGTGTTACTCGCAGGGTTCCAAATGGTAAGTATACAAACTTTGGTTCAGATCGGATAAAAGGTATAGATTTGTGCCAAAGGGCCTAAATGCAGGGAATGGAGTGGTCTGTCATAAATTTCATGTAGACAGTGTTATTCGCAGGGTTCCAAAGGGTAAGTATACACATTTTTGTTCAGATCGGTGAAATGGTGTAGATTTGTGCCAAAGAGCCTAAATGCAGGGGGGGGGGGGGTAGCCTAATGGTACATAGCCTAAACTATTCCTCTTGAATCTGGCTACCATGTACAAAAGTAATTTTTCGAATCCGACTGGTAGTTCCAGAGATTAGCGCGTTTAAACACACAAACTCTTCAGCTTTATTATATTAGTATAGATAGTATCTCCTTTTTTTGTGGCTTAGTCCATTTTCGCTCCGAGTAGTTCTACATTCTCAATGAAAAGTCCGTTATTATTATATATTTTACATAGTAAGTTACATGTAACATTTTACATTGTTTTCTATAATTTTAAGCACTATTTTGCATTTCAAAATCATTCACAAAATCCAGGACAGGCAATGTTTCTACAGCGTTGGAAGACGTTTTTAACTTTTTGTAGAAATCATGATGAAGTGGGGGTACATATTGAAGCAAACTGAGCAGATCCTTCTTGTTTGCCTCTGTAATTACATTTCCAGGAGCATAAAGCAGTTTCAGATTGCTGATGCATGTGGATGTTTTTTTGGCCAAGTCCATTTCGTGAAATGGCTCTTGGCTTTCATTCGAGTATTTATACCATATTTTGAATCTGTTGGTTGCTTCAAACCGCAGCCATTGTATGTTCATCCATTGTACTTCACAAATGCCAGAAGACATTTTTCTATTAGTGATGTTTCTTTCGAGTTGTTTCGTTGAAAATAAACATTCGGCAATCATATTGATTACCTTGAATGAATTCCTTTTTTTTTGGCACTCGCTACAACATCGTTCAAGTGTTCAGGAAGGTAAATATTAGGAAAATACTTTTTTTCTTTTCTGAACAAAATCAAAAGTTATCACTGTAACGTTACCATCTGATTTGCTAAGCAAAAAATCACTCCGTAAACCTGCCCGTGCAAACTCAGCTTTTTGCTGATGGAATTTACGTTCTGCAATCAACTCAGTTTTCTCGTTATCGTTATCTGAAGCTGTTATTTTTACCTGTAAACCATCACATTTTCGACACGAGTCGGACACTGTTGAATGAAATGACAAATTGAAGTTTTCGTAAAAAGTTTGCGGGAAATGAAATGAGAAACTGGCATTTGATCCTCTGCACAGTACAGTGAATACATAATTGATAAATTTAAATCTGGTCCTAAATACTTTCTACCGTTATTTTTATGATTCGCTAAATGGCTTTCATAAGCCGGAAATTGTTCTATGAAACGTTTTACTACATCAACTTTGTGGAGAGTTGTTTTATTATTTTAAATGATCTGGTCGACTTCGTCGTTACGTTACGGCGACGTCACGAAATGTACCGAGAGTGCACTGAGGAGTGTGACGTCATAGTACCGCTTGGTGCATGTGTACTGAGTTCACTGGTGAGCTCTGGCGTTACGATACGGCAACGACACGGCGAGCGTGACGTCATCCAGCCAGCTCCCTCCTTTCACCGCGCGCTCCAGCTCCCTCATGACTTATAACTTTCTAGCGTTCTGATTGTTTCTTGATCATCTAACATGCCAAGTGTCTTTGGCTTCGAGCGAAGCGAGAAGCCTGCAGCCCTTCTAGCATTTTTCATAATTTGTAGCATTTAAAATGATATAAAGTCCAGTCTTTCAGACTGACTGTTTCTTTTATTACCAGGTTCCCCTTTACCTCTACCATCACGAGGAGGGGTTGCTTTTCCCCCTTTATTCTCGAGTGCCCTATCAATTCTTCCAGCAGATACGGCCGAAAGAATACTTTGCACACTCTAGTTTCAGAACCATTTCAATTTAGCAAGTAATACAATTTTGCTTTTCCTTGCGTGAATGTTGCTGAGCTACGTAGGACCGAGATTTATCAACAACTTTAATCATGGTAAACAAGAAATCCGACTGCAGATCATGGCTGCCTAAATTATAAAACTTCTTGAACACTTGTTCCTGCCGTTCTTCGTTTGTGTTTTTGTGGCACTCATACCGGCACGAATACTCGTTGATTGTCCGCAATTCCTTTCGAGGTACAAGGTTACCGTACGGTTGGTATACTCTTGACCTAGAGCTCTCCGTTCTTTCCTAACGTTACGAAGCCATTCCTCTGCGTTTCTAAGCGCTTCTTTCCTTGGCTTCCTTGGCTCCGCATCACGGCATCTTCGTTTGTCTCTGGCACGTCCTCTGGAGAAGTTGTTGCTGCAGCTGTGCTCGCTCTCGCTTCTCCCGGCGCTTCCTCATCGGACGCAAACATCTCTGTAATAACTAGGGCCCGGATTTTTAAAAAATGCATATGCATATTTTGACATATTTTGAGGTTTAGTGCATATTCTAGACGTAACAGCATATTCCGGTATATATGTCTGAATTTAAGGACAATTACAAGAACTACTAAAATAAATCTGTTTTGTGCATCCCTAGCTAGTTGCCTATATTATGTGCATCCCTCACTTATTGGTGTTTTCGACTCTCTGTGTAACGGCACTTTACTTTCACAACTGACAATGGCAACAGATAGCTTAGGTATGGGTAGGCAGGCTGGCTGGACTTCCCGGAATTCCTTTCTCTACGACAGTAGATAATAATCTCAGGGGGTTGGGCAATTGGTCAGGACAGAAGTATCTTCAGTTCACTAGTTAGGTTCCAGTTTAATGCCCTGCATCACAAGTGTTAGTTTCTAAAAATGCCCAAGGAAAAGAGCAGGAGAAGAGATTTACTAAATCAGTGGGTGTCGGGTAATAGGGACTATTCAACAGATGGTGTCATCGTGTACTGTCAAGTTTGCTCAAAGGAAGTAAAATGTGAAAAGGAATTTCAGCTTGAACAGCATTCAAAAACAACTGCACATATTAAAGCAAAGGAGGAGAAGAACAGCACACCACAACAACTACTTCTTACGCAGGTAAAGCCTAAGTCCGGTATTCTTAATACATTTTCAAATGATCTTTGTAGGGCTTTCGTATGCAGCAACATTCCATGGAATAAATTAAACAATCCAGTTCTACGATCATTTCTTGAGAAATATTGTGTAAATCAAAAAAATACCAGATGAATCAACTCTTAGGAAAAATTACCTACCTCCGCTATATGAATCTACCCTGGAATTGATCCGTTCTGATATCGGAAGGAACTATGTCTGGATATCGGTGGATGAGACAACGGATTCATGTGGCCGTTACATAGCAAATTTCGTGGTTGGTAAATTACATCCAGACGAACCCGGTAAGCCGCATCTTCTTGCTTGTAAAGTACTAGAGGAATCCAACCATAGCACAATAGCAAGATTTATAAATGATTCTCTGCGACTATTGTGGCCATCTGAAATTGAGGATAATTGTTGTAAAGTGCTTGTACTGCTCACAGATGCAGCTTCGTATATGTTGAAAGCAGCAAAGGTCCTCCAAGTATTTTATCCGAAACTCATACACGTAACCTGTTTAGCGCACGGATTACACCGCATTGCAGAAGAAATACGCACACAGTTTCCAGCTGTTAACAATTTAATTGGATGTGGGAAGAAGCTGTTTCTGAAAGCACCAGCTCGTGTCCAGTTCTACAAAGATTGTCTACCTGAAGTTCCTTTGCCACCTGAACCTGTCCTGACTAGGTGGGGAACATGGTTATCTGCAGTATCATTTTATCAGGAGAATTTTAATGAAGTGAAAGAAGTGGTTACAAAACTTGAAGATGAGCATATTGCGTGTGTCCGTGATGCAAAAGTTGTGTTTGAAACCGCTACTGTTTATCAAGATGTGAATTTCATTCATGCACATTTTTCTAAACTTCCAAAAGCCATTGAGAGCTTAGAATCTTCTGGTACTCCCCTCCATGAATCACTTGATCTCGTTGAGAAAGCTGCATCTTCATTGAATTCCGCTCCAGGCGAAATTGGAGAGAAGCTTAAATGCAAGTTAGAAAAGGTGTTGAATTCGAACCCAGGACTGAAGAAGATTATGTTAATTAGTCAATACATGAGTGGAACTAGGGTATCCTTGCCAGATGTATGCTCCGAAACTTTGGTGCCCGTGTATAAGTAGGCTACTGTCCAATCACGTCAGTTGATGTAGAACGATCATTCTCAGCCTACAAACTCATTTTGACGGACAATAGACATAGTCCAGAAAACATTGAAAGACTACTAGTTACCTATTGTGATGCTTCCTTTTGCAACAAATGATACCTGTAAATAGGTAAGTGAATAAAATTGCATGTTTTAAGTGCATATTTCATTATTTTCCGTGCATATATTCTAACTTTTTAGTGCATATTTGCATGCATATTTTCAGGATTTTTAGTGCATATAAATCCGGGCCCTAGTAATAACAATATCCATCTCTCAACGTAATATTAACTACACAACAGTAATGGTCAGCATGGGCATTGGTATCCAGAGCAGGCGCGGATTCAAGGGGGGGGGGGTCACGGGGGTCATGACCCCCCCAAACGGAGACCATTTTTTTTGCAAACTCAAAAAACGAAAACACAATTACCAGACAAATAAATCTTAACGAATTCTAACTGAAAAACTGTTTTTTTTTTTCATTTTATTCAATACTGAAATATCTTTATTCGAATTATTATGTTCTGTTACAACTGTACATATTTACAACTTCAAACCTATTATATAAAAAACGATTATTTATACCACAAAATCAACTCGTCTACTTTGTTTAGCAAACCTTGTGATTACCGAATCGAAGTTTATAGTGATGTCACGATGAATGTGCAGCAATGAACGGATAGGAATTTAGGGCTTTTTTCGCATCAAAAATTTTTGCCGACGTCCAAACTGCAAGCTTGGTTGACAATTTGAGCTGTGACTTTCTCCCTTTGTCGGTACCAACTTGACTTGCCGAAACTGTAACTTACCTTGATTCTTTTCTCGAAGCTCGATGTAAAAGTCGCAAAACACGCTGTTGCAATTTGTACGAATATTTTTGGTTCGCTAAACGCATCAAATTTCTATCCATGAAGCTTGCAAAAAAATTGGTCTGGTTTTGTACGTTTGGTTATTTTGTGATTGCGTTTTTAGTGATACCATTTTTCTTAACAATTTCGATTCTCTGACGACCCCCCCCCCCCCTAAAGCCAAACTCTAGAACGATTCTCTGACCCCCCCTCCCAAACCAAGCTCCAGACCCGCGCCTGATCCAGAGACGAAGCAATTTCACAACAAGACTCGGCGGCTGGTAAAACATTGTTCTGCAAATAACATTAAAAATGATCGTTACTAGCTTCCACAATATAGAAATAAATAAATAAATTATTGTTTGTATTTCATTGTGGTTTCGTATGGAAAACAACTTGCATTTTGTGAACAACTTCACCGTTCGAGATACCTCTGGACATGTTTGAATATGAACATCTTATTGTACAGTCAACAATGTTATCCGCAAACAAAAGAAGGAAAAACAACAATAACTAACCTTGCCATTGCTCCTCCACGCTTTTCGAAGTGGCTTCCATGCTGAACAATTGAAATACACTTCCACATGGTCACTGTACTAATACATTGCTACACGCAGAATACACAAATACCTCCTTTGCAGGCGTCACGCGCAGTGAAAGTGGACAATGATGCATAGTCCACTCTTGGTCTCAGAGGTATCTATCGGCGGTTGCGTGCAACAGCAATGTTAACGTTGCTAACTTAGACAAACCTTCAGATAAATGGACAGATCAACAGGAATTGCATCATATCGTATAATGTTATCAGTTAATATCAATAACTCTAATGCACAAAAAATGTGGGTTAGTCCGCTTGTGCTCTCAGTGCCTCAATTATATTATCTAGATAGATAGATAGATTTTTATTAATTACATTTGATCAAATACATGCTGTTAGTTTTAATGTAAATCTTTATTTATCAAGTGAGAAATACAATACAGAATACAAATCATCTTTTGAGATGCTTGTCACATGTCACGCGAACACGCACAGACTTTGCACTGACTCGTCTTTTGTTCTCTTCTTTATTGTACATGTCTATTTCACCAGGTGGCGCTACTGTGCTATTTTTTCTTTCAAATATTAACACTTCCTCCAAAGAAAAATCAAATACAAATAAAAAAAAATAAACAAGATGAACTATTGAACACTTTTCAGCCTCTAAGATGTCATCTTCTGCACGCCAATCCTCTCACGCAGCATCTCAAATCTGACCCTCTCCAGAGGTTTAGTTAGAAGATCAGCTAATTGATTGGTCCCGTCGATGTGCTCCAGCTCAAGGTCTCCGTCCAAAAATCTTTCCCTCACACAGAAATGACGTACCTCAATATGCTTGGATTTTCGATGGTACTCCGGATTTTTAGCCAATTTAACTGCACCAGCATTGTCATTGTAAAGCGTAGGAGGTTTGTCAGCAGTTCCCAGTAATTCAGAAAACAGTCTTTTCAGCCAAATCAACTCCTTTGCTCCTTCACTTGCAGACACAATTTCAGCTTCAGTTGTCGATGTTGACACAGACTTCTGTAACTGACTTCTCCACGATACAGCTCCATGATTGTAGGTCGAAATGACACCCGTCGTTGAACGTCTCGTCCTCTTGTCACCGGCGTAGTCAGCATCACTGTAGACCTTCAAAACGTCCTCTTTCCTATATACGATTCCATGGTTCACTGTGCTCTTTAAATATCGAAATATCCGTTTCACTTGACTCCAGTCTTGAACTGTAGGATTCTCCATGGCTCGAGCAGCTTTGTTGACCGCGAATGCGATATCTGGACGAGTAGCTGTAGTCAGGTACATCAAGGATCCCACCGCCTCACGATAAGGAACCCTGGCCGAAACCTTTTCTCCGTCTTCACTTTCTTCGCGTCCAACTGGGTTAGACACTCCATTTGACTCGGCCATCCCAAATTTTTCTAGGATCTTCCTCGTGTAATCCTCTTGACTGATTGCAATTGATCCATCATGGTTTTGTTGTATCTTCATGCCCAGGAAATTGTTGAGAGATCCTCTGGTCGTGTGAAATTTCTGCTGAAGGTTTTCCATGAACTGCTCGATGTCTCCTTCGTTGCCAATTACCAGACCATCATCCACAAAAATTACAACAGCCAACCACTTTCCATTTTTGTTGCTGTAAAAGAGACAAGGATCAGCTTTGCTGTTTTTGAATCCAGCTTTCTCCATGAATTTCTTGAAACGCTTGTTCCAGCAGCGTAAACCATATAAGCTTCTCTTTAGATGACACACTCGGCCAGTACCGTCCTGATGACCTTCTGGCTGTTCCATGAACACATCATCTTCAAGCTCGCCGTTCAAGAAGGCCGTCTTGACATCAAACTGACCAAGTTTCATCTCGTTTTCAACAGCTACTGCCAACAGAGCTCGAATGGTATCATACCGTGCAACAGGGCTGAATGTTTCTTCATAATCGATTCCTTGCTGTTGCGCATAGCCTTTGGCTACCAAACGTGCCTTGAAGCGAACTTCTCTACTGTCCGTTGTCTTCTGTCGAAGAACCCGCCGATTTTTCAGGACCCGTGCACCATTTGGACGCTCAACCAATTTCCAGGTATCATTTTCCTTTGACTCCAATTCTTCATTAATTGCTTTCAGCCACTGAATTTTATCACTAGACTGCAGCGCCTCAGAGTATGAGTCAGGATTCTTTTCAGCGATAGATGGTCCAGCCATGTACATGTAATTTCCACTGATCATCCACGATGGCTTCTTACTTTCACGTTTGCTTTTCCTTCTTTCTTCAGTCTCTCCTTCTTCCTCATCTTCGCTTCCTCCGGAACTGGATGCCGAAGCAAAATCTTCAATTTCGCTTAAGTTCTCATCTGACTCTGACCTCCTCTGTAGGCCTACATCAGACGATGAATTAGACTGATTCCTCTCTACACGTTCTTCAAGCGTGACTTCAACATTTCCGGCGTTGGCGCGCAGATTGCAGACAACTTCAGGTTTGAATTTTACATCATGGCTTAGAACAACCTTTCTGTGAGTTGGAATCCAGACTCTAAATCCATCCCTGTTGTTCACGTACCCAACCAGATGTCCAAAAACAGCTTTCTCGTCGAACTTTGAGCGAAAATTCTTGTCGGTATGCACGTAGCATTCTGTTCCGAAGATCTTCAGATGACTGAGACTTCCCACTGGTCGTCCATACCACAATTCATAGGGAGATTTGTTTTCAATGGATGACTTCCCAGTGCGATTCAGGAGGTACACCGCAATGTTGCAGGCTTCAGCCCAAAGTTGTTTCGTTAACTTGCTGGGATTCAGCATAGATTTTGCGCACTCCACAATCGTCCGATTTTCACGTTCCGCAACTCCGTTTTGTTGTAGTTTGTACGGCGTAGTAATGCTGTGTTCTATGCCTCTGCTTGCGAGTAGTTCAGAAACCTTCTTGTTATCAAATTCTTTTCCTCCATCACACCTGAACAGCTTCACGACCTGTCCATTTGTTTTGGCTTCATTCAGGAACTGTTCCAGAACGGTGTACAATTCACTTTTGTGCTTTAAAAAGAAAACTCGTCGAAACTTGCTGAAATCATCCTTGAAACATACGTAGTAGCGTGCCTTTCCAAGAGATTCAGTAGACATTGGTCCATTCACATCGGCGTGGATTTGTTCACCGGTGGCTGTTGGTCGATTCATTCGTGTCTTGAATGACAGTCGATGCATTTTTCCCAGTGCACATCCATCGCAGAAATCCTCTTTACACATGTCTACATTGATGTTCATCTGCTTCAATACATTCTTGACATGCGCTTTGTGTTGATGACCAAATCGTTCATGGTAGATCTGCAGTTTGTCCGACGATGTAGCTAAATTCACTTGAATGGGTTGCGCCGGTTTCACCACGCGCATGTCAAGTACATACAGACCATGACTCACACGTCCAGCCATCATCGCCTTTCCAGTAACCTTGTCTTCAATTCTAACAGTTAGGTCGTCAAGTCTTGCACAAAAACCTTTCCTTGCAGCAGCTTTCACAGAAAACAGATGAACCATTGCATCGGGAACATACAAAACTTCAGTCATCTCAGCACTCAACCAAGCGTTGTTCAGCCGCACTTGAATGTTTACAGTTCCTTTGCCGTGAGCTAGCATGCTCACACCTCGTTTTCCTAGCAAAATCTTCTCTGGAGCAGCAAACTTGACGTATGTTGTAAAATACTGTTAGTTCGCGGTGATGTGATTTGTGGCGCCACTGTCGCAGTACAACTCGTCGGCTTGAACAAAGTCGCCGTCTAACGCATTCATAGCATGTGTCAGAAACGAAGCATTGTTCTGCTTATTTTTGTTTCTAGTGTCACCCTCTTTCTTCTTCACTGGACATTCACTTGCCCAATGGCCCAATTCCTTACATTTGAAACATGGAAACTTCTGCTTTACTCGTTGAACATTTTTCTTTGACTTGTCATCAGCGCTGCCTTTGCCACTGCCATACTGGGAATGCTTCTTGGGAGCACTACGTACCACAAACGCAGTCGATTCCACGTTTCCTTGGTCACGCAGTTCAATCGTGCACAATTTTTCAATCAACAAGTTCACAGTTTGATTTTCCGTCGGAATCGTGTCCCACACATCCTTGAAATTATCATATTCTTTTCCCAGCGTGGATAAAATTCGACCGTTCAAAATCCTTTCAGATAACGTGTTTTCGTTGTGCTTTTGGAGTTCGTCGTTCAGATCCTGATAAAGCTTCTGTAACTTCGCGACATGGGTGCTGATGTCCTCCTTGTCGTCACGTGTCTCTCGGAAGAATGACTCGATCAACATGTTCAGTCGCTGGTACTGCTTCGATCGAAACGTGCGCTCAATTTTGTCCAAATTTCACTGGCATTGGTGCACGTCAACACGAGCTCGGCAACAGATTTTCCTAGCGCACCTGCTAGCAAACTGGCCGCTTTCGCGTCTTCTTTCAACCACTGCTTATATGCCGCTTTTTGTTGCGCAGTTGCATCTGCCGGCAACACAGGACACTTTTTCGAACCATCAACAATATTTTCCAGTTCATACGACCGCAAAACCATCAACACATGCCATTTCCACTTTGCCCAGTTTTCAGGTCCTTCAAGTTTATCCATTTGAACTTTGTAGTCACTGCCGGTTGCCATTTTGAGGTTATCCTTACTCACAAAAAAAATACAGCACGTGTTCCACAGGCGCTCAGCTTCGGATCCACTCACGAGATAATACC
The DNA here is from genome assembly GCA_946902985.2 of Meconema thalassinum. Classification (NCBI taxonomy): domain Eukaryota; kingdom Metazoa; phylum Arthropoda; class Insecta; order Orthoptera; family Tettigoniidae; genus Meconema; species Meconema thalassinum. The sequence continues at coordinate 165,755,512 of OX336389.2, forward strand.
ATTTACACGTGGCCTGGGTCCATAACCTGTTAGTTTTAAAGTAAATCTTTATTTATCAAGTGAGAAATACAATACAAAATACAAATCATCTTTTGAGATGCTTGTCACATGTCACGCGAACACGCACAGACTTTTCACTGACTCGTCTTTTGTTCTCTTCTTTATTGTACATGTCTATTTCACCAGGTGGAGCTACTGTGCTATTTTTTTCTTTCAAATATTAACACATGCATTCAATACATTTTTGATATAGGACACGTCAGAATTTACATCTATTAAATAAAAGAACTAACAGGTATATATTACTAATATTATAACTTTAACTTATTATAATAGCAAATCTTAATAGATACAATCTTATTGCACAACTATTTACACCTCACTCTATTATCATAATATGAAAACTTAATTCTATAAATACAACATACAGCTAGGTATTACAATTAAATTAAAAAAAGTAAAATATAATTATAGATTTCATCGCTCCTATACGCTAAGATATTCAACTACTGAGTAAAAACAATGGCACCGCAGATAAGCTTTCAACATTCTATCAAAGGTTTTAATTTTGGGGCCAGTTTTATATACTGGGGTAGTTTATTGTATAATTTAACTCCAGTGTGAAAAGTTCCTTTTTGATATATGCTTGTGTGTGTGTGTGAAATATGAATGTTTTGATTTTGTCTTGTGTTATGCCTATGAACATCATTGTTTGTTTTAAGAAAACCATCTTTATTCATTAAATTATTTTTAAAAAACATAATACTTTCAAAGATATATATGCTGGGCAGTGGGAGAATGTTTAAATCTTTAAACAGAGGTCTACATGATTCTCTAGAGTTTACATTTGCCATAATTCTAATCGCCCTCTTTTGTATCCTAAACGTGCTTAGTACATCTGGCGACATACCCCAAAATATGATCCCATATCTTAAGTATGAATGGAAATAAGCAAAATAAGTATTTCTTAATGTGTGCATGCTAGTGCAGGTTTTCAAAATACGTAACGCAAAGCACATCGAGTTCAGTTTAGTATTCAGATATTGTATATGTTTATTCCATTTCAAGTCTTGTTGTATCCATAGTCCTAAAAACTTTGTTTCTGATTTATTTTCTATTTGATGACCATTTAATGTTATATTGGGTTTCGCAGGATTCCTATTCTGTATAGTGTGGAAATTTAGACATACTGTTTTTTATAGTTTATTATGAGGCGATTATCCTGTGACCATTTGGCTAACTCTCCTGTAACGGAGTCAGCAGACTGCTGTATGACCTGTTTAGTTTCACCTTTTATTACGAGTGTTGTATCGTCCGCAAACAAAATTTCCTTATGTGAATGAACGTTCTGTGTTATATCATTGATATATAGAAGAAAGAGTAGTGGGCCCAAAACCGATCCCTGGGGTACTCCAAATTCAATAATTCCCTCATTGGACATTGTTTCATTAAGTAATTTGGTTCCATCATCCTTGTGTCTCAAGCTTACTATTTGTTTACGCCTTGTTAAGTAAGACTCTATCCATTTATTAGCTAGACCTCTAATACCATATTGATTTAGTTTGGTAAGGAGGATTTTATGGTCAACAACATCAAATGCTTTCGATAAATCCAAGAATAGGCCAGTTACATGTTCCTTATTGTCAATTAATTTCAGTATACAATTACTACATTCGTAAATTGCTGTCTGTGTAGATTTTTCCGTTCTGAATCCATGTTGTGAGTTTGATAATATTTTATTTGTTTCTATGAAACTTATCAGTCTCTTATACATAATTTTTTCCACAATTTTTGCAATACCAGTTGGTAAGGTAATAGGACGATAGTTATCTAATTCATCTTTTGAACCGTTTTTGTGCACTGGAATTACTTTTGATTACTTCAAAATATCTGGGTAAGTTCCTGAGAGAATTGAACTGTTTATTAAGTGCGTAAGTGGATTTATTATATTTTCTGCACATTTCTTTAAAATTGCATCAGGGATGCCATCAGTGCCAGCACAGAATTTATTTTTTAGCTCTTTTATAACTATTCTTACCTCTTCACTTGTGACATGATTTATAAATAATCACTGCATATATTTATTTTATTATTAGAATTTAGTGTATTTACCTGCGATTTATTTAATAATTTTTGTGGAATTTCCAGAAAATAGTCATTAAAAGTGTTTGCTATTTCCTCTGGATTATTAATCACTTAATTATTTCTGGTCAGTGTAATGTTCCTTTGTATTTTAGCAGATTTTCCAGTTTCTTTCTTTATCACGGACCACATAGCCCTGTTTTTATTAGATGATTGGGAAATAAAATTATCATTATGCATTTTCTTTGCTAGTCTTATTACCTTATTTAATATGCTAGTGTATTTTTTGTAGTATAAATTGAATTCAGGTGTTGTGTGGTATTGTTTATATAATTTGTGTGGAAATTTCTTTCTTTGACATGAATTTATAATCCCTGTTGTTATCCAATTGCTAGTTTTGTTATTTTGAACAGTTCTTCGTTTAAAGGGGAATGCTATTTCAAAATAGTGTTTTAGGGTACTGTTAAAAGCATTAAATTTATCATTTACATTTTCTAGTTCATAAATTTCTGACCATGCTTCCTTATTTAATAAGTCATTGAAATATGTAACATTTGATTCAGTGAATGACCTGCACTTTGATTTTACTCCATTATCATTATTATTGATTGTTTCGGATACTTCAAAACTCAGTATTTGTCCATGGTGGTCACTAAAACCCGGACAATAGACTTCTATTGAATGGAGATAGCATGTGCAACGAATTCTTGTCAGACGAAATTTAAGAAGGGCTCTAGGTGCATGAATCACAAATCCCCCTTCCGGCCAATTTAAGCTTGACTGTGCATTCTGCAGAAAGAAAAGCTCTCTGGCGAAGTAAAGAAAAGCCGAGTTGCACTTCCAGGGAAACTCCAAACTCATCCACTTTTCTCTGAAGTCTTAACTTGACACGACTCAACAGTGTCTGGGGCGATAGGCTCACTTGCCAGCCAGCTAGCTAGCTTGTAAACTGTCTCGAAGCTAGTAATTGAATGGAGATTGTTGGAAGAAATGAAAACTTAAAAACACATAGTGGGCGATGTATTGAAGATAGAAATATGCTGTCCAGAACCATTTTGTAGAACTTTTCATGCTGAACAATTCTTACACTCATAGTATACTGTATAGATATTTTTAACGGTTTGCCCAGCGTAAGCTTAAAAAGCGCACGGACGCCAGGTTTTTATTTCGACTTTTTCACTGAAATCGTTACTGCTTGGCTTCCTTCCTTTGATTGATTTCATCGTTTTGATCGATGTCTTGTGCTTTTCTATCATCGTCAGCAACTACATCCCTAACAATTTCCTCACAATTTCTTGTTTTTGATCGTTCTTTTGCTATGATCTCACTTCCATTTGTTTCCTGATACACTACCTCCTCCTCTTGTTTTTTCTGAACCACTAGTTGATTATCCATATTTTGTGTTGTTTTTGGAGCATAGTTGTCGGAGGTGTTGGGGCCTTAGGTTTGATTATGTTTGCGGGTTGGATGCGTGACTCTAGTACCTTTTGTAAATTGTTTATTTCCATTGTAATTCTATCTTGTATTTTAGTTTCCATTGCAACAAGCAATTTCTCTATCCTACTAGTCATTTCATCCGAGTTGTTGGAGTCGGGCCTTGGTTTTGTCAAGATCCTAGTGTTACATTCAGTGCACAGCCACAAGAGTCTACAATTTTTTCTATTAACGCAGTCGAATTCTCCTTTCGTAAGGCCACTGCATTCAAAGTGTTGCCATTTATTACATTTAACACATTCTATATCATAAATAAATAAATAATTTTCTACAGAAACCTTCCTCGAGATATCCTTTACAGAATGGTGAAAACCGCATCAAAATCCATCAAGTGGTTGTCGAGATTAACCGTAACATCCAAGAATCGGGGTCTTTGTTTTATACAAAGTAGAGATAGAATGTGTATTTTCTATTGCATCTAATAGAGGGTAAGCTGTGAATCAGTGCTTTTTCGCCTGATGGTAGATTACTCTTCATGTGACTGACTGATTGGAAAATGTGAAATGGCTATGTATTAATCAAAAGTAGGTAGGGAAAATATGAATAATTTCTTGTGTAGATAGATCTACTTATGAACTAGTCATAGCATAGCTATTGCTTTTAATGTGAGCTTTATTGTATCTCGCAGCAAGATGCCCCTCATCTCTTATTGTTAATTCAGTAGTGATAATTTTTTCTTTCACTACGTGGAACGGTGTAAAGGGAGGTGTGGAATGGGCACTTAAATATTGCCAAATGTTGTGGATAGGAGATGAGATCGCAGTATATGATCAACAGCTTCACAAAGCTGGTAGCTGCAACGTCGTATTCATATGTCTCTCCGGATACAAGTTCCGATGGCTTTTGCTTATGTTATCCAGCTTGCCAAGGTGTGTGAGTGGTTATCGTGTCTGATTACTAACCCCCAAGCTTGCAGGTTCGCTCCTGGCCGTGGTAAGTGATTTTTGAAAGGCGGAAAAATCACGATGCGCATGTCATACGATGTTGACATGTTAAAGAACCCATTTAAATTCAGTAGGCCGTGTTCATAATGGCAAACATTATTCTCGGGATTTTCTGCCAACACTAATTTCCTCATTTCTCTACTAGAACGCGCTATAGTGTCAAGGAGCTTATATATCTAACATCCTTGACTTTCATAGTGCTTCAAGGAACAACAAAATTCGACATGCAAACTGCCCTCTGGGAGTCAAATTACAAAGCTTGCACCCGGCACCGAGGCCATACGATATTATTATTATGTTATCCAGCAGCTTTGATGCGGTTGAACAAACTGTCAGAAAATGACGTTTGCATGGAGGAATATTATATAGTTGAATTTTAAAAGAATATCAAGAACTGAGGTCACCTGCAGGTACGTCTCAACTGAGATCTTTGGATGGAGTCAATATTATAATTTATGACATTGCATAGGATGTGCTGGTACTTTGCCGCATGATCCTTAATCGCGTTTCCAGCCTTTCCCTGCGCTACCGGTACCTAACCCGAGGCAAAGGGGAGTCAGCTGTCCCTATACCGCCCATGTTAAAACATGACAATCAAGCCCCATTAACTCAGCAACTATTAAACACATTCAAATTATTCTTTTCAAGAGTTAGCATACATCTATTTCTATTCACCCTAGTAAAACTGTTAATCTACAGCTGATACTGTAGTTACACTACTAAAAAGTTTTACTATTTCGGTTAATTCTTTTGGGGAAAAGTCATGCATTTAATTATATTTTAAATGATGTCTCACACTTGGCTGAAAAAAATTATTAGCAAACAACAGACACAGCATGCTACCTCAATTAGTTCCTGAAAAACTAGGTGCAGAAAGATGGTATATTGGCTTTCACGGCCAGTGAATTAAAACTCTGCAATTTTTCTAGGTTTGTGCCGTGTCTTGTGTGGGGTTTCGCATAGAACACCAAGCTGGCTCGACAGCGGGCTCTTGGGAGTCCCCCCTGCCCCCTCCCCCCCCCACAGGAGTAGCGAACTGCGCGCTACCTCCCTTTTTATGAAGCGCACCTGCGCCTTCATAGGGAGGTTATGGCTCAGGGTGTCGAGCGATGATCTGTTTTTAAATTCCCGTATATTTCCCGTACGAAAATCCACCAAATTCGCGTATTTTTAGAACTATCTAAGACTAGAGTTCGCATACCGAATGGCTGAAAAATGAATCTTAAAGCGCGAATCAAGATTTTCTGGCGTAAGCGTAACTACATTTTTGGAGATACTTCCGCAGCCCACGGGTGATGGCGAGATTTAGGCCTAATCCGTAGCGTGAACAAAGCGCACACGCGCGAGTGAACTCTCTCGCAGATGGGATCAGATGCTACGAACACAAATAAATACCGTTTACCTGAGGAGAGCTGATATAAATGACTGTCTTACCGAGGAGGGTTGAGGGAGTAGAGAATAGGAGTGTCACATAAATGTTTACGGGAAGCGACTGAATTGTATGGTACCGTAACCGTATAGAGCTACAACGAGTTAAAATGGCACCGAAGCGTATGCATAGCGAACTTGCGGTCCGCGAATCTCCATTTGATTTTCATTGGCAGTGAATCGTTCGTTCGTGATTATCTTCTTTATTATTTCGGATTGTGGTTTTGTTTTTAGGCGTCCAACTTATGAAATAAGAACTAGAGGGTTGGCCTTTCATGAATATTCCAAAGACAAGTGTCTCCTAACAGAGTAATTAATAAAACGTCGTATCAGAGACGACCATAACAAACAGCTTGCCTATAAAGTGTGCGATTTGCACATTTCAAACGGCAGTGGTCTCTTAGACTACAATTGCATTAAGTTGGTGCAAATTAAATATGTTATATGTGAGAATATTATTATAATTTGCTATCCGGTTGTTATATTAGTATATTGTTATACACCCTGAGAACCCATAGGGTCCTCCAGAGGGAATATTCCACATCGGTCCCTTATCTCTACAACCCCCCCCCCCCCCCCCGCTCATACATTTTATACATCTACAATAATCTACAATTAACCCCGCAGACACATCTATAATTATACCTACAGCATCTACACAACCGCCCCCCCCCCCCCTATTTCCCTGCTAATTAGCACATTTCACCCCGTATCCTATACTCAGAACAGATAGCCCCTCACCATTTCTACAACAAAGTCCAAGACATGTAGCAAGCCATGATGACATAATTGCCACACTCCGGCCACCTGCACCAAAGTGGTACACACATTTGTCAAGAGCTGACTCAGCAACTTGCACATCTATAAAATAACCCTCCCATCAAGGGATAGATGTCTGTCTCGTCTGCCGACACCGCCGTGGTACCAGCGGAAGCCCTGACCAGCGACCATCACGTAAGTGTAATGGGTAAATCCCATTACTATCTCCTAACCTAACACCAACCCCTAAAACATTGTAATCGCCTTCATCAAATAATATAACTTGAACTGCCGTACACTTAATTGGAGAAGTCTGTACACTTCCCAAAATAATTATAAAACTGCCACAGTCCATCACAAGTAAATTTTTGTTTATTTTTTATTGTACTATTCCATCCCTGTTGAGTCACGGCTATTAGCAACATGTGCATTCTCCGCTTCCCATTGTAGCCAGCACGCCGTTCAGTTTAAAGCAAGGTCGCAACTCAGCAGTTATCACCTGACCATGCGCGCTATTTTAATTCCTGCATACTCGCTTCTACTTAGAGAGCAGTCCAGTTTTCATTCTCAACTAGGAGCACCCCTAAGCCCCCGTAGTTACCAGAAGTACCTAAAGGCTCTCACCTCTTAACACTTGATCCAACCGCCAAGTATTTACGCATCTCCGTAAGTGATACTCCCACGCACTCACCCCTTTCACAGAGAACAACCCCCACACCCCTTACATCATAGTTATAGGCCCAAAAGCTACAACAAATTGGTAGAGGCGCGGGTAACTGCATTTTAAGGGATTTAACAACAAATCCTGCAGTTAGAACCCGAAGATAACTTTTGCAACCAAGCAAACCCCAGAAATTTGAGAATTTTTTTCGAGCGCCCAGCAAAATAGTCGAGTTAACGACACAAGTAATTAATGACCCTCCCAACCCACCCATTAAATCGAAACACAGGGTATCCACATACCAATAAGTAGAAAGACCTACGGTCGGGCCCGTTTTTCATTTCTAGCACACAGAGGCTTGACTTAATATGAAACCGAACTATCCAAAAGTTCAATCGGTTCTAAAATATTTTCCCCCGTGCTCCTAAATAAAGAATGGAAAATTTACAACCTCCAACATTTATACAGTCATATACACTCACAACATATATACACTTTAGAATAAAGCACTCTCCCCCTCCCCCCCCCCCCCCCAAGCAAATGTTAGCTACCCAACCCCCACATTGCACTCACACACCATGGGACCACATGCAGAACCAACAGGGTTGCCAGACACTAAGACAGGAACACGCGCCTATATTCCAAACAATGGACGACGAAACATGCTATATACGCTTTTAAATATTCAGCAACCGCGAATGCGAAGGGTACATGCACGATTGCATGCCGTGCATACACGATTGAGGGTGACACAAACTAGATTACAAATCACACGATCAGAACATACAAATACACGCTTAAGGGTTGCACACAAACAATTAAATGCCATACACGAACAGTTACACAAAAAACACTTGAGGGCCAACAAGATACATGGCCGACTGAATACAATTTACGCCCAATCACAGCCAAACGCCACCATTGAGCATTTCAAAATAGAACGCGAGAAATTACATGTAGTCTACAAGCAGTTAATACGGGAACATGTGCAACTAAGCATTAAAGATTATCATAGCCAACAAGTGCAAATGCCCACAAGCGAACCGAAGACCTTATAGGTACGGACGGGCACTAGATATACAGATTCCACGAGATCTACACAAACACATTAACACGAGTTTCAGTGCCTACTCCAACAGGAAATATTCAGGCAACCAAACGGGTATTATTGCCTACACCTACAATCACAAGTCAGGCACCCCGACGGGTATTATTGCCCAACCCTGTAGACACGATTTATACGCCCCGCTGCGTACCATTAGCCATCCACACACAAACGCTTTATGGGTCCAGAAAGGGATACATTAGGGCAAAACCAAGAATGACCCTACTGCAAACGCCACAGAATGGGCATACACGACCATCCAGATGGATACCGGAGGCATATAGTAGATTAACCCTCAAAAATCGCATACAACATCAAATAACACATACAGGCAGATACATATAGTTAGCTACAAGATTACACGCGATTAACTTCACAAGCCAATAATTAGTAAGCCACGCCTTAGAGCGAAAATATATAGCAAAGACTTACAACAAACGACCAGCATGTCGTAAAATTGCATACATAAGTAAACGACCAGCATGTCGTAAAACTGCACACGTAGTTAAACGGTAGGGCTGTCCACACAAGAACAAAATTTCCAAAGGCCACGTGCAGCCTAAATAGGCACAAAGATAAAACCAAAAATCGTACATACCCCCCTCGTGCTAATACCTACATGTCAATAAGTGTACAATTGAGGCTTAACAATCGCCATCCCCATCGAAGTGGAGACAGGATATTGCATAGCTTTAATGTACGACATGGTAACATGCATGTATGTATATGCAGTAAAGTTATAAAATTCACACACTGTAGGGTAATATGGCTGGCATTGAACCAAGGACAGACGGATGGGAGACAGCCCTAAAGCATGCAGCATGATATGCATATATATATATATATATATATATATATATATATATATATATATATATTTGTTGGGAACTAGCATTGGACGGAAATCCTCTTTCACAGAAATAAGAGAGATTGACCGGAAAATGCTGTCTCATGATTGTAAAAGCAAGCTTGTAGTTTAACGTGACCGTTAATCGCGAGATCATGAGCCACGGGACCTCCTTTTTACGTGGAATCCGAACCACAGGACATGGCATTTCACTTCGAAAATCTCACATGCATTGACCGGAAATCGAACTCGGACCGCCTTGGTGAGAGGCATACAGCTAGACCGCTGAGCCACCACGCCCCTTCTCATGATTGTATTGTGCATAGTATGGTGACATGTATTTTTATAACCTATATGTTAGTGCATATTTCTAGGTATATATTGGTACTCTTGAATACCCCAGTCAGCGGAAAACAATATAATGATAACTACAAACAAGAACACTAATTTTCAAAACACACCTAAGTTCACGTGGACACCTCGAAAGGAACACCATATTTCAAAACACACCTAAATTCACATGGGCATATATAAAGGAACACCATATTTCAAAACACACCTAAGTTCACATGGGCATATCGAAAAGAACACCATATTTCAAAACACACCTAAGTTCATGGGGCTACATTACCATACGGTAGGAAAACCGTTTCAGAAAACAGCCGTAGGATAATACGGGCCTTACATTATGCACGGGAAACATGCCAACAAATAAAAAGGGCACAATTGGCCAACAGGGCAAACGAATTGAAATTCCAGTTACACACTTATAAGTAGAACATTGCGAAACGCTGGCATTAACAAGCAAGCGGACAGAGGAATGCATGCACATTCATAATTGCAACACAGCGGGACGACACACCAGCCGACATGAGGAAATGCAACATGATACATAAACACGCGTCAGCGATAACCAGGGAGGCAGCCAGTGCGCGCTGCGAAACAACACACGTTGCTAAACGGCAGGGCTCAGTAAACACGCACAGGGAATCCAAACGCGCACGCCAGTCCAAGCAAACTTGGCGGAAAGCGGGTCTTCCCCACAGAAATTATTCTTTTTTCTGGATCATTTTTATTTTTATTGAGTCAAATTGACAACTGCAGCAGCGACATAGGACTGTGCGAGTATGATTAGTTTCTAGCCCCGCGTTGACTCATTTAGCCGCCGATGCATAGGGAAATTCATTATCCTATAAGATTATCATACATTTTAGTCTACGACACGAGGCATGCCGCTTTTAGCGACAATGGTTGGGCCAATACCCATTACTCGTCCTAAGGACCACATTCTAAAACATCCAACGCCAAGGGGCTTATAGTTTAATAAATCATAACCACAGTCACATGTCCGTCAACTATCAATGAATTCAGTAACACCACATTTCAACGGAGGCCAATGGGCAACTCCTAAATATTATCCAGTAATAAAGGGCTACACCTCTTTTTCAAAGGATCATTTTTAAGCTGTGGAAGACTGACATATCTTTGTGTGAGTCGAACTTTGTATATAACGTATAAAGTGTGATATCTGTATATAAGTTCTTTGGAGTTGAAATAAGATGGCGTTGTGTTAACTAACTGTGTGTTTCCCTGTGCTCCTTTTCACTCATTCTCCACATTATGGTGCCGAAAACTCGTACAAAACCAGTGACATGTTTATTTACTAGTGTTAGTGAATAGTGCTAATGCTTCTTTGTCGCCTTCTACACTACGGAAGGACAATCGACGCCGAGAACATTATACACTACCGACAAGACATCACGTCAACTTACAACACGCCACGCTATCAACGACAAGACGCTACACGAGTTCTCACTGCCAACTAATCCACTTCTGATAAGTCAAACCATCACAAATTGACATCCTTTTATTAATGCATGTTGTTCATTAGCTGGAAAATACTTTGGAAATCTATAGATAGGCTAATTTCATTAAATGCGATCCCAGAAGTGAGGCATCTGCCATCTATCGGAGCAACAGGGAACTGCGTATTGTAAACAATTAAGCACGCCCCCTGCTATCTCGATTACCTGCATGAGACCTACTTGAATTACTTCAAGAAATACCAATAATTGTACAGTACGTTACTGACACATAACTAGTAGCGCTATCTATCTGAAACCATTGGAACTGCATGCACATCTGCACAGCGCATGCGCACCTGTCAATTATGTCTCGAACTACACCATTGTCAAGTTCAACTACCACACACCAGCGCATTCTGTTAGCCAACGTTGGAGTCTTGACTAAACACGCACTCTGCCAACGAGACTAATATCTACACTGAAAGACGTTCCTACACACCAAGACGGGAGGCTACCTGTCTGTCAGCTTACCCAAAGATTTATTGCCCCCTCATTATGGCAACTCAAGAGGACCTTGCGGACCGACTACACAAATTGAAAAGAAGTCGCAAACGAGAAAGAAACAATATGACACGGTTTCTAAACACTATTGACAGTTTTACTGAAAACACAAGTATTGAAGACTACAAGTATTATGGAGACCGACTTCAGGAAACATTGATTAGACTAATCCAATTAGATGACTCTGGGTAGATTATAGGCTAGGGAATAACCCACCCACCAAGGGAAGATGATTAAGAAAAGGAAATGGGTTTCGGACTGGAGAAAAAGGATAGAAAAATAGGAGGAGAGCCCCACAAAATTAATAAGTTCAACTTTAAATACCTTTAGAGGCAGTTGCCACTGAAAATTAACACCTTGATACCTAAAGTAGGTACGAGCTTGGTCGAAGCTGACGGGAACCGCAGCTAAGGCTTGGGCAGTTTGCCAGAGAGAGGCTTTAGTGTGTTTCCTTCCAAGCACGAATGAAAGTACTATAGGGAAGGGTGATGGTCTGGCCAGACAAATAGTAAAAGCTATATTGAGTGTGAACGAGGGCATAAACCTAGGAAGAGCTAGGAAAGCCAGGATCCTGCCTAACTGTAGTATCAGAGAAATGATGAATCCAAAAACAAATATTTAATTTATTTAACAATGCAGGATTAATTAATCTTTTTAACAAATAAATATTCTCTATGTAGTTAACAATTTGGGGTCGCAGACCTCCAACAACGTTCAGAAATTGCTCCAGGCAAATGACAATTTTTAAGGTTTTTTAAACCTTGTATTAAAATCTTGGTAAGATTTAATAAAATGGGCAAAATGGAATAATTAAAGTTTTAACATTTACAGGAGTACAAGCAGTGTACTATAAGAAACCTCTGAAAGAACATTCTAACGAGAATAACAACTTCGAAGATAACAAAATGGAAAACATAAAGAATAAAAAGGAAGTTCCTACAACTTCTTATATTTATACAGAATTAATATATGAGAATTATACAAAGAGGGCAGGTCACTTACTGTGAAACCTGAAGAAAGTGAAAGGGAAAGTTCTAGACTTCCCAAGTTTGAGCAGGAATCACTCGCCAAATGGGACAGTTTCCATTTCGTGAAACCTGAACATGACTCGCTCAAGAGTTTAGAGAATTGTTTTCCCTGATTTTGAAGGGAGGAACAATGTAAGTTTGAAACGTGTGCTAGACACGTAATTATACAGAGATACTTAATGATAAACCAACAAAAATGGAAGGGCACTTCTTGGAATGACACCTTATTGGAACAGACCTAGATTAAAAGTTTATTGCAGATTGTTAGTGAGAGGTTTAGGAAAGAGAAATGGGAATTAAGGAAAATGTTCATGGCCTTATTTGAATATAAGCGGACGATCGCGACGCGGTAGAAAAGTTGAGCAAGCACTGGTTTTCACTATAGTTCATTGAAACATATGAAAAGTTCACTGTGGAGACACAAAGTTTATGGAAAAGAAAGTTATTGCAATGATGAAAATAACTGGTTTCACTAGATAAGTGAGAGTCTATTTCTTGAGAAAGTTGTAAATTACAATTAAATGCGCTATAGAAAATTCCCGCGGTGGACGAAACTTCACTGTGTAGTAATTTAGAAGTAAGATAATTCAATTTTAAACAGAATTCTCACAAGTACGTGAGAAATACCTGACGGCAGGACTTGTAGATTGAGTACAGAATCTAGAAGGTTCCAGAACAATCTTAGCAGTAAAATGGGGCTAATGTAAATCCAGCGGAGGAACTAGCTTGTTGAATTATAGACAGCGGGTAATTAGATAATATCCCACGTAGAGAGAGGATTTCTCATTAGAATAGCTTAATAAAAGCTCTTTATGGTAAAGTCGGCTTATACAACCGAAAGCTCAACATGGCAAATCCCACGAAGAATGATTTTTGCCCCAAAATAAATACTTTCACACTGTCTATAAAAGTATCATTAAAAACACGTGGAAGTTAAAACCATGAAGATGAGGTTAAAACTTGAAGAAGGTACTTATCTTTGTTGCATGTCGAAGTGAAGTTCCTCACTGATGCTTAGAGTTCCAACATGGCGTGGAATTTAAAAAATGCCTCGTTAGGTCAGGAGGCTAGCTCTGGTTGAGCCTTAACTGATTGCTTCAACTGCCGACTAAGAAGTGAGACTTGCTCAACGAAGCACGGCGGGTCTAAGGAAGGGGAGAGAGTGGGGGTAGGAAACAAAAGGTATACATATCAGCATAACCAACTTCAAAACAACAAAATAATCTTCTCTTGCTGAGCTGGTCTTCAAAGAGTTGACAACAGTATCTGGTAGCCAAATGGATATGGAATTCCTCTTGCGCGAGGAAGAGTTGAAGAGCTTCAGAGATTCGTTGTTATATGACGCTAGGTGGGTCACAGAATATATATCTGGAACAGACTCATACAAAATATAAGAGATTTGCCCATAAAGGAGAAAACAAATGATCACTGTTGGTGTTTGACAAAAAGGAAGGAAAGAACGTGCAAAAGCATTCAAAATTATAATCTCAGGTACCGTGTATTCCAAGAATGCACCATACTGGGAGGGGCAGACACCAACAGCGAACAAGAAAAACAAGTACAGTAATGAACAATTGCCGAGAAGTAGTCTTGTGATCTGACCATTATTGGTCAAGACTCTGAATACCCTGACTCTCCTATCTCTTCCAGGGTAACACTCGGTCACTTTTCCAAAAGGCCAGACTAGGGGGGGTGAAACATCCCTAACTAAGACCAAGTCTCCCACTTGAATGTCGGGACTGGAAAGAAACCACTTCTGCCTCCGTTGCAAGGAAGTTAAATATTCCAAGTTCCATCTCTTCCAAAAAGAATTACGGAGGGCTTCAAGTTTACGCCAAACAATAGGTAAATCAAAATCCCTGAAAGAATTAGGAAGGGGAGGAGGGGCAGAGAGAGAAGTGCGTGTAAAGAAGCGACCAGGTGTAAGTGGAAGGAGGTCATCAGGGTCATTAGAAAGCGGAGTTAAATAACGAGAATTAACGACGTCTTCCATCACAAAATAACTAGAAGCTGAGGGAAATAAAGCACTAGTAAAGATTGCGATACAATGCAAAAGGAGAATTAACAAGTTTAAACAAAGCGTATAGAAACAAGTACATCTATTCAGGACAAGAATATACCCAATAAACAAAGAAACTATGCGAGTAGAAAGCAAGAACGCCATAGGTAACAAACGAGTAGCCATAAACAATAACCTCAAGTTATAATGAGTATCAAAGGGGTTACTCAGAAAAATACTTAAGTCAGCGAAAAACGTGACATGACAAGTATGAATACAAAAACACATCGAATGTGACGACGAGAAAAAACCAGTTTGTTCATCAATGAACATTAAGATCGCAAAATATGTAAGCAAATTGCAATACATAAGCGCGTGAGAAATACGCAACGAAGTTTTGAAACAGGGATCGAAGCAGTTATAGAATACGAGCATGAGTAAGTGAGAGACGTAAACAAGCACGGCCTTGACACACATAGTACAACGAGATAAGACATATAAATAGCTGAAAGAGTCCTTAACTAGAACAAGTTTATTTTGGGAAGTAGGTGAACGGCTTCTGTACTTGTAGTAGCGACTCGCAAGACGATCGTTGGCAATCAGCCAAAGTTGAGATAAGAGAAACTTGCTTTGAACTGTGTCAAGCGTACAGGAAATAAACAACAACTTGGCCTTCCTCAGACTTGTATACAAACAAGTCTGAAAAACAAGCGGTTCAAAGTACGCAAACAACATTTGTTGAATCAGCTGTAACTTAAAGCAGATATTCAGGTTGACCGGAATGCAGTCAATCGTAACTTGGACGTGAAAAAGCAATTTAAAGCTATATGAAATAGAGTAGGAAATCAATTTCGCATAATTGAGAGGATCACGAAATCGGACAATTTTCAACAGAAAGAAGCTTAATTCTTCCGAGCAAAGAAGACAAGCTGGGACATTGAGAAGAAGGTTATGCATAAGAATAGTTATTCTAGATGCTATAGAATTCAGATTTTCAAGCGGTTTCAAAAGCGACTTCCAATTGTGAGGAAGGAGGGAGGAGCCGGCCGTGGCCATCCTTCTACACAGCGAAAGAAGTGAAACATAGCGTACAGCAAAGTGATGGTGACTGATAGCCATGGTTTTACACAAGGGGAAGATAGTTTTCGAGAAAAAGTTTAAGCAATTAACTGCTATAAAGAATGACATAAGAAGGTAGACGAAATAACACAAAGCAAGGCGAACTTGAATTGCCATTTTGTGCGGAAAGAAGGAAAAGCCATTTAAACAACTTACAGAGGTAGCGCAGTTGTTCACGATAAGACATCGTTTCGACAAGTGTTTTTCAAAAATATTGAGATCTGAAACATGAGCGTTCTCTTTTTCAGAAATGGGATTTATGTCAGCTGTGACGAAATGACATTGCGCTTTGGTTTGAAGACTGGGTTGTTGGATTTCACCAGTAATAACCCAACCAAAATCGGTGTCTCTGGCGACCACGGTTGAGGATAACTTGCGTGTTTGTTTGCGAAGGCACTTCCAAAAAACATTGGCACTGAAAAGTACATCAATGGGACCTTGAACATTAAACTGAGGGTCGGCTAACCTTAAGTGCGAAGGAATCTTTAATCCGGAGGTATTAATAGAGTGACTTGGAGTGTCCTTGCCAATACTGGTAAGAATGAGACAGTTTAAATTAAGATTGGTGTTTCTTTGGCAAACGTCTCTGATTTTCAATTTTGAAGACTGCAAAACTTGAGTTTTCAAATTGTCAATGCCGGTCACATTGATAGAAGTAGGCGATGACGAAAGACCTAGTTTTTTAATCAACGATTGCGAAACAAAGTTGTGCGTTGAAGCGGAATCGAGAAGACCACGGGTTCGAAACCAATTTCCAAATTTATCTTGGATTTCAAATTGTACAATGGTCAACAGGGTTTGCGCACTATGAAAAGTTTCGGCGTTGGAAATGCAGGAAGAAGCATTAGTTTGTTCGGAGCTGCTCTGCATGGAGCTTGAAGAGGCGGGTGCTGATGACCTCGATTTATCGTGAACGTGCAATAAAGAATGATGCGTTTTTTTACAATGGAAACAGAGATTTGATGACGTACAGTTCGAAGAAGAATGCTTAGGTGACAAGCAATTGAAACAATGTTTGCTATTCAAGACAAACTTTCTTCGATCTTCGACAGACAATTCTTTAAAGGATTTGCACGAATACAAGGTGTGAAGCTTTTTACAGAGCGTGCATTTTAATGATTTGTTAAGCGGCCTGATATGTTCTCTTGGATTATTGAAAGAAGAACGGGTTTGTTTGTTTTCGACAAATGGGGGCTGATGTCCCTTTGAAGAAGCAAGTTTTTTTTCAAAAATTTGACACTGAGGATTCGTTTCGACTTTTTCGCACTGAAATGCGAGTGCTGTAAGGAATTGACATCGACTGTTGAGAAACGAGATAAGGTGTTCGAACGAATGTTCCTTGTTGCAGGCGAGTTCGATCTCCCAGGCCTTCAGTGTCGAAAAATCGAATCTTGATGTAGCTAGGTGAATAAGTATGGTGTCCCATGTTTGGACAGGCTGTTTTAGTTGGTATAACGCTCTGACATTTAACTGCATAGAGTCTAAGAGGT
The DNA here is from genome assembly GCA_946902985.2 of Meconema thalassinum. NCBI lineage: Eukaryota > Metazoa > Arthropoda > Insecta > Orthoptera > Tettigoniidae > Meconema > Meconema thalassinum. Next base: position 165,772,834 of record OX336389.2, read on the forward strand.
CTCTTAAAGATGTGACGTCATTAGGTTTGACGGCTGGTAAGTTGAAGAGACAGCGGATATGACGAGCTACACTCAAACGTAAATTGCCATATCTCTCTTTAAGGAGATTAAAGGCGATGTGGTAGTTGTCTGCGCTTAAAGGCAGTGACTCCACCAAGGCCAAGGCCTCAGATTCCAAAGACGTACGGAGGAAGTAAAATTTATGTATGTCTGGGATCTCGATATTTTCATGAATTAGGGAGCAGTAAAGTTCGTAAAAAGAATACCATTCACCTTCCTTGCCTGAGAAGTGCGGTAGGCTTATCTTCTGAAGTAACGGTTTCGGTTTGTTCTTGTGAACTGAAGCGGGTGCTAGCTGGGCCGGATTGATGACCCTAGTGTCCGGTTCTGAGATATTGCGGATCAGTTGGTGGGCCTTTGCAATTCCTTCAAAGTACAAGGGTTCGACCTCGTCCCGATCCGATTGCAGTTCTGGGCAAGCGGATTCAATCTCGGTTTGAATTTGGTCATAATAATCATAAGACCGTTCGTACAACTTAAGACGATGTGTTAAGATATCTAAATCACACTCGGCGGGATTTAACTTGTTGATAAAATTTCGGAATCTAGTGAGTTGCCCTTTATAAGAAGAACGTCTAGCAATGAGAGTTTCATCTTTTTCAGCAGGAGCCATGACAAAAAGAATAAATTGAAATACAACTCACGAAACTGTAGAACCTTGGAGATGCTGTCAAGCTGGCAGCAGCAAATGGGTATAAAGAACAGGACACACCATAGGAGACAGGAGCGGCCTCTTTCCCGTTCACAGGCTTTGCACGACGTAGGTATAGCTGAAAGATCCAAAGCAGATATTAATAATTTGCCAAGTATTGTCAAATGACACTTGACAAACAATGGACATAGCAAATGGACTCTCCCGGGTTTCTGGTACCAATCTTTGGGTAGATTATAGGCTAGGGAATAACCCACCCACCAAGGGAAGATGATTAAGAAAAGGAAATGGGTTTCGGACTGGAGAAAAAGGATAGAAAAATAGGAGGAGAGCCCCACAAAATTAATAAGTTCAACTTTAAATACCTTTAGAGGCAGTTGCCACTGAAAATTAACACCTTGATACCTAAAGTAGGTACGAGCTTGGTCGAAGCTGACGGGAACCGCAGCTAAGGCTTGGGCAGTTTGCCAGAGAGAGGCTTTAGTGTGTTTCCTTCCAAGAACGAATGAAAGTACTATAGGGAAGGGTGATGGTCTGGCCAGACAAATAGTAAAAGCTTTATTGAGTGTGAACGAGGGCATAAACCTAGGAAGAGCTAGGAAAGCCAGGATCCTGCCTAACTGTAGTATCAGAGAAATGATGAATCCAAAAACAAATATTTAATTTATTTAACAATGCAGGATTAATTAATATTTTTAACAAATAAATATTCTCTATGTAGTTAACAATTTGGGGTCGCAGACCTCCAACAACGTTCAGAAATTGCTCCAGGCAAATGACAATTTTTAAGGTTTTTTAAACCTTGTATTAAAATCTTGGTAAGATTTAATAAAATGGGCAAAATGGAATAATTAAAGTTTTAACATTTACAGGAGTACAAGCAGTGTACTATAAGAAACCTCTGAAAGAACATTCTAACGAGAATAACAACTTCGAAGATAACAAAATGGAAAACATAAAGAATAAAAAGGAAGTTCCTACAACTTCTTATATTTATACAGAATTAATATATGAGAATTATACAAAGAGGGCAGGTCACTTACTGTGAAACCTGAAGAAAGTGAAAGGGAAAGTTCTAGACTTCCCAAGTTTGAGCAGGAATCACTCGCCAAATGGGACAGTTTCCATTTCGTGAAACCTGAACATGACTCGCTCAAGAGTTTAGAGAATTGTTTTCCCTGATTTTGAAGGGAGGAACAATGTAAGTTTGAAACGTGTGCTAGACACGTAATTATACAGAGATACTTAATGATAAACCAACAAAAATGGAAGGGCACTTCTTGGAATGACACCTTATTGGAACAGACCTAGATTAAAAGTTTATTGCAGATTGTTAGTGAGAGGTTTAGGAAAGAGAAATGGGAATTAAGGAAAATGTTCATGGCCTTATTTGAATATAAGCGGACGATCGCGACGCGGTAGAAAAGTTGAGCAAGCACTGGTTTTCACTATAGTTCATTGAAACATATGAAAAGTTCACTGTGGAGACACAAAGTTTATGGAAAAGAAAGTTATTGCAATGATGAAAATAACTGGTTTCACTAGATAAGTGAGAGTCTATTTCTTGAGAAAGTTGTAAATTACAATTAAATGCGCTATAGAAAATTCCCGCGGTGGACGAAACTTCACTGTGTAGTAATTTAGAAGTAAGATAATTCAATTTTAAACAGAATTCTCACAAGTACGTGAGAAATACCTGACGGCAGGACTTGTAGATTGAGTACAGAATCTAGAAGGTTCCAGAACAATCTTAGCAGTAAAATGGGGCTAATGTAAATCCAGCGGAGGAACTAGCTTGTTGAATTATAGACAGCGGGTAATTAGATAATATCCCACGTAGAGAGAGGATTTCTCATTAGAATAGCTTAATAAAAGCTCTTTATGGTAAAGTCGGCTTATACAAGCGAAAGCTCAACATGGCAAATCCCACGAAGAATGATTTTTGCCCCAAAATAAATACTTTCACACTGTCTATAAAAGTATCATTAAAAACACGTGGAAGTTAAAACCATGAAGATGAGGTTAAAACTTGAAGAAGGTACTTATCTTTGTTGCATGTCGAAGTGAAGTTCCTCACTGATGCTTAGAGTTCCAACATGGCGTGGAATTTAAAAAAATGCCTCGTTAGGTCAGGAGGCTAGCTCTGGTTGAGCCTTAACTGATTGCTTCAACTGCCGACTAAGAAGTGAGACTTGCTCAACGAAGCACGGCGGGTCTAAGGAAGGGGAGAGAGTGGGGGTAGGAAACAAAAGGTATACATATCAGCATAACCAACTTCAAAACAACAAAATAATCTTCTCTTGCTGAGCTGGTCTTCAAAGAGTTGACAACAGTATCTGGTAGCCAAATGGATATGGAATTCCTCTTGCGCGAGGAAGAGTTGAAGAGCTTCAGAGATTCGTTGTTATATGACGCTAGGTGGGTCACAGAATATATATCTGGAACAGACTCATACAAAATATAAGAGATTTGCCCATAAAGGAGAAAACAAATGATCACTGTTGGTGTTTGACAAAAAGGAAGGAAAGAACGTGCAAAAGCATTCAAAATTATAATCTCAGGTACCGTGTATTCCAAGAATGCACCAGACTCAATTCACGATATTCTTCCAGACACAGAATATAACACCGATATTCAAAGTTGAGAAGAATACATTGATAAAGCAAAACGGGGTATACAGAAAGCCACACGAGGGGCAGAAAATAAACTTTCTTCTGCTTCCTGCAACACGGCCATAAATGAGAGTCCCATCACTCCCATTTCAACGTTCATCCATTCTGTTAAATTACCGCCAGTGAAACTGGAACCATTCGCCGGCAATATCGAAAGATGGATGAGATTCTGGGAACAGTTTGAAGCATCCATTGATAAAGACAAGTCACTATCGACAATAAATAAACATGCCTTTTTACGCGGGTATCTCGAAGGTGAACCGAAACATCTGGTTGACGGAATTGCCGTGACTGCTTCTACCTACGAGGACACTAAGCAAATTTTAAGGGCCAAATACGGAGATCGGAATCGGATAATACAGGCACATATCGACTATCTAGAAGATATCCGACCTATCAACACTGTTTGTCCGGAATCGCTAAACACGACATACATTGAATGCAACCGCCCTATCCAGGCATTACAGGCCCTAGGCGAAGATGTAAACGCATATGGGCGGGTACTTGCTCCCAAGATACTCCGAACCTTCCCTGACGATATCTGTAGACACTGGATAATACACACCAAACGGAATAATATATCGGAAGGCGACATTCTGAAGTTGATGGGATTTCTTGGCGAAGAAGTCGATGGAGCGCTAGTCACCCAGAAGATCAGAGGTGACCCAGTGTTTTCAACCAGTCTCGTCCCCACGACAGCCGCATTTCAATTAAACGCTAAGTTTAAAAAACCACTGCAGCCAACGAAGAAGCAAACAGAACCATTCTGTGCATTTTCCGACCAACGAGGTCACAGGGCGCAAGATTGTAGGAAGGTGAAAACTGTTCATGACCGAATTGAGAAGCTAAAGACGAATAATCGCTGTTTCCTCTGCGTGAATCGAGGACATAATTCGAAGAATTGCAGTAGACGGGGGAGAGCATCTTGTTCAAAATGTAAGCAGTCGCATCACTACTCCATTTGCTCAAGCAATGATGTAACCTTCACTTCGGTCAACAAAATCCACTCTCAGACTCCTGACTATACTCACTTACAAACTGCACGTATTCGAATTGTTGGACCAACTGGCTTCAGTAAAGCGACACGTTGCATCTTCGATGGAGGTAGCCAGTCTACATTCATAAGCAAGTCTCTTGTCGACATATTGAAGCTTCCTAATGTCACGGAACGAGATATATCTATAGCAGCGTTCGAATCTGGCACAACTATCCCTCAAACTCGTCGTCTGGTTAGTTTCCAGTTACAGGGCACCCAGACCAACGCGTCAATAGGCATCACCGTACTCGAAAGTGCAAACACTTACTCAATGCACCCTACAGTGCCACAAGACGTCTCTTCCCTGAAGTCCGTACGCAAGTTAATACTAGCTGACCCTAAGGATGACCTACACGATCTCCCAATTGAACTTCTAGTTGGAGGAGATCACTACTGGAAGTTGATAAAGGACACGCAACCTGTTCGCGTATCTCCGTCTTTGGTATTCATTCCTTCACTTTTCGTATGGATACTTGGTGGCAATAGATCCGGAGTCACCTTCAACCAGCTAACCGTTAACAAAATAACACTGCAGGATGACCCTTCACTTCTCGAGCACCAAGTCCGTAACTTCTAGAACCTTGAAGCAATTGGAATCAAGGAAGAAGAATCAAGATCCCACACAATGAGCTCCAAGGATCTCGATATCCTCAAAAACTTTCATGAATCTCACTGCATTCAAGATGGACGGAGAGTTGTTTCTTTGCCAAAGAAAAACCAGGAATTTGCATCGGATAACCGCACTAACGCTGAGAGACGATTCCAAGCCTTGACGAAGAAACTGCAACGAAATAAAGACTATAACGCCATGTACAACGAAAGAATGCTCGACTACATCATCCAAGGCCAAGTAGAGATGTTGAACCCGGACACCCGCGCAAGTTCTGTGTACTATCTACCACATCATGCGGTCAAGAAGACGAAACAGAACGTAACTAAGTGACGCGTTGTATTCGACGCTTCATCTCATGAAAATGGATCTCTATCGCTGAATGACGTCCTAGAAATTGGACCTAATCTTTTCCCCGACGTAATGAGTATCCTACTTCGGTTTAGATTGTACCAATATGCTATTCTTGGAGACATAAATCAAGCCTTTCTGCAGCTCTCACTTGACTCCAGTGACAGGGATCTAACACGGTTCTTTTGGTTTCGAGTAATCAAGGACGAAAACGGCCAATACCACGTCACTGACGAAGTGGTCACCTACCGCTTCACCCGACTACCGTTCGGACTAATCAGTAGGCCTTTCCTCTTGTCAGCTACCCTGCGAAAATTGGCTACGAGGCACATTGATGACTACGCAGTTGCTGCTAGCCTCGTGGACCAGCACATGTACATGGACGATTTTGCAGCATCTCCTAACGACGAAGAGGACCTCCAAACAATATACTCTCAGCTCACGGATTTGATGAGTATTATCAACATGTCTATGTCGAAGTGGGCCACTAATTCAATCACACTGCAAAACGAGTGGCAACATCAAAATCTACCCATTCAAGAGGTTACACAGATCTTGGGAATCAACTGGAACACGTGCCATAACACACTGCATCTTTCAGCTATCGATGACCACAAGATGTCTCCAGATGACCCTGCACCAAAACGCCACGCTCTTCAGATAGCATCACGACTATACGATCATCACTTCACACAACTGCTGATAAGAGACAAGCACATACGGCTCCATCATCTCGGAGTACAAATTGTTCTCTCTGACCTCCGAAGCACCTACTGGATCCTTGGTGTTCGCCGTGCCATCAAACACGTTCATCACCAATGTTTACCCTGCAAGATAGTAAAAAATGTTGGCAGCCAGGCAATAGAGGCTCCACTGCCCTCCGAAGGAGTGACCCCGAGCAAGCCATTCGCTGTCACATGTATCGACTTCGCGGGCCCGCTGTACGTTAGGGCAGGAACATCAGCCAAAAGGTGTTACATCACCCTCTTTACGTGTGCCACTACACGGGCCCTACATTTGGAGTTGAGTGGTGATATGAGCGCCGACAGATTCATGCAAGCACTTCAGCGATTCGTCGGTAGGCGCTGTCTGCCACACACTATTTATTCGGGCAAAGCCCAGACCTTTCACGCGGCTAACAGGGAACTCAGTGACATTAGGGCTTCACTGTCTGCGGCGAAGACTCACCGCTACCTCTCCGAGCACGGTGTAACCTGGAAATTCATCGCCCCACGCGCGACTTGGTGGGGAGGATGGTGGGAGAGGATGGTTGGATCGACGAAGCGGTGCCTACGGAAAGTGCTTGGACGCTCCAGCATCGACGAAGGACTTCAAATAGTACTGGTCAGCATCGAAGCCGCACTGAACTCTAGACCCTTGACTCGCAAAGGAGACACCGGCGATGTATTGACTCCCGCACACTTCCTTTTTGGGAGAGAAACTCACTACGGTTCCATCCGGGCCTGAACCACCAACGGAAGAACCAGTTCGAGAATTCCGACTGCGTCAACAACTGGCAGACGACTTCTGGAAGCGCTGGAGGTTGGGTTTGTTTTGCGTATGGCTTTTAGTGCCGGGAGTGTCCGAGGACATGTTCGCCTCGCCAGTTTTGTAGCTGCTTCGAGACGGACACCCAATGGGTGAGCTACAAGTACCGTTGGGGAGGGAAGGAGGGAAGTTGGAATGTAAGGACGAGGAGTTGGAAGGTAGCGGCTGTGGCCTATAGTTAGGGACCAACCCCGGCATTTACCTGGAAGGAAGATGGGAAACCACAGAAGACCATCTTCAAGGTTGCCGGCGGGGGGATTCGAACCTCCTCGCCTCCCGGATGTGAGCGACTGCCATCAGTCATGCCGTAACCACCACGGCTAACTCACCCGGTAGCGCTGGAGTAAGGAGTACCTACTGTTGCTGCAAAGCTTCCATCAGTCCAGCAGCCCAAGTAGAACTCCACGCTGAGGGTAGGCGACGTCGCGCTCCTTCAAAGTGACCTTCAGCCGAGACATCTCTGGAGAAAGGTCCGAATCCACGAGCTGCGTACCGGAAGGGACGGGATTGTAAGGACTGTAATCCTTTCCACAGCAGATGGGAAACAGCTGACCCGACCCGTTCAGCTGGTCGTACCTCTAGAGGTCGACCAGGGTGGGGAGGATGTGGAAGACTGACATATCTTTTTGTTTGTCGAACTTTGTATATAATGTTTAAAGTGTGATATCTGTATATAAGTTCTTTGGAGTTGAAATAGGTGGTGTTATGTTAACTGTGTGTTTCCCTGTGCTCCTTTTCACGCATTCTCCACATAAGCCTTATTCACCATATTTCTAATTTACGTCAACTAAAATAGGCACAATGCACAGCCAGTCGGCAAAGCTTACAGTCTGTTTCTATGCTCACGTATCTAGTACGCGTTTGGGCATTACAGTCTAATCGATTAGAAGCACGCCAAGGACATGACATCTGATTGACAAAACTTACGAACTGTTGTATACCCGACGTATCTAGTACGCATTTCGGGTAGCCTATCGAATCAGCCGTAAGACGTCAGTTACATGCCAAACAATTCCATTAGCAAATAAAATGTTTACAGAGGCACTTGATCCTATAAATTATATAAAACAGCCCCCTAGCAACCATTTTTCCGGTATAGTTTTTATTTTTTTTATTTTTTTATTTAGTCAATTTACCCTCTAGGTTGGTGGATCCCCCGGACTCAGCGAGGGAACTCACCACTACCGCCGCTATGGGCAGTGTCCTGGAGCTTGGAACATCTGGTCGGGATGGATACAACTGGGGAGGTGTGATCAGCACTTCGCCCAGGTGGCCTCACCTGCAAAGCGAACAGGGGCCTCATGAGGGATGGGAACGGATGGAAGATTGGGATGGATAGGCTAGGAAGAGGGAAGGAGGCGGCCGTGGCCTTACAGTAGGTACCATCCCGGCATTTGCCCGAAGACGAAGTGGTAAACCACGGAAAACCACTTCGAGGATGGCTGAGGGGGAATCGAACCCCATCTACTCATTTGGGCCACCCGAGGCTGAGTAGACCCCGTTCCAGTCCTCGTACTGTACCCTTTTACCTACCAATACCTGTTGAATCCCTGGGATTATCCTCGCAAATTTGGATGTCGTTCAAATACCCTCTTAATAGAAAAAACTATTGCACTAAAGGCAATGATATCAATTTAATCCAGTGTTAACTTCACAAAAAAAAAAATATAAACTGTATATAACGCTGCCCAACCACACAAACTGAGGTTGTAAAGAGGTCTATAAAGATAAATTCAATCTCAAAATAAGATCCTCCCTGAATTTCCCGAACGCGAAAATGTCGATGGATTAGACCTACAGCATGGATCTAGGTTAGCAACAAAGGCTAAGCGACTAATGACCCATTAGGCAATCCATTTCGAAAATCACGCTCAGAAAACACAAGTTAAATCTGTTATAATAAGAAAAAACTGAAGAAAATATAGTCCAAGGACTCGAAGTAACATTTAGAATAACTGGGTCCGAAAACTTCCTAGTATCTTAATCAAAATACGAAAAGGAAAATTCCCCTCTAAAGAATACGATAATCCAAGCGAAAGTGCTTAAAGAACAATGCACTAGAATATGAAAACTCAACCAACGTTCTCAAAAGAAAGTTGCGTTACTAAAAATGTTCTTACACAAGAAAAACTGTAAATCTTCTTCCTACATTTGCTTCTCGACAAATAAGAATGAGCATGTCAGTTTAAATACTGTAAAATACTACTGAAATTATTAATTTATTCATCAAAATTACACAAAGGATGCACTCATTTTTATGAGTCAAAATCCTGGCATCATAGAAGGTCAGTTTCGAAATGAACATCGAACCTGCACTTTCTACTGAACCATTTAAACTACAAAATCAAATATGGCAAAGTGGTATTTATAAATGTCCACGCTACACTACTGTAACAAGTTGAAGTGATCAGTACCTTTGGCGAATCTAGATGAGGAAAAAAGGATATCGTTGGCCATAATCAGCTCCAAACCAACAGAAAATATGCTGGACTTCAACTGGGTTTCCATAGAACGAACCAAAGTCCTCCCAGGCTCGAGCAACACCCGGTCGGTCGAAATAGTTCCAACATATCCTGGCGATATCTTCCCATACATATTCGAACACCAACGGAAGGACCGCACACAGTTTATCAACTCGTCACGACGCGAAAGTGAACTCGAACCGTCACTAACAAGTTCCAATGTGAGAACGCGCGTGTGAACAAGTTCACGAGGGTCGACGCGGCCCCTCTCGACACGAGAGTCGCGTGCACACTTCATGCCAAATGAAAGTTGCCTTCGACAAGTCCCCGCTGCACCCTGCTAATGCAGTATTCTTAAATCAAATTTAGCCTACCATCGTAGTGGATATAAGCTTCATATTGTCCCTTCCCCTTGACACCTTGTTTGAGAATGTACTCTTTTCAAAAAGAATAATCACAGTGAAGAGTGAATCAAATCTAGGCTGCATTTCCACGACGGTTTATATGCAGAGTTTCGTGACACATCACGGCTGAGCTCGCGGTCGTGGTTATAAAAGTATCCATCCGCATGGCCCGTTAATTGCTGTAGACACACAGTCACAGAGGTAAATTATTACATGTTTAAGACCATGTCTGAGCCCTATTAAACACGTTTCTACTTCACGTAGAATGCTTCACGAACTAGGATACACTTCAGCACGGTCACACGTTTTACAACTCCCGTTAGCTGGCGATTTTACTTTCACTGATTTCCAGCTCAACCCTCTACGCTGTCAAGTTCTATACACATTGAGCTCTGCACGAGGTCGCCTGAGTCTCACATCTGCTCCCCCCCACTCCTTCATACGTCATGACTCGATACGAAATATATCGCAGTCGAAACGTGATCAGCAGTGAGTTAACATAGCATCTTCTGTTGTTCATACTTTCTTAATAATGACTTTCTTAATAATGGCTTTCTGCCATGGAGACATACATATAGACACATGTATCTGCTTACATAAAGCGCTAAATATGCATTAATTTGTATTAATCACTCTCAGGTGAATCGATCGATATGGTGTTAGACACAGTCAACATGGTTATTATCGATGAGCTTCGGATTTCTCGTCGGAAACACGAGCTCTGCCGATCTCTTTCATGATAGCATGGCTTTTTCTCGCTGCAGACCAGCTGTTATGATCGACTTCAGAGGCAAGTTAGGAAGTTACAGGGTGTTCCCAAAATACTGTAACCATGTCTGTATTTAAGCCCTTTTATGAATAATGGTGCATTTTCCCTTTGATACCTTAAATAAAAGTCTCCTCAACTTTTATTTACACCATTCCAGGTAATCTCAGCATATGTAGCATTATTCAGTCAACACTCAGTCTATCTTCTTCACATATCTTTTCAGGTTCTTTGCATTGAAACGACCTATCATTTCTCTTTCATTTAGGCTTATTACTTCATAACAATTATTTCCGAACGACCTAGCAATCTTATAGGGTCCGTGGAAGACATAGGAAAACTTGGTGAATTGCTTCTTAGCCACATCTGCTTTCGTCGGTTTCTTGACGAGAATCATCTCGCCTACTCTCATCGGTGGCCGATATCTTTTATTTCTGATTCGTTTATGCCGCTTCTCGGCTGCATCCATCAAGCTTTCTCTAGCTGAATTAATTCTTTCTTGGACTGTAGGCTCCCTGTCCTTAGGTAGAAATCTCACGATCTCTGTCCAGGCTCTTTCTGGCCTCTTATTATGGTGAACAACCATAGGTATATCTGATAAGCTCTCATGGAATGTGGAATTCATGCATCTTTCCATGAGTGGGATGAACTTCACCCAGCTCGCATGATCCTCAGGACAGTAAATTCTCGCGAACTTGCTAATTTATGCCATAACACGTTCCGAGACGTTAGATTCCGGATATCTGACGCTAGAAAACACGTGCTTGACACCAAGCCTAATCATGGCATTCTCAAATTCCATCGAAGTGAATTGAGCTCCGTGATCCGATAGGAGAGTTACAGGTTTTCCTGCCTTAGAAAACACACTATTTTCAAGACGACTAAGGACTTGAGCTGTAGTAGCCCTCTGCATAGGATCGAGAGTCACGTATTTAGAGAATACATCGATTGTGACTAGTAGAAACTGGTTTCCCCTGGCTCCCTTCGGGCAAGGACCGAAGATATCGCAAGCCATTAGCTCTCTCGGCCTTTCTGGAATAATGGCTCGAGGTCTCTCTTTTGATAACGCCGACGGGTATTTCCCTCGTTGGCACTCCTGGCATGATCTGATAATGGCTGCTATAGTGCCCCGCATCTTGGTCCAGGTGAATGTTTCCAATAACGTTCTAAACGTTTTGTCGACACCCCCATGGCCAATGGTGCCGTGAGCTAACCACACCAACCCATTTATCAATTTAGGAGGGACTACAATTCTAATTTTCGTTCTCTCTCGGTCAATGTATTTACAAACGACGTCATCACACACCAGGAATTTCTCAGATCGCTTCCTAGTCTGCTCGTAGTCAAGATCGGTATGGTCCATTGCACCTCTCAAAAACCTGTACATATGTCTAGTTGGGGTGTGTCTCTTCTGTGACACCGCTATCTTCTTTAGCTTCTCCAGGGTAAGTTCGTGTTCCCTCTCCAACTGTACAGTGTTAATCTCGATTTTACTAACTGGATTTCTTGAGAGTGCATCCGCGAGCAGATTATCTTTTCCAGGCTGATGCACGATAGTGGCATTGAACTGCTGGAGAAACAATGTCCACCTCGTCAGTCTGTCACTGGAAAGATCGGTTTGCATCATGAACTGAAGCGCTCTGTGATCCGTGATAATGACCACTCGATGTCCTATCAGAAGTTTCTTCCACTTTTGAAGAGCAGATATGAATGCCAAAGCTTCGAGCTCAGAGGTGAAATAATTCTTTTCGTGTTGCTGCAGCTTTCTGCTGTGGAAGTCCAAGTAGTGCTTCCTCCCCTCCTCGTCCTTTTGATAGAGGACAGCACTAATACCTACTTTTGAAGCATCAGACTCTATGTAAAAAATCCGATCAAACTCAGGATATTCCAGCTTAACACAATTTTGGAGCATGAGCTTGGCCTCTTCAAATGCCCTATTCGTGTCCTCTGTCCATTTCCATTTATTATTTTTCTTTAATGCTTCATACAAAGGGGCCATAGTAGTTGAGTATCCCGGACAGTGGCTACTCAAGAACTGGCACATGCCCAGAAACTCACGGAGCTGCTTTACCTTTGCGGGACGAGGGAATCTTGAAATGGCGTCTATCTTCTTCAAGTTTGGGTGATACCCAAACTGATCAATAGTATGGCCTAGGAACTTGATAGACTCGTGCATGAATTGACACTTATGCATGTTGACCTTAATATTGGCCTCTCTTAAATTCTCGAATAGCTGTTTCAAGTGCACAAGATGTTCTTGAACATTCGCTGAAGAGATTATCAAGTCATCGATATAGCAGATAACGTTACGTTTCACGCTTTCCGTTAATTTGCTATCAAGGGCTCTGATCAAAGCCGGACCGCTGTTCACCATTCCAAAAGGAACGCGACAGAAAACATACGTGGTCTGATCGAATAAGAATCCGGTGTATTGCCGGCTATCTTCCTCCAGCTCTACTTGATAAAAGGAAGCGGTCAGGTCTAGGACACTGAAACACGCTTTACCTTTGAACTTTTTCAAAAGTTCTCTAATTTTTGGTGGACGGTCAGTTTCTAACATGATTCTCGTGTTGATCTTCCTAGCGTCTAAACAAAGCCTCAATTGTCCGTTCGCTTTCCTTACCACAGTTACTGGATTCAAATACGAAGAAGCCTGTTTTTTTATTATACCATCTCTCTCCATTTTATCAATGATCTCTTTGACCTCATCATGGTATTTTTCTGGGATAGGATAAAGCTTGGCTTGATAAGGGGATTCGTCTATTAGCCTAATCTGGTACTTGAAGTCTCTAATCAAACCAGGTTTATCATCGAAGATGTCCGCAAACTGACAAATCAAGTCGTCAAATTCTTCTTTCACATTTTTAAATCCCTCGGCTTTCAAGGTATATTGTTCCCTCACTTGCTCAGTTTCTTCAACTACGTGATCTAGGATTTCCATTCTAGGGATATCTCTATTAATTTCGTTTCCATCCATTTCCTCCATCACTACATCCTCTATACTTTCTTCCTTGAATCTTATTATTCCTTTGTCCATGTCGATGATTGCTCTAGCTTGAGTAATAAAATCGATGCCTAGTATGACGTCAAAATTAATATTCTTAACGACTATAAAAATATGTTCATAACTTCTCTCATTGATCCAGAATTTCATTAGAATCTGCACTTTGCATTTCATAGTTTTATCCTTAAATATCCCACGAATTTTTGTTGGAGATGCTGGAAGAATGGTAAATTGATTTTCTGGTTTCAATCTTTCAAAACAGTCCTCGTCAACTATAGAGATCATAGCACCTGTGTCCATCAAGGCTTTACAATGTTGTAGACCAATTAGTATATCAATAACGGGAAGTTCAACTATCCTTCCTCTCGGTTTCGTTTCTGGTTCAAATAGAAGGTCTTCGTCAGTAGCTTCAAATATTTCAAAAATCGTGATATCAGAGGAATGCGTGGCAACGTCAGTTATTAATTTCGCCCGGAAATTGGCGTTTTTTTTTCTCGATCCGGAGCTCTTTCTGAACTCCGACCTTCTCTGCTAGTACTGGGTTGTGACTTATCTAGATTTTCATCCTTTCTTTCCTTCGATTTTCTTCGTCCAACCTCCGTGGACTTATCTCGCCCTCTCTTGAGCCTCTCCTGTTGCACTTTTTTATCGGACGCCTCCGTTCGATAATTGTTGTATCTTGAGTACCCTTGATTTTGTCTATTATCTCCGTTGTCTCGGGTATCTCTATCATTCCTATTATATCTGTTATCTCTATTGTCTCGGGTATCTCTATCATTCCTATTATATCTGTTATCTCTATTGTCTCGGGTATCTCTATCATTCCTATTATATCTGTTATCTCGATTATTTTGATCATATCTGTAATTCCTATCATAAGGCGTTTCTCGATGATCATTCCGGTCTCGATCATTATCTCTTCGATAAAAATTTCTCTCCTCGTAGCGACGTTGCCAAGGCCTCTCCTGGGCGTCCCTACGTTGGTTTTCCCATCTCCTCTCTTCCTGATGGGTATTTCTAATAGGACCTATTCTATCATCTCTTCTTTGTTCGAAACGATCCGTCTGCTGTGTACGGTTCATCATTACCGCGTTTACAACTTTCGATTCCTGCCTGGCATTTTTGACTATAGTAGGTTGCGTCATCATACTCATGTGATCTAATCGACGTAACAGGTCATCTAACGACGTTAAAGACGATACTCCGGAAGAAATAATTGATTTCCTTACTTCCGCAGGCAATTGACGTGAGATAGCTTCAAGGAGTTCTTCCTGTGTTAACGGCGGCTGAAGAAAACGGAGTTTTGCTAACTGACACGCAAAGTATTCAGCGTAGCTGGTTGGTCCTGTACTGGAGTACTTGCGTGAATAGACTTCTGATCTCACATTCTGTTGGACCTCGATCGACCAAAATCTTTGTATGAAGGCTTCCGAAAACTGCTCAAAGTTGTCAAATGTGTAACGAAAAGCCCTGAACCATTGTAACGGAGCATCGGTGAGAAACCTTTCCACCATACGTAGCTCACGCTCACGTGGCACATGTGACTCCAAAAAGTAATCTCTTAATGTCCTGACAAATTCGATTGGTGTCATTCCATCCAAATTGCTAAACTTCCTAGGTTTGTCATCAAAATTTCGTATTATGGTTACATTCGGTGTCCTTTCCGATGATTTCGAAGTATAATCACCCACGCCTACGTTGGGGTTCGGAGAACTAAAAGTTTCCCTGCTTGTTCGAATGGGACTCGAATGTTCCATTTGACTGAGCCGAACGTTGGGTTCGTTGTTGGAAGATTCCTGTATCATCCTTTCCCTACCATCAGGTACTATCACTTCAGGTTGTTCAACTAGAACTCGAAAATCGGACTGTAAAAGTGATCGCAATTGATCTTTTAGAGTATCTAAATTGATATGCCCCTCTAGATTAATTTGCTCGAGACCCTTTCTAATTTCATTAATCTCGGAAGTTTTCTTCTCCCTGACCTCATTTAACTCTATCTTACTTTGGTCGACTTTAGTTTCAACACTGTTAATACGCTTCTCTAAATCGGATATGTTATTAACCTGAGTATTTTGAATTCCATCCATTCTTTTGCTTAGATCTTCCCTAACATTTATTATGTCTTTGCTATTAGTTGCAAGACCAGTGGCAAGTTTAGATTCTAACTTAGATTTCTCAACTTTAAAGCATTCCTCATTAATTTTCATAATATCTTGACGAAATGTTACAATATTATCACTTATGATCCCTTTCAAATCGATGTCAAAATCATCCCTGAGAAGTTTCGTATGATCAGTGACTTGAGCTCGGAGTGTCCCCATTTCACATTTCAACTGTTCCAGGCTATTCTGGGTCTGATTAGTGTCATGGGAAAACTGCAGCTGAAGTGTTTCTAAATTTTTTTTACTGAGCTTCACACTCTTTTCAAAGTCTAGTCTAATCTCAACTTGAAATTCTTTATTAGTTTTTTCTAGCTCCATTAACTTAACCTCCGTCTGATTTTGACTAGATTCGATTTTTCGGACCTCTAGCTCCATTTTATTTTGACTGGATTCTATTAATCCCACATCTGTTCTTAAATCATTGATTTGGGATTGCATAATCCTTACATTAGAGTTTACATCCTTTACAGTTTCCTCAATTCCCCTTTGACTAGTCTGAATATTGTTAAGATCTGTTTGGATTGATGTTTGACTAGTTTGCATATTGTTAAGATCTGTTTGGATTGATGTTTGACTAGTTTGGATTCTTTCTTGGGCAACCTGTACCAATCCAACATTAGCCCGTAGTGTACTCATATCTAGTTGAGTTTTTCTATTATCATCCTGGATATCTTCGATATTAGATTCTACACTGGTAACCTTCCTTTCTACCCTTTTAGAACTGTCATTGATAGCCTTCAAGGAGGATTGCATAGTATCAATTTCCCCCCTGATGCCTTCAGCAACTGCACCCTGATTTTGAATAACAGTTTCAGACATATGGTCTAATGCAGATCTAGTTTGGACCTTAATATTTTCAATGTCCTGATTCAAATTGTCCATTTTATGTTGAAGAATTTCAAACATCTTCTTAACGTCACCAACAGTCACCATATTACCTTCAGACATGCTTCACTACACTTCACAAGAAATAAGAATACCACACCAACAAAGCACAGCGAGAACATCTACAAACAACCACCATTTACCATATATGCTCATTCTTATTGTCTGGCGTTACCTTAAAATAAACTTATGTCTAAACACAAAGTGCCCCATTTCATTTGGGATCGACCATATACAAGTGCGTGTTGGTTTATATCGGTGAAGGTCTATGATTCTACCATTACTTAAATTTTAAATTTACTACAAATACTTCTATTTTTAATGATGTCAGCAATGATCATCAGCCGGAAACAAGTAGAACAAATTATTAACAAAGCGTGTGGCACCACTCCAATACATAAAATAAAATAAAAATTAATAATGGTTGCAATACCACTTGTGGGTCAAGTAGCTCGAGTATCCTCGTAATTGCTTTGTTCCATAGGAATTCCAATAGTTCGTGCCAAAATATTGGTTCACCATTATTTTATCGCCTTGATTCATAGTCACACAAGAAACACGGTGTTCCAATTCGCGATCTGTGTTACATGATCATAAAACTAATTTCCACTTTGTACTTTCAGTTTCAATTTTGGCAGAATTATGGCATTCAACTCCCTGGTATTCGCTCTGGTATTCCAGTTTTTCGAAGCCCCTGAGCTGGGCGCCACCTAATGTACCCTTTTACCTACCAATACCTGTTGAATCCCTGGGATTATCCTCGCAAATTTGGATGTCGTTCAAATACCCTCTTAATAGAAAAAACTATTGCACTAAAGGCAATGATATCAATTTAATCCAGTGTTAACTTCACAAAAAAAAAATATAAACTGTATATAACGCTGCCCAACCACACAAACTGAGGTTGTAAAGAGGTCTATAAAGATAAATTCAATCTCAAAATAAGATCCTCCCTGAATTTCCCGAACGCGAAAATGTCGATGGATTAGACCTACAGCATGGATCTAGGTTAGCAACAAAGGCTAAGCGACTAATGACCCATTAGGCAATCCATTTCGAAAATCACGCTCAGAAAACACAAGTTAAATCTGTTATAATAAGAAAAAACTGAAGAAAATATAGTCCAAGGACTCGAAGTAACATTTAGAATAACTGGGTCCGAAAACTTCCTAGTATCTTAATCAAAATACGAAAAGGAAAATTCCCCTCTAAAGAATACGATAATCCAAGCGAAAGTGCTTAAAGAACAATGCACTAGAATATGAAAACTCAACCAACGTTCTCAAAAGAAAGTTGCGTTACTAAAAATGTTCTTACACAAGAAAAACTGTAAATCTTCTTCCTACATTTGCTTCTCGACAAATAAGAATGAGCATGTCAGTTTAAATACTGTAAAATACTACTGAAATTATTAATTTATTCATCAAAATTACACAAAGGATGCACTCATTTTTATGAGTCAAAATCCTGGCATCATAGAAGGTCAGTTTCGAAATGAACATCGAACCTGCACTTTCTACTGAACCATTTAAACTACAAAATCAAATATGGCAAAGTGGTATTTATAAATGTCCACGCTACACTACTGTAACAAGTTGAAGTGATCAGTACCTTTGGCGAATCTAGATGAGGAAAAAAGGATATCGTTGGCCATAATCAGCTCCAAACCAACAGAAAATATGCTGGACTTCAACTGGGTTTCCATAGAACGAACCAAAGTCCTCCCAGGCTCGAGCAACACCCGGTCGGTCGAAATAGTTCCAACATATCCTGGCGATATCTTCCCATACATATTCGAACACCAACGGAAGGACCGCACACAGTTTATCAACTCGTCACGACGCGAAAGTGAACTCGAACCGTCACTAACAAGTTCCAATGTGAGAACGCGCGTGTGAACAAGTTCACGAGGGTCGACGCGGCCCCTCTCGACACGAGAGTCGCGTGCACACTTCATGCCAAATGAAAGTTGCCTTCGACAAGTCCCCGCTGCACCCTGCTAATGCAGTATTCTTAAATCAAATTTAGCCTACCATCGTAGTGGATATAAGCTTCATATTGTCCCTTCCCCTTGACACCTTGTTTGAGAATGTACTCTTTTCAAAAAGAATAATCACAGTGAAGAGTGAATCAAATCTAGGCTGCATTTCCACGACGGTTTATATGCAGAGTTTCGTGACACATCACGGCTGAGCTCGCGGTCGTGGTTATAAAAGTATCCATCCGCATGGCCCGTTAATTGCTGTAGACACACAGTCACAGAGGTAAATTATTACATGTTTAAGACCATGTCTGAGCCCTATTAAACACGTTTCTACTTCACGTAGAATGCTTCACGAACTAGGATACACTTCAGCACGGTCACACGTTTTACAACTCCCGTTAGCTGGCGATTTTACTTTCACTGATTTCCAGCTCAACCCTCTACGCTGTCAAGTTCTATACACATTGAGCTCTGCACGAGGTCGCCTGAGTCTCACATCTGCTCCCCCCCACTCCTTCATACGTCATGACTCGATACGAAATATATCGCAGTCGAAACGTGATCAGCAGTGAGTTAACATAGCATCTTCTGTTGTTCATACTTTCTTAATAATGACTTTCTTAATAATGGCTTTCTGCCATGGAGACATACATATAGACACATGTATCTGCTTACATAAAGCGCTAAATATGCATTAATTTGTATTAATCACTCTCAGGTGAATCGATCGATATGGTGTTAGACACAGTCAACATGGTTATTATCGATGAGCTTCGGATTTCTCGTCGGAAACACGAGCTCTGCCGATCTCTTTCATGATAGCATGGCTTTTTCTCGCTGCAGACCAGCTGTTATGATCGACTTCAGAGGCAAGTTAGGAAGTTACAGGGTGTTCCCAAAATACTGTAACCATGTCTGTATTTAAGCCCTTTTATGAATAATGGTGCAGTACCACTTTTCAAATTTCGTGGCAGAGCTGGGAATCGAACCCAGGACCACCGGGGCGGCAGCTAACCTTGCTAACCGCTACGCTACGGAGGCGACTTTCCGGTATAGACAGGTAGAAAACACACTACATTACACTAACAAACATTATTTTCCGCGACATATACGTCGAGACACACTACATTACACTAACAAACTTTTTTCCGCGATAGACAGGTCGAGACACACTACATTACACTAACAAACATTTTTCCGCGACAGACAGGTCGAGACACACTACATTGCACTAACAAACATTTTTTCCGCGACAGACAGGTCGAGACACACTACATTACACTAACCAACATTATTTTCCGCGACAGACAGGTCGAGACACACTACATTACACTAACAAACATTTTTTCCGCGACAGACAGGTCGAGACACACTACATTACACTAACAAACTTTTTCCGCGACAGACAGGTCGAGACACACTACATTACACTAACAAACATTATTTTCCGCGACAGACAGGTCGAGACACACTACATTACACTAACAAACATTTTTCCGCGACAGACAGGTCGAGACACAATACATTACACTAACAAACATTTTTTCCGTGACAGGCAGGTCGAGACACAATACATTACACTAACAAACATTATTTTCCGCGACAGACAGGTCGAGACACACTACATTACACTAACAAACATTTTTTCCGCGACAGACAGGTCGAGACACAATACATTACACTAACAAACATTTTTTCCGCGACAGACAGGTCGAGACACTACATTACACTAACAAACATTTTTTCCGCGACAGGTCGAGACACACTACATTACACTAACAAACATTTTTTCCGCGACAGACAGGTCGAGACACACTACATTACACTAACAAACATTTTTCCGCGACAGACAGGTCGAGACACAATACATTACACTAACAAACTTTTTTCCGTGACAGGCAGGTCGAGACACAATACATTACACTAACAAACATTATTTTCCGCGACAGACAGGTCGAGACACACTACATTACACTAACAAACATTTTTCCGCGACAGACAGGTCGAGACACAATACATTACACTAACAAACATTTTTTCCGTGACAGGCAGGTCGAGACACAATACATTACACTAACAAACATTATTTTCCGCGACAGACAGGTCGAGACACACTACATTACACTAACAATCATTTTTTCCGCGACAGGTCGAGACACACTACATTACACTAACAAACATTTTTTCCGCGACAGACAGGTCGAGACACACTACATTACACTAACAAACATTTTTTCCGCGATAGACAGGTCGAGACACACTACATTACACTAAAAAAACATTTTTTCCGCCACAGATAGGTCGAGACGCACCACAGCATACTAACAAACATTTTTTCCCCGACGTAGATAGGTCAAAACACGGAAAAGCGTTTTGGACCACATATTGAAAAGACAGGCCGGATTGTGAACACTGCGCAGCGCGGACTAATATTGATTGCGCCCAGAAACATAGACACATTCTGTCACGACAAGGAGACAACGTTAAAAATTATTTTTTGACCCTAATTAACGCAAAACACAGCAGAACGCCAAGTAATATTACTATCACGCTATCAAAACAATGGGGTAGCCATTTTACTTTCATCACGCACAGTGACGTAGAACATGCTACATCGCAAGTACTGCCCATCCCATCTCTATGGCAACGGCACGTAGGCTACGAATCACTGACAACATGGCCGACAAGAGTTGATGACTCAAGAACGCGCATAGGATGGAAACACGATATAAACACTGAGAACACGCCACAATGCCAAATAACAGTAATTACACTCAAAATACAGACACATTTAGCCATGATAACACCTAAACACAGGAATCAGTCATCCTCCCGAAGTAGAAGGGGGAAACCACGTTCGCTATGGTGCAAATACTCATTACCGACACAGAGCGTGCCACTAATATAAGGCCCTAACAATACGACAAGGGACATTCCCACGGCCAACAAGCTCACACACACCGGAACAAATGAAACGCTATTTCCCCGGAGTAGATAGGAAAGACCACTGAAAACTCACATATTAGCCAACACTGTTAAGATACGGACATACACACAGAGACATAGCGATGATACTACAAATTAACACGCATTTCAGATTTCAACCCCTTAAAAGGGCGGTGACACAGCAAATACAACCCTTAGTGAAAAGAGGGAGTGTAAATAACTTTCACAAGATGCATAGCAGCACAAATAGTGGAATAAGTATAAGCGAGGAGCAAACGTGACGTATAGATTTTTGAAGCCAGCTATATGACGGCCGAATCTACCCCAGATAGCTATTCTTTACACTTTAGACATTATGCATACTAGCAATATGTTATTACTACATTATTATTATTATTAGTATTCGTATCAAACGGAATACCATGAAGCTGGATCAGAACCGTTAGGTCAAGACGATAAATAGCAATAATTCATAGTTACACACGAATTAGACTTTAAAGGATAGGTAGAGATATTTTATTAATGATTGAACAATAGCATCATAAACGAGAGATAGATAACCATTAAATGAACTCGTATAACGAGTAGAAATAGCAAATACCACAGCGCAGCAGAATACAGGATAGATGATAGTATTTGATTGAGAAAATAGCGACAATATGAAATATAATTGATAGCACGAAAAGGAAGCTTACACTGCAAGGTTAGAATGAGCAAAGGCCAAAGCACAGAAGGTTAGTAGGAGAGCTTGATCCAGCCATGGAAGCAAAAATGGCGTAACTAGCATTATTATTATTATTATTATTATTAATAATATCACAAATGGCAGTGCACAATAATCAAGCAGTAAATCAGGCAGTACAGCGCGCGACGAAAGAAGTCATTCTCGGAATATGACATCATAAGGCGATGCGTCATAAACTCCTTTATACCTTTGTATCCCTAACACATGGAAGCATGTGGATGAGAACTACTGCCACGGGTGTGCACAATGCTTTATCGCCACGACTGGTGCCAAATAGCACGTCGGAAATAACCACTATCAGTAGAGCATATTCATCCACCCACTAATATAATTAGGTAACCTAATACCTGTATAACAACTCAGCATGAATACTAATACTACCCGCATGCGAAATTTACCAATGAAACCTCAAACCCTTCAGCTCAATGACCAACAAAAGAGCTGTCCACCCCATCCTGAGCCACTAATAACTACTAATACATCTAAAGACCCAAAACTAACAAAAGGAACTAACTAATCCCACATCCCAAGCAGGACCTCAGTACCTGATACCTGACCGGCCATCCTAAGCCATAAACTATAATTAACAAATATTAACATACAAACAAATCATATTAACAATGATGACCTATCCATCCACATACCTCGTATACTAACAATTGTAAGATAAATGCCACTGCATAGACTAAGGATCCGGTCAGCCAGGCGCAATGAAGCACGCTATGATTTTACTTCCTGCAACCCCGCATTACTCCCAACACTCATACCCTAGTAAGTACACTTAGCTTAGAATAAGGTCAAAGAGCAAGAAATCAAAGGTAATGCCAGCCAAGCTCAAGGAATTAGCCAACCAGCGAGCACAGCTGCGCTCACCTGCAATTTCGCAGACAGGCCATGGACAAACAATTAAGGTTGCTTGTCCAAAAAGACATGTTAAGGTCAAGCTAACTTCGGGCAGGATCTTAGGTAGATCAGTGACCGAAGTGACGTTTAGCCATGGCACGACCATGACATCAACCGCGTTGAGTTATGACGTCATTAAGACTAGCCAGTGACGAGGGATGTTCGAGACTATATTGACCCACTGACATAGGTTAGTTAGCTTGTAAGCGATATGTAAATGTCGCCACTTGCGAGGCATGAGAATAATTACCTGCAGCGAGCAGTAGTAGGAAATAATAAAATGAATGAATATTTTCCGGCCGATGCCCCAATTAGGGATGCCCCGCTTAGGGATGATATATAAATTAATTCCCGGCTGTAAGACCGATGCCCCGTTAAGAGAGGATGCGACATATGCGATATATGACGAATAAAAGCGACAGGCGAATAAATTTGAATATAAGGCATACTGTTATAACTGTTATATGTATAAGAAGGGAAGGACATAATTAAGTGATCACATAAAGCGTAGCGAAAGGACGTGATGCATTAGCTGCTCGTCTTTGACCCGAATGCCCGCGGTTAGAATCCTGGAGACATAAAGGTGAAGATGTCAGCTGAACAAAAATCACGTGATAAAGGTAGAGAAGAAGAAATAAATGTTTAACATTTACATCTGATATTTTCAGATGGCAGAGACGCCCATAGTTACATAATTCACACTTGCGCTCTCCATTGTTTTCAGATGGCAGGAACGCCGACGATCACATAATTAATAATTATGCATTTATTTCAGGCAGTACCTACAGCAGGGCCACATGTACATAATTCCTGTACATACACTTTCACTGCCATAAAGCAGGAACACTTCTTTCTATCATCACCAATTAACATACTACCGTTGTCCTTTGTTTTTTCCCTTGACACCACACTGTAACACACTCATTTTCCTTTACACTAACAGATTAACAATAAAATTCGTACAGTAATGGCTAATGTCTGTGGGACGTCAAGCGTTACCGACGAATAGCAGTACAGCTTTACCAATGAGACGTACATTTGGTGGTAAAAGGCGTCACAAATATGTAAGTGATGACTTTCACTATCAGGGTGAATTTATCCACCCACAGGCGATAACTCACAGGTTAGACTACAGTGGTCACATAGCGATAAGTTACCTTAGAACGGCCGACTAACACTTAAGCATAGTTAATAAGTTACATCATAAATTTGGATCCTAAGTTTGCTCTATAAGTAACATGGTATAGCGCGCATAAAGAGTAAGGTAATGATGCAACAACAGAGCTCTACAACAGAGCTCTACGACACGATGACACTTGTTTTGTTATATTGCTACACTGTATGTACACTTTTATTTTTATATTATGATTGTTATTATTATTATTATTATTATTATTATTATTATTATTATTATTATTATTATGTGATAATCCTTGTGTCAAAATTTTTATTTACCATGTTATTTGTCCATAATTATTACACTGAACTCTCCACATGCACACTTTTTTCTCTTCTTTCTTCTTAAATACACAATGTACAAATGCTCTATTTACACCCACCAATAAAAACAATATATATTATCCACAACTTCTAACCCCACAGAGCATTTTTTCTCTTTTTCTTTCACACTATAAACACATTGTATTTCTTGGTATCAACTCACTTATTTTTTCTTTGCTACCATTATAGCAACAGATATTTTATTGGCATGATGTCTTATAATAACCATATATATATTGTGGTATACTGTGTACGTGATATCCATTTGTAAACATTGTAAACATTTTCATCCATACTATCATCAAAACGATATATAACAATGTTTCAACCCTCAACCTTACCTACCCGAAGTACACAGAGGTGACAACTACATAAATAGACACATGCCAAACTGCCACACTGCAATCCGCGCACATCCCCACATCTACGCGCCCATGAGAAGAACAGAAGAGCAGAAGACAAGAAAAGAAGAAAAGAAGATGAAGAAGATGAAGAAACAACTCTTACGTCTACGTACAATCTGCAAGGACGCAGTTTAAGCCAAGAGGGGGAGTTGTTATACACATTTTATACATCAACAATAAATCTAGAATTAACCCCGCAGACACATCTATAATTACACCTACATCATATACACAACCACCCCACTATTTCCCTACTAATAAGCACATTTCACCCCGTATCCTATACTCAGAACATATAACACCTCACCATTTCTACAACAAAGTCCAAGACATGTAGCAAGCCATGATGACATAATTTCCACACTCCGGCCACCTGCACCAAAGTGGTACACAGCTTTGTCAAGAGCTGACTCAGCAACTGGCACACCTATAAAATAACCCTCCCATCAAGGGATAGATGTCTGTCACGTCTGCCGACACCGCCGTGGTACCAGCGGAAGCCCTGACCAGCGACCATCACGTAAGTGTACTTACGGTTAAATCCCATTACTATCTCCTAACCTAACACCAACCCCTAAAACATTGTAATCGCCTTCATCAAATAATATAACTCGTACTGCCATACACTTAATTGGAGAAGTCTGTACACTTCTCAAAATAATTATTAAACTGCCACAGTCCATCACAAGTAAATTCTTGTCTATTTTTATTGTACTATTCCAACCCTGTTGAGTCACGGCTATTAGCAACATGTGCATTCTCCGCTTCCCATTGTAGCCAGCACGTCGTTCAGTTTAAAGCAAGGTCGCAACTCAGCAGTTATCACCTGACCGTGCGCGCTATTTTAATTCCTGTATACTCGCTTCTACTTAGAGAGCAGTCCAGTTTTTATTCTCAACTAGGAGCACCCCCAAGCCCCCGTAGTTACCAGAAGTACCTAAAGGCCCTCACCCCACACTTGATCCAACCGCCAAGTATTTACGCATCACCGTAAGTGATACTCCCACGCACTCACCCCTTTCACAGAGAACATCCCCCACACCCCTTACATCTTAGTTATAGCCCCAAAAGCTACAACAATAGTATGCATTAACGTGACCCGTTTAAATGCTAAATTGTGACGGAAGCGGCGAGTTATAGGCTATTCGCCTTACCGGTAGACCTAATATTTACTAACAACGTGTCGTTTCTTCTTTAATATTTATTTAATCATTATGATTATAATAGCCTATCTACAGGGTCTTTATATTTGCTTGGCAAGGACATTCTCGCTCACGTGCTCCGCCAGTGACGCCTCAGTTGCCGGCTGCCGCGCGCGCGTATGTTCGACAGAATACGGTGCTTAAAATCAGTATCATGCATTTTTACTCACCATATTTACAGTAGATGCTGAAAATGTTCCCCATCCGCTGCCAAACATAATCGGCATCTTCTTATGAAGTTTTCGGTTACTACTGTTAATTTAGCTTCAGTAAGGAAATAGCGACCTTTAAGTACGTCTATTTTTGTTATTTACTGAACCTGTACGTTTGAATCTCAAATTAGCCAGTTGTTTTATTGTACGATTTATAGAAATGGGTCTCCCTAGAAATTTCACTCGAAACTTTTGTCTTGTTCTAGCGCACGATTTCCTGCACTTTATGTGCGTATTGTGCAGATATACACGTTCAAGTAACGAATATTTCACATAAGGCATTACAGCACTATACACAATCACAATAAAATAACTGGCTAAGAGATTCAAACGTACAGGTTCAGTAAACGATCAGGTCGGTATTTCCTTACTGAAGCTAAATTAATTGGAAACTTCATAAGTAGATGCCCATTATGTTTGGCAGCAGATGGGGAACATTTTCAGCATCTACTGTAAGTATGGTGAGTACAAATGCATGATACTGATTGTAAGCACCAACTCTGCCGTAAATATGCACGCGCGGTAGCTGGCAACTGAGCCGTCACTGGCGGAGCGCGTGAGCGAGAAAGACCTAGCCAAGCAAATACAGTATAAAGACCCTGTATTAACACTTATTTAACCAATAACCATTTTATAATTATATACATATTTCAGGTACCGTATTGCAAGAAAGCTATATTTGATAGTACATGCGGTTCCACCTTAAAATCCAACTGTGCCTAGTTTTCAGTACCTATGGAAAATATTACCATAAGTTAATAAACCAAACAACTGGCGACATTTTTTTAAATGCTCATTTACATTTTCACCCTAGTCTACAGGGTGGTCGAGAAGTCCCTTTACATGTTATAGCATAGGACAGTTAGACATGGAAACATTGTTCTGAACAAAACAGGATTTCTTAAATTTCAATATTTTTTTTGAGTAAACAATGTCTGGTTACAATTAACAATTCCATTCATCGATCAACAACGTCAGTATGTATTCCTCCATGTTCGAAGCAGACGTTTATCCGTCGTCATGTTCTTGTATGCATCCGCTGCAGCATGCGGTGGGTGATAGTTTCAAATGCCATGCGAACTTCATCTTTCAGTTGATCGTTGTTCACGTATCGTCGTTTACGAACGTTTCCTTTTATTATTTCCCATAGTGCATTGTCTGCGTGCTGAGGTCTGGGCTTTGTGGAGGCCATGGCAGTGGTGCTGGAAGGTCTCGTGATCCACGCCCATTCCAACGGTTTGGAAGAAGTTCATTTAGCCGGTTGCGGACACTCACAGCAAAATGTAGTGGAGCACCATCTTGTTGAAGTGTCACGATGTCACTTATACCTTTAGCCCTTAATTGTGGAAGCAACCACGTGCATTTGCAGGTAGCTGTGCTGGTTCACAGGACCATCGAAGAAATAAGGTCCAAGCAGATGGTCTGCCGATAACGCTGCCCAAAGCATAACATGCGGCGGATTGCACTCAATTTCCTCATAAAAGTGCGGATTGCTTTTTGCCCAAATAAAGACTTTACGATTTCGTGAGCTACGATAAATCGCACACTCATCAGAGAATATAACGTGTTTTTTTTTTTTATCATCCGCATGCAGGAAACGTGAGAGCAGCATTTCACATGCATGCACACGTTGCTCCATGTCACGATCACTCAACTCGATCACTGAGGATGGCCGAAAACATGAAAGTTTCAAGTCTTCGAGCATATGGTCTTTCATCATCGATCGCGGGACGCCTTATTCCGCAGATCGCTTACGGGTTGACTTCACCGGCGATCGTTCAATCAATTCCGCCACAGCGGCACAAGTTTCGATACGAGTCGTAGGCCTTCCGCTACGTGGTGCATCGAGAACACTTCCAGTTACAAAGGTTTTCTTCTCCCACGCGAATAACGTTGGTCGTGATGGCGGTGGTTTTCCAAACCTCATAGCGAAGTCCTTCTAAATGTCTGAGATTGTCTTCTTCGTATTCTGATGTTCGTGAACCCAGACAGAAGCCACCAAACGCTCCTCAACAGTGAAAGCACTTGTATCCGTCATGGTTGAACTCTTTCGACTGAAGGCAGCTAACTGCGCAGTGAGCTGCGCAGCGAACCACGTGTCACGACTTTCCACGCTAACCGAAGTGAACGTGTCAAGTGCGAGACTCGGCTCACGGCGGGATATTGTTATCTCAACAATATGTAAATAATGTTAATAATAAATATTTATAACACATGTCTAAATTTATTGCCCTATGCTATAACATGTAAAGGGACTTCTCGACCACCGTGTACGTAAAGTACCACACGGATATCACTGAACGGGTAGGGGGGGGGGGGGGGGGGGGGGGGGGAGAGGGAGGGGTTATGACCTCAATTTCACAAACGTACGAATCTCATTTTGCATGAATTATGGAACCCGAATCCTAATGGAGGTATGGATTGTCTGCATTTAGAAATATTTTAGTCAATAATTTAAAACAAGTTACCAGAAAACTAAATACAAAAATCTGCGTGCCTACTACGGTGTTAAGTTGCTCTGTGAAAAAAAAAATCGCCAAGATTATACAGTTAAATACCACCATCCAATTGGAGAAACACTTTCTTTGTCATGATCTTATAAGCAATTCAAACATAAACTGTTGTAAATTCACGGGTAAATGTGCAACATTTAGAGACTACGAGTGTTGTATGCGGCACAACGTTAGCTGACATTTCGCATCATTAATACATAAGGAATGAACACATGCAGAGCTTTCTCACTGCACACAGCTGAAGATCATATCATTCTTCGTGCATTTTACAGTCTCCTAACAACAATAATTTGCTTAGTTACATGCAAGGAAAATTGTAGTACACAGTTCCCATTGCGTCCATTACCTGACTACTAAACCGGAAGCTGGTAATGAATAACCATACGCCGATGGCGCGTCCTATGGTAAATGGAAGATTGAAAGGAAATGTAAGCTCTATAGGAGCCCGGAACAAGGCGATACAATTTTCTACACTACTGAAAATGAACCACTGATTGGAAAAAGGGAATAACTGACGATAGCCATAGTTTTCAGGTATTAAAAAAAACTGTATAAAAACGTTTCTGTTATACTTACCAAAAAACACTTCAGATAAGAAATGTTCTTTTATACATAAGGGACCATTATATGTAAGAGAATGTTAATTTTATATTGCCGTAACGCCACTGGAATGGTCTAATTTTTGAAAAGTTATTCCCTTTTTCCAATCACTGGGAACAAAAATAGTTATACATATAAATTTGCATCCTTAAAACTTTTATTTCTCCCGTATTGAATGGAATCTTGGCATTGTGACACTTTGTAAGTTTGAAATTATTAATAAACTACTCACAAATTAGTTATTACATAAACTACAAGCTTCATGGAATGTACACCTAATTAACATCAGTCTTTATTGTTCATCATAATCATCTGTGGTTATTTTTAGTTTTCCATGATACAACGTTGTTGTAAAATTCCCTGTGCTGTTCAGGAATGTATTTTATTATTTTTTGACATCATTAATCTTTTTACAGGGAACTACTTATCGAGTTATTCCCTTACTCCACTCACCGCCTAACAAACATGTAATTTTAACCGGTATGGAAGTACAGAAATATTTCCTTTCTCTGCTCAGTAGATGCACCTACATTTAAGAAAAAATGTCTATTTCAGTTTATTTTACCGAAAAGGTCGAGTTATTCCCTTTTTCCAATCAGTCAAAATATCCTTTGTAATAATGAATAATAATTTTGGGGGTCATGTAGTAATAGATGTTACCCACCCACTATCCCTTTTTAGGTCACGACTTTTATAGTACCGGTAAAATTGGAGGTGTGTCCGCTATTACACGCGTAAATTATGGGACAAATACAGTATTGCTAACCCCGCGCATTCGGTACTGACAGCCTTCCTGTCACTTTGCCCCGCTTTTCCTCTCCGCAACCCACGGTCGCCACATAACAAGACCCTACGTCTAACTGACACACGGCAAGAATTCTGAGCATGCTTCTCACCTACACCCTGTATTTCGAAGGAAAGAACGCGAAGGATATGTCGGGAGCTTGGAACAGCTGAGCTGTGTTGCTAAGTTTTAGTGTTGCTGTAAATCAACTGATTCGAATAATACACAGCGCTACACTTCAGACATCATTTCTGTACAATTATAAGTAATATATTTTAAAAGACGATCCTGAGTCAACGCCGAGGACATTCAAACAGAGAAATACGATACTTTTAGATGAATAAATAAATTACACACCGAAGCTATGATACCTTTATCGTCGGTATTCAATTCAATAAATACGATAAAGGGGCAAACACTCTACAGCTAATGAATATAAAAACACTCACCCTGCAATGATTATCTTTTAACATGAAACAAAGAGTCTGAGTGGAGGGCGTTCACAGTTTACTACAGTAGTTGACAGACAACACCATGCACACTCACTGAATCGCGACTCTCTACGGTTAATGTTAGCTTTCGGGATAATACAAAAGTAAAGTTAAGGTTAAGACATATTTAGCACTGAGCACTCAAACAAGCCGCTCTGTGGCGATATTATTGCCGTGGTTTTGAATTGTAGGCGCTGCCGAAGTGACGCGCCTAGCAACCACATGGGCGCAGCCACATTGGACCCAAACAAATGGTTGCTAGGTTTTTTATACATAGGAAGCTGCATTTACGCTGCTCAGCGTCTTGAATTTTGTGGATAAAAATGTGTAATACGCGTGAAATAAGGCAAACGCCTCCCGTGAAGATCGTCTACAGTGTTGGAACTACAAAATAGAAGTGAAATTTTATGGATAAAGTACGAGAATTTTGCGAGATAGTATGAATAAAGTTGACCTCACTCCTGAGGCAAGAATTGCATTGCGGGTACTGCAAATTATAAATATTTATCATTTGGTGGATAGAGTATATCTAATATAGAGAGATATTTAGGACATATATGTCACATAAAGGGGTTTTTGGTTCATGTGGGGAGTGTAGTTGTAATTAAATAAGGTTTGTACTGTAAGTATTATAAACGACAACCTACATAACCTTACAGCTGATTCACTAACACCAATACATTTTATCCTACAACTTTTCTGAGTGGTGATTTTTCACTTAATTTATTTAAGCAGTGAATTGTGTTTCCAAATAACAATTAGGCCTATCCCAGACTGAAAATTTATGCCTGAATATTTTATTTTTTGCACTTTCAGAAAACAATTATCATGTAGGCCTACCAGTAGCCTAGGCCTACACCCCGCAACAAAGTTACAGTACAGTATAGTGACATTATTCAAGCCAATGAATACTGCTTATTTCTGAAGTGATGGAGTGGCAAGTCTTGTTGTGATTGTTTTGATTATATTTAGAGCTAGGATACGAAAAGTGCCCCATTATTTAGAATGAGGTAGGACGCTAGGCCTTAATTGTAGACTTCTCTAACGTGTTAGTGAGCACACAGGTTAGGTTTGTTAATTTGATTCGTTTTCAGACAAACGCGGCGTTGT
Source organism: Meconema thalassinum (assembly GCA_946902985.2). Taxonomy (NCBI): domain Eukaryota; kingdom Metazoa; phylum Arthropoda; class Insecta; order Orthoptera; family Tettigoniidae; genus Meconema; species Meconema thalassinum. The sequence goes on from OX336389.2 coordinate 165,804,840, forward strand.
GGTAAACACACAAATTGTATTGAAATGCAGTCTTTGTTTCTTCTATAGCTGTTGATGCGATTTGGCCTAAACTCTCATCCAAATATTTTAAACTGTTCCCTTATGCATTGATAGACCTTAAGTTCATTTTATTTGTCACTTACTGGTAGGGCCTACGGTACTTTATTTTCCATAGTATTGGTCATTCATACGGGACGTGATTCACAATATCCAGAAATGTTATATTTTCATGTGTTCACTTAATTTAAGGTAAATATCGTAGGCCACATTGTGCCCAACTCTAGGAATGGGTATTCCAAGTTTCAGACACCTAGATATCAAGGGAAAGGCTGTAGCCGCTTTTGTAAGTTCAGATATTTGAATATCGCGCTACATTGCTTCTCGAAGCATTTAGAAGAATTTTACCGATAGTTGGATGGCAAGTGACGTAGCGAGTAACAGCAGAGGTGGAGGCTATTTATTGATTAAATAGTTAACTATGGAGCAGAGACTTGAGACTGGGATCAGATTACTGGCACGGCCAAATGAAAGAGAATGCAATTAGTATCAAGTAAATCGGACCAGGGATTCAAGAGATATGAGGATTTCTAGATATCAGGCGATGACGCGTGACCCTGACCGTTTTGTATAAAAGCCAGCTGGAGCAGGCATGGGTAGCTCACTTCAACACAAGCACTTGCAGAGCAAGTTGCGTCTACGCTGAGCCAAGGCACATGGTTGCCGTATCTACGCAGAAGTTCTTTTCAAATCGTGATAGTCACGAGAAGTGCTGCGCAAACGAGTTGGAACTTAGTAAGTTTCTGGTGAGGAGAATCACTGAGGTGATTGTTTTTCTACAGACATTGGTGGAAATATTTATATTTCCAAAAGGACATATGCTAGACTCTGTCTAGAAAATAGTATTTTGTCACAGTCCAGTAGTAACTCAATACTTGGATGTTTAAATCCATTTGCAAGTCAGTTTTCATATTTTGTAACTAGTTGACCACTTCGATCTGTCAGTACACTGAAGACTAGTCTATAACGGTGGCGTTCATTAGTCTACGCAAGGGAAACTGCAAGTTGTCTAGCGCATGGCAGATGGTGATATTAATAAACCATGCCCAGGGAACGATCTTCAGAACAGCCGTTAATTGCTTAGACTGTCAATGTTTTTCTTGTACTGATGAGATTACAGTGAGTTATGTTACAACTGACACATTTAAGAAGAGATCACTTAGATCTGACCCTATTTCAACAAACTGTTATGGCTTTGATAGAAGCTCATATTAAAATGGAACCACAGTTTATTCAAACGTCGAAAGATACTACCACTATGTCTGACTAGACGATTTGTGGGTCTACAATGGCGGCCGATACAAGGATTATACGTGCTTGTCCGCTAGGGCACGTCTATGGATAAATCTGGTACAGACCAGGTTTACTACACTTCAAGACCATCAAGAAATGTAAGCCACATTTGAATTATATTATGCCTAGCTAATTGGAACAAACTATTTTTCTGCAGATGACCAACACATTTTTTTCGTCGTATTTAAAGCTTGCAATGATTTACGCAAGACTTGTTAGAGTTATTCTGAGCATTTTCAGCACTCAGAACAGTTTAGGATCGATGACCGAGCATTTCGAGCATTTATTTGAATTTTTCATATTTTTGGGAAATCACGGTAATCAGCCGATGTAACTGTAGAAGTTAAATTTATTTTTGGTGAGGAATGGATATTTTTTCCATATTCGAAGGTTCGAACATGTGGATTCTCACATAATGAGATGGTAATTAAACATATTTGAAATAATACAAATAATAATAATAATAATCCACTAATAATAATAATAATAATTTTCATAATTTTTCTAAATAATTCTTGGATATTATATTTTATAATAATCATATGTATTGAGAAAGAGCCTATGAAGTAGTTTAAACATTTCTAGTCTGGAACAGGAGATTTTCCGAAGGAGAGTGGTTAGCGCAAGCCCGCATTCAACCAACTTGTCAGTTCTGGTTGAACAGTTGATATTTGCTATGAGCAAAGTATATGTTTCATATAACACGGAGAGGCATGAAACGGGAAGCAAATTATATTTGTATCAAATAGGATATTTTTGTATTTATATAAAATCATGACGTAAATACACTCGAAAGTGAAATAATGCTTTTCATAAGTATGGTAAATTTTCGGGTTGAACTGAATGGTAAAATAAAATAAACTTGTAAGTTTATTAATCTTCCAGTGTTGATAACAAGCAGAGGCTTGATTTATTGTATAAATTCTGGGAAGATAATTTATGTGTGTGGAGTAGTTGAAATGCCATTCCCAGGTGCGCATGTTTAAGTCGCAGGAATGAAGGTTTTTTCGAGCATCAATCAAATAGCAGGTTCGATGGCTCAGGTTTATAGTAGGAGTATTGGAGCCACACATTTCGTCGTATGAATAACCCGAAGGTTATTTCTTTGAAACCATCAGTTCTTATTTCAACCTTGTTTACGAATTCCATTTAGACTTTGATTTTGCTAGAACCCGGATTTGTCATGATAGTAGTTTATTCTTCTTCAGAGGAAGTCCTTTGCCGTTGTTGTTATTGTAATATTGTGTTCTTACACAAATAGTAGAATGGGCCACTGCCAATTAAAAATAATTCTTTAACCACGAATAATTTTGAAGGATATTTTCAATCCTAGTGCCATGAACTAAATGAATTCATTATAAAACTACAATTCTTATTTCCGCATTCTGTCGAAGAATTGCAAGTTGTGAAAGTTACTAAGAATGGCCATAAATATAAATATTTTTATAATAATGATCCCAAGTGGATAATCTAATAGTTGAATGGTTCAACCATTTATTGATCAAGTTAATGATTCAGAAATCATATGTTTTGTTTGGAACTTGAAGTTCATAATCGAGTCACTTCTCGAATGTTTAATATCAGAAGAACAATTAATTGTTGTTGTGCTTCGCACAGTTCTTCGATGCTATGCTCAATGGTCAAATACTTTTCAGATGTTATTAATATGTATAAATAATTTGTATTGTTTCTATGATGATAATATTTTCGACGATATATTTTTTGAAACTGGAAAAACAAGTGAAAGTTTAAGAAATTCTATAAACATTTATTCTACGAGTGTTAATATCATGTAAATAGTCAAACAGTGATCTACGTTATTTCCAGTATGGACAATTCATTTCGAGCTGGAATTTAATGTTAATAATTTTGGAACACAGTCCACAGGACTATTAATCGGACTTGTGTTTCCAAAAAGATTGTCAAATGTGTTTGGAAGATTTCTGTATATTGTGTGTAAATAAGAGTGTGGATCGCCACACGTGGATGATGCTGCTTTGAGCATTCTTGCAGTCAGATTTTAACTTTAAAATAAACTGAGATAATTTTACCAGATGTGTTTCTCCCAATTAAATCTCCTTCTATCCTTATTGTTGCATTGAGCCAAGAATCAGTAAAGCATTTTTATAAATTTGATGTCGTTTGTGCGATTTGCTTTAACCCATCTGGCGCTCCGGGATATTTTGATTCTCGTGCTGACTGATTATTGGTAAAATGCATATGTGGTCGTGCGGACTCCGGTCTAAACGGGCACATAAAATAAGATAGAGAGAGAAATGGCTTCGAACGTGGGGCCCGATTTAGACATGGTCAATCGCATGCCGATTTGAAATTGTGATAATTTTTATAGAAATATTTTGGGAGTTGAGAGATGTCTGGTTTGGATGAATAAATTAGTAGGAAACCCAATTAGTGGGGAAAATTAAAAATTTAACTTGGTTAATAATTAGAATGGGTTTGATTATTTTTGATAATGGCTTAACCATTAGGGCGTCAAGTAAATTCAGTAGTAAACGTTCGATGACTGGATATACACATTATTAGAATCCAGGTGGAGGATATTTGAGAACTTGCATATTTTTCTTGTGATATTGTGGTAAATGTAATTCGTAAAAGTAGAGACTTTTGTTTTTCCATCACGTCGATATTAGGACAAATCTCATTTTATTATAGTGTTCCAATTAGCTATTCATATTTCTTGTTCTAGTTATAAGCTTGTGTTTGCCACTGTTGTATACCCCTAAGTTTTGAATAATAATTGAAATTATGGAAGAAATGATGAGGATGATGAGGAGTTTGGAGGAGAGTTCGAAAGAGGCTGGACTGCGTGTAGCAGCCATTATGAAAGAAAATACTGAGGCTTTGGAAAAGAAACTTAAAGAAAATTCTGATTCTTTAGAAAGCAGGTTAAAAGATATCTTGAAAGAAAATTCTGATTCTTTAGAAAATAAACTTAAAGAAAGTTTGGAGGATAAACTTAATGAAAATTCTGATTCTTTGGAAAATAAACTTAAAGAAAGTTCTGATTCTTTGAAAGGTAACTTAAAAGAAAGTTTAGAGGGTAAACTCAAAGAAAATTCCGATTTGTTAGAAAGAAGGTTAAAAGATAACTTAAAGGAAAATTTAAATAGTAAATTTAATTCAATGGAAAGTAAATTTAAAGAGAATTCTGAAATTCTGAAAATGACACTTGAAAGTAAAATGAATAAATTATGCGATAAAACACATGAGCTCGAAACTTCATTAGCTACTAACGCAAGTTTAATGGACGATAAATTTCGCGATGCCGATCTTCGATCCCAAAGCTTAGCTGATAGGATAGAACATGGTCTTAGGAAAGTTGGTGAAGACATGGTCAACCTGTAAGTCAGAGTGAAGAAGGAGAGTAACGAGATGGGAATTCTAGTTGTTCAACGTTTAACGGAACAATTCAAGGAACTTGTCATGGGAGAAATAAGAGAAGGTGTGATCAGTGAATTGCAAACTGAAATCAAAACCACAGTTGTCAATGAAATTAAAGACACACTCAAGCTGGAGAATCAAGAGGGAATCAAGGAGATTAGGGAATCTTTGTCATCCCACATTGAAGTAATTGCCAAGGATATTCAAGCAACTCAGAAGGACATATCAGATATGACAGGGTCATTGAAAAGTCATGAGGCTGTTATGAACCAGATATCCATTGATGTTAAAGACAATTGTAAAGAAACTGAAGCAATTAAGAAGATGGCAGAAGAAAACCAGAAGGAACTTGAGGCTAAAACAGTCTGATCATCTGTTGAAAATGCCAAATGTAAGGGGAAAGGAACAGATACAGATAAATCTAGGAGCAGCTAGAGAGACTGATAGACAGGATGAGGTCAGGACAGTATTTCAATCCAACCCCATAACTGTATTTAAGAATATAGAAGATAAGCCTTCTAAATTTTCAGGGCGAGATTCTGTAACACCCGAGGAATTTTTGAGAGAAGCAGGTGATTACCTGAAAGATTCTAAGATCCCTAAAGAAAGACAGATCCGAGTGATAGGGAAGTTCTTGGAAGGTCCTGCACTTTTGTGGTTTAGAGCATTTAGATCCACTCTAACCACTTTTGAGGAGTTTTCTCGTGGGCTATTGAAGAAGTTTTGGTCCCCGGAAACCCAACAGCAAGTCAGAGCAGAGTTGTATTCGAAGAGATTCTCGACGTCACAACCTACTCGATACTCTACGTACTTTTCTGGACAGCTGTCTAAACTCCAACATTTAGATCCGCCAATGCCAGATAACGAGTTGATTACTGCATTGATACGTCAGTTTCCAGCAGACGTCCAGAGGACTTTGATCGCTGCTGATATCTACAACATGGAACAGTTTGATGAAGTATTACAGAAGCTGGATCATACAAACGCTCAATTCTTCCATCAGAAGGGAGCAAAGAGTAACAACGCTGTGTATGCTGTTATGGCTGATAGTTATTCTCAGACACCTCGAGAGATTCGAGAGGAGCGAGAAGAGAAATCGCCGAGGGAAGATTCCAATAAGAGAGGATGGAACCAGTACAGTAACAGATACAGTTACAAACCATATGCAAGACCGGATGGTGGTAATCGATACAACACTCGATGGAGAAGACCACGTGATACTCAAGGAAGGTACCAGGAAAGAAGATCCTATGGTAGAAATAACTATAATAACAGAGGGAATGTAGATACTCGTCAGTCCAATGAAGAGTTTAACAAGGACACAAGGAAAAATTTGGAAGCAAGACACCAAGATAACTTGCAATTTTTGGAGCAGAGGCCCAATGATCCAGGTCCATCGGGAACACAACAATCCCGGGGGAATGGTAATGAAAAAAAAACTTCGAATTCACAGTAGAAGATAGAATTTTGAATACTTTCACTTCCAGAATTATTAAATGGCAAGCAGAGGATGATGATTTAATTCAACAGAATGACGAACGAAAAGAAATGGGTACCAGAATTAGAATGCCAATCATTTCATGCGAAGTATTTGGTATGCCTGTCGATACTTTGATCGATACTGGGGCTATGCTTTGTCTGGTGAGTGAGAAGCTTTATATTCTGTGGAAGCTCAAAGAGAATTTAGAGGAAATTCCAGTATCAGGAATTAAGATCCAAGGAATAATACCCAATAAAATATCTCTGTGTAAAACACAATTATACTTATGTATTACGATTGGAGGACATGATTTCCGACATGTATTTGTTGTAATGAAGGACATGGCTTTTGACATGATATTGGGAGCAGATTTCATTCAGAAATATCAAGCAGTGATAGATATGAAGACAGAGACGATTAAATTCAAGAATACCGAAGAGATTAACTTCGAGGGAAAAGAAGAGGAAGACATCGAGGGAGATGCTCAATGGTCTCTGATTTTTCATGAAGCTGAAGGAAGAGAAGTCTACACTGAGAAGGAGTCCCCAGAGCTAGGGAAAATTTTGGAGGAGTATCAAGATATTTTTGACATTAAGCCTGGTGAAATTAAGGATTTTGAATATCATATTCGTGTAAATGATGATGCACCTTTTCATGCTAAATTGTATCCAGTAGCAGAAAAGCATCGAGAAAAAGTAAAAGTGCTTATCAAGGAAATGGAAAACAACAATGTGATTGAAAAGTATACTACATCTTATGTCAATCCATTAGCAGTAGTGTCTAAGCAAGATGGAAGTCTGAGACTATGTTTAGACGCGCGAAATTTGAATTCAAGATTACTGCCAGAGTATGACAGACCACCAATCATTAGGGAACTGTTGAGGAAATTCCAAGGCAAGGTCTGGTTCTCTAATATTGATCTCACTTCGTCCTACCATCATATTAGGCTTAGTGAAGATTCTAAGAAATTTACAGGATTTATGTTTGACCAGCAGACATATGTATTCCGCCGTTTACCATTTGGAGTTAAAACATCTGGATACGTTTTGATCAGAGCCCTGGAACAAAATTTGAGTCCTGAAGTAAAAGAGATAGCAATTCGTTATATTGATGATATCTTAATTGCATCCGAGACTAAGGAGGAACATTTGCTACATCTTCAAATGTTATTCGCAGATTTGAGAAAAGCGAACTTCAAAGTAAACCTTCGAAAATGTCAGTTCTTTCGAAAGGAAATAAAATTTTTGGGTCACATTTTGGATGGAGAAGGATACCGTCCCAATGAGACGAAGATACAAGCAATTGAAAATTTCCCTAGGCCTACTAGAGTGAAGAATGTCCGCAGTTTTCTCGGGACATGCCAATTCTTTGCAGGGCATTGTCCGAACTTCACCAAGACAGTTGCGTCATTGCAGGAGTTGTTAAAGAAAGGAAATAAATGGAAATGGGATAAAGATTGTGAACAATCATTTCAAGATGCCAAGAGGTTATTGGTAAACAGTGTGAAATTGGAGTATCCTGACTTTACCAAGAATTTCATCATAGAATCTGATGCATCCACCGTAGGGATTGGAGCTATTCTACTTCAAGAAGATGAAGACCACATGAGACATTACCTGGCGTTCATTAGCAGGAAACTTCGTCCATCAGAGAGAAATTATTACACCACGGAGTTAGAAGCACTTGCTGTAATATTCGCTTTGGAGTCGTGGAAGAAAATGTTAATTGGACATTCAGTCATTGTGAGGACTGATCACCACGCATTGGAGTTTATTTTGAGAACAAACTTTGCCAGCGATAGAATAACTAGATGGTCACTTTTTATTCAGCAATTCAACCTAGTTATTGAACACACTCCTGGAGAGTTGAATGTGGGAGCTGATTTGTTGAGTAGAGCAGTGGAGTCTACATCTAAGGTTTTTCAAGTTAACCTGACGCAGGAGGATGAAGATACCTTGAGAAGGTTAAGGTTATTGCATTTATCCCAGAGGAGAGACCGACGTCTTAGAAACATTTTTCGTTTTCTACAGGGAAACATGGATCCCAATGATGATGATTTTGTGGAAACTGAAAGAATTTCCAGAGATTTTATGATGTTGGATGGTTTAATCTACAAGTTTGCAGATCCCGACCATACGAAGATGAGAGTAGTGATACCTCCACGATTGCAAAAACCCATTATTTGGATGGCACATAGAATCGCAGGTCATGCTGGAGTAGATAAGACAGTCAATATGATTCAAGAGAAATTTTCGTGGGAGCGAATGCGACAAACTGTCAGAAACACTATTCGAGAATGCGACTTATGCCAAAGGAGTAAACATAATTCTAGATTATTGAGAGAATTACCAAGGCCTATTATTCCTTCTAAGCCTTGCGAAATCTTCGCGACTGATTTATATGGTCCTCTCCCAAAGTCTAAAAGAGGTAACCGATATATTTTGGTGACCATGGATGTTTTTAGCAAATACACCATGTTACATCCAATTCAGAAGGCAAACGCAAAGTATTGTGCGAAGAGAATTAGAGACAGCGTAATTCCGGAACCAGGCAAACCGGAATTCCTTTTATCAGATCGTGGACCTCAATTTACATCTTTGGAATTTCGAACCATCATGAATAATCTTGGGATTAGACAATTGTTTTGTTCTATTAGACATCCAGAGAGCAATCCAGCGGAACGCGTGATGGCTGAGATAGCAAAATTTTGCCGCCTCTATTGTCCGAATGAGCATTGGAAATGGACGGATGTTCTTTCTTTAGCATCCGAATCCATCAACTCTACGATTCATGAGAGTACTGGACAGATTCCCATGTTGCTTCATCATGGAATTAAACCAACACGATTATGGGATCGAATCATCTCTATTCCACCTGAGATTGAACCAAGTCGTCAGATGAGGGAAACTCTAGCTTTAGACAAGTTAAGGAGCCAAGCTGAGAAGAGAGAGCGCAGAGTGAGAGGAAAGCGTTTTCGCAGACCCTTGCGCGTAGGAACTCTTGTTTTAGTGAAAAGACCTACACCCTCTGACGTGCAAAATCGAGTGTACTCGAAATTTGCAAGCCTTTACGCTGGACCCTACCGTATTGTGGAAGTAAACAATAATGGAAGCTATGAAGTAGCTAATACACGAACTGGTAACATCGTGGGAACTTACAATGCATCAAATTTGAAGATCTATTATTCAAGAACCAGATAATTTAATGTGTAGATAGGAAAAATAAAAATTTTTCAATTTTTATTTTTTTGCTAGGTGTGGGGTGGATGTGCCCAACTCTAGGAATGGGTATTCCAAGTTTCAGACATCTAGATATCAAGGGAAAGGCTGTAGCCGCTTTTGTAAGTTCAGATATTTGAATATCGCGCTACATTGCTTCTCGAAGCATTTAGAAGAATTTTACCGATAGTTGGATGGCAAGTGACGTAGCGAGTAACAGCAGAGGTGGAGGCTATTTATTGATTAAATAGTTAACTATGGAGCAGAGACTTGAGACTGGGATCAGATTACTGGCACGGCCAAATGAAAGAGAATGCAATTAGTATCAAGTAAATCGGACCAGGGATTCAAGAGATATGAGGATTTCTAGATATCAGGCGATGACGCGTGACCCTGACCGTTTTGTATAAAAGCCAGCTGGAGCAGGCATGGGTAGCTCACTTCAACACAAGCACTTGCAGAGCAAGTTGCGTCTACGCTGAGCCAAGGCACATGGTTGCCGTATCTACGCAGAAGTTCTTTTCAAATCGTGATAGTCACGAGAAGTGCTGCGCAAACGAGTTGGAACTTAGTAAGTTTCTGGTGAGGAGAATCACTGAGGTGATTGTTTTTCTACAGACATTGGTGGAAATATTTATATTTCCAAAAGGACATATGCTAGACTCTGTCTAGAAAATAGTATTTTGTCACAGTCCAGTAGTAACTCAATACTTGGATGTTTAAATCCATTTGCAAGTCAGTTTTCATATTTTGTAACTAGTTGACCACTTCGATCTGTCAGTACACTGAAGACTAGTCTATAACGGTGGCGTTCATTAGTCTACGCAAGGGAAACTGCAAGTTGTCTAGCGCATGGCAGATGGTGATATTAATAAACCATGCCCAGGGAACGATCTTCAGAACAGCCGTTAATTGCTTAGACTGTCAATGTTTTTCTTGTACTGATGAGATTACAGTGAGTTATGTTACAACTGACACATTTAAGAAGAGATCACTTAGATCTGACCCTATTTCAACAAACTGTTATGGTTTTGATAGAAGCTCATATTAAAATGGAACCACAGTTTATTCAAACGTCGAAAGATACTACCACTATGTCTGACTAGACGATTTGTGGGTCTACAATGGCGGCCGATACAAGGATTATACGTGCTTGTCCGCTAGGGCACGTCTATGGATAAATCTGGTTCAGACCAGGTTTACTACACTTCAAGACCATCAAGAAATGTAAGCCACATTTGAATTATATTATGCCTAGCTAATTGGAACAAACTATTTTTCTGCAGATGACCAACACATTTTTTTCGTCGTATTTAAAGCTTGCAATGATTTACGCAAGACTTGTTAGAGTTATTCTGAGCATTTTCAGCACTCAGAACAGTTTAGGATCGATGACCGAGCATTTCGAGCATTTATTTGAATTTTTCATATTTTTGGGAAATCACGGTAATCAGCCGATGTAACTGTAAAAGTTAAATTTATTTTTGGTGAGGAATGGATATTTTTTCCATATTCGAAGGTTCGAACATGTGGATTCTCACATAATGAGATGGTAATTAAACATATTTGAAATAATACAAATAATAATAATAATAATAATCCACTAATAATAATAATAATAATTTTCATAATTTTTCTAAATAATTCTTGGATATTATATTTTATAATAATCATATGTATTGAGAAAGAGCCTATGAAGTAGTTTAAACATTTCTAGTCTGGAACAGGAGATTTTCCGAAGGAGAGTGGTTAGCGCAAGCCCGCATTCAACCAACTTGTCAGTTCTGGTTGAACAGTTGATATTTGCTATGAGCAAAGTATATGTTTCATATAACACGGAGAGGCATGAAACGGGAAGCAAATTATATTTGTATCAAATAGGATATTTTTGTATTTATATAAAATCATGACGTAAATACACTCGAAAGTGAAATAATGCTTTTCATAAGTATGGTAAATTTACGGGTTGAACTGAATGGTAAAATAAAATAAACTTGTAAGTTTATTAATCTTCCAGTGTTGATAACAAGCAGAGGCTTGATTTATTGTATAAATTTTGGGAAGATAATTTATGTGTGTGGAGTAGTTGAAATGCCATTCCCAGGTGCGCATGTTTAAGTCGCAGGAATGAAGGTTTTTTCGAGCATCAATCAAATAGCAGGTTCGATGGCTCAGGTTTATAGTAGGAGTATTGGAGCCACACATTTCGTCGTATGAATAACCCGAAGGTTATTTCTTTGAAACCATCAGTTCTTATTTCAACCTTGTTTACGAATTCCATTTAGACTTTGATTTTGCTAGAACCCGGATTTGTCATGATAGTAGTTTATTCTTCTTCAGAGGAAGACCTTTGCCGTTGTTGTTATTGTAATATTGTGTTCTTACACAAATAGTAGAATGGGCCACTGCCAATTAAAAATAATTCTTTAACTACGAATAATTTTGAAGGATATTTTCAATCCTAGTGCCATGAACTAAATGAATTCATTATAAAACTACAATTCTTATTTCCGCATTCTGTCGAAGAATTGCAAGTTGTGAAAGTTACTAAGAATGGCCATAAATATAAATATTTTTATAATAATGATCCCAAGTGGATAATCTAATAGTTGAATGGTTCAACCATTTATTGATCAAGTTAATGATTCAGAAATCATATGTTTTGTTTGGAACTTGAAGTTCATAATCGAGTCACTTCTCGAATGTTTAATATCAGAAGAACAATTAATTGTTGTTGTGCTTCGCACAGTTCTTCGATGCTATGCTCAATGGTCAAATACTTTTCAGATGTTATTAATATGTATAAATAATTTGTATTGTTTCTATGATGATAATATTTTCGACGATATATTTTTTGAAACTGGAAAAACAAGTGAAAGTTTAAGAAATTCTATAAACATTTATTCTACGAGTGTTAATATCATGTAAATAGTCAAACAGTGATCTACGTTATTTCCAGTATGGACAATTCATTTCGAGCTGGAATTTAATGTTAATAATTTTGGAACACAGTCCACAGGACTATTAATCGGACTTGTGTTTCCAAAAAGATTGTCAAATGTGTTTGGAAGATTTCTGTATATTGTGTGTAAATAAGAGTGTGGATCGCCACACGTGGATGATGCTGCTTTGAGCATTCTTGCAGTCAGATTTTAACTTTAAAATAAACTGAGATAATTTTACCAGATGTGTTTCTCCCAATTAAATCTCCTTCTATCCTTATTGTTGCATTGAGCCAAGAATCAGTAAAGCATTTTTATAAATTTGATGTCGTTTGTGCGATTTGCTTTAACCCATCTGGCGCTCCGGGATATTTTGATTCTCGTGCTGACTGATTATTGGTAAAATGCATATGTGGTCGTGCGGACTCCGGTCTAAACGGGCACAACATCTCTACGACTTATGTTCTAAGACTTAATGTGCATATCGTACGCAATATTTTACAACTTTACTGGACAACTGTGTTAAATTACTGTGGAAAATATAATTTTCTATGCTTTCATTCCTCTGTTCATCCATGCATGTACAGTTTTATACGATACAAATAGGAAATAATGACGGCTCAAAGAATGAAGCAAGATACAAGGGAGCCATGTTGTATTGCTCCAGTTGCTTAGCAACGGAGCGGATGTGACGTTGACTTCGGCAGCGTATTGAATGACAGACGGTATTTTGAACACTATGACGGGAAATGGTGCTCTATTATCGATTGACGCAAGCGAACTGACACCAATAAATAAATTACCCTCAGTCACTTGGCAAGGGTTTCTTTGACACCCTCCATCCCTTCACTGTCCCTATCATCATCACCACCATCATTGTCTTCGTCAGAGCTTGATGAATTGCCAAGGTTAATAATCATTTCATCCACCACGATATCCAGACCGCCTTCAGTATTTCGTTCTGTACATGCTGTACGGGATGTGTCCAGTCCTCGGGTCGAACTTCAGCGAAGTAACAGTAACGAAACTATAACAATGAAAGGAAATCCGACACAGACAGTGGTTAACAAGCGACTGAAACAATGTCTGCCCACACGAGAAGAATTCTGTCACTTGTGAGGTGTATTTTGTAGCCACATGTTGGTAACGGGTGTTTGATAGTAAAATATCGAGAGCTGTGAGATATTTTTGTAGTTTTTGAAACTTATGCATGTGTGACGCATTTGCAGCGAGTGTTTACACGGACTTTAAAAACATTGGTATGTGCATCTCCCCTGCGAAAGAAGACCATGGAAATGTTAAAAGCAGTAAAATTCCACACGCGACATGCCGCGAATATCTTTTAATTTAGATTTATTTTATCAAAGTAGGCAATAGAAAATAAAATAATGCAAAACGAAATTAAATAAGTCACTTTGTTGGTTTACAATTTCAATAATGTGTAATTATTTATTGGAACCACTTACAGACTTGGTTTATATGTCATTAAATTGCAAAACACTTCAAGTTTTGACTCAAGTAGTTTGTAGTTGCACAGTTGTCCGCCACGCGCGCCACCTGCCACTTGTTGGAAATGGCGTCTTTCACTGGAGCGTAAAGAGCGAAGTGCGTGTTCTGGTTTGAAGAAACCAAGTCAGCAACGAATGTACAGCGGAGGTTTCACACATAATTTGGCAAAGACCCGCCCAGCAGACCAACAGTGTACAAATGGCACCAGGCATTTACCGAAACAGGTTGTTCTGTGCTACACACAAAGGCGCCAGGCCGAGCACCCGTGACTGGCGATGTGGTGGAAACAGTTAGGGAGAAGTTCGTCCACAGTCCGGAAAAATCGAAACTGGTATCCCTCAGACCACTGTTTGGCGGGTATTGCGTCGACATTTGGCCATCAAAGCATACCGATTGCCCTTGGTTCAAGCACTAAGTGAAGCGAATAAACATACCCGACATGAATTCTGTGTTGAAATGATGGATCGCATCAACCGTGATGAGTCATTTCTTGAACAATGTGGTTTTCAGCGATGAATCAACGTTGCACCTTTCTGGCCGAGTCAACACAATTGTCGTATTTGGGGCATGGAAAAACCACATATGCACTACGTGACAGCCGCAAAGTGAACGTTTTCTGTGCTGTTTCGAGAGAAACAATTACCAGGCCGCCACGATCCCCAGATTACACACCACTGGACTTCTTTCTGTGGGGCTTTGTGAAAGATAGGGTGTACATCCCTCCCCTACCTGCAAATCTTGATGAACGGAGACATCACATCACAACAGCCATCGCCTCTGTTGCCCCGGAAATGCTGGTTCATACGTGGCGGGAAATCAACTTTCGTTGGCATGTGTCCAGGATGACAAATGGTGCACACATTGACCAGTAATGGATTTGTCAAAAAAAAACTTGAAGTGTGTTGCTATGTAATGACATAGAAACCAAGTCTGTAAGTGGTTCCAATAAATAATTACACATTATTGAAGTTGCAAACTACATAGAGAATCACCCTGTACAATATTGTTACTAGGAACTTCAGTTATACACTGCACAAAAGTAAGTTCTTTTGACAGTACTAATTTCTGAATAGGAACTGTAGGCTAGTCATACACAAAATAAAATAAGTCACTTTGTCAATACTAGATTGTAGTTAGGAACTTAAGTCACACAAAATAAGATAAAACAAACAATAATCAAGGATTTATTAATTTAAAGCTTCACTAGGGAACTCATCTGCTGTTCAATTTTCTCTGCTTCAGATCGGGCGTCGTTCAATATCTTCTTCTACTTTTTTTTTTCAATTCCTGGAGATCTTTCGTGGCTTTTCTTTCGACTGCCACCTTAGCCGTCGCTTCCTTTTACTCCTGGCTTCACACCTGTTTTGCTTCCTTTAACACGGCGTAGGAGTTTCGTGCAGTATGGCGGCACCCCTTCGGTTAGGCAACCGGCAATGATCTGTACTGGAGGCGCCCCTAAGGGCACAGCCGTCAGGCGCCCTCTTTGCTATGGCTTTAAATGTGCTAAGTTAGGATTATAGCTGTATACATGCTAAAATAAATATTGAGAAATGAGCAGAGACATTTCGAAATAATATCATGTCTTTCTCGCATGCAGTGGCGTACCAAAGGGGGTGCGAACGGGGCGGCCGCCCCGGGCGCCGTAAAGGTAGGGGGCGCCAAAATCCAAAATCGAAAACTTTTTTTTTAGTTAAAGAAATTTATTTTTTTCTGAAAAAATATACGGTTTTAATAGTCAAATATTCTATATTACTTTGTAAAATACTGCTGTGATATTATTTAGAAATGAAATAAACGTTTCGTTTTAAACTATTTATACACAATACGAAATAGTTCGTGGGCGCCGAACACACAGGAAATGATTACGATGTACGGGTGGAAAGAGCACCTGAGCCGGAATCAGAGCGGTGATGGAGAGGGGATGCTTTGTTGATGACGATGCCGGCCGGCGTGGGGTGTGGGCATCAAGTCACAACAAAATTGACGATTGCTAGTTTGCTAGTCATGAAGTGCATTCCTTGACCTTAATCCTTAGTTTACTTTATTCATTTGTGGAGTTGAGTTGCGTTCATTTCGCAGTCGTTGTGTGTGTATCAATGAATTGTGAATATACAGTGCGTTTACACGTTTAGTTGAAAAGTACGAGTAATTCCTGTTCATGCACAACAAGGAAACGGGTAAGTGCAATTGGCACTAGCAAAAAATATTAGGTTACATTCTCTAAAACAATTGTAACTGAAAAATATTACAGTGTTTCCTCTCTATTTCGTTTGCTATTGGTTGAAGCAATTTTATCCTAGAATCATTATTGATCAACACCAAGAATCATAATTGATAATAGTAAAAGGTAATTTGTTTCATTGTATTTCAGTTTCCATTATGAAACGACACAAGGCAAGTGGGGCTCAAAATAGACAACTGAAACAGCAACGTACCAAAGCACTTGATAGTTCGAAATCGTTTATGACAGCTTTTATTAAAGGATCACTGAACTCTGAAGACAATGAAACTCATAAAGAATGTGAATTTGACAGTATCAACTTAAGCCTTGATATTAATGAATCAAATATTACAGTAGTTAATACATTGGCTAAACACGATGATCATGATGGCACGATTCAAATCTCCCAATCCAACTCTTGGAATCAAGCGCAACTTTTTGGAACAGTTCAACAAGTGTATGCATTTTTCTCTAGTTTGACTCACAGGCGGAGGGAGTGTCCTCAAGGAACACGTCAGCTAATTGGTCAAGGGCCACTCAGATACAAGATGGAGTTCTAAAGCAGAAGCCGTGAAAGCGTTATCATCTCAGTTAGATGGAGTGCTTCTTGCTCTAGAAAAATTGATAGACGCTGCAACTGAAACCGTCGATACCAGACAGAGTGCAGCGCTGTTAATTAATGCAATAGAAAGATTGACTTTGTAACTCTGCTATTTTTCTGGGCTGAGGTACTTCCAAAAATTGACCGAAGGCAGAAAACTTTGCAAATCAAAGGCATTTCGTTCACTTATGTAATAACTTGTCTACAAGCTCTCCAAGATCAGCTTAATGTGTGGAGAGAAACCCTTCCAGTTGATGTTATATCAAAAGCTACTAAGAAGTGTGGGGAATGTGGAGAACCCACGGAAAGAAGACAAAGAGTGAAGCGGAAAATGCCAGGGGAATCCACTGATGATGTTGGATTTTCCTGGAAAGATGAAGAAAAGTGGAGCACACTAGCGATCTTAGATAAACTTATTCGTGAGTTAAGTGAACGGTTCGCCAATATCAAGGAACTGGATGAACGTTTTGGCTTCCTTGGTAATTTTGATGGATATATGCATAACGAAACCCCAAATGAAATCGTTTTGAACACTCTAATGAGGAAATGTCTCGAACTTGCAGAGAAGTAACCTGATGATTTGAACGGAGAAGAACTCTTTGAAGATATTAAAGATGTCATAGTTTTATTACGAAGATCAAAGAAAAATAATGAAAAGATCAACTATAGAATGCAAACACATTTGTCATTGAAAACAAATGTTTTTAAAAATCCGTACTGATGTTAGAATTAAACGTTTAAAAGATCGACTTGAAACCCAAATATATTTTGTTATATTTAGGTCTTGTTTGGAGTTAGAGGCATACAGTAACTTGATCATCGCTTTCAAACTACCGTACTTTTAACGATTCCAGTGTCTGTGGTATCTTGTGAACGATCTTTTAGTAAGCTGAAGCTTATTAACAATTATTTAAGAGACCCCAGCTGAGTCCGGCATTGCTTCCACTTACTTGTGCCGGGCTCCTCTCCGTCTTCTTTCCTGTCGACCTCACTTGGTCACCTCTTGTTCTCTTCCGAGGCCTAGGGAGTATCTTCCTTTCCTGCCTTAATTGGCCCTTGTCTCATCTTTTCTGATACCCTCCTTGTGCGAGGGGTCAGCCTTCTTTTTCCTTTCCTGTTATCCCCTGCCTTCTGCTCAAGGCCCTCAAGGAGGCCGGGTGTATGTAGCCCCACCACTTCTGGTTACCCTAGATATTGCTACACCTCAGGGGCTCACGGCTGGTGGGTTCGGGAGTTGGCGACCCTGAGGGATTCCTGAGCTGGGTCCGGTTTCCCAATTTTTCCCTTACCATCGGGGCGGATCCTCCCCTCTTTCCCTTTCCTATCTGCCTTTCATGGCTCTCCTTCCTTCCAAGTCCCTCAATCCGCATTCTTCGAGTGTTGAGGGCATTTCTTTTCCTCCTGTCCTTTATTTGCCTTATTCTCCTTTTGTTTTCCCATTTCTTCTTCTAGTATATAAGTTAGTAGTTAGTTTTAGTTACAGTTTGGTTACATTTCATTATCATCTTCACGATCACCCAAACCATTAAGGGCCGATAACCTAGATGTTAGGCCCCTTAAAACAACAATTATCATCATCATCATCATCAATTATTTAAGATCCACAATGACGCAAGAAAGACTGCCGTAAGTAATTTAGCAATTTTATCAATTGAACGTGATGTGGCTGCTACTATAGACATCAACTCTATTATAAATAAGTTAGCATCCATCAAGGCTAGGAAGGCACATTTTTAGCCTACTTTTTGCATTTTGCAAAAATGAGGGAAAAGTAGACTGTCTGTCTGTCTGTCCTTCTGTCTGTCTGTCTGTCTATCTATCTGGCTGTGTGTGTGTGTCCCCCTATCAACTCCTAAACGGCTGCAGCAATCGAAACCAAATTTAGTATGAGTAAAGATGTATACCGGAATATCTCAAGCCCATATTTGAAAATGATGTCAGTGCTACCAAATGCTGAAAAACGCACTAGAAATTTGAGCTCCATGTTGGATAACTTGGAAGGTATGCATGGGAGCTATTCCAAAATTGGCACAGATGTAGATAATACTATTTCAGTTTAATTTTCAGGAGGCCATACATGACAGGGTTGTCAAAATAATTTTAAGCCTTCTGATAAGTCCAATTTTTAAATGCATATAACTTCTACACTATCAATTCGATTTCAACCAAATTTTGTATGTAATATGTCTATATAAACAGATATGACTGAGCGTATTCTTAAGAGCCACCAGGGCTGCCAACTGTTAATAATTACTCTCTCTATTTTTTAAATCCAAATACCAATATATCAGAATGTATGCAAGCCGACTGTTTTAAACTATGCACGCGTATAGTACCTGACATTTTAGATTAATTTGGAGTAACTTATATACGTCAGTTCTACCAACATGATTCTAAGCCTGCGGATAGGACCAATTTTTAAATACATGTAACTTCTATACTATCAGTTGAATTTCGTATGTGCTATGTGTAACATAACAGATATGACTATAGTATTAAGAGCAATCAGGGCTGCCAACTGTTAATAAATGCTGTCTATATTTTTTTTTTACCTTAATATCAATATATCAGAAAGTATGCAAGCCAACAGCTCTATATTTTGCCTCCTGACATTCTAGATTAATTCGGAGTAATTAATATAAGTCAGTGCTGCCAACATGATTCTATGCCTGCTGATATGTCCAATTTTAAAGTACATGTAACTTCTATACTAACAAATGGATTTCATGCGAAATTGGCACAACAAGATATCATAATATTTCAGATTATTTCTGACCAGCACACGCATGGCATTGTTGCCAACATGCTTTTACGCGTGCTGATAGATCCAATGTATAACTGCATGTAACGTCCATTGGACTTCAACCAAATTTTGTATTCTCTACCTTAACAGCGGGCGCGCGGTTTGCCGTATCGCGAGTGGGCTCGTGGAGGACAGGTGTCCTCCACTTTGTTTTGCCATTTCACCCAATGAATTACCGACAGTAGTGGCTACGCGGGCTAAAGCGCTGCGTTAGGTCAAGGGGCCAAGCTCTCTGCTGACTCGGTAGACGCGTGGGTTCGAGCCCCACCGTCGGCTGTCCTTGAATTGGTTTTCCGTGGTTTCCCATTTTCAACACCAGGCAAATGCTGGGACAGTACCTTCTGACAGGCCACGGCCGCTTCCTTCCACATCCTTGCCCAGTTTCATTCATCTTCATCCATTCCATCTCTCATCCCGACGCGCAGGTCGCCCACGGGCGTCGACTAGAAAGACCTGCACTCGGCCTCTCAGGAGGCTACACGACAAAAAAAAAAAAAAAAAAAAAAACCAATGAATTTATATTTAGCGATCATAATATTTTGTTTTGGGTTTGGTATGAATATATTAAACAAATTTTTCATAAGAAAAGTTTATTCTGCGAAATATTAAGTAGGAAATATACAATTATAGTAAATCAAACAATATTTGTATACGTTTGGTAAGTTATGTTATAAATGTTACAAAAATGTCATATAAGTATATAAGTTTCATGTTATAAATTAAAAATTATAAATATTAAATGTTGTTATTACTTTCTAGTTTGAAAATACAAATTGGTTTCCTAGTACAAAGAATAAAAGTACATACCTAATTTTCCATCTTAGTGAAGCATACAAAAAGGAAGGAAGCTTGTAGTTTAACGTGACCGTTAATCTTGAGATCATGAGCCACGGGACCTCCTTTTTACGTGGAATCCGAACCACAGGACATGGCATTTCACTTCGAAAATCTCACATGCATTGACCGGGAATCGAACCCGGACCGCCTTGGTGAGAGACATACAGCTAGACCGCTGAGCCACCACGCCCCTCGAAGCATACAAAACACAAGAATATTGAAGCTTTATAAACTTTAGCTTATTCAATGCACCTTGCACAAACATTTCTCATATGATCAGCACACACCCACCCATGACACTTCACACACTTTCTCCTTGAGGTCTTGTTCCTGGCTCTGCCGCAGAGGTAGCAGCTTCCTTTCTCAGCGGCACATCGGACTGCTGGTTGAGGTAATAGGTAATCTGTGGATGGGACTAAGAATATATTCAGTCACCAGGGCTGCCAACTGTAGTGCTCTATTAGGCTACATTATATCAGGTATATTTCGAACTAATTAGACATTTCGATATTACCAACTTAATTTCGTCATTATTCTAGATAGGTTCATATACTGTAGATTAATCATTGGCATGAATGTTCATTTTAAGAAAAGTAGGCTCTTTAGTTCGTCACGGAACTTCTTGTTAAATATTTGTTATGACTCTGAAACTTCTTTTCCCTTTATTTTATTATTTTTATTATTTTTCAAACAAACTAACCTGTTAATAGGCTACTTACAGTTTTATTTTATTCATATTTTTCTCTTCATAATGTGTTAAAGTAACATACTACTTATTAAAATACATATTTATGAACATTAGGCTGTGTTTCAATTAAACGTATTAATCCTTGAACGTTTTAGTGTTAGGGGCGACTACCATCTAGTTGGCCCCGGGCGCCAAGTATCCTTGGTACGCCACTGGTCGCATGCCCGCCCATGCCCTTCCACTTTGCCCTTCGTTATGCCGCTCGACGTCCTTTCGTCCCGACAAGTTTGGGAGAGGAGGGGAGGCCGCCGAGCGGAGCTGTGCTGCGCGCGCTGTTGTTGCGGTAGCTGGCTTTGCTTGCATTGTATAGGCCGGACGTTTGTTTTAGACGATTACCCTTGACCTTGAAGCCTGCGGGTGAGCCTACACCACTGATCTCTATACATGGATGGCTGGTAGCTAAGGCAGCAGTAAGCCGAATAGACGATGACAGGTATAGCAAGATGGCAGCGAGCGCATGGTGCAATATTGCGAATCCGGCTCTGTGATTGGTTACTGGTAGTTTGATATTATACATGTATTTATACTGGCAGTAAATATTTTGTGTTTCTTGTAGTTGTAAAATGGGCTGAATTTGGTTATTTAAAGCGTAAAATCTTAGTTTTAAGTACCGGTTTGGTGACCCATCATCCCAGGCAAGCCGGAAATACCTTTACTTCTCAGGCAGATGGGTCACTTAGAAGTAATTTTGAAGTTATTGTGAAGTTAGGTATACATATGCGGTGATGCTGAAGCAGACGTGATCGGGCTAGGCTATTGCGTGTTTAAATTTGATCCCATTTCAGGGGTTTTCGGTTCTGGGTGCAAATAGTTCACTTAATAGTTGTAATAGTTGTGCTAAGTTTTATGTGGAGCTGAGGAGTGAAATTGGTTTGGCTTCAAATGCATTTTTGGTTTTGATCTACTTCCCGTTATTATTAAGTTTATTGTGCTGCTAGCGTGATTAAAAGCTGTAATATTTGATGTAGAGTGCTGGGATTACTAGGGGGAAGTGTTGGTTATTTCATGGAAACAGGAATTCATTACCAAGCACTGATTACGATATGTCGAATCTAGGCCTGTATAGTGAGCTACGTTTATAGGTACATAATTTGAAGAATGCATAATTTCGTGGCATATACAGGGTCTTTCATATAAAATAAGAGCGCCAAGTGGCGGCTTTGTTAACCGTTGCTGCGGTCACCTTGGCCGAGCTTTTGGCGCTCCAAGACCCCCTGCTTTAAGCGTGTGTACAATCTTATATGATGCAGCGGCCTTGCTAGCGTGTGTACAATGCTGAAATCTTACTTTAGTTAGTAAGTTAGTTATTGTCGATGAAATCATAACCCCTACTTGTGCTAATTTTGTGAGTGATTTATTTGGAGACCGTTCAAGATTCTCGCCAATGTCATCTAGCTCATCCTCTGTTAAAACTGTTCGTGTGCGGGCATGTTTTTTATTGAGCACCGAGCCAGTAGTGTCAAACTCATTTGCAATTGCGTGAATCTGTGCTAGTGAAGGTGGCACTTCATCAGGAAATTGATGAACAAATGCATCACGTACCCGTCGAGCCGACTCGTACTTAAAATAAGTTTTACATAAAAAAAATACGATGTTGCAATGATAACTGTCTCACCATGTTAGCACTTGAGGTTTAGACTGGCGACTGAGCAGCTGCACGCTTATTACAAGGTCAAGTTTGGTAATGTCAATCTGTTATTTTTATACAGTCCATCGGAACTTGAAATAAAAAACAGCCATCGTATGTACTATGCGCGCGCTTTCAATACTAACTTATAGGGGTTTCGGTTTCATCAACAATAACTAACTAACTAACTAACTAACTAAAGTAAGATTCCAGCATTGTGCACACGCTAGCAAGGCCGCTGCATCATATAGGATTGTACACACGCTTAAAGCAGGGGGCCTTGGCACGCCAAAAGCTCGGCCAAGGTGACCGCAGCAGCGGTTAACAAAGCCGCCGCTTGGCGCTCTTATTTTATATGAAAGACCCTGTATACATGTATACCGTATATACAATTTACAAGAATGTTTCCAGAAATTGTTTTTCATTCGTTACTCTGTTACTGATCGCTAATTGCGTGTACTCAGCACCTAAGTTGATATTTGTCAGCCGTTATTATACATTCATTTTTATTAATATTCCGGTGATTTACTGGCCTCGGACTGACGTGTCAGTGATCCCAATGCCCATATGCTATGAGTGAACATATCTCTATATTTTTATTTGCTCCCAAGCACCATTAATTACGATTTAAAATTGACTAGATTATCATTGCTTCCCCATAAGTAGAGCTCGAGAATGGGTACGCCAACATGGCGGACCGCGCGCTCAACCTGGCGTACTTTCTCGTGCAGCGGAGAGCTGCCATCAGCGATACATGTATAGAGATCAGTGGCCTACACACACTCACTCTCTCACCCTATCGCTTTACACTTGTCACCAGCGATCTGATGTAATGGAATTCCAGACATGAGCAGACAGTACAGTCCACGTCGAAGTATTATGTGACGCGGAAGTACACGTTACGTAGTTACGAACAGAACGTCATTATATTTGTCAATTACTGTACTTCAGCAGTCGTGTGAAAAAGCTTTGTCAATCATCGGACTGCTTGGGGCAGCTGATAACATCACAGGTACTGTAGTAACTCGCCTCCAGGCTTCCATTAAGATTTTTCACTCGTCTAAAACAAACGTCTGGCCTATAGTAGCATCGAAGTGCCCCCCCCCCCTGCCTACCCTGTGTGCGAGTTCGAGCTTGCGTTGTGTTGTTTTGTTGTGATGTGATCTGCAAGTGTCTGGTTACCAAAACCGTGTCCGCAAAGCTGACGAGGATAAGAAAGCCGAGGTTACACTATCAAAATGTCGGAAAATAAATGAGATGGTTAGTGCTCGTGTGAATCCTACACCACCAACGACAAATTCGGATAACAATAACAATTCTTGCTCTGCGGTTCACGACGTTGACTGCGATGGTGTTCAGCAACTTGAGGTAAGCTACCGTACACGAATTACTTTACGCAAAGCAGGCCTTTCCCAATAGGCGATTCCTTGATACACTGTTACACAAAATGACATACG
Source organism: Meconema thalassinum (assembly GCA_946902985.2). Lineage (NCBI taxonomy): Eukaryota > Metazoa > Arthropoda > Insecta > Orthoptera > Tettigoniidae > Meconema > Meconema thalassinum. Next base: position 165,829,035 of record OX336389.2, read on the forward strand.
TAAAAACTCAGACTGTCCTCGAAACCGTACCGTGCCAGCAGAGTATATTAAAAGTTCTTTCTTTTTAAATTTACTATATTTGAAGTGCTCTAATTAGTACGGGATTTTCCCTTTCAGCTCCAACAAGCCAAAATTGATGAAAACGAGAATGAAAATTCTACATTTAATTCAAATGACACCTTAGGGGGAGAAAGCAACGAAGATTGAAATTTGCCTCAGCGAACAAACAACACTTAGCAAGCACCCTCACATAGTGATGACATGGTTGAACGAACCGGTGACAACAATGAAGTAGAGGTGAGTTCGATATTTTCAACACTCAACAATGGTAGGGAGGGCAACAGCGCAACGCCTAAGCCGGTGCACCATTTTTTTTCACTGCTGTGGCGCGTTTATGTTGCCAACTTTTGAACAATATATACAATACAATACAGTAACTGTGATGCAGTAGCGCTTCTTTGTGATGTGGGCGCGGAGGTTCCGGACCAAAATGTTTCTCGCATAAGTTGGTTTAAATATTGGTGAACACTTTTTGTTTCTTTGATTATTAAAGAAACTAAATTTGATAATCACTATTTTCTTCCAATCCTTTCTAACGCAGACAAATGCTCTAGCAAACCTATCGTAATGACATAAATATATTAAAAAATAATAATACCATAAAAATACAGTTACAAGTAACCAAACATGCAGGCCACTGCAATCATGGCCTCATGGCCTCGTGACCTTCTCAATAACACCCGAACTAAAAAAAAACCACATTCATTTATTATGATTTTTAAAAGAATGTACATGTAGTACGGTAGACTCCTGGGATAAAGAAAATATTGATGTATTCGAAACATTATTTTGTTGCAGTGTCCAATACCTGAGGTACGACCAGTGTCGCCCAACAAAACATCAATCAGCTGACGTTCTCGTTGTGCACTTGCACTCCACCGATCCTGCGACGTGGACGATCAGTGATGAGATGCGTGATCATGTAGCAACTCAAGGAGATCAGCAGAATATCAACAATGGTTTTGGTGCTTCTAAGAGAGTTTTTTAGCGACAAAACTAAGTATCTGACAAAAAACATGTTTGTTCGTACAATGAAAAATGGAGAGACTCAAGATCGGTGGTGGCTTGTTTACTCACAAAGTACAGGCTGTGTGTTTTGTTTGCGTGGCTTGCTTACTATATTCCTCGTCGAAGGAGTCATCATTAACTCGAGGATTTAATGATTGGAAAAATGCTAACTGTCGCTTAGGGGCTCATGAAAACTCAGTCTCACATAAGGACTGCGTTGCAAGTTTTAAGAACAGGAAAAGCGCGTTAAGTCGTGTTGATATGGCATTAGTTAGACAGCTCGAGTCTGAAACTTTCTATTGGAGGGAGGTCTTACGTCGTATCTGTGAGGTTATCAAATCATTGGCAATAAGACGGCTTGCATTTCGAGGAGACGACGAACATTTTGGCAGCGATTCCAATGGCAATGTTTTAGCTACACTTGAACTGTTGGCAAAGTTTGACCCGTTTTTAGCCGCACACATGGAAAAGTATAGTGAGAAGGGAAGTGGAAGTACATCTTACTTGTCGAAAACAACGTTTGAAGAAATTATCACAGTCATGGGGGCCGAAATTCAAAAGGCTATTGTTGGAAAAATAAAGCAGGCTAAGTATTTTGGAATAAGTGTTGACTTGACTCCCGATTTCTCCCACACCGATCAGTTGACTTTTATCATTAGATATGTTACGGCCAATGTAGAACCAAAAGAAAGGTTTCTATGTTTTATGGCGAGCAGTAAAGGCAAAGTTGGAAGATCTGGATTTGAAAGTGGAGGATATTCGAGGCCAATCTTACGATAACGCAAGTAATATGTCCGGCGAATATTCGGGGTTGCAAGCTCGAATAGCGGCCTTGAATCCCTTAGCTCTCTATGCACCATGCTCACCCCATTCACTAAATTTGGTTGGAACTCATGCCGCTGAATCTTGTTCAGAATCTGTAAGGTATTTTTTAACAGCTCAAGAACTGTACAACTTTTTTACTGCTTCGACCTACCGATGGGAAATTTTAAAGAACTTAATTGCGCACGTACTAAAAAGCCTGTCAGTGACTCGGTGGTCAGCACGACATGACGCTTGTCAAGCTCTGAGGGAAGGCTGGTGCGGCACAGGCGCGGATCTAGAATTTGGCTTTGGGGGGGGGGGGGGGGGGGGGGGGTCACATAAATTGTTAAGAAAAATGGTATTACTAATAACGCAATCACAAAATAACCAAACGTACAAAACCAGACATGGATAGAAATTTGATGCGTTTAGCGCACCAAAAATATTCGTACAAATTGCAACGGCGTGTTTTGCTACTTTTACATCGAGCTTCGAGGAAAGTATCAAGGTACGTTACAGTTTCGGCAAGTCGAGTTGGTACCGACAAATGGAGAATGTCACAGCTTAAATTGCCAACCAAACTTGCAGTTTGGACGTCAGCTAAATTTTTTTGGTGCGAAAAAAGGCCCCAAATTCCTATCCGTGTATTGCTGCACATTCATCGTGACATCACTATAGACATCGATTCGGTAACCACAAGGTTTGCTAAACAAAATAGACGAGATGATTTTGTTATATAAATAATCGTTTTTATATAACAGGTATGAAGTTGTAAATATGTACATAATAATTGCAATAAAGATATTTTCAGCATTGAATAAAATGAAAAAAAAAACTGTTTTTCAGTCAAAATTCCGTCTCCGTTTGGGGGGGGGGGGGTCATGACCCCCGTGACCCCCTCCTTGAATCCGCGCCTGGTGCTGCATCGTGGCAGCTCTTGAGAGTATACACGAAGAGATAAATCAAAAGGCAAACACTCGAAGTGAAGCCAAAGGCATCTTCAGCAATATCCTACAATTAGAAACTGCTTTCCTAGTTGTTTTCTGGAGTACCATTCTAAAAAGATTTAATACTGTCAGCCAGAAGCTCCAAAAAGTTAGCACTAATGAGCACTGTGGTAGAATGTTACGCTTCTTTAGCGGAATTTGTGCAAAGTTTAAGAGATAATTTCGATGTCAATGAGAAAGAAGCCAAAGAATTAAGTGGTATTGCTCAATATTCCCACGACCTAAAGAGAAGACCGGAACGAAAGACTAGGAATGATGAGACAAAGCAAGGAGAATATGTACCGTCAGAGGGCTCAGTAAATTTTCACGTCAATGTATTTTATGTAATTCTGGATGTACTAAGTGCTGAGCTTAAGAGGCGAAGTCCTCCATAAGAGATTTTATTTTTTAGAAAACCTGTTAGACCTAGATGGACCAATGATTTAAAAAAATCGCTGACGATCTCACAGAAATGTATGTGGATGACTTAGTGTTTGCATTTAAAGGAACATTTAAAAATTGCAGATTTTAAAGGTAAGTCAGCCTTTGAGCTCAGCACTTTCCTTCATGAAAAAGATTTACACGATATGTACCCGAACATAAACATTGCTTTACGGATACTTCTCACCATTCCAGAGACCAATTGTTCTGAAAAAGATCATTTTCGGTACTGAATAGCGTCAAGAACTATTTTCGGTCAGTCATTAAAGAAGAAAGGTTAAACTCTATTGCACTCCTAGCGATTGAAAAAGATATGACGAAAAACTTGAACTGCGATGCCATAATTAATGAATTTGCCGAAAAGAAGGCAAGAAGGAAACATTTGAAGTAGTTCTCGTTGTGCTTGAGGCAGGCCCCGTTATGTCTTCATTAATGGTTTTAATCTGCACTTTAATTTCTCTAAAAGATATTGCAGGAAGATATGCAGTTGGCCTTATTTGTATTTTAGAGGCGCTTTGTTCAATTTAAAATGTTGTTCGTACCACTGCTCTGCATGCGTTTTACAATTAGTGTGTGTTGTACTATTTTTTTGACTATATTTCGTGCTACCGCAGATCATTCAGTTAGAGCAGTAAATAATGTTTTTATTTTCGAAGCTTCTCTTCTTTTTTGTTGTTTGAATTAAGGCTAGACATTATTTTTGGAAAGGGTATTCATAAAGTGTTTTGGTTGCATAAAAGTTAAACTGTTTCATGTAGTTTTACTCCAAGCTGTTTTTTTTAATTGAATTGACTATGTTTTCCCTGCGTAAAAATTCAAGCATAAACTTATGCTGTCTGCCATATATCTGTTTATTCCTTTTTTCCGAACCTTGCCTCATGCGAGTGACTATGCCTTATCATAAAAATCGGGGGGGATCAAGTGAGGAGGGGCGCTCAATGGAGAGGTGCCTAAAGCGTAACTTTGGGTAAATCCGGCCCTGCTCTTGCTCACGGTTATCTTTTTTACTCCACCAGCTGCCAGCACAGCGTCCTGAACAGTATGCATGACAATCAGACTTGCTTCTTTGTGATTGACGATCATGCACTCCTTGCTCAGGGAGAAACTTCTCTCTAGAGCTGCATTGCTGTGATTCAAAATCAGTATCATTTTAACGAAGCTTGTGAGATCGTTTTTGGCAGGAACTGAGGAAGGTGCTGAAGCCACTAATTCAGACCTCAGCACGTCGAGCCGCGGCTCTTTTCCGTCGAACTGCTTCAAACGCTCAGTGACGGAGGACAGTCTCAGAAGTGCGGAGTAGCTGCTCTTGATGCGGTCAGTCATTGCGCCAGGAAGCAAATTCTTCTGATTACAAAGAATTTCCAGGGCAATGACGATCCTAACTTCTGCCAACTTAGGAGTCTCAGCGGGGGTAGAGTCTAGGCAGGAAATAGCACGGGTCATCTTGTGAGCAAGAGTTGACCTCTCTTTGATTCTTTCAGCCATAGGATACGAATGTACAATTTTCGGAAGTTGGTGCGAAATTGCAGCACATCCGCGTCTGGTCCCCCGCAGTTCGCTACTCCTGTGGGGGTCCGGGCAGGGAAACCGAGAGCCCACTGATGAGCCAGCTTGGTGTCCTAGGCCAAACCCCACACAAAAGACACGGCACAAACCTAGATAAATTGCCGAGTTTTAGGTGCAGAAACATTATACTCTTCAGAAACTTTAACCATTGGAGATTAAAGTCCCTAGCCTGGCTGGTAATTGGCCATTTACTATCACAACAAGCACATGCACACATTCGTTATAATTCTGATGGCACCATTCGTTTTATACAAACATATGAAGTGGTGTTTCCTGTACAAAACAAAATATCCCCAGGTTTATACACTAAATGATTTTGAAAATAAACTTTTAAAGTAAAAGCGTGCAATTTTCTTATAATAAAGTCAAATTACAAGAGGGCTATGCATTCAAACCGAGAAGCCTCCGTGGCTTAGGCGGCAGCACGCCGGCCTCTCACCGCTGGGTCCGTGGTTCAAATCCCGGTCACTCCATGTGAGATCTGTGCTGGACAAAACGGAGGCAGACAGGTTTTTCTCCGGGTACTCCGGTTTTCCCTGTCAACATTTCATTCCAGCAACACTCTCCACTATCATTTCATTTCATCCGTCATTCATTTAATCATTGCCCCAGAGGAGTGCGTCAGGCCTCGGCAGCCGGCACAGTTCATATCCTCGCCGCTAGATAGGGGCTTCATTCATTCCATTCCTGACCCGGTTGGAGACTGGAAGCAGGCTGTGGATTTTCCTTTCTATGCATTCAAACCAGTCTTTAATGTCTTGAAATTACAATAGACCTATATAGAATACACCATTTTGTTCCGAAAAATTCGCAGATTTTTTTAAAACAAAAATCACAACAACAACAAAAATAGCATATTTTAACCTGTTTCCTTAACTCTCACCAGTTAAAATCCGTCAAAACATGACTGTGAATGGGAAAATATTTACTGAAGGATTTCCTGATATACGGCAATGTTTGTAGGATTACTTTTTGGCACTATTGTAAATTTAAGAGCATCAAAAGATCGCACATTCGACATTACAACATATAACTGGCCTTGACTGAGAACTTGCCGAGGTAAATAGAGACCTACGTTCCAGAGTTTCTCCTTAAGATATATTGAGTGTGGTACAGAATGCCAAGTGAATTGGAAATTGGCACCTCTTAATGGAAGTGTGTAATCGGATGGTGTTAAATCAACTCTAGGGATTAGAGCTCTCTACCTAATTTTATCTCCACTTATTATTTCCAAATCGAACCAAATTCCTTTCAATTAGGGTAGTCTGGTTCTGTTTAAGAACCCTTGGGAAACATATTTCTAAAGAGTATAACTATGGCTCCCAACTTTTAGAAAAATAATATGTACAGGCAAACCACTTAATTCCAAGGAATTCAAGATTTCTGTAGGGAATTGAAGTACCTGGCTTTCATTTTCAGTATTTAATCTGTTAACGCTAATGTATGTTTTGGAACTATAAATTCAATGACTTTCAAATTAGTTTCATTACAGTGTTCATTGTTTGGTGTAAGAAAGCAAACATTTGAGAGACTGATTATTAATTTTATTAGTAATTCAATAACATTCGATTCATCATCATCCACAGAGGGGTAGTCGTTGTTACCAATTTGTAGCAAAAAATCATAAAATCCCATTTCTTCTCGTTTTGAGCGCATATTTCTATGTACCGGTAAGCGACGTATTTTGAACAAGGGACAGAGAGGAGAGTATTTAATACAATTGTGAATAATTGTTCGGCGAGAAGTGTGTGCCACAAGAGCAAAGCCTGTCTGAAGTCGCCTGCAAGATTAATAATGTTTCCACCAAAAGGAATGTCGCTACCCATAATCTCTTTTAGAAGACTATTCACACACGTTAATGAATGAATATTTGACATTGGGGCTTCATCCCATATTATTAGAAGATCGTCAGTTGCTTTGAAATTTAACTTTTATTCAGACACTGAACTTTCATTCAAATTTAGAGGTATTTTGAATGTTGAATACAGGGGTTATGCTCTTGCAAAATATTGTTTAAAATATGAAGTGTGCCCTCCCTGATGCAAGAATTCGGTCAATTTGCTAGTCTGATTTGATTAGCATCTGAGGAGTCTAATACATACAACTGGCCATAACAACTATCGTTTATATTTACTAGGCTGTAACTGGGATGACAGGATCGCCCCTAGCTAGCTCGTAAATTGTCGCCTCAGTAATTTAATGGAGATTGTAGGAAGAAATGAAAACGTAAAAACACTTATAGTGCTCTCCCGGACTTTTGTGTAGAACTTTTCATGCTATAGTATATTGATATTTTTAACGGTTTGCCCAGCGTAAGCTTAAAAGCGCATGGACGCCAGATTTCTTTTTCGACCTTTTTCAATAAAATCGTTAATGCTTGGCTTCCTTTGATCATAAATAAATAATTTTCTACAGAAACCTTCCTCAAGATAACCTTTACAGAATGGTGTAAACTGCATCAAAATCCATCCAGTGGTTCTTGAGATTACCCGCGACATCCAACAATCGGTGACTGTTTTATACTAAGTAGAGATTATAAGGAAGAAATTGACCTATTTAATTGTGATAATTAACTAATAGATGTAATTTTTCCAGGAGTGTATTTACATATTTATATATTGTACCCCACCCATTCATTGGGCACAATCAAGTTGAACAACTGAAAAGCTACAAAAGACGATTTGTATAGACAACACTGAAAAAGAATGGCTTCAAATCTCTACGTAGGCTATACTCTATATGGATCATGTGGTCCATTTGCTGAAGGGCATGGTAATGACAGACTCCGTAGAAACCTTACAAGCTAACATGTTTGAACAGACGTAAGGGATATGGTATAAAAATTAGCATTTCATAAACAAAGTTGATGTCGGTAGGGAAGAAACATAAGAAAATAGAATGCCCCAAGAAAGCAATAGGAGGAACTAAATTGGAGCAGGTGAACCATTTTAAGTACTCAGGATGGTAGGCTGTGTATTCTCTCAGGATAGTAATATCGAGGAAAGAAATAGTCGTGGTACAGAAAAGCAAATGCAGCGAGTTCTCAGTTCTGCAAAGAAAATGTTAATGTAGTGAATAAACTCCCTCTACAACGCTCAAGTAGGGCAGAGTCAAGTAAGGGTAGAGTCAAGGTGATCTGTGACCACGACGTAGGTTCAATTTCTAAAGTTATAATTTTTTGCCGACAGATGGCAGTAGAAACTAGGAGTCCAGGAAGTCCTTGCACTCCATCTTCCGCCAACTCCACTAAGTTTTAAAAATGTATTCAAAGTGAGTTGAGATTTCAACAGGTGATGCACATGAAATCAGTGGTGAATACTTCAATATATTACAAACAGCTGTTTCTGTGTATGAGTTTCATTTTAACACCAGTCAGAGGTAAGATACAGATCATTCGCATATAAAACTTAGATGCATGTAGTGTTACTCGTTGAAGGTGTGTGAGCTTAGCAATAGGTTCGTTTATCTTAGGTTTGGCGCTGAGATGACGCCAAAACTGAGTCAAGTGGCGCGCTCCTACACAGCTGAAATGCTTAAAGAAGCATTGCGGTTGGTGAAGGAAGAAGGATGGACAGTATATAAGGCCAGTAAACGGTTTAGTATCCGGTGGAGTATACTAAAGGATTATTGCACAAACCTGTTAGGTGATCCAGGAAGTGCAACACTTGCAAAAACTGTAAAGCTTTTTGTTACGCCACCTGAAATTGAAGTCAAGATAGTCGACTACATAACACCAATGCAGTCGTTAGGGTTTGGGCTTACAGTTAAACAAGTCAGACGCGTGGGTACAGGGTTGCTGAAGCTGCATGAATCAATCATCCTTTCTCTAGAGATAAGCAGATTGATGGTTGGTTTTGGTGGGATGGATTAAAGGAGAGATATAATTTAACTCTCAGAACACCAGGAAACCTGTCTCTTGACTGCACTTCAATGGCAAATTGAGATATTTTGAACGACTTTTATGAAAAGAAAAAAAAAGCAGTTAATGGATGAATTGAATTTAGGGGACAAACCGGCATGATTCTGGAACTGTGATGAAACGGGTCTTTCTTATGTTCTGAAGTCTGGGAAAGTTCTTAGTCAAGTGGGCAAAATGTATATTTATAAGCAAAGCTTTAGAGAGAGGGGAGTCACTACAACTGTCCTTTGTTGGGCAAATGCTTCTGGAATGAGCATCCTACCGATGGTTGTCTTTAAAGGAGTGCGAATGAATGACAGATTGGCCGAGTCACCCATGCCTTCACTAATCCGTCTCTCTTTGATAGGTTGGACAAATGATGATCTATTTCTGGGATGGTTTCAACAATTCTTGGAGTGCATTCCTCCCTACGGACCCGTAATCTTATTCATGGATTCTCATGCAAGCCATATGACCCCAGTGGAAAGGCGTGGTTGGAGTAGCACCCCAACTGGGAATTAGCAGAGGATTAGGTTTCGGGCACACAATGGAATGTAAATAGAGCGACAAGGAAGAGACCAAACATTGATAACTAGAGTTAATACATTTATTTGAATTTTTGAATTAATAACAAATATTTTCATTAGAATGATAGTTAAAAGAAGGCAATTCAAAATGTATTGTTTCTCCAGGAAACTCAGAATAAACATTGACTAGAAAATATGAATTACAATACGAATGCATAAAAAAGCCTAATAACAGGCGATTAAAAAAGTCTTTTCAAGAAAAGATAAAAAAAAGCAAGAGGCAAAAAAAAGGCTTGCCCTTGAAAAAAATGTATTAAACAAGCTTAATTAAAGTTGGCGTTACCAATGGTTGGATACTTGATACAGAGTATCTTTCCATAAAATCGTCCTGCAGGAGACTCGTTCAGACAGTAGCAGGAAGTAGTATTGTTTTGCCCGGACAGAGCAGAATCGAAGCATTGGTTCAGCACGATCCAAAGTTTCAAGTGCAGTGCTGGAACACGGCCATGGGTTAGCTGGCCCGCAGGGAGCGGGTCGTAAAATCAAAAAAAAAAAAGGCTTCGTCCAGGAAGTCTCGGCATGGCTTCCGAAAAAAAAAAATAGATTGTAGTTCCTTCGACGAAATGTGACCAGCAGTAACAGATCTCTTGGTAGTGACCTGGCTGGCGGGTTACGAGCAGTTACAATTTCACATTGCAGAGTTGATGAGATGAAGGTCGTTGACTCAGAACTTGCCCAGCACGACAAAGTCCAAACAATGAGGCATACCGCTTAGAGTGGTTCCAGCTACACGATGTTTACCAACAGTGCTGACCCAATAAGGGCCTTGTTGTGGTCAGGCAGGCAGCCGTGGTCGGATGTAGACAGACGTAGACAGGCACAGTAGAACGGTGATGAAGGCAATATATAGTGGAAATGACGTCATAGTGCGCCGAACATTCTAGATGGGAGGAGGGGTGTCAACAGCCAATCAGCGCATATCTCCATACACATTGCGAGGGTTACGGCTGATGCTAGCACAGTATTTGTGAGAAAGTGTGACAGTGCGGTGCGTCTAGAAAAACACACTTCAGAAAAAGGTGAGTAGGCAAGAAATAAGTTAATAAAGAACAACAATTCAATTGAAACATAAGTTAACTAAACAATAAATAAACAGAACACCGCGTTCATACTGAAATTATAGCGAAGGAAAATAATTGGGCAGAAAGATTGAACAAATGTTTCAAACCGTACGGGAAACAAAACCTACAAAACCATTCGCAAAAGCGAACACCCAGACACCCTGTCCTTGGCAGCCGAGAATGGTGTCCACATTGTGACCTTCCCGTCCCACACGACTCACCTTTTGCAGCCTCTGGACGTGGGGGTTTATACATTTCTCAATGGGTCATGGAGGAAGGAACTGGCTCAGTTTTTGACTGATCATCCTGGTGAGAAACCAATTCGCGATTATTTTAATGGATTACTGGCTACAGCTTATCGAGAGGCTTTTCAGACCACAACTATCTGCAATAGCTTTGCTAAGACTGGAATATTCCCCCACAACAGAGATGCTGTTTCCGATGATGCTCTTGCTCCTTCCTTTGTTACGCAGGAACAGAGACAGGAATCAACTGAAAAGAAGACTGTTACTGTGGAAGACATTCTAAACTCCGCGTGTGCCAAAAAGAGTGTAAAGAGAAGAAATGACCCATCTGCGAAAGTCATTTCACCAAGCCAACGACATCAGGAGACAAATGCAAGAACACAATAAATCGGTCGAAGCCTAAATCCAGACCCCAGAAGAATGACGATGGTTGTGGTACGTGTGGCGGCTCCTTTGCGGATGACTTCAAGAAGAAGAATGGTGCCGAATGGATAGAGTGCCAATTTTGTAAAGTTTGGTACCATGTGAAGTACCAGAAAGTGTTAGACAATGTATGTTTTGTGTGTGATGGCTGCGAAGAGTCAGATAGTGGCTAAGAAGAGCCAGATAGACTTAAATATCTGTGTGTATTTTAATGGAGTTTTTTTTGACAAGTTTTTTTTTTATCATTTTGTATAGTAAAATGTTTCAATCATTCAAAAAGTTCACTGAATGGTGAACACCATACTATCACGGAGTAACTTGAATATCACGGTGTTACTTACTTCAACTACTAAAATTTGATAATTCCTTGAAATCATTTAGGGATATGTGTAAGATATATGCCAGAAATGTTTCGAAGGGTGTCCCTCTATCATGAAACAAATCAAAATAAATGCAATCTAAAATTTCTGAATTTACAACAGAAAAAGCTTAGCATAACGGAATTACTTGACTTTACCCTATTTACACCAACCTTGCAGTGAAGTGAAATCTGAGTAAACGGATATGAAGGAAGTATGAATGATTACTGGGGCACATAGATGGGAACAATAGCTGGATGGTATTCGTAATGAAGAGAGAAAGGCTCAATTAGAAATGAACATGCTAGATGAAGCCGTTTGTATGAGCCGAGGCAGAAGGCGAGGTCATGCGAAGAGAATGGGGGAGGATAGATTACCGTAGAGGTTGAAGAGTTTGGCTGTAGAGATTAAGAAAAGTAGAGGCAGACCTAGGAGTTGATGGTCCGATTCAATGTTCAACAATTTCAAAGGGAGACGTGAAGAAGCAGAGGAGGACACAGTGCTAACTGCTAAGAGGGATCATGAAGGAGACTTTTTCAAGCAGTGGCTAAAATACTACACTGGACGCTGATAGGCAAACCAGTCTCAAATTAAAATGTAGCCTATGAATGTTTTATAGTAGCTGTGCGACATTTTTGTAAGCGAGTGTTTGGATTTATACCGAGTGGTCCACCAGCCCCTTATTTTTTTTGGAGGAAGGCAACCCAACTAACGCGTATATCATAGTCTTCCTAAAAACATTCTTACCGGCTCCTTTACGACCGTAGTACTACTTTACCGTTGAGTACATGCTCGCCAATATAGTAGAAATCGATAGTGGCAGTGTTATTTCAATGACCTCAAATATAATGCATGATTAAAACGATCACAGCTCCGAATAACACCTTCTTACGTTTGGGCAGGAAGTGTCTACGAATAGATTCAATACATGCCAGCAATACACCATGGTTCTCGGTAGCTATGGTGGCTAAATCATGAATTGCTAGAGAAGCGTCAACGAAGTCGCATTGTAGTAGGTTCGAACCCCGAACTAGTACATTTCTTTTTTGCTTAATGTCGTTTGTTGTGGATGTATTATGGACGCATATCTATCTGTTCCAACGATTGATTTTTGATTTGGTCCTGATAAAGACCGTACTCATCCAATGGTGCGTAGCCAGATTGGACGACATAATGACCTACAACGAATGCAAGGTATCCTGGCACGTTAAAGATCCCCTTCGGAGCAAAATTCCGGCACCCCGGGGTTTCTAAAAGCCAGAGTAGTTGAAAGTATAATAATAATGTTATTGGTTTTACGTCCCTTTTAACTACCAATAACATTATAATTATCTTTATTTACTGTATGTTTGGGGCAGATGACCTCGTAGTTCCGCCCCTTAAAACCTCACTACTAACTAACTATTACTGTATGTGTATAGCAAGCGCCTTTCGCACAAACGACCCACATAAAAAATTGCACACCCTCAAATGCCAGCTGACTGCGCCAGGATACGAACCTGCAACCTTGGGCACAGCAAGCGAGAACGTTGCCGCTGAGCCACGCTTCAAGGCAGTAAATACAGAACGTGTCATATTATTATTGTTCTGGGATAACTTTTTTGGGGTCAATTTTACCCTCCAGTTTGGTGGTTCCCATGGACTCAGCGAGGGCTCACCACTACTGCCTTTCAAGGCAGTGTCCTAGGGCTGGGAACACTTGGAAGGATTGGATACAACTGGAGAGGTGTGATCAGCACTTCACCCAATACGCACATTTCAAATTTCGTGGCAGAGTCGGGAATCGAATCCAGGACTTCCGGGGCGGCAGCTACCCATGCTGACCGCTACGATACGGAGGCGACTTTGGGATAAATATTGAACTATTAAAATTCTAATAATCACAAATAGTATCCATCCATGGTTTTGAACAGTATTTAGGGAAAATAACGTCGCCTCCGTAGCGTAGCGGTCAGCGTTGTTAGCTGCCGCACCGGAGGTCCTGGGTTCGATTCCCGGCTCTGCCACGAAATTTGAAAAGTGGTATGAGGACTGAAACGGGGTCTACTCAGCCTCGGGTGGTCCAAATGAGTAGAGGGGGTTCGATTCCCACCTCAGCCATCCTCGAAGTGGTTTTCCGTGGTTTCCAATTCGTCTTCGGGCAAATGCCAGGACGGTACTGTGCCCGTATATTCGAGAGGAGATCTGTCGGATATCCGTAGCAGAGCTGGATTGTAGATATTTGACTGCACCAGCTAAATTACTAATCAAAATCCGCTCCGACATGATCCTCGAGAATATACGCAGAAGTAAAGACGATGAAACTGTGAATTACATATATGAACTTAAGCTCAAGGCGAGCACCTACCTTGGTTCTCTCTCGGGAATTACGTAGTCAGCTCCAGACCTAAAAATGGGCTTTTACAGTGTCATCTGTCTATATCTAAAATAAATCACGCTAACACGACGTCTAACAACGAACTAAACAATTTCATAACATAAGTAAACTAATTCTAAACACACACACAATTAATAATAAAAACACACACACTCATTCACTCCTCTCCTCATCTACGCCACTGAAAAGCCGTGTTTCTAGAACACCGGGACATAAATTTTGATCGGCCTAAGCCTTTTCTTCAAGATAAAACAATTAACAGAGTTTAGTTACTTATGGTTGTTTTAAGGGGCGGAACTACGAGGTCATCTGTCCCACAATTAACAGAGACTGGCGTGCTTCACAATCTTCTGCCACGCTTATAAGGACACCTGCGCTCACCCGGCGCGTGCCTGAGTCATGTGACTGCGTTATATAATGAAACCGTTGCTTCACCGGACTACCGGCTGATTTCATTCAAGAATTGATGCATTGAAAACAACTCTTTACATTTGTGGGCTATGCATTGGCCTTGAGCCCTTGAACGAGTTCTCCAAGCGAACCTTCGTTCGAATGCACTCCGACAATAATACACATCTCTGTTGTGATATTATAACATTAAAATCTCATTCACTTATGACCAAATAGCAAATATTCCAGCCATCCCTCGCTCGAAATACTTGAAACTTCCACACAACATTGCACTCATCCTCTCACGTTGTGTTAACCCGACGGAGTTGTCTTCATCCATACTGAACAATAAACAATACTCATTCAAAACGTATCGACTTTCACACTAAGCACATTTCAAAAACATTAGACAACTTATTAATATTAACACGTTATTCCCTTGATTGAATAATTATAAAAACTTAATTTACATCATGAATCTGAGTTACAATTAATAGCGTGAGCTATTATAATGATAAAAATGTTATCTATATACACAAAAGAGCATAAGCGCTGATCTCGCATTAAAGCTTACCGCAACTTAATGGGATCCTTACAATCTCCCTCCACTTCTGAAATACTACTTCACACTTGTCATTACTGGTTCGTAGTCATATTTAGTCGGATATGCTCAACCAACTAAGGCAAAACATACGCATTTACATAATCGTGCTTAATAAAAGTTAATAATAAGAATACATAACAGACGTTAATATCAGTGTTCTCATTCTAATTTCGGTACAACCCTACCGTCTCCACATACCCAAAGCCGTGTATAAAATCAAAAAGAGTTCTATAAAACTCACATCCTATGCCATAATGGCAAATAGTCTTGCCTATGCAACGACTTTAATACTCGTACAATGCGGTAACTACCTCGCAAACAACTCCTCGTATACCATCTGCATACGGAATTACAAACACTTTAATATACACATAAAGGTTATCATCTTCTCTTCCACAAAACTAGCATTCATTGAAATGGGCATAATCCTCAGCGTTGCCATACGAACCGCTGGTATATCAAACAATTACATCAGTTGTCAATCCATTATCTTTATACATGCTAACGACTTTTGGACAAAGCGTGTGAGACCTCCTTGTAATTACTGTAAAAACAATACTGGGATATCTCCGAACTGTTGCGTATACATTTAATAAAAATACTGTATCGTCTCTTCATACTTCTCTGGTTTCACCTTCACAAATGAAGGAATATCACGTCTACAATATGACGTTATATTACCCATTGTGAATAAATAACTACAAGTGTTATTTCTTTAACTCCGATAAATATCAATCTCGACGGGGTAATCTAGCTAGGAATTCCCTACCGTCGAATGATAATAATCTTCCAAGAAGATTCAACTCTCAAATAATTTTAATTGACTGAAAGATCTTAGCTTTCTCCAATAAAATATACAGTTTGTCAAATTCGGAATGTGTCTCTATACGAATGTCTATGAGTTCTTATGACTTTCATCGGTTCCAAGTCAAACGTTTCTTTCCAGCTCGATGCTAAGTTCATAACGATGCTGTGATATTTCACAATATATCACTATTCTTTCTTCTGTCTTCAAGTTTCTGACGAATAAGAAGCCCAAATTAAATTAAGAAAATAATTTAATTGGTAACATAGACGAAAATTTCTATCACCTGAATTCCAAATTAATTCATAAAAGTCAAAAATAAATTTACTGTTCCTAAATGAAAATTACAGGAATACTGATTCCTTCAACAAGTTAAATATCTCAGTTCAGAAACTGGATCGTAGACAAACAATATGAAAATATCGAAACACGATCACCACAAATGATCTCGTAGAATAAAATGTTGTTACATGGAATACATAATAGTTATGTCGAAATATGGATAAAGAATTGCTCTAGAATGCCACTATAATGCTCTAACTACATATTAATAAACACTGCTACCTTGACTGGAGATCTCGAAGTTCAAGTTAAGTATTAGACAATACTCAGTTGTTTCATCCTTCAAGGAACTAGGTTGGACCCTAGTTCGTCCCCACGAACTTACGACCTCGGACGAGGGAGGATTCCCTCTTCCGGAAAACATCAAGCTCCAACTGGGATCGAACTGCGGACTCCCATCCTTCATCTTCATTGTTGCCGGGTATACCCTGGACATCTTGAAAATCTTCTTGTCTCTTCTTTTCCCGCCATGATACAGCTTCATTATAATATAGAGTAGTGTTGAAAGTTCAGCTTCATATTCCGAAGAAAATTCGAAATGGAAGTCATGGACCCCACTCGTGTATAAAATATTCATTGAGATGGACTATGAATATTATTATGTAGTCACTGGTGTTAAGTCCGAGCTCATGTATGACGATAATGTACTAGAATGTGGTTGTACATAACGTCTCATGCTTGCTCGAAAAGTAGACAATCATGAACAATCTCCTTATCGAAGCTCCATTGCTGAATATACTACTCTGTCATGAATGTATTCCTGGCGCACATACTTCCTTAGTCCATAATTGCAATCATATTACAGTTCTCAAAAGTCTTCATTCGTTGAATATACACAATCATCAAACTGGTGTAACAATATAGTTCCTCAATAGTAATAATGTCAATCACTGTTACTCACGTGAGGGCCGATAACCTAGATGTTAGGCCCCTTAAAACAACAATTATCATCATATTTACTCACGTGAATCTGTGCACACGGATCTGTATTCGCTGCAGTCTGGCCAGAACTAAAATGCTTTACTGCGCTGGATTCCGTTACTCTTCTACTTCCTTTGTAAAATGTCTGTAGTTCTCAAAATCTTCCTTCAATCGCACTGAAAGTTTATAACACGCTTCTATGTGTTCTGCACTATAGACTGTAGTTAAAATAATTGATCTAATATCGAATAGTCAAAAGTTATTGTGGTATTAACACTCCTCGCAACTTCACCTAAATCGCAAGCAAGGCGATCTCCACTATCTAGCCTCAATCTGCGGTGTCTCCACGAGTCAACAACTCTCGGACTCGGCTAAGACCTTCGGGACTGCAACTCTCCCGGAATACACGTCTGAACGCTTCCAACTTCGCAGGAACAAGAGCCCTGATGCCTTGCGTCTCCCCTCCAAGACACCAGATCTAGCCACCATTTTTCATACCCTATAAAAATTTAGCGGGCACTAGAAAATTGCTTATTCTGACGTATTTCGACCTCCCGTCGACTTCTAAAACATTTCTAATATTTTCTTATAATATTCTTCTTATAATCAATTCATAAAATGACTCTCTTGGGGCCTAAATGTGATAATTCTCCATAAAATTTAGTTGAAGGAACTCCCGTCTTCTTATTGGCTGTGGGCTTATATCCAATGGTGTAATTTATAACAATATTTAAACATTTTCTGGGATTGTTCGCTGTTGCTAGGTTAATTCTAAGCTTCTAGAACCTTCGGTTGCGCAATATCACGTGACGGAGTCTCCCTCCTGCTCAACGTAGCAACAAGACTGAGTTCCAGCATCGATATTGCTTGGTTAAATTTTATCATGGGGCTTCAAAAATATTTCCCATTTTCATCCCATTCATTTTTCGGGGGCAGTACCTACTCTAAGGCCACGGCCGCCTCCTTCCCTCTTCCTTGCCTATCCAACTTACCCTTCCAATCCCTTACCCTATGAGGCGCCTGTTCGCTTTGAAGGAGAGGTCGCCTGGGCGAGGTGCTGATCCCACCTCACCAGTTGTATCCACTCCGAGCAGATGTTCCCAGCTCTAGGACACTGCCTGAAAAGGCGATAGGGGTGAGTTTCCTCGCTGAGTCCCTGGGAGCCACTACCCTGTAGGGTAAACTCTATTTTTTTTTTAAATAACCACTTAAATGAGAAAAGAAAACAGCATTCCCTATCGTCCTTGCAGGTCATGTGAACGAAATTAAGTTGAGATCTCCCTGTACGAGGTAGGGAGGGTAAAATAAGATAGTTAAAAAGAATTTAAAATTTCCGCCGCTGTATAGTCTTGAACCAGGGATCTTCAAAAGAGCGAGCGGGCGCGATACCACTCGCACACACTCCCACCGTACTGTAGTGCTCTTTGTTGCGCTTCTTATTAACGTGTATGGTAAAATATTCAATTATTACAGATAGATCTTAAATATTGATAGGAATGTATTCATTCAGTACCTGGCATGTTTTCAAATTTACTTACAGCAAGTTTTGCGACCGCCTTTCGTTAATAAGGCTATTGAACTGCAAATAATACCCTCAAACGACAATCCTTCGCCAGGTTTCATTTCGTACAACTTGGCGCATGAAATGCTATAGTGTGATACAATTCTGTCATAAAAGCAGGTGTACTGACGAGGATGAAGAGAATCATACAGGCTTGTGTACCAGCGATCACAACAGCTTCCTTGCCAGCGAGTGTCGTGTGATACGGGCCTAAAGATATGCTAAGACTGTTAACATTCAATAACAAAACATTTTTTTTGCTATCATTTTATCCTCCAGGATCGGCTTTTCCCACGGACTAAGCGAGGAATCCCACCTCTACCGCCACTGAGGGCAGTCTCATGGAAATAACAAAATAGGCTATTCTAAGGAATACGTATACTGACGATCAGAATCTCCTTCGATATGTTGTTTCATTTGAGGGGCTAAACATCGCGGTCAATTAGCCCCGTGTACTTGGGTGTGTGTGTGTGTGTAGAATTTGTCTGATAACCTGAGTTATTGCGGGCTTGCAATAATGTGTGTATTTGCAATTAAGTATTGGGAAGGAGGCGGCCGTGGCCTTAAGATAGAAACCGTCCCGGAATTTGGGAAACCACTTCCAGGGTGGCTGTGGTGGGAATCTAACCACTTCTTCTCCGATTTGCTTCACGAGGCGGAGTGTACCCAATTTCAGCCCTCAGACCAGTATTAAATATCTTGGCAGAGCTGGGAATCGAACCTGGACCGACACATCGATATGTTAGCCTAAGTTAATATTCATAACAGATTTTTTGATTTTCTGCCATTGCAAGTCGATCGTATTCTCTTTATAAATCAGCAAAATTCAACGTACGCTTCACACTAATTCGTCTTGAGGGAACGAATGTGGCAATGTAGTTACATCCCCATTAAAATGGAGCGTGGACTTCCCATTCAAAAAAGTATGCCTACCACAGGATTCGATGCACTATTCTACCCGTTGTCGCCCGCCGTCTACGGCCATGCTTTAACCGAATCAGCCACCAATGCATGGTAGATAGCGCGCGCTGCACTTGCAGTAGTTACTGTGGCCGTCCCACCTCAAACGTCTAAGTCCATCTCAAAGTCTTCAATCACGGTTTATGGTGTTGCTTTAACTATCTACTATTACAGTGCACGCGGCGTAAGCTATTAATTTTGATCGTATTACGTGTATTATTTCAAGGAGCAGTAAGTCATATGTTAGTAGAATGGGCCATAGTATTTGGCGGGGAAATGATTAAGGTAGGTTTTTCTTTGCTAGACCCATGACAATTACATTGCTGTCACACAGTCAGAGCGCAGAGCAATATCGACCATCGGGAGAAATGAGATGTTAGTTGGGTTTCATAAAACTAAATAATAAGGGGCGGGTGGACCAACTGTATATAGTGTTCATAAGTAATGCTTAAACCGTATTTGTCTATCCTTTTATCTTTTGTTTTTGAATATTTGATATCAAAGCTGTGTTTCCGACGGCTTTTTCGTAGTGTTGAAATGCACTGCATTCATAAACACAGGACATAACAGCTCACTCCATGAATAGTCACGAGATGAAGATTCGAATTACAATAGAAAATGGGAAACACTCAATTTCACCACCAAACTTTTTCATTAATAGTGATGTGATAATCGTGTGAAACTGATTTTAGAGTTTTCATTTCATAGAGCAACTGAATTCGTACTTTCTAGACATTTCTAGGTTGTTGTTGATGATCATGGGGAAGAGGCAATGCGAAAGGAAGAGCGGGAGCAACCCAGTGCTGATAATAATATGCTATAGCTGATCGTTGAAGTTAATCCTTGATGACGAGAAATGTAATTTCAAGAAACGTATTTTTTTTTAAATATATTCATAGTTAAGAATAAAAGAAACCATAACTACTGTCATGGCTATAACAGGTAAATATCATTCTAGGAAACAGCCATCAGTCTTTCTCCATAATACTATACTAGGGTTCCTTACTTATCTTTTCGATGTTTTTTGTATACGATTTGTTTGAATATTTCAAAATATAACTAAAGTTGCTTTTTTTTCCAGGAATTAGTTTAGTCTGAAAGATTCTTAATCACAATTAAGGTTAGTATGAAGATGTTAATGAAGGTAAATGATTGAATATACACTATCTAATGGAGTATAAACAGCAACTGCGAAGGCGTGAAATCTTATTGTATTAACGTTTTGAACTTCGCAACATAGGCAGTTTTATGTCAGGAAGAACTCGGGGCGAGGTAAAGAACTGGTAGAGCTTGGAGAATATCATTTTAATTTCTTTACGAGTTAATACACTAAGCATAGCATACTGTTTCGAAGACCATCTCGTGGTGTAGCGGCTAGCAATCATGGCTGTCGCGCCGGAGGCAAGACCGTGGAGAGCGATGATGGGCACTGGAGCTGGAGTGTTCTGCCGATCCTCTTTGATGTCAATAATTATAGAACTTTAGTGCTAAAACAATATCCTCGTTTGTCGTACGCAAATGTTAATAAATGACCACTTTGCACTTACGGTACCGGTAAAATCGTCGCAATTACACCATTTGACTTCAAAAAAAAAAAAAAGCTATCCTTGTGCCCAGGAAACAGGTGGGTTCGAATTCCACCGTCTGTCATACTAACCTGTAAGCTTATTTTCAAATGGTTCATAGTTTTAATTTCTTAAACTACATAATTTTAAAAATATATGCCTTTTGTACTTATAAGTTGTTTATGATGTTTTCAGCGAAATCCCCTGCTCAGTTGCGTTTATATTATTATGCTACCGCATCCTTAGTATAATTATCCGACAATCGTCATTTAAATCCACTATGAACAATACCCTATGCACTATCTTTGAAATAATAATAATATAAGTAATAAAAGCCGCCAGTGGTAGAGGGTAGAACAGGCGGCCACACCGGGCAAGATCCCAATAATAACAGCCGACAGTGGCAGAGAGCTGAACAGGCGGGCCCCCGCCATGCAAGATCCAGAAATTATTATTATTACTATTAAAGTATTAATAATAGTAAAAAGAGCCGCCCATGGTAGAGGGCTGAACAGGCGGTCCTCCGCTGGGCAAGATCCAAAAAATATTGTTAATATTAATAATTAGGGTTCGGAAGTTTAAGCCCTAAAGAAGTACAAAATATGCCCTAAAAACTAGCTAAATATGACTTAAAACTATGAAATATCACATGAATTTTTGGGATAGGTAAAGTATCACTAACATACAGTAAACGTCTTAAGTGCCAAAGCGTGACATCCTGTTGAAAGGCGGAAGCACACTATCGTCATATTCCGTGATCTCATGCGTACAGTGTCGCAATCTAACTTGTCCAGAAAGATGTGCTAAAAGACGTCCGTAGAGGAGCGCTTTCCTGGAATCAGGTCTTCTAAACCTATCTGCCTATTCCGGGGAAAGAAAGAAAAATATATCTACTGCACTACAGTATTTGGAAATCCTGTTTGAAACTCGACGCGTACTCTGTTAACGATGCCTCAATTTAAACGAAAATGCTGAAATTATTACCAAATATGACCTTATAAGTTATCACTAAAATATGACCAAAACAATGAAAATGGCCGAAATATGCATTTATAGGCAACATCAAATTGCTGTAAATGTGGTCAGGGACCCATCATTCAAACGTATTTTTCAGATTTCGGGTAAAATGAGCTCAGGAAAAAAATATGACTTTTCCTTAACTTCCGAACCTTAATAACAATAATTGCCAGTAGTAGAGGGCTGAACAGGTGGCCACACCGGGCAAGATCCCGATAATTATTTTAACAATAATAATAATAATAATGACTCGCCAAAATAATATACATACTGGAAAACAATGGCCCACGGGTTCGAACCCACTTGGCTGTCGCCCCGGGGGAGATTATACTGAAATTTCATGAATTTCGAGGAAAATATAGAATTTGGGTTTATAGCTCTAAAAAATACCCGGATATGTCCTCTATTAAAAATGTTTTTATTTTTTTAAATACCGCCATTTTTAAAGTCTTGAGCACCGTTTTTAAATGGCGCTGCGGTGGCATTTAATTGCTCCATGCGCTACTCGACACGCCCCGTCCAGTTGCTGCTAAGAAATTGTGTGTTTATGAAGTCTTTCTTACTGGGATTTCAAATGCTATTGAAGAATAGACTTGCAGAGGTGATATTTTGCAACTCAATGCTCAGTTGTTATACTACACGATCCATTATTAGTGAAGTAAATACTAATAACCATGGTTTCACTCCTTGCGCTGAAATTTATTTCATAATATTACTTCATTTTTTAGAAAGCCTCCGTGGCTTAGGCGGCAGCACGCCGACCTCTCACCGCTGGATCCATGGTTCAAATCCCGGGCACTCCATGTGAGATCTGTGCTGGACAAAGCAGAGGCAGACAGGTTTTTCTCCGGGTACTCCGGTTTTCCCTGTCAAAATTTCATTCCAGCAACACTCACCACTATCATTTCATTTGTCATTCATTTAATCATTGCCCCAGAGGAGTGCGTCAGGCCTCGGCAGCCGGCACAGTTCATATCCTCGCCGCTGGATGGGGGCTTCATTCATTCCGTTCCTGACCCGGTCGGAGACTGGAAGCAGGCTGTGGATTTTCATTTTTTCACTTCATTTTTTTATAGTGCTACTGGTAGTAATAGCTTCGTATTGTTTGTGCTGTGAGCGAGTTCATCATGGGGTGTGTTAGAACACTTGAAGTCTTACAGTCCATCAGAACGAAGCCAGCACCAACCTAGGCTGTGAAAATCAGTACCCAGCGAGACCAAAAGCGCATAAGACAAAGTAGGAAAAGTTGCTCAGGTGACGGCAAGGGGCTAAGAAAAACAGAAGGTGGTGAAAATATCACAGGAGGAGAAAAGAAAGCAGTCTGAAGGGCATACCTGTAGTGCAGGGCAGTTCTAAAGTGTGTGAAGTTGCATAGATTTTTATTTTGCATTTTATGGCGTAACAAAATTTGAGTGTTTTCTTTCATTAAAAAAGTCCCTTGTCATGCAGTTTTTGCCTGATACAAGTACAAGTGGCGAACTCATCGTACTAATAGCCTATAAAATGAGTGAGTGTGAATTGAGGCCTCGGAAAGTGCTAGGGCGTCCCCTGCAGGCGACGCGCAGTTCCCAGGGGTCTGGGGGAACTGTGAGAAGTAGGCTACCAGACACCACAAACATCGCCTTCATAAACGTGATGAGCCTAAATGGCAAGACAGAAGAATTGGTGGACTACATGGAAAAGAAGGAAATAGCAATGATGGGAGTCAGTGAAGCGAAATGGAAGGGAAAAGGTGAGAAAGAAGTCAAGAAAGGGAAGGGATATAGGCTGGAATTCAGAGACATTTCTTGAGGACACCTTGAGGATACCTTGGCTTTGAGGACTCCTTAAGGGAGCTATTTGCATTCAGGAAGCTTCCTTAAGGAAGGCATCCGAAGGTTTCCTTAAGGCCTCTTTAAGGAGACCTACAAGGCTTCCTTGAGCAGGAATGCTATTCACAGATCTTTCTTAAGGGAGCCTTGGCCTCAAGGACTCCTTCACGACTCCTTGAAGCTGCTCATGTTCTAATAGAATATATTGGAGTGGAGGAAATAAGGCAATGAATGGTGTTGCAATAATATTGAGAGAAGACTTAGTGCAGTATGTTGAGAAAGTAGACCAAATTAATGACAGAATGATGAAAATTAGACTAGGACTTGAGAGTGGAACAAAGGATTTTATACAGATTTACGCACCCCAGAAAGGGAAGGTAGATGAATGTTTAGAGGATTTCTTAGAAGAACTGGAAAAGTGTATAGAAGACAAAGAGGTTATAATAATGGGGGATATGAATGCACATGTGGGAACAGATAGGCAGGGAAAAGAAGAGATAATTGGCCCATTTAGCTATGGAAATCAGGATGAAGAAGGAGAAATGTTAATAGATTTCTGTAGAAGGAATGGATTAATTGTTGGAAATACATGGTTTAGGAAAAAGAACTCCCAAAAAATAACTAGCATACCTGCCAACCTCTCAAAGTGAAAAATCGGGAGATTCTACGCGGCGACGGGGGGGGGGGAAAGGGGGGGGGGGGCGAGGGGGAACGCTACATAATACATACACAGGCTAAGACATTGCACCAAATATGTATCGAAGATCATATTATTGGTCGTTGTTGCAGGTGACTGAGGCTGATTTTGCCCTCTTCAAAAAGGTCTTGCTATATTCTTGCTCAAAACACTTCCCTTTCTGAATCGACTTCAGAGTTATAAGTTTATCCAAAGTCTTGTCAGAGAGAGATGACCTGAACATCCTCTCACACTCTGCATTACTATGCGGAATGGTCAGAATGGAAAGCATAACTTGAGTACCCCACCACTACATATCATTTGGCCTACCAGTGTCCGCTTCACATCAATTCTCTCTTCTTCTTCAATAGATGTCACATCCTCTAGTTGGAAGTTTCAAAATTGGGAATGTAAAGCATCCATTTCCTCATTAAAATTGTCTTGAGGGTCTGTTAACATGCTAGGAAATGTATTTACAAAAAGCTTAATTTTGGAAAATGAAATGTCCCCCTTTCCACTATGCGAGATACTGAAATCACACCTACAGACACTACAAAATGTAAATGTTGCGCCTCTTCTTGACTGAGTTATATGCGGAATCAGGGTGTCTACTGTAAGGATGAAGTAAAAATTAGTTACTTTTTAGCTACCTTTTAGTTAACTTTTAGTTAATTTTAGTTACCTTTGAATTCAAGATACGTCTGCGGTCTGCAAGCAAATGGGCTCATCACGCGGTGGAGAAAGACAGCAATGAACTGTGTTTAAAGCGGTAAATACAATTCACTTAGGGAGTTACAACAATTTTAAAAATAATAAATAAATACTAGATATTTATTATCAAATGAGTTGTTTCAGCTAATATGTCGTCTTGTGCACAAGGCGTTTTTATAATTGCCAAGAGGTTGCTCTGCTCTAATCTTTCCTTTGTCCCCGCGGTAGATCACGAAGAAATTTACGGGACGTTACATGATTGTAACCGAATTCTGTCCTCACAGTCAAGTACGGCGAAATTTCAAGATGTTACACGATCGGCGCTGGTCTCACCCGTTTGTCAAGATTCCCGTTGTTTTCGCGATAGAACACTGATAAATATCACGATTTAATAATCGGTGTCACTTTTAGTCGTTCGACGAGATTTCCATTGTCTTTGAGGTCGGGCGCGAGGAAATATAGCATTATTATGCAATCGGCGCCACCTGCTGTCCGTTTGACAAAAATATAGTTGTTCTCGTCATTGAATGCAGAGAAATATCGCGACGTATGGCAATCGCTGCCGCTTCCGCTCTCGGCTGTTTTACGAGATTCACGTTGTCCTCGTGATATTGTGCATACCGCGCCGCACCCGGCCGTTGAACGATTGTTTATTCGTCCTCACAGAATGGTGGAGGCAAGCTCAGGGTTGGGCATGGTTAAAATTCACGAGTAGTTATGGACAAGTTGTAAGGCCGGCGCCGTGATTCCCGCTGTCCCTATGCTGTTGTTGGGAGTTCATCAGTTCAGGGTGGATCACGAGGAGAAATTAGTATCGCGACGCTACGTAGGCTGTCATTTCTAAGTGGGTAGATGCACTTCTCGCTCCCCGTACGCTTTTAAGTATACCGCCATGGGAAAGGTAGCGAGTAGGTTTCGGAATGTTTCGTGATTGGTGCCCAATCATCTTTGACGGGATTCCCGCAGACCTCGTGGTCACAAGTTCACGATAGGGGACGGGTTTTTTGATTTTACGCTACTGACGTCGATCTCGGTCCATTTGACGAGATTCCCGCAGGCAAGTCGTGCGGTCAGCCGGCCGTCTTGAGTATGAATGTTCGAAGTAGGTATCAAATATTAAGAATTATTCGGAGAGGATTGCACGAATAATACGACTAGAGGACAAGTTTTCTTTCGAATGCGAATCACGAATTATAAAAGTTATACAAGTTTTCGAAATAACCGGTTAGATTATAATATATCCGATGGAACCAAAGTTCGAAGGAAAAATCATCATATAACGGAATTTCGAATTAACCATACTGGAAGTCGCTAATTTACGAGACAGATTTTTAAAATAAGTTACAGCCTACGTATTTCGAATCTTTTTCAAAACGGTAACATTTCGCGAGATCGCGACATTAAATTATTTAGCGTTATTTCTGGACTTCAATTTAACAGTCTCCAAATAAATGCGAAAAATGCGAGGTTTCTGAATAATTTCAGAAGTTTTCACGAATAAACGTCTCGCGAAAAGTCAGGCTTCCTAATATAACACATAAATATTTCACACAAAACTAAAAGTCATCTTGATGCCGAAGATATACGCTGAACGATGTATACCACTCAGGGTATCCTCAGTATGCATTTCCTCGAGGTCGGGCACGGGGAAATATAGCTTATGCAATTGGCGCCGCTTGCGTGAAACTCGCTCCATCGCCATCTCTGAGCCTAGAGGCGCGAGTTAAAATAATTCAATCCGCCTTCGGAAAATTTTCGTTACCCATTTGTAAAATTCGTTACTTCCGTTACCGGTAGACACCCTGGGAATGTTATCTTTGTACACACTTTTAAATGTCACATCATATCTTTTCGCCTTATTACCGAGGAACCGACGCAATCACTCAGTTCGAAAAATCACAATAACCTACCGGCATATTAACGCCAACAACATCAAACTAAGTTATACACAAATCATATAATTTCACGTGTGAAACAGATACAATATTCCGCAGCGTACAACTACCTATCACCCACTGGTCATTATGCAACACATCTAGGAACAAGCGCTGAATTAACCTTCGACGATTTCAAACGAAGACTTATTCGAAGCCAACTTTTTATAACAGCAGGACGCGACGCGGGAGTTAGTACGCAGTTGTCGATTATCGATACAGAGCGAAACTGCGGTATCGAGATATAACTTCAAAACACGTAAAGTCGATCCGTTCGATAGACGACACATTAAATCCAAAATTACGCGTGGGGTTTTTGAAAAATCGGGAGATTTAATACGTTAAGCGGGAGGGCGGGAGAAATGATCTGAAATCGGGAGTCTCCCGCCTAAATCGGGAGAGTTGGCAGGTATGAACTAGGTATGGATGGGGAGACAGAAAGACAAAAACAATGATCGATCTTATCCTAGTGGAAAAGGATAAACGTAGACAACTGGTAGATGTGACAGCTATGCCAAGAGGAGATTTTGAAGGAGACCATAAAGTGGTGATAGCCAAATTAAGGCTTGGGAAAATCACAAAGCTTGTGGAGAAAAGGGAAAGAAAAATAAAGGTGTGGAAGCTAAAAGAGAGAGAGGCAATGGAAAAGTTCCAAGAAGACTTGAAAAAGGAAATTCCCAAAGACGAAGCAAAAAGTGTCGAACAGGAATGGACATGTTTTAGAAATTGTTTTGCGAAGTGTGCAGTAAACACTTGTGGAAGACTATCAGGGAAGAAAAAGGAAAGGGAGACTCCTTGGTGGAACAACAGGGTAAAGGAAGCTGTTAAAGAAAAACAAATGGCATGGAGGAAGTGGATAGGCAGTAAAAATGCAGAGAAATGGCAAAAATATAGAGAAGCAAAGAAGGCATGCCAAAAAATTGTACAAGAAGAAAAAAGGAAAAGTTGGGAAGGTTTCACGGAAACTTTGAAGGAGGATATCCAAGGAAGTAAAAAGGTTCTATATGGATTGGTGAATCACAGTGTAAAAGGTAGGGAAAACACAAAATTTGTAAAAACTGAAGCAGGACAGATATTGTATCAAAGAGATGATATATTAAAAAGATGGGAAGAATACTTTTCAAAGCTACTAAATGTTAAATACATTGAACTGGAAGATGAAAAAGAACAAGAAGAAGAACAAGAAAAGGAGATCACTATGCTAGAAATAGAGGAAGCCATACAGAAGATGAAGAGCGGTAAAGCAGCAGGAGAGGTTGAGGTGTCCGCGGAAATGATAAAAGCAGCGGGACCAATAGGTGTACAGTGGTTGTATAGATTATTTAGAATAATTTGGAAGAAGAGATTCCAGAAGAATGGGGAAAGGGATTAATTATCCCGATTTTTAAGAAAGGTGACAAAAAGGAATGCAATAACTACAGAGGGATCACTCCTATCGCTCATGTAGCTAAGATCTTTGAGAGAGTTCTGGAAGGCAGACTGAGGAGGAAGATAGAAGGAGAGATGGAAGAACAGTATGGTTTTAGGAAAGACAGATCAACATTTGACCTAATCTTTGCATTAAGGCAAATGATGGAGAAAAGATGGGAATTTGGAAAAGACATGGTGATGACATTTATTGATATTGAGAAAGCGTACGACAGTGTGCCTCGACAGGTGGTTTGGAATGTATTAAGGAAAAGGAGAGTTAACGGAGCTGATGTCCAAATGTTAAAAGCTATGTACAAATATTGTGCGAGTAGCGTGAAGACCAGTATAGGAGAAACAGAATGGTTTCAAGTGGAAACAGGTCTCCGACAGGGAAGTGTATTGTCCCCCTTACTATTCATCATAGTCATGGATGAAATTCACAAGAATGTTAAACAGAGATTGGGACAAGAGGCAACAAAGGCCATGCTGTTTGCAGATGATATAGTGATATGGGGCGAGGATGAAAAGGAAGTACAAAAACAACTAGATGTATGGAATCAAGAAATAGAGAAATATGGGATGAAAGTAAGGGAAGAGCAAGACAATGGTAATGTCAAGAGGAAGGAAGGAAGGAAGGAAGGAAGGAAGAGGAAAGATGGAATTGAATGGGAAAATTCTATAAGTGGTTAAAAGTTTCAAGTACTTGGGAAGTGTGATCACAGAAGAAGGAAGGATAACTGAGGAAATTGGAAAGAGAATACAACAAGCGAACAGTTTTTACCAGAGCATAAGGGGTATTCTGTGGAACCGAGATGTCCCAAAGAAATGTAAAAATGTATTATATTCAACCTACTACAGACCCATACTAACATATGCAGCTGGAGCGTGGACTACTACAAAAAGAGAGGAGAGTAGAATACAAGCCGCGGAGATGAAATTCCTAAGAGGTATAGAGGGCAAGACCAGAAGAGATAGAGTTAGAAACGAAGAGATTAGAAAAAGGACAGGAATCTTGAAGCTGCAGGACAGGATAGAAACAACAAAGTTAAAGTGGTATGGACATATGATGAGAATGGGCGAGGAGAGAGTACCAAAGAAAACTTTCTGTGAAAAGATGACAGGGAAGAGACCACGAGGAAGGCCCCGGAAGAGATGGGCAGATACAGTGTGGGAGTGTGTAGAGAAGAGAGGAGGAAAACCTGAAGAAGTACTAAAAACAGGAGAGTAGTGGTGGAGAGACAGGAAACGTTGGAGGTCCTTAATTCACAACCCGACCCAGGAAACTGGAAATGAAGATGATGATAAGTACAATTTTACACAGAAGTAGCTAGATAGTTGGTGCACAAATATTAGTATGCAATTTGTTGTGAAAATACGATTCAAAATCATTTTTGAGCTACCAAATTCTGTTTGCAATCATATTAAAAAAAAAAAAAAAATCAACGTTGCATTAAAAAAAATTATACTTGCTAATGTGTTTGTCAAACAACAAACTGTGACACTAACTTTTGTTAGCATAGGTATTAAGAAGGTTTGTGGAAAATTTAGTACCAATTGGAAAAATATTGTGGTGCAAGGGACTTTTTTAAAAGATGGTGGTAAAATGGCATTTAAAAAACTCCTACTAAGAAATATTTATAGGTAAAATATTCAAACTTGGTAACATTACTTGAAAAGGGCTATCACAAAAAAAAATTTGTAAAAATTAAATGAAAAATATTATAGAAGTTAGAAATTTCAGTATAATCTCCCCTTAACTTCCGAACCTTAATAATAATAATTGCCAGTAGTAGAGGGATGAACAGGTGGCCACACCGGGCAAGATCCCGATAATTATTTTAACAATAATAATAATCATAATAATGACTTGCCAAAATAATACACATACTTGAAAACAATGGCCCGCGGGTTCGAACCCACTTGGCTGTCGCCCCGGAGATTCTGGTTGGATTCCCGGCGCTGACATGAAATTTGATTCATTCTGGTCTGAGAGCTGGAATGCCCCGTAAGCCAAAACTGAGAAGACATGGGTTCGATTCCCATCTCTGCCATCATGGAGGGGGTTTTTCATGGTTTCTCACTTGTACTCCAGGGTGGTTATAAGAATGCGCAGTGACCGACCGCAGTAGCTACACTTGCTAAGGTACAACACAAGACCATGGGTCCAAGCTATCTCAGTTCTCTGCATTCATGTCAGATGTCCATTGCAATGATTTACAATTGTGCACTTATTTTGTTCTATACGTACACTTGTCTTCAAAGACTTTGTTCCACACTGAATAAATCTTAATATAGGAAAATTTGAACATACCATACATTTGTGGAGAACAAGGTATTGTTTAGTGAGCGAAAATACAGGAACTGCTTCAGAAAGATAAAAGTGAACTGCCCGAAAATTATATGAATTTTATTAATTTTGAAACGTAGATTTTAACCTGAAGTTTTAGTGTTCTCAAGTTATGTCTATACACAGAGTCTGTCCTGTAAGTAGTCGGACCGGATTTTCCCCGCACAGACTGCCAGCGGCTTCTCCGGTTGGGGTTGGTGGAAGGGGGTGTAAGGAAGGCTGGGAGCCAGCCACACAGTTGGCTCCCAGCTGTAGTGGAGTGTAAATAGCTCGTGTCCATAACCTCTGCAAGTGCACGTCACGCTGAGTCATGGTTCGTCTGTTGGAAAGTTGAAGACTACGCACGTTTAGGATGACCTCCGAGCACCAAAACGGACGAAAATATAGCAAGAGTGAAGAATTTTTTGGACAATGATCGCTAAGTAACTTTTTTACGTGGAGGTCCTTGAACGACTGAGAAAACGCATCGTCTGTGTCCGACCAGCGATTGCCAACTCCTGGTGACTCCATCAAGACAATGCGCCGAGCCACACAGCCTTCCGCATGCTGGTGTACCTGGCTCAACATTGCAACCCTGCCTCAGCCACCCTACAGTCCCGACATTGCCCCAGCAGACTTTTCCCTCTTCCCCCCCGCCTCAAAACCACCCTAAAAGGACATAGTCACGGCTCCATGGAAGCGTTGCAACAGACCGTAACGAAGCAGCTCGCCAGAATTCCGTTTGCTGCCTTCCAGAAAGCATACGATGGTTGGCAATCCCGCTGGCAGCGGTGTGCGGATGCAGAAAAGTCCTCCTTAGAAGAATATTGAGCATATGTATAATTTCTTTCAATATTTTCTTTTTAATTGACTCAGTCTCACTACTTTCAGGACGAACCCTGTATTTATAAGAAATAAGAAAAAAAAAAAGGAAATAAAGCTTGCAGTTTTTTAATTCTAGATAATTTAGGTTAGTAAGAGTTTGACATTCCATGCGGTTCTTCTTCAGCTTACATAAGAAAATAAAAAGATCATAAAATTTTAGACTTTGAAAACATATACTTATAAAATTATTGTTCCTCTTTTTATAATATAAAAAACACTAATAGGTCACGCAATATTTCATACTAATGCTTGGCTCTCTTTGTTATACGACACAATGTGAACATTGTTCAACCTCTGGATCCGTATTAACTATGTTAAATCAAAACAAAGATTGTTTATATCCACCTCGTCAATACGTTTAAAATGAGTTTTGCCTATATTAGCAGAAGAACCGTATGAAGTTTGGAACATGTACTAACCGAAATGAACTAAAATAGGTGATCCAAACTTAATGTGTTGCCATGGCAGCTTTGGCCCCACCTGAGTAACTATGGATCCTAACTGGCAGTTGCAATATATGTGATTCCAAATCACAGGACACGACATTTCACTTTGAAAATCTCGCATGCATTAACTGGGAATAGAACCCCTTCCACCTTGACTAGAGACAAGCAGCTTGATCGCTGTGCCGTCATGTCCTCCCACCTTAGTTCAGAACATTTTGCTCCATTTCAAGTATTGAACCCTTAATATTGGTCCCCATATTAATGCTTCTATATTTTACTATTGTTGCATGAAATACTAGCACAGAGTTTGCTACATTCCCAAGATTCAGGTAGTTAAGTGGAGATGCAGGGTCGCTACCTTATTCCATGAAACTAAAGGACGGGCTATGACACTATTTCTGACATCCGTTCTTGCTACAGAAAACGTACCGTTATAGGCAGGTGCTGAACTTGAGAGAAGGTCACCAAGCCGTGACGCATGGAGCAGATATTTTGATTGTCCAGTAGCTCGAAGACAAGGAGAGAGAAGAAGCGAGGTTTTGACCACGCCCATAGGCGGAGTTTCGCAGTGTACGCGCGAAATGCACAGGATGACCAGCCAATAAGAATATGATGCCAGTGTAGGGCAGGAAATTGGATTCGACAGCAATCGATTTAATCAGAACTGTACGATCGATACCTTTGCACACATTTAAATTCGTGACATGCTGTAAGCCACGATCTATTTGAGGGGTCACTCATGTTAGTAGCCAGTACTTTGGATTATAGCCGAGCGAATTGCCCCTTCTCCGGTTTAAGTGTAAATTTTGTATAAATAGTGCGACGAGTGCGGTGTGACATTCATTCCCATTGTGAATATTATTGTCTTTCGAAGTGAAAATTTGAGTTTCATTCTGCGTGTCAGTGAGGGTACTTGTTATTTCTGACTTAAACATTTGCGCATCTGTGCGATGCTGAGCACTTGTATTATTTTGCACTTAAATTCCAGTTGTGTGCGATGCACCATAAGTGTTACAGTAAAATCAGTGTTAGGTGGTTATCAGACCACAGCACTTAGGGCCAGTCTACGAACTGTCATAGGACTTTTTCGATGAACTAAGTAGTCGAATCACAGCAGTTAGCTAGCAGATAAAAAGAGTATGTTAATAAATAAGATTTTCTTATAACAGCAAGATGATGTCCAATACCACTGAAGGCAGGAAGGAAGGCATCTATTTCAACGAATACCATGTCTATGATGGGCTAGGCTGCCAATTGGGACAATGGCAGGCGATACCCGTGACAAATGACGAACTGCTAAGTGAGGAAAACAAAAATTAAATTTGTTTAATTTTGGGACAGGTCTGGTGTAATATGGGAAGTTCTTGTAAATATTTGTTTTGCCCGTTTTGTAAATGTAAATTCCTGTGTCTTCTGTGTGCAGACATACTAATTTTTCGTGGGCTTAGCATGACAATTTATGAAAATATAATGTGTAGATTTTATTCTTGTTTTGTGTAGTCAGGGTGTCTACTGTAAGGATGAAGTAAAAATTAGTTACTTTTTAGCTACCTTTGAATTCAAGATCCGTCTGCAGTCTGCAAGCAAAGGGGCTCATCACGCGGTGAAGAAAAACAGCAATGAACTGTGTTTAAAGTGGTAAATACAATTCACTTAGGGAGTTATAAAAATTTAAAAAATAATAAATACTAGATATTTATTGTCAAATGAGTTGTTTAAGCTAATATGTCGTCTTGTGCACAAGGCGTTCTTATAATTGCCAAGAGGTTGCTCAGATCTTGACCGTTTGGCGAGATTCCTTTGTCCCCGCAGTAGATCACGAAGAAATTTATGGGACGTTATGTGATTGTAACCGAATTCTGTATTCGCAGTCAAGTACGGAGAAATTTCAAGACTTTACACAATCTGCGCTGGTCTCACCCGTTTGTAGAGATTCCAGTAGTTTTCGCGATAGAACACTGATAAATATCGCGATTTAGATAATCTGTGTCACTTTTAGTCCTTGGACGAGATTTCCATTGTCCTTGAGGTCGGGCATGAGAAAATATAGCATTATTACGCAATCCGCGCCATTTGCTGTCCGTTTGACAAGAATCCAGTTGTCCTCGTCATTGAATGCGGAGAAATATCGCGATGTATCGCAATCGCTGCCGCTCTCGGCCGTTTTAAGAGACTCACGTTGTCCTCGCGATATTATGCATACCGCACCGCACCGGCCGTTGAACGATTGTCTAATCGTCCTGACAGAATGGTGGATGCAAGCTCAGGGTTAGGCATAGTTACAATTCACGAGTAGTAATGGACAAGTTGTATGGCCGGCGCCGTGATTCCCGCTGTCCTTATGCTGTGGTTGGGAGCTCATCAGTTCAGGGTGGATCACGAGGAGAAATTAGTATCGCGACGCTACGTAGGCTGTAATTTCTAAGTGGGTTGATGCACTTCTTGCTCCCCATAAGCTTTTAAGTATACAGTCATGGGAAAAGTAGCGAGTAGGTTTTGGAATGTTTTGTGATTGGTGCCCAATCATCTTTGACGGGATTCCCGCAGTCCTCGTGGTCACAAGTTCACGATAGGGGACGGGTTTTATGATTTTACGCTACTGACGTCGATCTCGGTCCATTTGACGAGATTCCCGCAGGTAAGTCGTGCGGTCAGCCAGCCGTCTTGAGTATGGATGTGCGAAGTACAGTAGGTATCAAATATTAAGAATTATTCTGAAAGGATTGCACGAATAATACTCGAGGACACGTTTTCTTTCGAATGTAAATCACGAATTAGACAAGTTATACAAGTTTTCGAAATAACCGGTTATCTCTCTATATATAAAAATGAAAGTTGTCTTTTCTGAATTTCCACGGAAATTTGCGCGTTTCAGACTGTTTTATGATTGATGCGCGCAAAAATAAAATTCGTCTGTCTGACCGTTTGTCTGTGGACAATCATTTGTGTCCTTATAACTCGAGAACGGCTGAGTGGATCAACGTAAAATTCGATACAGATATCCTTCAGAGGCACGACACTAATCATTGATGCAACTCTTCTCCGTACCTCTCATAAAAGGGGCCCTACCCCCTTAAAATACATGCTGAAATAGGCGGAGAAGGGTGAAACAAAGCTAATTTTCAGCCCCTCAATGTGAGAAACTAAACTCGGGGGCCCTAAAAGGACCCCGAAAACCACATTTTAAGGCCCTAAAACCAACAGTTTCTTAGATATTCCCAGAAAACTAATTTCATTAAATAAACTAAAGAAGGAATGCAAGCCACTAACCATTACAACAGTATCTCAAGAGGTGGCATCCAACTTTCCATCTATTTCTGGAATAAGTAATGCCACTCCATTTATTACATTTCTGTGAAAGGTTGCAAATGGCTATAAGGTTATCACGGAACCAACTAAAACTGTAAAATTCATCAATGCGCTTGAGGGGTTCAAGGAGTACCCTAGACGTGCGATATATCTTACAGAAGGTCTATTATATCTCCAAACAGCAACATTATTTTCAAAAATTCCTGATTTGAAATAGTGGACTGTTTTTGGCTGATTTTAGGAATTTGGGCCATTTGAGGCTAGAAAAACTGAATTTTCATGCACCACAAGCTTTTATAATTTATAAAAGGGGTCTTCCTGTAGTTGGGCACTTGACACAACGGTTAGGGTAAGTTCGTATGTGACGTGTATTGCGATTCGTCTAGAAAGTTTTCAATTTTATTTTCACGCCAGGAAGAACACGTTAGGTAAATGTAGTTTGAGAGCACATTTTAACTAATCATTTTTCTTTGCCAACAAACAGGTTCCAAGCCCCTAAACATTGCAACAGTAGCTCAATTGATACCATCTGGTTATTAATACCGAAGACCGTTCGAAGAATGGGTACTTCTGCTAGTATTATAATATATCCGATGGAACCAAAGTTCGAAGAAAAATCGACATATAACGGAATTCCGAATTAATCATACTGGAAGTCGCAAATTTAAGAGACAGATTTTTAAAATATGTTATAGCCTACGTATTTCGAAGCTTTTTCAAAATCCTTTTTCGAAACCTTAATATTTCGCAAGATTGTGACATTAAATTATTTCGCGTCATTTCTGGACTTCAATTTGACAGTCTCCAAATAAATGCGAGGTTTCTGATTAATTTCAGAAGTTCTCGCGAATAAACGTCCCGCGAAAAGTCAGGTTTCCTAATAACACAGAGAAATATTTCACACAAAACTAAAAAGTCTTATTGATGCCCAAAATATATGCTGAACGATGTATACCACTCAGGGTTTCCTCAGTATGCATTTCCTCGAGGTCGGGCACGGGAAATATAGCTTATGCAATCAGCGCCGCTTGCGTGAAACTCGTTCCATCGCAATCTATGAGCCTAGAGGCACGAGTTTAAAAGATTCAATCCGCCTTCGGAAAATTTTCGTTACCCGTATGTAAAATTAGTTACTTTCTCTTTACCCATTTGTAAAATTCGTTACTGGTAGATACCCTGGTAGTGTACGTGATTTTATAACCCGCGGAGCGCATGAAATTAACGTGCAACCGAGAGATTTGAATAGCCGAGAGACTAGGATTGCAGCGATAAGTGAATCTTGAAATAAAACCAACGTAATGTCAGATTTAGGGGAATTTCTTATTTGTCCATTGAAATTATAGTTGCTCAGGCTGGTTATATTTTATTTGTGATATTGCCTTGTTGCAATTTGTGGATACGGAAAGCCATTTGCTTTGCAGTCTTTAACTTCATTTGCTACTTGTCTTGATGACAATACATGGTGTCCACAAAATTTTCTATGTCAATTTTCCTGACCATTTTCCAACAAAATTTCTGACTCGCGAAGTCATCGTAACATCGGAAAACAAAGTTTATTGAGCAAATATATATATATATATATATCTTTTTATTAGCAGTCTCCACCATCCCCACAGCTGCCCAACGCTCTCCTCTTTATTCATTTAAAATACAAAATAAAGTAAATTATAATGCAATAATACATAAATCAAACTACTTAATAACCTAAACTATAGTGATGGGGTCGCCACATCCCTACGTCAGCGCAAAAAAACTTACAATAAATAGGAAAAAGTGGTTTTTACTATAATGTACTGTAAAAATGGAAACTTAGCATAATAACCAGTAAGTAATTGCTTTTTATCTTCAGAGATTAGTTGAACTAGTAACATCAAAATATGGCTGTAAAACACAAAATACCTGGTTAATTTAAAATTCCTGACTTTGTAATACTTTTTGCCATTTTTTCACACTTTTTCCTGACTTTTCCTGACCAAAAACAAAATTCCTGACTTTTCCTGCCTGTGGACACCATGCAATAGGACTCTGATCTGATGTGTGTATGGGTCATTGAGTCGACTACAGGTGTGTGTCATATGTGTGTATTTTAAGTGCTCGCGGGGAGAGAAGTGATTCTGCTCCTGTCTGCCGCACTTATCCGGCAATTGACACCTGACGCAGGCACGGATCTATAGTTTGGCTGGGAGGGGGTCAGAGAATCGAAATTGTTAAGAAAAAAGGTATCACTAAAAACGCAATCACAAAATAACCAAACGTACAAAACCAGACCAATTTTTTTGCAAGCTACATGGATAGAAATTTGATGCGTTTAGCGCACCAAAAATATTCGTACACGTTGAAAGGCGTGTTTTGCAACTTTTACATCGAGCTTCCAGAAATGTGTCAAGGTACGTTACAGTTTCGGCAAGTCTAGTTGGTACCGACAAAGGGAGATAGTCACTGCTTAAATTGCCAACCAAGCTTGCAGTTTGGACGTCAGCAACATTTTTTGGTGCGAAAAAAGCCCCCAATTCCTATCCGTGCATTGCTGCACATTCATCGTGACATCACTATAAACATCGATACGGTAATCAGAAGGTTTACTAAACAAAATAGAAGAGTTGATTTTGATATATAAATAATAGTTTTGTATAACAGGTATGAATTTGTAAATATGTACAGTTGTAATTAATTGCAATAAAGATATTTTCAGTAATAAAAAAAAACTTTTTCAGTTAAAATTCGTTAAGTTTTATTTGTCTGGTTATTGTGTTTTAGTTTTTAGAGTTTGCAAAAAAAATTTGGTCTCCGTTTGGGGTGTGTGTGTGTCGTCATGACCCCCCCCCACCCCTGAATCCGCACCTGACCTGACGGACAATTGGCCAGGAATCCTCGACAACTCTAAAATGAAAATCGAACATAATGTGCAACATTTTAACCAATTAAATAGCAACATTAAATTCACGTCAGAGAATGAAATTACCTAGATCTGCTAGTCAAACGTGAAAACAATCTTCTATGCTATCAAATATTCAGAAAACCAACTCAAACTAGCACGGTTATTAGACAAGATTCTTATCACCCCGCTTCACATAAAAGAGCAGCCTTCACAAGTTTTATTAATAGAGCTTTGAACATCCCACTGTCTGACGTAGAGTATCATAAAGAAGTTTCAATATATCACCAAATTGCCGAAGCTTAATGGTTCCAATAGGAATAACAGTATTATTAACAAAATTAAGAACAAACCCGCTTCCAGATTAGCAAAAGAGGATAAAGAACCTGCCACATATGCTATGTTCACTTTTGTGAACCAATCCACGTACAATGTTACTATTGTACTCAAAAAATATAAAATAAAAGTAGCATTCAGAACTAACAACACTAATCACAATACATTTTTCAACTCACATATTCTCAATAAAACCAACAATTCTGGTATCTACAGAATTAAATGTAATGATTGTATTGCTGATACGTGGGTCCAACGGGAAGAGGGTCATCACCAGATTTTTGGAACATGTTAATGCCATTAAACATAAATTTTCGGCGATAGGCAACCATATGGCAGAAACTGGGCACAAATTCACAACCATAGATAACTATCTAGTTATTTATCAAGAAAACAAAGGCACGCTCATGAATATCCTGGAACAAATAGTGACAAAGCACAGAGATTTAACCCTTTCCACAATCTCAAAGAAATAATTTTTGAAACCAGTATTTTATAAAGAACACTAATGGACGCATTATATAGTAATAGATAAATTGATCAGTTGTATTCCACCATTCATACCATTTATTTTTCCAAATTCAATAATGATTTTACCTCTCATCTTTCGCATTCATCTACCCCCAAAACAACAGCCAATGGCACATCATAAACATCCACATTTATTTTTCCTTAGTTTTTATTCCTGTCCTATATTTCTCTTCCCCTTCTCCCCTAGCATGTCTTTGGACAAAAGGAGTGATATTTGCGAGACACACTTTCGATTTGGTGTTGTTCGCGCCCAAGCGCACTACATACGGCGGGGCATGGCATGGCTGCAGGGATTCTTTGTTTCTTTGCCATGATGTTTGCCAAGGGCAGCATGGAGACCAGTTCGAACCTACGATGACGCAACCAAACATCGGCCTGATTCAGTGGTTTTTAGTGCACCCAGGACTAGAAATCCAATAAGATCTTCTATGGAGAGTCGAAAACAATGGATTGATGAACTTCGCATTATTTATTTCACAAACCGCATTCATGTCACTCGTTTACTTGTAAAGGAAATCAATCTTTGATATTTATTGTACAGGCTGAGGAAGAGGGAGTTAACAACCCTCGAAACATGTACCTGTGAGTATGTTTAATACATGTATTGAAAAGGCAGACATTCCCTTTATTTCTCTCTAATATGGACATTATGAATGATAGAGATCCACGTGATCAGGAGGACAAGGAAGACAAACCCCAAAATGATTGTGATCGACAGGGCTTGACCCTTCTCCAGACAACGAATATAGCACATAGCATTCAAGACTTTCTTGTGTAACGAAGTGATGTGCCAGAATCTGTTTTAAATTCATGTGAAGTGGTTGGTGACTATTTGGAACAAGCTCTTGTGTCTGGGTCTGTTCAGAAGAAAAATCACACTTTTTCAAAAAATGAGGTTCTGGAACAATGTGTAGACTTGCTGGTACAATGCAAAAATAGATTTTCTGAAAACTTCTGTCAATAACTACTGACGATTACTTTGTGTATAGGCTTAAAAATATTTTTTGTAAATTAAAATGTTACTTCATGTCAATACGGAAAAAAAGAGGGGAAAAACATGGTTTTTAATAAATCAATTTATTGTGAGTAACACACGCCAGAACTTGCACTGATTTAAGAAAATTGGATTTGTTTTGCCAAAACCATAAACAAATCATAGGAGTTATAAGTCTTCATCATCTTCGGGCAACGCTGTTTCTTGGGCTTCCTGTAACAAGAGAAATAGAAGGTTTCATGAATATTTGACACATTCATATAATAAAATATAACCAAAAAGCAAGCCAAAAGATTGAATTAAATACCTTCAAGTCATTTTCTATCTGTAACTGCCAGTTGGGATCCATTGTTACTTCAGGTGGCACCAAAGCAGGCATAGCAACAAATTCTAGGTTCGGATCTCCAATCAATTTTCTCGCTAACCACAGGAATGGTTTTTCAAAGTTGTAGTTACTCTTAGCGCTGATATCATAGTACTGAAAATAAAATAAATTCCCAACTGCAATATAAACAATCTGGAGTAAACAGTACTGCAAATGCATAGCACAATTTAAAGCAATAGAAGAAATGGTTGTTGCTGACTCTCCTGATGAGACCGGGAGGTCGCAACGAGCCTGACAAAGGCTCCAGCATTGAAGAACTATTCACATAATTAATGAAGTGACCTTCAAAGGAGACTGTCCCGCAATGGAGATTCTATTTGTCATTTGTTTCTTTCCATTTATCTCCTATCCGCTCACATCTGTCGTGTTATTTTGTTTGGTGTTTCTACCCCTTTTTCTGTCCATAAACGAGTTATCAAAGAAAAGGAGCAAATTAACATGTAATTGAATATTGTACTACATAAACAATTAGGACAGGGAGAGGCTACCCTAAATACTACAGGTTATCAGGCCAATACCATACCCACACAAGTATATGGGGGCTGATTACCGAAGATGAGAAATGTTTCAATTAGAGGTTTGGGGAAAGTGCCCGTAACTATTGATTTCAGTATTCGTGTTATCCAAACCAAGAATTCTGGTTCTTGCAATCATTTAGACATATACCTATTAGAAACAGGATATTTATTGAAAATATATTATCTATCTTCACTGACTTACTTCGAGTATGCTGGCAATAAATTTTCTAACTTACTGAATCCGCAGTTATTAAAGCAAGCTGCTAATAAATAAATCTGTTTCTTTTGTTGTACTAAAACAATGTACCCTATCACATGTTCCTGGACTATATTCCCCAAGAACCATGAAAGCATCAATAAATA
The DNA here is from genome assembly GCA_946902985.2 of Meconema thalassinum. Lineage (NCBI taxonomy): Eukaryota > Metazoa > Arthropoda > Insecta > Orthoptera > Tettigoniidae > Meconema > Meconema thalassinum. The sequence goes on from OX336389.2 coordinate 165,870,525, forward strand.
CTAATTAAACATGGGATTTCCCCCCCTAAAAAATTATATGAACTCTTGAGGATTAATGCTTTTTTCCAGGCACCTAAATCTAGAAGCAGAGATATGCCCCAGTTCAGCATCAGGCTAATCAGTTGTTACGATACACTCCACCAAGATGCAGGCTAGTACATGGGGCATAACTTACATGACAATGCATTGAACGTAAAGTAACAAGGCAGTTAAGGGCAGCTGAAGAGAGGTGGGCTTGGACCCACACTAAGACAAGGAAATTATTTTCCATTATTACAGACTTTTCAGTTTGCTATCGCTCACTTTTACCCACTTGTTGGCAACAAAGGCCTATATAATATAAACTAGCGGACCCGTGTGATAACTCTCGCATAATGGGTGTGTGCGCCCAATGAACCGACTACCCGCACGGCTAGTGCTATGCGGACTTACGCAACAGTTATGCCAGGGGCTATCGTCTTGTATATTTGTCTAAAATCACTTAATAAACAAATATATTTCCAAAAAGAAGGTATATTGGCTTTCACGGCCAGTGGAATATATTTCTGTTGACTTTTCAAGAAATGCAAGATTTTTCCTGTACTATTGAGACGATTTGGAAGATTTTGGTACAAACCACACCTTCCACCTCCCTCTGGTTTAGGAGCTTGAGTTTTGTGAAACACACACATCAGCGTATTATATAATAAGATTGTTTCTTCTACTGCAGAGATGTCAATGTGGATGCAATTTAGTGCTTTGATGCGTGAATGACAATACCTTAGTGTGATTGATGTGCGTTTGCCTGGGCCAGTGGCAGCTAATAGGGTTGAAAAGAAATAATAACCCTTTCACTTTCAATCTCTCATGTGATGGATGTGTGAAAACTGTCAGCCATATTTACCAAGCTGTACACACAGTTCTTTTAAAATAAGATGAATGGGAGACCAGTTAAAATATTAAAATGAAATACTATAAACAGAGTGTATAAATAAATCACTTGTTACTAACTAAAAACAAGAAGTTCCGTGATGAACTAAAGAGCATACTTTTCTTAAAATTTAAAATTCATGCCAATGATTAATCTATATGGACCTAGGCTATCTGGAATAATGACTAAATAAAGTTGGTAATATAGAAATTTCTAATTAGTTCGAAATATACCTTGCATTATGTAGCCTGATAGAGCACTACAGTTGGCAGCCCTGGTGACTGAATATATTCTTAGTTCCATCTCTTAAGGTACAGAATACAAAATTTGGTTGAAGTCCAATGGATAGCATGGACTTTACATGCAGTTAAACATTGGACTTAATACAGCGTGCGTAAATGATGTTGGCAACAATGTCATGCATGTGTTGGTCAGAAATAATTTGAAATATTATCATCTATTGTTGTGCCAATTTTGGATGAAATCCATTTGTTAGTAAAGTAGTTACTGGTATTTTAAAATTGGACCTATCAGCAGGCTTAGAATGATGTTGGTAGCACTGACGTACATTAGTTGCTCCAAATTAATGTAGAATGTCAGGCACTATACGTGTGCGAAGGTTAAGGCTGTTGGCTCGCACTTTCTGATGTATTGGTATTTGGATAAAAATAGAGAGCATTTATTGACAGTTGGCAGCCCTGGTGGCTCTTAAGAATATGCTCAGTCATATCAGTTTATGTACACATAGTACATACGAAATTTGGTTGAAAACCAATTGATAGTGTAGGAGTTATATGCATTTAAACATTGGACCTATCAGTAGGCTTAGAGTCATTTTGGCAACACTGTTATGTATGGCCTCCTGAAAATTAAACTGAAGTATTATTATCTACATATGTGCCAATTTTGGAATAGTTCCCATGTATATATTCCAAGATATCCAACATGGAGCTGAAACTTCAATTATGATTTTTCAGCAGTTGGTAGCACTGACATCATTTTCAAGTATGACGTTGAGATGTCCCGGTATAGATCTTTACGCATACCAAATTTGGTTTAGATTGCTGCAGCCGTTTAGGAGTTGATAGGGACACACACACACACACACACATTTTCCCGGATCGATCTCATAAGACTACTTTTTCCTCATTTTTGCAAAATGTGAAAAGTAGGCTAATAAGTAATGTCTCTGAGCCATACTATGATTTCAATGTAAAAAAAATGTGGGAGCCGGATGAAGATCAAGAAGGCCGAGTGAAGGATCTAGAGGGCGCAGGAGTAAGTCCAACGCCATTGTCTTAGAATAAAAAGAAGAGAAGCAATATCCACAGTTTCGACGAGCCGCGAAACACATCCCCTTAATTCTCTAATATTGTATTTTAATCTGTTTATTGGTTTAAATAAATAATTCATTCTTATATTCGATGCTCGTGAGTGTCATGATCTGGAAACAGTTTCCCAAAAATGGGGGCTCGTCTGGGATTAACTGAAACTAGTTAAGATGCAATCCACGACACGAAGTAAGACTTTTTTTTGACGAAGTGGACAGCTAATCACCTTTGTTGCTGTTGCCTAAGACGCTGATGACTAGATGACTTTCAGTTTTGTGAGCCCATGATGTGCGAATCTACGACGAGGATTCATAGGCTAGCAAAATATGTTCTTCAGTTTCAGCGACAATTAGTGGTGCCGTGACGACGATGAGGATCGGAACCTAAACGATTGCAGAGGATTGTGGATGTGGTGGAAGAGGATAGCGACTCGTTGGATAGAAAGGACGGGAAGCGGTATTCAACGATATCACCTACAGATATCACAGGTTTGGTGAAGGAGGTTAAACAGGTTTGATTACGCGCTTATAGGTAAGCGATACTGACTGAAAACTACTTGATAGACATGAGTAAACAAATAAGATGACTACACTCTGTGCAATAGAGAGAATAAATAAGAACAAAAGTGACGCTCCTGTCAAAGCAATCCAAGTTTTACATAACCTCATTTTCGAACATATACCAGACGACAGGAAGAATCGAAAGCGACTGCGATAGTTTCCTAGATGCGATTTTGACGAAAATTCCTTTGAAGAAACATTTCCCAAGGCTGATCTGTTGCTTGTTTCTGAGATTCTTACCACCGAGATCGGGACAAAGGAGGTCAAGATTAACACCATTTGTTATTACTTGAGAAAATTGGACGAACTCTCAACGAATATAGACGAAGACAGCGTAGAGGAAGACCAGGACAGAAGGTATAGAGAACAACCTAAGTTTTCATTGTCGTTCCGCGACGTAGAGGGCGCTATGAAAAATTTTAATGGTAAGGATGGTTACCCAGTGAAGAAATGGATTGCAGATTTTGAGGAGACCTCAATCTTGATGGGATGGAGTGAGCTGGAAAGGTTAATTTTTGCCAAGAAATCACTCGATGGTTTAGCTAAGCTTTTTATTGAAGGTGAGAAAGGACTGACATCCTGGACTGCACTGAAGAAGGTCTTGAAAGAGAGTTTGACGTGGCGGCAAGCAGTGCAGAAATCCACAAGTTGTTAACCCAGCGACGAATCTCTACAGGAGAACTTTCTTGTGATGAAGGAAATCGCTAGTATTGGTGAAGTTGAGTTAGTTTCTCTGTGATAGTACGTGATTGATGGGATCGAAGACTATTCAGGATGAAAACTTCTCTATGGAACAAAAAATTCCAAGGATTTCAAGGAGAAAATGAGAAGTTATGAGATGGCAGTGAAGTCCTTGCCAAAGAAAAGCACAAGTATAATAACAGTAATTTTCAAGGAAGTGCCAAGAGTGCCAAGAGAAGGACGGAAATCGCTGGGACAGTACAGAGAAGAAAGAAGCGAATACTGGATATAGATGTTCTGGTCATAGTTCAAATGAATGCGAGCACAAGGATAATGGCAAGAGATGTTTCTACTGCGAGTTTGGCCACATTTCATCAGTGCAAAAAAGAGAGGAAGAACGATAAGAGGAATAATCAAGGTATAAATCTTATTGTTGAAATGAAGAGCTGCCTCAAGTTCAAAGAGGTTAGTTTGGGTCAGCAAAAACTACGGGCACTTACCTACTGTGGCAGTCTTTATAAACTACTACGACAAAACATCTATAAGACCATGGGTTCCCCAGGATTGAAGAGCACAGATATTGTTTTGAAAGGATTCGGTAATGGTTTTGTTGCTCCTCAAGGTTACTTCACAACAGTCATCGAGGTAGACAAGCTGGAGTACCAAACCGACGTCTATTTTGTTTCTGATGATAAGGAGTGGGACATGGCGATTGGTAACGATCTTTTGGATCAGGGCGAGGTCATCCTGAGGAAGCAAGGAGTTGCCATCAAGAAGCAAGGGGTCCCAATAATGTTGATCAGGGTAGCCGACGAACAGGAATTGGATATCGAGAATTGCGTTGATGAGGAAAAAAGGGAACAGATCTAGGATTTGGTAGAGAGATATGTACCAAAGAAGATGAAATCTACTGACGTCAAGATGAAGATCACTTTGAAAGAAGAAAAACCGATATTTAGCAGGCCAAGATGAATGACACCACTTGAGAATGAGTTTGTCGATGAGCAAGTCGAGGCGTGGCTGGAGGAAGATATCAGAATATACATGGCAAGTGGTGGTAGTCAAAAAGAAAAATGGAAAAAAGAGACTACTGATTTTCATCCATTGAACTCAATCGTGGTTGGGGATCTATTTCCCATGCCAGTTATAGAGGATCTTCTGAACAAGTTACAGGATGCTACGGTGCTCTGCACCTTGGATCTGGGGAACGGATTCTTTCACGTGGAAGTCGCCGATATTTGTCATTCGTAACGAGTACGTAACGACAGTACCAGTACAAAGTCCTATTTGGATTTACCAACTAACCTGCAGTCTTCCAACACATTATTAAAGCTGTGCTCTGGGAGTTAATCCGAGAGAACATAGAGTTTACCTATATGTATGACTATCACCCCAGCGAAGGATGAAGACTAGGCAATCCGACGATCGAGACTACTGTCGACCAAAATATTATGTGTACTCGAGTTTGAAGGTTGTTTGTGATGTAACCAATAGGCCTATATAAAATCCAATAACATCATTATTTTTGACGTTCTATTTTATGTTAGTTCATGTAGGTTTGGAATTTTTAATTAATATTTTAATATTTTTTATCGCAGTTGGAACACATAAAGTGCCCTTATTTAAGCGTGTTTCAAACATGCGTCACATTTAAGAATTATTATCTCAGAAACCCGTCATCAGATCGAATCCAAATTTTAACACAATATACATTGGAATGTTGTATAACTGGTTTATTAATTTCAAAATTTTGAGTGTCCAAGAAACAAAGTTGTTATTTTTGTAAGGTAACTTTTTCTCGGGTCAGGCTGGTTGGAAAATTTAGTTCTTGGTCGCGTTGTCATCCTCATACAACAAAAGGTTATGCTGTATGATTTTTAAATACGTAAATTAATTCACTTAATTTATATCGGTTTGTATTTGTATGGGATAATAAGACATCGTTTAGCAGCTATCCGATACAGAGAACGCTGTACAGCGTTACCGAGTTGGAGCCACCACGCGTCATGGCTCGCCTCGCTCGGCAGAGATGGGCACCAACTCGGCAACTCTGTACAGCGTTCTCTGTATCTGATAGCTGCTAAACGATGTCTTATTTTCCCATACAAATACAAACCGATGTAAAATAAGCGAATTAATTTACGTATTTCACAGCCCGAGCCGAGAAAAAGTTACCTTACAAAAATGATAACTTTGTTTCTTGGACACACAAAATTTTGAAATTAATAAACCAGTTAAACAACATTCCAATGTATAGTGTGCTAAAATTTAGATTCGATCTGATGACGGGTTTTTGAGATAATAATTCTTAAATGTGAGGCATGGTTTAAACACTCTTAAAAACGTGCACTTTTTGTGTTCCAACTGCGATAAAAAATATTAAAATATAAATTTAAAAATCCAAACCTACATGACCTAACGTAAAATAGAACGACAGAAATGATGATGTTATTGGATTTTATGTAGGTCAATTGGTTACTTCACAAACAACCTTCAAACTCGAGTGCACATAATATTTTGGTCGACAGTAGTGTTGGAATTAGCTGCAGAGTACGGGCTAGAAATCAACTTCGAGAAGTGCCAGTTTCTGAAGAGGAGGGGCCAGTTCCTTGGATACACTATTCAACGTGGACAGATTCAACCCGCCACTGAGAAGGACCTTGCTGTACAAAACTTCCCGGAGCCAAAGACGATCGCTATGCTGCAGAGCTTTCTCGGATTGGCTATTTTAGAAAATATATCCCAAATTTCTCGATTGTAGCCAAACCACTGGGCGATCTTCGAGAGGTAAGCCGGAGTTCAAGATTGGCGGGGAACGACGACGTGCATTTGTTGAGCTCAAACGTCTTCTCGCTTCAGAATCTGTGTTGAAGAAATACAACCCGAAATACGAGACTGAGCTGCACACAGATGCCAGCAAGAGCGGGTATGGCGCTGTGTTGTTGCAAAAGTACCCAGAGGACAATAAACTACATCCAGTCTCTTACACGAGTAAAAAATACAGGAAGAAAAATACAGCAGTTACGAGCTCGAGATCTTGGCTGTGGTGAATGCATTAAAGAAGTATATGGTGTACTTGCTTGGAATTCCCTTCAAGATTGTGACTGACAGGACCCTGCAATAGCAGGTCACTGACCTCTCCCCTTTACTAACGGAATAATTAACCAATTTTTTATATTGATTCTAAGAAAACTTATTACTACCTAATTGTCCTTCTGTAAGTATTGTTTTGATAACCTTATTAATTTCAGTGTCTTTAGTTTTGGCTCTGTTTGCAGTGTTTATATTAATTCAAATAAACTTACATTGGCAAGTGTTCACCAAAACTAAATTTTTCTCGGTAACTTGTTATCTTTAATGTCACTGCTTTGAAATTGTAGAATAGTTTTTGAGCTATAAAATCGGATCCCGCTGATTGCTGGAGTAGGGTTTTCAGTTGAAAAATTGTGGTATCAGGAAGGGCATCCAGCCTTAAGTTATGAAAATTAGCCTATTATTAAAGTGCATCCTGCAACCATACCCGAAGTTCTCTTTTTGGCCCTCAAGCCCTTACAAGTTGGGAACCAATGGGGGAGACCCAAAAATAACCAGAATTTTACTGCTGTGCTTGTAATAACCGGTTTAGCAGGTAGATGAAGGTTTTAGAACTTCTCGAGTTAGTCTGCTAAGGGGCATCATCTAAGGATTAGTGTTTTTTTTTTGTGGCAGTTCAGTATGGGTGTGTGTAGTGTCAACACCACCTACTGTCGACCAAAATATTATGTGCACTCGAGTTTGAAGGTTGTTTGTGAAGTAACCAATAGACCTACATGAAGTCTAATAACATCATTTTCATCGTTCTCTTTTACGTTAGTTCATGTAGATTTGGAATTTTAAATTTATATTTTAATATTTTTTTTATCGCAGTTGAAACACAAAAAGTGCCAGTTTTTAAGCGCGTTTCAACCATGCGTCACATTTAAGAATTATTATCTCACAAACCCGTCATCAGATCGAATCCTAATTTTAACACAATATACATTGGAATGTTGTATAACTGGTTTATTAATTTCAAATTTTTGTATGTTCAAGAATGAAAGTTTATATTTTTGTACGGTACCTTTTCCTCGGCTCGGGGTCATTGGAAAATGTAGTTTTTGGATGAGTTTTAATCCTTACACATCAAAAAGTTATGCTGTATGACTGTGAAATACGTAAATTAATTCACTTATTTTATATCGGTTTGTATTCGTACGGGGAATTTAGACATGGTTCACCAGCTAGCCGCTCCATGAAATGCTGTACAGCGTTGCTGATATGGAGCCCATCACTCCCGTGCGAGGCGCGCCATGACGCGTGATGGAGCCCATCTTGGCAACATTGTACATCATTTCCTGGATTTCCTTATAACAAGGATGCTATTAGGAAATTATTGCTCGATAATGATGGAGGACTTTCCAGTGATGTAGACTATTGAAGAATCAACAACGGGAACACAGAAGATAGAAGATACTAGGCCCGATGATTGTTCCAGATGGAATCCATGTTCGAGGAATGATGTTCGATGCCCGGAGGAGACGAATATACTGAGAGGGAAATCTTTCCTTTCTCGAGGTCGCAGTTCTTATCCGATGGAGTGGAATGGGTTTGATTTCTACAAATCATACCTGGATGATGGATGATCCAGCTGGGTATTTTTTTATACCAGACAATGAACTTCAATTTTCCACGAGACTAAGGTAGAAATGTTTTTCATTATTCTATAGTTTGAGTATGTTTGACGGCATTTGTGAACAACAATTCTCCATATTTATTTCATGTATTTTCACTTCGATGTTTATTCAGTTTTATTCTTCAAGATTGTATAGGATGATATTCATCATCTATACTTGGAAAAATATTTTACGATTCAGTTTCTGAACTGAAGTCAACCGTCTGGAGACATTTATTTTCCATTGGGAAAATCTTTAAGGAAGTTATTATTCGACGATTTCGATTTTTATTTTAGACTTCAGACATTTTGTCTTTGATATTTTCTGTAAATTCATTTTGTTTAAAATGAACTTGGGCACTCTTTCTGTAAGAAGAATTCATAGTTAGGAGAAGAAATCTAGGTGTGATATACTGTAATGTGAAATATCATCTAATATTATAAACAATTCGTCGATCTAACAAGTTACATTCGTTATGATAATGATATGAAGTACATGAACATTCTTTGTGTAGAATGAAGATATATTCAGTTAATGACAAACCAACATTGAGTTGAAGGAAGACTGCTCTTCATTAAATGTAAATTATATGAGACATATCTATTGAAAGATAATTTGTCCGACCTTAGTCAAGTTATGAAATCTTATCTGGTCGTGATCGATCCTTATTGAGCGATGAAATAACACGTGGTGTTATTAATGCACAAATGTAACACTACGTTATTTGTCAATGCAGTATTGCAACCGTGCATATTTTAGGAATGACCAGTGTGAAGAAACAGGTGTATTTTTATTATATGTCTAGAAGCATGGTGTTTTACGTTTCAGTAACTTCGTTTAGTAAACCTTTAAAGATCAATCAATATAATAGTTTGAGAACGACCAATGTAATTGTAGAACAGATATTGCTGTTCATTAATAAGCAGTGGATTGTAACAACAATAAGATCAATGCTAAAGGGAAGGTATACCAGTACTGTGGAACAATTGTTGAAAACAATCGAGTTGAAGTAATGTGAGTTTTGTAGTAGAGATATACGGAGGTTTTTGTCGTATATAGTTGTTTCGAGTACGAGGGTTGATACCGTACTCATTGTCATGAAGTACAGTGGTTTGAATAAGAGAAGCATTGTTGTATAATGAGAGAGTCAGGGAAGACTCCTAAATGTGATTAGATCTGCGACACGAAAGTCGTTTATAGGCGGAACTTCGAGGGGAAAAGATATAATATCCTTGTCCTCTCAACCAGGGGTTCTCAACCAGTGGTACGCGTACCCCTTAGGGGTATGCCAAACATTTCAGAGGGTACGCGGCAGGCCATCCTTCTACTTGATCCACATGCGCAGTGAGTTTCGTGCCGTGACTACGGTGTGTGTATTTGAACCCCACAAAGAATTGCTTCTTTTCTTTACCGAGCACAATTCTAATTTATCATCAGTACTCAATTACTTTGGTTGGCTTTTAAAATTAGCCTATTTAAGTGATATTTTTGAAAAACTGAACATTTGGAATAAGTGTATGCAAGGTAGTGTTTCTGATGTGTTCTATGTTGCAATGAAAACTAACGCAATGATTGCAAAAATCACCCGTTGGGAAAAGGAACTGAAAAACAACTATATTTTGTTTTTTAAAACATCTTTCCAAATAAAATTACTAAGGTTAAACCATACTAACTAAATATACCTTTTACATTTTTAATAACCATTATTACTACCTAAGAAAGGTTAGTAGGGGGTACGCAGGATGTTTATTTTTTAAAGGGGTACGATGGTTGAAAAAGGTTGAGAACCCCTGCCCTAAACCATTATTAAATTATATTATACTGGAATTGTAACAACAATGAACTTATCTTAAAAATGATCGGTCATTTGTATACCGATAATGTTTATTAACCTGATATGACAAAGTGGTTTAGCATTTGTAAATAGGAAGTTATAGTAAATGAAAACTATAAGGAAGGAGTGTTAATAATTATATTAACACGGTTGTATCGCTCAAGAGAGTCTTGGAAGCGATCGACACTTGTAAATATTGCATGAAGATTTCCATTTGTTTATATTGAGGGTTTGAATTTTTGCAATTATTGATATTTTTAAATGTGTCTCCCATAAGTCCAACCCCTCGTCCACGTCGTGGGAGACTGGCAACGGCACAAAGTAGGGGATTGCCTGTAGGGGCGAAGTACAGTGGGGACTTCGTGTGCCCCGGCACAGTTACGGTAGCTGTGAAGGTCCTACAGGAACCCTGAAAAGTGACTGCTAACGGGGCTCTGGTGAAGCTACAATAGGCCCAGCAAGCCAGTAGTGGATGAAACCAAATGCTTTCAAAAATGGAACGAGCCTCGGACATGATGGATTTAATAGACGACTACACGGCTGTACACACGGACTAAGATTTGGAACTTTAAACCTAATAACACTGACGGGAAGGTGGAGCAGATAGTGGATAAGATGGAAAGAAGGAAGTTGGATTTATTGGGATTGGCAGAAACAAAGTGGAAAGGGGAAGGAAGGAGAGAACTGAGAAAAGGCTATAGACTGTACTGGTGTGGGAACGAAGAGGGAAAGAGGAATGGAGTGGGAGTAGAAGTAGTAGTAAGAGATGGTTTAAAAGAAGAAGTGAGGAGAATAAGTGATAGGATGAGGAAAGTGAAAGTAGCACTGAGGGGAGAGACCGTAGAAATAGTGCAAGTGTATGCTCCACAAGTAGGCTGTGCCTCTGAAGAGAAGGAGGAGTTTGAAGAGGAATTGCAGAAGCAGCTGGTAGGAAGAAATATGATTGTTATGGGGGATCTCAATGCCCATGTAGGAAGAGAAAGACAAGGTTATGAGAATGTTCTAGGACCAGAGGGTTGGGGCGGAAGAAATGAGGAAGGAAAGAGACTGTTGGACTTCTGCCAGAGGAACGGCCTGCTAGTTGGGAACTCCTGGTTTAAGAAAAGAGAGAGCCACACAATCACATGGTACAGTGATGACTTGACCAGGAAGTCTGTGGTCTACTATATACTGTATGAGAAAGAACTAAATAAGAACATCACGGACATCAAGGTTATACCATCGGAGAACCTGGATAGCGACCATCGATTGCTGGTAATGAACCAGAGAGGGAGTAAGAAGAAGAAAGGGACTGAGAACCAGGAAAGACTTATCAGGATAGGGAAACTGAAAGAAGGGGATAGAAGGGTCAAGTACCTCAAAATGGTAAAGGAAGGAATTCCAACAGATGAAGAAAGAGGGGTGGAAGAGGAATGGGCTAGATTTAAGAAGACACTAGTACGTGCAGCAGAAGCAGTATGTGGGAAGACAAGTAGTAAGAAGAGGTGGAAGGAAACACCATGGTGGAATGAGAAGACAAAAGATATAGTTAGGGAAAAGAATAGAGCCTTTAGGAGGTGGTATCAAAATAGGACGGTAGAGACAAGGGAAGAGTACCAGGAAAGAAAGAAGGAGGCGGAGAAAGTAGTGGCTGAGGAGAGAAGAAAGTGGATGGAAGAGTGGACAAAGATGGAGGAGGATAGTGAAGGTACAAAAAAGGTCCTGTATGGGATGGTAAAAAATAAGAAGAAGGAAGGAAGATTGTAGTTTTACGTGACCATGAATCTTGTGATTATGAGCCACGGGACCTCCTTTTTACGTGGAATCCGAACCACAGGACATGGCATTTCACTTCGAAAATCTCACATGCATTGACCGGGAATCGAGGCGGAAGGATCCTACGGATTATGTTAGAATGGTGAACAAAAGGGGACAAGAGATAGAAAATAGGGAAGAACTGAAGAAAATGTGGAAAGAATATTTTGAAGAACTTCTGAACCCAAATGGAAAAGATGGTGAGGAGGAAGAAATCGGGGAAGAGGAAGATGAACTACTAACAGAAAAGGACTTAACATGGAAAGAAGTGGAAGATGCAGTGAACAAGATGAAAGGAGGGAAGGCACCAGGTGTGGATGAGTTGAGTGTGGAGATGGTGAGAGCAGCAGGAGAGGTGGGGATACAGTGGTTGTACCGAGTGATGAGGACAGCATGGAAGGAAAGGAAGACCCCAGAGGACTGGAAAAAAGGAATAATTGTCCCGATCTTCAAGAAAGGTAGTAGAACAGATTGCAGAAACTATCGGGGAATAACACTGTTGAGTCATTGTGCAAAGATCTTCGAGAAAGTTTTGGAAAAGAAAATTAGGACAAGGATAGAAGGAGGGATGAGGGAAGAACAACATGGCTTCAGAGCAGGAAGGTCCACAGTGGATTTGATTTTTGCTATAAGGCAGTTACAAGAACAGCACTATGAGTATGGAACAGATCTACTGATGGCCTTCCTGGACATTGAGAATGCATATGACAGTGTATGCAGAAACAAAGTATGGAAGTCCCTGGAGGATAGAGGAGTAGAGAAATGGACTATAAAGAGGATAAAGGAGATGTACAAGGGAAGCGTGAGCTGTGTGAAAGTGGGAGGAGAGAGATCAGACTGGTTGGAACAGAGAAACGACCTGAAACAAGGAAGTGCACTGTCACAGTTACTTTTCATTGTGGTGATGGATGACATAATGACCCGAGTGGCACAAGTAATTGGGGAAGGAAAGATGAAAGCAATGGTGTTTGCAGATGATTTGATGATTTGGGGAAACAAGGAGGAGGAGGTACAGGAACAGTTGGACGTGTGGGAAGGAATAATACAAGGATATGGGATGAAATTTAGCATAAATAAGAGTGAGATGGTGATCACAACAAGGAAGAAGGAAAGAACCACAACGGGAATAACAATTGGTGGGGAACAGCTGAAGAAAGTGGAGAGTTTCAAGTATCTGGGAAGCCTGATACAAGATAATGGAAGAAACGATAGAGAAATAAATGAGCGGGGGAGGCAGGCAGAAGCATTTCGGAGGAGTGTGAGAAGCATGTTATGGAGCAAGGATGTCCCCCACAACAGCAAAAAGATCATATATCGGACGTACTATGTCCCTATCCTGACGTATGCCTCGGAGACCTGGGTTATGAAAAGAAGGGAGAAGAGCAAAATACAGGCCAGTGAGATGAGATTCTTGAGAAGTAGTATTGGAGCTACAAAGATGGACAGAATAAGAAATGAGAGGACCAGAGAATTAATGAAGGAGGAACCATTACAGGATGGTACAGAGAAATCTAGACTTAGATGGTATGGACATGTAAAACGAATGGAGGAGAAGAGGATACCCAGGAGAGTACACGAGACGAAGTGGGAAGGAAAGAGACCGAGAGACAGGTGGCTGAAGGGGGTGGAAGAAAGTGTGACGAAGAGAGGAGAAGACTGGACAAGGGTGGAGGCTGAGAGATGGTGGGAAGACAGAAGACGGAGAGGCTTGTGTTCCAAACAGACCCGGCCAGTGGCTGGAAACTGTGCAAGATGATGAATATTTTTAAATGTCTTTGAATTAGATTATAATGTGAAAGAGCGAATGTTTTTATTTAACTGTTAATATTGTGTGTATGAAGGCTTTGTCGGTCATGAACGACAGTAGCTAGTGTTAGAAAGAAAGAGTATGGATGTGGTTAAATCAGAATTACTTTAAATAGAGCCGTTTTTGTAAAATGTTATGGTTTGAAAGATGAGATGCTTTAGCGTGTTTTATTTCTCGCATTGTGTGCTCAGAGCAAAGACCTCAGCAGGTGGCGGGCGAGCAAGTCCCGTTCATAGCAAGGTCGAGCAGTAAATAAATGAGTCCAGTCCTCACAGCTGTGTGTGGAGGACTGACGTCCAGGCCACTGCCATTATAAAACCAGTCCAACTATGCTGACAGCACACAATAGAGAATGTCAAATAATTTAAAATGGAATGCTTATCTCAAAAGAGCACTAGTAGAATGTCTAGATTTGTTTTTAAAATTTGTAGACGGCAGAATACTTTTATTTTTCAACCGATTATGTTAGTATGAATGTAAGAAGTTTTATTAAGCTTCAGTGGCATGCATGGATACTTTTTTAGGGTGTTATTTAGTTTGTGATTGTTATCTAGTTTTATTAATAAATTTATAGATTTATATGTTTTGTTTGGTGTTCCTTTATTATTCTATAAATGGAGAGTGTTATGGAACAGCCTAAAATAGATAGGATGCCTTTTTCTTTCCAACAAAGCCCCGAGAAAAGACTAAGTTTGTACTCTTATCATATAAAAAGCTAGTTTGTTTTATCCATAAAATGTTTCAAGTATACTGTGTATAATCTTGGAGAGCTCGCTGGCGGGACTCTCACTATTCTAAAATCCAGCTTTGCTTTGGATGTCCTGCGTGTACCTCCTTGATTTTTACGGGTACAGTACCTGATTAATACAAAATCTGCCGTTATGAAAGCTCCTCAACAGATTCATAGGAAATACATCTACCACTGGAATTCCCTGTTTATTAAAACAGATCTCATGACTATTCATCTATTGTATTCGATCAGTTGCAACTTAGAAGCAGCATCTGTTCAGACAAGTTCACTTTACTTCATTCTTACAGTAAAATCCTACAGTTTCTCCCTCTTCTGGTGAACTGTAGCAAATACTCTCTTAACCACATGTAATTTTTTTCAGGTCGATTTCACATCTCACTAATTAGGATTATATAGTGTTGACTGATTGAAAATTTGTATTATCAATTGTCAATAAGGCCAACACTGGAAAAAGGCTTAAAAGCTATCTGTATCATGAAAACATGGGGAAAGACAAGGCCAGCATTTCCTTAGGTGATGTTTCCATGTTGTGGATTCATGTTCAATTGGGTTCAAATCTGGAGAGTCTAAGGATACATTCTGTACTGTATATGGTAATTCGTTATGCAGATTATAATTTTACAGATTATTGTTAATTTTGCAGTAATTAGTATAAATATGCAAATATATGCTCTTTTAAGTACAAACATGTTCTATCCTTACAAATATGCAAAGAAAAAGTTTGCACAGTAATCCCAAACGGGAAGTACACATGAGAAAAGAGAAAAGAGAAAAGAAAAAGCAAAATCCCGTGTCTATATGATACCATTTTTTTTTTAACATGCTAGAAAACTCGTTGCCAACGTCATAACTGAATACCACAAGGGGGAGAGTTAGTTTATTGTCAAACTCTCACTACTGTACACACCAGCTCTACTGCCGACACACACATTGCACCACATAGCGATGTGGTCCTAAAAGTAGCAGGTATCACTTTGAGCAGTTAAAAAACTAGGGAAAAATTGAACAGAAGATTGTATTTTTAAACATTCCAAATATACGAAAGAGTTAATAATGCAAAGAATATACCAGAATACCATAATTATGCAAAATATGCAGAACAAATATGCACTTCACATGATTTACTACAGGGTGAAACATGTAAGGTAACTGTACCGGATTTCTTGACCGAGCCTGTAGTTGTCACTCTCGTATACAAGTACAAATAATAAGCATGTCAACGGGTCTTTCTTAATGCACAAGTCTGAAGAGTTTAGTCATACCTTCATTGCCGATAAGGAGCAAATTTGCGAAATCATGCGTGACATGTAATAGGCGATTCCCAGCATCAAACATCGCCTGTGAGTTGAGCTGTCTTGACATGGAGTATTGCTCCTCACATGTGCCAAGCAGGCACGTGAGTTAATTTTGTGTTATGTTTGTGTTTGTGTTTTGTGTTATGTTCAGACATTTTAAAATGTTACAAGCGTGTGATGTAATTGGTAATTGTTTCTTTAACTCATGTGATTTGCTATTTCGTGCTCACGTTCCTAGTTTGGTTAGAAATGCTGGCGACGAACATGGGATTAAAAAATTACAAATAAAAAATAACTCGCTTTACCATGCACATACGTGTACCCGCCATTCCCGATTTACGAATTTTTGTATTATTTTATAATAATTACTGGTCCTGGAGATAGCCCAGGTGTATGCCCCTCAAGTTGGATGTACAGCTCAAGAGAAGGAAGACTTTGAGGAGGAGCTACAACAGCAGTTGAATGGGCAGAGCATCATTGTCATGGGAGATTTGAATGCACATGTAGGAAGTGAAAGGCAAGGATATGAAAATGTATTGGGAGCAGAAGGATGGGGTAGCAGGAATGAAGGGAGAAAGTTGCTGGATTTTTGCAAGAGAAACGGTTTAGTGGTAGGCAACTCCTGGTTCCGGAAGAAAGAAAGCCACAAGGTAACGTGGTACAGCAGTGATTTAACGAAGAAATCTTTGGTAGATTACATGCTGTACGACGGAAATGAAGAGAAGTGTCAGAGATATAAAGGTAATACCATCAGAGGCCTTAGATAGCGACCACAGAATACTTGTAATGAACTTGGGAGTTGTTAAGGATAGCAAGAGGACAGAGTACCAGGAAAGGAGAATCAAAGTATGGAAACTCAAGGAAAAGGAAGTCAAGGAAGAATTCCAGAAGATAATAAGGGAAAGGATGCCAACAGACAATCCTAAAACAGGGGAAGAGGAATGGAAGCAATTCAAAAACACAATGGTGGAAGCTGCAGTGGCAGTATGTGGAAGAACAAGCAACAAAAAGCGGTGTAAAGAGACACCATGGTGGAATGAGAGAGTAAAAGAAGCCGTGGGAAGGAAGAACAAGGCTTTCAGAGTGTGGTTCCAGGAAAGAACTGATCTGACAAGGGAAGATTGTAAGATAAAGAAGAAAGAAGCAAACAAGATTGTCGCCGAGGAGAGGAAGAAGTGGATGGTAAAGTGGACAGAGAAGATGGAGGAAGACAGCAGAGGAAATAAGAAAGTACTTTATGGGATGGTCAAAAGTAAGAGAAGAGGTCTGCGAGAGGATGTGGTAATGATGGACAAAAGCGGAAATGAGGTACACAACAAAGAGGCACTCAAGACAGTGTGGAAAGAGTACTTTGAGGATTTGCTGAATCCAAATGGTCATAGGGAGGAAGACAATGTATTGGAAGATGGAGAAGACAACACAGGAATGGAAAAGGACCTGACTTGGAGAGAACTGGAAATGGCTATAGACAAGATGAAAGGAGGAAGGGCACCAGGTGTGGATGAAGTGAGTGTTGAAATGGTGAAGGCAGCAGGGGAGGTTGGGAAACAGTGGCTGTACCGTGTGATGAGGGTGATATGGAAGGAGAAAAAGACCCCAGAAGATTGGAAGAAAGGATTAATTGTCCCAATATTTAAGAAAGGAAGCAGAAAGGAGTGCAGAAATTACAGGGGAGTCACACTCATACCTCACTGTGCCAAGATATATGAAAAGATATTGGAAAGTAGAATACGAGCCAAAGTGGAGAGAAAATTGAGAGAGGAGCAGTATGGATTCAGACCTGGGAGATCAACAGTGGATCTCATATTCTCAGTGAGACAGCTCCTGGAACACCACTACGAATTTGGAGAGGATCTGCTGATGGCCTTCCTGGACATCGAAAAGGCCTATGATAGTGTGTGTAGGGAGAAGGTTTGGAAAGCAATGGAAAACATGGGAGTGGAAAAAGAGACTGTAGGCAGAGTGAAGGAGATGTATTGTGGAAGTGGGAGTTGTGTGAAAGCTGGAGGGGAAAGAACAGACTGGTTCAGACAAATGAGTGGCCTTAAACAGGGTAGTGCACTGTCACCCCTTCTCTTTATTGTGGTTATGGACGAGGTAATGACACGGATAGCAGGAAAGTTAGGAGAAGATAAGATGAAAGCAATGGTGTTTGCAGATGATCTCATGGTCTGGGGAAACAAGGAGGAGGAAATTCAGGAGCAACTGAAGGCTTGGGAAGAAACAGTGGGAGAGTACGGATGGAAGTTCAACATCAGTAAATGTGAGATCCTGTTAACGACCAGGGAAAAGGACAGACCAATGAGTGGGATAACACTTGGAGGTGGACAGCTGAAGAAGGTGGAAAGTCTCAAGTACTTGGGAAGTATAGTGGAGGAAAATGGGAGAAATGACAAAGAGATTACGGAACGTGGCAGACAGGCAGAAGCATTTCTGAGAAGCATTAGGAGCTTAGTGTGGAATAAAGATGTCCCACAAAAAAGCAAGGAAGTGTTATACAGAAGCTACTATATCCCGATACTGACCTATGCTTCAGAAACGTGGACAATGAAGAAAAGAGACATAAGCAGAATACAGGCAGGTGAAATGAAGTTCCTGCGAAGTAGGATCGGAGTAACAAGAAGAGACAGGGTGAGGAATGAAAAAGGTCAGGGAAATGGTGAAAGAGGAGCCCTTGCAAGGTAGGATTGAGACATCAAGACTGAGGTGGTATGGACACTTAAAGAGAATGGATGAGAAGAAGATTCCCAAGAGGATACATGAGATGCAGATACAGAAGAAACGACCAAGGGGAAGACCAAGAGATAGATGGCTGAAAGGAGTGGAGGAATGTGTCAAGAAGAGAGGCGAGGACTGGACCAGAGTGACAGCGGAGAGGTGGTGGGAAGAAAGAACTAAGTGACGAGGCTTATGTTCCAAACAGACCCAGCCTGGGGCTGGAAACTGTACAAGATGATGATGATGATGACTGGTACCGGTACTGCATTATTCGTAAATGTTAGCAACTATATTAACAGAAATGCATTATAAACAGCAGATAAGGATAATATACAACAGGTGACAAATATTAGAAAAATTTGAATACATCGTGACGATTACTAGTGCAAAAACACATTTAAAATAACTAATACTTTTGATATTGAGAGTTTCCCAATGCCGGAGTCGAGTTTGAGGTTAGGTAAAGTGGTCTTGTTGAATTAAATTACCAAAAGGTATATTATATTTTTTTGACTAAATCAGTCTCAACATGATGACTATTGGTGTATTTACTCCATTTCTTGAATTGACTGTAATAAGTCATTCCACATAGTGCATTTGCAGACAAATTCTAACTATCGTTTAGGGACCTTAAAGACAACAAAACATTTCAAATTACCATTAAGCTCAATAAATGAGGTAACTGCTCCACATACAGTACATTACCATAAAAATAATCGATGTCTACCAAGAGTTTAAGGTTGAAACATGGAAATTATAGACACTGTATCTATAGATTTAAGAAAATTAGCAGCAAGTAATTTATTTTATATTCCTTGTGCTCCTCCTACCTTGCCTACGGTAGTTGAAATTACTTTCTTACCTTCAGAATACTTAAGGAGAATGTTTGTTTATATCCGTATTGATAGATGAATTTTTAAGTTCAAAATATATTTATTCGGAAGGTGGAGGAGAGTGGATATGATGGAAAGAAGGAAGTTGAATTTATTGGGATTAGCAGAAACAAAGTGGAAAGGCGAATGAAGTGGAGAACTGAGAAAAGGATAGACTATACTCAGGGTGTCGAGCGATTACCTTTCTTCAAATTCCCGTATTTCCCGTACGAAAATCCACCAAATTCCCGTATATTTTAGAACCCTCTAAGACTAGAGTTCGCATACCGAATGGCTGAAAAATGAATCTTAAAGCGTGAATCAAGATTTTCTGGCCTAAGTGCAACTGCATTTTTGGAGACACTTCCGCACTTGGTGATGGCGAGATTTAGGCCTAATCCGTAGCGTGAGCAAAGGGCGCGCGAGTGAACTCGCACGCAGATGGGATGAGATGCTACGAACACAAATAAAATACCGTTTACCTGGGAAGAGCTGATATGACTGTTTTACTGAGGAGGGTTGAGAGAGTAGAGAATAGGAATGTCACATAATAAATATTTACTGGAAGTGACTGAATTGTATGGTACTGTATCCGTATAGAGCTTCCATGAGTTAAAATGGCACCGAAGCTTATGCATAGCGAACTTCTTGTCTGCAAATCTCCATTTGATTTTCATTGGCAGTGAATCATTCGTTCGTGATTATCTTATTTATTATTTCGGATTGTGGTTTCGTTTTTAAGCGTTCAACTTATGAAATGAGAACTAGAGGGTTGGCCTTTCATGATTATTCCAAAGACAAGTGTCTCCTAAAAGAGTAATTAGTAAAACTTCGCATCAGAGACGACCATAACAAACAGCTTGCCTACCAAGTGTACGATTTGCACATTTCAAACGGCAGTGGTTTAACATAACTTAGACTACAATAATTACCGTATATACCCGAATGTAAGACGACCCCGAATATAAGACGAGGCCTAGTTATCAACTGCCTCTTACAGATTTTTTCAAAAAAAATACTCGCTAACTCATAACTTGCACAATATATGCCCTTAAGGTCGTGCTTTCATTTTTATAACGTCTCATGTTATCGGAAATCCCTCTGCCCGCTTTCCCAAGACATACTCTATAATTTCTTTGTTCAAGAATGGGAGACGTTATTAAATTAAGATACGTTGATCACTCAATTACTGCTCGTAAAACTGACTGGTTGTTCTTGTAAAGATTGTTTTAAAACATATTTCCGTATGCTTTCGAACATATAATTTATCCGCTTAAAATGACGTGTACGCGTAAATCCTAACCTCAAAATTTACGCTATTCGTATATGTATGGTAATTAAACATAACAAACCATATTTTAATCTTCATTAACGCATTGATTTGTTGCGAGTTACAAGATGCCAACACCACACACTACTTTGCAAATAATAATAAAAAAAAACCCTGAATATAAGACGACCCTAAATTTTTATAACACAAAAAGTGGGAAAGAACCTCGTCTTACATTCGGGTATATACGGTAAGTTGGTGCAAATTAAATATGTTATATGTGAGAACATTATTATAATTTGCTAGCCAGTTGTTATATGCATTAACGTGACCCGTTTAAATGCTAAATTGTGACAGATGCTACGAGTTATAGGCTATTCGCCGTACCGGTAGGCCTAATATTTACTAACAACGCATCGATTCTTCTTTAATATTTATTGAATCATTACAATTATAATATCCTATCTATTAATCCTTATTTAACCAATAATAATTTTCTAATTCTATACATATTCCAGGTATTGCAAGAAAGCGATATTTGATAGAACATACGGTTCCACCTTAAAATCCAACAGTGCCCAGTTTTCAGTACCTATATTACCGTAAGTTAATAAAACAAACAACTGGCGACAATTTTTTTAAATGCTCATTTACATCTTCACCCTAGTCTACGTCAAGTACCATACGGTAATCACTGAAAGGGTAGGGGGTTATGACCTCAATTTCACAAACGAACGAACCTAATTTTGCATGAATTACGGAACCCGAATCGTAATGGAGGTATGGATTGTCTGCATTAGGAAATATGTTACTCAATAATTTAAAACAAAATGCCAGAAAACTAAATACAAAAAACTGCGTGCCTACTACGGTGTAAAGTTGCTCCGTGAAAAAAAAAAAAAAAAAAAAAAAAAAAAAAAACACACCTCGCCAAGATTATACGACGGTTGCATACAGTTAAATACTATCATCCAATTGGATGAACACTTTCTTTGTCACGATCTTATAAGCAATTCAAACATAAACTGCTGTCATTTACGGGAAAATGTGAAACATTTAGAGACTACGAGTGTTGTGTATGGCACAACGTTAGCTGTCATTTTGCATCATTAATACATAAGGAATGAACATCATATGAAGATCATATAATTCTTGGTGCATTTTATGTTCTCTTAACAATAATAATTTGCTTAGTTACTTGCAAGGAAAATTGTAATACACAGCTCCCATTGCTTTCATTACCTGACCACTAAACCAGAAGCTGGTAATGCATAACCATACGCCGGTGGCACGTCCTATGGCAAATGAAAGATCGAAAGAAAATGTAGGCTCTATAGGAGCCCGGAACAAGGCGATACAATTTCCTACACTACTGAAAATAGTCAAAATACCCTTTGTAATAATTAATAATTTTGGTGGCCATGTAGTAATAGATGTTACCCACCCACTATCCCTTTTTAGATCACGACTTTTACAGTAAAATTGGAGGTATGTCCGCTAGTACACGCGAAAATTATGGGACAAATACAGTATTGCCCACCCCGCGCATTTGGTACTGACAGCCTTCCTGTCACTTTGCCCCGCTTTTCCTCTCCGCAACCCACGGTCGCCACATAACAAGACCCTACGTCCAACCACCACACGGCAAGAATTCTGAGCATGCTTCTCACCTACACCCTGCATTTTGAAGGAAACAACGCGAAGGATATGTCGGGAGCTTGGAACAGCTGAGCTGTGTTGCTAAGTTTTTACTGTTGTAAATCAACTGATTCGAATAATACACGGCGCTACACTTCAGACATTATTTCGGTACAATTATAAGTCATATTTAAAAAAACGATCCCGAGTCAACGCCGAGGACAATCAAACAGAGTAATACGATACTCTTAGATGAATAAATAAATTACACACCGAAGCAATGATACCTTTATCATAGGTATTCAATTCAATAAATACGACAAAGAGGGCAAACACACTACAGCTAAATGAATATAAAAAACTCACCATGCAATGATTATCCTTTAACATGAAACAAGAGTCTGAGTGGAGGTCGTTCGCAGCTTACTACAGTAAGTGACAGATAACACCATGCACACTCACTGAATCGCGACTCTACGGTTAATGTTAGCTTTCAGGATAATACAAAAGTAAAGTTAAGGTAAAGACATATTTAGCACTGAGCACTCAAACAAGCCCCTCTGTGGCGGTATTATTGCCGTGGTTTTATATTGTCGAATTTTAGGCTATTGAATGACGGACGGTATTTTGAACACTATGACGGGAAACAACAGCCTGTGCTCTATTATCGATTGACGCATGCGAACTGACACCAAGAAAAAAATTATCCTCAGTCACTTGGCAAGGGTTTCTTTGACACCCTCCATCCCTTCACTGTCCCTATCATCATCACCACCACCACCATCATTGTCTTCGTCAGAGATTGATGAATTACCAAGGTTAATAATTATTTCATCCACCGCGATATCCAGACCGCCTTCAGTATTTCTTTCTGTACATGCTGTACGGGATGTGTCCAGTCCTCGGGTCGAACTTCGGCGAAGTAAAAGTAACGAAACAATGACAATGAAAGGAAATCCGACACAGACAGTGGTTAACAAGCGACTGAAATGATGCCTGCCCATACGTGAAGAATTCGGTCACTTGTGTGGTGTATTTTGTAGCCACATGTTGGTGACGGGTGTTCGATAGTAAAATGTCGAGAGCTGTGAGATATTGTTTGCAGTTTTTGAAATTTATGCATGTGTGACGCATTTGCATTGAGTGTTTGAACGGACTTTGAAACATTGGTATGTGCATCTCCCTTGCGAAAGAAGTCCATGGAAAGGCTAAAAACAGTAAAATTCCACACGCGACATGCCACGAATACTTTTTAATTGAGATTTATTTTATCAAAGTAGATAACAGAAAATAAAATAAAGCAAAACGAAATTAAATAAGTCACTGACAAATACAAGATTGTTACTATAGGAACTTCAGTTATACACAACACAAAATTAAGTTCTTTTGACAGTACTTTTTTTCTTTAATTCCTGGAGATCTTTTGTGGCATTTCTTTCGACTGCCCCCTTAGCCGTCGCTTCGCACCTGTTTTGCTTCCTAGAACACGGCGTAGGAGTTTCGTGCAGTATGGACTCTTGCTCACGGTTGTCCTTTCTACTCCACCAGCTGCCATCACAGCGTCCTGAACAGTATGCATGCCAATCAGACTTTCTTCTTTGTGATTGATGATCATGCACTCTTGTTCAGGGAGAAACTTCTGTCTAGGGCTGCATTGTTGTGATACAAAGTCAGTATCATTTTAACGAAGCTTGCGAGATCGTTTTTGGCAGGAACTGAGGAAGGTGCTGAAGGCACTAATTCAGACCACAACACGTCAAGCCATGGCTCTTTTCCGTCGAACTGCTTCAAACGCTCAGTGACGAAGGGCAGTCTCAGAAGTGCGGAGTAGCTGCTCTTGATGCGGTCAGCCATTGCGCCAGAAAGCAAATTCTTCTTATCACAAACCCTATTGCAGGTTTATGCCCCACAAACGGGGTGCAAGGATGAAGAGAAACAGAAGTTCTTGGAACAGCTTGAGAACCAATTGGATAAGGAGAACATTATGATAATAGGTGACTTAAATGCTCAGGTGGGATGCAAAAGGGAGGGTGTAGAAAGAGTGATTGGCCCATTTGGTTATGGAAACAGAAATCTAGAAGGGGAAGACCTGCTTGATATGTACAGTCGAAATAGTCTTCAAATTCAAAATACCTGGTTTAAGAAGAGAGAAAGCCATAAAGTAACTAGATACAGCTGGGATGGAAGACATAGATCAATGATAGACCTTGTAATAACAGCGGGTGAAGCAGGAAAACAAGTTGTGGATGTCAAAGTCGTTCCCAGTGAAAGTCTCGACAGTGACCATAGGCTTGTTCTAGTTAGTATAACTGGTGTTAAACTGATTAATTATAAGATGGAAAAGAAACAAAAGATCAAGGTCTGGGAGCTGGAGAAATCTGATAAACGTGAGGAATTTCAGAGAAGAATTTTAGGAAAAGTTCCAAAAACTGATACCAAAAGTGCAGAGGAAGAGTGGCAAAATTTTCGAAATGTCTTAGTTGAAGAAGCTAGAGAATTATGTGGCGAAACAAGTAGTAAAGTTCGACATAAAGAGACTGCCTGGTGGAATAAGGAAGTCAAGACAATAATTCAATTAAGGAACAAAGTAAAGAAAAAATTAGAAGTGGAGAGACAAAAGAATGACAGAAATGAGGATAAAATCAGATCACTTGCTCAAGAATATCGAGAGCACAAATTAAGAGTTAAACGCATAATTAATGAAGAGAAGGATAAGATTTGGGATGAATTTGCAAAGAAACTGGAGGAAGATACAAAAGGTAATAAGAAATTATTATATAAAACTGTGAAAAACAATAAAAGACATCAGGAATCAGTTACAGCTTTGGAAGGAAATAATGGAGAAGTGATAAGAAGCATAAATTAAATCAGGAAATTAATGGGACAGTATTTTGATCAACTGTTAAATGATGCATCTAATAATGACAGTGGGGACACGAACATCAATTTAGGGGCCAATGATGAAAACCACCAAGAACCACCCCCAACCTGGTCTGAAGTGGAAGAAGCTTTAAAAGCGATGATCAAAGGGAAATCCACTGGAGCTGATGAAGTAAGTTCAGACATGATAAAAGCAGCAGGAATTAATGGGATACATTGGTTGTACAGAGTATTACATGCTATATGGAAGGACAATAAGATCCCTGATGACTGGTCTAAAGGTGTAATAGTGCCATTGTTTAAAAAAGGAAACCGGAAAAAGTGTGAGAACTATCGTGGAATTACTTTGTTATCCCATGGTCTAAAGATCTTGGAAAAAATAATTGCAAAAAGACTATGCAGACACTTAGAAAAGGATTTAGAAGAAGAACAACATGGCTTTAGACCGGGAAGGAGTACTATTGACTTGATCTTTGCTGCAAGAATGCTTATTGAGAAACATCTTGAAAAAGGGAAAGAATTAGTAATGGTATTTCTAGATATAGAAAAAGCTTATGATAGCATTGCAAGATCAAAAATTTGGGAATGTTTAGAAAGGCACAATGTCCCAAAAGGCTTGATAAACAAGATCAAAATGCTGTATGAGAACACAAGGGCATGTGTAAGAATAGGTAATGGGGAAAGCAGATGGTTCACAACAAAACAAGGAGTCCAACAAGGAAGTTCACTGTCTCCATTACTATTCATCACAGTGATGGACATAATCCTGAAGAGGATAAAAGAAGAACAGGGTAATGAAACAAATGCCCTTGTCTTTGCAGATGACGTCATGATTTGGGGAGAATGTGCCAGAGAGGTACAAGAAAAACTGGATTCATGGGACAAGCTGTTCAAAGAGTATGGGTTGAAAATAAGCCAAAGTAAGACAGTAGTGATGACAACAGGACTGTCTAATGCAACCATTTACCTGAATAATCAGCCTCTACAAATTGTTGATCAATTTAAATATCTTGGTAGCACAGTGTGTAAGGATAACAACAACAACAGTGAAGTAACAAATAGAACTAGTAATGCAGCCTCCTTCTATGCACAAGTTAGAACACTACTGTGGGATAATAAAGTGCCCAGGAAGTGTAAACATGTACTGTTTAAGACATACTACATCCCAATTCTAACTTACGGAGTAGAAACATGCACCCTGTCCAGAAGAGAAGAAAGTAGGATTCAGGCATCCGAAATGAAGTTTATAAGAACAATGCTTCAAAGGACAAGGAGAGACAAAGTAAGGAACGAAACAAACAGGACAGAGGCTGGCATAGATATCAGTGCTACAAAATATTTGCAGAAGCAACAATTAGGATGGTATGGGCATCTTCAAAGAATGGGAGATGAGAGGACACCAAAAGCTTATTTCAACAAGATTATCCCAGGAAAAAGACCAGTAGGAAGACCAAAGAAGAAATGGTTGGACCAAATCAAGGATGATCTTGAAGACAAAGGGCTAGACTGGAGAAGGACCCATGAAGACCAACTATTCATGGACAGGAAAAGGTGGCGAGGGATCGTTAACAGCACCCGGGCGACTGGAGCTGGAATTTGATGAAGATGATGATGACAAAGAATTTCCAGGGCAATGACGATCCTAACTTCTTCCAACTTGGGAGTCTCAGCGACCCCTATAGGGTCTAGGCAGGAAATAGCACGGGTCTCTTGTGAGCAAGAGTTGACCTCTCTTTGATTTTTTCAGCCATAGGATACAAATGTACAATTCTCTGCAATTGGTGCGAAATTGCAGCACATCCGCGTCTGGTATTTTCTGAGATCTTGAGCTGTTAGCTTCTTTAAGGGCTGCTCTTGCCGAAAAACCCAGGTCTCCTCTGTGAATAACAATGCGGACAGATTCTTATAAGTCATTGTCAGCAACGAGTGCGGAGCGCGTAGCCCCGCGCGGAGAGGGTACGTCCGGCGGTCGGCCAGGCAAAGCATGCATTCGATGTTGGCTAGGTTCTCATACCGCTTAGCGCCCTATCGGTGGCGCAAATTGCGGGTGGCACGGCGGTCTGCAGGCGAAATAGAAGACTGAGCGGGAGGACTCTACCGAGCGTTCGGGGGCTAAGAAGTCAGGCATTATGAGACTTTTTAAGATTTCCCGTATCAAGTGCGAATTTCCCGTATAATTCCCGATATTTTTCCCGGGTCACTAAAATTCCTGTATCGCTCGACACCCTGATACTGGAGTGGGAATGAAGAGGGAAAGAGGAATGCAGTGGGAGTAGTAGTACGAGATGGTTTAAAAGAAAAAGTGAAAAGAATAAGTGATAGGATGATGAAAGTGTTAAGTAGCACTGAGGGGAGAGACCATGGAAATAGTGGAAATGTATGCTCCACAGGTAGGCTGTGCCTCTGAAGAGAAGGAGGAGTTTGAAGAGGAAATGCAGAAGCAGCTGGGAGGAATGTATATGATTGTTATTGGGGATCCGAATGCCCATGTAGGAAGAGAAAGACAAGGGTATGAGAGTGTGCTTGGACCAGAGGGTTGGGGCAGAAGAAATGAGGAAAGAGACTGTTGGACTTCTGCCAAAGAAACAGCCTGCTAGTTGGGAACTCCTGGTTCAAGAAAAGAGAGCCACCCAATCACACGGTACAGTGATGACTTGACCAGGAAGCCTGGTGGTCGACTATATCCTGTATGAGAATTAAATAAGAACATCACATACATCAAGGTTATACCATCGGAGAACTTTGATAGCGACCATCGATTGCTGGTAATGAACCTGAGAGGGACTAAGGAGAAGAAAGGGACTGAGAACCAGGAAAGACGTATAAAGATATGGAAACTGAAAGAAGGAGTTAGAAGAGTCTAGTACCTCAAAATGGTCAAGGAAGGAATTCCAACAGATGAAGAAAGAGGGGTGGAAGAAGAATGGGCTAGATTTAAGGAGATACTAGTAGATGCGGCAGAAGAGGTGGAAGGAAACACCATGGTGGAATGGCCTTCCTTGACAATGAGAAAGCATGACAGTGTATGCATAGACAAAGTATGGAAGTCCCATGGAGGACAGAGGAGTAGAAAAATGGATTATACAGAGGATAAAGGACATGTACAAGGGAAGCGTGAGCTGTGTGAGAGTGGGAGAGAGATCAGACTGGTTGGAACAGAGAAACTGCCTGAAACAAGGAAGTGCACTGTCACCGTTACTTTTCATTGTGGTGATGGATGCCATAATGACCCGAGTGGCACAAGTAATTGGGGAAGGAAAGATGAAAGCAATGGAGTTTGCAGATGATTTGGGGAAACAAGGAGGAGGTACAAGAGCAGTTGGACATGTGGGAAGGAATAAGTCAAGGATATGGGATGAAATTTAGCATAAATAAAATTGAGATGGTGATCACAACAAGGAAGAAGGGAAGAACCACAACGGGAATAACAATTGGTGGGGAACAGCTGAGAAAGTATAGAGTTTCAAGTATCTGGGAAGCCTGATACAAGATAATGGAAGAAACGATAGAGAAATGAGCAGGGGAGACAAGCAGAAGCATTCCGGAGGACTGTGAGAAGCATGATATGGAGCAAGGATGTCCCTCAGAACATCAAAAAGATCATATATTGGACGTACTATATCCCTATCCTCATGTATGCCTTGGAGACCTGGGTTATGTAAGGAAGGGAGGAGAGCAAAATACAGGCCAGTGAGATGAGGTTCTTGAGAAGCAGTATTGGAGCTACAAGGATGGACAGAATAAGAAGTGCGAGGATCAGAGAGTTGATAAAGGAGGAACCATTACAGGATGGTATAGAGAAATCTAGACTTAGATGGTACGGTCATGTAAAACGAATGGAGGAGAAGAGGATACCCAGGAGGATACAAGAGACAATGTGGAAAGGAAAGAGACCGAGAGACAGGTGGCTGAAGGGGGTGGAAGAAAGTGTGAAGAAGAGAGGAGAAGACTGGACAAGGGTGGAGGCTGAGAGATGGTGGGAAGACAGAAGACGTGGGAGAGGCTTGTGGTCCAAACAGACCCGGGCAGTGGCTGGAAACTGTGCAAGTTGATGATGATGATGATGATTGGCGTATATGTTAAACTTTAGAATACCTAAGGAGCCTACATTAAAATTCATAAACAGGAAAGGGAAAACAAATTCCAAGTTGTGTGTACACAATCACTTACTTGTAGATTCTTCTTGCGATGGAATACTATGCTCTTTGCCTTTACTTTTCTATCTTTGATATCCACTTTGTTTCCACACAAGACAATGGGTATATTTTCACATACTCTCACTAAATCTCTGTGCCAGTTAGGAACATTCTTGTATGTTACTCGGGATGTAACGTCGAACATGATGACAGCACATTGACCCTAAAAATAGCAAAATAAGAATTAGGCATCTATGCAAATTTACCTTACATTGAGTTCAGTACAAAGTAATATGGTTCCTTATGCAGAATCTGTCAGCATAACACCCTACAATTACTTTTCTTTCTTTCTTTCTCTCTCCAAATGTATTGTAATTGCAAAGAAATCACACACTTGTCATATGAACCACACAATACCAAACTCATGATAAGATAGTGTGTTCTGATACTCCTCACAATCTAGTACTACAGTATATTAGAAATCCTACCTGGATGTAATAGCCATCACGCAGTCCTCCAAACTTTTCTTGTCCAGCGGTATCCCAAACATTGAAACGAATAGGGCCTCTATTTGTATGAAACACCAAAGGGTGAACTTCCACACCAAGTGTAGCTACATATTTCTTCTCAAATTCACCCGTCAAATGTCTCTTCACAAATGTTGTCTTTCCAGTACCTCCATCTCCAACAAGTACACATTTAAACGTGGGCATGTCATTCGCAGCCATTGTGGTGGAATTTACTGAAATGAAATTAAGATAATTAGCACATAACCAGTATGGTGACTTAAGAGGAATAACATTGACATAAAGAGTGTTTAATGCAGCTTCAGGGTGATGCTCTGAACAAAGGTCTCAAGAAGACTATAATAGAACCACAAGCATAGCAAACATTCTACAGAAACTGCTGATATCTAGCACTAACACATTAACACATTTCGGAAGAAACTATAGATTCTTGGGTAGCATCTACACAGATATTAGCGAGCCCATGGCTTTCTGAACATAATTTTAGGGTGTTTTGGGCAGGCAATCTGGAACGTAAATAGAGCACTCAAACATGGCCTCACGAATCAAGTAGGAGAGCAGTCCCAGCATTAGCAAGATTATGAATGATTTTTACTAGAGAAGTAGCAAGGTGTTTCTGACATATCTGGGGAACCAGCACAAGAATTTCTTTTTAAACAGTTTGGCTAGTCAAGTCCAGTTTCATCTGTATTTAAAATATTATCTGGCTAATAGCCTGTCTGAATTTAAGGACAATTACAAGAACTACAAAAATAAATCTGTTTTGTGCATCCCTAGCTAGTTGCCTATATTATGCGCATCCCTCACTAATTGGTGTTTTCGACTCTCTGTGTAACAGTACTTTACTTTCACAACTGACAATGGCAACAGATAGCTTAGGTATGGGTAGGCAGGCTGGCTGGACTTCCCGGAATTCCTTTCTCTACCACAGTAGATAATAATCTCAGGGGGTTGGGCAATTGGTCAGGACAGAAGTATCTTCAGTTCACTAGTTACGTTCCAGTTTAATGCCCTGCATCTCAAGTGTTAGTTTCTAAAAATGCCTAAGGAAAAGAGATTTACTAAATCAGTGGTGTCGGGTAATAGGGACTATTCAACAGATGGTGTCATCGTGTACTGTCAAGTTTGCTCAAAGGAAGTAAAATGTGAAAATAAATTCGGCGTTATGTTATCATTCAGTGTCACAAATTGTGATGTTGTCCTAAATGGATTTCCTTGGTTTTCCATCGGAATATTCGGTTTTGGTATGTTAGTCGCAGTGTTTATAGATGCTACACCCTCTCTATTAGGTTTTAATAGACGATTGATGCGTTCATCCATTTCGGCGTATTCTAACACTTTCTCAGGTTGCTTATTAATTATAGCATTTACCTGTGTTTATCTGCTCAAATCTTCCTTCAATGCGATTATCGAATTCTTTCTGTTTCCCATCCTGTTCCTCAAGGTAAGCGTCTGATGTTTTTGCTACGTATTGGTTGGATCTGTGATTGTTCTCACGAGTTTCCTCTCGAATCGCTGCAATGTCTGTAGCTAAGTCCCGTAATCTAAATTACATTTTGTAAGTATTTTCTATCTAAATTGCGTTTTGTAAATATTGCCAATTCAAATAAAAGTACAGTAAGTATGTAGTTAGTTTGTCTATTAGATATATGTCATTGTTCTATTAGACTGTGGTGTGTGAGTGTGTCTGGTAGCAGTTGCATTGTTTATTAGTCATAGTTCATTGTTTCAGTAGACTGTGATGTGTGACTGTGCATGTGAGTGTGCCTGTTGACACTGTTTTAGTGGTAGTATTTGTTGTTGGTGGAACTTAAGTTTTTTGTTAGGAGAGTTTTGGTATTTAATTGTTAGTACGGTAGAAGGTTAGTATTTTTGTTAGTAGAATTGCTCTTTACTTATTCTGAATGGGAGTAGCAGCCTTTCAGAATAAATCAATTCTTTACTAGTCTTATAGACGGTTAAGATATTGATAATATAAGCCAATAATGGCTACACTGCGCCCTGCTGCACGGCTGAAAGCAACGGGAAACTACAGCCGTATGCTATTCCCGAGGATATGCACCTCTCTATGCATAATTACATGTGATGATGGCCTCCTCCCTTGTAAAATTTCAATCCGGAGGTAAACTAGTCCCCCGTTCGGATCTCCGGGTGGGGACTACTCGAGAGGGGGTTAACATCACAGAAGTGAAAGAGGAAATCTGACATTCTACGGATCGGAGCGTGGAATGTTAGAAGTCTGCTAGGAAGTGGAAGGTTAGAAAACTTAGAAAGGGAAATGGATAGGTTGAGGTTGGATTTGGTTGCGATTAGTGAAATGCGCTGGCAGGAAGAACAGGACTTTTGGTCAGGAGACTATAGGGTCATTAGCACTAAATCAAACAATGGCCAAGCAGGGGTTGGCCTCATATTGAGTAGGAAACTTGGACAGCGGTGGAATATTATGAGCAATATAGTGAACGGATTATTGTAGCAAATATCAATACAAAACCTACCTGCACTACAGTGGTACAAGTCTATATGCCTACCAGTCAAGCTGATGATGAGGATGTTGAAAAGGTCTATGAAGAAAAAGACGAAATTCTGAGGTATATCAAGGGTGATGAAAATGTTATAGTAATGGGAGATTGGAATGCTGTGGTAGGAAAAGGGAGAGAAGGGAAGATAGTAGGAGATTTCGGATTAGGTGAAAGGAATGATCGAGGAAGCAGGCTGGTAGAATTCTGCACCGAGCATGAATTGATCATAGCTAACACCTTATTCAATAACCACAATAGAAGAATATACACATGGATGAGACCAGGAGATACAGGGCGTTACCAAATCTACTTCATTATGGTCAAGCAGAGGTTTCGAAACCAGATTTTGGATTGTAAAACATATCCTGGTGCTGACATAAACTCTGATCACAATCTGGTTCTAATGAAATGCAGATTAAAGTTGAAGAAACTGAAGAAAAGTCAAAAGCCAAAAAGGTGGGCAATAGACAGACTGAAAGAGAAGGATGTAAACGAAAGATTCAAGAACAGTATAAAGGAAGGACTAATGAAAAACCCTAAACAAACTTCAATTGCAGACGAATGGGCACTTTTGAAGAATGAAATAACAAAATCCGCAGAAGAAAACATTGGTAGGAAAGAAAGACAGAAACACAAGAATCTAAGAGATGAAAAGGGGAAAGCAGAATACAGACGTCTGAGAAATGAGGTTAACAAGAAGTGCAAGGAAGCGAAAGAAGAATGGTTGAAAGAGAAATGTGCAGGTATAGAAAATTGTCTGAAATTAGGAAAAGTAGACACAGCTTATCGAAGGATTAAGAATACTTTTGGGGAAAAGAAGACTAAGTGCTGTAATATTAAGGACACAAATGGAAAGCCTCTAACAGATAGGGAAGAAAAGGTTGAGAGATGGAAAGCTTACATAGAGAGTTTGTATAAGGGAAAGGAGATTGAGAATCAAGTAATGGAAAGGGAGGAGGAAATTGATGAGGATGCGAAAGGAGATTTAATATTGAGATCAGAATTTGATAGAGCTTTGGAAGACTTAAGCAGGAACAAAGCACCAGGCATAGATGATATACCGATTGAGTTGCTACGCTGCATAGGAGATGAAGGTCTGATCAGGTTATTTCACTTGGTGTGTAGGATTTATGAGACAGGTGAGGTACCCCCTGATTTCAAGAAGAATGTAATCATCTCTATACCAAAGAAAGTGGGAGCTGACAGATGTGAAGATTACCGTACAATCAGCTTGATTACACATGCTTCAAAGATCCTGTCTAGAATAATTTACAAGAGGATTGAAAGCCAGATAGAAACGGAGTTGGGTGAAGACCAGTTTGGTTTCAGG
Source organism: Meconema thalassinum (assembly GCA_946902985.2). Lineage (NCBI taxonomy): Eukaryota > Metazoa > Arthropoda > Insecta > Orthoptera > Tettigoniidae > Meconema > Meconema thalassinum. Next base: position 165,904,069 of record OX336389.2, read on the forward strand.
AGAAATGTAGGAACAAGGGAAGCTGTACTAAGTCTTAGGCTGATTTTAGAAGGTAGAATAAGGAAAGATAAGAGAACGTTCATGGCTTTTGTAGACTTAGAAAAGGCTTTTGATAACGTTGATTGGACTAAATTGTTTGACATTTTGAAATCAATTGGAATAAAGTACAGGGATAGGAGGGTGATATACAATCTGTACAGAAACCAGACAGCAGTCATTCGAGTTGAAGGACATGAGAGAGAAGCTGGTATTCAGAAAGGTGTAAGGCAAGGCTGCAACTTATCACCCATACTTTTCAATCTTTACATTGAACAAGCAATGAAGGAAATTAGAGAAAAATTTAAAGTGGGAGTGAAGATTCAAGGAGAAATAATTTCAACCCTGAGATTGGCTGATGACATCGTCATCTTGGCCGACAAGCCTGAGGATTTGAATGAGTTTTTGAATGGAATGGACTCCGTCTTACGGAAAGAATTCATGATGAAAATAAATAAATGTGAAACAAAAATACTGGAATGCAGCCGAAATAAATCAGAAACCTCTATGGAGATCAAATTGGCAGGTGAAAAGCTGAAGGAAGTAGGAGACTTCTGTTCCTTAGGAAGCAGAATAACCAGTGATGGACGAAGCAAAGAGGATATTAAAAGTAGGTTGGCTCAGGCAAAGAAAGCATTTCTACAAAAAAGGAATCTGCTGACATCGAATATAGATTTAGGTATTAGGAAGTCATTTTTGAAAGCCTTTGTCTGGAGCGTGGCGCTCTATGGAAGTGAAACTTGGACTATTGGTGCAGCAGAAAAGAGGAGAATTGAAGCATTTGAAATGTGGTGTTACAGGAGAATGATGAAGATCAGATGGGTAGATAGGGTTACAAACAAAGAGGTATTAAGACGAGTGGGAGAGGAGAGATGTTTCTGGCGACTGCTAATGAAGAGAAGAGATAGGTTGGTAGGACACATACTAAGACACCCTGGAATAGCAAGCTTAGTTATGGAAGGAAGGGTCGAGGACAAGAACTGTAGGGGTAGACCAAGGTTAGAATATGTTAAACAGATTGCCTCCGATGTAGGGTGTCGGAGCTATGTAGAGATGAAACGATTAGCTCAGGACAGGGAGGCATGGAGAGCTGCATCCAACCAGTCAAAAGACTGAAGACTCAAACAACAACAATAGCCCTTGATGATGGAAGGCAGTTTTTATCCGAACATTCCGAATGTTTGTGAATCGATGATGCCAACTTTCTCGTTTAGGGTCTGTTTTTCCAATCTCTGGATAAAAGTGATGGACATTACTCCTGGAGTAATTTCACCCATAACTTTTATTCCTTCAACATTTGAATCTTGTTTTGCAAAGTTACTCTGTGGGTTATTACCCGTTGGAAGCCTCAATAAACTGAAACAGTACGTGTTACGTGATTGGTTGAAATTGGATTCTGGCGGAACGCTGGCTGCTTTGTTATGCTAGCTCTGGGGTCATCCGACAAACACAAACGACATAGGCTCAGTCTTCGTACCAGTATTTAAATGATATTGTACATTAATATGCTCCACAATGGCTATTCCAACGTTAACCAATATTATGGTGATGCAATTATCAACGTAATATATATCAATGTGTTGATACAGGAACTGGGCTAGTCCTATGAATTACTGCACACATTACCTTGAACTCCAAGCATTCAGATGGAATAGAATTTAGAACACTATTCCGCGCAGTAACATTATCGGAAAAGAGCAAAATATTAATGGAGCTTAATAATTATATTACTTCAATAATTTGAAGAAATTTTCCAAGTTTAAAAGTTGTTTAACATAGATTTGCCTCATGAGAAGGAATTTCTAAGTTATTTATTAAGTTGAAATGATAGAAACTGGACATCAAAATATTACAGTAAATCATCATATATATTATTTCAGTAGTATAGATCCCTCCTGCGGCGCTCACAAGCAACCGATCGTGACAAATGAGCATTCGAATGAACGAGAATAGACATCAGCAGTGACGAATTGCTCTCTAATTTCATAAATATCCATAATTTCTTTAAAAAAAATGTAAGAAGTGTGCGATTTGCAGATACTGTTGCTGTAGGAAAATACGCTCCATAATTGCTGTCCACTTCACATTTTGGCCACTGTGACGCCTGTTTCCTGTCATTTTAACATTCTGAGGTCTTTCCTTGATCAATTTGCATGGATTTCAGAAATAGTAAATAAAAAGAATAAGTACTCAAATCATATACTTTCATAAATATCGAATAACCGGCGAATGTTATGATCCAATTTTCAGCGATTGCCTTCTTAAGTTAGGGAACATAGAACTTGGAATTCTAACTGAAATGTAAATAATGTTCTATAATCATTTGGTAGAAATAAAAAAACAACAATCTTTCTCCTTAAGTCTCATTAGGCCTATAAACCTCTTGGGGAAAGTGTGGTTTATGAACATCCGCTAGTTTAATATAAATGACAAAAACTGGATATCAGAATATTACAATAGAGCAGGAGAGAATACATTTGATCATAATGTTTTTTTCAAAACTAGATTTATGTAAGAATATTGATCTAGGAATACTGGATTGGGAGTAACAATATGGCATTACAAAATTTTATGATGCAATTTGGAAGATTATGAGGTGTGATGTTTATCAGCAGTTCCCAACCTTTCGAGTTGTGCAGACCAACTATTTTGAAAACACAAGGCCCACCAACTAAATATGCTAAATATAGAGGAGGAGGTTGGAACATGGTGTTAATATGGAATTGATATTTAGCAGGCGCGGTACGGGAGTGACGCCACTCAGAAGGCTGTTAAACTAGAGCTCTTAGCGCTACAAGAATCTAGCTCGTGAGTCTCATGTAGTTATTATACTGAGTTTTATGTAGTGGTTGTTCTGGCTCTTGGTCAGACCGGCGTAATAAAATAATTAATACAACTCTGTGCATTCGTGAAATGATTCAGTACTAATACGATTTACAGTCTATTTACATTATCATCATTCAACATTTTGATAGCTCAGCACCCAACAGTAGGATGTAGGATCAGCCAGCTGATTATCGTCAGAAATATTCCAATCACCGATTTGCAGTGATGTAGAGGGCATGTCACCAGTGATAGAGTGTAATGAAAATGAAAATCCACAGCCTGCTTCCAGTCTCCGACCGGGTCAGGAATGGAATGAATGAAGCCCCCATCTAGCGGCGAGGTTATGAACTGTGCCGGCTGCCGAGGCCTGACACACTCCTCTGGGGCAATGATTAAATGAATGACAGATGAAATGAAATTATAGTGGAGAGTGTTGCTGGAATGAAATTTTGACAGGGAAAACCGGAGTACCCGGAGAAAAACCTGTCTGCCTCCGTTTTGTCCAGCACAGATCTCGCATGGAGTGACCGGGATTTGAACCACGGACCCAGTGGTGAGAAGCCGGCGTGCTGCCGCCTAAGCCACGGAGGCTTTACGATAGAGTGTAATACAGAACATATAATGTTGGTACTGAACTCAGTTGAAGTTTATTTGAATTGCACCTGTACACTATGATCTATCTTGGAGGTCACTTCATTAATCCCTTGAATGGGAATCTGATTTGGAAGCTTCTTCAAATGAAGGCATTGAACTAGATTTTCTGTCATGAAATTAGCCTGTGACCCAGAATCTAAGAGTGCCCTACACTTATGATATCCTGTGCTGTCATACACCATGACTTGCGCTGCGGCTAGGAGAATTTGAGTAACTGGTTTTTGCTTAAATGAACAATAAGCTGAAACCGTCTGCTGTGAGCTATCTTCAGACTCTTGTATGTGGATTAATGTGAGATGTTTCCTACCACACTGGCGACATCTATGTTCGGATGGACAAGTGGTATCCTTATGTCCACTGGATAGACAATTGAAACAGATTATTTTGCTTCACAATTTTAAGTCTTTGTTGTAAATTAGATTCACGAAACTTAAAGAGCATTTATACAATGGGCATTATTCATAGAACACATATATTTTTGGTTGCTACATAAGTATGTCTTGTATCCTTGGCAATTCTAGTCTTAGTCTTGTCCAATTCTGAGCCTTTAGAGGGCATCCTGGAACCCAGAAGTTCTAGAGCTTGACACCGTTGTTCTAGAAATTGCAGAAAATCATTCAAGAATGTGGGTTGAGAACTAGGCCTAAGGTCCCAGTCCTTTCTAGTATTGCAATCAACATTTTCCAAGTATAACTGGGAAATAATTCAAGCAATGGTATATTTAAATCTAATGCCTCACTGGCGTTAAGATTGCATTGGCAATGGCTGAGTAACTCGCAAAGTAGTTACGGGCATTCTCTAGCTACGACAGGAGGGGCTGACAAGAGCTTTGATATGTGTCATTGCAACAAGTCGAGGGTTATTGTACCTTCCACAAATTAAGGCCCATGCAATTTTGTAATTGTCAAACTTAACTGGGAGATTGGCAATTAATGTGTGTGCCTCAACTGATACAGAAGCTAGAAGGTAATAATATCTCAATGTCATCTAACGAATGGCGATGGTAATATGGAATTTCAGAGTAGAAATGATCAAGATCAATCAGATGAAGTCAGTGGATTGAAAGAGCCAACATCGGTGCAGAATGAATTAGTTTCACCCTTCCATATCTCACCTGTTCCAACTAGCAAGAAGGCTGTATCTAGAAGATGTAGAAAATCTGGATCAGCTTGTGTAATAACAGCCTCTCCATACAAAAAGGGAATATTAGGCCTACCCATACATCCCGGTCTACCCCTTCGACTATGTGATTCAGCAATTTTACTCATCAGGTTCCTTCAGTTACAGGTCGAACGTTTGTTTTAGACGATTGTCCTTGATCTTGAAGCCTGCGGGTGAGCTTGCACACAGTCACTCTCTCACCCTATCGCTTCACACTTGTCACCACTGATCTGATGTAATGGTATTCCAGACTTGAGCACGTGGCGACATCGCCTTGGAGACAGTACAGTTCACGTCGAAGTATTGTGTGACGCGGAAATACACGTTACGTAGTTACGAACAAAACTTCATTATATTTGCCAATGACTGTACTTCAGCAGTAGTGTCAGACAGCTTTGTCAATCATCAGACCGCTTGGGGCAGCAGATAACCCAGGTACTGTAGTAACTCTCCTCCAGGTTTCCATTAAGATTTTTCAATCGTCTAAAACAAACGTCAGGCCTGTAGCTAAATTATTACATACATCCTCGCTTGTATTCGTAGCGTAAGTGATAGCATTGTAGGCTTGGGATTCATTATCCAGAGCTGGACGAAATTTGATTCCCACCCGAGATATGTTAGTTTTATTTCGGTATTATCTCCCTTGGTATTGGTGAAGTAGCCAACTACAGGTTGCAGTGTAGGCAACTGTCGACTGTTTCAGAATTTTAGAAGGTATCGAATAAAAAAAAAAAAAAAGAGTGCTGCACTATCATAACTAATTTACATGTAGGCCTACTTAATAGTAATTTATTAATCACAAAATTGGTTTGTCTCCAATTTTGATGCAAACTTTCCATACGAGTAAAAATATGCTGAAGACAATGAAATTATAAGGAAGGAAGTTTGTAGTTTTATGTGACCGTTAATCTCGCGATTAAGAGCCACGGGACCTCCTTTTTACGTGGAATCCGAACCACGGGACATGGCATTTCACTTCGAAAAATCTCACGTGCATTAACCGGGAATCAAACCCGGTGACCAGGGTGAGAGGCCAACAGCTTGACCGCTCACCATGCCCCCAATCTTTTAAAGATCATTGAAATGGAAAATAAATATACATGGTCGGCCACATAAGATGAAATGAAAATCCACAGCCTGCTTCCAGTCTCCGACCGGGTCAGAAATGGAATGAATGGAGCCCCTATCTAGCGGCGAGGATATGAACTGTGCCGGCTGCCGAGGCCTGACGCACTCCTCTGGGGCAATGATTAAATGAATGACAGATGAAATGAAATGATAGTGGAGAGTGTTGCTGGAATGAAATTTTGACAGGGAAAACCGGAGTACCCGGAGAAAAACCTGTCTGCCTCCGTTTTGTCCAGCACAGATCTCACATGGAGTGACCGGGATTTGAACCACGGAACCAGCGGTGAGAGGCCGGCGTGCTGCCGCCTAAGCCACGGAGGCTTTTTGGTCGGCCACATAAGATGTCCCTCGCAAATATCTTTAAACATTTTAAGATATCAATAGTGTGTTCTCACTTTTGTGAATGAGGATAAGGGGCTCGTAGACTAACATACATTTTCTTCCTTTTTGAATCCCCGAGATATTTGAGATACAGTAAAACCGTGTTTATCTGGACTAATTGGGGCTGAGAGTTGTCTGGATTAACTGAAATGAAAAGAAACAGTAGCATTTCCAAGAAAAAATAATGGTTTAATAACATAATAAAGTACAGCACCTTGCATTGATGAAACAAGGAAGTTATAAATTTGTTCCCTTCGGTGTGAAGTAACTATTTTTCTTTGTGGCTTGTTTCAAATCTCCTTTACAATAAGTGAATGCAAGTGTCTCATTTGATTACAATATGCTGATATTTCCTCATTTTCACTCTGCTGAACAAAATCAATTACACCATTAACATGTTTAAACTCACTTAATTTCATTTTTTGTTGTGAACCAATATCACTCTCCTCACCTTCAGACGCTCAATCTTGCTTACACTATCCACAATTTCATCTACATTCAGTACTTAGTATCCTGGATCCTCTTCATCGTTGTCCAGCCAGTCCCCATTCTCTTCTTCTGTGATTGATTTCTCACCACCTTTTGTTAGTGCTTAGTGATAGTCCTTGATTTCAATTTCACTGTCTAGTTCAACATTGCTGAGATGTGGGCCTAAAAGTTTGTTCCAGGCATTGGACTGTTAGATGACGCTATATCGTTCACTGCTGATGTGAAATTTAAGACCATTGACCTGAAGTTGTATAATGGTATATTTTGTAGTGTATTTTCTGCTAGTTTGTCTTCACCATCAACTTCAACGACTTCAGAATGCAGAACCTCTTTGCAGTGTATATTACACCCTGGTCCATCGGTTGGATTAGCGAAGTTGTGTTAGGTGGCGAAAATAGATATTTAATCTTTCCATCTTTACTACACAGGTGTTTGTCAGGATGAGCATGTGCATTATCCAACAAGATTATGACTTTTACCTCACTTTAGGATCCATCCAATTGGTGACTTCTTATTTCAGGCATGGCGTAGTTGTGGAACCAATTTGATTGATTTCTGAAGTAAACCAGGCATTTTTGGAGTTGAAATAATGCTCAGGCAAGGAGGATGATTATATTTTTAATGGCCCTTGGTAGTTTACTTTCCCCAACAATCACAGGTTTCAATATGTGACTCCCGTCAGCATTGGCAAACAACAATGCAGAAACACGTTCTTTACTTATTTTCCTTCCAGGTGTGATTTTCAACGACATTGAGGTTTGAGTATTCTCAGGCAAGGCGCGCTAAAACAGGCCAGTTTTGTCGGCATTGTAAATTTTGCACAACTCAAAAAGCCTCTTCCTTTAAGAGAGCGTTAAGTTTTTCTCAAAAGTGTTCAACAGCTCCTGCATCTGCACCTAATCTTTCCCTGCACATCCTTTTGTTTACGATGTTGTGGCGTTTGCGAAATCTATATAGTCAACCAGAGCTAGCTGAAAATCCATTTACGTAAAGTTGTTTCGTCAGACGTTGGGCTGCAGCTTTAATTTCAACACCTCTCACTGCCATTCCACTTGCACACTGTTTGATGTAACTTTTGATCTCCTGGTGGTCACATTCGTTTCACCTGACAGGTTTATTTGTTCACATTACATTTTAATGCAAATTACTGTAATTCACATTTTTTCTTCCGTACGTCGGAAACGGTTTGTTTGGCTATCCCAAATTCCACATACACTAGCAACAGCCCATTTTCTAAACGTTCAAACTCAACTTTTCATGTAAAGAAAGACTGTTATGCTTACGTTTTCCCGACATTAATAGTGGTTTGCTAAGTGACAGTGTGCACTTGTCAGGTGTTAACCGAATAACCGAGTTGAAGTCGGATAAACTACGGTAGCAGGTAGAAAGGCTCCCTGACCCCACCCTGTCATTAGGCGGTGGTTTGGGTGACATTCCACAGGGAAACAACCCTCATTAGTGACCCCTGCATGCAGCGGTAGCACAGACAAGTGCATTCTTCCAACTTTTTCTTTTCAAACTGCCACTACTGGCCAATGAATGATTGATAAACAGAGAGAACGAGACAAGTTTTGAGCAATACGCTACGCAAACAAAAGACAACCCATCTTCACCAATTTGGTGCGAGAAATCTTCGTGATTTCAATGAACAGTAGCCTACTTTCCCGACATAAGAACTCCATATTGTGAAACTAAGACATCGCTTCGCGGCAATTCGCTGTAGAATTTTGTTTTCCAAAAAATATTTCTATTTATTTACAGACTTTACTTTTTAAGCCTGTCCGGATTAGAGGTGACTGGACAAAAGTGGTTTTACTGTATTGGTATCAACTTTTAGTTTATTTAATCGAACTATACTAATTTTTGCATGCAGGGTAACAGATTTCACTTAAACAAATTCAATGGTATTATTTCCCAAATAGGACAAATACTTTTTGAGAAATAAGAGGGTATGAAAATTGGGCTAGGCCACGCCTTCTTTTGGCGACATTGTGTGAATGGCTGGTACGTGACGGCTGAGTGAGAGTCACATCAGTTGTTGGTGCATGTGCATATAGTAGCCTCGCACACAGGTGTAATCTGCTTCAAAACAATAATTATCCTCACATCAGAATCATTGTCATTATTATCGGAGTTTGGATCTTTGGGAAATGTAAATGAGGGATTGAAAGAATAGCTGTACTGATTAATAATTTCTTATGACACTTGGCTGTTTGGAATAATGGGACGAAGTAACAGATGGTGGTGCCCATTGCTTTCAATTTGCCATAACATGTTCAATATATACATCATTCATGGGAGCTTAACTGCACCAGTGGATAGCAGGAAATGTGTCACGTTTTGCAAATACATACAGAAGTCAGAGTTGAGGAAGTATAAAACAGTCCCTTTAATGTCTTTATTAGTTACATTAATAGAATCTTTGGCATTAGGGTAGCGCACCTGCCTCTCACCCGGAAGCCCAGGGTTAGATTCCCGGGGATTTTAGAGACTGACGAGAGGGCTGGAACGGGGTGCACTCAGCCTCGTGACGACAATTGAATAGTACTCTGACAGTGAGGCAGCGCCCCAGTCACGAAAACCAAGATTAACGGCAGAGGGGGGACCCAATGTACTGACCCCTTGTCACCCCAATATCGAGGCAGCGGTCGCTTGCTAGGCTTCACGATAAGAGGGAAAAAGGAAAAATAGGTAGGCCCATAACAGGAGGCTAATACTGCATCCGAGTTAAGAGTGGAATTATAGAACTTCCGGTGTGTTTCGGAGGGCTAAAGGAAATGCCTTACATGACTTAATAGAAACTAGATATGCTTCTGCTGTACGAAGAATGTAAAAAAATACATATAGAACAGTGGAGTTACACGTAGAGAGGTATCCTATTCGTACAATCATTCATGGTTCCGTATTGATTAAAAGTCAAATATAAAGGGAACAGAATTCCGCCTGATCAATACAACAATGTTGTATTGATCAGGCGGAATTCTGTTCCCTTTATATTTGAGAGGTATCCTGTCCAGCAGCGTCTATCGAGCAAAACAACAATGCAGATTTTAGGAAATTGTCAACGAAAGGGCACTGGAATTCTTTCCAGAGAACCATTAACAGACCAAGTAGAGCAAATAAGATGTTCTAGCAGCTGTAGCTCACAATCCTATGTTAGCTCGACAAATGGCAAGTGGTTCTGGAATAAGCCAAACAAAGATCGACCGTATTTACTCCTCATAGAAGACCCACCAACCCTTTTATTAAATTAGGGGAAAAAAAAAAAAAAAAAAGCCTCTCATATTGGACCCATTATTAACGGAATACGGGTAACTTACGATGCGAGTTTATAACCGAGTCTCTGCTATTCCTATTCTCGATAGGCTATGGTATTCCGCAGACGTTCCTGCATTACCGTAAACATCAGGAATGTACCAATTGCTGTTACGGTACTTTGTGACAGTACAGGAATATGCATTCTTTCCTACCTGCAGAAAGTTGGCTAGCTGTTGTAACAGAAATAACCCGGAAATCCTTGCCCCGAGGCCGCATTCCTAGAAAGACAGTCACGCTCAGCCATCCCTCTAACTCCTCTGTCATTGTCAATATGCTAATCAGGCAGCGGTCATTCCATAAAATTACAGTAGCCTGATACACAGTCGGGGAAAGTGGCGATATCATTCCATTTACGGCAGTTCTGTTCTACGAGTACCAATAGCGGTAACATTAATACCAGTAAGCGTAAAAGTATTTCTGCTTGTTTTAAACCATTTGTTCTTAAGTTTGCTCGGGCCTGCTGTGAATTCGCTGCTCAACTGAACATGATCAGGTATTGGCGAAGTCAACAAGAAAAATTAATGGTTGCGAAAAAGCACATTAGATCTTTCTGTACAGGAAATCAGGAAAAACTGCAACAGTGTCTCTTGAAATGCTACAAATCAAGGCATGTGAAATCTCAGGGAATACCAGTATAGGAATCAGTGATAACTAGTTCAAGGCAAGCAGAGGTTTGGCTGCGAGTTTCATGTGAAGAAACAACCTGGCTTTACAGATGCGTACGTCCTTGTGTCAGCGATTTCCAGAGGAATATACGGATAAAGTGTTGGGATATCAGTGGTTCGCATATAGTAAACGCGGCACAAACTCTGGTTTATTTTTATATGCCCGCTCCACCATAAATGCCAAAGGAGCTTCAAGTGCACTTTTAAAAAACACAGGAGCTGAGAAATTGCGCTGTACAGTAATGCTGGCAAATAGAATGAAAGTAGAATATCCCGTACAGTATTTTCCGTTAATTTCAAACGCAGTGAACGCGGAACTGGGCCTACCCTACCACGCACGTATACCGGTTCTTGCCGCGATCGCGGGAGATTTACATCAGACTAATAATATATATACACACACACAGGGTCTTTCATATAAAGTAAGAACGGCATGCGGCAGTTTTGTTATTCACTGGTGCGGGTGGCCTTGGCCGAGCTTGTGGTGCGCCATGGCCCCCTGCTGTACTGTTGGAAGCGCGCATAGTACATACGAGGGCTGTTTTTTTTGGATGTATAACATCTTTCCGCTCGGTTGCTGGATAGTTTTGTGGGAGTGATTTTGAAAATTGGGGACGGAAGAGGATCGGAACGATCGAGCTGGAAGTATGCACTTCGATCGGAAGTGTACTAGCTAGCAGTGGTGGAAAACTGAAGTATGCACTGCCCGCTCGATCAAACCGAACGTAAGTGTACTAGCTGGCAGTGGTGGAACGAACAGAAGTATATGATGCACTGCCAACTCGATCGATCCAGCGGGCAGTGGTAAGACCCAGCTGGCAGTGGTATGAGAAACAATGAGCGCGCGGTGTCGGAAATTGATACCATGACGTATTCTCTGCCATCTGGAATGTATTATTAGGGTGTCTACTGTAAGGATGAAGTAAAAATTAGTTAATTTTTAGCTACCTTTTAGTTACCCGTTAGTTAATTTTAGTTACCTTTGATTTCAAGATACGTCTGCGGCCTGCAAGCAAAGGGGCTCATCACGCGGTGAAGAAAAACAACAATGAACTGTGTTTAAAGCGGTCAATACAATTCACTTAGGGAGTTATAAAAATTTTAAAAATAATAAATAAATAAATAAATACTAGATATTTATTATCAAATGAGTTGTTTCAGCTAATATGACATCTTGTGCAAAAGGCGTTCTTATAATTGCCCAGAGGTTGCTCTGCTCTTGACCGTGGCGAGATTTCTTTTGTCCCAGCGGTAGATCACGAATATATTTATAGGACGTTACGTGTTTGTAACCGAATTTTGTCTTTGCAGTAAAGTATGGAGAAATTTCGAGATGTTACACGATCGGCGCTGGTCTCACCCGTTTGTCGCGATTTCCGTAGTTTTCGCAATAGAACAAGGAAAAGTAACTCTACTTAGATGATCGGTGTCACTTTTAGTCGTTGGACGAGATTTCCATTGTCCTTGAGGTCTGGTACGAGAAAATATAGCATTATTACGCAATCAGCGCCACTTGCTGTCCATCTGGCAAGAATCCAGTTGTCCTCGTCATTGTATGCGGAGAAATATCGCGATGTATCGCAATCGCTGCCGCTCTCGGCCGTTTTACGAGATTCACGTTATGCTCGCGATATTATGCATACCGCGCCGCACCCGGCCGTAGAAAGATTGTCTATCCGTCCTGACAGAATGGTGGAAGCAAGCTCAAGATTGGGCATGGTTAAAATTCACGAGTAGTTATGGACAAGTTGTATGCCCGGCGCCGTGATTCCCGCTGTCCCTATGCTGTGGTTGGGAGTTCATCAGTTCAGGGTGGATCAAGAGGAGGAATTAGTATTGCGACGCTATGTAGGCTGTCATTTCTAAGTGGGTTGGTGCACTTCTCGCTCCCCGTACGCTTTTAAGTATACGGTCATGGGAAAAGTAGCGAGTAGGTTTCGGAATGTTGTGATTGGTGCCCAATCACTTCTGACGGGATTTCCGCAGTCCTCCTGTCACAAGTTCACGATAGGGGACGGGTTTTATGATTTCACGCAACTGACGTCGATCTCGGTCCATTTGACGAGATTCCCGCAGGCAAGTCGTGTGGTCAGCCGTCCGTCTTGAGTATGAATGTTCGAAGTAGGTATCAAATATTAAGAATTATTCTGAGAGGATTGCACGAATAATACGACTAGAGGACAAGTTTTCTTTCGAATGCGAATTATAAAAGTTATACAAGTTTTCGAAACAACTGGTTAGATTATAATATATCCGATGAAACCGAAGTTCGAAGGAAAAATAGACATAAACGGAATTTCGAATTAACCATACTGGATGTCCCAAATTTACGAGACAGATTTTTTAAAATAAGTTATAGCCTACGTATTTCGAAGCTTTATCATAATTCTTTTTTGAAACGGTAACATTTCGCAAGATTGAGACGTTAAATTATTTCGCGTTATTTCTGGACTTCAATTTGACATAGTCTCCAAATAAATGCGAAGTTTCTGATTAGTTTCAGAAGTTTTCGCGAATAAATGTCTCGCGAAAAGTCAGGTTTCCTAATAACACATAAATATTTCACACAAGACTAAAGTCATCTTGATGCCGAAAATATACACTGAACGATATAGGCTATAACACTCGGGGTATCCTCAAACAAACAATTAAGAAACAAGACCAAAACAGACATCAAACTAGCTCATAAAGGATATATAACAACAGTTGAAAATAACATTAATAGTGATTGTAAAAATTTTTGGACGTACGTGAAAAGCAGGAGAAGGGCCAATGGTACATGTACTATAATGCAATACAATGAGGAAGAGCTAAAAAGCGGGGAAGCGGTTGTTCAGGGTTTTGCAAAATACTTCCAGTCTGTGTATTCACAACACCCTTCTTCCTACAGAATATCGCAAGATGAGGCAAATACGCCAGTAACCCTGCACATAAGCGAAGTAACAATGGCGGAACTTGATAGAGCGTAAAAAAACTGAGACCAAAAACATCAGCGGGCCCGGACCAAATACCCCCTTACGTAATTAAGGGTTGCTCACAGATTTTAAAAGATCCCCTTCATTTTCTTTATAACCTAGCAATTAGTACAAATACATTCCCAGATATTTGGAAAAAAACTCGCGTCTGTCCTATTTTAAAATCAGGTAACCAAACATTAATAAAGAACTATCGACCCGTGAGTATAGTATCAGCTGTTGCAAAGATATTTGAATTTATCTTACATCACAGAATTGTTACTCATGTAGCGCCAGCCATATCAGAACAACAACATGGATTCATGCAACGGAGATCCACAGTCACAAATCTGATGAATTTCTCCCACGATGTTTCATCTGAGTTGGATATCGGAGGACAGATGGATGCTATTTTCACGGATTTTGAAAAGGCATTCGATAGTATAGATCATGATATTCTTTTGACAAAATTAAACAATTTCGGTTTTTCACAAGCAAATTTACGATTTTTTAGCTCGTATCTGTCTGGTAGACAGCAATATGTATACTTTCTCGGAAATTCATCAATGGAATATACCGTAAATTCCGGAATTCCCCAGGGATCGAACCTTGGACCAATTATGTTTCTGATGGCAATCAATGACATTTCTGAATGTATTAAGCACTCTAAATGTCTTCTATACGCTGATGATTTTAAGATATTCCGTCCTGTATCCTCTGCTCATGACTGCTATCTTCTACAAAATGACTTGGACAACATCTTTGAATGGAGTAGGAAAAATAAACTTAATTTTAATCTAACGAAATGTGTCACAATGTCATTTACCCGAAGGAAGAATAAAGTTAGTTTCCAGTATAAGCTGGGGTTGAATACGCTGCGGGAGGTTAATGGTGTAAGTGACCTTGGTGTGGAACTGGATAAAGGTTTGACCTTCGCTTCTCACATCAACAAGGTAACAAGTGAGACGTACCGAGCACTAGGCTTCGTCATTAGAAATGTAAGACCTTTTCGGCAGGTGGAAACGGCCATTACACTCTTTAATGCTTACGTAAGGGCGAAATTAGAATATGCAAGCGTAGTGTGGAATCCGTGGCTTAAAAAAATACATAAGATTACTAGAAGGAGTACAGAAGCGATTCACCAGATTTATACATTATAAAATGAGCGGAAATTACCCATATATGGTCCCATATAAAATTTTATCGAATAATCTAAAAATTATTGCTTTGGAAGATCGTAGGAAAATAAATGATTCCAAGATCTTACACAACTCTTATTTTTTATCGTTGCTGAATTTCAATGTTCCACGTCTATCTTCAAGAACGTGGACAACTTTTAGGAATAAGAAAACATGCACCATGTCACACAAACATTCACCGCTTAATCGACTCTGTAGTAATTACAATAAAGCTGTAGTGTGTAATAAAAGTCTAGACTTCGATCTTAGTCTCCAAAAATTTGTAAAGGTATTTATGACCACATTGCGATGAGTGTAATTAATTAATTAATTAATAAAAAGGTAGAATATGTAACAGCATTAAGGTTAAGCTATAAATAATATTATTATGTAATTAATTTAGATGCTAATATTAGATTTAAGATTAGATTTAAGTTATGAAAAAAATTAGAATTACTGTTAAAATTTTGTAGGTTTACTGTTATTGGGGTTAACGACCCTGTTGTAAACCAGCATAAATAAATAAATAAATAAATGCATTTCCTAGAGGTCGGGTACGGGGAAATATAGCTTATGCAATCGGCGTCGCTTGCACGAAACTCGCTCCATCTCAATCTTTGAGCCCAGAGGCGCGAGTTTTAAATGATTCAATCAACCTTCAGAAAATTTTCGTATGTAAAATTCGTTACTTTTGTTACCCGTTTGCAAAATTCTTTACTTTTTCGTTACTTTCGTTACCGGTAGACACCCTGATTATGACATACTGAACGGAAAACGCTCATGCGAACTCTGATGTCAAGTGATTGAAACAAATGACATGGTACATGTTTGAAGTCTTCGTAACAGTATTTAAATGGTAAAATTCCTTAATATCAAACATTGTAAATAGTCGGCATTGCCAGTATTATGTTTCTGCACAATGGCTATTCAAATATTAACCCACATAACGGTAATGCAGTCATCAATATAATATAATCGTTGTGGTTATACGAGAATTGAGCAAGCCTTCATGAACTATTACTGAATACATTCTCTTTACTCAGAAGACATTTTAAACTAAATAATAAGGTTATTGGTTTTACGTCCCTTTTAACTACCCTGGCTTTTAGAGACGCCGGGGTGCCGGAATTTTGCCCCGAAGGGGATCTTTAACGTGCCAGTAAATGTACTGACACGGCTCCCTCGCATTTGCGCACCCTCAAATGCCAGCTGACTGCGCCAGGTTTCGAACCTGCAGCCTTGGGCTCAGCAAGCGAGAACACATTTTAAACTAAATTTCACGCAGGAACATTATCGAAACAAGCAAAATATAAATGAAACTAAATTCCGTAATGCAGTATTATTGGAACGTGGAAATAAGTCACCATCTTGTGCACAAAATTTGCGTAGTCGAAATAGCCGTGGGGTTAGTGCTTACGACTGTGAATCTAGAGATCTTGGGTTCGAATCCCGGACGGGGTAGATATTTTTGCTACCAGATTATCATTTTTAACTATATTTATCATATCAATATGACTCATTTTAACAGAATCCATATGAAATTACGTGTTGGTCTGTGAATGAAGAGGACCTGTTTATAAGGAATTTAAGGTTATGAGCGGTGTCTTGTCTTAATCTAGTTGATCCATATCGTATTCTTTATTTAGGCTAGTGCTGGTGGAAGCTACAAATCATCTAATAAAATGAGTTCCGTATTATAAACTACAATATCTGTAAAACACACTCTTTTACAATAGATTAATATTTGTGCCAATAATAGTATAAAATACCGGCTTATCAACAATTTCACGTGAGGTTTCTTCTATGTCAGATGTTACACATCATATGCGACTACTGTAAGGCTCTTTTTTTTTTTACAAGTTCCGATGGACTGTATAAAAATAACAGATTGACTTACCAAACTGATTTTACTACTAAATGTTTGCTTGTTTTATTCTTATGTCTCAACATAATCGCCAAAATGATTGAAACATTTGTCGTATCCTTACACCAGCTTTCCAATGCCCTCGGCAAAATATTCTGCCGTCAAAGAGCCCAATAGCACACCGGGGCGAAACGCTGTCATTTTGTTGAGTTATGCCGGAACATTAGCACTATTTGTGTTTAAATACAGGTGGGTACGTCTTGACAGTCTCCTGAAGTTTTTCCTTTTTGGTGAGGTGTTGCCGCCCAACCATACCTTGGATTCTCAAAAAAGGTGAAAATCATTCACGACCATACTGTACCAACGTTACGATAGACTTTTACAAAGTATTAAAGTGTGAAGTTTTGGACCATCTGCCGTTTAATCGAAATCAGCACTGAATGATTTTCACCTTTTTCGAGAATTGGGCAGCAACGCGAGCGATTTCAATAGTACAGCAGGGGGCCATGGCGCGCCACAAGCTCGGCCAAGGCCACCGCACCAGCGAATAACAAAACTGCCGCTTGCCGTTCTTACTTTATATGAAAGACCCTGTATATATACACACATATATTGGTCCATTATAATTGTATCTTTTAAACCTGAATAATACATTTGGTTTTGAAATGTATTTTCGAGGATGTTGCCATGTATAGTCATTTAATGGATATCTTGATACTCTTAATGGAGATATGCACATATATGACACCCCCCCCCCCCCCTCAAATTGAGACTTTAAAAATAGGATATAAAAAAGGTTTTACAAGCAAGTAAATACGGTATGTGGTTTAAACACTATGGGTGTCCTGCACATTACTCTTGTGTAGCAAGACAAACTATCGACTGTTTTCTCAGGTCAGTAGATTTGGTGTAAAGGAATAAGCTGCTGCCACACTTGCCTGATTTGATACCTATTGACTGTTTCATAAGGGGAATGCTGAAAGTCCAAGTAAATAAGCAAGCCCCAACGACCCCAGAAGATCCGAAGCATCACAATACCTGTGCTGCGATATCGAAGCATAAGAAATTAAAAATGTGCTTTGCAGTTGATGGTCGACATTTTGAGTATATGAGCAAGTAAGATTAAACGAAATTTTAACCAATACTTTCTCTTAAATGTCATTTTAATTCTCTGAAGGTGTGAAAAAAGATTTGCTTTCCTGTGCAACTCGATACTGTATTATTGAGGGGCCGATAACCAAGAAGCCCTTTAAAACTTACCATCATCTGTATCATTTTTATGTATATCGAGCACATTATAAAAAATGATCAAGTCTTCCTGTATCCGGGTAGACCTACATACTGAGAGTCCTCAAGGTCTTGGGTTTTATTTCTGGCTCTGACAAGAAATTTAATTATTGTTTGAGGGATACACTCAACCTCATGAGGCAGGACAGAAGAGGAGGGTTGGATTCCCACCCCAGCCAGTGTTATTTTATGGTTTATTTTACTCCAGGTACATGCCTGGATGGTACCTAACCTAAGGCCTTCCCAAAGCTAGCAACTGCTACAAGAAAACACTACTGCAGACATCACAATGACAGAGGTTAACAGAAATTCTATACACTCAAGTACAGCATTCAGATAGCTCTCTGAATACTTTAAGTTGTCACTTTTGCCTTATATTGCACATTGTCATTATGCAAGCAAATCTGCTTGGCTGAAAAGATGTTGGCATAACAAAAAATGTTACTTACAAAGCGAAGATCTTGGACTCTTGCTGTCAACTTTGCTTACCGAAGCAAATAAGAGCCGGGCTGGAGCAATGTCCAGCCTTAAGCGGCTGAATTTAAGTATAACAAACACAAGACACCCTTTGCCAAGGAGGGCTGAAGCGACCTTGTGGTGAAAGCGGGCCTTAGCAATGTCGAGAATAGTTTCATTAAAATAAAAAAATTGAAATTTATATAATATAAACTAGCTTAGCTACCTGTCGATATACTTTTAGAGTAAAGGTTTATGAGTACAGCTCATATCCCTGTCTCTGAAGATCTGTTCTATGATAGAAAAATGTACACAGTCTTGCCATCTAAGCCACAAAGTGGAGTAAATTACAACTCAATGTTCCATTCCAAGTGCTTACTGGTGTATGTACAACCAATATGCTGACAGTCAAGCCAGCACCTTGGTGTATCATCGGCTATCTTGCTCACGAGACTGGATAAAGTTGTTAAGCAAAGGTAGGAAGCTTGTGGTTTAATGTGACAATGTCACGGTCATGAGCCACAAAACCTCGTTTTTACGTGGAGTCTGTGACTACAGGACATTACATTTCACTTCGAAAATCTTACATGTGATAAAGTTGTTAATTTGATCCGGATCATGCCCGAAGCACATATTCCAATTCCTTCTAATTTTAGACACTAATAATAACCATACATGCTACTATTGTCGTCAACATAACATAGGTTATCAGACAAATTCAACACATCAAAATACAAGAGACTAATGACAAAGTAATCACAAACTCTTAAATGAAACAATAGCTTTATCAACATCAATACTGCTCTTCAATGCAAGGATTGGCATTCACCATTATTTACATGAGGACATGTGAAATATACAAGTATGAACTAAATACAGCACTTTCATTAATGTCTACTTCCATCATGCAAATACATTATGTGTGTATTATTGTTTATAACAGTGCTTCGTCTGATGTTGTGCAGCACTTTCTCTCTGAAAAGGAAGACCCTCTCCCTTATAGGGTCAAAATCTGAGCCATGAGATGTGTTGACATTATTATTGGCACACTTTTTCTGTGGAGTGAACACACTGTACTCTAGTGCCAACTACAGCCATATGCACAGTCCCAGGCTGTGGAGTTACAACACTGACGTTACTTGTCAATATGAGTCCCACAGTAGAATTTTCTTCGGAGCCCTTCGAGCCTACCTGGGAAAGACTGTTTCTATATATGATACCTAGTTTGCAAAAGTCTGTTCATCGCATGTGGCCAGAGATATGGTGATGTGGACAATACGCCTACACACAAAGACCCCACTGCACTGATCTGCAAATTTCTAGCTGAATATCAAACTTCTGGGCTCTAACATCCTGCTTTTCACCAGGCCTAGTCATTATTGAATGTGTGTCATTGTATCAGCAAATGAGGTAAGAGCAGCATCACAGAAGGCAATACAAGGGGTTGCAAAAGACTCCTTCCAAAAACGCAATGATAAGAATGTAGCCTATTCACACAAGGGGGAATTATATAGGTGGTGGTTGTGATTCTAGTACTTTTAAGGAATCACAGTGGGATTGACTCGTCCTGTCAAAGATATGAAATATATTTGAAATACCATCCATTGAGAAAAAATCCTGGCATTGCTCAAGAAATACATAATTAATGCCAATTGGACTCCCTTTTATAAAACATAATTGAAATGCACCTTGAAAGGTAATCATGGTCTTTAGAGTATACGAATCTGTGTATGGGTCCAACATTGGGAACATTCCATCCTCCCATTCCAGACACTATACTGAAACATCAAAGAGATGCATATACATTACAGCTCATAAGCTGTCTCCATGAAGATGCAAACTTTAAAATCAACTCAGATACAAAACTCTCAAAATTGAAAAGGAAAATGTTTGATAACCTAAGTAGTATTGTCATAAATGTGCTGGTTATTGCCGTGGAAGGGATAAATTAAATGACTTTTAAACCATCCAAATAAGATAGCTTTATTCGAGGCCGGGGGAAAGTTACTTACTACAGTGTCACGCAAGTTGAAACTCGACATCAACATGTAAAATCAACAAAATAAAAACCTGTTATAGGCACTAAAAATGCAACTTCCATTTAAAATTACCAATGTATCAATAATTGAATGGTTACCCCGAATAAAGATCTAACCCATTTAAATCTCTTAACTAAATCATTGTTTTTTTCAATCTTCTATGCAATATAAAACAAATCTAGGTCACACTTGAGGGGAAATATTACACACAGATCATGATTCAACTGAAAACTCAACTTTTGTTTATTTGTGGGTTAGATCTTTATTCAGGGTAACCATTCATTACATTAGTTTTACAGCATTTCATTTTATTCTTATTCATATACCATATCATATAAGTAACCCTTTGGCTTCACTTTAGTGTGACTTGCAAGTTTCACCTCATTAACCGAGGGGGGTAATCCAACCATGGGACAGACAGAAGCCATGATGCTGGGGCGATATAATACTGGGCGCATACACCATCGCGGCTGCGAGTTGCTTACTCCTCTCTGTATTCCTACTTTCCACATTGATCAATTTGCTCAGAAATGATAATTGCTGTTTTGATTAGTTTAGTAGAATTTATATAGTTAGTAGTTTATATTACCTGTGTTACATACAGTAATTATATTTTCTAAAGAGTTATGTAGTGCAAATCTGGGCAGCACACTAATAAGAGACTTAGTAGCCGAGGTATATCTAGGTCTTGTATATTATGCACGAAAGGAACTGAAGAGCACGAGAAAAATTATTTCCACCCAATAAAACAAGCAAGAAATTGCTGTAATTATTCGATAAAACCCGAAAGGGTCATTTTATAGTACAGTTAGTTTCTCTAATCTGTTGGCCGCCCGGCGTGCCCAGCTTATCTGCCTCCCGTTGATTCATCACTCCCCGCTCAGCCTAGTTTCTATGTCAAAACATACCCATGAAAATGGAACCAATCCGTGGCTTAGGCGGCAGCACGCCGGCCTCTCACCGCTGAGTCCGTGGTTCAAATCCCGGTCACTCCATGTGAGATCTGTGCTGGACAAAACGGAGGCAGACAGGTTTTTCTCCGGTTTTCCCTGTCAAAATTTCATTCCAGCAACACTCTCCATCATTTCATTTGTCATTCATTTAATCATTGCCCCCAGAGGAGTGCGTCAGGCCTCGGCAGCCGGCACAGTTCATATCCTCGCCGCTTAGATGGGGGCTTCATTCATTCCATTCCTGACCCGGTCGGAGACTGGAAGCAGGCTGTGGATTTTCATTTTTTCTTCCTTCGAGAAATATTAAATGTGGCTCAATTATTTAACCATAAACATTTCGCGACATCCAATTACAAAAACATACCCGCCTGTCATGATCACGTGGATGCTGGTCGTGTATTCTTGTGTGGCTTCAGTTTCAACATTTCCGTAGCCCGCCATACTGAGCTCGTCGAAACCCAGGCTTCTTGACCAAGTCGTCTTAAGGATTTTGTATGCATACCTCTAATTTCTCTGCGATTTCATTTGCTTTTTGCTCATTAAGTACACTTTTTTAACACTTCGCTTCTTATTGAGTAAATAACCAGGTCCCCTCAATTTGTTCAAGAGTTTCTGCTCGGTCTCTATGTGGAGGGCGCACACCTGGAAAATATGTAATGAAACGTCTAACGGCTTTTTTGAAAGACTGTTTTTACATAAGTACCCTTTCCTCTATCATGTACAAATATGGGGACATTATGAGAATAATACCCCGAAGTAACACTTCACAACTTGAGAACAATTGGAGCAACAGATCAACACTAATCCACGTTCTAAGCACTGACGAGAAATGAGAAATGCGTGCTGTGTAACGGGAAGTGATAAGTCAGCGGGAGGCAGATAAGCTGGGCGCACCGGCCGGCCAACAGATTAGAGAAACTCACCGTATAACAAATCTTAACCTTGGAACAGTATAGTGGGGCACTCAATGCCCCCAGAGAATTTTCGTTCCCCGATTACATAATGTTGGTACGCCTGATAAGCGGTCACCTCCTGTGACTTACTTCACTTCGACTCTCTTTCAGTCAATGTGTATACTTCTTAGCAGAGACAGCCATTTATACCCAAAGCAGTGTCTCCAAGGCATTGAGTGCTCTATCTGCACACGATCCAAGGACACCAAGACCACTGTGGTGTGCTCAGAATGCAAGAAGTTTGTGTGTAAACATCATAGCATGGTGCTTTGTAGTGAATGTGGTGATTATGATCATGATGCCCAAAGAAAGAATATCTACAATAACATTGAAATATTGCTAATATTTTTGTTTTCTATTATATTCCCACAGTTATTTTAATTTTACAGCCTTAATAGTTGAAGAATTCTGTGCTAGAGGGTTCATTTCACTCATTTGTAACTGCAGTTAATAGTAATACATTATTTTAATGCATCAGAGTTGTGTTTCTGTCCTGGGGTGGCCTACTCAGTGCCCCAGGATACCATTACTGTTTCTGGAGAATAAGGGGACTGTTCCAGGGGTAAATAATATCAATAAAAAGTAACAGATGGCAGCGAGGACAGGAAGGGACAAACCTCTGGAAAGTCGCACGGAAAGATCGAGATATAACCAGGGGGGAAGGATTGCGAGCTTTGATTATTGATATGGAGGAATTAAAGACACTGTTCAATTTAGAAATAATGGTTATAGCCAATATAGACCAAATTAGGGAAGAAATCTAGAATAGGGAGAACATACGAGGTGAAGTATAATTTAAGTGCAGCGAGGTCTTTAATGTCCATGAATCTATATAGAATGCCGAGACTATGTCTTGCGAGAGATTCATATCAATGCGAGGAGAAAATGTAAGTTTGTCACCGTTAATAATACCTAAGTCTCTTACCTAAGAAGCCATACCCAATTTATTTCCACAAATTTTATATACCGGTACCACCTGATTTCAGCAGTGATGATCATTTCTTTTTTGTGTGTGTGTGTGTGTGTGAAGATTACGCAGTTATTGAATTTTTTTTTGTGTGAAGATTATGCACTTTTTCTCAGTGAATATTTTTATTTTTTGTTATATATTGTTGTTTTCTGCATTATAAAATTTGGTTTAGACAGCTCCTTAACCCGGTCCATGAGGCAATTTTAATTGGCTACATGGATAACTCTTGCCAGGCGCGTCCACGTCGCGGGGGTGGGCAACGGTACTGTAATATACCATGGAACTACAGTACCGGCTAAGTTCTGGTGAGGACCCAGTCCTATGGGGTATAACATAGGCCCCGTGCACAGGGTTACGTGCGAAGACCTCAACGGAATCTGCAGCGGAGAAGATGGACTTCGGAACGGTGGAGATTGCGGAAGAGGCAACCCAGTACTCAGGGAATAGTATGAGTACAGCATCAAACGGCAGTGTCTGTTTCCCAGGTTAGGGGCGGCTGCAAGGGCGTCTGTTTCCCATGTTAGGGGCGGCCTGTAGAATAGCTGGCAGTAGCTTCATAAAATGCCTTTGGGAGTGGCGACCCCATCGTAATAATAGCCTAAAATGGAAATGGCACTTCGAATGAATCGGAAAAGGTTAGGGCGTACCCTGCAGGCGACGCGCAGTTCTTTGGGTACTGGGGGAACTGTGAGAAATGGGCGACCAGTAGCCGAAATGAAAGTGGGAATCATGAATGTCATGACCCTGACAGGCAAGGTGGAGGAGGTGGTAGACTTCATGGAGAGGGAGAAGGTTGGATTGATGGGGCTGAGTGAAGTGAAATGGAAAGGTAAAGGAAGGAAGAAATTGAGGAAAGGATATACATTATACTGGAGTGGTGGCCAAGAGGCCAAAAATGGCGTGGGACTGATAACCTCGAAACAACTGGAGGAGTATGTTGAAGTGGTCGAGTGTGTGAGTGACAGAATAATGAAAATTAGAATGAAGATGAAAAATGACGTGATGGACTTCATACAAGTGTATGCACCACAGACTGGAAACAGAGAAGAAGATATTGAAGTATTCCTGGAGGATGTAGAAAGAGTAATTTCAGATGTAGAAGTGGTGATCATGGGAGATATGAATGCACAAGTCGGAAACGAGAGACAAGGAAAGGAAGAAGTCATTGGACCATATGGATATGGGAAAAAGAACCGGGAAGGAGAGCAACTTGTAAACTTTTGTGAAAGGAATGGACTGATAGTGGGTAATTCATGGTTTCGGAAGAAAAACAGCAGGAAAATTACGAGATATGGTTGGGGCGATAGAGGAACAAAATCAGTAATTGACTACTTTCTGGTGGAAAGGACTAATCGCAGAAAGCTGATAGATGTGACAGTTTTACCAGGAGAAGCATTTGATGGGGACCATAGAGCTGTGGTGGGAAAATTTAGATGGGAAAAATTGGAAAACCTAAAGGAGATCAGAGAAAGTAAAACAAAAGCATGGAAATTGAAAGACAAAACTGTACAGGAAGATTTTCAGGAGAGATTGAAGCAACAAATCCCAGTTACTGAAGTGGAAAACATAGAAGAGGAATGGTCTCACTTTAAAAAGGCATTTGTTGGCGCAGCAGAGAGTGCTTGTGGTAGGACGTCAACAAGAGTGAAAGAGAAGGAGACACCGTGGTGGAATGAGGAAGTGAGGAAAGCAGTGAAAGAAAAGAAGTCTGCATGGAAAGAATGGAACCAAGATCAAACAGAAGAAAGCAAAAGGAAGTATCACGACAGCAAACGGAGGTGTAAGAAAGTGGTAGGAGAAGAAAAGAAGAAAAGTTGGGAAGAATTTACACGAAGAATGGAAACAGATGTAAGTGGCAGTAAAAGGATGCTGTATGGGCTTCTAAGAAGTAAGAGGAAAGAAAGAGTTACTACAAAGCTAGTGAAAAAGGAAGATGGAGAGTTGTTAACACACCCAGAAGAGATAAAGGGACGATGGAAGGAGTATTTCGATAAGCTTTTGAATGTGAGCAATGGTACTGGTGAGATGGAAGTGACACAACCTGACGACTCTATAACAGAAGATGATATAACAATGCTGGAGGTGGAATTAGCAGTACAGAAAATGAAGATGGGAAAAGCAACAGGGGTGGATGAAGTCAGTGTAGAAATGATAAAGGCTGCTGGACCTGTTGGTATGCAATGGCTGTATCGACTGCTAAAGTGTGTGTGGAAATGGAAATGTGTACCAGAAGACTGGAAGAAAGGGCTAATAATACCAGTGTTTAAGAAGGGGGACAAGAAGGTGTGTGATAACTATAGAGGGATCACACTCATATCACAGATAGTAAAAATACTGGAAAGGATATTAGAAAGAAGAATGAGAAGAAAGGTGGAAGGAGAGTTGCAAGAGGAACAGTATGGCTTCAGGAGTGGAAGATCCACAGTGGACCCAATCTTTAGCTTGAGGCAGGTGATGGAAAAGAACTGGGAATATGGAGAGGATTTGATCATGACTTTCATAGATCTAGAAAAGGCATATGATAGTGTCCCCAGAGAGAAGGTATGGGAAACCATGGTTAAGAAGAGACTGGGAAGAGAAATGTTGGAAATGGTGCAAGCAATGTACAACAACTGTGTTAGCAGGGTACTGACCCCAGTTGGAAAGACAGATTGGTTTAGGAACAAGACTGGACTAAGACAGGGGAGTGTGCTGTCACCTCTCTTGTTCATAATGGTGATGGATGAAATAGTAAAGGAAACAAAGGAAGCATATGAACATAAAGAAATGAAGTTACTGTTATTTGCAGATGATATTGTGGTCTGGGGAAGAAACACCGAAGAAGTGCAAAAACAACTAGATGCACTGAACGAAAATATTCAGAAGTATGGCCTGAAAATCAGTATAGAGAAAAGCAAGACCATGGTGATGACAAGAGGGGAAAGACAAGGAAAGGGCACTGTGAAAATTGGAAGTCAGAGTTTGGAAATTGTGGACACGTTCAAATACCTAGGAAGTGAATTGATGCAAACTGGTAGGTTGGACGTGGAGATTGGCAGGAGGGTACAGCAGAGCAATGCATTCTATCAAAGTGTAAGAAAACTTGTTTGGGATAAGGAAGTACCAAGGAAAAGCAAGGAGGTAATGTATAAAGTGTACTATGTACCCATATTAACTTATGCAGTTGAGACTTGGACCCTGACAAGCAGGCAAGAGAGTAGAATCCAAGCCAGTGAAATGAAATTCCTAAGAAGTATGATAGGAAAGACAAGGAAAGAGAGTGAGGAATGAAGATGTTAGGAAGGAAGTTGGGATGGGAAAACTAAATGAGAGAATTGAGAAGAATAAACTAAGGTGGTTTGGACATGTAAAGAGGATGGAGGAAAATAGAATACCAAGACAGATGCTGGAGGCGAAGTGCAAGGGTAAGAGACCAAGAGGAAGACCTAGAACAAGGTGGATGGATTCAGTGAAGAACGGCGTAAGAAAAAGAAATCTGGACTGGGACAAGATCGTGGAAGAAGAATGGTGGAAGGAAAGAGGAAAGTGGAGAAGTGCCATAAATACCCCGACCTGGCAGGAGCTGGATAAGGGGAAATGATGATGATGATGAAAAGTTACATTTGCCTAGACCAATTAACTAACACCTCCAATCCAATGGTTTTTGACAATAGTCACAGCCTAATCCGCCCAGATCAATGGTCTTGACAATGGTTACAGCCTAACCCACACAGATCAATGGTTTTTTTGTCAACCGTGCCCCGCTAGCCGCACCTGCACCAGATCATTCTAACCTTCCTTTTGTCCAATCCAATGGTTTTTGACAATGGTTACAGCCTAGCGCGTCCAGACCAATGGTTTTTACAATGGTTAGAGCATAACGCGTCCAGATCAATGATTTTGACAATGGTTACAGCCTAACGCTTCCAGATCAATGATTTTGACAATGGTTACAGCCTAACGCTTCCAGATTTCTTACATGGTGTCCACAGAATTTTCAATGTCAATTTTCCTGACTTTTCCTGACCATTTTTCAACAAAATTCCTGACTTGCGAAGTCATCGTAACATCGGAAAAAAAGGTTTATTGAGCAAAAATATTTATCATCATCACCTTGTACAGTTTCCAGCCCCAGGCTGGGTCTGTTTGGAACATAAGCCTCGCCACTTAGTTCTTTCTTCCCACCACCTCTCCGCTGTCACTCTGGTCCAGTTCTCGCCTCTCTTCTTGACACATTCCTCCACTCCTTTCAGCCATCTATCTCTCGGTCTTCCCGTTGGTCGTTTCTTCTGCATCTGCATCTCATGTATCCTCTTGGGAATCCTCTTCTCATCCATTCTTTTTAAGGGTCCATACCACCTCAGTCTTGATGTCTCAATCCTACCTTGCAAGGGCTCCTATTTCACCATTTCCCTCACCTTTTCATTCCTCAACCTGTCTCTTCTTGTTACTCCGATCCTACTTCGCAGGAACTTCATTTCACCTGCCTGTATTCTGCTTATGTCTCTTTTCTTCAATGTCCACGTTTCTGAAGCATAGGTCAGTATCGGGTTATAGTAGCTTCTGTATAATACTTCCTTGCTTTTTTGTGGAACATCTTTATTCCACACTAAGCTCCTAATGCTTCTCAGAAATGCTTCTGCCTGTCTGCCACGTTCCGCAATCTCTTTGTCATTTCTCCCATTTTCCTCCACTATACTTCCCAAGTACTTGAGACTTTCCACCTTCTTCAGCTGTCCACCTCCAAGTGTTATCCCACTCATTGGTCTGTCCTTTTTCCTGGTCGTTAACAGGATCTCACATTTACTGATGTTGAACTTCCATCCGTACTCTCCCACTGTTTCTTCCCAAGCCTTCAGTTGCTCCTGAATTTCCTCCTTGTTTCCCCAGACCATGAGATCATCTGCAAACACCATTGCTTTCATCTTATCTTCTCCTATCTTTCCTGCTATCCGTGTCATTAAATCGTCCATAACCACAATAAAGAGAAGGGGTGGCAACGCACTACCCTGTTTCAGGCCACTCATTTGTCTGAACCAGTCTATTTTCCCCTCCAACTTTCACACAACTCACACTTCCACAATACATCTCCTTCACTCTGCCTACAGTCCCTTTTTCCACTCCCATGTTTTCCATTGCTTTCCAAACCTTCATTTATGCATAATTGTTCAATCAATACGGAACCATGACAAATACGAATATAATTCCAAACCTTCTCCCTACACACACTAGCATAGGCCTTTTCGATGTCCAGGAAGGCCATCAAAATATTTATATCTTTTTTCATTTGTTGAATTTGCTCAACGCTCGCTCTTTATTCATTTAAAATAGAAAATAAGGTAAATTATAATGCAATAACACATAGATCAAAGTACTTAATGGGGGGGGGGGGGGGCAGATGATTTCGTAGTTCCGCCCCTTCAAACAAAAATAACATAACTAAAGTACTTAATAACCTAAACTATAGTGATGGGGTCGCCACATCCCTTCGCCAACGCCAAACAAAGCGTACAAAAAAAGTAGGTAAGGGAGGTATTTACTATGATGTACTGTAAAAATGACAGTTATTGATTTGTATCTTGAGAGATTAGTTGAACTAGTAACATCAAAATATGACTGTAGAACACAAAATACTGTATGGTTAACATAAAATTCCTGACTTTCTAGTACTTTTCGCCATTTTTTCACACTTTTTCCTACCTGTGGACACCATGTCTTAGTGGTGTATTTTATATCTTACATGTTGGGCACACTGACGTGACATCAATTTCTCGTCATATCTAGTTATGTCTCACCCAGCTGGAGTGAGCAATATGGCCGCCGTAGTTTAAATTCAACAAGAAACACACATAATTACATAATTAAGCACATATTTCCAGTATGTGGAGGCTGGATTTAGACAGCTCCTTAACCCGGTCCATGAGTCAATCCTAATTGGCTACATGGATAATTCTTGAGAGGCGCGTCCACGTCGCGGGGGTGGGCAACGGTACTGTAATATACCATGGAACTATAGTACCGGCTAAGTTCTGGTGAGGACCCAGTCCTATGGGGGTATAACATAGGCCCCGTGCACAGGGTTACGTGCGAAGACCTCAACGGAATCTGCAGCGGAGAAGATGGACTTCAGAACGGTGGAGATTGCGGAAGAGGCAACCCAGTACTCAGGGAATAGTATGAGTACAGCATCAATCGGCAGCGTCTGTTTCCCATGTTAGGGGCGGCTGCAAGGGCGTCTGTTCTCCATGTTAGGGGCGGCCTGAATAATAGCTGGCAGTAGCTTCATAAAATGCCTTTGGGAGTGGCGACCCCATCGTAATAATAGCCTAAAATGGAAATGGCACTTCCAATGATTCGGAAAAGGTTAGGGCGTACCCTGCAGGCGACGCGCAGTTCCTTTGGTACTGGGGGAACAGTGAGAAATGGGCGACCAGTAACCGAAATGAAAGTGGGAATCATGAATGTCATGACCCTGACAGGCAAGGTGGAGGAGGTGGTAGACTTCATGGAGAGGGAGAAGGTTGGATTGATGGGGCTGAGTGAAGTGAAATGGAAAGGTAAAGGAAGGAAGAAATTGAGAAAAGGATATACATTATACTGGAGTGGTGGCCAAGAGGCAAAAAATGGCGTGGGACTGATAACCTCGAAACAACTGGAGGAGTATGTTGAAGTGGTCGAGTGTGTGAGTGACAGAATAATGAAAATTAGAATGAAGAATGACGTGATGGACTTTATACAAGTGTATGCACCACAGACTGGAAACAGAGAAGAAGATATTGAAGTATTCCTGGAGGATGTAGAAAGAGTAATCTCAGATTTAGAAGTGGTGATCATGGGAGACATGAATGCAAAGTCGGAAATGAGAGACAAGGAAAGGAAGAAGTCTTTGGACCATATGGATATGGGAAAAAGAACCGGGAAGGAGAGGAACTTGTAAAATTTTATGAAAGGAATGGACTGATAGTGGGTAATTCATGGTTTCGGAAGAAAAACAGCAGGAAAATTACGAGATATGGGTGGGGTGATAGAAGAACAAAATCAGTAATTGACTACTTCCTGGTGGAAAGGACAAATCGCAGAAAGCTGATGGATGTGACAGCTTTACCAGGAGAAGCATTTGATGGGGACCATAGAGCTGTGGTGGCAAAATTTTGATGGGGAAAAGTATGGAAGTTGAAAGACAAAGCTGTACAGGAAGATTTTCAGGAGAGATTGAAGCAACAAATCCCAGTTACTGAAGTGGAAAATGTAGAAGAGGAATGGTCCCACTTTAAAAAGGCATTTGCCGGTGCAGCAGAGAGTGCTTGAGGTAGGACGTCAACAAGAGTGAAAGAGAAGGAGACACCGTGGTGGAATGAGGAAAGCAGTGAAAGAAAAGAAGTCTGCATGGAAAGAATGGAACCGAGATCAAACAGAAGAAAGCAAAAGGAAGTATCACGACAGCAAACTGAGGTGTAAGAAAGTGGTAGGAGAAGAAAAGAAGAAAAGTTGGGAAGAATTTACACGAAGAATGGAAACAGATGTAAAGGATGTAAAAGGATGCTGTATGGGCTTCTAAGAAGTAAGAAGAAAGAAAGAGTTACCACAAAGCTGGTGAAAAAGAAAGATGGAGAGTTGTTAACACACCCAGAAGAGATAAAGGGACGATGGAAGGAGTATTTCGATAAGCTATTGAATGTGAGCAATTGTACTGGTGAGATCGAAGTGACACAGCCTGACGACTCTATAATAGAAGATGATATAACAATGCTGGAGGTGGAATTAGCAGTACAGAAAATGAAGATGGGAAAAGCAACAGGGGTGGATGAAATCAGTGTAGAAATGATAAAGGCTGCTGGACCTGTTGGTATGCAATGGCTGTATCGACTGCTAAAGTGTGTGTGGAAACGGAAATGTGTACCAGAAGACTGGGAGAAAGGGCTAATAATACCAGTGTTTAAGAAAGGGGACAAGAAAGTGTGTGATAACTATAGAGGGATCACCCTCATATCACAGATAGTAAAAATACTGGAAAGGATATTAGAAAGAAGAATGAGAAGAAAGGTGGAAGGAGAGTTGCAAGAGGAACAGTATGGCTTCAGGAGTGGAAGATCCACAGTGGACCCAATCTTCAGCTTGAGGCAGGTGATGGAAAAGAACTGGGAATATGGAGAAGATTTGATCATGACTTTCATAGATCTAGAAAAGGCATATGATAGTGTCCCCAGAGAGAAGGTATGGGAAACCATGGTTAAGAAGAGACTGGGAAGAGAAATGTTGGAAATGGTGCAAGCAATGTACAACAACTGTGTTAGCAGGGTACTGACCCCAGTTGGAAAGACAGATTGGTTTAGGAACAAGACTGGACTAAGACAGGGGAGTGTGCTGTCACCTCTTTTACTCATAATGGTAATGGATGAAATTGTAAAGGAAATAAAGGAAGCATATGGACATAAAGAAATGAAGTTACTGTTATTTGCAGACGATATTGTGGTCTGGGGAAGGAACACAGAAGAAGTGCAAAAACAACTAGATGCACTGAACGAAAATATTCAGAAGTATGGCCTGAAAATCAGTATAGAGAAAAGCAAGACCATGGTGATGACAAGAGGGGAAAGACAAGGAAAGGGCACTGTGAAAATTGGAAGTCCGAGTTTGGAAATTGTGGACACGTTCAAATACCTAGGAAGTGAATTGATGCAAACTGGCAGGTTGGACATGGAGATTGGCAGGAGGGTACAGCAGAGCAATGCATTCTATCAAAGTGTAAGAAAACTTGTTTGGGATAAGGAAGTACCAAGGAAAAGCAAGGAGGTAATGTATGTACCCATATTAAATTATGCAGCTGAGACTTGGACCCTGACGAGCAGGCAAGAGAGTAGAATCCAAGCCAGTGAAATGAAATTCCTAAGAAGTATGATAGGTAAGACAAGGAAAGACAGTGAGGAATGAAGATGTTAGGAAGGAAGTTGGGATGGGAAAACTAAATGAGAGCATTGAGAAGAATAAACTAAGGTGGTTTGGACATGTAAAGAGGATGGAGGAAAATAGAATACCAAGACAGATGCTGGAGGCCAAGTACAAGGGTGAGAGAGCAAGGGGAAGACCTAGAACAAGGTGGATCGATTCAGTGAAGAACTGCGTGAGAAAAAGAAATCTGGACTGGGACAAGATCATGGAAGAAGAATTGTGGAAGGAGAGAGGAAAGTGGAGAAGTGCCATAAATACCCCGACCCGGCAGGAGCTGGATAAGGGGAAATGATGATGATGATTCCAGTATATTAGTCATAATGAAGGGCAATTTCCAATAGGTTTTGTCCCATGGAACCCCTGAAAAGGTATGAAAATCAAGTATCACTTACCATGAAAATGAAACTGTGAAAGTCTGCTTCCTGTCTCATGCACTAGTAATATGTAATCAATTATGGACTTCTGCCGAAAACTCTGGCCTACTGGTATGGAGTTTGAAAAACCTTTTCTTGTGGTTATGGACCAGGCTCCATACATGGTTTCATCTGTTAACCAATTGAAACCTTTATTTCATAAGTTGAAGCATGAGATATGCTTGGTTCATGCCCTTCACAGGGTTTGTGAATCCATAAAGAACGAATACAACATTGCAAATCAATTCATCTCTGCCCTGAAGAAGATTCTACTGAAAGCTCCGAATCTTATTGTTGCCTACATGGAAACCTCTGGCCTGTCCCTTCCAAATTTCCTGATCATTATCGCTCAAGTCAGCCGGGAAGGGGGTGCGCAGAACACAACGCTACCATTACGTCAAGCCTTACTTCCATCCCATTCAGTCCGTCTTACTTGAGAATCTGAGCTGTACTCTGAATTCCCAATAATGATCGCTGACAGCTGTCAAAGCTAGCACGTGGTGAAATATTGCATTGCCACTGACGCTGATCATGACTCATAACATTCCAAGAGGTTTGCAGGAAAAGACAAATACTGGGGAAGTTAGTCCCCCAGCCTGGCGCTCTAATGACCGTGACGAGTGAAGACACACTGAGTCAAAACATGTGCTTACTGCTGTGTCGGCCTACATTGCAACATTGCTTGCTGTTGCTATGGAGACAGTTACCTCTCTTCTCCACTCCTCACCTCACCCTTCAAGCGGATGACAGCTTTCATGGATCATCTTTTGTAAATCAGACTATAGTGTGTTGTCAGGGGAGCAAAGTGGTTATATCGTAATATTTAAAGATCCAGTGAAAGTGATTGTGTATATTTTGAGTGCTATGGAAGCAGAGGGAAGTAAACGACAGGTTGTGCATAGGCAAGCCCGAGAAATAGTTTATTAAGTGCACGAATACTTTAACAGGGTTGATACGCGTTCAGGATTTCAAATTTCCCCGACTTGTCCCGGTTTTCCAGACCAAAATTTAAGAAATTCCCTGACCGCAGAGTAGTTTATTTCCCCGACTTTTCCCGATTTTCTAGAGCAAAGTATAGAAATTTCATTAACCACAGGGACGATATTTATCCCGCAGTTCCTTAGGTTTTCCAAACCTAGCAAAAGTGCATTTACGTTTAGGAAACTTTCTTCTGTATGATCGATTAAGATTTAAGTTAGAAAAACTGATTTTAGACTAATTATTTGTGCAAGGCTATTCTTAGACGCAAGGAGGAATGTTGTAGTAGATGAAAATGATAGTGATAAAAAAATATCCGAGCAATGTTTCATTACATAAACCGGACTTATATGTAGATCTATATATAAATTAACGCGTTTCTTTAAAAGTATAAAAACTAATAACAAAAAATAAATTAAAAAACATTTCTTTACTGTAATAAATAACGTTTATTACGATAAGAACAAGAACACATTTTTACAATAAATGTTTTTTGCTAACATCAATTTAAAAAAAAAAATAATGTGAAGAAAGGAATCCATATCAATTCTTACTTTCTAGTCGATCACAATAAAAGTATCTAGAAACTGTCAACTGATACATTTTATTCTAACATTAGATATTTAATATCAAATGAGTTGTTTCAGTTAATACGCCGTCTTATGTACAAGAAGTTACGATTACCAAGAAGTTGCTCTGATCTTGACCGTTTGGGGAGATTTCCTTTGTCCCCGCGGAAAATCACGAAATATATGCGACGTTACGTGATTGTCACCGAATCGTGTCTTCGCAGTCAAGTACGGAGAAATACCGAGACGTTACACGATCGGCGCTGGTCTCAGCCGTTTGACGCGATGTGTAGTTTTCACGATCGAACACTGAGAAAATTCGCGATTTACATAAACGGTGTCACTTTTAGTCGTTCGACGAGATTTCTATTGACCTTGAGGTCGGGTACGGAAAAAAAAATATTATTACGCAATCGGTGCCGCTTGCTGTCTGTTTGACAAGAATCCAGTTGTACTCGACATCAAAAGCTGAGAAACATCGCGATGTATCGCAATCGCTGCCGCTCTCGGTCGTTTTACGAGATTCACGTTTCCTTGCGGCTGGACACGGAGAACGCGATAGTATGTAATCGGCCGTTTAACGATTTTCTGCCTGTATCTGTCTGTCCTGGTAGAATGGCGGAGGCAAGTTCGAGGTTGGGCTTGATTAAAATTCACGAGCAGTTATGGACATGGTCGGCGCCATGATTCCCGCTGTCCCTATGCTGTGGTTGAAAGTTCACGGTGGATCACGAGAAGAAATGGATATCTCTAAACTACATAGTCTGTTATTTCTAAGTGGGTTGATGCACTTCTCGCTCCCCGTACACTTTTAAGTATACGGTAATGGGAAAAGTGGCTAGTAGGGTTCGGTATGTTTCGTGATGGGTGCCCAACCAACTTTGACAGGATTCCCGCAGTCCTCGTAGACACAAGTTCGCGACCGGGCACGGGTTTGATGACTTACGCAACTGGCGTCGATCTCTGTCAGTTTGATGAGATTCCCGCAGGCAAGTCGTGCGGTCAGCCGGCCGTTTTGAGGATGTGATTTTGGAGGATGAACGTTCGAAGTAGGTATCGGATATTACTAATTACTCAGAGAGGATAGCACGAATAATACAAGAGGCATATTTCCTTTCGAATTCAAATTATACAAGTTTTCGAGATAACCAGTTAGATTATACTTCCAATGGAACCAAATTTCGAATGAAAAATAGACATAACGGAATTTCAAATTAACCGAACTGGATGTCGCAAATTTACAGAGACAGATAGATTTTTAAAATATACTGTCGTCTATGTATTTCGGAGCATTTTTGCGATTTTCTTTCGAAACTGTAGCATTTCGCAAGATCGCGACAATAAATTATCTCTCATTATTTATGGACTTCAATTTGAGATATCCAAATTTATAGGTCAATATCAGAAATGAGAGTTTTCTGTTGAGTTTCGGATGTTATCACGAATAAACATCTCGCAAAAAGTCAGGTTTTCAAATAATACAGAAAAACATTTCACACAAAATTGAACTCTCTTGATTCCGAAAATACACGTTGAACCGATGTAGACAGTACCACTGAAGGTATCCTCAGTATCCATTTCCTTGAGGTCATGCACGGGGAAGTCTACGCAATCGACGCCGCTTGCGTGAAACTCGCTTCATCACAACCTGTGATCCTAGCGACGAGGGTTTAAATGATTTAAACCGACCTCAGCGAATTTTCGTTACCTCCAACTATCCAGACACAAGAATTAGCTACTTTTCGATACTTTCGTTACCTGTTTGTAAAATTAGCTACTTTTCCTTACCGGTCGACACCCTGGTATAACAACCAAAAATTACTGTCAAACCTTAATAATTCTTTTTCTTCTTTCTTTTGTTTACAATTTCCCTGACTTTTCCCGGTTTTCCCTGACCGCAACAAAAATCCCCGACTTTTCCCGGTCGCGTATCAACCCTGTTTAAAAGTGTACAGCAGCATGAAAGAGACAGGCTCGATGAGGTAAGTGACGGTGTTGCCACACAGCAGGAACTCACGGCAGCAGCCTGAGGTGGG
This sequence comes from Meconema thalassinum, assembly GCA_946902985.2. NCBI lineage: Eukaryota > Metazoa > Arthropoda > Insecta > Orthoptera > Tettigoniidae > Meconema > Meconema thalassinum. The sequence continues at coordinate 165,940,305 of OX336389.2, forward strand.
GACTGACATGGTGGATCTGTTGCAACAGTGGACATGTATCTCTTTCTCTCTCTGCGCAAATCCCAGAGAGCCAGCCGCCTTTCCGGCTGACACGAGCTCTAGTCGCTGGGGATCGTGGATTGAGTGTACTGCTATGTTGTGTGACAATTTTGCCAAAATTAGAGAGTTTGTGCTTTCTTTGGATCCAACCGATGCAGGTGCAGTTTCCAAGATACAGCAACTTCTGTTACCGGAGAAAATACATCATTTGCAGACAGAACTATATTATGTTCATAGTTACAAGTACACGAGTGCAGTTATTGAACGATTAGAAGAACAAGGTCTGGAAAAGGAAAAACAATGGGATATTTTTACTTCCGTGAGGGAGCAGTAGATGGCTTTGCCAAAGAAATTGAGTCTAGTCTTCAGAAGAATACAGACATTGTGGAATTCGCCACATCTGTAGTTGCCATTCCAAGTGAATACAAGGTTTGCCCCACTGGTTTGTGTGGATGTCGAAAGAAGCTTTAGCATCTACAAAGACATTCTATCTCCGGATAGAAACAGACTTTCTTTTAAAAATGTAGAGATACTTAATGTCTTGAAGTACAACAGCTTAAGTTATTTTCCCTTTGATGAGTGATTTGATGTACTTGTTTGTAATTCAATAAACTATAATAGAGGAAAGAGAAAATTAGTTTAATAAACCAGCACCTTTTGTTTACCTTCTCCCTTTTATCATTTGAAATTCGCACCAAAAAATCCTAACCCTGCTTATCACTATTTATGGTCATGTTATTTGTCGATATACTCTCGTTACATAATAATCCATATTTTAACACTTCCTTCACATCCCTCATTTTCATGAAACAGTGAACCTTCCCCAGCGGCTCACAAATAGTAGGACGTGGATTGGCGACCACGGGACTCCAGCTGAGCATGGCATCACTTCCACTTGTGCTCGGCTACTCTGTCATCTTTCATTTCAACCTCTCTTCACGCAGTTAATCTGCTACCCTCCCCTCGTTCATTCTCATCTGATTAGTTTGGCTTCATATACAGTAAGACAGTGCCTGGGTCTGCTAGGACCTCTTGTTTGTGTTCTATTTATAAAAATGCTGACTACAAATACCACAAATACCGAGGCGTTCCTTCTACGAATGTACCGTCCTCTGTTTCTGAATAAGAAGAATTATGTTCCAGGTGGATATTTCTGTACGGTACGTGTATTTACATTCAAACACAGAACTATTTGCTCTACTCTCTGTAGAACTTTTACCATCTTGAACTTGAAATATTTCCGCAAAATGATCTAATCATGTTGCTCCACTTGTACACAAGTCCTTCAGAATATTCGAGTGGCCTGCCACCATAGCGTAGCGCTGAGAGATAGAACGCGCGATAAAATTCTTTACAATACATGCACACCTTTCAAACTGAAAAATCGGGAGATTTTGAAGACTATCGAGGTCTAATCATATTTCTTCGACATAGCCTATTACAGAGGGACCAATAAAATCACTCCAAAAAATTACTATAGCCTACCGGCATATTAATGCCAACATCTACGTTATAGGCTACACAAATAATTTCACGTGTTAAACAGATATAATATTCCCCAGCCTACAACTATCTCCCGCAGGGTATTATGAAAATACACGCTGAATTAACGATCAACTATTTCAAACAAGGAGAGATTCAAATCCAACTAAGCGGTACGAGTAGTTATGGAGAATTATCTATAAATTATCGATAAGAAACTGCGGTATTGAAACACACTTATACACATATAAAATCGACCTGTTCGAAAGATGACAAGTTTGTCATCTCGCACTTTAGGCCCGAAATTACGTGCGGGAGTTTTAATACGTTAAGCGGGAGGGCGGGAGAAAAGGTGCAAAATCGGGCGAGTTGGCAGGTATGTACATGGATTAGCCAAAATACCTTATGAAACTATGAGAAATAAATCAGGGAGCGATGTTTTAATAGATATTCCCTCCTCCGCTGTCTGTGACCCACCCAGCCATCCCAATTAGGAACACTGCTTATATAGCCAAAATTACAGCTGTGGCCGCCATTAGTCCAAATCAACATCGGTTGCGGTCGTGAGTATTCAGGTCTCTTCGATAACCATACTGGTCTGTCATCAAAACAATACTGCCAACCTCGCCCTTACGGTACTATACACAACGAAGAAGCGCCCAGTTCAGTCTGGTGCGCATCATTCGTGCGCGGCACTCAGTTCACCGCTCTAAATAGGCTAGTGTGTACAATATTTCGCTCCTCTGTAATGATTTTTTCCACGACTGAAATGAGGGTGTTTTTTCCTTTCATAGTGTAATGTATTTTTCTATTCTGTGATTAATGCATGCAATATTTTTCTTTTATGTGATGAATATTTTTTTTATCTGTGCACGGCTAAAATGAGTTTTTTAATTTTATCTGCTCTATATTTATTATGCAGTATAATGCTCCGCTGTAATAAATATTTGTTTTTTCCCCCGCATAACTGTGGTTTTGACAATGGTTACAGCCTAACGCTCCCAGATCAATGGTTTTGTGTCAACCTTGCCCCGCTAGCCGCGCGCAGCCAAAGGCCGCACATGCCCCCGACCTAACCTTCCTTTTGTCTAATCCATTGGTTTTTGACAATGGTTACAGCCTAACGCGCCCTGATCAATGGTTTTGTGTCACCCATGCCCCACTAGCTGCGCGCAGCCAAAGGCTGCACCTGCCCCGGACCTTCTAACCTTCATTTTGTCCAATCCAGTGGTTTTTGACAACGGTTACAGCCAATCGCGTCCCGAAGAATATATATTTTTTAGTAACAGTGATTTTGTATCTCACATGTTGGCAACAATGTGTACGCCTGGGTGCATGTCGCTCGAGTGCAGCTCGTTGACCGTTTAACGAGATGAAAGCTCTGTCGAAACATGGCAGCCCTTTTTAAAATAAAAGAAATAAAAACGCATATTTACGAACTTTAGCACATAGGGATATGAGGTTCAGTAGTGACCAGGGTTCGTAATTTCAATACTTAATATCGCCCAGAATATTAAACGAAGACACTAGGTATGTGAAGGTCACATTCATGTCTGCTGCAAGTGAATAATCCGTTCCACTTACATTCATAATTTATGAGCGCAGCAATGTTCATTCGCACGAGGTCTCTACATTGTCATAAAGACTTGTCTAGTCTCAAATGTGGAGCCGAGCTGGGCGGAAAAGGAGACGCCTGTATATCAAGGTGAAACAAACATCACAACCATGGCAATTTTTACCAATGGGGGGGGGGGTTGAACCCCTAGTAACCCCCCCCCCCCAGGCTACACCACTGTAACTAAGGTATCTACACAAGCAAAGGTATGAAATATAGGTTCAACTGCAACCAATCCTAACCTTAAGAGCAAGTTTATAAACTATTGTGCAGGAGTCCAGTTACTTAACCCGAGAACGGTCCCTGTGGGTCATCATGACCCGCACGCTAACATTTCCGTTGATCCCCCTCCACCAACGGTGACACAGCAACCCCCCTCCCAGTATCTCCCCAAGTCTCTCCCCTCTACACAGTACAGCAGGCAGAATTTGGTTTGGGTATAGCAGTTCTCAAGGAAAGTAGTGTGCGGGTCACCACGACCCACCACGTCCTTTTGCGTTCACTTAAAAATTCTTATTTAAATTTTGCATTTGAGCGAGTGTTCCTTGTTTCGGTGAAATGGATGAGAGAGAAGCAGACCGTATTCTTTCTATGCTGAATGAATCATTCTAGGCAGAAACAGACAATGAACTGGGTGGTGATGAAAGTGATGTAGGGTCTGATGTCGACCCACAAGAAGAAATACAAGACGACCAAGCCCGGAACACGGATACGGAACAAAGTGATGACAATGATGACGAAGTAGCTACTGAGGGTGAACATTCAGAAGACAACTCCACTTCAGATGATAACTCCCACTGGTTTAGAGAGGCAAATATACCGGTAAAGACAGCACTACATGGAAATTGGCTGAACCTACACAATCACTCCGTACAAGACGCCGGAATATTGTTACTCACCTTCCAGGCTGCAAAGGAGCAGTGAAAGAGGCTAACACACCGATGAAAGCGTGGCAGTGATTCTTCAGACGATATTCTATGGAAGACCGTTGATTACACAGTAATTAGCCGTAAGCCAAGGACGGAAATACTGCATACTCTGAACGAACGACCAGTCCTCATACCACTTTTCAAATTTCGTGGCAGAGCCGGGAATCGAACCTCGGATCGCCGCGGTGGCAGCTAAGATCGTTGACCACTACACCACGGAGGTGACTAAAATGAAAATAAAAATGAAAGTTATTTAATTTGTCACATTTGAATAGGAAATAGCTGGCATGTTTATTACACATACGGTAGTTAAAATGAGTTTCATTCCGAAGTGACGCAGTCTCCTTTTTAGCTGGGAAATACTTGAGAAGCAAAAGAATCCACTACCTGAGGAGCCTCAAGAAGATGTCGGTACCAGAAAACGAAAAAGATGTGCACTATGCTCCAGGACTGGCAACAAAACGTATCAGACGTGTGCCATCTGTAAGAAGTTTGTATGTGGAAACCATGTCAAACTGACTTGCCTAGACTGTCTGGAAAATGCCTGAACCAGAGATTGAGAACGATGAGAAGCTCGATTTGTAAATACTTTTTAAATCCTAGCCAGAGATTCTGAATGTATCACTTGTTCTTGACATTTATTCGTATGTGTTAATTTTTTTATGTTAACTCTTACCAAAAGTATGTGTGTGAAAATCTTTGAAAAATTCATTATGGTGCCTGTTGAAAATTGAACTTGACTTTCTTCATGCTCTTAGAAGGCATCAGTGTAAAACTATTTCAAACTTTTACCAATATTCCAGAAAAAAATACCAACTTTATATCACATTCAATTAAGTGGAAGTTTTGTATTAACTATTTAAAAATAAATCTGTAGTTATATAATAAGAACATAAATAAAGGTATGGTTGTTTATATGTCTAAAATAATAGTGTTAGTTGATGTACAGAGTTTTAAAAAAGTGCAAGTCCTGACGAAATAAATTAAATAATAATATGTGGGTCATGGTGACCCACGGCAACCTCTTTAAGATGCACTATGTGGGCAACCACTGCCGGGTTAACAGAACCAAAATAATAAAAACCTTCAGGCTAGGAAATAGTGCATATATTCTAGTGTAAATATGGCAAACCGATTATACACTTTTACAGAATTATTTCATAATACCCAAGCCACACTCCAGAATACACTGGCAATTGAAAAATCCTCAACCTCTCTGTGTAGCCTAGATCCAAAAAAAATTAGCAACACCTCACAAGCCACACACATGCAAACCTGACAAGCGCCTATAAAATCTTAAGAAAGAAAAGCCAGCGAAATGCTACGAAGAAATACTCAAAGGGATATTTGAACTTTATATGTAACTTGCATCGCTTAAGTAATCAGCAATTTGAGAAATAATATAACATACTGTCCCATAACTTGCTCACGAGATGGGTATCCTTGGCAAGCAACGATACAACGACTACACTATTAAACACAAAATGACGAACGAAGCTCGGTGATTTAGTTACCGTATATGTCTAGGTGAATATTCCAATAAATTCGTTGATTCTATAAAACATGTCAAGCCGAAATAACACTTCAGAATTGATAAATAACAAGAACTCACAAAATCATGCGTTAAAATGGCGCCTTTAACCAGTCTCATAGGAAATTGGTATTAGAACACCGACTTCAGATTAAACTTCCGTGATCACTATAACGACTATAGGCTTCCAAGTTCCATAAATAAATCAAGAAAAAATCTAAAAACATATTACCTCCCCAAAATGACAAATGGTTCGCCGATGCACGTGATATTCTACAATAATTCTCACCTCACAGGCTAGTCGTTACGGTTCACAATGGCGTTCTGCAGAGAAGAAGTCGTCCAGATAATGGGGAAGGGATTTAATGTCTAGAACAAAGTATATAACTATGAAATTAGATGGCAGTGCCATTAAAATATTCCAAAACAAATCTTCATATATTCTATTACAGTAGAATGTACTTATAAAATTATTTAATTAAAAATAAATTTACGATGCCAGCGACACCTAGTGCTCATTTATGACGCATGCGCTTTGTGACAGACGGCATTGCAGAAGCAGTGAACTTGTTAGCGTATCGATTTTTATGATCTTAGTGTGTGTTTCCTTAGTTTTAGTGTCATTTCTTGGAAATTTTGTGAATGGGATGTTTATATAAGTCACGACGAATCCCCACAGTGTGAATTGTAAGGTTGGAAGATGACGAAGGATAGATTAGCGGCTTTGAAGGCGGTGAGTCTAGAATAAATTTTCATATTTGAATATCAAGGCTTAGCCCACCCCCTTTAAACTCAACTAGTATAAATGTCATAGTTTGAAATTTCATGAAGTTTGTGTGAATGCATCTGCACTTCATTGAGTATGGTCTTGTCCATTTTTGTTAGATATTTAAGCCGGCAATTCCTTTTAAAGACATTTAAGGTCTTCATTTATGCAGTTCAACATGTCAGACAGTAGTGCCAACAATTGATGCGGCACACCTTCTTTCTGGCGCTGCAAAGCGTGTAATTTCATGCCTTCAGGTGGCCAGTAATCATATTTTCCACCTCTGTTTTGGACGGGTAGTTCTTTATAGCCGTGTTAATAAAATATTTGGCATAATAAAGTGTTGACAGGTTGTTCTGTCTGGGAAGCTAATCTCAGCGGAGGGCCTGAAGTTGCCTTTCTCCGATAAGTGAACAGTAGGTGCCGAAGAGAGCGCGCAGTTTTTTTTTGTTTTTGTAAGGGCTCAGTGAAATATATTTCGGTAACTCGTATCAGATTGAAGTATGTATTTTCATATAGACTTCGGCGTTTGTTAGAAATTTATCATTTTCTAGAATGGGGGCTTTAAAAGGGAACAGGTCTGCGATTTGCGAACGCTACCTTCTGCAATGTTAGTAGGGTTTCCGTTCGATCCTCGCAACGGAACAATTTTCTACTGCAACCAGGCAGGACCATATTTGTAATTATTTTCTTCTGATGCCATGCGCTCTGTGACGTGAGTTTTTTTTTAAATCGAACAGTGGAGCATGTGCGAGTTTCCATTATTTAAAAAATAGTGAGAAGAACATGCGGAATGACAGAATTTAAAATTTTTGCTTCTTCTGTTATGCCTTCAGTTTGGCCGTGATATTTTGGATTCAATGAGAAATTCTCGTAATATGACTACAATTAACCGATCTCGTTGAACAAAATTCGTTAGAAATAACACTTTTAGCCTACTTTCCATTTTTGCAAAAAAATGAAAATTTACTTATGAGATCTACACCGGGCCAATTGTCTCTTGTCTGTGTACTCTGCATGTCTGCCCCCCCCCCCCCCTCCCCCATCAATTCAAACATGGTGAAACCGAATTGAACGAAATTTGGTACAGAGGTAGCACTAGCAAGGGGCACCTCAGTGTCATATTTTATATCGCCGCCATCTTTACCAAAACTCAATGGCGGCCACTCAAATGTTCAAAATGTAAAATCAAATTACGACTAAACTAATCATCCGTTCTCTACCAAATTTGGTAACAACATTCCTTTATGTAAAACGCGTCTGTCACCCAAACTACAAGGTCATCAGCCATGCCATTTCAGGATAGCGGCCGTGTGAATTGTGCAACCATTATAATCGATAGCATAAGACCTACCAATTACGATTATCAAGCCAAGGGTGGTTTAAGCTATCCTAAAGGACGTGATCCGTTATTTATTATAATTTAATATTATAATATACTGTATAAGTGGCTTAAAAGAGCTGAGCCATCTGTCACATGACAAGATGGCAGCTGACCTCTTGTGCCTGTCCTATATTCCAGTAATTTTAGTATGTTGTATGCAATATAGCCTACTGATACAAATAATATAAACTTTGTGTGAAATGATTTATAATGAAGATGTAGCCTACTGCAGTGAAGAAAGTATATTTCAAGACCTTATTTGCTAGCACGTTGTATCTAAGTCGGTTAATAACACAGGTCCTTAAGGGACATGGTTGGCTCTGGGCTAGTGCGTTAGTCTCTCACGCGGTCGATTGGGGATCGAATACTACTAGAGTTAACTTTTTTAACTTGAATTCTTTTACAAATGGTGTGCACGAGCTCTTTACTCAGATACTAAATAAAATGCCATTTAGCTCAAAGGAGAGGCTAATGTATACACTCGTTTATTAATAATCACAGCCCCAGTATCGCACATAAACAGAAGACATTAGAAAAAGGAGAATAAAAGAACAAGATACACTTCATCAACCACAGCCTTCTCAATGCCTCTGTACGGTGCTGTCCTCTTGCGGATTACTTGAGTAATTGTTCCAAACATCCTGCTTTGTGAATCCCTGGCCTCCTGAAGTATTGCAATTTTTTATTACTTCAATTTGCAGCCACGACCACGCTCTGATTACCCCTAAGCACTGCCAGCTGGATCGCCTCCCTCCTGGCTGCTTTAAACTGCCTGCTCATTTAACACTCTGAGGCATACAAGATATATATTAATTCACTGTTAGTTTGCAGCACCAACCTACTGGGATTGCCGCAGATTTTTAAAGGGGAAGATGCCCAAAACTAAGGATTCTTAAGTTTGGAGGCTTAATATAGAGATTAACGTATGTGAATGCATTACAATAAGTTAGTAGTTTTTTTAAATTTAATTATCATAAAGTATATAATATTGATTTTGACACTTACTGGCTAATTATCAATATAAAAGAAAACAAACAATACATGGTGGTAGAGGTGATTGTTTTAGGGATGAGGACAAAGAGTTATTAGTATACCCATACATTTAGGAGAAAGTAGGCTATATGTTCTTTGCTGAACATCTTTTGAAATAATATGCAATGTTTCAACCCGAAAATTAACCTTGATTTAGTACACAAAGCATAAGGAACATCAATGTTCGCATGTAGTTTGTGAAGTTGCGTACAGGCACATAATCGGAAATGCAACATACTTCGGCAACGGCGCCAATACAGCAATGCTTGACAATGGAATTACCCATCCAATATCGTTAAAATTACCTGATTTTGCTTCAAAAGACCCTATTTGCTTAAATAATTACTGTGAATCGTACTTCTAAGAAAAGTCAATACAAAATACACAAAGGTTTTGTGCTTTTCAGTCGGTCAACACAACTGTACCCAAATGAGATGGATTATTTACTAATCCTGAAAAAAATTACACTAGATTGATAAATACACTTGGGTGACCAGTTTCAATCGTCAAGTGATCATCAGATCCATTGCACTTAGGCTATAAAATCCATGTCTGAAAATATGCGTGAAATTATTTACAATATGAACACTTACATAGTTGCAGTTTTGTTAATGCAACTCGTCAGTATTTGGTAGTTGTAGTCTGTGTGATGTTTTGTCGAGATACTGGGAATGGTGATTGACCTCCGGAATTTGCCTGTTTGGAGTGAATATGTGGTTGATTGTAAATGGTAGATTCTGATTCTACTGTATTGTACAGGCTACTTTTCTGGTTAGGGTCTTGCGCGGTCTTGTTGAGAGCAGTTCCCTTGGACACTTATTGCACTAGACTTAATCACTCCAAACAGGCAAATTCCGTAGGTCAATCACCACTTCCAGTATCTCAACAAAACATCTCATAGACTACAATTAACAAATGCTGATGTGTTGCATTGCTAATACTGCAACTAAATAAGTGTAGCCTACATACTGTAAATATTTTCAGACATAGATTTTATAGCCTAAGTGTAATGAATCTGATGATCGCTTGATGATCGAAACTGGTCATCCAAGTGTGTTTATTAATCTCATTTTTTTTTTTTCCCTGGATTAGGGAATAACCCATTTAATTTGGGTACACTCCTGTTGACCGACTGAAAAGCACCAAACTTTTGTTTACTAAGGCGACACTGAGAAATGGCTTCAAACACCATAACAAAATTACACATTATAAATAGTTTTGTTTTTGCTCACCCAGTCAAACTTTGTGATGTGCTCTGCATATCATATCTCGATCTGTTAGGTAGTCAGCCCGAAGGCTGGTTGGATCCTCAAAAAGTACCGCCGTTAGGTTATGTGAGTAGATACCCACAAAAACCCAAGGCAGCGCTATATTGAGGCGTACTAGGCAAGAAGAGGAGTGAGGTAGTTTGCCATTGCTTTCCTCACTGAGTCAGAATGGTAGTACTAACCCTATGAGTAGAACCTTTCACAGCATTCACAGGCACTGACTGTGCCCCAAATGTCATTACTAAGCACCACCCATACCTCAGTAGCTTCCATATAATCACAGCCATGAGTGAGACTGAGACATCGATGAAAAGCCACCTTTTACTCTAGCCTGTGCCAACAGACAAATGCAAATGTACTGCATTCATCAAGAGATGGCAAACAGGCCATCTCGATCGGCAAGTCTAAATACCTTTGATGTTCCCTGACCCTTGTGATTCTTCTACATTCAGTAAAATCTGCCTTCAGTAAAACCAACTGATCTTTTATTAAACCAGGGGTGTATGGCTAACGCGGGACAATTATTGGTCTATTTGGTATAACGTTTAAATTATAACAAGAAAAGCTTTCCGCCTAGAGAATACTTGATTGTATATTGCAATCGAAAGATCACAGGCTGATGAAGGGAGCCAAATGCTTAAGGCCCCGAAACATGTCCTATTCCAATCTGTGATCCTTTGATTGCAATATACAATAAAGTATTGATTAGGCTTAGGCATAAAGCTTTTCTTGTAATAATTGAAATGTTATACCAAATATATCAAGTATCAATACGGAACCATGATAAACTTCAAAAGTTCCAGAATACTGGTCTAGTCTAGACAAAAGCCATTGGTCTGGATTCAACAAATTTTACTATTGCTAAAAACACTAATTTCAGCAGTGCAAGAACACACACGCATGCATAATATTACAAAAAACAAACAATTTTGAGCGTTGCGAAAAAATACACATAGCCTATTCTCTTTTTATTCGAAGAAGAGTCCATTGCAGGTTCCGTGTTGACGTTTTGTAATTAAGTATAACAAATTTAAAGTTTCCGCCTAATCAACACTCATTTATTATTTAGTTAGCTTATGGGTACATGTTTCGGAATTAGTACAATTCCTTCTTCAGCCCTTCATAATTCATATTCGGAAACATCATAGACTAAAAAGACCACGTCCATGTGATAAACATAACAGCGTAACATTAGCAGTCACGCCGATGTAGGAGCCTACCACCCAGCACCATATTCATTGACCTTGGCGTTTTGCTCTTAAACGTTGCACGTCCGTGGAGTTTTCGGCTCAAGATAAACACACCCAGTTAATGTGCAAAATACAAGTTTAATAATCGGAAGGTTTTCTCCGTTTTGCATCTACTAAGCACATGTCAGCGCATTTTCAATAAAGTGCCGAACAAAGTTTCCACCTATGTCAACATTTATCAGTACAGCAAGTTATTTGTGTCCTGAACACTAATGCAATGTGCTCTTGGTTTTATTTACAAAAAGAAATTAACGACTGCACAATTTTACCTTCGCATACCTTTCAAGAATGTGCATAATAGTGATTATTAATCAATTTGATTGTTAACAGCAGGAATGTTTTTATTGCTTTATTGTATGTAATGTCCATAAGGTTGTCATGTTTTAAAGTGTTTAATTAGTTTTTATAGTATTTTAATATCAGTGTGTTATGTTTCTCACATGGACGTGGTCTTTTTACTCTTTTTAGTCTATGATGTTTCCGAATATGAATTATGAAGGGCTGAAGAAGGAATTGTACTAATTCCGAAACATGTACCCATAAGCTAACTAAATAATAAATGAGTGTTGATTAGGCGGAAACTTTAAATTTGTTATACTTAATTAGCCTATTCTCGGCGCACTGTCAAGTGAATTGGGTGCTACTTTGTTATACAGTACTGTAAGCGCGTGGTTGGCAATGCTGTATTTGACGATACCTCATGCCCGTGATGGCGAACACAGCTGGATTTTTACTCTTAAGTTGTGATCTAAATAAGGGATGATGGGTGGGTTATGGACTGCGGACGAGTAAACGTTACTACTACACCATTCCCTGAATTCTTCTCCATCATTAGGAGCGGCGATTTGGCTAATTTCAGTACTTAAGAAAATTTTAACGTACAAGTGATGTCTCATTCAGAGTTATCTTTTTCACACACCTTCTTTGTTCTGTCAACTAGTGTTAAGGGCAGCACATTTCTGCCAAGGATGATGGCGTGAGGACCAATAAATATAGCGATTTGTAAGGGTGGGTTTATGATGAACAATGTGTCTACTTTCTACCAAAATATTATGTGCACTTGAGTTTGAAGGTTGTTTGTGAAGTAGGCCTAACCAATAGACCTACATAAGATCCAATAACATCATAATTTTAGTCTTTCTATTGTACGTTCGTGTAGGTTTGGAATTTTTAATTTATATTTTAACCACAGTTGGAACACAAAAAGTGCCCATTTTTAAGCGTGTTTCAACCATACGACACATTTAAGAATTATCTCAAAACCCAGTCGTCAGATCGAATCCAAATTTTAACACTATATAACTTACATTGGAATGTTTTATAACTGGTTTATTAATTTCAAAATTTTGTGTGTCCAAGAAACAAAGTTATCACTTTTGAAAGGTAACTTTTTCTCGGCTCGGGGTGGTTGGAAAATGTAGTTCTAGCCTAGTCACCACAGAAACACTGGTTATAAGACAAATTGAACACACGCCCAAGCATACAGAACTGAGGATCAAGGATGTTCCAAGGAATTAACGATAACAGCAATCTTTCACAAAACTCTATGGTATGTACATCTCTCAAACCTTACGGGCAGTTGACCTCTATATTCTGCATAATGATGCCACAATAGTTGCCACCACAAAGCTCAGATTAACTTGGTGGTGAAATATAGATGTTACCCGATGGAAACTTCCATCTTATGCACACCGGACCGACTGGGACCCAATCTTGGGCACGTTCATTCATTTATTTACAATTGATGGCAAATTGGGTATACATAGCAAATAAACAATTATACAACAATTCAATAACAATTAAACTGGAGTATTTACACAAATCGTCAGGCTTTCTTGAACACACCAATCTGTTTGGGGAAAGGCCGTAAGACTACGGCAGGTTGAGAGTTCCAGTTATCAATGGCACGGTTTACGAAAGACTATTTACCATAATTTTAGATTCTTTTCAGTCGGTCAACACGATTGTACCCAAATGAGATGGGTTATTCCCTAATCCTGAAAGAAAAAAATGTAAATAAATAAGTTAATAATAAATCTCGAGTAAATTTTTTTTGGGATTAGGGAATAACCCTTCTCATTTGGGTACAATAGTGTTGACCGACTGAAAAGCTTCAAACTTTCATTTACTAAGGCAACACTGAAAATGGCTGTAGCACTGAATGAACGTAGAACGTGCGATAACATTCCCTATGATACATGAATTAGCCAAAATACCTTATAAAACGATGAGAAATAAATCAAGGAACGATGTTTTAATCGATGTTTCATCCTCCGCCGCCTGTGACCCACCCAGCCATCCCAAATAAGATCATGGCTTACATAGCGAAAATTACAGCTGTGGGCGCCATTGTCCAAATCAATCATCGGTTGCGGTCGTGAGTATTCGGGTCGATCTTTAGCCCAGCTGTTCTGTCTCTAAGCGCTAGTATAATCATCAATGTAGTACTGCCAACCTCGCCCTTATGGTAATATATAAAACAAAGAAGCGCCCAGTTCATTCTCTAGTGCGCATCATTCGTGTTCAGCACTCTGTTCATTTGATAGTGTGCCAGATTGAATCGTTCATTCACTATGGATTGCCGAAGTTGCCTGGTAACAATCAGCAACTTCAATCGGCGGTTCTATGATCAACCTCAGAAGTTGCTGAAGCTATTGCATCAAAACATTTTAGTACCAAAAACACTACCGTGTGCGAAGTGCCATCATGAAGTGGAAGTTAGGTGGATAAAACTTAACCTATCCGTAACCTGCAACAAGAGGATACCCGGACTTCGAGGCCGCCCCCACACCCGGCCATTCTGACCTTAGTTTTGTCCAAGCCATAAGTTTTTGACAATGGTTACAGCCTAACGCATCCCGATGATTTTGTATCTCACATGTTGGCAACGTGTGCACCTGGGTGCGTGCCGCTAAAGTGTGCCTTGTTGACAGTTGAACGAGATGCAAGCGCTGTGAGAACATGTCAGCCGTTGCTGAGAGAGAGCAATAAATAAACACATATTTACATACTTTAGCACATATATGAGGTTCAGTAGTGACCAGGGTTCCTAATTTCAATACGTAATATCGCCTGGAAGATTACACAAGGTTTGATGTCTGCTGCAAGTGTATAAGCTGCGTTCCACTCTCATTCAGAATTTAAAAAATGGCTTCAAACACCATAACATAATTTGCATGCTGTGGTCGGCCCTTAACTTTGAAAGAATGATCACTGAGCACAAATTTAGCGGCCTTTCTTTTTACCATTTTCAACTCGTTGACGACACCAACTTGATATGGATCCCAAACTGCCGAAGCATATTCCTGAATGTCACAAGTATCCTAATGCTTTAGCAGAGGTACTACTTCCTTTTTAATACCCTCATTACTAAGTGCAGAGATTTGTAAGCTTTAGAAACTACACATCCTACTAGACTACTCCATTCCGTATCATTCCTTATTTGAACGCCCAAATATTTGCAAGAATCTTCTTCTACACGTATTTCTGAGGCAATGTTATATTTAAAATCTTGCCTTCGCCCTTTTCTCTATTTTTAAGACTAAGTTTTCTTGTATTTATTTCCATTTTATTTTCAATCGCCCACTTATAGACCAGTTTCAGGTCATTTTGAAGTACTGCGTTTTCTTGTGATCCATGTATCTTTCAATATATTACTCAATCATCCACAAACAATCGGCAGTCACTGCGAAACCCATATGTTAAGTCATTTATAAACTCCAGAAATCCTGTAATGCCCTGCACATTCTGTACAGTATTGCTATTGATTCCCAGTGTTGTGCATGATGTCCCTCTGCTACAACCTAACATGGGCACTGTTGAGGCGAATGTATTCCCACAACTTGTGGCATGGCTGTATGAGCAGAGGATACCCATCACAGGATTTAAACACCTTCTGCATGGAAGTTTCTTAAACTAAATCATACCTGCATGAGACACATGGCAGTAAGTACCCATACCTCCAGAGAGCACTTGGGTATTAGAGCAAGAGGTTTGACTGTAGGGGGAGGTTAAAAACTATCACTAAAGGGAAATAATTTATGGCACCTAGGTGAGTATAGAAATTTCCTAAAAAAAGGAATACCGCTAATATTATGCCTCTCCTCAGCACACAAATGAAAACTTTTTTTATTTTCAAGAAACATCCCTCACTACCTGATGAAGTTCTCGCTGTGGTACACTAACTGATAAAAAGTATCTGGACACCGATCTGAAATTGCACTTAACTCGTGTCACATTCCCTATTATAATAATTTTTATATTCGACCCTCACTATTATGTGTCAGAAAACTGTATCATAATGATGGTCATTATAACACTGTTTTCCATTATGATACAGTTTCTCCAGCCAATCAGAGCTCGTTCATTGACCAATTAGGTAACGATACCTTCGCGCATGCGCTCAAAATCCAACATGTCGGACATAAGCACAACATCGAACTATAATAAATTACAGACATGGAATACGCTCCGTCCATATGTTCGCGTAAATAAACTGGCGAATATGAGACAAGAAATAGCACTGTACCTTAGAATCACCAACACTAATTTCTACACAGCGCATTTTCTTGAAACTACTCCGGTGACAAAATTACTGAGGGGCGGCAGATGTAAACATATGGCCTGCATATGGCATTGCAAGCACACAGAGCACATGCGTCGGTCAGCCAGAGATCTTGGACCATGGAGATATGCTACCTAGCGCACCACCCGATCACAAAATTCTAGTTACTGAACAGATATTTATGAATATTTATGTTAAAACATGTAATAAAGTTATAATTATCGTCGAACATAAACAGTCGTATGCAACTCTCCTATAATGGTAATTAAGACACTCGTATGGAAATTATAACACTCGCTAAAGCTCGTTTTATGAACATACTCGTGTCTTAATTATAGCCATTATAGGCTCGTTGCATAATGTACTATATTAATACAGCCAATGGCCATATATATATATATATTTATTTATTTATTTTTTCAGGACTGGTCCGGGAAGGGATTTTGGAAGGCTGTAAACCTATTGAAAGGAACAGTCCTGGCATTTACCTGGTGGTGAAATTGCAAAACCACGAAAACCATTTTCAGGAAGGCCGAGGTGCAATTCGAACCCACGCTATCGAGGCACGAGGTAGCACGTTAGCGCTCTCGGTTACCACAGCCTGTGCGTTCTATTATTGGACATAGATATGGCGTGGGTCCATCCTTTGCCTTTTGATGGTTTTAAACTCTGCTGGGGACACTTACAATGTGGTGAGGGAATGGCAGCTCATTCTTCCTCAAGACTCGAAACCTGAGAACGTAGTGATGTTGATCTAGGGGGTCTGGAATGAAGTCGACGTTCGAACTCTTCCCAAAGATGCTCAATTGTGTTCAGATCGGGGCTGTGGGCAGACCAGTTAGTTCCAGGAATGTGATTGTCCACGAGCCATTGCCTGACGGGGTGCTTTTTCAAGCTGATACAAAACTGTAGTCTCCAAACTGGTCCTCGATCATACGCAGTGCAGAATGGTTTAAAACTTGTTCATATCCTTCTGCATTTAGTTTTCTTAAGGGCAATAAGGGGACCACACCTGAACCACGAAAGAAGAACCCATTCCATTACACTACCTCCTCTGTACTTCACTGTTGGCAGTACACATGATGGTTATTGACATTCTCCAGGCATTTGCCAAACCACTCCATTGTATTCCCACAGGGTATAGTGTGATTCATCATCTTCTTGTACAGTTTCCAGCCCCAGGCTGGGTCTGTTTGGAACATAAGCCTCGCCACTTAGTTCTTTCTTCCCACCACCTCTCCGCTGTCACTCTGGTCCAGTCCTCGCCTCTCTCCTTGATACATTCCTCCACTCCTTTCAGCCATCTATCTCTTGGTCTTCCCCTTGGTCGTTTCTTCTGCATCGGCATCTCGTGTATCCTCTTGGGAATCTTCTTCTTATCCATTCTCTTTAAGTGTCCATACCACCTCAGTCTTGATGTCTCAATCCTACCTTGCAAGGGCTCCTCTTTCACCATTTCCCTGACCTTTTCATTCCTCACCCTGTCTCTTCTTGTTACTCCGATCCTACTTCGCAGGAACTTCATTTCACCTGCCTGTATTCTGCTTGTCTCTCTTTTCTTCATTGTCCACGTTTCTGAAGCATAGGTCAGTATCGGGATATAGTAGCTTCTGTATAACACTTCCTTGCTTTTTTGTGGGACATCTTTATTCCACACTAAGCTCCTAAAGCTTCTCAGAAATGCTTCTGCCTGTCTGCCACGTTCCGTAATCTCTTTGTCATTTCTCCCATTTTCCTCCACTATACTTCCCAAGTACTTGAGACTTTCCACCTGATCATGAAGATCAGAGTAACTGTAAAGGGAAGAAGCCTGGAGATAGCCCAGGTATATGCCCCTCAAGTTGGATGTACAGATCAAGAGAAGGAAGACTTTGAGGAGGAGCTACAACAGCAGTTGAATGGTCAGAGCATCATTGTCATGGGAGATTTGAATGCACATGTAGGAAGTGAAAGGAAAGGATATGAAAATGTATTGGGAGCAGAAGGATGGGGTAGCAGGAATGAAGAAGGGAGAAAGTTGCTGGATTTTTGCAAGAGAAACTGTTTAGTGGTGGGCAACTCCTGGTTCCGGAAGAAAGAAAGCCACAAGGTAACGTGGTACAGCAGTGATTTAACAAAGAAATCTTTGGTAGATTACATGCTGTACGACTGGGGAAATGAAGATAAGTGTCTGAGATATAAAGGTAATACCATCAGAGGCCTTAGATAGCGACCACAGAATACTTGTAATGAACCTGGGAGTTGTTAAGGATAGCAAGAGGACAGAGTACCAGGAAAGGAGAATCAAAGTATGGAAACTCAAGGAAAAGGAAGTCAAGGAAGAATTCCAGAAGATAATAAGGGAAAGGATGCCAGCAGACAATCCTAAAACAGGGGAAGTGGAATGGAAGCAATTCAAAAACACAATGGTGGAAGCTGCAGTGGCAGTATGTGGAAGAACAAGCAACAGAAAGCGGTGTAAAGAGACACCATGGTGGAATGAGAGAGTAAAAGAAGCTGTGGGAAGGAAGAACAAGGCTTGCAGAGTGTGGTTCCAGGAAAGAACTGATCTGGCAAGGGAAGATTATAAGATAAAGAAGAAAGAAGCAAACAAGATTGTCGCAGAGGAAGAAGTGGATGGTAAAGTGGACAGAGATGATGGAGGAAGACAGCAGAGGAAATAAGAAAGTACTTTATGGGATGGTCAAAAGTAAGAGAAGAGGTCTGCGAGAGGATGTGGTAATGATGGACAAAAACGGAAATGAGGTACACAACAAAGAGACACTCAAGACAGTGTGGAAAGAGTACTTTGAGGATTTGCTGAATCCAAATGGTCATAGGGAGGAAGACAATGTATTGGAAGATGGAGAAGACAACACAGGAATGGAAAAGGACCTGACTTGGAGAGAACTGGAAATGGCTATAGACAAGATGAAAGGAGGAAGGGCACCAGGTGTGGATGAAGTGAGTGTTGAAATGGTGAAGGCAGCAGGGGAGGTTGGGAAACAGTGGCTGTACCGTGTGATGAGGGTGATATGGAAGGAGAAAAGGACCCCAGAAGATTGGAAGAAAGGATTAATTGTCCCAATATTTAAGAAAGGAGTGCAGAAATTACAGGGGAGTCACACTCATACCTCACTGTGCCAAGATATATGAAAAGATAGTAGAAAGTAGAATACGAGCCAAAGTGGAGAGAAAATTGAGAGAGGAGCAGTATGGGTTCACACTTGGGAGATCAACAGTGGATCTCATATTTTCAGTGAGACAGCTCCAGGAACACCACTACGAATTTGGAGAGGATCTTTTGAGCCTTCCTGGACATCGAAAAGGCCTAATAGTGTGATTAATCACTCCAAATCACTTGTTTCCAGTTATTCACTGTCCAGTGGGATCGCTCTTTACGCTACCTCAAGTGGCGCATAGCATCGACTGCTGAAATGTTTTTCTTCGGAGCAGCCACTCGACCATTGTATCCCATTCTTTTTAAATCCCCACCCACAGTCATTGTGCTAGCTGGACTGCTGGTAACACTTTGGACTCCCGGAGTGATTCCAATTGCTGATTTCTGAGATTTTTACAACCACTCTCCGCAATGCTCGTCCCTGTCCATTAATAAATACAGTCTTGGTTTAACTGTAGTTGTTCCACTTCACAATCACACCACTAACAGTTGATTTGGGCAGCTTTAGAAGGGTTGCAATTTCCCTGACTTGTCCACGTATGAAGGCACTGAGCTCACATGTGCGACCAATTCTGCTATTACTGTTTCTCTACTCACAACACTTTACTTCCCCCTCCTTTTATACTGGTGGGTCTGCCTCTTGTGACATCTAGGGTTCAATTAAGCATTACATAGGGGTGTCTGGATATTTTTGATCAGGCAGTGGAGATGTGCAGTTGACCTTAATCAGCAGAAAGAATTGAATGGAGGGTGAATTCTAAAGCATATATTAGCCTTTCAAAACCAGATTGCCGGTGGCCGAGATGGAAACTATTCTTTGTTTACTTGCCGTTCTGTTAGCTTGCTTAGTTGATGGGTACAGTCTTATGGGAAGGATATAACTAGTGTCCAGTGTTCTTTCATCGTTTTACTCTCCATGGTGCCATGAGCTCCTATTAAGCTTAGCTGTGCTATTGTGAAAAGTTTAGAAACACACCAATTTTAATTCGCCCATTGTTATTCTTTTCACAATATACAATATAACTTCGAACACAAGTAGCGCGCACAATGCTGCTTGACCCACTTGACAGCACTCTTGTCATCACTGTGTCCCCCTGCTTGTCCTGCGAGGCTCCTGCTGCTATCAACAAATGCTGACGCAGTTGTATCTTGAAAGGCCAATGACAGTAATTTATATCCCCCGTATTGATGACACATTGGGGAAGGTTTTCTCCTGTAATATTTTAATCATAGGGTTATCTGTTGAGGGCATATCACAAGCAATTCTTCTGGACCATCCAATATGCTGTATTTGTCTTCTGATGAGTGTGGCAGATTAAGATATAGATTTAATTGAACTTGATAGGAGTTCAGACAAAACAGATTTCCAACAAAGTAAGTGATGGAATCTTTTGTCATGTATGCAGAGAGAATGCATAAATTGTGCTTAAGGGTACAGTTAGTATTGCTTGCCTGTAACTTACTCAATTTCTTGGTTCGTGGAGGTGCCAAGCATAAGACATTGGTATAGTATAAATGGGGTTGGCTGTGTGGCTCAGCGGTAACGTTCTCGCTTGCTGTACCCAAGGTTGCAGGATCGAATCCTGGCGTAGTCGGCTGGTATTTGCGGGCGTGCAAATGCCAGGGAGCTGTGTCGGTAGATTTACTGGCACATTAATGATCCCCTTCGGATCTAAATTCCAGCACCCCGGCGTATCCATAAGCCGCAGATATTAAAAGGCATATAAAACAAATAACATTTTTATTATTGTAATTAAAAGTATAAATGGGGCGGCCATTCGTTTGTGCTTCAGGATTTTAGAGCGAGTCTACGTATCATCACGCGACAGTCTTCCAGCACATGGCCTCTGCAGCTCGTTGGTCACTATTCTTGCCGCTGGCTCATTACATTGTTGTCTGCTTGGTCCTAATACGGACAGCTCGTGCGGAGCACAGAGACCAGATTCAATATGTGTTGCGTGAGGAGAGATTGCACATTTTTGCTGCACTGGTCACTAACCTACGATGGTTCACCGTGCACTGATACACCATTGTGCATGTGATTTCTGCTGTCCTAGAAGGGACAGCCCATTTATACCAACTGGTCAGCTCGCCAAGGCGCAGGATTCAGGGAACGTGATATAAACAGCCGTTTCAAAGGAATCTTCACTTGGGCAGCTAGGTTTGTGCTAAACCTTTTTAATCCTAGAAGTAGTGTTACTCGAATGATAGAAAAATTAGGGTGGGAATCTCTGGAAGACGGGACGAAATCCAGACTAGACGCTATGTTTAAAACTTGCACTAATCGGTCAGCCTGGGGAGAACTAAACAAACTTCTGGAAAATCCCACCTACCTGACCATCGCAGATCATCCGCATAAGGTTATGGGCGGACCGCAGCGTACAATTTATGAGAAATATTCTTTCTTAATTGTAGTATTGATAATTGGAACTAGTTACCTGCCACAGTCTTAGAGCCTTTCCCCAAACATATTGATGTGTTTATGAGAAGACTGAAATTTTGTATAAATACTACAATGTAATTACTATGGTTCCCAAATCGCGACTTGTGTACGTTAAGTGTGTTTGATATTATTGTTGGTAATTTTCTGTAATTGTACAATTTGCCGCCGGGGAAATACTCCCATTTGCAAATAAAGTAAATGAATGAAGCATACTGAAAAGGGAAGAGCATGTAGGTAGAGTAGGATAGTTGGTTCAAGTACATACCATGATTTAAACGTGTTCAGGGGAAATTTTAGTGTAGTCTATTTCATACGGACGTTGACGTTAGATTGTTTGATGTTGTGCCTTGAATTGCTTCCATGTTACAGTGAGTCATATGTGAATGCAGTCGCTTGTGTTAAAGTGCGAGGTTTGATCGTGAGTTACGAATTTTCATAAATTACTTTTAAGTGTTCAATTTAATTGAAAAGTTGATTAATTGTGCACGACGTATCACTTTTCCTTTTCACATTCATTTCGACAATATATAATTGTATACCTTATTTCATCTTCCGGGGAGAAATTATCTATTGTAACTACTAAACTTGATCACTTCTGCACCGACTGCCACGGATATATGTGCTAAATCACGTAAATATGTGTTATTATTGTTTATATAACAACACAGCCATGTTCGTCAGCAAATTTATTATGTGAACTGCCGCAACTAGGCGCACACATTGACGTTGGTAGTTACCAATATGTTCGATACAAAATACACCAGACGTGAGAAAAGAAATAATTGGACTTTTGTGTATTATTTGTTTTAGTAAATAATGCTTGTATGCGGCAATGGTGCCAACTTAACTTTACCGCAATCCCCTGTACATACCTGCCAACTCTCCCGATTTAGGCAGGAGACTCCCGATTTTACACCATTTCACCCGCTCTCCCGCTGAACGTATTAAATCTCCCGATTTTTTCAAATCGCATGCGTTATTTCGGGCTGAAATTGCGAGAAGACAAACTCCAGTCATCCATCGAACAGATCGATTTTACGAGAAGTGTGTTTCGTTACCGCAGTTTCGCTTCGTATCAATATAATTTATAGATAATTCTCCATAACTACGCATCCCGCTTAGTTGTATTTGAATATGTCTTTGTTTGAAATAGTCGATGGTAAATTCAGCACGTGTTCCTAGTTTTCATAATAGCCTGTGGGTGAGAGGTAGTTGTAGGCTGCGGAATATTGTAGACTATCTGTTTAACACGTGAAATTATCTGTGTAGCCTATAACTTGGATGTTGTTGGCATAATATGATGGTAGGCTATTGTGATTTTTCAATCTGAGTGATTTTGTCGGTTCCTCTGTAATAAGGCAAAGAAATATGATTAGGTTCAAAATCTCCCGATATTTCAGTTTGAGAGGTTGGCAGGTATGCCTGTAGCAAGGTTTAGAGACAGTCTAGACAAAAAAATACTGGTGAACTAAAATGGGTGTCTGGACTAAACCATTGGTCGATACTTGGTTAGACTACTGTCTGGACGAAACCATTGGTCGCTACTTGGTTAGATGACTGTCTGGACCGAAATCACTGATTGCGCTACAAGTAAGGGGGTCTGGGGCATAAGCCCCGGGTTAGGTTAGTTTTGTATGTGGAACAGTATTGGTTTGAATGAAAATTATTATTGAAAGAACACAAATTATTACAGTGGCAAATAAAATAAAAACACACATTCAATGTGGAGGGAACAAAACAAGCAACACTCTTTTCAGTCCGGTCGAAATTACTTAGTCATGAGGCAGCTTGCACAATCCATTGCAAACTGGTTCAAACTCAGCGCACTGTCATGTGAACTCGGCGCCATTTTGTTTCATGGTACTGCACATATAGAAAGTAGTACCGTACCTTCAATGCGGGGTTGGCAATGCTGTACTAGTGCATAATTAATAGCGAAAATTGTGGACACAGCTGGAATTTCATCTATATAAGTTGTGATCCTATTTGGGACGGCAGGTGGGTTATGGACAGTGGAGGAGTAAACAAACTATTACATCATCATCTCCAGATTTTTTCCTGACCATTACTACAGGTATTTTGGGTAATTTTTGTACTTCAGAAAAGTTATGAGGGAGTGATGCGTTGTGAATCGCTACCGAAAAGTTGTACTGCACCTCTAAAACCATGGTGAGACAAAACCATTGGTCTCTACTAGGTTAGACGTTGGACTGGGCAAAACCATTGCTTGCTTCTAGGTTAGATACCTGTCTGGATGAAACCATTGACCGCTAAGAACTAGGTTAGACCACTGACTGGACGAACATTACTATTGTACTACAAGCAAGGCGGCCTGGGTCGTAAGCCCCATGTTAGGTTTGTGTTTGTATGTAAAGCCTTCTTAACAAAGAATTTAATCAGTATGCATAGTTTCAACCTTTAGTGACGTGTACGACGTCATGAATGCTGCCGTTTTGTGTTTAGGGGGATTTCAATACAACATCTGGATAATTGGTTAAAAGAATTAGCCTGTACTATGCTGCATTATTGGTATCAAAACTGTATTAACATTTCTAAGTTGGTTTTTTAAAGAATTGTTATTTTTAGTCAAATGACACTATTTTTGGCTGGCTAGACTCGCGAAATTACTCGCCGAGCGCTGGATGGATAGGCTTTTTTGTTTGTGGTGGTCTATATTCTGATTTATTGAGGAAGGTAACCAACTCTGTGTGTGAGATACAGTCTCCTGTAGTATTTGGTGTGTAATTTCTTCAGATTTTTTACCTCATTAGGAGTGGTTCAGTCATTACCAAATTTCATATGTTACTAACTTACATATATTCATTTCTAGTAACCTATTCTTATTTGGTACTTTTGGCTTTTGTTTTTTCAGGCACAGAGTGATGATGATGATGTCGGTCCTGATGATCACCCTGTGGACGTTGAAGGGAGGGATGGATTTATGGATGAATTTTTTGCAGAAGTAAGTGTCTGACTCTGACTTTTGAAATGTCCTATTGAATACATTTCTCCAAGTTTGTGACCTATGTATAAGGTTTTCTCTAGTAAATTATCTATAGTAAAGCCATCATTACTTCCGACTTGACGTTTCAGTGTTACCCTAGAGTTATCTAGCGGTCAGAAGGAGAATCACTTTAACTAGACAATCGAAGGCAGCCATTCAAATTGATATATCACGACAAATTGACTCTAGCCTAGCACTGAAACGTCAAGTCAGAAGTAATGATGGCTTTACTATAGTACATATTGTAAAAATAATGTTATAGGTTTCAACTACTGCACTCTTGAGACTCCCCAGGGTGCCTCAAATTTTTCCTGAAGGGGATTTTTAACATGGCTGTAAATCTACAGACATAGCTCCCACAATTAAAATTGAATGTATTCCATCGCAGGTACCAGGAAATAAGAAATGTGATACATTCATTTGTAAGCTGGACAATGTACATATCAGAACTGGTTTGCACATTGTTTAGTTATGGTGCCCGCAAGTAGAACATATGAGTCGTCTAGTATCAAAACCAGTCAAGTCACAAAATTTACGAAAATTAAGTTATGGTTATCAATTTGAAGTAGAAGTACAGCACTATCAGGCGAAACAAGAATATGCTTCAAAATTGTCCATGTCTTCATGTTCCACAGCACTGAATTCTTGGTCGTGCAACAAAATGGTCCAAGTCATGCAGGCAGTGCTTTCAAAACCGGCCATGTCAAAGAACGAGTAGCAATCGTCATGTCGCAGCTTTGTCTGGAATCTAGCGTTGTTAGATTACGCTTGAATGTGATATCAGTAGGCAACATTGTTCCTTATTTTGTTTGTTTTTCGAAGTCATAATAATTTGTATTTTGTTCGTTTGCAACACTGACTTCTGTATTCGCGGGCTTCTTACCGCATTGGCGCGAAAGCAATCGTATTTCCTGTGTGCTCGTATTTTGTCATTATTGTGTAGTGTAACGTGTATATTGTTCCTATTTTAATAATGATACTATTAACATAAGTGACTCATTTTCTTTTACTGTGTTCAAGATCTAGTGAACTACTAACTTTTAATGATATAATACCTATTTTGTATTCTCCTCAGCTTTCTGATGTTCATCTTCATATATTAGGCTACTATCCAATTTAAGCAGAATGCTTTCGTTTTTATTGCAATAAAAACAGGTACTTAAAATGTCAATTTATTTAAATTTAATTGCCTTTTTCACTGGAAAATACAAATGACCAACCACTACCAAAAGGCACTAAAAGCTTTATTTACGCTGATGACCTTGCACTTGTCACCCAATCTAACAGTTGTGATGAAGTAGAAATCTCTGACACATGCATTAGAAGAGCTTGGAACATATTACGACCAAAACCAACTGAAACCCAATGCCGAAAAGACTCGAATATGTGCATTTCACCTGCGACACATTCAGGCATCCTGAAAACTCGAAGTGTATTGGAAGGGAAAGCTACTAAATCATTGTTTCACTCAAAGATATCTAGGAATCACCTTGGATCGTACACTGACCTACAAGAAGCACTGCCAAAACATCAGGCAAAAGGTATCCGCAGGAAACAACATTCTTCGCAAGTTGACGGGAACTAATTGGGGAACCCAGCCACAAACCCTTAGAACATCAGCTTTAGCTCTGTGCGACTCTGCGGGCGAATATGCCAGTCCAGTGTGGTATAAATCAGCACACACTAAACAAGTTGACACTGCACTCAACGAAAGCTGCAGAATCATTACTGGTTGCTTGAAGCCTACTACAGTTGAGAAAGTCCACTGCTTAGCTGGTATTGCTCCTGTGGAGATACGCAGGGAGGTAGCAGCGAACAAGGAAAGATTTAAGGCATCCACATCACAAACACACCCACTATTTGGATATTCCCCCGCCCGAACTCGTCTTAAATCTAGGAAAATCTTCCTTTGGACAACAGTCAGCCTTAAAGCCAATGCTGACACTGCTAGGGTAAGAATGTGGAAGGAAAGAACTGGTCATCTGTCCGGCTGGATGACCCCAAAAGAAAGCCTTCCTCCGGGCCATATGGAAGGTTGGGCAACATGGAAGGCGCTCAACAGACTGCGGACTGGAGTAGGAAGAACCAAGATGAACTTGCAGAAATGGGGTTTTCCGAGTGACTCTCTCCTCTGTGATTGTGGGGAACTACAGACAATCCAACATCTTTACCAGTGCCCACTATGTCCAGCAACATGCACAATGGAAGACTTAACATTTGCCAACCCGAATGCTATTGACGTCGCCCGTTACTGGACAAAGAACATTTAATTTGGTTGCGGGCTACCTGGCAGTCAAATGTTTGTGTGTTGTACAACTGACTTGTATGTTTATGTCCTCACTCAATATTAGATCTAGAATAGTCTGTGTCTTTATTAATTATCATTATTATTTTTTATTTGAATTTGATTCTCACTGTTTACCATTTGTGATATATATTTGTGATTGGTGCTCCTGATACGAATAAAGAAAGAAAGAAAGAAAGAAGAAAGACTGGAATTTGGAATTTAAAAAGAAAAGTTTTACAAAAAAGGACTAAAATTATACCAAATTGCAACAAAAACGGCCAAGTCAAAATTAATATTAGCAAAAAAGAAGGGTTCATTATGAATCAGATTTCTCAAAATAGCAGAACTTAAATATTAAACCATTATGGATATAACTATGCAATAAAATCTTTTGTGACCACCATTGCTTTGTCTCTGGAGGTTTTTCATCCATACTGAAAAATATGCCTTCAGTGACTTGGCCGGTTTTGATACTAGACGACTCATATGTCACCGATCATGTGATGAATAGATTTAGGGATCAGGTGAAGGTGCACACACTAAGAAAATACCTCTTACCTTGTGGTTGGAAAATGTAGCATTTTACATTCGTGGTCTAAACCTAATATTTAGTGCATATACTGCATGTCCTGCATGAAGATGTTAGGAAGGAAGTTGGGATGGGAAAACTAAATGAGAGAATTGAGAAGAATAAACTAAGGTGGTTTGGACATGTAAAGAGGATGGAGGAAAATAGAATACCAAGACAGATGCTGGAGACCAAGTGCAAGGGGAAGACCTAGAACAAGGTGGATCGATTCAGTGAAGAACAGCGTGAGAAAAATAAGTCTGGACTGGGACAAGATCGTGGAAGAAGAATTGTGGAAGGAAAGAGGAAAGTGGAGAAGTGCCATAAATACCCCGACCCGGCAGGAGCTGGATAAGGGGAATTATTGATGATGATGATGTTGATGACTGCATGTCCACTACAAAGTTCGGAAATTACAGTTCAGTAATAAAAGTGAAATTAATTTTTACATAGCATTGGCCCAACATCTTTTTTGGGTCCAAGGTTTGCCAATGGAATAAATAACACATTCCCATGGTAGGACAGACCCTTCAGAGTCCCAGTACCTCAGAATTGAGAACTTTGAGAGTATATTGTTCGTACCGTGTGATGAGGGTGATATGGAAGGAGAAAAAGACCCAAGAAGATTGGAATTGTCCCAGTATTTAAGAAAGGAAGCAGAAAGGAGTGCAGAAATTACAGGGGAGTCACACTCATACCTCACTGTGCCAAGATATATGAAAAGATATTAGAAAGTAGAATACGAGCCAAAGTGGAGAAACAATTGAGAGGAGCAGTATGGATTCAGACCTGGGAGATCAACAGTGGATCTCATATTTTCAGTGAGACAGCTCCAGGAACACCACTACGAATTTGGAGAGGATCTGTTGATGGCCTTTCTGGACATCGAAAAGGCATATGATAGTGTGTGTAGGAAGAAGGTTTGGAAAGCAATGGAAAACATGGGAGTGGAAAAAGGGACTGTAGGCAGAGTGAAGGAGATGTATTGTGGAAGTGTGAGTTGTGTGAAAGTTGGAGGGGAAAGAACAGACTGGTTCAGACAAATGAGTGGCCTGGAACTGGGTAGTGCGCTGTCACCCCTTCTCTTTATTGTGGTTATGGACGATGTAATGACACGGATAGCAGGGAAGATAGGAGAAGTTAAGATGAAAGCAATGGTGTTTGCAGATGATCTCATGGTCTGGGGAAACAAGGAGGAGGAATTTCAGGAGCAACTGAAGGGTTGGGAAGAAACAGTGGGAGAGTACGGATGGAAGTTCAACATCAGTAAATGTGAGATCCTGTTAACGACCAGGAAAAAGGACAGACCAGTGAGTGGGATAACACTTGGAGGTGGACAGCTGAAGAAGGTGGAAAGTCTCAAGTACTTGGGAAGTATAGTGGAGGAAAATGGGAGAAATGACAAAGAGATTACGGAACGTGGCAGACAGGCAGAAGCATTTCTGAGAAGCATTAGGATCTTAGTGTGGAATAAAGATGTCCCACAAACAAGCAAGGAAGTGTTATACAGAAGCTACTATATCTCGATACTGACCTATGCTTCAGAAACGTGGACAATGAAGAAAAGAGACATACGCAGAATACAGGCAGGTGAAATGAAGTTCCTGCGAAGTAGGATCGGAGTAACAAGAAGAGACAGGGTGAGGAATGAAAATGTCGGGGAAATGGTGAAAGAAGAGCCCTTGCAAGGTAGGATTGAGACATCAAGACTGAGGTGGTATGGACACTTAAAGAGAATGGATGAGAAGAAGATTCCCAAGAGGATACATGAGATGCAGTTGCAGACGACACGACCAAGGGGAAGACCAAGAGATAGATGGCTGAAAGGCGTGGAGGAATGTGTCAAGAAGAGAGGCGAGGACTGGACCAGAGTGACAGCGGAGAGGTGGTGGGAACAAAGAACTAAGTGGCGAGGCTTATGTTCCAAACAGACCCAGCCTGGGGCTGGAAACTGAACAAGATGATGATGATGATAGTATATTGTTCGTGCCGCTGTTGATCTTTGTAACCATAAAACACGGTGGATCCATGCTGTGTGTTAAGAAATTTGTTGCATATTTACAGGTACATTTTTAATTTATGGCTTTTTTAGTGGGCTGTGAAACGTAAGAATGCTACATTTTCGGTCACTAGGCAAGGGATAGTGTTTTGTGATACACATACTACCGGTACTGCACCACATTCTTGATACATGGAGCTAGGCGACAATATTGATATTGTAATAGGCTATGTCATTAAAATAACTAAAATAAACGAATATTACATCAATACAATGAGTGGTATTGGTACGTAAACCACGAGACAAATCTTCTTACATTGTGACCAGAAATTTTAGTACTCCTACTTTCACTTAAAATTTGGGAATTTGCAGTTTCACTATATGTAACATGCAGCATGGACTATACAAGTTAAACCTCCAGTACTCACTTGGGGTAATAAAATACCCGACGAAACTCTATTTCTTTCTATGACAGACTGTACCCTGGGCTCCTGTTCTCCTTTCAGGGATACTGTGTAGCATTTCCTGAGCTGTTTCTCATAGATCATTGTACATCAGTATGCTTCCAGCAAGGGGACAGATCGAATTGGGGTAACATCTTACCCCATGCGAGTCCTGGCGAGACTAATTTAGCTAGCTTGAGTTTTGATAATTTTCAATCTTGTGCATGATTTTATGAGAACGTTTTAATACTTGAGTATAGTCGATTGATATGAGTTTTGATACAGTCAGGGACATTAATGAGGATCAGGAATGAATTAAACTGCTTTCTTAATTATCTGAAGAATTTTTAGATTCAGAAGACTATGGAGAAAAGGACAATGTAGAAGTTAGAGCACTTCACTTTCAGAATACTACATTTAGTGACTCATCAGAAGAGGACAGTGCCAATACATCAGGGAGTGAAAATGTCAGCTCATCAAACATGCCCTGCCAAAACTAGGTTTGAGGACGAGATGGCATGGCTAAATGGAGCACCAGGATGTTGGAAGAAGCATGAATCATTGGCCATTGAAAATTGCTTCTCTTTCTGGACATTGCTGATATTTTGTTCATGTTTGCCTCGTTAGACGAAACTGAGTCAAGGTGGGTTCTATCCCCACCTCAGCCACCCTGGAAGTGGTTTTCCATGGTTTCCCACTTCTACTCCAGGTGAATGCGCTGCGGTTAATCCCTAACGTCAGACAAGTCGCCTCTTTCCCAATCCTCACCTCAGGGTGTCTACCAGTAACGAAGGTAATAAAAAAAGTAGGAAATTTTTATATCTGGATAGTTGGAGGTAACGAAAATTCGCAGAGTTCGGTTTAAATCATTTAAACTCGCCCTGCTAGGTTCACAGATTGCGTAAGGTATATTTCCCCATGCCCGACCTCCAGGAAATGCATACTGAGGATGCCTTGAGTGGTATAAATCAGTTCAACGTATATTTTCGGCATCAAGAAGAGTTTTTAGTTTTGTGTGAAATGTTTTTCTGTAATATTAGGAAGCCTGACTTTTCGCGGCAAGTTAATTCGCGAAAACTTTCGAAACTCAACTGAAACCTCTAATTTCTGTTATTGGCCTCTAAATTTGGAGACTGTCTCAAATATAAGTCCAGAAATAACGTGAACTAATTTTATGTCACAATCTTGCGATAAAAAATCTTGAAAAGCTTCGAAATACATTTATTTTAAAAATATATCAGTCTCGTACATTTGCGACATCCAGTATGATTAATTGAAAATTCCGCTATATGTCGATTTTTTTCTTCGAACTTTGATTTCGTCGGATATAGGCCTATAATCTAACCGGTTATCTCGAAAACTTGTGTAATTCGTGATTCGAATTCGAAACAAGATGTGCTCTTGTATTATTCGTGCGATATGCTCAAAATAATTCGTAAAATTCGATACCTACTTCAAACGTTCATCCTCCAAAATCACATCCTCAAGACGACGGCCGACTGACCGCACGACTTGCTTGCGGGAATCTCGTCAAATGGACAGAGATCGACGCCAGTTGTGTAAAATCATAAAACCCGTTCCCGATCGCGAACTTATCACGAGGACTGCGGCAATCCTGTCAAAGGTTATTGGGCACCCATCACGAAACATTTTTAAATCTACTCTCCTCTTTTCCCTTGACCGTATACTGAAAACCTTACGGGGAGCGGGAAGTGCATCAACCCACATAGAAAGGACCGACTACATAGTATCGCGATACTCATTTCTCCTAGTGATCCACCATGAACTCCCAACCACAGCATAGGAACAGCAGGAATCACGGAGCCGACCGTTCATGTCCATAAATGCTCGTGAATATTAACCATGCCCAACCTCGAGCTTGCCTTCGCTATTCTTCCAGGACAGACAGATAGACAGGCAGACAATCGTTGAATGGCCGGGTGCGCCGCCGATTGCACATTATCGCGTTCTGTTTCCAACCGCGAGGACAACTTGAATCTCGTAAAACTGCCAAGAGCGATTGCGATACCTCGCAATATTTCTCCGCATTCGATGACGAGGACAACTGGATTCTTTTCAAGCGGACAGCAAGTGGCGCCGATTGCGTAACAATGTTATATTTTCCCATGCCCGATCTCAATGATGGAAATCTCGTCAAACGACTAAAATGACACCAATTATGTAAATCGCAATGTTTCTCCGTGCTCTATCGTGAAAACGACGGGAATCTCGTCAAACGGCTGAGACCAGCGTTCATCGTGTAACATCTCTATTTCTCCCTACTTGACTGCGAAGACAGAATTCGGTCATGTAACGTCGCATATATTTCTTTGTGATCTACCAGAGGGAATAAGGAAATCTCCCCAACGGCTAAGATCAGAGCAATCTCTTGGAAATCATGACTTCTTGTACACAAGACAGCATATTAGCTGAAATTCATTTGATATGAAATACAGTTCCTATTTTTTAATACTGTACTTTAAAATTTTTATAACACCATAAGTGAATTTTATTCACCGCTTTAAACACAGTTCATTGTTGTTTTTCCTCACCGCGTGGTGAGCTTATGTGCTCGCAGACCACAGACGTATCTTGAATTTAGAATTAATTAAAGTTAGCTAAAAAGTAACTAATTTTTACCCCATCCTTACCGTACACACCCTGAACCTGAATTACAAATACATGCACTAATATTGATCACTCGAGCCTGGAAGTTAGGCAAAATGCTTTTTTATCTGGCTGGATATACTAAAGAATCACATAAATATGTTTCTGTGCATTTGGAGACTGTAGATCCTAGTTTTATTTTGCCTATTTTTAGTTTTAAAGCCTTTTCTTCTTGCCAGTTTTCAATAGTTACGTATTTTTCTGTGATTTACGCATTTTAATAAGCACATAATGAATCTCCGTATATCGATGATAAAAAAAGGTCACAAATTGAATTACATATTGACATCACAAAGATGTATATTTAGAATCTTGTTCCTTGTAAATCGTTTGTTTTCTAGCACTTGAAAGCTTATTACCTCAACCCATTCATTGAAGCTTTTAAAATGGCAGAACCTTAATTAGTGATAGGAATGCATGGGCATAATGAATGCCAGGTAAGAGAGAGGATGAGGGAAGTATGTATTTTTCCCCTTCCTCACACCCCTGTTGCTGTGTCAATGCATAATTGCCTGGTATTCCCGATTTTGAAATAATATAATGCAGGGAAAGGAAGGAAATCACTTCTTTCTAACAGGTCAAACATAAAAGAAGCTTAGTCTGCTGTTGAACTTGTTAAAGGCAACTTCAGTGTTTGCGCTGCCTTGTTTATCATGCCGTCATGTTGAGCGGTAAATTACATAGCTATGTTCACAAATTTGGTTGGGACACTCTTTCTACTGCTGGAGCTGTATACTCTTGTGAAAAATCTATTAATCACAAAAAAGGTACTTTAAATCAATATTTCGCAACAACAAAACATAAGTCTAGGGTTATTAAAATTTATGGGCCTAAGGGCCGGTTCTACCACATCCGGGTAAAAGTTGCGGGCAGCAACCCGGGCGATAAACTATCTGCCGGTGTAAACCTCTGTGCATCTTGGGCAGCGTTCTACCACTTCCGTGCAAGTTCCGGGCAGCTGCGCGGAACCTTATAGCGAAATACAGATGGTGGCCAGCCTGATTTTTGTCAAATTTGAGTAATCTATGAGTGAGCCACCTATCGGTAGATGCGTTAAGTTTCTTTTCGTTTCGCTTCTGTCAGTTGTTTGTTGATAGCACGTGCTCTTTGGTTTCAACAAGATATAGTACCAAAACCTCTCGCGACACTTCTGGGCAGTATAAACCTAGCATGTCATTCATTTCTCGGAGGAATGCAAATGAATAACCATACCTAACCTCGATAATTGAAAACTAGACAAGCACGCGGTGCTTTTCAAGGAGGAATAGCCTGTGAAATATGTTTCTAGCAATAGGCTGCTTTGCAATTTTAAGTGCCTATTTGCCTGCCTATATGAGCTACAGACATGTTGTGACGAGGCTTTCAGTGCATAGGTTCAATCATAAAATGTATGTCAAATCAAATTATCACATTCCAGGCGATAAGTTTGTTTGTAAACTCTGTAAAATGAATGAAACGGAATGCGCACATTTGTGCATAATTAGATAGTTCTCTTTGCTGTATTCTATGAGAGATATCACTCTTTTTGCACAACTATGGACGGTATCTTGGATAGGTCTTGTTGCAAAGTTCACATTTACACATTTCGTTCGGCGGATGGAATGATTTTGTCACACATATTTTATAATGAAAACCATTGACCATATAACGCGTCACCACAAGCCTAAGATCGTAGTTCTGTTTGTCATGGCTCTACTGATGTAGAAAACTGTAAAATGCAAGGCCCCAAATATCAGGTCTTATGCTGTATAAGCAAAACACCAAGTCAGTGACAATGTATAGTAGGCCTACAAAACCTGAATAATGTCCTGTACACTCTGTATTTCTCATGCACACTTGTGCGAATTTATTAAATTATATGAGCGCTACATACAGTATTCCTAAAAATGTAATTGAGATAATTTTTTGAAATCTATGATGGTACCGTACGGTAATCACTAGGTGGTCGTATTTCATGTCCAATCAACCGCAGCAAAATATAAAGCGGTTGGTTTGTGTAGCCTGAACATGACGAAGAATCCCTCATTCGACCAAATTTCATAATGCTTCAGCCGATCTCTGTTCCGCTTTGGACGTGTGACTGCATCTTCTTCTTCGCAGACAAAATAGTTATACATTTCCAGGATGTCAATTATCTCTTCCATAACCTTAAAATAAAATATGCTCATTAACTGTTACATCCCTTATAATTAATAAATGATTGTAATTATATCATTATGTGACAACAAAATTACCAAATGATTCTAATTTTATTAGTAGTAATTTATGAAGAGGTCATGTACAGCATAGATGATGCAAAGAAACTTTTACGCACGGCTCAAATCTGGTTGGTAATGCTTTATCGGCCTCTCGAAGCTCCTTAAAAATTTACACTTAGGGTAGACGAAGTTTATACCGCCGATAGCTCTACCCGTTGATGGTCGAACGGAAATGCTTACTTATTCCGACGGGAAAGTTATCGGCCCCTTTGCCCGGATGTGGTAGAACCGGCCCTAAGATGAATTTAACAGCAGCAGTTGCAACATCCAGCAGACGATCTGTTTTCCCTGGATCTATGTAACGCTTTCTTGGACTCGAGAATTCCGTTCTGGAAACTGCAAAATCAATCCTCAAGACGTTTCTGCAGAAGTACCGTGCACTAAAGAAGAGGTTCCATCTGAGTACACAATACGAAAAAAGTAATTGAACATCAGCTTTGAAGAGACCCTGCAGAGGATTCGAAGCAGAGTTACAGAAAAGAAAATCTTCGATCTCCATTGATGAAACTACAGATGCTAAGGGATGTTACATGACCAACATCTTCGTTGGAACAATGGATGCAATGCAAACTGACCTATCATCAATATTTCTTTATACAGTTACTTCTTATTTTCAGTATTTTAAGTGCCTATTTGCCTGCCTATTTTAACCAAAATGCCTGAACTAGGCTCTTGAGTTAAAAATAACACTTGATCAGACAAGAATTGAGGCGATGGGTGCAATAACAACTTGAGTCTGAAAACACTGTTTTGAGAAAATCACTCCTAAAGTTTTGAAACCACTGTAAATGTCTTGAGTTTTTCATTTATGGATACGTTGATTTATACACACCATTTAAAGATGGTCCTTAACAATATATAAATGTCACTGTGAATTTAAACTTTACCAGTTCTTTAATATTTTAATTTAAATATGGATAGACTTAAGTCGTTATTGCAGAGACTGACAATCAGCATCTTAAATTACCATTTATGGATAGTAGATTCATTAAAATTAATTTAATTCGAAAAAATGGCTGCCGTGTACTGCACAATAAGTATATTTTTATAATAAAATTATAATATATAGGCTATACAGTATATATAAAATTAGCACCAAAAACTTAATTTTGAAACTATTCTTTTAATAAGGCACTTTTGAAAGTTTCACTGCAATTATTCTACCTAAAAATGAAATAAAAAGGTGTTCAAACAGCCATTTTTTATAATCCTGTGTAATTAGTACATTTAAATGCAAACGGATATGCAGATAAGGCTTAGAATGGTTACATTCATGCATGAACTCTGGTTCTGTTTACCCAATTTCAATCTGAAAATAATGATTAAATGAATAGATCTACACCAGCATTGCCTTGATAGGATAGACTAAGTGAAGTAATTTGTATTTAAATAATAATAATAATAAAACAACAGGAGTTTATGGACATTTAATGGTTTCCTCAGCCTCACTGATTTCACTTTGCAGTTCTTTCTTCCACAACAGTCTCTTTCTCTAATATTTGCTTAAGTGCATCTACATTCTCCGGTGATTTTCTTTAGGGAAAAGTGAGTGGCAGTTTCTCTTGCAACAATTTTCAGTGTAACTAAATACTTTCTTGGAAATCTTCTTACCACTAGAACTCGCATAGCTATCACCACGATTCCTCTTGGCTTTGTTCTGCCCGCGTTTCCAAGAGTTTCGCTAAAGTAATCTCTTCTTTCCTTTATTCGGCATTTCCAAATCCGATCCTTCATTTAACTTCTCATGTTTACTATCATCTGACTGATACCGACAGTAGTGGCTACGCGGGCTAAAGCGCTGCGTTAGGCCATGGGGCCAAGCTCTCTGCTGACTCGGTAGACGCGTGGGTTCGAGCCCCACCGTCGGCTGTCCTTGAAATGGTTTTCCGTGGTTTCCCATTTTCAACACCAGGCAAATGCTGGGACAGTACCTTCTGACAGGCCACGGCCGCTTCCTTCCACATCCTTGCCCAGTTTCATTCATCTTCATCCATTCCATCTCTCATCCCGACGCGCAGGTCGCCCATGGGCGTCGACTAAAAAGACCTGCTCTCGGCCTCTCAGGAGGCCACACGACAAAAAAAAATATCTGACTGATCACACATCTTTACAGAATAACAAAACTACACGCAACAGTCACAAGACAACACTCACTGATTCCCGCGCGTGTGCGATACCGGCGCTCGAAGCGCCTAAGTCGGCCAAGCTGTTCGCCGGAAGAACGACTTGCTACACAGCTGTATATAATGCAAGCTCCTGCCATCTAGAGTTGACATAACAAAATAATATTTGGAGAATAGACGAACACATTGGGGATTACAAAACTGCATTCGCCGGAAAAACGACTTAAGTCGACTTAAGTGGTTATTGCACTCAGCTCCTTAATTACACACACACCCAAGTACACAGGGCTGAATGACCATTATGTCCAAACCTCACAAATGGCCTTGAAAATACTCTTCATAGAAGAATCGAAGATCAACTGCAATGGAATTGGTGGAGCCTCGGATAGCAGTACAAAATGTTCAGGTTAGAAGTGATGTTAGGATATTGTTTTCTTCATTAAAAGGGCCCTTGTTATGAAAGATGGTGGCAATATCATAAATTTATTTTTACATTTACGATGAATCTGAGTGAATACTGGAGGGTTAATAGGCCTGATGATTGCCAATGGGGGCATGCAACACTCACGAAGATACAGGGTGACTGGCGACTTTTTCTAACGTGATTAATTTTTGCTAACCTCGGTCATTAAATTGAAATGGATAATTCTCTATTTTTTTTTAGTAGATTGATTCATTTGCAACATTGTTGTTGAAGAGACTAAACCTATACTTCAAAATTTGTTTTATTCAACTTCTTAATACAAATTAACTCCAAGGCAGATTCTTTTTAGTAAATGTTTCGGTCAGACCTGTGACATTTCCCCAGCCAACATTATTGCACTCAACAACCCAAAGCCTCATCTAACGCACATCCATTTTGCCATATTTAAGAAAACGCCTTATATACTGTATGTTGAAAATACAGTTAAAATAAGCTTCCTGGAGCTGCACTTTTTTCCCCCCTCTCTAAAAGCCTCAAACACTAATGGACATAGAAAGTTCTTACTGTCTATTACTTGTATTTACACTTTTCATGTATGTAGAAATTAGTGGACAATGTCCTTAAGTTCACATGCTTGTCAAATGAAATATTATAGATAGAATTTATTAGACTTTTCCTAAAGACCACATGCTTGTCATATAGATCCAACACTGTGCTTTTGTGTTGAGAAATGCGGTTAGTTGTTAAACTTGAAGGTATTTAGTTAGCTTTATAATTTCTTAATAGTAGAGTAAAACTGCTTGGTGAAGATTTTTTTTTCTTTAATTTTTTTTTATCTAATGGAGCAGCTATCATATGAAGTTATGCCTGTTCTTTCTGTATACATAATTCCCACTCCTATGTGGGGTTCGAAGTTTCTGACAGCTCTCTTCCCTTTAGCCCTGTCTTGCACATAATCACTAACGACTTGTTTTTCCCTGAGGTCCTCATGCACGTAATCCATCCATCGCCTTCTAGGCCTGCTTCTGCTTCTCTTTCTCACTCCCTGTATTTGCAGTAGGATTCCTCTCTTCTCACATGTCCATACCACTGAAGTTCTTTTTCTGTTCTTATACATGGCTTATAAATAATGTTTTAAGTGGTCTTACGTTTCTTCTTTGCACTTCCTTCCAAAAACTGATGAAATGGTTTAAAGACTTAAAAATCCCGAACTTCTTGTTTAACTTGTTGAATGCAGTTACTTGAGTCTATAATGAGATAAGAAAACTGTTTTCGTAGCTGTTTCATTTGAAGCTACTTGTTAATTTTGGCATAAAAGAAGAAAAAGTAAAAAAGGAATGAAGTCTGACACCAGATATTACTCACGCAAATGTGCAAGGTTATTTTTCTCTGATCCATGGTCCTAACTGAGAGCTGTCTCAACCCTAGAATACATCATTGGGGAGACTATTGAAGAGTTTTACACCTATGTTTTTGTAGCATTTTGCAGTTTTTATACATCTTGAAATAGTTTTGTATTATGAAACTATCTACAAAGTAGGATTCAACAAAGTTTTAGACACACAGTTTAGTTCATTTAGAAGTGTGTTATTATGATTCATTACCAATGGCATTCCAAGGTCAGGTCGCATTAGTGACTAAAGTTAGTTTCGTGTGTGTGGATTCGTCATTGGTCTGTTGTGTTTGGGTCCGGTAGATACTAAACCATTGGTCTACTGGGAATAGGTATGGTGGATACTAAAACAATTGGTCTACCGAGTATACGTTAGGTGGATGCGAATCTTCTGGAAATGTTAGTTTTCTTATATAATCCCAAGAATTAGTCCACAGAGGGTCTGTTGACCAGGGAACTTGAAAGAGCAAACTAGTTGGTCGCTTAGCGAATGGCGAGTGTGGGTTAACAAATGTTTTTCCATGTGCAGTGTTTGTGGTACAATTATATTTTTTGAAATGCCACTAATGTATCTTTTGCTTTGGCCTTAAATTTATTTTACTGTTGGTTTTTTGCATTGACATAGGAGGGCTGAAACTTCTGATGTTGGGCCATTTCAGTTTAGTATATCTGTAGCTTGGCAATAACTGTATAATGTGCCTCCATTTGCACCACTTTTTAGTCTTTGTCAATATTTAATTTGAATTATGAGGTGATGCAAGTTTTTGCACTTGTATTTGCAAGAGGTATGGCACTTCAGGTTTGTCTCAGTGAAGTGGTTTGTTTTAGTAAAATATACTGAGCCTGTTCATTATCCACAGACAACATAGTGAATGCACTGCATGTATATTTTCTACTCGCCATACATATATTTGTACTCGTGAGCTTGCACCCAGCCACAGTTCTCTACTGCCCTCAATTTCACTACCTGGAGCTGAGATGGTGGGTATTGTTCAGGATAGAAGAAATTTCATTGTGGGGTGGTCAGCAGAGTGGAGATAATCTTTCTCTGCCTCAGATAAAGGAGAACTGAAGTAAAATGAGTGGATTCAGTTGGAGGAGATAGTAATGCTAGAGTCTAAGCTGCGTGAACCTGAGAGGAATGTGCATCGCGGACTATGAGAAATGCTGTTGACGAGTGATGAAGTTTCTTGGTCCGTGCATTGTACCGAACCAAATATATTGGTCGGTGACTCACTGACTTATTCGTAACACCACACTGGTTTCAGAAAAGACCCTATGTTAGCAGTATTATAATAGACGAGCATGTCAGGTAACACGGTGGGCTGTCGACAGGCTTCTAAATTCTCGCCTGCTCCTACTCTGCCTCTGCCCTTCATCCCGCAAGTTCACTGAGCTTGGAACCAAGCAGTACTTCTGAACTAATTTTTTTCTTTTGGAAGGGGAGCACTACGGAGATGGCAGTGTTAAAAAAAACTGGCCGCTTTCTAAACCATAAAGATTTATCATTGATACATTAATAGAACAGACCAGTGTTGACATATAATTGAGTAAAAGTAATAAACTTACTTGTAATGATTACTTTATTGCTAATTTTAATTGTATTCTTACACTAAGAAAGTAATTGTTGGTAACTTAGTTAATTCAGGAATCTGACGTAGCAACCATCAGGATTCTTTGCAACACACAAACCTCATAGATGACTTTACTCGATCAAGTATTAGGATTGAACACAACATGCAAGTGACATCTTAGTCAACCCGATTTTTCCAGTTAATATTTTTGTTGTAAATCGAGTAGCGTACTATGATTAGGAGTACATTTTGTGTCTTCAGATCGTGGTGGTCGGAATTATGTGGACAACAGAATTTTTCCTCTTATACTTCAATTAACCACTAAGATTTTACATTGAACTCTGCCTCCCATGAAGGGGCAGTAAACCTTGCTCTTACAGCCTTGAAAACAAGCATCATCTATCATCATGACTGATGAAATGGGTTTGTTGCAGCAAAAAATACAATTATAACTTGTTATTATAATCATACATTAAGAGTGCAGTGCAGTGCACTGCGTGTGATCTCTTTGGTCTCACCATCAATGCAAAGAAAACAAAGGTGCTTGCACAACCTGCCCCAGGATTACCTCTTCCTGAGTTCAATATCTCCATCTTAGACTCAACACTGGAGCAGGTTGATCATTTTTCATATCTTGGCAGCATCTTGTCTAAACGGTGCACTTGCGAACAGGATGTTGACAAAAGAATTGGGGCTGCCCATGCAGCATTTGGCCGTTTAATGCACAGAGTCTTCATGAATAAAGACCTAAAGATGCATACCAAACTCATGGTGTACAAAGCTGTCGTCATCTCAACGCTACTGTATGGCTGTGAAACTTGGACACTCTATCGCCGTGATATCAAGAAACTTGAGCGTTTCCACCAACAAAAGATGAGATACATCTTGAACATCAAGTGGGAGGACTACGTGACCAACACTGCAGTTCTCGAGAGAGCGCATCTCGATAGCATTGAGACAACTTTCATCGCTCATCAACTGAGATGGTTAGGCCATGTTCACCGTATGAGTGATACCAGGCTTCCACGTCAATTCCTTTATGGTGAGCTTTGCTCCGGCACTAGACCTCATGGGGCCCCTTTGAAGCGTTTTAAAGACCAGTTAAAACACATCATGACGACGACTGGTATAGACATCCACTCATGGGAAACATCTGCTGCGGACCGTTTACTGTGGCGGAACACTACAACGACGGCTGTCAACTTCTTTGAAGAAGAACGTCGCAGACATGAAGAGGCCAAGCGACAAGCAAGAAAGCTTCGTCAATTGCAACCCCGCCCTCCCCCGACCATTGAGTGCAATTTATGTGGGCGCATGTTTTATGCCAGGATTGGCCTGTTTAGTCATCAGAAGCACATCCACAGGCTGGTCTGAAAAGCTCTATGCAGGAAGAAGTATGTTTACTCTGAATCGAGTTACAGCCGACGACGACATTAAGATCATGCGGACATCACTACATTCTGTGAAAGAAGTATGATGTGCTACCTATTTGGGTCATAGTGTAAGGTTCACTATACCTGTGGAGTTCATGCAGGGTGTACCAAAAGCCTGTGGACAGGTACACCTAGG
Source organism: Meconema thalassinum (assembly GCA_946902985.2). NCBI lineage: Eukaryota > Metazoa > Arthropoda > Insecta > Orthoptera > Tettigoniidae > Meconema > Meconema thalassinum. The sequence continues at coordinate 165,982,077 of OX336389.2, forward strand.
TGAAAACCTATACCAGACATGGCAGTAACCTAGAATATTTGCTGGGATTTAAGTATGTCATGGACATTTCAGCATTTAACATGAAACCATGGGACATGTTACATCAGTTAGCAAAATGATAAAATATGAGTTACTGAATATGGATTCTATTCTTTATAGCCAACTGTAATTAGTAAAGTGAACCACTGACTTGGTGCTAGTCTTCAAAATTGACACGGCTTGGGTGACTAGCATATCAACTATATCATTCCTGTACCTGAAACTGGAATTAAATTTCTTCGCCGAGTATGGAATCTATCCTGGAATCTCAACAGTGGGAGCTATTCATTACACCACGAGTGGTCTTGTAACTTCATAATTCCAGCAACAGAAGTATGGCAAAGAGTATTCATGTATGATAATACAACATGTATATTTTTAAAATTTATAGTGGTTAGCATTTTTTTCTTTCTTGAAATGATGGCTGCACAAACAGCTGTTTTGTGAGGTGCCAATTTCTTCTGGTGGCAGCAATCCAATAATATTTGTTATACTTGCAGACCTACTGAAGTGATATGTATAGATTTGCTGTATGTTTACTATAAATACATATTTACTCTGCAGTTTATTTCTTAGCGGAGGAAACTAACATCAGGTCTTGCTCTTTATCCCAACAATTTGTTCATCGTACAGTGGTACAAGAAAGGCCTATTTCCAAAAAAATATTCTGTCTTGCATCGAGAAGAGAGCTGCCCTTAACTCTTAGCACATGAATTTTTTTCTTGTGTGATAGTCCTGTGCTAGTTGTATTTTTCTTAAAAAAAAAAAAGTGTATGTTTATAATGAAGATACAAAGTCTGACTCACAACATTATGAATTAACTTTTATCAATCTAGAATCACACTATAAGCAATAAACATGTTGTTAAACAGACAGTTTACCCTCTTTAAAAAAATATATATATATATATATATATACTTATATTTCTTCTCCATGTGGTACTTCTTGAAGCACATTCCAGGATGAAGTCAAGGTTTCTTGGTGCAGGTGTTTCAAAAATGCACTATTTCCCTTCTTCCACCCTTTTTCTGCCTGTTGCTGCACACTGCACAATCTTTGGAATTTCCCTTGGTGTTCAGAATATATGAAGTGGGGCTTCCCATTCAGCCTATCTTCTTCCTTAGTGGTCCATGGTCATCCTCTCTGGTTGACATTTCGGTTATGGATATCGCCAACTCGCATACCGGTTCTTTCCTGTATTGCCTCAGTGGCTTCTGCTGCTGCGATTTCCTCTTCATGTTGAAAAAGAAGCTGTTCACCACACAGACATCCAGCAACCAGGAGAAAAGTTTACATTACCATTTGTTAGATTTCCTCCCAAAATAATACTGTATGTTGAGGTATAGTGGTCGGATATGTCCACTCCTCCCATATGGTCAGCGTAATCACAAATCATTACAGGCTTCAGAATAGGATCAACATCCTTCCTACTTTTAGGTGTTTATTGCTGCATGCTGATGTTGTGTCATGTACTCAACATCGACACAATCCTTTTGTCCTTCCATGAAAGAGCAACCATTTTATCCTCCTTCCTAAATGCCACAACATCATGCTTCTTAATCTTCTTCATAGCCGTTGATTTCATTTGAGTTGGCAATCCTTTCCAGTTTGTATTCTCTGTTCCTGTTACGAGAAACCCTAATTTCAGAAGTTGCTCTGCCAGATCACAACTGGTATAGAATCTTATCGGTGTAGATGTGGAAGCCAGCAGTACCATTGATATTCTGATATTTTGTCCGAATCATGCGATTGAAGTTTGAATATTACACCTACGCAATAATCTTCATCTAATAGTACATAACTCTTATGTCCTACATATATAAAAATCCAATGTGGCGACCATCAGAAATATTTAGACGGTTCTCAATATCAACGAATCTATTACAGCAATCAAACTGAAATTTTGTATGTTGATAGGGCAATTAACATAAGCAGGATAATGAAAATAGGCTTTTTAGTACTTCACGGAACTACTTGTTTCTAATATTATTATTCACACCTCATTTTACAATGGTTTTTAGAATGGGGGTATGGATCAATGATAAAGTACAACCCAATGAAGTATAGGTTTAATTGTTTCCTAGTCTTATATTTTTCTCTTGGAAGGGTTATCCCTTTAGGGAAGGGTTTTAGTATTTGGGAGACTCGGGCTGGTCACTGATCCCGGCTTAAACAGATTATATTTATATGTAATGGGCCTTCTTTCTTATATATTTTATCTGAGTCGCTTCTATGGCGTTTTATAAACCAACGGTCACATCTACATTACATAGGTATTAACGCTTAGCTGTTCTAGTACAATAGAACAGCATATTGTATTTTACATCATTTAAAATATGAGTCACGTGGCTGAGAAGTTTATCGAGTACTACCAAAACTTTGTTAAAGAAGAATTACTGTGAATTCTTCTGCACTTAATAATATTATTGCAGCCATACACAGCATATATCGTTCCACCCATGGTGAGAGGAGATATCAATAAATCAATTTCTCAATTGTTGAAATGAACGAATTTCAAACACTTTAACAATAACACAAATTTCGTCCACTTATGCACACGCTCTTATGGCGGGGTAAGGTACCGCCAGATCGCACCGCAAAATAGTGCTCGCGTTGTTGTCCGGTATTAACTCTACTGTATTTGTTGGCGGTAAACATGCACCACAACAAGAATTATCATAATCAAAAACCTCATAGCTGGATATTATATAAGCTATTTTTAACTGTTCCCTCGTTTAATTTTAGATAAATGAACATACACGAAAACCGTTGATCAAGAAATCCAAGCTAAATATGTAAATATTTTTTGTTCTATCCTGTCTTTCTTCTTTTCATATGTTTGTAGGATCGAAACCTGGCACAGTCAGCTGGCATTTGAGGGTGCAGGAATGCGAGGCAGACATGTCAGTAGAATTTACTAGCACATTTAAGATCCCCTTTAGGGCAAAATTTCAGCATCCTGGCATCTCTAAAAGCCACAGTAGTTAAACGGGACGTAAAAACAATAACATTATCTTCCATTCACCCTCACCTTTCCTGTGCTCATGTGTGAAGATAGCAGTTTGTGAATTATATTTCCTGTTGTCAGTGAGAACATAGTTAGCCAGCCTTCCCCTTTCGCGACCCCATTTCCTCCCTCTGGTCTCTTCTGTTCCCTGTGATTCAGATAATGATGGGTAAATGATCCATCGGACACTGTTCAAACCCATCTACAGTGGTGTTATAGCCATTAAAAAGCATACATACGAGGGCTGTTGCATAAGGAAGGAAGATTGTAGTTTTACGAGACCGTTAATCTCGAGATCATGAGTCACGGGACCTCCTTTTTACGTGGAATCCGAACCACAGGACATGGCATTTCACTTTGAAAATCTCACATGCATTGACCGGGAATCGAACCTGGTCCGCCGTGGTGAGAGGCCAACAGCTGCGCCACCACCCCCTGGTGCATAAGACATTGCAACTATTTTCTTTCCTGCAGTTACTATCCCGGTTGGACAATGACATACAGATGCCTTCAGGACCCAAGCAAACGAAGCCGGTGCCGGCTTCGTTGCGTGCATTTTAGCCTGTCGGCTCCCATTTTGGGGCCTTGAGAGCTTTATCAAGGGGGAATAGGACATGGAACTTAATAGGTTAAATGTAGGGGTTGGTACATGAGAATCAAACTGACCAGAATATGGCCTGGGGATTTTTTTTGTGTAGGGAAATTTTGGGAATGGGTAAGGTTAGGAGAGGTAGAATGCAGCTGCATATACAATCAAAATGAGCCTTGTGGCTCGTAGCGTACTTAGTTAAGCGATGACAGTTAACTACATGTTAGTCATCGTGCAGAGGGCCCGCGGCCCACTGGGCACAATCCCGGGAGGGGCCGGCCGAGGTCGACCCTTCGAGCAGATGCGTAGCGGGGCAAAGAGGGTGTTGCATGGCAGTATAATTACAGGGGAGTCATGGCTAATTGTTGGAGAACTTGGAGGACTTGTGTAAGGGCAGAGTTCTGGGTTCGAGTGGGCGGTTTAAGAGTAAGTGACATGGGGGAGGGGATGGAAGTATTGGCATGTTGTCCAGGACGAGGTGGGAACTAAATGTGTGGACATTGATGAACACGCGAACATTGTGCCTCGCATTTATTACGGTAGTGTAGTCTGCTTGCATGGCGCAAATTACTAATGAACTAATGACTTACAGCGAAGCACACGTACAGTTATGACAGCACTGGGTCTAAAGGCTCTCAACGTCCATCACACTCTGCCTACGATGTGAAGCGGGTCATCTCTTGTCGCACAGAATTGGCAATATCCTCGCGCGTCGCAGACTGCAGACTGCGTAGTGGTTCCTTTAGCTTTGGTATGAGATGGAAATGTCAGGCGAGTACGGAGGATAGTCCAATTCTTCCCATCCCCCGCGTCGCAGTTGCCACCGTACACACTCTGCTTTATGTATTCGTGGATTGTGATGCAGTATGATTGAATTTTCCGCAAGATTCGGACGAATCTCCCGAATGCCACGTCGTACCTGTCTCGCCAGGAAATCCCTGTACTACTATGCGTTTACTGTTCTGCCATGGGGAACGAAGTGGCACACAATGACACCCCCTGACGTCAAATGCGACGATCACGATCAATTTAACGGGGGCCGAATTCTGATTGAACTTCTGCCGCCTTGGTGATCCGGCTGGCATGGCGTCACTCCGCGGACTGGTAAGACCAGTCATATTAGGGTTTCACCTCGGAATGAGAGATAACAAGCTGTAAACTCGTATACACCTTCATTTTGGTGTTCTAAAAGTTGTCTCAAAAGACTCATACAATCTCGTGTCTGGGCCGTAAGTTATTCAAGGTCAAAAGTCAAGAAAATAATTTTTTCGGGATTATCTCGGTTTCTATAGCTCCAATGATGACAATTATTATAAAAATTGTAGAACATAACATTTGCGACAAATTGTTTGATTTTTTTTTTTCATACGCCCAACAGTTTTTGAGATTGAGGGCAGAGAGCGTGCAGCGCTCAGCCATACTCACTGCAATGCAAGGTCAACTGTGAATCTCAGTTATTAAATCATTGAAATATCATTAACAATAAATAATTTGTTATTTATTAGTCAATACATTACATTTAATAACATTTTGTACATATCTAATATATTCATTTAATAATACTTATATTTTTTTAATTTTTTTTTTTTTTTTTTTTTTTTTGCTTAAGTGACTGGACTATGTTAAAGTTCCGGTTCATATGCATTGGCCAAAAATTCATCAATGGCGATTATTCGTGACGGGAAGTGGTCGCCGTCCCATTGGCAGCATGTTAGGTGGTCGGAGCATGTTGCATATCGCATACAGTGTTAAACTTTCGGCAGTGCATGCGGTAGACACCGCGATGCTTTTTTTTTGTGCTGTTGCAGCTCTGTCTGCAATATCCTGTGGATGGTGCGTTTCTCGATGCCGCTTTTCCTCTCTCACTCCAGTAGCGTCCATCGTCCGTTATCCTCCAGGAGCTGATCGATGACGGCACGTGCCACGCCAGTCCGCACTCTGTCAGTTCGTCCCAAGCTTTGCTGATCACCGGTTGCCACACGTCCTTGCTGAAACTTTCGTACGGTATGGGAGGGCATTATTCCTAAACGACTTCCACCAATTCACTGACAATCTCTCGCATTATCCACCTGGAGAAGTGCTATTTTGATATAGGCCCGTTGCTCAACACAGGTTACTTCCATTTCACTCGACACTCTCGACACAACTGATTTCACAGTAGGCTACTCGCTGAACTCCTATCAACAATCACAGAGCCATCTGTTGTGAATACACACTATGCCTGCATGGTTTGCACGCGACAAAGTACGGTGTGTGAACCGCTCACATATCTGCAAAAAATAAATAGTTGCAATGACTTGCTCTGACCTCCGTATGTCAGTTACATTTGAATCATATTGTTACGGCTGTGAGTTTGTGTCATCGCTCGCCGCATGAGTCACAACTGCCCCAGGGCTGGGCTGTGGCCTGCCTCCTGTATTGCGCGCGCCTTATGCAACAGGGCTACTAGGACAAAGGGGTAGTCCAGAATATTCGTGACTGGACCAGCGATGGAAACCTCGAGAAGCCGTGAACCCTGGATGGATCTAGAAGCATTTATTGAGTCACCGGCCTGCTATATAAGTGCGACCTGTCTAGCAGTTGTGGTTGTTGTGTTTTACGAGCTAGTGCGAGCGATTATCTTGTGCGACAGAAGTGTGGTGACGAAGTGCTGTGCGAGTTACGAAATCCAGTGACATTGTTTCTCCAGCTTGTGGACAGCGAAATAGCCTGCAGCAAGTGATCGTAAGTAATTGTGGTCGGTGAACATAAAGGAGAGGAGCAGGTAGTTTCTGTCAAGGCCACCGTACTCATTAGGACGGATTAACTTCTGTGATCTGTTGACAAGTGGAAGGGCCAAGAGCGCTCAAGGAAGAGACTTGAGGAAACTGGAGTAAGGCTCCTAATTGCTTGTATTTGCTGATTAGTGTAATTTTCTGGCCACAATAAAGTTAATTATTTCTTTAAGCAGTAATTGGTGTTGTGCTTTGTACCCCCACCGTAATCCAGTTAACAAAAGTGCCACTAGGGGGTGGCACGTAACAATATACTGAAACAGCATTTGTTAAAAGGTCAAACTAGGCTAATCCATGTTGTTTTGTTGCTATTCCTTTAATGGCAGCTGCTACATACATGACAACTGTTGTGAGAAGTACCGGTGCCGCTTAATGACAGTATTCTCAAAATGTTAATAGGATGAAACCTATCTGATTCTTATGTCGTCAATTGAGAACCTTCCTTTATCTACGCCATTTCTTAAAGAAAATTCATGGCGATTATTAGTTTCAGGAAGTGGTCACCGTCCCCGTTGCCAGTTATTTGAATATGTCGGATTTTTGTTTGAATTTCCGTTCCATCGGATTATGATCTACATAAAATAAACTGGTTATCTCGAAAACTTGTTTAATTTGCGATTCGAAAGAAAATGTGCCCTCTCGTGGTATAATTTGTGCAATTTTCTCAGAATTCGGCATATGTGATGCCTACTTCGAATGTACATCCGCCAAAATCACTTCAAGACGACCAGCGGACCGCACGAATTGCGGGAATCTCGTCAAACGGACAGAGATCAGCGCTGGCTGTGTACAATCATAAAATCCGTCCCCGATCGCGAACTTGAGACTAACTTACTAGGATTGAGGGAATCCTGTCTAAGGGGGCGCCAGTCATGAAAAATCCTGAAACCCACTCGCCGCGGGGCGAACGACATCTCGTTGAACGGCCAAGAGCAGAGCAACCTCTTGTACACCAGACGGCATAATAGCTGAAACAACATATTTGATATTAAGGCTAAATGTCCCGTTTTTTAGTTCGTTATTCTGACACCACGTAGCAGCACCAAAGTGAGTTAGTTATTGAGGTTTTAAGGGACGGAACTAAGAGGTAATCTGCCCCTAGCATCAAAGTGAGACAATTTCTTTTTTCAGTTATCTCTTGAACGGAAGCTCGTATTTGCAATCCGAAAACCACTATGTATACTAGAGTGCGATTAAATTGATATTATTTCGATGCATTTTCCAAAATATGAAAAACAAAAAAGTTACTGTTTTTTATATTTCTGCTTAAAATATGAAAAACAAACAGGTAATGCGAAAACGGAGATTTATTTCCAGACTCCAAAGCATTTTTCAGAATTAAAATCGGGTGAATGGAATCGTCAGCATTAGTTAGGGAATTGTTTTGAAAAGGGTGGTAGGGGTAGCGGCATGGCTTCTCAAGATCGCATGCGCAAGGAAAATGAACACGCCGAGAGGGTGGAAGGAGAAGGGAACAATTTGAAGACAGGAAGGAGTTGTCTTCCTCTTATCATAAATATTATAGTTCGGCGAGTTACATGTACAAGTGCCTAGGCGTGGAACAATATCTGAGCAATAAAATTATACTGTAGTAGTGTCACGCTTATTATGTAACGTTGAGACAAAGTATTTGTACAGATACCTTTCTTACTTCCCCTTGTTGTTGCCGTTCTTGTTGATGATGATAATAATACATTGTCGGGGCTTGGGACATCTAGGTCATCGGTCCCTTTGGCTGCGTGGCACAGCGGTAACGTTCTCGCTTCCTGTGGCCAAGGTTGCAGGATCGAATCCTGATGTAGCCACTTGGCATTTGAGGGTGCGCGAATGCGAGAGAGCCGTGTAAGTAGATTTACTGGCACGTTGAAGAACCATTCGGGGCAAAATTCCGACACCCCGGCGTCTTTAAAAGCTGCAGTAGCTAAAAGGGACGTAAAACCAAAACGTTATTACGCTACTGTTTGTAGACAGTGAAACACAAAAAACAAGAGTTGTGACCACATTGCACTTTATACCACAGATTAGGGACATGACAATACATTACTGATTAGGACAGTCCGGTACATGCACGTTGACGTTCGATCGTCAGTACAGCGTCGCGCCACCACTTGCTGCACTGAGAGCCGCTAGACGTCGTGGCATGGAATCATACAGCGCTTGAATACGCTGCTGGGGAATACCGTCCCACGCGGTTTGTAGGCGCGTCCACAAAGCATCAACAGGGGCGGCAGGTGGACCTGAACGAACAAGTTGCCGACCGACCATATCCCAGACATGTTCGCTGGGCGGCATGTCAGGCGAATGGGCAGGCCAGGGAAGCAGAGGTATCCGTCGTTCTGCGAAGAAGGCTTGCACATTCCTCGCCACATGCGGGCGGGCATTGTCATGCTGAAATATGGCATGTGGAACGGCCTGCAAGAGGGGCAGTGCCGTGGGCTGTAAAACTTCCCTGATATAGCGGTGTTTGTCCGCTATGCCGCTCAACAATACAGTCTGCCTGATTGTGTTCTCCACGGCGGCGTCGATCGCATATGCGGTCATCACTACAGGACAGGTTGAAGTAGGACTCGTCCGAAAACACTACATTTCGCCACTCAGCCAGCCAGTGTCGGCGTGAACGTGCCCATTGTAGTCTGAGGCGTCGGTGGTTCCCAGTCAATGGAAGCCGACCTAGTGGCATGCGTGCCACCAGTCCAGCCCTCAAACGACGGCGCCGCACCGTCGACACAGACTTGTCGAGCCAACACCGAGGACGACGCTGTTCTGTCCGATACGGTCTTGCGGAGAAGATGGCGGTCGTCTCGCGCTGGTGTCACATTGCGTCGTCCTGTAGCCTGTCGTCGCAGTGTACGGCCCTCCTCTCTCCACTGAAACCACATACGCCTTACTGTTGACGCAGCGTGCCCTGTACGAGCCGCAATGTCCCGGAACGAAAGACCCGTCTCCCGGAGCCCAAGCATCCTGCCCCGTTCAACCGCACTCACATGCTGATAGTCCACCCTGTGATGCCGGCGAGGTATCGTTGCACTTGCTTACAGGTTTCCACTTGGTATGACGGCCCCATGCCGACAGAGCTGTGCGGAACACTAACCTGTCCGGTCCCACGACAGAGGGCACTGGTGGGCCAATGTGCATGCCATCTCTCGGCGATTTCAATAACTTAGTATGGTACCGCAGGCCTACACGGCCCGTGTTTTGGGATTGTCTCCGACCATTTCTTCTGGGTGTTTCACTTTCTACAAACAGTACTGTATTATCAGTCCCGTGTAGTATATTGTGTGTGTAACTGTATTAGTCAGAGATGGGGCAGGTGCCATGAGACTTAAAGTGCGGTACTATCTCGGCATTTACCTGGAGGGAGTGTGCAAAAGCCGATGAAAACACACTCGGGATAGATGCTGACAGCGCTGGATTCCCATTTAGGTAACTGTTTCAGAGTTATTTGAGGATAAACTCTCGAACAAAAAAATATTGTTCCGACATTAGTGATACTTAGTAGGGCATAATTATTACCGCACAGAGCAGCGACTGGTTTCACTCAATGCAAAATTGAATACTGTATAGAAAGATATGACTGGTTTGTAGTTAGCACGTTCTTGATATTTTAGAGAAAAAAACATGAACAAGATGTGTTCGTGTTCAGGTTTATTGGGAATATCTATTCTAAAAACCATCCGATGCGGACGTCAAACTCGTGGTATCGTTTTCTAGACATAACAAACAAGACCACAAACATAGACCAACATACATACATTTTGGTGATTCGTATGGGTCTTTGGTTCTTTTGACTCTTAATTCCTTCTTCATGAGGTTTGAAACTACTCAGTGAGGCTAATCACTATAACTTACTTCCATTTTCATGGTAGTAATAATAAAAGTTCATTTATGTGGGACATTTTATTACAATAATCAAATTATGAAAATGCATACCAAGGGCAAAATTATTATGTAAGTTACATATAGAATTAAAGTTTCTAAGATATTCTCATCTGCCTATTGTTAGCACAGGCACTAGTACGGCGTACTAGAAACAAAAAAAATATATTATACCTAATTATTTCCTGTTCATGAAATCAATGATCTCAGGCAACAAGACTTTCTCGTAGCCCAATTTCAGTTGCATAAGCATTTTTTGTATCCAGAACTTTTCGTCTCTGTGTATTGTTTCTTTGTGGACGTCCTTAGGCGTCCATACTACAAAATAACAATTTCCCGCTGTGTTATTTCCAACTGGCCCTGGATCTGGCAATAAAAATCAAGCGAGTGAGAGTTATCAATCTGTTCTCTTCTGAATGGCACTGTTCTTGACCTTCTCTAGGCTTTCTTTTTCGCTTACTTCCTGCCAAACAAAATCCCTTCAGTTTTTTTTTTTTGCATGCTTCCAGTATGGTTACATTCCGTGCAGAATAAGGGCACTTGACTTCGACTATAGCGTCGTCTCCTATTAACCCATAAGTTTTATGTGCGAAGAGACCACATCTCTACTTTTCTACCTGATTTCTCCTCTAAATTGCGTTTTGCAATTCTCTCATTATCACTGTCATACTGCAATGCTATTGGTGAAATTCGCCGTACAGAATGTTTTTTCTTGCATACATATCCAAAATTGGATTCCGTAGGTCTGTCCTTTCTAGCTGTGTGCCACTTTTCATTTTCCCTTTGGTCCCTTGTTTCCTTTTCCAGTTTTTGTATATCGCCTTCACTAAGCGTTAGTTGCTTGATCGTCTCATCACTAAACTCTCTCACCAGTACGGCATCGAAATCTAACTGCATTGATCAGTTTCCATAATCATGCGAGACAGTACGTTTCATTTCATTAGACTGTGGTCGGGACATTCTTTTCCCTTCTCGCGACGCAGATAAACTTTTTTTTGGCAAGTTGCTCTTCTCACTCTGCTGAGTGCGGTCTTCTGAACTATTGTGGCAGGTTTTTTTTTTCCTTTCAAAACTGATTTCATTGTTTTATAGTGCCAGGATGGCCAAAACTGAATGTCCAGCCCGGCAGCTTTGGTTCTATGAGTGAAGGGTCCTCGTTCCCCTCGATTGATCTGCTTACCTCCCGTGAATTTTACAACAAGGGACATATGTTTGGCAGCATTGCTGGTGGTGTTTGATACTAGCTGGGAACTTTTTCCAATTAGGGACTGCAAGCAAGAACGCACCTTGTCACAAGCATTAGTTTGTTCTGCAGTTAGCTGTTTGTCTTCACCTTGCCCGCTGGTAGTGCAAAAGTACTGTTTGCAGTCTTTATGAATCCCAATCCAATGCAGTATTTCCGAAAATCAATTTTCCATTTTCACGATCGCTACGCCTTACCTTTCCACCAACGCATTGTTTTCATTTGAAGTCGAACTTGCACCTCTGGAAAAAGTTGACACTGAAGAGTTCCTTATCTTGTACTCCTGTACTTATGTATTAGAAGTAAAGAACAAACTTAACCCGTGGCGAGACAGCCCATGAAAGCCCTGGGCCTACGAAGCAACCGCTGCGCTGTTGAGCCATGTAGCCTGCAGATTGTGGGGTGACGTTTAGTCATACAACTTGCACAGGCAAAATATAAGTGAAATCATAACTGCTCAATGCATTACAGATTCTCTAATGCAAGCGTAAGGAAATATATAATTCCAAATATAACCTAGGGAAAAAAACACTTACGGGTGTGTAGAGGTGTTTTTTAGGGCCTGGCTTCCTTTCTTGGTACTTAGTCGCAATCTTCCCTGGGATTTAGTGGAACGCCCTTGAATCGGTTTTGGTAATGGCTCAATTTTTCAACAAAAGCGAAAAAATGACTACACGTGATGACCGTAATGCTCTCCACCAGTCGTACCTATATGTACATGTATCTATTCTACCAGAAATACTGTCCAAAATGAAGTGCCGAAAATAGAACACCTAACGGGCATTAAAAATTATACTTTTGCAGGTAAAATAAATTATACAAAAAGTAATTGAGATCTATGAACTAAAATCAAGAAATCGTAACTAGGAACTGGTAAAATATCAAAGGATCACTCAGAAATATCCAGACCTTGACAATAATTCAGAACTAGCCAGCATAGTCAATCGCAACATTGGACTACTGTCGACCAAAGTATTATGTGCACTCGAGTGTGAAGGTTGTTTGTGAAGTAACCAATAGACCTACATAAAATCCAATAACATAATTTTCGTCGTTCTATTTTACGTTAGTTCATGTAGGTTTGGAATTATTGATTTGTATTTTTTTTTTAAATCGCAGTTGGAACACAACCATGCGTCACATTTAAGAACTATCTCAAAAACCCGTCATCAGATCGAATCCAAATTTTAACACAATATACATTGGAATGAAGCCTCGGTGGCTTAGGCGTTGGCACGCCGGCCTCTCACCGCTGGATCCGTGGTTCAAATCCCGGTCACTCCATGTGAGATCTGTGCTGGACAAAACGGATGCAGACAGGTTTTTCTCCGGGTACTCCGGTTTTCCCTGTCAAGATTTCATTCCAGCAACACTCTCCACTATAATTTCATTTCATCTGTCATTCATTTAATCATTACCCCGGAGGAGTGCGTCAGGCCTCGGCAGCCGGCACAGTCCATATCCTCGCCGCTAGATGGGGGCTTCATTCATTCCATTCCTGACCCGGTCGGAGACTGGAAGCAGGCTGTGGATTTTCATTTCATACATTGGAATGTTGTATAACTGGTTTATTAATTTCAAAATTGTGTGTATCCAAGAAACAAAGTTATCATTTTTGTGAGGCAACTTTTTCTCGGCTCGGGATGGTTGGAAAATGTAGTTCTTGGTTGCGTTGTAATCGTTATACATCGAAAAGTTATGCTGTATGACTGTGAAATACGTAAATTAATTCACTTATTTTATATAGATTTGTATTTGTACGAGGAAATAACACATGGTTCACCAGCTAGCCGCTCCGGGAAAAGCTGTACAGCGTTACCGAAATGGTGCCCCACACGCATCATGGCGCGTCTCGCTTAAAAACGTGCACTTTTTGTGTTCCAACTGCGATAAAAAAAATATTAAAATATAAATTAAAAATCCAAACCTACATGAACTAACGTAAAATAGAACGACGAAAATGTTGATGGTATTGGATTTTATGTCCTGTCAAAATTTCATTCCAGCAACACTCTCCACTATCATTTCATTTCATCTGTCATTCATTTAATCATTGCCCCAGAGGAGTGCGTCAGGCCTCGGCAGCCGGCACAGTTCACATCCTCGCCGCTAGATGGGGGCTTCATTCATTCCATTCCTGACCCGGTCGGAGACTGGAAGCAGGCTGTGGATTTTCATTTTCATTGGATTTTATGTAGGTCTATTGGTTACTTAACAACCTTCAAACTCGAGTACACATAATACTATGGTCGACAGTAGTTGCTCGTGAATTCCATACAGTCAGGTACCGGTAATGTTGTCGCTCTCTCAAATCTTTCGAGCTTCGCTCTCCTCCCCTCCCCTGCCCCGGTCACCATGACCTTGTTCTACTGCTGCACCTTTTGTTGCATGTTCAGTAACACTTTTATTCACATACTTCCCCGAGTGATCCCGACGATTCTATTCAACCGATTTAGGTTTTAGATACGGCTTTGGAATCGGGGAGTAAAACTCAACTTTCGTATGACCCCTTTTCTCGAATTTTAATCCGATATTGAATTAATACAAACAGCAACTTTCCTGTTCTTGAAATTAAAAAGTAAGCAATGGATTAATCTCAATTCTGCTACTAGACGAATGACATAGCAGTTTTCAGATCGGAGCTCCCCTTCGATAAAAAAAAATGAATTCCGCTTCGCTTGTTAAAATATTTTCTTACCAATGTGTCGGGACATTTAGCCTTACTCATTATTTAATATTTATGTGGTTATTGAATGTATTTCCCTATATCCAATAATTTCTTGGTTTTAATAAAACTAGGCCTGTGAAGAGCAAGACGGGCGAAATCCTCACGACGTGTGAACAGCAGCTGACAAGATGGAGAGAACACTTTGCGGAGGTTCTTAATAGAGATAGAGGACCAGAAAGTAAGCAGCGAGGAGAAGATGAAGAGGAAGCAGAAAGTGACCCAATCATCAGCCTCGACTCCCCAACTCGAGGCGAAATACGGACAGCGTTGAAGCAGATGAAATGCGGGAAGGCACCAGGTCTGGATAATATTCCAGCGGAAGTACTGAAAGCCTGGATATTACGATCGATCTGCTGCACCCGCTGTTGGAGAAGATCTGGAAGGAGAAAATACCAACCGACTGGAAGAAGGGGTTGATAGTAAAGTTGCCGAAGAAAGGGGACACCACAAACTGTAACAACTGGAGGGGTATCACCTTGCTGTCCATTCCAAGCAAAGTGCTGGCGAGTCATCCTGAATCGTATAAAAGACTGCGTAGAAAAAAGGCTTCGGAAGGAACAGGCTGGATTTCGACAACATCGCAGCTGTGTTGATCTCATCAACACCCTCCGAATAATCCTGGAGCTGAGTGTGGAGTGGCGGAATACCCTTTACCTCACATTTGTTGATTTCGAGAAAGCCTTCGACTCCGTAAATCAAAGAATCATGTGGAAGACCCTCGAGGAATATAAAATTCCAACAAAGATCATCAGAATCATGGAAGAGATGTACGAAGGGTATGAGTGCCAGGTTCTTCACGAAGGCAAATTAACAGAAAAGATAAAGGTCAGTTCCGGAGTGAGACAGGGGTGTGTCCTTTCCCCCACTCTGTTCCTGTTGGTCCTGGATAGTGTGATGAAGAAGGTAATGGGAGGACGGAAGAGGGGTATTCAATGGGGTATAAATGACAGGCTTGAAGATCTGGATTTCGCAGACGACATTTGTCTTATGGCACAACGGTACCGAGACATAGAAGATAATCTGGGGAGGTTGCAGAGAGAAGCAGAACGTGCAGGACTGATGATCAACACCAATAAGACCAAAGAGATGAGGATAAATTCTGACATCACGACTAGTTTGACAGTCAACTGAAAGGACATTGAGCGAGTTGAGTCCTTCCTCTACCTTGGAAGTATAGTCACAAATGATGGGGGAGCAGAGGAAGATGTTCGAAGCCGTATCAGGAAGGCAAATGGTGCCTTTGTCCAGCTCTACCCCATCTGGAGAAATAGAAACATTTCCAGGAAGACCAAGCTCCGCCTTTTCAATAGCAACGTAAAGTCGATTCTTCTCTACGGCTGTGAAACATGGAAAGTTACAAAACCGATCAACAACCAGCTACAGGTGTTCATTAACAGATGTCTGCGTCGCATCATGAATGTTAGGTGGCCGGACATAATCTCAAATGAAGATCTTTGGACCATCACCAATCAACAACCGATTAGCATCCAGATCAAGGAGAGGAAATGGCGCTGGATTGGTCACACACTAAGGAAGCCGGACGGAGCTATTGAGAGGGCGGCGCTAGACTGGAATCCTCAAGGCGCCAGGAAGCGAGGTCGACCTAAGAAGACCTGGAAGAGGACGATCGAAAATGAAATTGCAGAGGTGGACAAGAACTGGAGTCAAGTGAAGAGAATGGCCAGGAACCGTACTGCGTGGAGAAATTTCGCCAAGGCCCTATGCTCCGGAAGGAGCGGCAGGAATTAAAGCAAGTAAAAAAATAATAATTTCTTACTTTTATTGTTTATTTATTATTTAATGAGACGGATGACCTTGCTGTACCGCAACTAAAAATACAACTCTCATTATTTAGCAATGCATACGTAGTTAATTATTTTTGTTTAAAAAAATTATGCACACAATAAGGTGCATTTTCAAACCGGATCATTAACCAGAATTTCTGTGTTGTAACACTAAAAGTGAATTTTATTTACCTCTTTAAACACAGGTCATTGAACTTAAAGGTTGCCAATAAGTGGCTAATTTTTACTTCAAACTTTACACTATTGCCTCTATTTTCTGCACATTCTTCAGAAATTTTCAAATGTTTCGTGCCAACGTTTCTCCTGGGCTGGGGCGTACTTCTGTTCGTAATGAGTAGGTCTAAATTCATGTAATCTCGTATTACCGTTCCAATTGCAGGGCTGTTGAGTGACTCGTACAATTGAACATTACATTATTATTACTGTAATTGTATTGTATGACTACCCCTTATTATTCCCGTTTTCCAACGGGGTCGGGGATGAGATGCGATGGAAGTCTTTGTGCCGATGGTTTTTACGGCCGGATGCCCTTCCTGACGCCAACCTCATGAGAGGAGTTAATGAGAGATGAAATGAATGATGGTGAATGAAACTGGGCAAGGATGTGAAAGGAAGCGGCCGTGGCCTGTCAGAAGGTACCGTCCCAGCATTTTCCTGGTGTTGAAAATGGGAAACCACGGAAAACCATTTCAAGGACGGCCGACGGTGGGGCTCGAACCCACGCGTCTGCCGAGTCAGCCGAGAGCTTGGCCCCATGACCTAATGCTGCGCTTTAGCCAGCGTAGCCACTACTGTCGGTACATTATTATTACTGTAATATTTATTTTATTCTTGGCCGCTGATATGGCGAAGGTAAATTTTATTCTGAATTTCTGCCAGGCCTTGAACCTAAGACCTCCAGGTTGAAAGGGTCCATAAAGTTGCTTTAACATGACCCGTCCATCAGTAAGCTGTCGTAGCTTATGTCAGCCCCATGTAAATGCTGCTAATGGTTCAGGCTTTTGGTTACTCAGAGGTGGATGTATATTCCCCTGTAGTAGGAGAGATCGGCAGTGATTGAGTGGGGGATGGCCCCAGTGTCGCTGAACAGAAACGCTTCCTCGCACTGCAACTGTGAAAAAGAGCTCAGCCCGGCCTACACGATAAAGAATTAAATGCCCAGAAGAAATATTGTAGTTTCATATAGGATAGTAGCATGTATTTATTTCCACCCTAAATTGTGTTAACAGATAAGCATAACAGATCAATGCAAAGGATGCAGAGAGATTGATAAGTAAATTATATTTCAAGAATTGGATTTTCATGACTGGATATACAGTAGGCTACTGTATGACCAAGGAGGCTTTTAGTTATTTGGTCCTGTGTTGTAAAAATAGTTGGGAGTCCTGCATGTGTCAGACAATTCCTTGCGGCTTGAACTAAACTGGTGGAAAAATATCCCAACACCATGAAATAAGGAATGTAGAGTACGGAAATTTAAGTAATATATTTGACGAGGTAACATTTAGCCTAATTGATTAAAGATACAAGACAACAGGTTATTATCCGCGCGAGTAAAGCCATCACAAATGTGCCATGCTGGTCCATTAATAACCGGTATAATCGTCAGGTTGTTGAATGCAGGCATGCAAATTCGCATGCATTGTGTCGTGCAGGTGCCGGGTATCAGCTTGTGGGATGAAGATCCATGCCTGTTGCGCTTGGTCGGTCAATGCCGGTTGTGAATGACGCTGGAGTTGTCGTCCAATGATGTCCCATACGTGCTCGATTGGGGGATCGAGCCGGTCAAGGCAGCATGCCGACACTCTGTAGAGCACGTTGGGTTATAACAGTGGCTTGGGGTCGTTCTTTATCCTGTTGGAAAACACCCCCGGAAATGCTGTTGGTGAATGGCAGTACAACAGGTCGAATCGCTAGACGGACGTACACATCTGCAGTCAGGTTGCGTGGAATAACCGTTGTCATAGGAAATTGCCCCCCTGACCAGAACGCCCGGTGTAGGTCCAGTGTGTCGACGGCGCAGACGGGTGGGATATAGGCGCTCACCTGGAATTCTTTTAACCGACACATGGCCGTCACTGGCACCAAGGCAGAATCGGCTTTCATCGGAAAACACAACGGACCTCCACTCCCATCCTTCAATGAGCTCTCGCTCGACATCACTGAAGTCGCAGACGACAGTGGTTTGGGGTAAGTGGAATGCACGCCGCAGGGCGTCTGACTCGGAGCTTTCCTTCAAGTAACAGATTTCGAAAAGTTAGTTGCGTCACCGTGGTGCCAACTGCCGCTCGAATTGCTGCTGCAGACGCCGTTCGATGCTCCAAAGCTATACACCGAACACGGTGGTCCTCTCTCTAGGTGGTGCCACGGGGACGCCCGGAGCCCGGTCTTCTTGCGACCGTACCTTCATGTGAACACTGCTGCCACCTCGCATGCGCAGTGGAGACATTCCTGCAAAGTCGTTCTGCATTAGCGCGGAAGGAAAATCCACCTTCACATAGCTCTATTACACGGCCTCGTTGAAACTGTGAGATGTTCATACTGGCCTCTTCGTCGTCGTAAAGGCATTCTTGATCCCACTCAGTCACTCTGTCCAATCCCACAGGCTACTAACGCTCTCGCACAGTAAAGCCCGTATTTAAAGCAACCTGATGTACAACGTCATGGGGCCACTACTAGTGCCACGCTAATACGATTTGCGGGAAATTTGTATCAAGGTAATCTTTCAGATGTATAAACATGCCTACTAACGTTTGTTAATCTGGCACAATTTCTTGGTGTTGGGATATTTTTTTTCCTGCCAGTGCATTTGCACACCACCATGGCCTAATAGTTGAAAGCCACCTTGGTTACAGTATATTTATTCACATGCCAGTACTTGCCAACAATATTTTCTTTTATTTAAGTATTGTACTGCACACTTTTCTACCCACTTGCTAAGTTGTTACATCCAGGGACGGTTTTAGTAAAAGGACACGCTGTCACGTGCCGCTCCATGTATAATCTTCCTTTGGTCGTAGTATTGATAGTATTAACACAATGGCGCTTATGTCACGACAAATCAGTCCTGTCTTGCTGTTTGTTTCTCCAACTGTAGGAACATGTGGCAACCAAGTGCAGGATGCAAGTAAAATCTAGCCACCACAGTGTTGCCACACACAGACGAACTTCTATATTTTGATTTCTCGAAGTAATTTTAATTTCCCGGGAAATTACTACACAATTTGTATGTCATGTCTCTACTTAGTATAAAAAGTCCCCGATTCTTGGATGTCGCGGGTAATCTCGAGAACCATTGGATGGATTTTGATGCGGTTTTCTTCATTCTGTAAAGGATATCTCGAGGAAAATTTCTGTAGAAAACCATTTATTTATGATCAATGGAAGCTAAGCAGTAACTATTTCAACGAAAAAGAAAAAAAACGAAAAAAACCTGGCGTCCGTGCGCTGTTTAACCTTACGATGGGGAAACTGTTAAAAATTTCGTACTATGAGTGTAAGAATTGTTCAGCATGAAAAGTTCTACAAAAACGTCCGCGAGAGCATATCTCTATCTTCAATACATTGTCCACTATAAGTGATTAAGTTTTTATTTCTTCCGACATTCTCCATTCAATTACTGAGGCTACAGTTAACGAGCTAGCCTAGCTTGCGGGCGAGCCTATTACCCCAGATACAGCCAGCAGCAAACTGTCGAGTCGTGTTGAGTTAAGACTTCAGAGAAGAGTGGTTATGTTTGGAGTTTCCCTGGAAGTGAAACTCGGCATTTCGCCTGTGAACTTTTCGTTCCGAAAAATACAGTCGAGTTAAGATTGGATGGAAGGGGGAGATGTGTGTTGCATGCAACCCGCCATTCTTAAATTACGTCTGACAAGAATTCGTTGCACATGCATATCCATGGTAATATAATTAATAGTCCAGCCAGTGAATTTAAGCAATCATGCAGAGACTTAAATCGGATATAGGTTCATAGACATCGTAAAAGAAGCGCTAATCACGTAATGCATTCATAACGGTTTCCGGGTTGCTAGTTTTCTCTAAAATTCGAAGTTCTATTCCTCGAATATTTCGATAACTCGAATGCTATTTTGTTCTCCACACGTACAATGTGTCTTTAACTCGAAGTTGAATTACGTTCTTTGGGTGTGACATGGGAATTAAAATTTCGATTCACGTTGTGTAGGGTACCTGGACTGTGTATTTGTCTGCAGCTTATTGTGCTCTGAATTCCAGCTAATACGCAGTCTACCACTATGAAAAATAAACACAAGATTTATAGCACCATGCAGGAGTCACTGTTTTAAACGAAACTAATTACATACAGTAAAATCAAAATTTATAGAGTAGACCTAGTGACAATTACCGCATGGTATAGCAACAGTTGACCTATTTGTGATAGCAGAACTCCATTTTTTTATGTATTTCTATATCTCAAATTTTCGATAACTCTTAAGTAATTTTTACTTCCGAAAGCGCTTCGAGATATCGCTCTTCGACTGTACTTCCACTTTACGGCTCTTTAACTTCATCCCTTGCGTTTCTTTGGGGTGAGGTGACAGGGGGATATGGGTATTTCTAGCCTACGGATGGCCGTGATCAATAGTAGTCCAGTGGAAGTAGCGGTGTTTAAAGTGGACCAGTAGAGGGCATACAAGGTCAACAGCACATTTTCCCACCCTCTATAATTTGTTACCAAATTAATACACCCTACGGTACCTCTCTCTGAATATAGAGTCCTTCATGAATTTGTAAGGAGCAAAATCAACATGTACAATATACACCGGGACAAAAACATCACATTATGAACGTATTATACTGTAAGTGAATTTTTATCGTGTTATAAGGTCAAGTTTGAGAAACTTTCTCTTTATTTAGGGAATAAACTACTGCGTGACGAGGGGTTTAGAATACACACACGGCATCCCCTGCCTGTCGTAAGAGGCAACCAAAGGGGGTAACCTTGTGTAACTTTAAATCTTCTGAGCTGGTTTGTGAATTGGACCTGCTGTGGGTGGGAGTGAACGAATACACCCAAGGTAATCCCTGCCAATCGTACAAGGCGACTGAATGGGTTTCTCGTTTAGGTCCCCTTTTGAAGATTTGACCGCCAGCTCGAAGTGACACACATCCGTACGACATAACTCTCATCAGCAGGGAACGGATTTATATGTACTAATAATTCATGAAATATGTGCATATATATTTAGTTATTTTTATTGTAATGTGGAATTATATATGGACTTAAAATTACAAAAAACTATAAATTCTATTTGATATCAAAGTTCAAAGAAGCTATAGAATGTAGATCTACATGAAGCATAATGCTGTACTTCTCATTTTAATATGATCTTTGATGAACATGCAATATTTTAATCTGTTACCAAAACAATGGATCACAAAATGTTCTTTGAAGTGCTGGAAAGTGAATCTACTCCTATTTTCTCTAAGTACCGATTTATATTGACTGAAATTTCGTTCAACATCAGAAGAGGTAATGGGGGCATATTTAAACTTTACAACGTCTGCTGGGGTTAAATCCAACGTTAACTTGACACTTAAATCTCCACACATAATTGCAGCAACCTTTCCCATTCTTTCATATCCAGGGTTCTTCGAAAGTACAGTGTCCATCTTCATTTTTGCTACATCTGCAACTTTACCTGTACCATGATTTATCTGTTCCACAGTTCTATTCACAATTTCGAAAATTTCAGAAAGTGAGAAATTTGAGTCTTGGAGACTTATGAGTGTTTTTATGATGCATGAAAAATTATGCTGAATATAAATCAAGTCATTCCTCACACTTGTCTCAAACAACTGTTAGCACAGCTTCAATTGAGGCTGCATCTTCCGAGTCCATAGCATGCAGAACGTTCTTAATGGAGTCTATATATTCAGCATAGTATTCAACCGCTTGCAGCCACGTACCCCCACCTAGTTAGAACTGGCTTAGGTGGCAATGGAATTTCTGGGTGCATTTCTTTCAAAATATGAACTTTTTTGTGGGCTTTGAGTGGAAATCAATAGATCTACTTTGGGGTAACTGCCTCTTACCACTTCTGCCACACGATGAAAGGCATGTGCTACACAAGTTAAATGAGTCATCTTAGGATATACAACACACAATGCTTCTCCGGCATTCATCATATAAGATGCGGCATCGCTAATAAAAAGTAACACTTTATCGTAGTGAACGCCCTGTGGCCAGAGGATACCCATAGCTTCATCGAACAGTTTTGCTATAGTTTTGTTATTGCTCTTTTCTAGAACATCAGTGTAAAAGAATCAGTTCACAATAATCTTCACTTAACAAACCAATGATTACGTTGCCAATTAGCCTACCTTCTTTGTCTGTAGTCTTAATTTCTTGTCTTATCTTCTGAACAGTTTCATCGTATATGGCTGAAACATAGGTTTTTCTGAAAGTTGACTCATCCGGGATAGTTCGGTTAGTATATTTATCGAGGAATTCCCTGAAGTACTGATAATTCAGTTTGAAGAGAGGGATGTCAGCAGAGATGAGAGCGCAGCAGAGATCGGTGTTGAACTCGGACGTTATACTCGAAGTTGATGGTTGTCAGAAACCACTGTCTCAGCTTGGAATTTCGTAGTTTGTTAGTCTGATGTTTACTGGTTGAAATGTGTTGTTGCACCAGGAACCTTTGAGTGGATGCCACTGAACATTGACACAAATTACAAAATAATACCTTATTGTCAGTTGATAAACAATCTTCTTTAAATTCTTTTACGTAACTTTTTAATTTTAAACTGGTTGAATGTGTTAATTTAGGCATCTTGTAACAATGTTAATGTCTTCAATGAATGTCAATAGGCAACTGAAAACACTGCACTTATATACATAGAGGTACATACAAGAACACTACGATCCGTCTCCCTGCTAATTCAAACTGTGAATCACTGGTAGGAACTACAGTCGATGGAGGTATTGCACCATCAAGGGGGAATGCCCGAATTATGAAATAATCCGGAAACTACTGGCTTATCGTCGATGAATGGGATTTCCTGAGTAACGAAATTATGGGACAGACATAGTGATGTAAAATACCCAGGTATTTATAAATCGGGGTAAATACCCAGGGTATATACTCGGGTAAATACCCAATTTGGGTAAATACCCGGGTATTTTAGATTTTTCATAAAAAATTCTGTGCCATGGTAAGTTGAACCTTAAAAGAGGGTACCGGTATGAAACTATTCTACAATAACTTTTTTAGAAATGTAACAACATTAGATAGTTAATCAAATTAAATTTAATTAGAATTGGGACTTAAAAAGCAGAATTAGCATTAGGAGATATAAACTAACAACTCCACTACACTGAAAATGTTAGGTTAAGTACAGTAGGCATCAAACATAGAAGTACAGTGTCAGTTTGAATTCTGGGAATGATGAGCGGAGCAGTGTTGCCAACCCATTTAGGACCCACATACTAGAAAAACTTCCTGACATGCATTTATAATATTTAGAGTATGATTTTAAAAATTAATATTTTTTTAATATATAAAATTGAATGAAAAATAACTTAAAGCACTTTTACTAAGCTTTTTTTTTTTTCAAATGTTCTTTCTATTGAATATATTTTATTACCTTTTGAGTTTTGTCATACACATTTCAATTATGCATATAGCCTACTTTTATTACTACAAAAGTAGCTTTTCCCTCCCTCATTTCCAGTACCGTAATAAAACTTGACCATCTCAATATCTTGGTATTTATTAAAAATTTAAAACACAAAACAACCAAAAGGTTTTATCCAATATTTTACTTTAGTTTAAGGAATAAACACACTTAAAGACGAGGTTACAGTGCCAAAACATATAAATACCCAAAAATAGCCGGACATTCATTTTCCTTTTCTTTTAGTTTTGAAGGATCAATATTGTTCCGGATTTCTATTTAAGGCATGAAATACCTGTGTTTCAGTCCTTGTTTGTCCAACACTTCATCAACACATCAAAAAGTGTTGTACAAAGCTCAAAAAACTGAAAATACCCTCGTTTTGGGTATTTAAATGACCTCTGGGTATTTACCCGGCCCACATCACTCGACAGACATAGTCGATGTGATTCTGATGCTCAGCTGATCTCGCCTCTTCCGGGTTCACTCTTGTCTCTTTCACCCCAGTTAAAATATAAAATGTTTCTCCATTATTGACAGGACTGCTAATTTAATAGAATTTAATACTTGTTTTGCCGAAATATGGACTGTATTGACCTTAATGACTAAGAATATGGAACATTATGTGCTAAACTGGAAAAATATGGAAAATAAATACTCCATTTTTCAACTCCACACGCCATGATTTGTAAAGAAAATACAAAATATAATTAAGTAGCGTCACAAAGAGATATGTATTTACATATAAATCCGTTCCCTGCTCATTAGGTTATATCGAACTTCTTTCCGTATATGCTTTTTAGGCCTGGCACTCAAAAATACTTATGTGCCGGCTGTTAAGTAAAGGGCCGCTTATGTGTGCGACTGCGCTCGAAAGCCTGCTCAGTCTTGGCCAAGCCGACAGGCGGGTGCGCCATGTGGCCGTGCAATACCCGCCTGACACTGCAGGTCCCCGCACAGCCGAATGTCAGAGCTGAATATATCAGTAAACGCCGAGGGGTACATGCCGATAAGGCATTGTAAAACATCGGACCCCGGCAATTACTTCCAAGCTAGGTGGGTCTTTTCTTGGCAGTGTAGCGCGTACTGTGACAGCCCGTGATTGGATGTCTGTGGCGAAAAAATCCCAAATCTGGGTTATTCAACACCGAAGTCTTGAACCTTTGATACACTAAGGGGATCAACCCCCTGGGAACTGTCTGTTCGTGAGAATCTGGGTGCTAACACCCTAAAGTTTCTGGTTGCCACCAGAACAGATGAGGGGTGATATCAAGCTGTTTAAGAGTATTTTGTTTTCTCTCCACATAGAAGGGGTCTATGGTGACCTTGAGAAAGTGCAAAAGATGAGGAATGGTAGCTTGTTTCTCAAGACAAGAATTGCTGAGCAAGTTGACCAACTTCTGAAGTTTGACCACTTGGGCTTTTCCACTTTGACGGGGAGATCGCCAAAGTCTCTGAATTAGGTCCGAGGAGTAATCTTCCACCGGGACCTGATTCTGAACACTGACGAGGAGCTCAGAGAGGATACCGATATCCGATGCATTACGCGCAAGGTCAACGGTCAGATCGCGGATACGGTTGCTTTCATAATTCCCTTGGAGCTTTCAGTGTTCCCGGAAAAGATCCAAGTGCGAAGCGGAAGAGTGCTAAAACCATACCAGTGCACTAAATGTCCTGGATTTCGTTCTCCTCGGGACAGGGACTGCCCTGTCTTCCAAAGTGAGGAGGAAATCCAGGAGATCAAATCCTGGATGGTCTCACCTACCATGAGGCCCGCAAGAAGTACTATACCACGAACGCTCCCACTCCTCAGATTGACTACAGTGCCATAATACCTGGCCTAATTCCTTCAACCACATCTTTTGTACCAGCTATGAAATCTCCAATTGTATCTTCTGTCCAGTTACCAGCACCCAAGACGAGAACGTCGAAAAGCCCGAAGGTGACACCAACCTCACCTTCGCCCACTAATAAGTAGGCTTTGCCCGTACAGCAAGGGGTTTCAAGACGGCCTCCCCGCCCAAGCGGTCGGCGAAAGCCGTGCCTAAGCCGGCGGGGGCGGCATCGTCGACCAGGGTCAGGAGATTGACTCCTGGCCCGTCCATGATTGTAAAAGAGGTGGGGAAGAAGAGAGCCCACCGCGCGTTTCCTTCCTCGTAGAAAGGGGAATTCATCAGCCCCACCAGCTGCGGATGCTTCTGCACCTGGGAATGTTCCGGTTTCCAAGTCCGCGTGCTCCCCTAGGAGGTCTCCCCGCCGCCGTAATGTGTCCCGGAAATCTTCCGCCGGGTGGACCCACTCCGCGACCTCGAATAAGAACATGGAGGTTGTGGTCTACGTAGTGGGCCATGAACCGATAGAGGAAAAGTTCACACAATGACACTGTTACAGTGGAGTTTCAACAGTTATGACAGACATTTGACTGAGCTACGTCAGCTCATAGTCCGTTCCGCAGCGATTAGTCTCTATAGGAAACTTATATCAGGCCTGAGCATCAGACGGTCATGAGAGGGTTCAGACTATACTCTAAAGAGCGAACAGACGCCGGCCGGGCCTCCGGGCGTTTGCACCGTGGTTCGGTCCGACTGCTATAGTGAAGAGTTTCCATTAACCACTCGTCTGGAAGCTATTGCTGTTCGCCTGTTATGACTGTTTGTAACGTGTACCTTCCACCGACCCAGGCCCTTGGTATCAATGAAGTCTTTGATCTCATCGATCAATTTCCAGCCCCTTTCCTACTCGTGGGTGATTTCAACGCCCATCACCCACAATGAGGATCACTATTTTCATGCCCTTTAGGAAGGGAATATGGAAGGCTTAATTCAAGGGTTGGATTTATCTCTATTAAATTGGAAGCAACCCATTTTATCTTAGCGCATGGTACGTACACATTGACCTGAGTGTGTGTAGCCATGCGCTAGTTCCCCTGTTTGGTTGGTATGCACACGATGACCTCTGTAACAGTGACCATTTCCCGATCGTTCTTACTCTTAGCCAGAAACCCGTGGAGTTCCTCAACCGTTGGGCAACGGGCAAATTGGCAATGATTTACAGAATTTATTGATGATCTTGGATGCCGGACCGTCGATGACTAGGTACAGCACATCACTGATGTACTTCTTGCTGCCGCCGCGGAGTCTATTCCATCCTTTTCTGGGACTTCTCGGCCGCAAGCTCGTCCCCTGGTGGACTGAGGATGTTGCACCGGAAACAAGAGACCGTCGTCGAGCTCATAAGCGTCGGCATCCAACCTTGGTCAATTTGGTGGAGTTTAAGAAATTTTGTGGCAAGGTGCGGATTCTTATCCGTCAGAGTAAAGAACAATCATGAGAACGGTATGTGCCGTCTATAACGGTACTTACCCCCTCCTCATGTGTGGACCAAACTACGACGCATTTCTGGAATTCAGACATCTTCTACTGTACCGGGAATTTCCATTGATAATGAATTTGTTACAGATCTTTATCGCGTTGCAAACCGTCTCGTGTGGTATTTTGCGGATATATTCGGTTCCAATAACTATGATCCAGAATTCGTGGCTTTGAATCGCGAGGCAGAACGCTCCCACCTCAGTTTTCCTCCTGCGCTTCAGAGGTGTACAGTGTGCCCTTTACGGGGTGGGAACTCGGCAAAGTGTTCGTGCTCTGCAAGGACACCATCTCCCAGCTCGGATAATATTCACAACAGGATGCTTGAACACCTTAACGACCAGATGATTCATAATTTGCTCAAGGTGTTTTATCGCATCTGGTTGGAAGGTGTTTCCAACGCAATGGCAGGAAGGAATAATTATACCTATCCTGAAGCCAGACTAGGATTCCAATTTGAAAGGGAGTAACAGACCAATTTCTTACAAATGGTCTGTGCAAGCTCTTTGAGGGTATGGTCAATCGGCGGCTGGTGTGGGTTCGGGAGAAACGAGGACTCCTATCTGAATACCAGTGCGGTTTTAGGGCGTCTCGGTCTACCAACGACCATCTGGTACCACTGGAGACTGCCATCCAGGACGCTTTTCTCCGGGGGACAGCACCTAGTCGCTCTTTTCTTTGACCTCTAAGGAAGTTTTAACATAGTTTGACTTTTAGTTTAGGTTTAGTCTGTTTCATGTTTTTACTGTGTACATATCTACTTTTACTGTTCAGCCTTCTTTGTGTTATTGTTTTTGTCACTTTATCCAAATAGGCATTATTGTTTTACATAGACAATTTTAGTTTTCACCCCCCACCTCCATTACTTTTCTCAGTAATTTTGCCTTCACTGGAATTTTAATGATTTCTTATCCATAGTCATGATGTGATTCACTCCATGTAAAATAATTCCTTTCGTTAAACAACCTATACGGTAGTAGTAAAGCATTGAGTTATTATATCCTGCTTATGCTATATGCCGGAGTTTTGTTATTTGACTTGAACACGCATTTAATATTTGTTTCTTGAATTTTGAATAAATGTAAAAGGCAAATGTCACTAGCCATACCTCTGCACCTGTCGCCGCATCAGAAACACCCCGGCACGGTCGCCTTAGTACAGTACGTTACATTGATTCTAATATAGGTGGCCAAGCTTGGTCGACACGGCGACAAAGAAGCAACAGAAGGAATTTCCTGGGCTCAGCGACCAAGATGCTCTATGTATAGGCTTGCCATATTTTTGGTGAGTGAAACCGGGACACATTAATATGGGATGGCCTTACCGAGGGATACAATTAAAATTAATAGCAAAATGGTGAGTTTTAAGCTTAAAAAAAAGCCTAGCAAGTGACGGGATGGAGGAATCTGGCACCCAAAATTCTACACACCTTTTAAAAGTAAAAAAGGAATTTTTGCTACATCAAAAATATATAATGTTTTCTTTTTAATGATAATTTTTCTGGTCTACAGTCTAGAAAGAAATTTTAATAAAAATTAAAATACTTCATAAAATTATTTAATTGATCAATTACTAAGTCTTATTATTTCTTAAAAAAAACTACAAATTTTTGTCTAATTACCAAAACAATTACTAATAAACGACTTTTGTCAAACTAAAAAACAATTAATTTAAGAGTTAACAAGATTACCCTACCCTCACAACGCGCTGAATTAGAGGTTTGGGCTATTGTTTTGTGTCATTCGTTGGAATACTTCTGACCTCTTTGACGATGTGCGCGCTAGTCAACGATGTTGATTGTGGAAAATTAACCGATTCATAAAAGATTCTTAAACACATAAATTCATTACTTTCTACATCTTACAGCCGTTTTCCGGGACATTGATAAAACCGGGCGGGACACCGGGACAAGAACAAAATACCGGGACTGTCCCGGTCAAACCGGGACGTATGGCAAGCCTATCTATGTACATAGTTTCCTATCGATGTGGCCATGCTAGCACAACACTGGGCGCTACATAGCATTGCTCTGGGCGACTAAACTCTCCTTAACCAAAAAATAAACAAATAACTAACTTATTTAATTAATAAATCATATATTCTTACTACAATGAAACACTAGGTGAATTCTTATCGACGTACCTGCAAGTCTCTTCTACTGAGATTGCGTTGTTAAAAATAGTTGTTTTTCAATTCCTTTCTTGAGATACACAGTTCGTCATACGAAGTTACTCATTCTAAAATTTCAAAAAAGTCTTTGATCGGATGAACACTGTATTTTCTTTTCCTTCGCTTCTTTTTTTTAAATAATGTGCAATGGCTATAGCTAACAAAAAATTATCATCTTCATTGGTCGCGCATCGTTGGGGCGAATGGACGAAAAGTGACGCATTTGCTTGCGACATTAGATAATTCACAATACCTTCGACGTCTTGAGAATCGTTTCATGGTACCATAAACAGCCATATGAAATGTGCCTGGTAATTTATGGGACTTTCCACGTGTACGTAGGTACTGGTACTGGATCTTCAGTTGTCTAGGGGTACGTATTGAAGCTACGTCAAAGGATTGAATTGCCGCTCTATCAAGAATTTCAAGGGTTGTAACGGAACACACTCCGCAGTGATAGAGCTCGAGTCCAAACAAAGGCTGCGATTGCCACATCCACCTCTTTTCCATCCCCAATTGCATGTACGCACGTTATTAGCACTGGGCAGATGCCTCACACACACTGAAAATATACGATAAACAACAACAATTCTGAAAATATTAGTAAGTAAATAAAATTTAAAAACTCATCTATAGGCACCGTGCGCGCACCTCTGGTGGCCGCCGAGTGGACTAACTGTGGAGTTCATATCCGTACGTAGTCACGGCTCAAGATGGTAGAAAATATGGATAACGCTGAGTAAATGAGAAGTTGTACGTTGTGTTGTGTTGTTGGGTGCTCAAATAGGTACAACACTACCATCGGTATAGGTATTTAATAATTTCCGACTAGATAAACGGAAGCAGAAAGACGACGTAAGTGGATTCAAGCAGTGTTATTATTCCCGTTTTCAACAGGGTCGGGAATGAGATGCGATGAAAGTCTGAGGCGGATGGTTTTTATGGCCGGGTGTCCTTCCTGACGCCAACCTCATGAGAGGAGTTAATGAGAGACGTAATAATTGAAGATGAATGAAACTGGGCAGGGATGTGGAAGGAAGTGACCGTGGTCTGTTAGAAGGTTCCGTCCTAGCATTTTCCTGGAGTTGGAAATGTGGACACCACGGAAAACCATTTCAAGGACGACAGACTGTGGGGCAGAGAGCTTGCCTCATGGCATAGCGCTGCGCTGTTGGTAACATCTATAATACTATAATAAGGCTGAAGAGTTTGTTTGTTTAAACGCGCTAATCTCTGGGACTACCAGTCGGATTCGAAAAGATCTTTTTTATATGATAGCCAGATTCAAGAGGAATAGTTTAGGCTGTGTAGCATTAGGCTACACCTCTCAGGTAACCTTCAAGATTGATTTTTGTTTAGCAAGTCGGAAGAACAAGCGCTCCCGAACTACTTCACCCGCATGCGCGGGCGTTATGGTTAATGATACGTACACCATTTCACCGATCTGAGCCAAAATTTGTATACTTACCCTTTGGAATCCTGCGGGTAACACTGTCCACTTTAAATTTCGGACAGACCACTCCATTCCCTGCATATAGGCCCTTTATCACAAATCTACGCCGTTCCTCCTAATTGCACCAAATTTTACATACACTTTGAAACCCTGCTGGTAACACTGTCCACTTGATATTTTGGACAACACTCTCCATTCCCTACATATAGAATAACAGACCAAATGAACTTGTAAACCACGTATTAAGGTCCTAGAACCATTCAGGTCCGTAGTAGTGTAACTGTAAGAGTTGACTGGCAATTTGGATGCATCACGTCGCCCCTACCGGTGTCCTGGCGCTGAATTGCGGAAATAGTTAAAACTTGCGCTGCTTATAAATTGCAGTCACAGGGAGTAATTAGTGCAAAAAGATTTCTTATGCCCCTTAAAACAGTTATCATGAAAATATTATGCCTCTGTATAAGTGCAATGGTGTTGGTGCAGTACATTGAGGTTATCAGCTGCAATAAGCGTTGGTGCTTTCAAATTTACCTTCATATTCCGAACCTTATCGTTGAGCGCTCTGTGGCGATAAATGATACTATTGCTACCTCAGGAGCTCGGAACAGCCAGTTTTCCAAAGTGTTCTGATTATTTTCCTACGGCGCTATGTGACAAAAGACGACACTGTTGGTCTCCACATTTTTAACAGCCAATGAGATATTGGCCCTAGGCAGTGTCTTTTATTTCACTTACACCTCTTTCTAATATTTTTTTAAAAATTCGTTTGTATATTTCATGTGTTAGTGCTGTAGTTAGTAAATAGCAGTTTCCCTATTCATTTTCATTATTATAATTACGGGAAAATGACCTGAATGTTACGTCTATTATACTGTACTACTTATCACCACCACCACCACAGAAAGTTATATTTTTAAAATATATTTATTCTGTTAGTTTAAGTATCATGTGCCACTTCCGTAGTAGTATTCATTATCATCCATAAAACAAATAAATCCACCAGGCGAAGCCGGGCACTACTGCTAGTAATAACATATTCAAACAAATGTAGTTACTAATCAAATGTAAGCTACTCCTGGAATGTTTTGTCTTCAGGTTGATTACGTTTTAGGAGCCAAATGTTTAAGTGTCACATATAACAGTGTTACAGCACAAATAGTAAATATAATAATAATGTTATTGGTTTAACGTCGCTTTTAACTACTGTGGCTTTTAGAGACGCCGGACTGCCAGAATTTTGCCCCGACGGGGATCTTTAACGTGCCAGTATATCTACTGACACGGCTCCATCCCATTTGCCCACCCTCAAATGCCAACTGACTGCGCCTGGATTCGATCCTGTAACCTTGGGTACAGCAGGCGAGAAAGTTACCGCTGAGCCACGCAGCCAGTCGCACAAAAAAATAACATGAGCACTTACAAAAACGCAAATTGAATCTTTAAGTTGAGCAGTGACTAACATCTAGGTTATCGGCCCTTAATGGTTTGGTTGATGGTGAAATGGGAAACTACTAAAACTACAATCACTAACTTACATACTAGAAGACGAAATTTTAAAAATATACCTCAAAAGTAGTAACGAAAATAAAGGTCAGGAGGAAACGAAATGCCCTCACCCTTCGAAGAATGAGAACTGAGGTACAGTACTTGGAAGGAAGAAAATCCATGAAAGGCAGATAGGAAAGGGAAACAGGAAAGGGGTTTGCCACCTTGGGCAGAAGGCAGGAGAAGGGGAAATGTCCTAATGTTCCTTATCGTGTTTAGATATAACTTGAAAAAGGGATGACCGTTTAGATTTCTGATGTTCTTATCGTGTTTTAATAATAATGTTATTGGATTTACGTTCCTTTTAACTACTCTGCCTTTTAGAAACGCCGGGGTGCTAGAATTTTGCCCCGAACGGGATCTTTAACGTGCCATTAAATCTACTGAGACGGCTCTCTCACATTTGCCCACCCTCAAATGCCAACTGACTGCGCCTGGATTCGATCCTGGAACCTTCGAAACCGCAGGCGAGAACGTTACCGCTGAGCTACGCAGCCAGTCTATCGTGTTTTAGATAATAAATGGATTGCCATTGCTTCTTACAGGGTCATCATATTTGTCGTTGAAACCACTCTCTTCTGTCCTTGGCGGTTCGTTTCACTCCCATGTAATTGTCACATCCCATCCCATTCTTGATGTCTTCCAAATACTTCGTACTAGACCGTTCTCTTCCTTTCTTTCCTAGCATTTTCCCTTCAAGAATGTTAACGATGAAAGTGTTTGATGACATGTCCAATAAATTTTATTTGTCTCTTTCCAATTTCCTTCATTAATCTTCTCTTCTTTGACTTCCCTTCAGACTCTTAGGTTGTCTTTTCCTTCTATCCAGCTCGTTCTTGTCATTTTCCGCCATATCCACATTTCAGCAGCTTCAAGTGTTCTTACAGGGATAAATGGAAAATTGGATGTCTTGTCTTGAGCTACTGTTGCCATGGATACGGACTTGCGATTAGTTCTTCTGTTTATCAGTGCTAAGATAAGTTTTCTGGGAATATCTTTGAAACCGTTGGGTTTAGGGCCTTAAAATGTGGTTTTAGGTGTCCCGTAGGGACCAACTGAGTATTGATTCTCGCACAGAGGGGAGTAAAATGAGCTATGTCCGGTTTTTATGCGACAACTTCGATATTTTGTCCCAGTTGGATATTTTTGTGACTTTTCAGTCACGTTGCCCGTTCCACGGGCACAGTGATTTATTTCTGGATGAAAGGCAGCCTATGTGTTAATCCAGGGTATAAGCTATTTCAAATTTCATCCGAATCCGTCCAGCCGTTTAAGTGTGAAGAGGTAACAAACTAACACACACACACACACAGACTTCCACAATTGTAATACTGGATATAGGGATTTATCACATTCGCCTCATGACAAGATAAATAATTTGGGCGCAAATGCCATTTACAGAAACGAATGTTATCTTTTTTATTACAGTCTAGATGGCTTATCTTGGGGCCGATAACCTAGATGTTAGGCCCCTTAAAACAACTATCATATTATCTTGATAACAAACACCATACTCAAGAGTTTGCAGTGCATACTTCATTGGTAACCAGTGATCGGGTCATTCTCAGAATCCAGCATATGTAGTCTACCTACAATCTTTCCTAAAGAATACAGGATAAAGATTTCAGATGATTCGGCTATTGACCATTTCAAAAGGGCTTCGATAAGAGGTGAAAGAAAAGCATGTGAAAATATCTTTCACTTTCCCGCCTTAATTGGCCCTTGTCATCTTTCCTGATCCCTCCTTCTTCGAGGGGTCAGACCTCTTGTTTACTTTTCATTATATTTCCTTTTCTCTTTAAGATGCCCGCATTGTTTTTGTTAATTGGCTCCCCATGTATCTAAATTCCCTTTAGCGTTTTTTTTTCATCTACACTCCATTTTGTAGGCATTTTCAATCTACGTTGCATTTTGCGGGTCTTCCGATCTAAATTGCATTTTGCGAGTGTTTTCAACCTCAATTGCATTTTGTAAGGATTTACAATCTAAATTGCTTATTAGTAAGTCTTTTAATATAGGGGATGGGACTTTGTGAGTATTTTGAATTTCAATTGAATTTTGTAAGTATTTTCAACCTAAACCGCTTTTTGCAAGTATATTCAATCTAAATTGCATGTTGTATGGTGGACATTTTGCAAGTATTTTGATTCTCAATTGCATTTTGTAAGTATTGTCCATCCAAATGAGTACTGTAGTTTGAATCTACCGTACATTTTGTAAGCATTTTCAATCTGAATTGTATTGCGTATTTTCAACCTCAATTGCATTTTGTACGTATTTTCAATCTCATTTGCATTTTGTAAGTATTTCGACTCTACCTTGCATTTTGTACGTATTTTGAATCTAACCTACATGTTGTGCGTATTTTTCAATCTATTCCTTTTGTGAGTATTTTCGTTCTAAATTCCCTTTTGTAAGTACAGTATTACCGCTCTCCATCTTGTGAGTAGTTTCAATCTGAGTTCCTTTTTGTATGTACTTTCAGTCTCACTAAATTTTCGTTTAGTTTCCATTTCATCGTCATTTTCACTATCACCCAGACCATTAGGGGCCGATAATCTAGATATTAGACCCCTTAAAATAACAATTTTCATCATCATATTATGGTGATTGAGCGAGCAACGTGACCGTTAATCTCGCGGGCATGAGCCATGGGACCTTCTGTTTACAGGACGTGGCATTTCACTTCGAAAATCGCGCATATATTGACCGGGAATCAGGCCCGGTCTACCTTGGTGAAAGGCAAACAGCTTTACCGCTGTGCCACCACGCTTCCTTATATGTTGGTTGTGCCACTGATGTTAGTTTTATCACTTCTGCTAAGATGACTAAAATATCATGTCTCTTAATTTCCTTCACATGATTGACATGTCCACTTAAGCATAAGTTTTCACCTTTGGCTTTCGTTGAGAGAGAAAATCGAGTACCCTTTCTTGGAAAAAAGGCACATTCGATGCTAAGACCCATTTTCTGCCTGTCTTTCAACAACGCCTCGAGGTCCACAATTAATTTGCACAACAAGCGCTGTGCCGCGCCACTAGTACAGGTCTAGTGTGCATACACAGTGCCTATAGGCCTTAAAGCTTCGCACTGTAAATATATTTCTTCTTCTTTCTTAGATTTCGGCTATCTATGGACCAAATGAAAAAAAAACTCTGATTTTATCTCCTTTCCGGTTTTTTAGTTTCTTTCCGCTAGGCTATTTCTTCATCCCTTTATTGTGTTCTTTCCTTCTTAAATTTGCCTGAACAGTTGAGCACTATATTGTTTTTCCTAAAAACTAAAAAAGGATTTTCTAATCTCTATTCGAAATGTAAGCCAGTATAGAATGTCTTGTTTTGTAATGTTCATTTCTGTTAAAAACTTTTTCACTTCGATGAAGCAAGTAATTTGCATTTTGGGATTTTTGTCAGAATGGTCAATAAGATGTATTTTGTCAATCTTTCCGGGCTCATTCGGACCAAATGGTCATAAAAGGAAATTCCTCTCTTTCTGAGAATATTTGATAATTAAATAGATTTATTAGTATATTATTGTTATTTAGCTACTGGCTAACACATCGGAAATTAAGTGCAGAGTTTAACCAGTAGGCCATGTTCTGGCTCACAAATATTACTTAGTCAAACGAATTAAGGTATAATTATTTGAAGTTTTACTTATTGGACAAAACGAAGTTTGTACTTAACTATACATGTATATTATATCAAGGTAAATATTGGTTTTATCTTAAAAGTGTGTGACTATTAGGAAATTATGCCAATGGTAGGAACAATAATAATAATAATAATCTATCTGTCTATATATATATATATATATATATATATATATATATATATATATATATATAAAGCTCAATGTTTGTCAGTCTGTCTGTGATTTCTACAAATCTACACAGTTTCACCGATCTGAACCAAACTTTACATACTTACCCTATGGAACCAGACGAGTAATACTGTCTACTTGAAATTTCGGACAGACCACTCCATCCCTGCTTTTAGGCCCTTTGGCACAAATAAACACAGTTTCACCGATCTGAACCAAACTTTATGTACTTACACTTTGGAACCTGACGAGTAACACTGTCCACTTGATATTTTGGACAACGCTCTCCATTCCCTACGTTTAGAATAACAGACAAAAGGAACTTGAAAATCACGTTTTAAGGCCCAAGAACCATTCATGTCCGAAGTAGTGTAACGGTAAGAATATTTTAACAGGTCTATTGTTGGCTGGCAATGCGGGCTGCATCACGCCGCCCCTACCCGTGTTCTGGTGCAGAATTGCGAAAATTGTTACATCTTGCGCTGCTTATAAATTGCAGCCACGGGGAGTAATTAGTGCAAAAAGATTTTAGGCCCCTTAAAACAGTTATGATTAAAATAATATGCCTCAGTATAAGTGCGATGGTGTTGGTGCAGTACATAAGGTTATCAGCTGCAATAAGCGTTGGTGCTTTCAAATTTATTTTCAGTTACTCCGATCCTTGTCCTTAAGCGCTAAGTGGCGATAAATGATACTATTGCTACCTCAGGAGCTCGGGACAGCCGCAGTTTTCCAAAGTCCTCTGATTATTTTCCTACGGCACTGGACGACAAAAGACGACACTATTGGTCTCTACTTTTCTAACAGCCAATGAGATATAGGCCCTAGGCAGTGTCTTTTATTTCTCTTACTCCTCTTTCTAATCATATTTTTCAATTCGTTAGTAAATTATGTGTATCAGTACTGTAGTTAGTTAAAAGCAGTTTCCCTATTCATTATTATTACGGGAAAATGACCTGATTGTTGCGTCCATTATACTGTACTACTTTATCATCCCCATTAACACCGCAAAGAGTTATTTGTTTAAAATATTTTTTTTCCTGTTTTAAGTATCATGTGCCAGTTCTGTACTAGTATTCATTATCACCCATAAAACAATAAATCACCGGGTGACGCCGGGCAATACTCCTAGTATATCTGTAAAGCTCAATGTTGGTTTGTGTGTTCGTCTGCTTGTCTGTTATTTATACAAATCTACACAGTTTCACCGAACTGAATCAAATTTTACGTACTTACTCTTTGGAACCCT
This sequence comes from Meconema thalassinum, assembly GCA_946902985.2. Taxonomy (NCBI): domain Eukaryota; kingdom Metazoa; phylum Arthropoda; class Insecta; order Orthoptera; family Tettigoniidae; genus Meconema; species Meconema thalassinum. The sequence continues at coordinate 166,019,382 of OX336389.2, forward strand.
GCGGGGTAACACTGTCCACTTGAAATTTCGGACATACCTCTCCATTCCCTGCATAATAGGCCCTTTGGCACAAATCTACACCGATTCACCGATCAGAACCAAATTTTGTATACTTAACCTTTGGAACCCTGCGCGTAACACTGTCTACTGGAAATTTCGAACAGGCCTCTCCATTCCCTGCATATAGGCCCTTTGGCACAAATCTACACAGTTTCCCCGATCTGAACCAAATTTTACGTACTCTCCCCTTGGAACCCAGCAAGTAACACTGTTGACTTGAAATTCGGACAGCCCTCGCCATTCCCTGCATTTAGGCCCTTGGGCACATCTATACCGGTTCACAGATCAGAACCAAATTTTACGTACTTACCCTTTGGAACCCGACGAGTAACACTGTTGATTTGAAATTCGGACAGCTCATTCCATTCCCTGCATTTAGGCCCTTGGGCACAAATCTACACTGGTTCATCGATCTGAACCAAATTGTACGTACTTACCTTTTGGAACCCTGCGGGTAGTACTTGAAATTTCGGACAGCCCTCTCCATTTTCTGCATTTAGGCCCTTTGGCACACATCTACAGTTTCAACGATCTGAGCCAAATTTCACGTACTTACCCTTTGGAAACCTGTGGGTAGCACTGTCCTTTTGAAATTTCGGACCGCCCTCTCTTATTCCCTACATTTAGGCCCTATGGCACAAATCTACACAGTTTTACTGAACTGAACCAAATTTTACGTGCTGTAGTAGACTTACCTCTCGAATCTCAGCAGGTTGCACTGTCTACTTGAAATTTCGAATAGACCTCTCCATTCCCTGCATTTAGGCCGATTGGACAAAATATCGAATTTGCCGAAGGGCCAATCTAGGCTCATTTTATAAGCCTTGCACTGCATAAAACAAAATATGAGACTTAAAATTTGGTTCAGTTCGGAGAATTGGTGTAGCTTTGTATAAATAAGGCTCAAATTAAACCTCGCAATGCAAGAAACAAAGTACTGGACGTAAAATTAGGCCAGTTGGCTGAAACGATGTAGATTTGTATAAATAACATACAGACAAATGACCCTAGAACCAACCATGTTGGTAGTATTCCGGTGTTGTAGTAGGGGTCCAGAGATCCTGTGAATTGAGGTTGAACTGTAAGAATATTTAAATGAGTCTATTGTTTGCTGGCAATGCGGGCTGAATAACGCCGCCCCTACCCGTGGTCTGGTGCAGAATTGCGAACATTTTTACATCTTACGTTGCTTACAAATTACGACACGGGTAGTAATTAGTGCCTCAAGATTTCTTAGGCCTGTGCTTAAGTACGATGGTGTTGGCGCAGTACGTCGAGGTTATCAGATGCAATAAGTGTTCGTGCTTTCAAATTTTCTTTGATTTACTCTGATCATTATCCTACAGCGCTAAGTGGCGAAAATGACACTATTGCTCCGTCAGCAGCTCGGGGTAGCAGAAGTTTTCAGAAGTGCTCTGATTATTTTCCTATGGCGCTATGCGGCAAGAGACGACACTATTGCTCTCTACTTTTATAACAGCCAATGATACATAGGCAGCGGCTTTTATTTCACTTACTCCTCTTTCCAATATCTTTTCAATTTATAGTATCCCATGCGTCAGTACTGCAGTTAGCAAATAGCCGTTTCCCTGTTCATAATCATCATTAGAGGAAAATGTCCTGGATATTACGTCCATTGTTACCAATCACCACCACAAAATGTTATTTTTTTATCATATTTTTTCTGTTAGTTTGTAAGTTTGATGTGTCAGTTCAGTAGTAGCATTTATCATCCATAAAACAAATAAATCCACCAGGCGAAGCCGGGTACTACTGCTAGTTATTTATAAAACTGTATTGGTGAGTTTGAACCACAAACACCATACAAAGCAATAAGGTAACAAGTTACATTTTCTCAAATAAAGCAAAGACTATCTGTTGAACGTGTTTCGTTCTTGGGGGAAGGGGAGTATTGCTGTTTTTTTTTAAATGTTATGAAGAGCAGAAAGGAAATAGCAAATCATTGCACATGTTTCTTCAGCTCATTTACTAACACCAGCAGTTAGTAGAAAATGCCATTTCAAGCGATATAATAAAACGTTGCACGTGTTCGGTTGACGTCGCCCACCAAAAAAGAATAACACTCACTTTTCAGCCATGGCCCCTTCATGCTATGATGTAGCCGTCCCCACTATATAAAAGGATAGTTGCGAGGCCGAGAATACCTTGTATTAGAGGAGCCGTGGTCGAATACGAGGTATTCTTTGCCTATAAACTATCTTTTTATGTAGCGGGGACGGCTACATCATAGCATGAAGGGGCCATGGCAGAAAAATTAGTTTTTCTTGTGACGTTAACACACTAATAAAACCTGTGCAATTTTCTATTGTTTTGCTTGAAATGGCCTTCTCTACAAGATAGGCCAGTCAAAAACGACAGCGCCGATAACCTAGATGTTAGGCCCCTTAAAACAACAATTATCATCATCATCAAAAACGACAATAAATTCGCAAAACATGATGCATCTCTGATTTTTAGTTGTTTGGACCCATTAGGGCTATGTATACCCAAGTTTGCAACTCTAAAAAAGTTGTGGAAAAATCTTGACACACCAAAAACCGCGAAAGTTGTGGACTTGTTTCAGATTCTGCTCTTTATCTCCTAATCCATGCGTTCTTCGTCGAAAGTTAGTTTATACGTTTGTTAAGAGCATTAAATTTTTGGCAAATTAAGCCCAACCGGAGCTCTGTAGATCGATTGGTTACCGAATTACGGCACTTTGAAAATAGGCCAGTTTTTCAAAAATTGAAAATTTTAGTTTTAGACCTTCTTTGGACCGAAACTGCGTCGAAAGCATTGATCTGACGAGTAGAACTTGTAGAATATAATTTGTCGGCCATTTAATTAGCTTTAAGGTAAGCGCAGAGCGGGGTTTGTAAGGCTGGTATAGGCCGGACGTTTGTTTTAGATGAGTGAACAATCTTAATGGAAGTCTGGAGAGTTACTGCAGTACCTGTGTTATCAGCTGCCCCAAGCGGTCCGATGATTGACAACGCTGTCTCACACTCCTACTGAAGTACAGTCATTGGCAAATATAATGACGTTCTGTTCGTAAATACGTAACGTGTACTTCCGGGTCACACAATACTTCGACGTCGACTGTACTGTCTGCAAGTCGGTGTCGCCACGTGCTCAAGTCTGGAATTCCATTACATCAGATCGGTGGTGACAAATGTGAAGTGATAGCGTGAGAGAGTGACTGTGTACAGGCTCACCCGCAGGCTTCAAGGTCAAGGGCAATCGTCTAAAACAAACGTCCGGCCTATAGTTCTCTCAAAATCTGAAATAACCCATATGGGGTAAAATCGCATTCTTCCAGAAATTTTCCATAACCTTTCCTGTCCTTGGTTTTATGTTTTGGTAATGTAAAAGAAGGAATATAATCATATAAACAAACGGTGAAATGTATTTTAATATTATAATAATAATATAATACTAATAAAATAAACATAAGTAATCAAAAGTACAGTAACTTACATCAATCAGTCAGTCAATCAAATTAGACACATAGTCAAACTCGTTGCCTTGTTTTTGATGGCCCTGGGCGGTCACTTTCGTTTCTCTCTTCAATAGGTAGGTTTTCCACTATTGGTGGGTCGTCTTCTTCGTCCCCTATACGTAGGTACTCCCAGTAATAGTGGGTCGTCAAGGTTGTCTTGAGGCTCATCGTCGTCCTCTTCAATGATAAGGGCAGCGTTATGGCACGTTTCCCCAGAGCAGGTAGCTAACGTCACAGGACATCTGAGCCCTGCTTTGAGGCAAGTGCAGCCACCTCTGCAACTCGTCTTGCATTTGCAGGAGAGGAGATTTAGGAGCTCTGCGGGGGTAGGAGCTTGCCAACTGGTAATGGGTGGGGGGTGGTATGAGTCCAGCCGAGGTCAATTCCCAACCCCAGTCTGTGGCCTCTTTCTCCACCCCCAAACACTTTTGCACCTGGTGGTATGTGCGGTAGTGGTGATACGACGCAGCCTCTGTTGTTTGGGGCAAACGGGCCAGATTCGCTTTGGCGTTGGCTGCTGTCTTTACAAAAGTACGGAAGCGTACATCGTTGAGGGTGTCTGTTAGTTTCGTCTCCTCCAAATAGCGCAAATAGGCATTTTGTCACCGGCTGTTGCGACTTGTTGGTGTCTGTCTGGAGGAAAACTTCTTCCTTGGTCCACTAGGGCTTGATTTTGTCTGAAGTGGCCCCACATTTTCATCTTCCCCTGCCAGAAGAGGGCAGAGGTGGTGTCGCACCCAGTAAATGCGTGGATGAAAAGTTCAAATCCAGGTTCCCCCAGGGGCTCACATACATCATGTTTTGCGAATTTAGCGATTCTTTGTGTAGTTTTTGACTGGCCTAAGATGCTGGTGATCTGATATGATCGAAAGAAACATATGCCTTGATTTGCTATCTCCTTTACTGCTCTTAATAAAGTAAAACAGCAATATCCCCCGACCCTCAAGAATTAACTCAACACGTGCTCCAGCTCACCTTATGGTATGTCATTCTGTCAGGGACTTGCAGGTGTGCTGTTACAGTGATTATTTGGTTTGGTGTGTTGCCTTAGTGAACATCAGTGAAGAGATTACGCCTTAAGAAAATCCAAGGATGTGTCGCCTTCCGCTGAAAGATTACGAATCGCTAGTTGATGGTAATTTCTAATAAATTTTTGACTCTGTTACTGAAGACGAAGTTGAAACAAGATCCGAAGACTCGGATACTGACTTTGATCTTGATCAGGAGGACGGTATAGAAAGCGAAGAATTCGTCTGCTCTTTATTTTATTGGTAGGTAGGCCATTATTATTATTGTTACTGCTGTGAGTTTGTTTCATCGCTCGCCGCATGAGTCACAACTGCCCCAGGGCTGGGCTGTGCTCTGCCGCAGTGTATTGCGTGCGCCTTATGCAACTGGTCTACTAGGACAAAGGGATGGTCCAGAATATTCGTGACCCAGCCAGCGATGGAAGCCTCGAGAAGCCGTGAACCCTGGATGGGTCTAGAAGCATTTATTGAGTCACCGGCCTGCTATGTAAGAGCGACCTGTCAAGCAGTGAGTCTGTGGTTTTTTTTTTCGAGCTAGTGCGAGCGTTTATCCTGAGCGACAGAAGTGTGGTGACTTGCGAAACCCCTAGTGAAGCAGATTCTCTTGACAGCGTGGGAGTGAGAAGCATACAGGGGACTGCCTGTGTTTTGAGCAAGTGTGATTTCGCTGAGCGACAGAAAATTTGCGGCGAAGTGCCGTGCGAGTTACGAAATCCAGTGACATTGTTTCCCCAGCTTGTTGACAGCGAAGCAGCGTGTAGCAGGTTATCGTAAGTAACTGTAGTTTGTGTACTTAAGGAAGAGGTGCAGGTATTCCACGGGTCTCTTTGTGGAGAATTTGCTGCATGACTAAGTGAAAGGGGCAAGAGCGCTCAAGGAAGAGACTTGAGGAAACTGGTGTAAGGTTCTAATTGCTTGTATTTGCTGTTGAGTGGTGTATCTTTCTGGCCGCAATAAAGTTATTTCTTTAAAGGAACAATCTGTGTTGTGCTTCAACCCACCGTAATCCAGTTAACAAAAGTGCCACTAGGGGGGTGGCACGTAACATTATGTTCATATGTCCGCCTCATTGCATAGTGGCTAGTATTCTTGGTTATCACCGCGGAGACCCGGGTTCGATTCGCAGTTCTGCCGGCTGGAACGGTCTTTACTCAGCCTCGTGAGGCGGGTTCAATTCCTACCACAGCCATACTGGAATTGGTTTTCCGTGGTTTCCCACTTGTACTCCAGGCAAAATCCGCGATTGTACTGCACCCGTATCCACGTGGTCTTACCTGTTGAAATCCGATGGAACTGCTGGATCGTAGAATCTGGAAGCGCCCGGCTGAAATGCCCCTAAAATTCTACCAACTAGGATCAACCAGGGATAAGGATACCTCTCTTATAAAGAATGCGATAGGAAGATGCCAGTGGTCGATGAAATGAAAACGAAAAATAACTCAAAGTGAGCTAACGAGACTCTAAAAATGACTAAGTTAATCTCGAGCGTGGCACTAGGCATCCTAAAAACTGACCCACTGGTCCTCGTAGCGCATCCTATTTCTAGTATAAATGACCAAGACATCCGAAGTATTTAAAATTGACCAACAGTTTATTAATCTAAAGACTGTTGCATGGTGGGCTATCTCTCCACTAAACAAAATAATTCGCCTCTACTGAAGCGTAGAAATCTCATAATGACATTAGCATCGAAACATAATCAAAAATGCTATCAAAATACAGCATCCTAATCGCATGTAAAGACAGTTTCAAAAATATTTAAACATTATTATATACACTCGTTACATATTTAAATGATCCTCAAAGTTTATGGTATTTACATTTATACATTATTGTACACGCTCAAATTCTTCATCAGTAATAAATTCGATTCCATCAATAAGCATTCTATAGTATTAGTTAAAGTCAAACCGGGTGAGTTAGCCGTGGTGGTTACGGCATGACTAATGGCAGTCGCTCACATCCGGGAGGCGAGGAGGTTCGAATCCCCCCACCGGCAACCTTGAAGATGGTCTTCTGTGGTTTCCCATCTTCCTTCCAGGCAAATGCCGGGGTTGGTCCCTCACTATAGGCCACAGCCGCTACCTTCCAACTCCTCGCCCTTCCAACTTTCCTCCCCAACGGTACTTGTAGCTCACCCATTGGGTGTCCGTCTCGAAGCAGCTACAAAACTGGCGAGCCGAACATGTCCTCGGACACTCCCGGCACTAAAAAGCCATACGCTAAAAAAAAAAAAAAAAGTTAAAGTCAAATCATGGCATGTTCGACGAATGGTTTAGTTTATCGAACGCATTATCATAGCATAAAAATGTTAACAACATTTTAAATCACATAGTTATTCATGTTATTATTATCTCTAAAGCTTTTAGTGGTTATTATTACAGGATTATATCAATATTATTACTCGTCTTTCCAATTAACCTTTCTCCAAAAACAAATGTTATTAATTTGAACAATCCATTCTAGAACAATTATCACAATGCTGTTTTACTTAAATGTTGGATGTATTAACCTCATACTAGCCTTCTAGTATTAATATTCGTGACTGTACTGCACGTTCAAAATATAAACATAATTGTATTCAGACATAGCTTAATAGCTAATTTATACTGGACAGAAAAATGACATAGATCATCCATTGATGTCTAATATCGCATTATAACTATCAAATTCACAAACACACGTTGCTTCATTCATAGATAAGCTCTCCATAGCTTGTAAACATTTTTCCAAACATCATTAAGTTCAAATAAGCTTTTACATAAAAGTCATGAAATATCGTGCATCAAATTAACATTAGTTAAAGTATCATGGACAATTTTTATCAGAACTAAGGCAAATATAATATAATCAGCTGTTCAAATAACAGTGCTTGAGAATTTTCGACATTCTCATTTCGCTTTGTAACGAAAATATTTTATACAATCATTTTACAATAGTAATTTATTTCTCATTATAATCTCATGTTCATAACTATATCTTTCAAGAAATTGTGGATAGATCACTGTAAAAAGAACGAATCTGCCCTACTAGACAAAAACTCGACTGGAGATCCTCACCCAAAGAAACACGAATGATCCTACACCAAAGTAATGAGCCTGTCTTAAGAAGGTACACGAAAACTATTAGAATCCAACGCTTAACCAGGATGGAGTTCAACAAACGAATCATGAACAAAATAGAAACTGAACGATCTAATAGTGTCTAAGACAACTCCAAAAAGAAAAATCTCAAAAGCTGTAGATTGCCAAAATTAATCCATAAATCGCAAATATCTGCTCTATAAATCATTGTTTCCATATTTATACTGCACTTGATGAAAAATAGACCCGCCTCGCATGAAATGCATAAGTGTTCAAATTCGAAATTCGTAGAAATGTCTATTCAAATAATCTTCAAGTATACGTAGCGTATTGGTCATCTGCTTGCTAACTACTATTCTTATATAAAGTTATCGTAGTCTTCTCCCTACTCTTCATATTAATCTTCTCAACAAGTTATATAATTCCATTAAATGCTCAAATTTAGAAAGAAAATGAAGCTAATTAATGCATAAACATTAACATTATAAAATATTAATGTTAACTACAAAAATAAAATACACTACAAGACAGAAGCGATAGAGATTCGGGTTTAGCCCTGGAATGAATTTTCTAACTACTAAGAAAAATTGGTGAAAATGAACACTCTAGAGTATGTCTAATTCATACTGTCTACTATGAAAATGGGTGGTCAGCTACCTTGTACGTTGCCATCTGGTTGAAATAGAAGTATGCGAGAAACACACTGTCCTCGTTCTGGAACTGAACCCTCGTTCATCAGGTCGCGTAGTCCTCGATACGACTGGATCTTGTAGAGAACCGATCCCGAGTCCGAACGTTTGAAAAGGAAAAACAGCTGTTCGCGAAACAAGTTCATCGCTCTCACACGTTCCCAAGATATAGCTGGAGCTTATTCGTAGTATGCCATTATATTTCATGCAGTTACAGTATGAATGTACAATACACATCTCCAAGACGTCTTCCACCTCTTCTTAAAGAGTTTTCTGCTGTTATAATAATCCATGTTTGGTGCTGGTGATCATCCTAAGTAGTCAATTCCACTATTGCATTACATTCCTGCTTTCCATTTTAGCCCATAAGTGACATTAGTCATGTCTTGGTGAAGTATCCGTTCAATCAACTTCTGTTCTGAAGTCATAATGATTATTTGCTTGTATACTGTAAACTGTACTGTTGTAGAATAAAGTCTTGTTCTGGCATAGAAAATATCACACAAGTCCTGGTGAATACACAGTTCACTGCTCCTGATGATGAAGTTTAACAGTCTTCAGCTATAATAAGCTGAGACACAAAAATTTGCGGTACGAACTGTCTATCTTTAAGTAAATACACGTCCGCGTTGCTTGCGCCCGATATGAGTGTCTTACTTCCAGCGAAGTATGTTGCAATCTCGTGTCTCTGCCTGGACAGATCTTTGCTTACTGCTCTGCGAAACCCATAGTGCTGTTCGTTGAGGAACGATATTGACTATCGATATCGACACTGGATCATGTTCGATAATATTCTGATATTTTGTTATCTGCATTTATTTATGTGTGAAATACACTCAAGTTTCCTCTTCTCTAAACATAATGCATTTGTCAATTACTATTCTGTTTCATGGCTACTATATCAAAGTCTATCATGTTGCATCAGATTGACGTTACTACTGTCTCCATTTTGTAGACCTCTCTTGTACTAAAACAAAGCACGTGCTCAAGGAAGTAGAGCGGGCTGCCTAGTTGCTCCTAACCTCGCCACAGAGTATCCATGCGCTGTGTGCCGTGCAAATAGCGCCGCAGGAATGCACCTGAGTACACACCTGTCCAACATAGATCCAACTCATAACAAAATACGGTCTCAGTACCTAACTGATGGCCACGGCCGTTTCCTACCCAAATCCTACGTCACTTATAAATACACATAATGCAGACATCACAATGACACAGGATATCAGGCAAATTCTACTCACACCCAAGTACACGGGGCTACATGACCACTTTCACAAATATAAAACTTTCTGTATTCCTCGATCCTCAGTGCAACTTGTGTATAGGGAATATAAACACCGTGGCATTACGATCCACCGTGGACATCGCAGTGGCCGTCCAAGGTTACTTGATGATAGTGACCACCCGAAACTGGGTAGAATTGTCCGTCCTGATAGACCAGGAACACTTTCTCAAATCAGTCATACGAGTATTCCAACGAAGGGGGTGCCAGACGTGTAAATAGCAGATCTGTGCAGCATTCATTATCTTCCATGGGATATGGAAGCAGAAGACCCCCCAGAGTACCCCTGTTAATAGCACAACCCCACATTCTGTCTCATGAAGTTGCTAATTGAACCCTGGGGACTGGTAACATATGGCTGGGTCCGAAGAGTAACACGTTTCCGGGTGATGGTAGGGTTCGAGTATAGTGCAAACCCAATGAGGCTGCGGATCCAAGTTATCAACAAGCCTTCGTGCAGGCTGCTGGTGGTTCCGTAATTGTGAGGTGTGTTCACATGGCATGGGTTGGATCCACTCTTTCATGTACCCACAAAACTCGATGGTAACAGCTACAGAACTCGCCTTGCTGACGTTTTGCAGCCAGCCATTCATGGACTCCAGTTTTCCTGACAACGATGGGATGTTCCAACAATATAATGCTCCGTCTTATCGGACTGCGAATGACCACAACTGGTTCGAAGTGCAGAATTCCAGAGAATGGAATGGCCAGCTAGTTGCCCCGATATGCACCCTATAGAGCATTTGGGATGTGATGGAGAGAACCATTTACAACCAAAATCCTGCACCTAGGAATCTCAGGGAACTGTGGAAAGTTATTCGGACAGCATGGCTTTACATCTCTCACGAGGTCTTCCGTCCACTTGTGGAGTCCACGGCATGTCAAGTTACTGCACTTCTTCGGTCTAGAGGGGACCCTACACGTTATTTGGCGTGTTTGTGTCAGGGATGGTAACGAGAACGAAATTAAATTAGAAGGGAGTGAAACAAGAGTTTAGTGCTTTTCAGTCGGTCAACACGAATGTACCCAAAAGAGATGGGTTATGCCCTAATCCTGAAATAAATTACATGAGATTAATAAAACATGTAATTTATTTCAGGATTAGGGCATAACCCATCTCTTTTGGGTACATTCGTGTTGACCGACTGAAAAGCACTAAACTCTTGTTTACTAAGGCAACACTGAAAATATGGCTTCAAACACCACAAAGGGAGTGAAATTAGATGGTTTCAACACACAAAAGTCTGGAATGAAATTATATGTGAAGAGGAATTAAAATAATAGTATGTTAATTTGACCAGTATTGAAAGGAACGAAATCACACGCGATTCGTAGGACTGGAGAGAATAGTTCAGTGAATAAAATTCGAAGAGGAATTAAATAGGAATAGACTGCGAGGAATGAAATGAAAGTAGTGAAATGTAAGGAGCGAAATCTGTAAACGAAACCATTTCGTGAATTAAAAGGAATGACCTTCGCATTTAATTATATCTGGAATTAAACCTTTTCTTGAAACTCGGAGTGAAATTAAATTGAGAGTAAAATTAAGGAATACAATGTGAGTGAAATGTGAATAATTCATAATAAAAAAAGAACTAAATGAATGGAGTGAAACTTTTAAGTGAATTAAATCTGGAATAAAAATAATTCTTGAACTCGGAATGAAATTATGTGGAATGAAATTAAATGTTGACTATGGAATGATATTAAATGTGGAACGAAATTAAACCGTGAGGTTGGAATTAAAGTAAATCTCGAGATCGGAGTGAAGTTATATGTGGAATTGAATTAAATTCGCAGGTTGATTGAAATAAAAGGAATTCAATTACAATTTGGGGTCGGAATGGAATTAAATGTGGAATGAAACTAAATCCTCGGGTCGAAATGGAATTAAATGTGGAGTAAAATTAAACCTTGGAATCGGAATGAAATTAAATGTAAGATGAAAGTAAACCCTCAGGGCGGAATGAAATTAAATCTTGAGATCGGGATGAAATTAAATCTTGTGGTCGGAATAAAATTAAATCATCGACTGGGAGTGAAATTACATTTGGAATGATCTTAAATCTTGAGATCGGAGTGAAGTGAAATGAGGAACTCTCTTAAATCTAGAGGTCGGAGTGAAGTGAAATGAGGAACTCTCTTAAATCTAGAGGTCGGGGTGAAGTGAAATGCGGAACTCGCTTAAATCTAGAGGTCGGGGTGAAGTGAAATGAGGAACTCTCTTAAATCTCGAGGTCGGGGTGAAGTGAAATGAGGAACTCTCTTAAATCTCGAGGTCGGAGTGAAATGAAATGAGGAACTCTCTTAAATCTCGAGGTCGGAGTGAAATGAAATGAGGAACTCTCTTAAATCTAGAGGTCGGAGTGAAATGAAATGAGGAACGCAATTAAATCTAGAGGTCGGGGTGAAATTAAATTCATACAATTTAATTCTATTCCGGCAGGAGTGAAATTAAATTTATACTTTCATTCCAACGAGCGTTTTATTCTATTCCGACGTGAATAAAATAAATCCATAGAATTTAATTATATGTAAATATGAAGGGAAATTTAATCCAATGAATGATAATGATCATATGGCCTCCTGAGAGGCTGAGTGCAGGTTTTTCTAGTCGACGCCCGTGTGCGACCTGCTCGCCGTAATGAGGATGAAATGATGATGAAGACGTCACATACACCCAGTCCCTGAGCCGTGCGAATTAACCCCAGGAGATTAAAATCATTGATGGCCCGGCTGGGAATCGAACCAGGGACACGTCGGGCCGAAGCCTATCGCGCTGACCATTTAGCCAGAAGAGGTGGGTCCAATATCCACCTCAGCCACCCTGAAAGTGGTTTTCTGTGGTTCCCTTTTCTACTCCAGGCGAATGGCGAGATGATTCCTAAACTAAGGCCACGGCCGCCTCCTTCCCAATCCTCAATGGAATTAAAACTACACACACTAATACAGCCATCACAATAACACGGGTCATAAAAGACGATTTCCGCACACGGACCCAAGTACACGGGGACACATGACCATGACGTCGCAAAGCCCCTAAATGAATCAACAACAATTCGGTACTAACCGACTGTAGTAATTTGTCTGTCTACAGTAACTATCTAATAACATTGAGTGTTTTGATGGATTGCAGGATATACGTTACAATATCACGCATTACTCTATTTATTTATTTATTTATTTATTTACTAGCAACCCGACCCAGTTTCGCCCGGGAACAGTTATGAATGCATTACGTGATAAGCTGCTTTTTTTTTTTTTTTAATAATGAACAACGACCAATATCCGTTTTACGTCTCGGCATGATGGGTTAAAATCACTGACTGGACTAATAATTATATTATCATAGAGATGCTTGTGCAACAAATTCTTGTCAGACATAATTTAAGAATGGCGATGTTCATGACACACAAATCCCCCTTCCGTCTAATCTTAACTTGACTGTGAATTTGCGGAACGAAAAGTTCACAGGCGAAATAAAGAAAAGCCGAGTTGCACTTCCAGGGAAACTCCAAACACAATCACCCTTCTCAGAAGTCTTAACTCAACACGACTCAACGGTTTGCTATTGGCTGTATCTGGGGCAATAGGTTCGCCCGCTAGCTAGGCTGTAACAGGGATGATAGACTCGCCCTTAGCTAGCTCGTAAACTGTCGCTTCAGTAGTTGAATGGACACGGGTTGGAAGAAATTAAAACGTAAAAACACTTATAGTGGGCGATGTATTTAAGATAGACATATGCTCTCACGGACTATTTTGTAGAACTTTTCATACTGAACAATTCTTACCCTCATAGTATTTAGATGTTTTTAACGGTTTGCCGAACGTAAGCTTACAAAGCGCTCAGACGCCATTTTTTTTTTTTTTTTTTACTTTTCCACTGAAATAGTTACTGCTCGGCTTCCTTTGATCGTAAATTATTTTCTACAGAAATCATCCTCGAGATATCCTTTACAGAATAGTGTAAACCGCATCAAATCCATCCAGTGGTTCTCGAGTTTACCCGTAACATCCAGAATCGGGGAATTGGTTTTATACTAAGTAGAGATTTAGTTACCGGTATTTTAATTCAGACAGATTGTCGTTGTAGTTCAAGTAATTAGGAAAACCACTTCTTTCCCATTCCGTCTGCACGTTAAATGTTTCACATAGCTTACATCAGATAAATTGTCCTTGTTGATGAGGTCAAAATGTGGAATACTGTATACTGTGTCCATGCCAAACTTCCCGCCTTGTGATTGTTGTTGTTTCATTTGAGCGGCTTGGACATTTAGATCATTTAGCCCCATACACTAGGGTGGGTGGAATTCTTATCAGATAACCTTTGTTATTGTGATGGTTGTATTGGTGTGTGTATTTGTAAATCACGTGAGGATTGGGAAGGAAGTGGCTCTGACCTTCAGTTACGACCCATCCCGGCATTTGATGGAGTAGAAATGAGAAACCATGGAAAAAAAAACTTCATAGGGCGTGATATTTCACTTCAAAAATCTCAATTGCATTGACCGGGAATCGAACCTGGTCCGCATTGATAGGAGGCAAGCAGCTTGGCGTTTTACCACCATGCCCCACTCCACTTTCGCATTTTACCGTACGAGCTATGAAACGTGCGCAGAAGTCTCAATAAAAAGAAAAGTTGCACGTTATTATTGGAATTGTATTTATTTGAAATTGAGCACAAAGCAAAACATATTTTTATACATACAGTAGACAGGTTGAGACTTGGACAAGAATTTGTGTAGCCTATACTAATTTCGACGTTATAATGGAATTTGCTGGCAAACTCGGGTTTATAAATTATGAATAAGGCCATTTGATACCCGGAGCGCAGTAGGTAGATGAACGTGGAATTTATATGGGGCTGAAATGCCATTATCTATCTCAAACAGAATTTTGCTGTAGTAAACCCAGGATTTAGTACACAAATGTATGTCTATCCCTTATTATTCAACGGGGTGGGGAATGAGATGCAAGATGTGGCGGGTGATTTTTACAGCCGGATGCCCTTCCTGACGCCAACCTCAGGAGATAAGTTAATGAGAGGTGAAATGCATGAATATGAATGAAACTGGGCAAGGATGTGGAAGGAAGCGGTCGTGGCCTGTCAGAAGGTATCGTCCCAGCGATTGCTTGGAGTTGAAAATGGGAAAGCACGGAAAACCATTTCACGTCTACAGAGTCCGCAGAGAGCTTGGCCCCATGGCCTAGCGCTACCGCGGTCGGTTTATTTGGTACACAAATGATTCCTAATAAATCCTGTCGGATATATTGAATGCTGGTGTAATTATTCGCGTGGTCATGTTGGATTGGTAAAACGTATTAAAATTTGAAAGGCACAGTCTTGATTGGACGAGATATTGGTCTACTAAGACGTCAGCAAGTTACATTATAATCGCTCTAGCCGTTTAGATTTTATGAGGACCCACACACGTATACACACACACACAGATACACGGTGATCTTACAAGTCTATACAGTATTCTATAAGATGAAAGTAGGCTCAAAATAATGATCCGGAAAAATAAAATTGCTCAATGTCTGGAGATTAGCATTTTATCCCAGAATATCATTGGAGTGAATGGCTCCGTGGCTAAATGGTTAGCGCGCAAAGCTTTGGCCCGACGTGTCCCGGATTAGATTCCTGGCCGGGCCATCAAGGGATTTATTCTCCTGGGGTTAATTCCCACGGCTCGGGGACAGGGTTATGTGACGTCCTCATCATAACTTCATCCTAATTACGGCGCGCAGGTCGCCCACGGGTGTCAAATAGAAAGACCAAAACTTGTCCTCTCGGGAGGCCATACGATCATTATCATTCATTTGATTGCATAGGACAAACTTTTCATTGAGAGTGCCATTCCGCGAGTACGTTAAATTTCTCTTCATATTTACATATAATTAAATTCTATGGATTTATTTTATACACGCCGGAATAGAATGAAATGCTCGTTGGAATGAAAGTGTATGCATTTAATTTCACTCGGGCCGGAATAGAATTAAATTGTATGAATTCAATTTCATTCCAGCACCAGAAACCTGACAGGAGTCATTCCAGCTGAAGGACATGAGAGAGAAGCTGATATTCAGAAAGGTGTTAGGCAAGGCTGCAACTTATCACCCATACTTTTCAATATTTACATTGAACAAGCAATGAAGGAAATTAGAGAAAAATTTGAAGTGGGAGTGAAGTTTCAAGGAGAAATAATTTCAACTCTGAGATTTGCTGATGACATCGTCATCTTGGCCGACAAGCCTGAGGATTTGAATGAGTTTTTGAATGGTATGGACTCCGTCTTGAGGAAAGAATTCATGATGAAAATTAATAAATGTAAAACAAAAATATTGGAATGCAGTCGCAATAAATCAGAAACCTCTATGGACATCAAATTGGCAGGTGAAAAGCTGAAGGAAGTAGGAGACTTCTGTTACTTTGGAAGCAAAATAACCAGTGATGGACGAAGCAAAGAGGATGTAAAAAGTAGGTTGGCTCAGGCAAGGAAAGCATCTCTACAAAAAAAGGAATCTGTTGACATCGAATATAGATTTAGGTATTAGGAAGTCATTTTTGAAAGCCTTTGTCTGGAGCGTGGCGCTCTATGGAAGTGAAACTTGGACTATTGGTGCAGCAGAAAAGAGGAGAATTGAAGCATTTGAAATGTGGTATTACAGGAGAATGATGATCAGATGGGTAGATAGGGTTACTAACGAAGAGGTATTAAGACGAGTGGGAGAGGAGAGATGTTTCTGGCGACAGCTAATGAAGAGAAGAGATAGGTTGGTAGGACACATACTAAGACACCCAGGAATAGCAAGCTTAGTTATGGAAGGAAGGGTCGAGGTCAAGAACTGTAGGGGTAGACCAAGGTTAGAGTATGTTAAACAGATTGCCTCGGATGTAAGGTGTGGTAGCTATGTAGAGATGAAACGATTAGCTCAGGACAGGGAGGCATGGAGATCTGCTTCAAACCAGTCAAAAGACTGAAGACTCAAACAACCAGCCGGAATAAAATTAAATCGTTTGGGTTTAATTTCACTCAGTCTGGAATAGAATTATATGTTCACAGTTCCATTCAAACAGGAGTAGAATTAAATGCTCGTTCGAATTGAATTGTACTGATTTTGATTTCACTCCGGACGGAATAGAATTAGTTCGTTCCGAGTTTCCATCCGAGCGGAATATAATTAAATTGTGTGGATTTAGTTTAACTCCGACCTGAATAAAATTAAATTGTATGGATGTAAATTCCATTCCGACCGGAATAGAATTAAATATTAGTTTGAATTATAAGCCTATTCCATGGATTTAATATTCCTCTGGCTGGAATAAAATTAAATGTTCGTCCTTAGTTTCGTTCCGAGAATAACAGAATTGAATTGTATGGATTGCATTTCACTCCGGCCGGAATATACATAACTATTTTGTCCAGAGTTTCATTTCGAGAGGATATAATTAAATGCCAGGCATTTAATTTAATTCCTGTCGGAATATAATTAAATATTTTATTCACAATTTAATTCAGGGAGGAATAGAATTGTAGCGTATGGATTTAATTTCATTCCCAACGGAATTGAATTTCATTCTGAGATTTATTTTGAGAGGAATAGAATTCAATATTTCATTCCCAATTTAATTCCTTGTCGGAATGAAATTGTTTCACTCTCAGGTTTAATTGTACGCCGGAATAGTATTGAATTGGCTGGCTGAATTTAATTCTACTCCTGCTCCGGAGTGAAATATAAAATTTTGTTCACTTTACCATCCATGGTTTGTATATTATTCATTGTGTAAAATTAAATAAAATGCACGTTGCTAGTACTACTCAAGTAAATCATTCCGTGGTTTAATCGTTGACAATACAAGTCTCATTTCTTATTGACGGGGTTTGAGTCTCTCTCTCTCTCTTTAAAGTTTTAAGTTCAGTCGAGTCGAGAAAACAGTTCACAAAAATATGTAATTGAAAATGACATAAAACATTAGCCAGATATGCAGTACTCCTATCGGCCAATAGGTACCCGAAGGCCGTTTTGAAGTTTTAATTGTGATGGTCTGATTTTAGAACTCGCTTCCTCTTCATCGGAGGAGGTTTTTAATCCACATTGAATGGATCGCGAACCCATTCGAAATTTTTATCACGCTTTTCGAAGTATTGGACTCCTGCTGCAAACTTTCTAAATGATCTTGAAGTCCATCGTCACTTCATTACTGTCAGCAAGTGGCCTTACGGTCAGAAACATTCAGAACTACCCATTTTCAATTCTTTGTATAATTTACTAATTAACCTTATTCACAAGCCCTGGAATTGAATACATACTATCTTTAATTTTTCCGTTTAGCTCTTTGAAGTACAGTATACGAACATATCGGAAAGGTGTGCCTTTTTTCATCTACAAATATATACCCGTACTCATGGGCCTCAACGCGCAAAATACAGCGTGTTCCTAAAGTCCGGTAACACTTTTCTTAATTTATTGCACACAAACTACAAATGATACAGCTTTCCTATATATGGCATATTAAAGAGGAACTCAAATGGTTTTGTTAGATATTACCGCCAAAGTTCGTAGTTCCCACATTCGCCGTAATTAGCGCTATTGGCCACATTTGTAAAGATGGCGACTTCTGGCGGAGAGCAGGCTTTCTGTGTGTTGGAATTCCACACGAATAGAGTGCTACGGATGTGCAACGGAAGTTTAGGACTAAGTATCGTAAAGAGGCACCAAGCAGGAAATCTATTTACGCCTGGTATGACAGGTTTGTGCGTTCTGGTTGCTTGTGTGTTACGGAACGTAGTGGTCGACCAACAGTGAGTGCAGAGATCGTTAACCGTGTGAATGAGACATTCGTAAGAAGTCCGAAAAAATCTGTTCGTAGAGCATCCCGCGAGCTGCAAATACCACGTACGACAGTTTGGAAGACACTACGTAGGAGACTGTATATGAAGCCGTAGAAATTACAGCTCTTGCAATAGTTGAAAGGGAATGACAAACAACAGCGTTATGAGTTTTGTATCAGAGTGCAACAATGGTTGGCAGACGATGACGACTTCCTAAATCGCATAATTTTTAGTGACGAAGCGACTTTCCATACAAATGGTAAAGTCAACAGGCATAACTGTCGTGTGTGGGGGACCGCAAATCCTCATGAATTCCTAGAATGTCCGCGTGATTCACTTAAAGTGAACGTTTTCTGTGCAGTGTCATCACCGAAACTTTACGGGCCATTCTTCTTCGCCGAAAACACTGTAAATAGGCACTCATACCTGGATATGATACAGCAGTGGTTGTTCCCACAATTGCAGGAAGATTCCGACAATTTCCTGTTCCAGCAAGACGGGGCTCCACCCCATTACCATTCTGATGTCCATGATTTTATGAACAACAGGTTACCTCAGCGCTGGATTGGACGAGCAGGGAATAATAACTGTTTCGACAAGTGGCCTCCCAGATCTCCAGATCTCACTCCCTGTGATTTCTTTTCTTATGGGGGTATATCAAAACAAAATCTCGAGGAACTCAAGCGTAGGATTCAAGGCGCTGCCACCACTGTATCGGCTGATACGCTCCAAAAAGTGTGGCAAGAGTTCAATTACCGTGTAGATATTGGCCGAGTTGTACGTGGTGCCCACATCGAGTCGATGTGAAATCAAACAATGAAAATAAAACCATTTGAGTTCCTCTTTTAATATCACGATTACTGTATACGAATTCTGTATAATTTGTAGTTTTTGTGTAAAAGGTTAATAAATGTGTTAAGAAAAGTGTCAGTGTGAAATCAAACTATGAAAGCAAAACCATTTGAGTTCCCCTTTAATATGACATATATAGGAAAGCTGTATCATTTGCAGTTTTTGTGCAATAAATGAAGAAAAGTGTTACCGGACTTGAGGGACACCGTGTACATGTATTTCCTCTTGAAGGTCAAATATTCGCATTAACACTTCTCTTCGTGATACTAGATTCCTGTAGGATTTCCGAAACATACACTGACGCAGTCGTGTGCTTTGCTTGTTTGTTTTATTTTTCGAAGTGGTTGAGGTGAGAATCGAAGCCATTTCTCAGTTTTATCTCATGAGGCTGAGTTGCAGCAGTCAGACCAGATTTAAATTTCTTGTCTGAGCTGGGAATGAAATCGAACCCGGACCTCCGGAGCGACAGCCAGTAATGCATACCGTTACACCACGAGGTGGTCAGATTCAGAATGTGCGACAGACAAGACACGTTTTGTGGGCCAATACAGGGAGGGAAAGTGTACCACTTACACTGTGATATTGAATCCTCAGTTTTAGTTTTTCCCCTTTAATGTATAATTATAGAAAATACGTATCATTGACTATAAAAGCTGGATATGTAAATTGGGTTACCAGTAATTTTCATTTAGGCCGGTATTACACTATCAAAGAAATTTGTCAAAGATCTTTGATAAAAGATCTTTTATAAACGACATGACAGTGTAATGGGGAAATCTTTTATAAAAGGTGGTTTTATAAAATTTCTTTTATAAAATGTACGAGCATCATGCTATCTTTGATAAAAGATTCAAACCAAAATGGTGGATCATAACAGCTGGGATATTACCACAACAAAGATGCTCATATCAGAGTGTGAAATGCATTAAATGTTACATAAAATGTTACGTAATGAATGGTGTACAATGTAAAACATAAATAACAGATAGAAAGTGTAGGTAAAAATAGCCGACACTATAAGCGTTGCACATAAAGGGCGCACATTTCCGGACATACAGAGGAATTAAGTAGTTAAATAGGCTGATATAAGCTGTGAATATTAGTGTGTTTTATGTTATAATATAATACGTTAATTTCACTTATGATACGGTATTACAAGTGAGTGTAAATAAGCACTTTATCTTTACCAGTACCTAAAACATGTAACCAACCTTCGTAGGCATATGTCTAGTTGGCAGAACGAGTAGAGCGCTCAACTCCGGATCGAAAGGACCAGGGATCGTATCTCACCTAACGCAACTTTTTTACTTCGTATGTTTCAATTTTATTTGCTCGGGCAGTGGTTGTTTCGAACGTGACCATGATTAATTTCATCATAATTAATAATTAAATAATAACGTAATTTTTCAAGTCTTCGTACTGCAGCTCGTTCACCAAGATTTTACTCGTATCTTTCCTGTCACACGGGCGACGCATGGTTTAACCCATATACAGTACGTTTACTTTATCTTTTCTTTTATATACCGGTATTACCACCACAGAATTTCACCTGCCGTAATACAGTTAAGTGGCCAAGTAACTGTCCTTCATTCATTTTGCTGAACTATGATCAAATATTTGATGTAGTGTAATGGTGTGATTATTGCTTTGTATAACTTTAATAAAAGTTCAGTTTTATAAAATATTTGATAAAATTTCTTTGACAAACTTCTTTGATCGTGTAATACCGGCCATAGAGGGAATGTTAGTTTCCAATCAAATGTAAGTTTGTACTACAGGTAGTTGTACCAATTCCAATGTGAGTCACTGTACGTGCACGATGTTAATGAAGTGTTTCTGTATTTAGTTTGGGAGGTGGGGGTGTTCCGCTATCAGTTCTTCTCTGCTGGCACGGATTAAGGGCACAAGTCACGCGTATGTCAACATCGCTGGTAGTCTCCCCCAAGACCTGAGAGGTCTTGATCTGGTCTGTAAAGAGGATAACGCGCCAGGGAATAGTTCCCATTGTCACGGCTGTTGGAGCACAAGATTCTCCAGCGTATGTTGCTGTTTTTCATCAAGTGGCTAGATAACTTCATAATTTTCTCTGTATAAATCTGTAAAAGAATGTTTCATTTTCGTGTTGATTGGGAATGTTACCAACTTTACATTCCATGTGATTAATTTTGGGGAAGTATATAAATTTCAGTGGTATCTAAAACAATAGGCAAGAGTAACAATTCATACGAATTTGATATTAAATTAAATTTTTTCGGTGTAAACCTTCTTAGAGTTCATGTCACTGGCACAAAAGAGCAGCCGAGTAATTCGATCTAACGGTGAAGCGGGCTCCACGGTTCGCAACACTGTTCCGATGGCAGAAATTTCAAAATGGCTTCTACAAGTAAGTGTCCTAATTGCAACTGTTAAGCTTCAATTACCAGTAAAATACTTCACATGTGCAATAAAAGTACAGAGTTTTCAGTAAGAGGCGCGAATAAATTATTTTAAATGTATGTATTAAGTTGTGGGATGGCAATCTAAAGTGGACAGTGGAAGAGGTGGTAAAATAAACTACGCTCTTGATTGGTGTGTCGACGTACTCTCCCCACACTGTAACAGCCGCTGAGTGACCGTTACATTTCTGAGAATTCGAAGGGTTAACTTCTCTATTCCTATTCACGTGTCATTACCCCACAGTGTGGTGCTCGGGATTACTGACGGTCGACATAGTCTAGCCCCCACTACACACTCATTAGTGCTTTCCACACCACTGTTAGTGTACGACTGTGGTGCTGTAGTAGGCCTACTTTTAAATTATTTTTGTAGTAGGCCTACTAATAAATTGAGTTAAGCTGGTGTTATATTTTTTATTTGCAGTTTTAAGTAAAAGATACCGTACTTCCAGTGTGTGGGTGGGTTATTCGGAAATCGGCATTATTAAATTAATTAATGCTTCATCCTTATATTCAATTACTGTAAATTGGAATATACAATTTCGATTCTGTAGCTGGGGGCTCCAACTATTCCTCTATTTCTTGGTTGAACAGACTGTCATATCTACGATCATTATGGACGAATCAGTGTGATATTTTTATTGATATGATTCATATACTGTGCTGTGCCAAAACTGGTACCGCTCACAAATACAAAATCATGGCAATAATGAGCAGAGGAACCCCTCTCTTGCGGAACACTATAGATCGCAACTGAGAACTCGCTGCATTGACTTCTCTGCTCCTAGACTAATTTATTGCCCTGCCATTGCCAGTTAACACTTAGAAAGGGTTATTTCAGCATGCTATAAAATATAAACTTCCTTAGGTTAAGTTTGAAATGAAGATTCAAAGCTACTTTTAGAGCAAATCCAAAGTTCATAGCACTATTATAGTTTGTGAAAACACGCGTTGCGCTTCTCTTTTTGAGTGTTTGGGGTTCTCTAGCGAGAGTAAGCATAAGAACACTATCAGACATCAGTAAATTACAACATTAAGTAAGGAGAGCGATGTAGGGAGAGATACGTCGCTACATTTTCTCTCTTGCTGAACACTAGATCGCAACTGAGAACTTTTCTGCTCCTCGACGCGATTTCTTTCCCCATATACCATACTATTGAGAATAAATAGCCCAAATAAATTCTAAAAAAAATCGATTTGAGAAATGTTTTTGCTAGTACGGGTAGTCAATATACATTTTCCGGAAGTAATGACGTAGCTTACCGGCAGAGATGAAGCGCGAGCGTTTACAGTGTTTACTCCGCCCACGCTGAGATTAAATTTCGTTATGAATGAAAGTCTCCTGTTTTAAGCAGTCCTTTTCTCCCATTGTACTTTCGATCTCATTCAAGATGAGAACTACCACGGTTGAAAGATACGGACACACGATATTTAGTCTTCTTACTCGTCAGTTATAAATAATTATTTACTGGTAAGTTAATAACGAAATTATTTGGTCAATTAAATGTTATGAATTGTCAATAATATGAAACTAATTTCAGCAGGAATAAGAAATGAAAATTTAAATCCCATTTCTATTGAAGGAATCAATTAATAATATAAACGAACTTCTTAATTTAAGTATAATATGTTGATACAGATAGGCTACAGTTATGAAATATTGGTTTCCTTACGCAACATGGTTATTCGGACAATGTATGTCTTCCTGTTTTGTTCAGCACCAGAGGACAGTGTCCTTTTGGGATACTATAGTCGGTGAACTCGGGTTACTGTGATCTCATTGAAATAGTATGGGGCGGAAGGGAATGGAGACGGCATTAAATCAAAGGCAGTTGACAGTATGGTTTGAGAAAGGCAAAAGCGTTAGACGCCGAAAAGCTGCAAATGAAGAGAAATGCGGCGGCCAATATCATGCAGAGATATGAGTATGAAGAGAGGATAGAACTGAAACACCACAATGACCGCCCCGAAGTCCTCACATACAAATATAAAAAAATCCTAGGATTAGAGCTTGTAAGTTCACTAAAGAACCTTAGTCTGTCACTGATAAAAAGAACCCGTGCCCAAATAATGTGGTGGGGAGCCAGCTATAACGGTAGGGTCGCACGATGGAAGCCCTACATTTGTGAGAGAAAAGGGCGTAAACTATTGTTTGCAAAGGAGTACCTACTGTCGACCAAAGTATTATGTGTACTCGAGTTTGAAGGATGTTTGTGAAGTAACCAATAGACCTACATAAAATCCAATAACATCATGATTTTCGTCGTTCTATTTTACGTTAGCTCATGTAGGTTTGGAATTTTTAGTTTATATTTTAGTATTTTTTTGTCGCAGTTGGAACACAAAAAGTGCAAGTTTTTAAGCGTGTTTCAACCATGCGTCACATTTAAGAATTATCTCAAAAACCCGTCATCAGATCGAATCCAAATTTTAACACAATATACATTGGAATGTTGTATAACTGGAGTATTAATTTCAAAATTTTGCGTGTCCAAGAAAAAAAGTTTTGTAAGGTAACTTTTTTTCAGCTCGGGGTGGTTGGAAAATGTAGTTCTTGGTTGCGATGTAATCCTTATACATCAAAAAGTTAAGCTGTATGACTGTGAAATACGTAAATTAACTCACATATTTTATATCTGTTTGTATTTGTGGGCGGAAATAACACATCGTTCACCAGCTACCCGCTCCCAGAAAAGCTGTACAGCGTTGCCGAAATGGAGCCCAACAGGCATCATGGCGTGCCTCGCTCGGAAGTGATGGGCTCCATCACAGCAACGCTGTACAGCTCTCTCGGGAGCGGGTAGCTGGTGAACGATGTGTTATTTCCGCCTACAAATACAAACCGATATAAAATAAATGAGTTAATTTACGTATTTCACAGTCATACAGCTTAACTTTTTGATGTATAAGGATTACATCGCAACCAAGAACTATATTTTCCAACCACCCCGAGCCGAGAAAAAGTTACCTTACAAAAATGATAACAACTTTTTTTTCTTGGACACGCAAAATTTTGAAATTAATAATCCAGTTATACAACATTCCAATGTATATTGTGTTAAAATTTGGATTCGATCTGATGTCGGGTTTTTGAGATAATAATTCTTAAATGTGACTCATGGTTGAAACACGCTTAAAAACGTGCACTATTTGTGCTCCAACTGCGACAAAAAATATTAAAATATAAATTAAAAATTCCAAACCTACATGAACTAACGTGCAATAGAACGACGAAAAAGATTTTATTGGATTTTATGTAGGTCTATTGGTTACTTCACAAACAACCTTCAAACTCGAGTGCACATAATACTTTGGTCGACAGTAGATAAAGAACTATGGTTGGAAAATATTCTTTTTGCAAACGAAAGCAAATCCAACGTTCGTGGTTCAGGTGGTAGACAAATAAACGTAACCAAGAGCTGGCGACCAAAAATTTGAGCGGGATTGTCAAACACGGCGGTGGACATGTGATGGTATGAGTCTGTATGTCCGGGTGTGGATGAGTTAATGTTTGAAGACATGTTGAGAGGAAAAAATAAGGCTACCTAAATATTCTTCGCCAAAATTTACAACAAATCTCACAAAAAATCTCGAGTGGGCAGGCCCGACTTTAAATTATACACTGAAAGACATGTTTTTTGTTAAACAGGCGAATATTAATTTTTGCTTAATTCCTTAATATATGTATATTAAGTGAAACTTGGTACGGTAAATGCTTATACAAATTTTAATCCACTGACATCTAATTTATTTCAGTTGTTTCCATAACTCAAGATGGCGGCTGTTCGAAATTTTAAAATCTCAGTTTTCATTTCTCGTGTCCTAATTATGCGATTGAAGTTTGAATAATAAACCTACGCAATTATCTTCATTTAATTGTACATAATTATATAGCCTACATACATATAAAGTCCAACATGGTGACCATCCGGAATATTTAGATGGTTCTCAATATCTACGAATCTATTAGGCCTACAGCAATTAAACTGAAATTTTGTGTGTTGATAGACAATTAACATGAGTAGGATATATGAAAATTGGCCATTTAGTTCTTCACGGAACTACTTGTTTCAGATGTATCAGCTCTAAAATCCTAAAGTGCTCCCCTCCCGTCTTCCACCACAAAGTCCAGATATGAACTCGATCGAACATTTAACGATGTGATCTTTACAACAAATTTCAATGTAAACCTACAAACTGAAAAGATCTGAAATCGTGATTTTTAGAGGAAGAGGATAAAAATTCTGAAAAAAATAAATAAAATAGTGCTCAGTGTGACAAGACTTTTGAAGGAGGTTGTTACGCGTAAGGGTGGTCATATTAGCAATTTTTAAGTTTAACTATATTTTCAGTGGTATGTATCCGAATATTTTTAGCCTACTTTCGATTTTTGCAAAAAATTATGCGATCTACACAGGGCGAAAAATTGTGTGTCTATGTGTGTGTGTACCCCCCCCCCCCTTATCAATTCGAACGCGGTCAAACCGAATTGAACGAAATTTGGTACAGAGGTAGAACTAGCAAAGGGCACCTCAGTGCCATGTTTTATATCGCCGCCATCTTGACAGAAACGTAATGGCGGCCACCCAAATGTTCAAAGCTTAAATTAAATTCCGTCTAACATAATCATCTGATCTCTACCAAATTTTGCAACTACAAATATTTATATGGCGAGCGTTTTTTGACTAAACTATAAGGTCATCAGCCCAGTAGTTTGCAGATGGCGGCCATGTATGTGTGCAAATCGATTCCCCCTATCAATTCAAACACCGTGAAACCGAATTGAATGGAATTTGGTACAGAGGTAGCAGTAGCAAAGGACACCTCATTGTCATGTTTTATATTGCCACCATCTTGACGAAAACGTAATGGCAGCCACCCAAATGTTAAAAGCTTAAATCAAATTACGACCAACCTAATCATCTGATCTCTACCAAATTTTGTAACAACATACCTTTATGTGAGAAGCGTTCTTTGACCAAGTTACAAGGCCATCAGTCCAATAGTTTGCATATGGCGGCCATGTATGTGTGCAAATCGAATCCCCCTATCATTTCAAACACAGTAAAACCTAATCGGACGAAATTTGGTACAGAGGTAGCACTAGCAGAGGGCACCTCATATTCATGTTTAATATCCGTATAGCACGTTGTATTTCAAAAAGCTACTACAACCAACATTCAATTATACTCCTTGAAAAGGACAAAGAGTTATAACAATACCCATGCATTTAGGAGAAAGTAGGCTGTATGTTCCTAACTGAACATCATGTTTGGAGTGAAACTAATTATTTTCAGATTTCATTCCTTACTGGAAATATTAATTTATTTTTCTTATGACTGCTGGGCTATTTAAACGCAAAATTGTTCATAAAATATATAAAGTATTTCCTTTACAAAATGTTACTTACCTATGATGTTACAGTATTCAATAACAAATGTCCGAATAATTTCGTTATTACTTGTATGTCATACGTCTAAAAGTGTTCCCCAACCGGTGTGCCGCGATACTGGTGTGCCGTAACACGTTCCAAGGTGAGGCGCGAACTTACGCCTATGATTGCAATAAATTAATTGTCGATTTTATGTATGACGGTGCTTGTTTATTATTTACTAGCAACCCGTCCCGGCTTCGCCCAGAAACAGTTATGAATGCATTACGTGATGAGCGCTTTCTTTTTCGATGTCAATTAACTACGACCTATATCCGTTTTACGTCTCGGCATGATGGGTTAAAATCACTGACTGGACTATTAATTATATTATCCACGGAGATGCATGTGCAACGAATTCTTGTCAGACGTAATTTAAGATGGAGAGGTTTATGAAACACAAATCCCCCTTCCGTCCAATCTTAATTTGACTGAGTATTTTGCGTAACGAAACGTTCACAGGCGAAATGAAGAAAAGCTGAGTTGCACTTCCAGGGAAGCTCCAAACACAGCCACTCTTCTCTGAAGTCTTAACTCAACACGACTCGACAGTTTGCTGCTGGCTGTATCTGGGTTAATAGGCTCACTCGTTAGCTAGGCTGTAACGGGGGTGATAGGCTCGCCCCTAGCTATCTCGTAAACTGTCGCCGCAGTAATTGAATGGAGATTGTTGGAAGAAATGAAAACGTAAAACACTTATAGTGGGCGATGTAAAGAAGATAGAGATGCTATCGTGTTTTTTATTTTTTTAGAACTTTTCATACTGAATAATTCTCACACTCGTAGTATATTGATATATTTAACGGTTTGCCCGGCGTAAGCTTAAGGAGCACACGGACGCCAGGTTCTTTTCGACTTTATCACTGAGATCGTTACTGCTTTGCTTCCTTTGATCATAAATAAATTATGTTCTACATAATCCTTCCTTGAGATATCCTTTGCAGAATGGTGAAAACCGCATCATAATCTATCCACTGGATATTATACTGTATGATGTAAAAATAATGCTTATGAGTGTTATTAATGGAAGGTGAAGATATTTTAGAAAATTTATTTGCATAATTAAATAGTATCTAAATAATAATAATAAATAACTAGTTGAAACCCGTCAAAACATGACTGACAATGAACAACCTAATTACTGAAGTTTCCTATATAAGTTACATTCTTTCTACGATTACTTTTTGGCACTATTGCAACTTTAAGGCCGTCAAAAGATTGCACTCTCGACATTGCAACATACTACTGGCACAAATCTCACATGGAGTAACCGGGATTTGAACCACGGACCCAGCGGTGAGAGAGCGGCGTGCTACCGCCCAAGACACGGAGGCTCCCCAAGATATAAAATTAAGGTATGAAAATGATATATTGTCGTAATAAACGAAATATTTCCGGTGCAGCAGTGACAATTCAAATTGAAATAAACTTCTAATGACTCCCAGAAAGATATGTGAATCATAAATAATATATTTTCAATAATCTGCCTTGTGAAAGTTATGAAAAGGCGGGAGTACATGCACCAATTAATGAATCTTCACCTCCTTTAGAATTCTTATAAATAGCTCGCACATTAAAACGCGGTGTGGACATCCGCGCCATGTCTGTCATGACCAAGCTGATTCTGCGCATGCGGTAGGCCCATTAATTTGACATTTATGTTTATAAATTTAAAAATATATGGTAACATATTTGTTTATTTTAGACACTTTGCAAATATACATACCAAGGGCTTTCGTCAGAGTGCATTGCGAAGGCAATCGGTTCAGCCGTTCTGTCAATCTCGCGGTAACAAAAATCACCTTAGCATTTTTAATATATAGATTAGAACATGAATCTAAAATCAGATAGGCTGGCTGCGTGGCTCAGTGGTAACGTTTTCGCTTGCTGTGCCCAAGGTTTCAGGATCGAATCCTAGCGCAGTCAGCTGGCATTTGAGGGTGCGCAAATGCGAGGGAGCCGTGTCAGTAGATTTACTGGCACGTTAAAAGATCCACATCGGGGCAAAATTGTCACCCCGGCGTTGTTAAGAGGGACGTAAAACTAACATTATTATAATTATAGAATCAGAATTGTTAATTAGGGCAAGGGGATAAATAATTGTATGAAGTTAATTAAATTATGTGTTTGGGAGTAAGAACATCACCAGAAGAAAGTGATAGTTTTATTTTATTTTAAATACGAAGTGGAGAATTAGATCGTGTTTAAAAAAAAGTGAAATGATAAAACAACGGGTGACAAATGAACTTTATCTTGGGAATTTCATTTTGTTTTAAATAATTTTATATGCAGATTTGGGTGTTAGGGAAATACTAAATAATTTAATAACTGAAGTTGTTCATAAAGACATTTTTAAAATAGTCCAGAAATTTTTAAGCTCTCATAGAAAAATACAGGACTTAATCATTTATATGTTCGAAGTTATTTATGCTTTGAACGTAGTTTGAGAAAACCCCACCAACTCAGCATCCCTTAACGCCCTGAGATATTTTAGTTTCTCCCTCTTCCGTATTTGAGATTCCTGCCGAGTAGTTAGGATTCATAGCATAAATAATTTTATGGATGTTTGTTAATGTTGTCAGCGGTGTGCGATGATTCTTTTTGCCGTGTTAACTGTGCATGTGCGATCCATTCTATCTAGGATATGACGCCTGCGAATATGGGTACAGTAGCCTACGATTTGGAAATCTCCAGGTCTTCTTGTAAGGGTGTGCCAGATAGTGTTGGCATTAATTTCAGGTGGAAGGTTTGGCAAAATTCTATTAATCTTTCCCAGTATTATATGTATTTATATTATATTTATGATTTTATAATGTGGGTAATTCACTATCACTTTTCATTCCAATTTAAGAAAGCGTTTTTGTTATAGTTTTGGATTTTTCTCTTCCACCTTGACTTGTTACCGAATTTGAAGTTTCTACGAGGGTCACTACGAAAGTTTTGAGATACACCAAAAGTATTTTTATTTAAATTATTCCGATTGTTGCACTTTCTCAAAGTACTCACCACCACACTGTATATACTTTTGCATTCGCTGAAACCACTTTTGGAAGCACTCCTGCCACACGTTTTCTTCGATGGCTGCAAGCTCATCTTCGTAGGTCGTAACAGCTTCTTCAGGGGTCAAAAATCTATTTCCACGCATGCAATTTTTACCATTGGGAAGAGAAAAAAATCACACGGAGCCAGGTCAGGACTGTAAGGTGGATGAGTCATTAGTTTGACCTCCGTAGAATCCAGGAACTGAATTGTCATGTTGGCCGTGTGTGCAGACGCGTTGTCGTGATGGAGAAGGATCCCTCGCAGTCTCGTGCGTGGCCGCTGTTCTTGAAGATTGGCAAAAACTTTTTGCAGGCAAACCGTGGTGTACCAATTAGCGGTAACTGTCCTTAGTTCCTCCAGGGGAATGGTTGCCACATGACCACTCTTCGAGAAGAATGAAGCCACCATTTTCTTGCCAACACTTCGAGGGCGCTTCACTTTTGTCGGTGTCTTGTCATCAGGAAAGATCCACACTGCTGATTGCCGCTTGGTCTCTGGATCAAATTGATAAATCCAGGTTTTGTCACCCGTGAGGATGTCAGAAACCCGTCTTGAGTCCCCTCCTTTGAATCTAGTCAGCATTTCCTCACACCATTCAACACGGGCGTGTTTTTGTTCTTCTGTCAAATTGTGAGGCACCCATCGGGATGAGACCTTCCTCACACGAATCATGCAGGATTTTCAAAACTGCTGGTGAACGAATCTGCAATGCTGCCTCAATTTCTTTAAATGTTAGACGATTATGATCGCGAAGCATTTTCTCCACGGTTGTGATGTTTTCCTCAGTCACCGCCGTTGCCGGACGCCCGGTTCTCTCCTCATCTTTCAAAAATTTTCGGCCCCTTTTAAATTCCTGAAACCACCGGAAAACTGTGGTACGGGAAGGAGCTATCTCCCCTAAAGCCTGTTGCAAACGCTCAAAACATTGAAACTGGTTTAACACACTTTTAAAATCGTAGAAAATCATTGCACGAAAATGCTCTATTTCCAGCTCCATTGCAGCAACTGACTACATGCGCGCTGCGGTTTGTTCGACCTTGCACTGCGGGACTTCCCGGAGCGGGAGAGTCACTCCCTGCTACCAGGTTACTCACAAAGGATGGGGCTTCCGCACCCTGCATTCCTTTCAAGTGGATCAAGCTCCACTTCCTCACATCTCAAAATTTTCGTAGTGACCTTCGTACCCTAACTGGAGGTGCTCCTTCTAAAGTGCGTGCAACTTTGTGGTATGCCTTTCACAGCCATCGTCACGTCAATAATAGTAATAATAATACGGTTTCATATTCTTTTATTCTGCAGTAGGATAGCTAATTCCTGTTACGTTTGTGCATAAATCATCCGTCCACGATATTCTGATGATCGATCATACGTATTATTGAGAGGACTAATGAATTTCCGTATCTAAGAATTTAATTACTTTTAGTACCGGGTGAGTTAGCCGTGGTCGTTACGGCATGACTGCTGGCAGTCGCTCACATCCGGGAGGTGAGGAGGTTCGAATCCCCCCACCGGCAACCTTGAAGATGGTCTTCTGTGGTTTCCCATCTTCCTTCCAGGCAAATGCAGGGCTTGGTCCCTAACTAGAGGCCACAGCCGCTACCTTCGAACTCCTCGTCCTTACATTCCAACTTCCCTCCCCAACGGTAATTGTAGCTCTCCCATTGGGTGTCCGTCTCGAAGCAGCTACAAAAACTGGCGAGCCGAACCTGTCCTCGGACACTCCCGGCACTAAAAGCCATACGCTAAAAAAAAAAAACAGTAATCTATTTGCGTGGGCATTTGAAGTGGTACTGGTTTCAATCCAGTAGATGCTGGTACGGCGAGGGGTACAGCCCTGAATGACGTCATCTATTCCCGCGTGAAGTCTCGGCAGGACAATGCCCGGGTTGGGAACACGTCGCTCGCAGCGACCAAAATGTGGTGACCCTCGTAACATGGCTGCTCTAACACCTGAAAGATATATTACACGAATTATTCATACATTTATTAACACTATTCTAGAACAAATGGGGGATATTGAATGCCATGTTTTGGTGTTGTGAGTTGTAATGGACGCGGAACGGGGCTAACTAGGCAACAGCTAAGTTCATGCGTACATTATCATATTCGTACATATTTTCAATTGTTGTATGTATTAGTGTGTGCATGTCTTATTACTCAAACTATATAATAAACAAAAGGTCATCAGTTAAATGGGAGCTTCAAATAGAAACGGGTATTAACAAAAAGTTTTGAAAGCAATCATACCAAAGCTCGCCATAAGAGAAATTAACGAACTGCTGAACTACTTCAGTCGCACTAACAAAAAGCCACAGCTGTTACTGGAAAGCGCTATAGACTAACAGCATTTTATAGCCTACTTTTCACATTTTGCAAAAATGAGGAAAAAGTAGACTTATGAGATCGGGCAAATGTGTGTGTGTCTGTCTGTCTGTCGGTCTGGCTATGTGTGTGTCGTCGTCCCCCCCCCCCTATCAACTCCTAAACGGCTGCAGCAATCGAAACAAAATTTGGTAGGAGTAAAGATCTATACCTGAATATCTCGTGTCCATATTTGAAAATGTCAGTGCTACAAACTGCTGAAAAATCGCAATTGAAATTTGAGCTCCATGTTGTATATCATGGAAGGTATGAATGGGAGCTATTTCAAAATTGGCACACATATAGATAATAATATTGTAGTTATATTTCCAGGAGGCCATACATGTCAGTGTTGCCAAAATGATTATAAGCCTGCTGATAGGTCCAAATTTTAAATGCATATAACTTCTATACTATCAATTGGATTTCAACCAAATTTCGTATGTGCTATGTGTACATAAACATATATTACTGAGCGTATTCTGAGGATCCACCAGGGCTGCCAACTGTTAAAAAATGCTCTCAATTTTTTAAATCCAAATACCCATATATCAGAAAGTATGCAAGCCGACAGCTTTAAACTATGCACACGTATAGTACCTGACATTCTATATTAATTTGCAGTAACTTATATACGTCAGTGCTGCCAACATGATTCTAAGCCTACTGAGAGGTCCAACTTAAAATACATGTAACTTCTATACTATCATTTGGATTTCAACCAAATTTAGTGTGTGCTATGTGTACCATAACAGATATGACTGCCGATTCTTAAGAGTAACCAGGGCTGCCAACTGTTAATAAATACTGTCTATTTTTGTTACCCTAATATCACTATATCAGAAAGTATGCAAGCCAATAGCTCTAAACTTTGCACACGTATAGTACCTGGCATTCTAGATTAATTTGGAGTAACTAATATAGGCCTATGCCAGCGCTGCCAACATGATTTTAAGCCTGCTCATAGGTTCAATTTTAAAATGCATGTAACTTCTATACTAACTAATGGATTTCATTCAAAATTGACACAACAATAGATCATTTCATTTCAGATTATTTCTGACCAATATATTGTTGCGTGCCACCCCCTAGTGGCACTTTTGTTAACTGGATTACGGTGGGTTGAAGCACAACACAGATTGTTCCTTTAAAGAAATAATTAATTTTATTGCGGCCAGAAGGATACACTACTCATCAGCAAATACAAGCAATTAGAACCTTACTCCAGGTTCCTCAAATCTCTTGCTTATGGAGAGCTCTTTCACTTGTCAACAGTTAATCTTCTCGCTAATGAGTCTGGTGGCCTTGACAGAACTACATGCAACTCTTCCCTATGTACACAAATTAGTTACTTACGATGACCTGCTACACGCTGCCTCGCTGTTCACGAACTGGGAAACAATGTCACTGGGTTTCGTAACTCGCACGGCACTTCACCACAATATCTCTGACGCTCAGTGAAATCACACTCACTCAAAACACAGGCAGTCCCCTGTATGCTTCTCACTTCCTCGCTGTCAAGAGAAACGGCTTTACTAGGGGTTTCGCAAGTCACCGCACTTCTGTCGCTCAGGATAAACGCTCGCACTAGCTCGTAAAAAACAACTGCTTGACAGGTCGCTCTTACATAGCAGGCCGGTGACTCAATAAATGCTTCTAGACCCATCCAGGGTTCACGGCTTCTCGAGGCTTCCATCGCTGGCTTAGTCACGAATATTCTGGACCATCCCTTTGTCCTAGTAGTCCTGTTGCATAAGGCGCACGCAATACACTGAGGGAGAGCAGCCCAGCCCTGGGGCAGTTGTGACTCATGCGGCGAGCGATGAAACAAACTCACGCCCGTAACACCACCCCCTTCCTAAAAGGCTGATCGTCCCGATCAATCATTGGTCCGTCTCTGTCCCTTCGTAGGCTGCCAGGCGATCTCGATGCATGATCTTCATCTTCGCCCTCGGGCTCCGCTGGATCCTGTAGACGACATCGTTGATCCGTTTCACGACTCGGTACGGGCCCTCCCAGGACTTCTGCAGTTTGGGTGACAGGCCTTTCTTCCGTAATGGGTTGAAGAGCCAGACCAGGTCGTCCTCGTGGAATCCGCCGGCATCCGTCTGCTGGTCGTATCGGGTCTTCATTCGGTCGGTCTCGATCCGCAGTTTCCTCCTCGCGAACGCGAGCACGTCCTCCAGTTGGTCGACCAGTTCTTGACAATACTGGCTTACCGGGACCGGATCATTCCCAGGTCGGCCGAAGGCAAGATCGACAGGTAGACGGAGCCCCCTCCCAAACATGGCCCGGGCTGGTGTGCACCCTGTGGCTTCATGCACGGCGGCACGGTAGGCCAGGAGAAATAGTGGAAGATGTTTGTCCCAATCCCTCTGGTGCTCGCTGACGACTATTCGGAGATGGTTCTCGATGGTGCGATTGAATCGCTCTACCATCCCGTCGGACTGAGGTTGTAGCGGCGTTGTCCTTGTCTTCCGGATTCCCAGCAGCTGGCATAGGTTCTGGAACACCTGCGACTCGAAGTTCCTCCCTTGGTCGGAGTGCAGCTCCAGGGGTACTCCGTACCGGCTGACGAATTCCTTCACCAGGGTCTCTGCAATCGTCGCGGCTTCTTGGTTAGGGAGCGCATACGCCTCCGGCCATTTGGTAAAGTAGTCGCTGACGACCAATATGTAGCGGTTCCCTGCCTCGCTTAACGGGAATGGCCCAGCAATATCGATGGCCACTATCTCCATGGGGCCGCCCACGTTGTAGGTCTTCAGTGGACCCCGTCGTCTTCGTCCTGGGCCCTTGCTGGCTGCGCAATCGTGGCACCTCGCGCAGTAGTTCTCCACGTCTGTTCGGCATCCGATCCAGTAGAACCGCTCTCTCAGCTTCTCCAGGGTCTTCTTTATCCCTAGGTGTCCACCAGGTGATCCCCCATGAACTTCCTTCAGGATTCCTCCGTCATAGCCTTTGGAACGACGACTTGTTCCCGAGATGTCTTCCCGTCGGTGTTCTCCCAGGTACGGCAGATGAGGCCATCCCTTACAATCAGCGAGTCCCACTGCGCCCAGTAGGACTTAAACTTTGGGCTGCAGTCACTCTCAATGTTCCACCCGGGTCTGGGGACACAGGCCCTCTTCCATTCGGCTATCAGTCCCAGGTCTTCATCTTCTGCTTGTGCCCGCGTGAAAGATTCGCGGCTCCAGCTCCCCTGAAGTTCCACGGTAGTCCTTCGGCACTGTATCCCGGTGTTCTCCTGTCTTCTGGTACAGAAGGTGCAGTCTTCGGGGCACGGTCTTCGTGACAGGGCGTCGGCGTTAGAATGCAGTTGGCCTTTCCTGTGCTGGATCTCAAATTTGTACTGTTGAAGCCTCTCTAACCACCGCGCGAGTTGACCCTCGGGCTGCTTGAAGTTCAGGAGCCACCGCAGGTATGCATGGTCGGTCCTGATGAGAAATTCCTGCCCGTACAGGTATTTGTGGAAGTGTTCAATGGTCTTCACGATGGCGAGCAGCTCCTTCCTGGTGACGCAGTAGTTCCTTTCGGGCTTTGACAAGGCTTTGCTGAAGTAGGCCACTACTCTCTCCTCGCCGTCCACTACTTGCGACAGGATTCCCCCTATACCAAAGTCGCCGGCATCGGTATCGACGATGAACCTTGTTCCAGGTCTGGGGTAGGCCAGAATAGGTGCGGTGCACAGAGCTTGCTTGAGTTGTTCGAAGGCACCGTGGCATTCTGCTATCCAAGTGAAGAGTTGGTCCTTCTGTCAGTCGATGCAGTGGTTTAGCGATGTCGGCAAATCCTCTCACGAAGCGACGGTAATAGGTGCAGAGTCCCAGGAAGCTTCGTAGTTGGGATTTGTCCTTCGGAACAGGCCACTCCCTCACAGCTGCGGTCTTCTCGGGGTCGGTGCGCACCCCCTCCTCGGAGACGATATGCCCAAGGTACTGGACCTGCTTCTGGAAGAGCTGACACTTCTTGGGGCTCAACTTCAGCTGGACAGCCCGTAGCTTCGTCAAGATCTCCTTCAGGTTGCTGTAGTGCTCCTCGAAGCTTCTCCCCAGAACGATGACGTCGTCTAGGCAGACAGGGCAGGTCTTCCAGTGTAGTCCCCTCAGAATGGACTCCATTAGCCTTTCGAAGGTCGCAGGGGCGTTGCACAGACCGAATGGCATGACGGTGAACTGCCAGAGCCCGCTGCCCACAGAGAACGCCGTTTTCTCGCGGTCCTTAGGGTGGACCTCCACCTGCCAGTAGCCACTCTTCAAATCCAAGGTGGAGTACCATATTGATCCTGATATGGTGTCCAGCGTGTCATCGATACGGGGTAGAGTGTAGCTGTCCTTCTTCGTGACGTCGTTCACCCGCCTGTAGTCCACGCAGAACCTGGAGGAACCGTCCTTCTTCTTCACAAGCATGACCGGAGAACTCCAAGGACTGTGATAGCTCGATCACCCCTTGCTCCTTCATCTCTTCTACCATCCGGTCGACTTCGGCTTGCTTGGCGAGCGGGACACGTCGGAATGGGGCCCTAATCGGTGCGCTGTCCCCAACGTCGATTCTGTGCTGGACCAAGCTTGTCCTGCCGACGTCTTTGCTCCCCACGGAGAAGACGTCCTGGAATTCGCGTTGCAGGTCCTGAAGTTGGCGTGATTGTTCCTCGTCTAAATGGTCCTGGGATCCTTGGTACAGCTTCTGTAGTTCTTCTGGCAGTGCGCGTCTTCTTCGGTTGTCCGTCTGCAGGTGTCCGTCCGTCGTATCTGTGATGCGGGCAATCCAGGTAACGGGCTCGCAGACTCCTAGGTTGGTGTCCCGTCGTGTGGTGACGGCCTCGTGTGCTGGTTGCAAAGAAAGTTCCTCACCTCCGAAGTGCAGAGTGTCGGTACTCAGGTCCAAGATGATGTTGTTCTGGTCCAGGAAGTCCAGTCCGATGATCACTTCGTTTGATACGTCAGCTACAAGCACTGGATGCTCCGTCGACCAATGACTAGCTCCAGTGATGCTTCGCCATGTACCGGTGCGGTCTCTCCGGCCGCGGTTATTAGCTGGAGGTTCCTTTGTGTGGGTTGCACTCTCCACTTCGGGATCACGGTGGGATTGACGATGGTCCTCGACGCCCCCGTGTCGATCAGCATGGGCCAGCTCACTCCGTTGACGACTCCGTCGACCATCAGGCTGCTATTGTCCCTCCGTAACTTCGTCACACGCACTTGGACTGCCGGGGCTTGACGACTGTCACAAGCCAACCTTTGCCCCCCAAGGCTGGCTCGTTTCCCTGGGCCGCGCGGTTTTCAGACGACTGATTTCCCGTCGGATACCCTCGGCGGCGGCGATCACCGCAGTCCTTGCTTAGATGGCCTTTCTTACCGCAGGCCCAGCAGTTCGGTAGTCCTCTTCCGGGCCGCCTCTCCGGTTGTCTTCCGGCTGTGTCGTTGCTGGTAGTGCTGCGACTATCGAAGAAACGGCTTAGCGCCTCCATCAATTCGTCGGCCAGGGGCTTGGTCTCGTTGGTTTTTGCTGGTTCGTCGACTTCCACTTGACGCACCCGCGCGTGCATTCTAGATGCCTGTTTTGCCGTCTCGAACTCAAGTGTGTGGCTCAGCGCATCTGCCAGGGTCTTATTGCGCGCGAGTCGCAGCGCCTGTTGAGTGTCCGAGTCCCGTAGCCCGTCGGTGAAGGTCTGCGTCGCAATCTGTTCCAGAAAGTCGGCCGGCGCTGTTGGGTAGGCGAGCCTTACGAGGCGTGCGGTGTCCATCTCGAACTCCTGCAGGGTTTCCGCGTTCTTTTGTACCCGGGTCCGGAGCTGCATCTGGTAGGCCTGCTGAAGATAGCTATCCCCATATCGGGACTCCATATGGGCGATTAGTGAAGCTTAGTCCTGGGATCCAGTCGGGATGGCCTGAAGGACGTTAAGGGCGTACCCTCTCAGCGCTACAATGAGAGCTGTAGCCTTTTCCGTGCTGTTCCAGTTGTTTATGGAACAGGCTGCCTCGAACTGACGTAAATAGGTGCTCCACGGGACCTTTCCGTTGAAGGTTGGGGGCGTCACTCTGCTCTGTCCCGTTCCTGAAGTCCCCGGTGTACCTGTGGGCGGGCGTCGGCGCAGCTCGGCAACTTCCTCTCGAAGAGCGTTGAATTTCTCTTCCACCCCCGTGAGTGGGCGTTGGCGCAGTTCGGCAACTTCCTCTTGTAGAGCTTTGACTCTCTCATCCACCCCGGTCGGCGGGCGTCGGCGCAGCTCGGCGACTTCCTCTTGTAGGGCTTTGAATCTGTCTTCCATCCCTGTCGGCGGGTGTCGGCACAGCTCAGCAAATTCCTTTTGTAGAGCGTTGAATCTCTCTTCCACCCCCGTCAGCGGGCGTCGGCGTAGCTCGGCAACTTCTTCTTTTAAGGCGTCGAACTTCTTTTCCACTGCCGTGACTTCCTCACGCAGACCCAGTTCTAATTTCTTCAGGTCCTGTGCTAACTTATTCTGCCCGTCTTCCATCTTCTTCTGGTCATCCTCTATATTCTTGGTTAAATTCTTCTGGCCATCTTCTAATTTAGCAATTAGGTCCTCGGCTAACTTCTTCTGGCCGTCCTCAATCTTCTTCTGGCCGTCTTCCAGCTTCTTCAGGTCATCCTTCAGGTCCTTGGCTAATTTCTTCTGGCCGTCTTCCATCTTCTTCTGGCCGTCTTCCATCTTGGTTTCCATGCCATTTAACTTTTCTAGCAATGCGGCCAATTGCGCCTCCATTTTAGTTGTTTGTCTTGTAAAGGGCATGCACTCGCAGGAAAATTAGAGAAAATGACCTGCTCGGGTTTTGAAACCAGGACCGTCAGGTGTTGTGCTTGAGTTCGTAATCCGGCTTCTGACACCAGTTATTGCGTGCCACCCCCTAGTGGCACTTTTGTGAACTGGATTACGGTGGGTAGAAAACACAACTCAGGTTGTTCCTTTAAAGAAATAATTTTATTGCGGCCAGAAAGATACACTACTCATCAGCAAATACAAGCAATTAGAACCTTACTCCATGTTCCTCAAGTCTCTTGCTTATGGAGAGCTCTAGCCCTCTTTCAATTGTCAACAGTTAATTTTCTCGCTAATGAGTCTGGTGGCCTTGACAGAACTACAAGCAACTCTTCCCTATGTACACAAATTAGTTACTTACGATGACCTGCTACACGCTGCCTCGCTGTTCACGAGCTGGGAAACAATGTCACTGGGTTTCGTAACTCGCACGGCACTTCACCACAATATCTCTGACTCTCAGTGAAATCACACACTCAAAACACAGGCAGTCCCCTGTATGCTTCTCACGTCCTCGCTGTCAAGAGAAACGGCTTTACTAGGGGTTTCGCAAGTCACCACACTTCTGTCGCTCAGGATAAACTCTCGCACTAGCTCGTAAAACACAACTGCTTGACAGGTCGCTCTTATATAGCAGGCCGGTGACTCAATAAATGCTTCTAGACCCATCCAGGGTTCACGGCTTCTCGAGGCTTCAATCGCTGGCTCAGTCACGAATATTCTGGACCATCCCTATGTCCTAGTAGTCCTGTGGCATAAGGCGTACGCAATACACTGAGGGAGAGCAGCCCAGCCCTGGGGCAGTTGTGACTCATGCTGCGAGCGATGAAACAAACTCACGGCCGTAACAATGTATGTCATTGTTGCCAACATGATTTTACGCGCGCTGTTAGATCCAATGTTTAACTGCATGTAACCTCCATGCTATCCATTGGACTTCAACCATATTTTGTATTGTGTACCTTAAGAGATGGAACTTAGAATATATTCAGTCACCAGGGCTGCCAACTGTAGTTCTCTATTAGGCTAAGTTATGCCAGGTATACAGTATTTCAAACTAATTAGAAATTTCTATATTACCAATTTAATTTCGTCATTATTCTAGATAGATCCATAATATAGATTAATCATTAGCATGATTCTTAAATTTTAAGAATAGTAGGCTCTTTAGTTCGTCACGGAACTTCTTGTTTTATTATAAAAAGTTGACATGTCACATAAGTTCAATTAAAAACTTAATTAATAATTGTAAATGTTATTATAGACAAGTTTGTGTATATTATAAGTATGCAACGAACTTAATTTAAGCCTACGCCTTACGAACGAAGCCCCTCGTCGAATTAAATCCCCCCCCCCCCCACACACAAAAAAAATAAAATTGTTTGATAAGTGTTAATAAGCGTGTGAATAAGTAATGAATTATTTCTTTCGGGTGTTACGGTGATAATATAATTGCTACACCAACTTGTTGATCGACTGAAAATCAATTTTGTTAATAGCTGTATTTGCCTAAAATCATATCGTGAGTACTCAAAACTTTGCCGTGGCCTTACGTTAGGAACCATCTCTGCAATTGTGCGGAGTAGAAGTGGGAATCCACGATAAACCATATCCAGGATGTCTGAGGTGGGAGTCGCACCCACCTCGCCTTTGTTTTGCCTCACGAGGCAACTTTCTAGTTTCCAGTAACCGTCAAGCCCTCAGACCAAAAATACATTTCTTGGCGAAGCCTTCAATCGAACCTGGACCTCGAGGGCGACGGCCAAGAATGCTGGTCTAGTGATTAATGGTTGGAGAAGAATAAACATCAGTGAAAGGTGTGTCAAGGGGAGGAAACGTCTGAAACAATCTCGTAGTGAGAATAAGGTTGAAACTTCCGATAAACAATAGCGTATCTCCTGTTAATACTTCATTGACACTTAATGACAGTTTACTAACACCATGGATATACCAATTCTAGTTTTATAAGTATTAGTTGGAAATGTACGTACATGACCTAAATAATTCTTCAAGTAGGTTTTTACTTTCATCAGAAAGCAATACAAATTAAAATGTTACCAACATGTTTGAGTGACATTCCTTTGCTGCATATTAAAAGTTTATCCTTCAATCCAGAAAAGAATATTAACCTAGAATGGCCATAGGCAGTATTAGGAAGAACTGAAATCTAAAATTCACTATGACAAGGGAAGTCTCTGAACCGGGGAATCGCGGATCCTGCTGGAACCTTCCAGATGCGTTGGGTGAACCCAACTAGGTAGAACCGTGAACAAAATTATTTCTGAAATTAACTTTCCCTCGTACTAGAAAGGAAAAATAAGATTCGCATGTTGAAATTGGCGCTCCGGCGGCATGAGATTGATTGGCTGCGCCAGAGGTTGCTTCCCAACGTACAGTTCTTCCTGACCTCGAGCGTACAGTCACCGTAGGGAAGAGACCGGCACGGCATACGCTTATATCCGTATACAGAAAGTGTACCATGCATTGCATGATGAATGTTAACATTGGAAACTGTATATGCTGTCAGGAGGAAAAATTTGGAAAATGTGTGGAAAGGCCTTTCATCATTCAAGAACAGGCCCTGTTGGATGGTTTTGTGCCTATCTGGGTTTAGTCTTTCGTAACGGTGTGTTTGTTTGTTGTGC
This sequence comes from Meconema thalassinum, assembly GCA_946902985.2. NCBI lineage: Eukaryota > Metazoa > Arthropoda > Insecta > Orthoptera > Tettigoniidae > Meconema > Meconema thalassinum. Next base: position 166,061,404 of record OX336389.2, read on the forward strand.
TTATTGATATTTACAGGTATTATAACCGGTTGTATGGAGAACACCACCATGAACGTGGACACCTATTCTACTCGTACTGTTACCACATATGAGCTACAATCTTGAAAATGCAATCTCTGATACATCACCAATTATTGTCGTCCCCTCGTTTTCCTTCAATGTGGCAATCCCGTACGGTTTGACCACACTTTGCCATATTGTTTCGACAACAGTGCAATACAATGTTCTACTTGCACTCGCCCGTGTTTTATACGGTGTGGATGGTTTATAACCAGTTTGTGTTTCCAACAATGTAAACGCATATTATCACTTGTCAAAACTATGTTTGTTAGACCCCTCAAAAAAATCATCGAAAGTATGTAAAATAACTTGGTCACTTCCTCACTTGTGTGGCTATTGGTTTAGTTTAGTCTGTTTTGTGTCGTACTTATACACACATCAAAAAAAGTTTTGCATCACCTCGGTTCCAAGAGTTCCGGAACCGTTAAATACAAAGGGAATAGAGATCAACACAAACAACATTTCAGCTCGTTTTATTGCTCATGAGACCCACACATTGCATGTTGTACCATCATACAGCTAGACTTTCAGCATTTGTGGTCCAGATTGCAGTACACACCACTACCTCTAATACCCAGTAGCACGTCCTCTTGCATTGATGCATGCCTGTATTCGCCGTGGCATACTATCCACAAGTTCATCAAGACACTGTTGGTCCAAATTGTCCCACTCCTCAACGACAATTCGGCGTAAATCTCTCAGAGTGGTTGGTGGGTCAAGACGTCCATAAACAGCCCTTTTCAACATATCCCAGGCATGTTCGATAGGGTTCATGTCTGGCGAACATGCTGGCCACTGTAGTCGAGCGATGTCGTTATCTTGAAGGAACGCATTCACAAGATGTGCACGATGAGGTCGAGAATTGTCGTCCATGAAGACAAATGCCTCTCCAATATTCTGCCGATATGGTTGCACTATGGGTCGGAGGATGTCATTCAGGTATCGTAAAGCCGTTTCGGAGCCTTCCATGACCACCAGTGGCGTACGTCGGCCCCACATAATGCCACCCCAAAACATCAGGGAACCACCACCTTGCTGCACTCGCTGGACAGTGTGTCTAAGACGTTCAGCCTGACCAGGGTGCCTCCAAACACGTCTCCGACGATTGTCTGGTTGAAGGCATATGCGACACTCATCGGTGAAGAGAACGTGATGCCAATTCCGTGGGGTCCATTCAGCATGTTGTTGGGCCCATCTGTACCGCGCTGCATGGTGTCGGGGTTGCAAAGCTGGACCTCGCCATGGACGTCGGGAGTGAAGTTGCGCATCATGCAGCCTATTGCGCACAGTTTGAGTTGAAACACGACGTCCTGTGGCTGAACGAAACGCATTATTCCACATGGTGGCATTGCTGTCAGGGTTCCTCCGAGCGGCAATCCGTAAGTAGCGGTCATCCACTACAGTAGTAGCCCTTGGGCGGCCTGAGCGAGGCCTGTCATCGACAGTTCCTGTATCTCTGTACCTCCTCCATGTCCGAACAACATCGCTTTGGTTCACTCTGAGACGCCTGGAAACTTCCCTTGTTGAGAGCCCTTCTTGACACAAAGTAACAATGCGGACGCGATCGAACTGCGGTATTGACCTTCTAGGCATGGTAGAACTACAGACAACATGAGCAGCGTACCTTCGTCCTGGTGGAATGACTGGAACTGATCGGCTGTCGTACCCCCTCCGTCTAATAGGCCCTGCTCATGCATGGTTGTTTACATCTTTGAGCAGTTTTAGTGACATCTATGAACAGTCAAAGGGACTGTATCTTGGATACAATATACACAGTCAACGTCTATATGCCGGAGATCTGGGAACCGAGGTGATGCAAAACTTTTTTTGATGTGTGTATATACACTGGTGTCTAAAATTAAAGCAACAAATGGAAATGTTGCAAGGTGGCGTTTATTTTCCTACAAAACAGTATAACCCGGTGATATTAAAGTAGCAACAATGTAAAGAATACAGAAAGGAAACCACTGCAACATGCATAACAGTAGACAAAATTGTTCTTATAGGTTTTTCCAACTTCATGGATTTGCACACACATTCCGACAACTGGTTAATGAGCTCAGTATGGCAATACAGGCCTGATAACGGTGGGTCATGCTGCGAACGAGGTCTGGTCATCAATCTCATGTTGAGGCAATAACGCCCATTCTTCCTGTAGAGCAGCTCGTAAATCTTCGAGTGGTTGGTGGATGCTGACGTGATGCAACTCTTCTCCCTTCTAATCATTTAAAGTAGACGCTGGCTGCGCGAGCGTAGCGAGCGAGCCAGCGGCGTGTGTACCAGGTACACGGTGCGTCTAAGCGCTCCTTAGCCTGGGGTATAATTTGTAGAGGGTTTTAAGCGTGAATTTGCATTTAAGTTGAGGGATTAATTGAGTGCGTCCCCGACATGCTCTATGGGATTCAAATCAGGAGAGCAAGCAGGCCACACCATGCGTGCAACATCTTCCCGTTTCCAAGAAAACATCAACCACCTGTGCTCTGTGAGGTCGGGCATTACCATCCATCAGTATGAAGTCTGGGCCCATAGCACCTCGCAACAACAGAACATGAGGTCCCAAGATCTCGTCACGATACCTGACAGCAGTTAAATCTTGCCGATTTACCCGAACAAATTCCTGCAGAGGTGTTGGAGTAGTCAACATAATCCCTGCCCACACCATTAGGGATCCTCCTTGATATCGATCTCTTTCCACAATGTTTGGGTCCCGAAATCGTGTACCAGGTTCTCACCAGATGCGAATCTGTCGAGAATCACTCTCCAGACCAAAGCGGGACTCATCTGTGAAAAGAACATTGGCCCACTGTTCGACCGTCCAGTTGGCATGTTGACTACTCCACTCTAGACGTTCCCTTCTGTGCAGGCGCGCCAGGGGTACACATCCAGCAGGTCTCCCACAATGAAGGCCACGCTGTCGAAGCCTTCTTTACACTGTTTGCCTCGATACAACTGTTCCAGTGGATGCTGCGAGGTCAGATGCCGGTTGCCGTGCAGTACTATGGCGGTACCTTACAGCCAAATAACGGTCGTTCTGATGTCACACGTGGTTGGCCCTGTCCTGGTATTCGATATACATTTTTGATCTCTTCAAACTGCCGCCTCATCCGAGAAACAGACCATTCACATTAAGCCACCGGGCCACATCACTTTGCGACTGTCTTGGTTCCATTCTTCCCATAGCCCTCCAGCGCAGAGGGTCTTCTAGGGGTATTCTCTGTGCCGTACTGCACCTTCCGTGCATGTGTACACAGCTAGTGTTGATGTGGAACTACCCAGTAAACACCACCTCGTTTGACAAGTGGGCTGACGTCATCGTTGTGCGATGACAAGAATGCCATCTTCCGTGCAGAACACGATTGTACGGACACATTTTGTTGATAGTTTGTCTGATTAAATCGTGAATTAGCCACAGGACGGAGAAATAGCAGTTTGTTGCTTTAATTTCCCACCAGTGTGTTTGTGATACCGTCCATTGCATGATTAAAAGTATCGCACACGACGTGCAATATATTGTAAAGGTGCGACATTATTGTCCCATGCCGCAGCGAAGCCTTGTAAGCGCGAGTATGGGAGGGCAGTCGTTTGGAACGTGTTCTCTTGTCACCAATCAGGCGAAATACGCACACAGTGTAATCATCAAAATTAAGTTTTGCTGAATTTGCAACTTTTTTTTTATAAAGGTGTGTGTGTATATATATCATTTGCTGCTGCACACGCGTGGCCCTCAGCGTGTCGTAAATTGGAATTCGTACTAACAACCGTGAAACCCTAGGATTGCAGGTGCGGTAGTAAAAGCCTATCTGATTTTGCTCTCTTTTAGTGCAGAAACAGATGTAAGATTAATTATACGTCTCGTGTGGTGAGAGTACAGGGATATTACCGGACGGGTGTAGGGTTTATTACGTCTGTAAATGCAGTAGGCCTAAGTAGTCACATGATAATTTAGACCTTTTTAGCTGGGATTATGCCTGGATTTTTGCTTCCTGCACTTTCGACTAGCCACTTGTGTAAGTCTTGTTATTTGTTGTGTCTGGAAATTGCTGTCGATGCCGCGAAACTTGTAATAAGGCACCGTGGTTACTGGAGTGATTGTGGGAAGGGAGGGGGGGACGATAACAACGTCAAGATCTTTTGAAAATTCGCTCTCAAGTATGAATTGAAATCAGAGCTGTCTTGATGGAGCGGGTAGCGTGCCATTATTATACATGCTTGCATCATAACCTAAGTATAATGCTAACATTCTCTATTTTCAGGTGGAAGAAATACGGGAGATGATAGACAAAATACAGGCTAATGTCGAAGAAGTTAAAAAGAAACATAGCGACATCCTTTCAGCTCCTCAGACAGATGAAAGTAAGTGCTTTTTCTATATGTTTTTCCTGTAAGAAAATGTGTTATATGTACATTCGTTCAAATAAGGAATGAGCGCATGAAATTGTGTAAGTTTTCCGCTGGCACATCTGGCGCATAGGAGAGCCCATCGAATATGTTTTACTCGCTCCTGAAAACTGCTGTATAGTTGTTATACTACTGTGAAGAGTGAAATCAATTCATTCAAGTTCACATTAGCTCTTTTTAATCCGTCCAACTAAGTAATATCCAGTTGCCAAGAGTGCACTTCCTCATTCTTTGTTTGAGCGACTGGTAATACGTAAATCTGTGATATGGTTTTAATTTCTCTCCTCAATTATGAGGAAGAAAGTATTAAATTGGTATGCTTTTCATCTTCGAAAAAAAAAAAAAGTTTCTTCTTTTCTTTATTTTGTTACATTAAAGGGCCCTGTTGCAAATCTTATCCTCCTCAGACTTCATTTCTAGCCTTCAGACGTTGGAGTAATCTATTCAGTGATCCGTAGATGGTCATATCATAATTGAACATTTGAATACGGTACGTGAACGAGCAATCTAATGAGAAAAAAAAACATGATGATAAGGAAACTGCACTTCACAGAAAGGTGCCTCTCGCTCTTGCTGAAATTTTACTCTTTTTTTTTTTTTTTTTTTTTTTGTCAGCCTGCAAGAAAACAGAGGTACTTCGGCCCCAAATACACAAGGTTAACCTAGAGATGAAGTTATGTGCGTTAAAATTCTCGCGTTGGTCTTACAGTACTTGGACGAACTCTTTTGCTCTCTTTTTGTGAAATAAAAGAAATTACACTTGCTACTTTCAGAGTAATCCAAATTTGGAGCATACTATTACGCTGGTGGTGGAAATTTGCAACATCAAACACGCGCGCGCGCGCGCGCGCGCGCGCACACACACACATACATAGGTCTACATTATAAATGAGGTCTGTACCTACGGCAGTCATCGAGTAACAGGGATCAGGACTGAAATAACGCAGTGTGGAGAAAGTTTCGTTATGGCGACTGCCTGTAGTTACATGGGTGTGATGTCTTAAATAGATTGTCTATTTTCAGTTCTTACCTTCTATGTATAATGGAGTGGGCTGAGCAAAAGGAAACTTGATCACCCAGCGTGTGTTTCGCTTCCTCTTTGCAGAAACAAAACTGATTAGAAAAACAAACGATTATCCATTGCGTGTTATTTAACCATAACTACAGTACTGTTTGTAGAAAGTGAAACACCAAGAAAAAATTGTCGGAGATACTCCCAGAAAACAGGGGTCCTGTAGGCCTGCGTTACCATACTAAGTGATGGAAATCGCAGAGAGATGGCGTGCACATTGGCCCACCAGTGCCCTCTGTCGTGGGACCGGACAGGGCAGTGTTCCGCACTGCTCTGTCGGCGCGGGGCCGTCCTACTAAGTGGAAACGTGTAAGCAAGTGCAACGATGCCTCGCCGACATCACAGGATGAACTATCAGAATGTGAGTGCGGTTGAACGGGGCAGAATGCTTGGGCTACGGGAGACGGGTCTGTCGTTCCGGGACATTGCGGCTCGTACAGCGCACGCTGCGTCAACAGTAAGGCGTATGTGGATCCAGTGGAGAGAGGAGGGCCGTACACGAGACGACAGGGTATAGGACGACGCAATGTAACCACAGGGCGAGACGACCGCCATCTTCTCCGCATGGCCGTATCGGACAGAACTGCGTCGTCCACGGTGTTGGCTCGACGTTGGAGCACTGCAACGGGGGTGACATGTCTGCGTAGACGGTGCGGCGCCGTCTTTTTAGGGCTGGACTGGTAGCACGCATGCCACTGTGTCGGCGTTCATTGACTGGGAACCACCGAAGCCTCAGACTACAATGGGCACGTGCACGCCGACACTGGCAGGCTGAGTGGCTAAATGTAGTGTTTTCGGACGAGTCCCGCTTCAACCTGTCCTACAGTGATAGCCGCATACGCGTTTGACGCCGCCGCGGAGAACGCAATCAGGCAGACTGTATTGTTGAGCGGCATAGCGGACAAACACCAGGTGTAATGGTTCGGGGCGCAATTGCCTATAACAGGCGATCGTGCCTCGTACGTCTTGCGCTCAATCTGAACAGTGACCGCTACATCAGGGAAGTTTTACAGCCCGCGGCACTGCCCCTCTTGCAGGCCGTTCCACAGACCATATTTCAGCAGGACAATGCCCGCCCGCATGTGGCGAGGAATGTACAAGCCTTCTTCGCAGAACGACGGATACCTCTGCTTGCCTGGGTTGCCCGTTCGCCTGACAGGTCGCCAATCGAATATGTATGGGATATGGTTGGTCGGCAACTTGTTCGTTCAGGTCCACCTTCCGCCACGGTTGATGCTTTGTGGACGCGCCTACAAACCGCGTGGGACTGTATTCCCCAGCAGCGTATTCAAGCGCTGTATGATTCCATGCCACGACGTCTGGCGACTCTTTGAGTGCAGCACGTGGTGGCGCGTCGACGTACTGCAGGTCGACCGTCAACGAGCATGTACCGGACAGTCCCTCGAATCAGTAATGTATTGTCATGTCTCTAATCTGGGGTATAAAGTGTAATATGGTCACATCTCTTGTTCTTGGTGTTTCACCTTCTACAAACAGTAGTGTATAAGGGGCAGTCAAATGAAAACTAGGCAGATGGAAAAAAGTAAGCACCGTACACTGTGTGTTATTTCAAAAGTACTCGCCATTAGTGTTACTGCATTTATCCCACTGTGGGAGTAGATGGTCACTGCCTTTTGGGAAAAATGTTTGTGGTTGCCTCCGGAACCATGATTGTACCCAGGTGTGCACCTCTGCATGTGAAGCAAATTGACGGCCACAATTTTTTCTTCAGGCACAGCAGACATTCGGGCATGGATTTCACTTCCTGACACTCCTTCCTCAGTCAAAAACCCCACTACACCTCGCTGTTCCTTTTTCCTGGCCTCCATAGTTACGTCGGACGCACACACGATTCACTGACCTCACATCGAGCATGTCTAACAGACAAATAGCACAGCGGTGAACGTTTGCACGGCTCCTTCCTGATTCCCAGTAGAGGGCACTGCTATACACACACACCTACCTGCGTTACCACCGTCCGCGCCATGCTAGTTATATCGTATGTCTCGTTTTCATTTGACTGCCCCTGATATATAAAAGTGTACATTCAAAATTTGAATCGAAGGCCTTTTTTTTTCTTTTCTTTCTTATATTTTGCTTCAGAATGTACCACCTTACTGTGTGGCAAGTAAATTGTCAAACCCTGTGAATGCCATTGAATGAAACGAAGCACCTGGAAGAAATAAATCCAACAGACTTTAAATCGGTCGAGAGAGAAGCGATTACGTTGGCGAACAACCACAGTAGCAGTTCTATGCAGGCAATAAGATTCCCCAAAATAGGAGTCATTAGGCAATTGAGTCACATCTGTCTTTGTGCAAACTGCTCCTTGGCGATGTATCCCAAGGAATTGAATGCAAATGGCATTAATTGCGAGTTTATGCGTGTATATTTAGAAACGGACGCATCTGATGTCCCATCAGATCCCAAATGTGTTTGATAGAAGAGAACTAAGTTTATCGGGCTTGTCATGGAAGTGCTGTGATAAGTCTGTGGAGATGTATGTCCAGGCGTTATCCTGATAGGAAGGTAGTTCCCCTTCCCCCGACATCCCAGGTCGTCCAATATTCATGGCGTACCCTTGTAACGTGAGGTTTTTCATCAAAGGTGAACGTTACTCTTATTTCTTCTCATTATCGTTTCTTCTATGCTAGTACACCAGTTCTCTAAAACTCAAGTGAAGTATGTTCCTCAAATGATTCCTTGAGGATTAGACTAATTCTTCTAGTTGCTAATGAGTTTCTTTTGTGGCGTGTACTTGTCACCCCTACTTCCACAGATGGTAGTAGGACATAGCGGCCTGAATCGCCTGTTCTTTTTTTCACGGATGATTTCCCAAATTCTGAAACTAGTCCAACTTGCTCCAGTGTGACATCCACATAATCGTAAACAAATTAATTTGGCAAGTCCTCTTCTCCTTTCGCTTCGTGTTTTAAAAGTGAGCCGCTCTCCTGCACAGGGCATACACTACTACAGTCACTAATATAACTAAAATACCGTACACAAGTAAATGGTATTGATCGAATGTGTTCCAAACCCAAAATTGAAGCACATAAGTGGGGAAATAACCTCCGAAACACCGTATTATTTCAAAAATCAAGGAATGCTGATCTCGAAAATTAGCAGTTTCCGGACCTTAACCCTCAATCCTGAGTGTGGCTGTTCCTTTTCTTCCCTGACTGGCTTCGTAGCTCAGCGGTAACGTTCTCGCATGCCGTGCCCAAGGTTGCAGGATCGAATTCTGGTGCTGTCAGCTGGAATTTGAGGGTGCGCAAATGCGAGGGAGCCGCGTCAGTACATTTACTGGCGCGTTAAAGATGCCTTAGGGGCAAAATTCCGGAGTCTCTAAGAGCCGCAGTAGTTAAAAGGGGGCGTGAAACCAATAACATTATTATTATTTATATTATTATTACCTTTTCTTCCCACTTGCAGAAAATGGATAGATGGTACCATAAATCAAGTTACGGTACGCTCCTGGACTTATTTTTTTTTTAGCGTATGGATTTTAGCGCCGGGAGTGTTGGAGGACATGTTCGGCTCGCCAGAGTTTGTAGCTGCTTCTATGCGGACACCCATGTGGTGAGCTACAAGTACCGTCGCGTGAGGAGTGTTGTCTGGGGAGGAAAGTGTGATTGTAAGGACAAGGAATTGGAAGGTAGTGGCTGTGGCCTGTAGTTAGGGACCAACCCCGGCATTTGCCTGGAAGGAAGAAGGGAAACCACAGAACACCATCTTCAAGGTTGCCGGCGGGGGAATTCGAACCTCCTCACCTCCCGGATGGGAGCGGCTGCCTGCAGCCATGCCGTAACGACCACGGCTAACTCACCCGGTGACTTTAATATTGATAATTATAAACACTTGCAGTTAGCACAACCAGACAGGTTACCAGAACAATTTCACACACATCCACTTAAATGGGGATAGTGACCAAACATTCCTAGCTCCTAAATGAAGCAAAGGTAGCAATTTCTATTCTAAGGACGATGCCTATAAATCTCGAAATTCTCTTGGTTCTAGATCATCTTCCATTGTCTAGGGCGTCAGTAAATTAGTTTGCTAGTTATATAATGTCACTCTCGGGGCTCAGGAAATATAGGCCTCACTAACCGTGATGAACCAGCCCGATGGGACATCTTAACTCTGATCATGGACGATAGCGACATCGAAAAGAAGTCGCGTAACTGGTGACTTGAGATATGGTGGACCTCGTGAGAACATCAACAGACTGGGTTGAGTCAACCTAGACCACTAAACCTTTTTGACAGTGTGAAATATATTATCTTGAGCACATATAGGGAAGTACTATAAACATCAGCTGTCAGTGTTAAAATTAGAAGAGAAGTTTCTTTCCTCGGAGTCTCGGAGACCTCGGGTCACCAGGGGCGTGGTGGCGCAGCGGTCAAGCTGTAAGCCTCTCACCAAGGCAGACCGGGTTCGATTCCCGGTCACTGCATGTGAGATTTTCGATGTGAAATGCCATGTCCTGTGGTTCGGATTCCACGTAAAACGGAGGTCCCGTGGCTTATGATCGCGAGATTAACGGTCACGTTAAACTACAAACTTCCTTCCTTCGGGTCACCAGTTCAAAGGTATCACACATACAGCAGCATTACTAGTTTTATTTTTTAAATATACAGTAATTACTTCAGATCCAAAAATTAGTAGTGTAGTTATGACTTAGTGTCGGATTCAGGATATAAGAATGTTCTAATCCCACGGCTAGTCATCTTCGGACTTCTCTTGTGGCTTCCTATTCAAACTCCCGGTTTTTTTTTCAGTCACCTCCTTCCCATCTCGCTTTCTAATGCGCACTCCAGTAAAGACACCACTGTAACACCTTGAACACTGGCTAGTAGACTTGTTTTACATGCACAGTAAGTGCGTGGGACTGATGGCCTCGATGCCCTGTTTACCTGCGACAAAGTAATTGATTAATCAGTCACAATCGCAAGTATTGTAGTGGAACCACGGTTTAGCTCACCTCTAGCACGCCAGGAAGCGCTTCCTGTCTTGCAATGTATGGGTATATGCTGGATAAATTTTACCCCATCAGTTTGCCTGTATAGGAAAATTCCTGTCTGTCTCGTAGGTGAGACTGAAGAACGGAAATATCGGTTTCGGAACTGCTATTCCCGGTGAAGCGGTATGGTGAACGGCCATTATCGACATTCTTGTTTAACCATGGCCTGGGGCCTGTTCCACGAATGAACTTTGCAACTTTTCACTTTGCACTTTGCATTTTTCAGTTCAGATTTTGTTCCACCATCACTTTTCAGATTTGTCTTGCAAAGTGAAAAGTGAAAAGTTAAGAATCTTTTCACTTTAGAAGACTGTTATGTTCCTCCATTGGTGCAGAAATGCAAAGTGCAAAGGAATGATTGAAAAGTTTTCAGAAATCTTTGCAAAGAGACGATTCCCTTTTCAGCTGTTAATGAACAAGTCTCTACACTAGTTTCTCGGCGCAGAATTTGGTTTAGTGTTATAAATATGTTACGCAGGAGCTTTTGCTATCATCAATTGGGGATAGTGATGAAGAATCCAACAAGAAGGCGTACAAAGACAGGATGAATTTTCATAACCTCACTTTAGTATAAACAGGTTAAAAGTTCCGCCTAATCAATACTTTTATTAATTAAGATTACTGTGTGGTCATTAGTGGGACATGTTTCACCATGAAAAATAAAGCATTAAATCATGGATTAAATATACAGTTTGTTCGTGGAATAAACATGATCGGTTCATTCCTATGCAAAGACTTTTCACTTTGCAAAGAAATTGAAAAGTAATACATTGGTCATGGTGGAACAGAAAGACTTTGCACTTTGCAAGAATTGATAAGTGCAAAGTGACAAGTGAAAAGTTGCAAAGTTCATTCGTGGAACAGGCCCCAGGTCATAATATCGTGTGGGGTGTTGTGTAAGGATACGACAGCACAAGTTACAGGGGAACGGCATGCGGCTAGCATGCTTGGCTGTCGCCCCGGAGGTCCGATTCCTGGCTTTACCAAGAAATTTAATATTATGGTCTAAGGGATGAAATTAGGTATACTGAACTTCAAGAAGCAAAACTGAGAAAAGGTGCGCTCAGTTCCCATCTTAGCATTCTTGGAAGTGTTTTTACGTGGTTTCCCACGGTTCCTAACTTATGGGCACTGCCGTCTCCTTCCCAATCCTCACTTGGCTTTTAATTTTGCACACTAATACAGCCATCACAATAAGAAAGGTTATCAGTCAAATTCCACACACCCCAAAGTACACGGCTACATGTCCACGTTTCGCAATGCTCCTAAATAAATCAACATAACAAAAACTAAAAAAGGGGGGCCTTCAAGCCCCCACCCCCTGAAATCGACGGGACTTCATTAGGTGTTGTTCAGGGGACCACCCCCTACACATTCCTGAAACATTTGGAACTACATGATTTAATGCAGCAAACCCATCTTTTTTGGTTTAATTTGACTGGACTATTGGTCCAACTTCCCTTTGTGAAGAGTACGCGTTGTTCAGCAGTGGCGGTGTTAAAAAAAAAAAAAAAAAAAAAAAAAAAAAAAAAAGCAGGGATGGAAAGTGAACGAAATTTTGTTTCACTCCGGAGCAGGGGTGGAATTAAATTCAGCCAGCCAGTATAATACTATTCCAGCGTACAATTAAACCTGGAGTGAAACTTATAATTTCACTCTGACAAGGAATTAAATTGGGAATTAAATATTGAATCCTATTCCTCTCAGAATAAATCTCGGAATGAAATTCAATTCCGCTGGGAGTGAAGTTATATCAACTGCATTGCATTTTATTCCTCTTGGAATGAGGCACTCGATTTTGTTCCGAAGGGAATAAAATTAAATCCAAAGAATATAATTTAATTCTCCTCGGAATGAAACTCTGAAGGAAACATTGCATTCCACTCCAGTGGGAATGACATTAAATCCATACGCTTTAAATATATTCCTCTCGGAATTAAATTATGAATAAAACATTTAATTATATTCCGACAGGAATGAAATAAAATGCATGGAATTTCATTCTATTCCTTCCGAAATTAAACTCTGATCAAAATATTTCGGTCTATTCCGGCCGGACTGAAAATGTGATCCATACAATTCAATTATATTATTCTCGGAACGAAACTCTGTACGAACATTTAATTTTATTCCAGCTGGAGTAAAATTAAATCCATGGAATATAATTCGAACGACCTTTTAATTCTATTCCGGTCGGAGTGAAATTAAATCCACACGATGTAATTCTATTCCGGCCGGTCTGAAATTAAATTCATAGCTACACCACCACAGATTTGAAAATAAAATGGTTCCTGCAGATCTCGCAATATTTTTGGATGTTCAGTTCCGTTGTTAAATTGTTAACCACCCTATTTTTCTTATTGGGGACAATTAACTGACAGGTGGTAAACATGATATGAATAGGCATAACTCCGTCGCTTGACGTGTCCTTCTGAGCCTACTCTGTCGCACTTGTCACTACAACATTCAGCTGTTAATATTTTATATAGCAAGTCAACAAGAGAGATTCGACATGCTCAACCGGAAATAGAGCCCACAATCTCCAGATCTTGAGTTTGATACTGTACCTCTGATCTAGCGAAGGACCGAGTTTTTAGTAAGAAAAGTGAAACCTCTATTAAGACCAGTGAATTTTCCATGGAAAACTGGGCTTTTACAGGGGTGGTCTCTTAATAGGGATAGGCTTTAAAAATAATCTTACACTGAATTATTAATAAGGTGCAGTTGGGACACACAGTCTACTTGATTACAATTTATCTGCATTGGTTCACATTTAGAACAAATTAATTATAATTAGTTATTTTCTGAGCTCTGTCATTTAAAAAAGTCACGAATTGATCTGTTTCAGATTAGCACATGTTTTTTTTATAACAATTTCACTTTCTGGAATATCTCAGAGTTCGCAAGTCCATTTGTTCTGGGTTCGAACAATCTTCTAGGAGATCCGTTTTTTTTGTTTCTATACTTTACATAACACTTTTTCAGCAGTGGCGGTGGTAACTGAGGTTTATTAGTACTCTTATCTCAGCACCCATGCATTCTATCGCCTCTGAATTGCGCTCTTGAATGGCAGGAGTAATAAGCTGCACAAAGTCCATATAACTGTTTGGCCATACGAGAAAAATAATTGAATTTGCACCTGTTTGTTGGAGTCCATTAGAAAGTAGCGAAGGGTGGCCATACTAGACCTGGCATTACCTAGGTATTAACAATTTACTTTTCCATGGTAAGGAATACCCACGTGCGCCGGGCTAGGTGAAGTTTCCACGAACTCCTTCCTTCCTTCCTTCCTTCCTTCCTTCCTTCCTTCCTTCCTTCCTTCCTTCCTTTAAACTAATCTACTGCTATTCCCTTAGTGTTCTTTCAAGTGTTAAGGACCAGACTGATCTTCCTTTCCGGAGAATTTGACGTCAGTGACGAATTCCTGGTTCAGGCTATTACAGAGCTGATTCATTAATGGCCAATGTTCACTTGAGTCATTCACGTTCCTCTGATGTGATGCGGAGATAACTGATATTAGTCGATGACGCGTTGTTGTTGATTTCCCGGTGTGAGATGATAATTGCCCCTCCAGTATGTTCCCCACTTCATCGGCGTATCAAGGGGTGGGGATATATCACCTATCTATGGGCAGCTGTGAAGGCTGTCATCGCATATCATCCCCGAAATTACTTAATGGACACCCCTGATCGTTGCCTACGAGGTATGGGAGGCCGGGAAATAAGCGTGGGTTAGTGTTTGCAGCATTGCGGGTATGTCCTTACATAGTCGCTTTACGTCCATATTTATAATAATATATTTTATTCTTTCACATAAATAATCCGCCCAGATAATACGACCAGCGGTCATACGTGTTTATAGAAATATAGACGATTGGGTTTCCATCCCTTCGTTTACTAACTGAAGTAAGTGTTCTCTCTCACTGTGATGTCTGTACTAGTGTATGTACTTGTGATCGAGGTAGGATTTGGGTAGGAAACGGCCGTGGCCGTCAGTTAGGTACCATCCCGTCATTTGTCTTGCGTAGAAGTGGGAAAACCACGAAAAACCACTTCCAGGATGGCTGAGGTAGGAATCGAATCAGCCTCTTCTCAGTTTTGCCTCAATAGGCTGAGGGAACCCCGTTCCAGCCCTCGGACTAAAATAAAATAGTTAGGTTTTTAGCAGAGCCGGGAATCGAACACTGACCTACGCAGTGACGGCCAAGAATGCTAGCCACTACGCAACGAGGCGGACTACGAACTACCATGATCTTCCTAAGTACTGTAAATAACAAAGAATTTCATTACTTTTAATAAAGAAGGCAAAGCCCGCTTCAAGAAAAACAATATCGACAACACAACAAATAAACCATAAGAACGACAATTATGTTCCAGTAACATACTTTTGCATTTGGTTCAAATAAATTATTTAATAATAATTGTTCAAGTGATTAGATGGGTCACGACATTTTTTTATGCAATTGAAATGGTAACTTGTCCACCGTCAGTACATACTACGGCTGGTACTTTCAATCGATTAATTTCAATTTTCGATTAATCGACGCATCAAAATAGATAAATTGCTACAAAACTATGAATTAATTGTGCGTTTAATCGGTTGGTCGGATAATGGATTAATTGTTCAGTCAATCGATGTACTTCGCTCCGTTCACTACGTCCTCACTGATGCAAAACATACATTTAAATAATTAAAATGCTGTATATTGTATTATATATTTTTAAATAATGTTCCTTCTTTGTGAAAACTAGGCTAAAACGAAGTAAAACAAAAATGGCCGTGTCCTAAATTGTAAACATTGAACAAGGATTCAAAATCCTTGCTGAAAACGGTTTTCTTTTTCCGAAACCCTTCCCAATTTGATTGATGTTTGTCCTTCCACTGTCACTGACTCTTATTTGGTTATTGTTGACATAAACAAGGAAGGACACTTTGTTAATTTTGGCAAAAAGTAGCTTTCATTTCTATAATCATTCCGAAAATGAGCGCAAGTCAACTAGAGCTGGTAATAATCGATTTTCGGTTAATAGATTGATCGAACAATTTAAAATCAATCGATTAATCGACTAACCCTGCCATAGATCAATAGATTAGTCGAAGAATCGCCTAATTGTTTAGTAGACACGAGATATGAAAGTGTTGAAAATGATTGAAATAAGGTCATCGCCTAAATTGAGCTGCGCTTATTTTCGGAATGATATATAGAAATCAATTTAAGTTACTGTTTGGGTAAATATACAAAGTGTCGTTGGTTGGTTCCTAAGTTTAGGGGCTGCGACAACGCGGTCTTATAGCCCCGTGTACTTTGGGTGCGTGTTGAATCTGTCTCATAACCGGTGTTAATTGTGATGGCTGTATTAGTGTCAGTGGCGGCCGGTAATAAGATCGCAGTGTTGCACAAGGACCAGATTCATTCAAGAAAAACAATTAACACCGTAATAATAGTTTTAGTAATACAAGCTGTACGTTTGCTTTTATATGTAGAGTAATTCCTAATTCTGTTCTTTAATAATTCAGGAAATCTTATAGTAAGTTACTGTGAACTTTCTGAGAAAGCAAAACGCGCCAACCGTCTAGGAGCGCTCGTCCGTTTGGTCGTTGCCAGGCCCAAGTACCGACCAGATCTCAATCGTGAAGGGTATGGCAGAGATGCTAGACCAAGTAAGTCCTATGCCAACACTGTTAACTCGGCTGGTCGTTGCCCGCAGATTGCAAAAAGGGAGTCGAGGCGCGGTCGGCGACATCCGTGATGCTCCGTCAACTGCCGATACCGTGTCTTGCTATTTAATTTCCGCCTTGTTTCTCGTGGGTCTTTCTCGCCCTCGTATATACGTAACTAACGTTGTTTTGTTCTCGTGAAGGTTTTCTTGTAGACTAACGTATAATCCATTTAATCCGATGGCAATGTGATGTTCTCTGAAATGCGACATTCGTGAATGAGGACGTCCGTTTTACCACGCAATTGAATTCAGTATTCCCCTATATCAATAAGCCTCCGTGGCTTAGGCGGCAGCACGCCGGCCTCTCACCACTGCATCCGTGGTTCAAATCCCGGTCATTCCATGTGAGATCTGTGCTGGACAAAACGGAAGCAGACAGGTTTTTCTCCGGGTACTCCGGTTTTCCCTGTCAACATTTCATTCCAGCAACACTCTCCACTATCATTTCATTTCATCTGTCATTCATTTACTCATTGCCCCAGAGGAGTGCGTCAGGCCTCGGCAGCCGGCACAATCCATATCCTCGCCGCTAGATGGGGGCTTCATTCATTCCATTCCTGACCCGGTCGGAGACTGGAAGCAGGCCGTGGATTTTCATTCCCCTATATCAATCAGTCTTTTATCCTACCCCCACCCCTAAATGATAATAGTGCAACATCCAGAACAATTATCCGCCAGCCGCCACTGATTACTTTGTGTTATCTGTAATTCAGGTAAGGACTACAGACGATCAATTTCAAGTAGTTCCTACTTTATCTACCAAATGCTACCATCGACACCTAGCCGCGAACTTAGCTAGTAGATGCCACCGCAACCGGTACCTGGCGATGGCCGTTGGAACTTATAGAGCGTTAATCAAATCGAACCTACAAATTTAGCTTCACAATTGTAGTTAGAGGAAGGTTCATTTACATGCCATAAATCTGACATGGGACCGCCGGCTTTACTTCCTCCTCCGAAGGAAACCATACTGGGGGATTTTAACGCTCTTTAAAAAATTCGACGACTTTGGCCGGGTTTGAACCCGCGATCTTGAGCATAGAAGCTCAGCATGCTGCCAAGTTGTAAGAAATAAAACATGGTGGAGGGTTGTCCTTTGAGGGTAATATTTGCATTTGGTTCGGATTATTAACGCAAAGCGGTCATGAAATTTGCTTAAGGTAAATTTCAAAATATGCCATGCACTGAATGAATGCATTTCAATCAGTGGTCAAGATCGAACTGTAATAATTGTATATTTAACCATACGCGATAATAAGTAACAACGAGCTTCCAAGTCCGTTGGAAATGGGTGGGAGTGGTATCGCGCCTGCTCACTGTTTAAAAGATACCGGGTTGATTCCTATCCAACGGCTGGATATTTTCCTTTTGTATAATTGTTTTATTATATTCTCCCTACCTCGTACAAAAAGTTAACAACTTAGTTTTATTCACATGATCTTGGGGGACGATTAAAATTACAAACATTGGCAGGGAAAATTGTCTTCTTTCATTTACATTTGTATTTTCCTCACTTTCTGTTCAAAACCACGGATTGATACTATTCTTGATAGCTATTCCAATTGTAATAGCTCAGTATTTACTCTAGAATAACATGACACGTTCTGAATTTACTGCATGCATATAGCAAGGGATTTTCGTACAAACGCAGTAAAAAAGAAGATATATTTTTCCGTTTTGGTGTTTTTATTCGTGGGCCTACCCACATAAATCCATTTGTTTATGTTGCCGCTAGGACTCGACTAGAACGAGAAAAGCAATCCAATTGGTTCTTGTAGTCCATCTTCCATGCAAACTGCCGGGGAAAATGGCATCTGTATGGAAGCTATTGTGGAAGGCTGAACCTAGCATGGAAGGTACAAATCACACTGTACTAGTCGCGTATATACCTGCGTACAGTTTCTCATCCGTGCTGGTAGAAGCTTCCATGCCAAAGAGTGTGGTGTTATTCGGGCTTAACCATGTCCAGTGCACTTTTCTTTTTTTGTCGTGTAGCCTCCTGAGAGGCCGAGTGCAGGTCTTTCTAGTCGACGCCCGTGGGCGACCTGCGCGTCGAGATGAGAGATGGAATGGATGAAGATGAATGAAACTGGGCAAGGATGTGGAAGGAAGCGGCCGTGGCCTGTCAGAAGGTACTGTCCCAGCATTTGCCTGGTGTTGAAAATGGGAAACCACGGAAAACCATTTCAAGGACAGCCGACGGTGGGGCTCGAACCCACGCGTCTACAGAGTCAGCAGAGAGCTTGGCCCTTTGACCTAACGCAGCGCTTCAGCCCGCGTAGCCACTACTGTCGGTAGTGCACATTAAGGCACCACGTTGTCTTAAGTTTGTTGCTTCTGTGAGAACATAGTGAAAAGCGCTAAGTACATAGCTTAATCGACGAAACAATTAATAGATTAATCAACCAACCAATTAATCGATTTGTGGCAATTGATTATCTCTTTCGATTAATTGAAATCTGAAATTAATAGATTAAAAGTACAAGCGATGTCATCTCATTTAAATGTACAATATTTCCTTATCTCGTGTATACTAATTAATCGATTCTTCGGTTAGCCGATTAATCGTTTTCGATTAATTTCAAATTAATCAATTAATCGAACGTTGCATATAGCTCTATTACATACAGATCTGTTGAAATTATTCGACTCAACACACAAATTTCCACGACTTTTAAATACCGGTACATGTGTACATACCAGTTCCTGAATGGGAATTTTCTTGTCAGATTATTTATTACAAGGCGACCGGCCGCAGTGGCCGAGAGCGCCAATAACGCGCTTCCTCGTGTCTCGCTGGCATCGGGAGAGCGTGGGTTCGAATCCCACCTCGTCCGTCCTGAAAATGGTTTTCGTGGTTTCCCATTTTCACTACCAGGCAAATGCTGGGACTGTTCCTCTCAATAGGTCCACGGCCGATTTCCTTTCATAATCCCTTCCCTGACCCGTCCTGAAGAGAAAAATACATGGCCATCGGCTGCAAGAATATAATTATTATTATAAGGCTCAATGACAGTTCCCTCTCGATTTCTGGATCCATCCAAGATGTGGGCAACTCTGCTTTAACCGTCAGCTGTTTTGTTTTGAAGGGAGTCACTCGCTGCTCTGCGACTGAAGTAACTGCTGAAGACAATAATGAAAATTTGAGGTTATGGTCATTGTTGGTGCAATATATTAATAGAGAGTTGCTAGGGAAGTGTAGGTATTTCTCACCGTTAATTTTGATATGTTGTTATACAATATAATTGAATCGTTGTTTCCTTCAATCATTTAGTGCCGTGCACAGTAAAATCTTTTTTTTAAATAATGGGGATAGACAAAAACATTTCTTCACGTAAAGTTGCAGTTAATGCTTTGCTGGATGATAGATTTCGTAAAATCAAGTGCTTGAGTCTAATATTTTGAACAGACCTGTGCATACAGAAGTACATGGGACGGAAATGACCACGGTATTCAAGCCCCTAATGAAACAACAACGAACATCAAATTCTGGTAGAGTACGGTACCTTCGTTCCATTAACACGTGGTGAGTTACTGTCATATTTGATGGGTTCGCTGTGTGGGATGTCCCGATTAGTGTGTGCGAAGAAGGGACAGGCTTGCCTGACTTGCGTTCCAGGAATTTAAACTTCTAGGTGTGGTTTGCTTCCGCCCTCCAAATTCTATTCATGTGTTGCTTCTAAATTTTACTATTGAAATTATGTGGACATTAATAAATTTTAATTGCTTCTCTGTGTAATTCGGTGTTATAATTCGATATTCTAGTTATTGTTTGTATGTCTTGGAGTCTTATCCACCGCAGATTGTTTGCTGAGTTTACACAATAGGGTGAGCGAAGACTAGATTTTTCAAAAAAACTTGGGTCAAACCCTCGGTTGAGAATCGCACCAGGCTTGCAAATCACACGTCCACCTCCCCCCTATGACGAATAAAATAAATCCAAAAAAATGCAGACAATTATTCTAAGTTCTGAATGAAATTCGTCGACGTTTAGTTGACGTACGAAGAAGTAAAGAGAAATACACAGCATGCTATGTACCGGTACCGGAAGTAAATCTAATTTCCTACACACCCAAGTACATGGGGCTACATGACCACGATGTCCCACGAATTAACAGTAAACTACGAAATATATTTTCAGAAACCTAATTAATACTGTGTTTTGACGTTGATACGCAAATCTTATAGTGTCAAATCGGTGTATTTATGAGATTGAACGCAGATGGAGCTGAACTAAGTTAGTTTCGAATCTTCCTTTACGAACTCTCGTTATTTGATGACTTGCGTTTTGCTTTTAGCTTCCTTTGTTTTATATTCCTTTTTAAATCAGTCAGATAACATGCAGCGTTATGCACTAACCATACACATGTCTTGGCAAGTTCGGGTACAGTTCACACCACGGTTTTTGGCCTGTCAGTCCCGGTTTCACTGCCGTGCAGAGAACAGCCTGCGAGCCTCACGCATGTGCAATTGATACGTGAGTTTTCAGTATCGTGGAAAGCAACTCTCATATCAATTGCACATTACTGAGGTTCACCACCTCTCCTCGACTACTGCGTAATCGGAGCTCACCGGCCAAACACCGTGGCGTGAACTGTAATACCATCGGTTGCCTACAGTTCACTCCATCGAAAATGCAGCACAACACGGCAACGGCGCCAATGCATGTGCCGCACTTGCATCAACACAAACTTGCAAGTTACGTGGTGGAGCTGTGGTAGCGTTCGACAGAGTGGAATGGGGCTGAACCAACTGGGTTCGATCCCCTGCGGTCTGACACGTTTTTGCGCAGAATTATGTCGATATGTTGCCTTGCTAGTGTGCTGCACGAATAAGGGCCCTCTGAGAATAATCAACAACCATCTTGTTTAAAACGTGTATTACCCCTTAGGTATCTTGCTATTTATAACAATCATGTCAGGTGGAACAGCACATTTTGGTCACTGCGAGCCACGAACTGCTGTGCTGTAGCGCTAGGATGGATGATGTCACGCAGGATTGTGCAGGCGGAGTCTCATCTCCCTAGCTGCCCGCTAATTAATAGGCTACTAGTACCTCTGAAAGTAAAAATACGAATATCGTTATTAAAATAATAAGCATAATGTAATGCGGAAACTCATTAGCCGTCTGAATGAATACGTATGACCATCGATTTTATCTGCGTATAAGGCAAACGGAAATTATATCATTGCGAAGAATAAAAGAATCTCAAATTCTTATTATTACTTTGAAATCATGTTTGCAGTATAATTAGGCAGCTAGGAGACACGGGAGGGATCAGTTGCATTTTACGCCAGAGATATATGTACACTCGACGATTTTAATAGGATGCAATTTATTTCAATCCTGAAAGGCAAAGAAAACTATCATTTTTCCTTTTATCTGCGCCCTCAATATTATGAAACCTTGTCAGCTCGTCCATAAGTTCAGATAATATGAGAACATAGTATTTGTATAACCAATAGTGATAGATGGAAATTACGCTTCTCCATAATCTTCACAGCAGAAATGTAGCCTGGACAAGTCACTGTTGAGCACACTTCGCTGCGTTTGCTATCTTCCGTGTCCCGCCACATAATTATGCTGCGTACTTTCCTCTACTACAGCCTCTCACTGAGCCTCGACGGTAGGCGGAAGAGTGGAAGTTTCCGTGTACGCGAGCTAGGCTATTCTAGAACGATTACACACATGGCTTGTATTACAGCTTCTTAGACCCTATAGTCCAACAGTTGCTCATACATAAGCAGTGTTCTCTGATCGGTATGCGTATTGAGACTCCGGAGCCCAAGGCCCTGGGTCTATCCTAGAAGGTTTTTACTGTTGTCCCCCACTTCTACTCCAGGCAAATGTCGGAATGGTTCCTATATTAAAGCCACGACTGCCTCCTTCCAAATCCCACAGCCATCACAGTGACACAGGGTATCAGACAGATTACACACGTATGACTACACGGGGCTGCAATACCACGATGTCACAAAGCACCTAAAACGAAACAAGAATAAGCTAATACATGAAGCAAGAAATTTACTGTCAATCAATATGGCATCACTATGCGTCTTGGTCGCTGTCGTCAACCTGCACACTACCACGTATTGGTACAGGGTATCCGTAAAGTAACTGTGCAATCCAGAGCAACTCTAGGAAAAATGACATGGCCGTTTCTTTCTATTTAGATGTTTTGTTTTTGCATGTTATATTGCGAGTGAGGCCAGTACTCGTTTGGCTGTTGCTTAGCATCAGAAGAGACACTGGTGGTGATCGGCATGAAACGGACAGTCCAAAAGAATCTTAGACTATATTCTCAACGAGCAAATATGGCAAAGTGTACAGAGCTCAAAGTTCCGCGAAAGAATTGTTTCCGTACAAAGTATCCATAGCGCAACTAGTGACAGAGGACATGGGACCCAAATGTGGTTCGAGAGGAATGGGAAGAAGCGGTCATCTATGACAAGGGCTGAAAATCCTTAGTTTGGAGGATGGCTGTTCCATAACTCGTATTTCCTCGCTAGGAAGGAAGGAAGGAAGGAAGGAAATTCTCGTATTGAGGCTTCCTCAATGACAGTTATTTTGGCACAAGCCTCATTCGATATTTTGTCGCTCGAACTTCCAAGGAAATTAAGAATGACACAGAAGTCCGTCGTTATTTCAGAAGCCTAAAATCGTTATGGGCACGTTAAGATTACCTTACTTCTTGTGTGTTCGTTCCTTATTTAACTGTAGCAGTGCACGCGCCCGATTCCACGGATATTCATTGCCATTCAGTATTGTGATAAGTCGATGTAGATAACATTAATGCCGTGCCATAGCGATATGATTCTTGATTCTATCTTGAAATGTGACGTGTTATAACTAATCATAGGTGATTAAATGAGACGTTAAACCCATTACACGTATTCAATCAATTTCCTTTGTGCAGCAGTTTATCAGTGCGTCAACTGATAAAATTGTGGTGAGAATAGGTTTATGATGGACCTTGTCTTCATTTTAAATATAGACCACAGCTCACTAGTAAAATAACACTGTTGGCAAACTACGACATTGAACCTAACCTCTTTCCACCGCAAATAAGCTCACTGTTCTCTCCTTCAGCGTATGCAGCGCGAATCCGCGACCTACGGTTCCCTTAATGTTCGTTACTCTTACCTTCGCCGGCTTATCATTGTAAAATATACTACAATTTTATCAGCAGTAGGCTGATATTGCTCAAAAATGTATCAATACACGTAATTTGCTGTGTATTGTCATTTGTTTAGGTACACCTATTTGACTCTTGTGTCACTGCGTAACTTTCCGTAAGAACCGAATTTCCTCCTTAAAAATAACGTATACTGTATACTAATGCAGAACCAAAATTTGTCCAATACGTAACCAACAAAAACTGATAATATAAAGAAACACTAAATGTTGACACTTAATGACCTTTCAGGGATAGAGTAGATTCCCTTTCCCTGCTAAATAACACGTTTTGGTCTCAACCTTCAGCCGTGGGATCGTTTCTCTGAAATGTCAAGTGTTCTAAAGTCGTATAATAAATGCAAATATTTACCTGGCAGAATACTTGTATGTCGCAATATCATAAGTTCTGTATGTATTCTGAAAGACATTATAATATTTCTTCGCGAAATTGTATTACTCGAAACTTACTAATTTCGGTACTTGTTCCTATAAGTCCTGTAAAAGTAAAATGGATGATGAAATGTCATGTTTGAAAGTATTAAATCTTCATGCGTAAATTCGTACGGATAGAACATCGACCTTTTTCGGCCTTATTCTGAATTTGAAGTGTTGACTGCATTGACTACGGCAAGTTGCTCTGCGTTATCAGCATAAAGATTTGCCAAGATGGTCTGGTGTAAAATTACACTGTAAAAAAGTGTTTCATGTGTTCAAGGACTAATTTCTGGTTTGTTTTTAAGTACTTTTAAAAACTCGAGATGCCTTCCGTGATATGCGCGTGTTAGAAATCTCTACTTGGTATAAAACAGAGTCCCCGATTCTTGGATGTCACGGGTAATCTCGAGAACCACTGAATTGGATTTTGATGCTGTTTTCACCATTCTGTAAAGGATATCTCTAGGAAGGTTTCTGTAGAAAATAATTTATGATCAAAGGAAGCAAAGCAGCAACGATTTCAGTGAAAAAGTGCGCTTTTTAAGCTTACGCTGGGCAAATCGTTAAAATATATATATACTATGAGTATAAGAATTGTTCAGCATGAAAAGTTCTGCAAAAAAAAAAGTGAGAGCATATCTCCATTTTCAATACATGGCCCACTGTAAGTGTTTTTACGTTCTCATTTCTTCCAACAATCTCCATTCAATTATTGAGGCGACAGTTTACGAGCTAGCTTTCGTGTTCACTGCTGGAGGGAAAACGACTAATGTCGTATACAAGGACATTTCGGTTAAAAATAGCCTATCACCTTGCATTCATTACTGTTCCCGGGCAAAGCCGAGGCGGGTTGCTAGTGTTGAATATTCCAAAGACAAGTGCCTCCTAAACGAATAGTTAGTAAACGCAACAGAACAGCCCCTAACACGCAGCTGGCCTACGAAGTGTGCGATTTGCAAATATTGACGTCTATCTTCTAACATCTATTGGACTATCATGATATTAAGTTGGTGTCAAATATGCCATGTGTGAGAATATTACATGCAGTTGCTACCCGGCTATTGCATTGTCATATTATACATTGACTTCACCCGTTGAAATTGTGAAATGTGACCGAGGAGGAAGACAGTGTTGTGTATATCGATGACATTTACCAATAACTCGAGCTTTTTTTATTTAATATTCATTTAATCATCATAATAATTAAAATATACATTGGTGTCCAAAATTAAAGCAACAAACGGAAATGTTGCAAGGTTGCGTTTATTTTGCCACAAAACTGTATAACCCCGTGATAGTAAAGTAGCAACAATGTAAAGAATAAAGAAAGTAAACCACTGCAACATGCATACCAGTAGACAAAAATGTTCTTCGTTTTTCCAACTTCATGGATTTGCACACACATTCCGATAACTGGTTAATGTGCTCAGTATGGGGTGTGACCACCTCTGGTAGCAATACAGGCCTGACAACGGCGGGTAATGCTGCGAATGAGGTCATCAATCTCATGTTAAGGCTGCAGAGCAGCTCGCAAGTCTTGGAGAGTGGTTGGTGGATGCTGACGTGATGCAACTCGTCTCCCTAGTGCGTCCCAGACTACTCTGGAAAACATTGAAAACGGGGAATTCTCGGGTAATTTTTAAAACCGGGAAAATTCAGGGAGTTGTCAGGGTATTTTAATGACACTCGGGGAATTTTAGTTTTACCTTGAATAATTGTAAATGACTCATTCAAGTATAGTCTAGTGATGATTGTTCTTACTGGCATTAAATCAGTAAGCTCTCATTTCTTGCAAGATTGAGCACACTGTCTATTTGTATATAAACGTGCAACTGCATTATTTTTGAGAGCATGACTATTGACAAGCTACTTTTAATACTCACAAATTGAATAGATTTCTGGATGAAAAATTTAGAAATTGGCAAAATATTAAAAATAAAAAACATATTTTCTTTTCCAACTTTGTCATGCTACCCTTTATTGTTCGAGCACTTTTTGAAAGGCTCTTTAAGTACAAACTCTGTTGTATATAGGCTATTTATCATTGCCGATACTGTTACTCAGGGAATTTTCTGATTTACCCTGGAAAAATCAGGGAAATCTGTTAGTTTGTTTTGGTAGACATCATGTCTATGCCAGGCCTGTCCAGTGAAAATGCCACGGTCTTTCCTTAGTGAATCGGGGGTTGTGTGGGGAAGGTGGGGGTCGTCTCGTGGTTGCAAGCGAGGAATATGTTGTAGCGGAGGTAGCGAGCTGGTGGAAGAACGGGCAACGTTGTGCGTGGCGTTGAATGGGACGTTAGTAACCAATAATAATCAGTAGCTATAACAAATCCTTTGAATTTCTGTGACCAGTACAATAGTAATTTTAATAAATATTAAAACTCCACGGTTTGAGTTGGTTATTAAGAGACGCACAGTTTTAATGTTCGCAAAAACAATGTATTAAATATTCACCTCTCTGTTGTTCTGGAAATCCGATTTTGGTCGAGCAATTAGCTCTCTCCTCGTGTTGCCAACGCAGTTATCTTGATGGGAAGCATGCTTTGAATTGCAATGTTTGGCGATATTGTATTTTTTATTCTTTTTTAGTGTGACATATCAAATACATCCACTTGACGTCCGCTGGGGTGGGTACTGCTAAATAATTGAATTCCCAGGAAGGGTTGCTTCCGCCACCCACCTCTGTTGTTCCGTCCTTTTGCCCTTTACTACTTTTCTACAACTGATGTACCGTTCTATTTAAGAGGAGGAAACCAGAATCACCTTTTTGCCTTGCTTGGCACTTAGCTTATAACCCATCCCACTAGAGCCCAGCGTGTTTAAGACAGGAGTGTGGTGGCGGAGAGGGGCGGGCAAGTGCGTTTTGTCCTCTCTAGAAAGAGAAGGTAATGAGTGAAGCTGGCGGGAGTGCGGTGGAACGGCGAAGAGCGGGGCTTAGTGTGCCACGGAGTGAGTCTCGTGGCAAGCCGTGGCATGGCTGGATAGGCCTGCTCGATGCGATTCATATCGGGAGAGAGCAGGCCACACCATGGATGCAATATCTTCTGTTTCCAAGAAAACATAAACCACCGGTGCTCAGAGGTCGGGCATTCTCACCATCAGTACGGAGTCTGGGCCCACAGCACCTCACAACAACGGAACGTGAAGTTCTTGTCACGATACCTGACAGCAGTTAAACCTTGCCGATTTACCCGAACAATTTCCAGAAGAGGTGTTCGAGTAGTCAACATATTCCCTACTCAAACCATTAGGGATCCTCCTCGATATCGGTTTCTTTCCGCAATGTTTGGGTCCCGAAATCATGTTCCAGGTTCTCTCCAGATGTGATTCCGGTCCGTCCAGAATCACTCTCCAGACCAAATCGGGACTTATGTGTGAAAAGAACATTGGCCCACTGTTCGACCGTCCAGTTGGCATGTTGACGACTCCACTCTAGACGTTCCCTTCTGTGCAGACGCGCCAGGGGTACACATCCAGCAGGTCTCCCACAATAAAGGCCACTCTGCCGAAGCCTTATGTACACAGTTTGCCTCGATACAACTGTTCCAGTGGATGCCGAGAGGTCAGATGCCAGTTGCCGTGCAGTACTAGGGCGGTACCTTACAGCCAAATAACGGTCGTTCTGATGTCACACTTGGTCGGCCCTGTCCTGGTATTCGATATAAATTTTTGGTCTCTGCAAACTGCGGCCTTATCCGAGAAACAACAGACCGTTCACATTAAACCATCGGGCCACATCACTTTGCGACTGTCTTGGTTCCATTCTTCCCATAGCCCTCCAGCGCAGAGGGTCTTCTAGGCGTATTCTCTGTGCCGTACTGCACCTTCTGTGCGTGTGTACACAGCTATAGTGTTGATGTGGAACTACCCAGTAAACACCACCTCGTTTGACAGGTGGGCTGACGTCATCGTTGGCATGGTTGTATGATGACAGGAATGCAATCCTCCATGCAGAACACGATTGTACGGACATTTATTGACAGTTTGTCTGATTATATCGTGAATTAAGCGCCCCATACACGATGAAACAATTTGCGCAACAGAGACTGTTGTACAAACTGTTGGTGTATGGGGGAGTTTGACGTGATGTGCAACTGTTCGAAAGCTGTGGTGTGAATTCAAAATCATTTAAAATAACAATGAAGAAAATAGCTTGGTAAGTTTCAATCTCTATCGACATTTTTAATTTCAGATTATTGTATCTATAGCAACACTAATATACAGTAGAACCTCGGTAATCCGAGGTAATTGGGACCAAGAGGAGCTCGAATTTGGGAAATCTCGGTTTACACAAAGTTACGAAATTTCAAGACCTTAAATTTGAAATAGATGCACACGAACCTTGTACTTAAATATTCTTATAGTAAACGGCATTATTTCGTCAGTTATTGTATAATGTGTTGCATTAAGCTTTGTTTCAGAAATAAAAACAAAATTTTGCAGAAGAAATGCAAGTATGTACATATCCCTCCCTATATTATTCTCCTAAGGTCCCATTCCAGTTTTATACCGAAAATAAGGTCCTACTAACACCAACCTACACATATGGGGTACCTACAGGTTCCGCATAACCCAATGTGCGCGCGAAACACACTCACTTGCTCTTTAAATGCCTCACAATTAAATAAATACCTTAAAAAAATGTACATTTACAATGAAAGCACCGTAACCGGCCATCTAGCGGGAGCACGGCGTACTGCTAGCTGAGGAGTCTCTCAACAAATGGCTCAACCTACATTCACGTTGCGAAAGCTCGCACAGGCCCACTTGTCTACTTAAAGTACAGAACAATATATATTAGTTGGCGGGAGGGCGATAGCGGGCAGAATTGTAAACAACGCATGCGCGCATCTCCGCCAAAGGCCTTGGGTAAGCTATGCGTCTCACTGTCATCCACCTCGGATTAAACGGAGGCTCGGACTACCGGGGCTCGGATTACCGAGGTTCTACTGTATAGTGGAAGCATTCACCTTTCAATAACATATGCTACAGACATAAATTCTTTCCATAGAGATACAGCAAGCAATGTATAGAGATTCAAACATTTCTACAGTGATACTGAAATAGTAGTAGGTCTGAATTGATAATTTTCACTTATGTCTTTAAAACGTCTATTACTGTGACGCCCTTATCCGCTCTTCTTGCCATGTAACAGCTCCTATCGAGTTGAAGTAATTAAAGAACTTTTCTCTCACTTGGCTGCTAAGTCCTTGAAGTGGCTGCAATGCAACCAGTATGTCGCCTTCTGATCTCCAATCACCGTTTATAATATGGTATTACCAGTGATTCCATCTTCAGTATCGAATCCCCCTCGATAGTCTTACTCCACTTTCTTTTGTCGTAAAAAAAATTGCAAGTGGCAGCATGCTAGTGTTACAACTTCAGATTTGTTCGGAGATACGTTAATCTCCTTCAGAAGAATTCTGAAACGAGATGCTAATATTCCGAATGCGTTCTCGACGACGCGACGAGCCCGGGAGAGTCTGTAGTTGTAACCCGCTTGCTCCTTACTTAAAATTTTCTGCGGGAATGTCGTCATTAAATGTTCCATGAGCTTCCACTAAGACATACGGTATTTTTATATTAGTGCCTGGAAAATTCCTGGGATCAAGAATGCAAAGTTGCGTGCGAGAAAACTTTTTATAGAACAATGTGTTTGCAAACACTCCTCCGACCGAAACTCGTCCATTCGCACCAACATCAACAATTGGATACCTATCAGTAGAAAGGTGCTAAGTGCCATTTTTATGAACATTGAGTATTATAGTAAAAAGTGTTTAGTCAGTTTATTTGTGAGTATTTATTCTTCTAATTTGAATAACATACAGATATAGTATTCCTTGTTATCCAGTGGCAGATATAGGTTCATACTATGAAAATTGTGGAATTCTGTTTGAGTGAAATGTTAAAAGTTGTGAAAGGTGCAAAGTCCACTAGTCTTTACGAATGTGCTACGTGCTAATTAAACAAAGATGACGGCTTTCCGACACGCAAACACGTAACATACGGTTGTCCATGCACGAAACACTGAAATTCCAAGTTAATTCCACAAACTTCCAACGACTCGCCTTGTGATTTGTTGATGGTCATTGCGAAGGCCAGAAGCATGGGAAATTGCAACCGTTTAAAATCGAATAGCACGTTCGGAGGAATCATTGGGATGCGTGGAATCATAAAAACTTCTCCATCGATGACGTTGTTCATTTGCTTTTCCACAGCCAGTCGTGTTCCATTGCATAGTCGAAGTTGATTGATGTTACGCAACATGATGATGACTGAGCCTACTTTCAATTGCAAATTGTAAGGTGGTAATCCAGGCAATTCCAGCGAATTCAAAAATTCTGTGAGATGGCTGACTACCTCATCTTGGTTGATAACTGTGTCAACCGATTTGAAGGAAAACAACTGTCCCGGAATGAAATTTTGAATGGTCGCGTTGGGATCTTTATTTTTCGCTGCCAATATTGCTCGTTCGCTCAGCCAATTATGGTTTTTGAAGTTCTGCGCTACGTTCGGAAAAACAAGCCGAATGAGCACCTCTTTTGATTCGGTCAACTGATCTTCCAGGTTCATAGGAGCATCGCGTCGGCGCAATCAGTCATGTCCATTGTGTCGTGCTCGCTGGCGTTGTGTTTGATATTCACGACCAGGGGCGGCCGCTCCTTATGTGCTGAAGTGCTGCAGCACATTGCTTTATTTGAAAATAAATTATTTTAATGTTAGGCCTATTATCTACAAATACAACGCTTTAAGAAATACGTCAAGCAAAGAGTAGGAAATATTTCTACTCCCCTCACAGAACAGGCACGGTACGAGGTATCTAGGCGTACGCTCCACTCCGTGCACTACCTTAGCTGTGCAGATCACAGCCCAGCGAGAATTTCCAAGTTTATTGGCAGGAAGCGTGAATTTTGTCTTCTGCGCATGCGCGCCCAACTTTTCCCTTGTGTTCTGGATGTGCTGTTGGGACAACAGCTAAGACCAGTCATCACAGCGATTCTTTGTTCGACCACAGAGAAGCAGCACTGGTCACACGGAATGTGAACGTGGCCAGTGGCACTATCTGGACTCAGGAATAGGATTTAAGAGGGAATCGCTCAAAGAAAATGGGGTATTAAAAAGCAGAGGAACCCATCAGCTGTTCCCGCCAGAAGGTCTTTTTCAATACACCTAACTTACGTATTCTATAGCCACATTTTGTAAATCGATGTACTATAAAAATTATAATGTTTATGTCGTCAATTAAGGACATGATTATTGTGATGCCTAGTTCATAAATTTCACTATAGCAAAATAACATGTGATTTTGCATTACGGCGTTGCTGGTTTCTTTTAATGCTTTTGGTAATACTGAGTAGTACTGTTTTTGAGCGGTCACAGCAAGTGTTTCCGAGTTCGTGAATATTTTGTAATTGCAGGTGTTTTTGTGTGCAGTGCTTATGAGGAATGCGTATATGTGTTGAGTTTGTTTGCGTGTTTGTGCAATATGGAAAACTCAGAGGAGAGCTTCTTGAAAACCCCATTTTCAACCAGAACTCTTGAAGAAAAAACTAAGGTAAAGAAGTTAGGTAGACCTACCCCGGACTGCATTAAGTTTTGTGGTGCGTTTGAATTAGCTTTAAGAGGGCACGACGAAAGTGATAATTCAGACAATCCTGGCGTTTTCATGGGCCGTCTAGCAGATTTAATTTCTAGTATAGACAGTTCAGTAAAGGAGCACATTGAATCTAATAGAGTTTTCAAAGAGACCTCAAAAACCATCCAGAACGAGCTGTTGGACTGCATGCTTGAAACCTTCAAAGAAGTGATAGCAGAAGAAATGCAGCAAGCATATTTTGTTAGTGTGATGGACGATGAAACTACCGATGTTTCAGAGCAGACACAGTTAGTGTTGGTATTTCGGTATGAGGAAGATGGTATTCCATACGAACGATTTTGGGGCTTCTTTAAACCAGAAGGTCAGAATGCGGATTCCCTTGCATCAAGTATTTTAAGTGTAATGGACAACATGTTAAACGCTGCACCACACAAAGTTATTGCGCAGACCTACGGCGGGGCATCAGTAATGAGTAGTGGTAAAGGTGAAGTGCAAGCAAAGATAAAAGCCTGTTATCCCAACGCACATTACATCCACTGCTATGCACACCAACTGAATTTAACAATGGAACATGCAGCTTCGCAGAATCAGTCGGCTAGGATGTTCTTCGCTCACCTGTCAGCGTTCCCTGCTTTCTTATCAAGGTCGCCGCAACGGACGTCTGCTTTAGAAGCAGTGGCAGCTCGAAGAATCCCAACAGGACCAGCGACTAGATGGAATTTCAGGTCGCGCACCGTAAATGTGGTGTACGAGCAAAGGGTATCCATAAGAGAGTGTTTATTAATGCTAGAGCCTGAGAGGTGTTTCTCATCGCTGAAGAGGATCAAGAGCTTTCTGCGGAACACCATGACACAAGAAAGACTAAGTTCCCTAGCTATGCTCTCCATTTAGAAGAAGATGGTCTCCAGTAATGGGGGG
This sequence comes from Meconema thalassinum, assembly GCA_946902985.2. Lineage (NCBI taxonomy): Eukaryota > Metazoa > Arthropoda > Insecta > Orthoptera > Tettigoniidae > Meconema > Meconema thalassinum. The sequence goes on from OX336389.2 coordinate 166,093,802, forward strand.
GGGGGGAAATGCCAGGGTGATTGACAAGTTCTGCAACAAGAAGGAGCGACGTATGAACTTCTTTTTTTCGACACTGAGTGAGTGTTTCTATATGTTTATATATATAAAAAATAAATATTGGGAGGGAGGGTTAGGCCTACAGCACAAAACTAATTTTCTACACCAGCCGCCACTGTTCACGACCTCATTGCATTCTGAATCTATTCGCTGTTCGTTCATTTACAGTCGCTCTCGAACGTAAGTCAGACATGCCCATACGACTATTTTCATTATCCGTCGCTCTTTGGTCATCAGTGCGGTTTGCACGTGAAGTAGCTTGCCGCGCATTTAACTGGCTTCGACGACCTCTGTCAGCTCTTCCTCTCCTTGGCAATGTAATGGGCACTAAAACGACATGGAATTTTTGTAATGTAATGTACACTGTAAAACGACACGGAATTGTTTTCATAGTAACTCAAATCTATCGAACCTACCTTGAGAACTTGACAATATTGACATCCTTTCCGTTAGTAGTACATTCTCACATTAGATATGTTGGTCGAAACACATTAACGTGAAATGTAATATTATTATAACATACTTTAATATGCTGTAATTAGATTATACAGTAAGATTCTGTTACGTTACGTATTATTTTATTGCACGTATTGATCAAAGGGTATGGTGCGGGATGTTATCTTTGCTCATAGAAGATTTTGAAGTGGATGCACTGTGTCACCATCTGTCAGTCAAGTTATTACATTCAATATTGGCATGGCTTTTTAATGTAAATTAATTTAAAAATACTGCCAATTCGATTTTTGCTCAAACCACTTTCTAAACACTGTCTACCATAATGAGAACAAATTGTAAAATTTTCATGAAATCGGAGCAGTAGTTTACGAGATTTTGCGAGACTAATGCACGGCAAAGTCGCGTTTCCAACAGGAAACAAACTGTGCTATCCGTACACAGGTTCCCACCAGTACGAACTGCTAATAATTGAGTATTTTAGTTCCTTGAACAATTCTGCCAACGATGCCCATATTGGAGGGAAATGAGAACAAATGATTGGTACATTGCACCTTTCTTCTGAAAGAGCTGCAGGACTTACCACTAGTGCCATCTTGTGATGCTCTTGGAAGGTCCTTCGAAACCACTGAGGAGTTAGCCCTTTTGATATGTAATGCTACATCGCACATAGCACCATTCGAGCAAAAAAACGGCTTTTTTCAAAAAATGGCACTTAGCACCTTTCTACTGATAGGTATCCAATTATAAATTCATAGTTACCATTGGCAATCGCCATTAATATAATGCTAAAGGAATGTTTATAGTAATATGATCCTGTTTCTGAAGGCTCTCGTATGTGAAAATGTTTTCAATCTATCGCCCCAATGCAGTGAGGAAAATTCAATTTTCTTTCGAACTCTTCTTGCAGAAGCTTCCAATCAGTTTGTTTTTGGGGATCTGTGAAGCAAAATTGTTTAGGGTAGCAACCAACTTGAATACATTCATTGTTCTGGAGATGCATCAACATTAATGCTTGTATAACACTGTGTTTTTTAAATTCTTTATAACTTGGTCCACTTGTTCTTCATATATATATATATATATATAACAATCAGTGCAAAACAATGCATGTCAAATACATGAATGCTACAAAACGCTGTATGTCAACAAACATAAAATTAACTTGTATTCAAGATCACCGTCCCTAGATATACCGTATATTACATACTACAATAGGTAGTGTGTAACCAAATTTACAGGTTATATAATCAGATAGAAATGCTCTATAAAGTTCCAACGTTCGCCGCTAGGTGTCAGTGACAGTTGCATCTCTGGTAGCCAAAGTTGGAACTACTTTAAATTTAACTTATGGGAAGCCTACTGGCGTTGAATTGAAATACCCCACTATTGCCATTGGCTGCAATTCAAAATATAATACATACAATATAATATAATACAGGGTGATTCTTTTGCCGGAGCGGGGCCGGCGGCCAGCTGCCGGGCGCGCGCGCCTTCCGCCAGCCAACCGAGTTCGCACCGCAGATTGCGCGCAGGTGAAAAGTGTAACAAAGTACATTAATTAATGGTTAATTCACCAGCAAATCATGATTAAAGAACTAACCTATCCACAAGAGATGCTGAGTGTGTTCCTCTTTAGCTGACAGACAGGCGTTGTACCGTGGAAATGAATTAGCGTTTACACGTTGTGATTCCCTTCTGATGTGAGGGATATCTGCCGCCGTATATTGTTCTCGAGCTCCACTATAGTACGGGTAATTGATCTGCACACTTTGTATTTTAAATAAACCCACAATTGAACATCAAACGGGCTTGGGTCCGTGCTTCGATTAATTACAGTAAACATGCAGGGGGTGCAGGAGTAGCTGCATAATGTAACTCCCAAAGTTACTGTCTGTCAGCTGAAGGAGAACATTTTTAGTATCTTCTGTGAAAAGATAAGTTCTAACCTTTAAACTGGTGACGCGAGGTCATCCAGATTCCCAAGAAATAAAAAAAAAAACAATCTGTGCTTCCTTAATTAAATCTTGCAGCTGTTGTTTGTTACCTTCTTATCTGTGCGCTGACACTACACACCATCGTTGATAAAAGTTTAGTGACTTAATGACTTTAATGACCCTGGTTAGCTCGCCTCCGCCTCTCGCAACCCTGCGGCCCGTGCTTGGTTGGCTGGGGGAAGGCTCGCGCTCGCGGCAGTCGGCTGCCGGCCCCGCTCCAGCAAAAGAATCTCACTGTATAATGTTACATACTCCGGCCAATATTGAATCATTCTTCCTTTGTAGGGGCCCAAACGTGTACACAGCGACGATTCTCCAGCAGGACCATCACCTCTACAATGATAGGAAAGACTGCAAAGGAAAGGAAAATCGTCTGTGATAAGGAAGACAAGGACAAGAGGAACGAGCTATTGGATATGACGTGCAATTATCTGCGCATCAACAGCGAAGCCGAAATTCTGGCAAAAGCCTGGGCTCTCGATTTCATGAAATTGAATCAAGATCAACCAGTTTGAGCCAAAGTAGCAATAAATGACATATTTATTGAAGGACAATTAGGCAATTTACACATTCAGTTTCAATCAAGAACATTCTCAACCCAGGCATACACTTACGCCGTACTGCACACAATCTAGTTCAGCTTCATCAACCGGAAATTAGTTACACGTCGATGTCACCCGTAACCCAGACTGTCATTGAAATACCCACTAGTGAAGAAAGTGTGAGATACACTTCAGTATCAGACCTTCTTAACGATCGTCAGTATTATGAAGTCTACAATTACGATCAAAGCTAAATGCTAACAGAAACTTTTAAAGCAATATCATTTTGAATAAAAATAATAGAATAATAGACATCTATTTACCTGTATGTGTCTTTTGAGATCCTTCCTGATCACTTCGCAAGTCTCCTTTACTATCTTCCCAAGTGTTTACGCTGCAATTGCAGTTTCGAACTTCAATGCCTCAAAGGTAAGCCCAGATGATAGAAAACGTAAGGTAGCAAACAGTCTTTGTTTGGGTGATATAGGGTCTCTCATGGCAGTAGTTTCCTTTTCTATTAAAGAGGTGATCAAATCTAATAGTTACCGAAGTTAGCTGGGCACATACCTTAATAGTTCTGGTAGTCGAGCGGCGCAGACACTTGTAGTTCTTGTAGGAGATTTTCGTTGCTTAAATCATGTATTTTTCTCAACCACTCCTTCATCCAGATGCCACGTCCCCTTCTCCGTTTATTGCGTTTACTAATTTGATTACGATTTCCACCGGAAGCACACGCAATTATAATAGCTACAAAAGCCGCCTCGGACATCTTCACATCACAGTACAATCGAACAACCAATGTTTGCGCAAATCTGTCGCAGGGTGAGTGGGCTGTGCGTGCTTGTTGTACAACAGTAGTTCGTACAAATACTTTGATCGTGTATGGGACGCTTTTAGCCGCAGGACGGAGAAATAGCAGTTTGCTGCTTTAATTTTGGACACCAATGTAGATTATGAAATATTTAACCAATAGTAATTTTATGGTTTTGCAAGAACGCAACATTTGATAGCTCTCGCGGCTCCATCTCAATCAAACCGTGCGTGGTTTTCTGTATGGGAAACATGGAGCATCTCAATTACTACACCAAACAGCTGGCTACAAAATTTTTGAGAAATACTCATTTAAAATCTTCACCATAGTCTACGTAAAGCAATGACTGAAAGGGTGGGGGTTCATGGCCTCAATTAGGCAAACTAACCTAATTTTGGATTAATTATGGAGACTGAAACCTTCCAATGGAAGTATTGATTGTTTTCCTGTAGGAAAGGTTGGTCAGTAATTGAAGACAAGATGCCAGAAAACCAAATATAAAAAGCTGCGTGCCTTGGCCTACTATGGTGTAAAATTGCTCTGGAAAAAACAACCTTGCCAAGATTATATGTCGTGCATACAGTTAAATACATTCTCCCGTTTGGAGAAGTACTTTGTCGTGATCTTAAATAATTTTCAAACATATTTGGTAGTAAATTGGCGGGAAAATGTGCAACATTTAAGAGACGATGAGTGTTGTACTGCGGCACAACGATAGCTGATATTTCGCATCTCACATAAGGAATAAGCACAAGTATGAGTTCTCTCATTGTACACAACTGAATATAATATAATTCTTGGTGCATTTTGCAACTTTTATTTTTCCCAACAATAATAATAATAATAATAATAATTCGCTCAGTTATATGCAAGGAAAAATGCTTCCATTACTTGACTACTAAAGCGGAAGCTGGTTAAGCATAAGAGGCGTCCGTGGCGCGTCATACGCCAAGAGAACGAACGAAATAAGGTGGATCACGGCCGACTGAATGCGCAGCTCGTATTCAGTCGGCCGTGGGTGGATGCTCTCTATAGACCTCGTGCGCATGATGGGTGCTACGCTCCGGCGGCAAGTCACTTAAACAGTCAGGGGGAATCGCAGTCGAGTGTCTGTGCCTGTGTTGAATGGCCTTGTATATGCTTGATTCAACGTAGACATGCAACAAGGTGCTCGAAACAGTAGAACAAATTGTTCTGTGGTTGGTTGCAACTTCACGTATATTAACTGTCTTCCTGGAACTAAGTTTTTTGTGCTTCCGAATAAAAAGCAGCATGAAACTAGGAGAAATGCCTGGATTGCGGCACTGAAATGAGGAACTAGTGATGGTAAACCATGGCAATCCACGAATAACTCGCGTGTTTGTAGTCGGCATTTTGTGAATGGAATGCCTTCGAGAGATCCTGACAGTCCTGGCTATGCACCGAGATGGTTTATAAAACCGCTTGTTTCTATCGAACGTCAGCAAGAAGAGGAGCACCGAATAACGACTAGATACAAGAGGCGAAAACGGAGACATGAAAATAAAAACGTTGAAACTAGTACCACGAAGATTTTTCGAAATCATACCGTGATGCAAGCACGCAGACCACCGATGGTAACAGCACCAGTGTGAACATGTTATTTTCTGCTCTGAAAAATAATTGTGAAGCGGAAGTTCAAACAAATTTGCCATTGCCTCGAGTGAATAAACAGACGACGACCGACACTTGTTTTAAGAGAGATTGTGGTGTTCACGTGGACTTCGTGGACACCAAACGTACATTTAATGGATACAGGTCAGTGAAAGACAAGGAACAGCATCTTCTTGAAATATCAGGTGTTAAATGTGCAGTGTTTCATATCCTGTTATCCTTGTTACCCTCTCTCTGTTCATCATAACTGTACATTTACTAAAGAAAACATGCTGCTTCTACTGCTAATGAAATGTAAACTCGGTATTAGTTTCGCCGCTCTAGGCGTAATTTTTAACAGCCATAGGACTACAGCATCTGCTACTTTTAAATTCGCTCTCCATCATATTTTTGAGAAAACAAAGGAGTGGATTTTCTGGCCACAACGATCCTCTATCAAAAGCACAATGCCTAATGCTTTAAAAAAACACTACGAAAATTGCACGTGCATTATAGATTGCAGTGAAGTGCCCTGTGAAAGACCTGTCATAGAATTTTAATGTTTTCTCATTATAAGAATTCATTTACTGTCAAATTTCTTGTTGCCATTACTCCTTCAGGTTACATTTCCTTTATATCCAAATGCTATGGTGGAAGAGCGACTGACAGCTACATCACAGTTAATTCCGGCATATTAAACTTTATTCAGCCAGGGGATATAGTTATGTGTGACAAAGGATTCCCACAGATAAGAACTTGTATTGAGAACAGAAATGCTGTAATGGTAATGCCACCGTTTACATTTAATCCTCAATTTTCATCTGAAGAAATTGAAACAACATACAATATTGCGTCAGTAAGAATTCATGTTGAAAGAGCTATACAGAGAATGATAATTTATAAAATATTAAGCAACAAACTCACTATGGATTTACTTCCTCATATAGACAAAATTGTTCACATCATAGGAGTCTTGGTAAACTTCAGTCCTCCAATAATTAAATCACAAGACTAACTATTTAAGCTTACTAAAGATTTTTGCAAATAATTGTCAGAAAATTCGATACCGTAATGGAATTTGTAACAGCAAAATAATTTGATTTTTAATTATGTTATCAACATAATAAATTAAAATTTTCAAGTTGAATTCTCAGCATTGAGAAATTCAATTCGTACATCAGCCATTATCCGATTAGTGATAATTCACAATTTAATATAGTTACAGTGCATTCACTGTAGCATCTTTAAATATTACTGGAAGGTAATGTTCAAAATAAAATTTTTCTACTGAAGGAATAGTACTGGAAAGGAAGTCATAATTTCTGGAAATGTTCACTTTAACACTTCCCTTTGGAGAATATATGGACAAGTCACAGTTGTGAAGGTTCAGAATGTACATTGATACCTGTACCTGAGTATAATAAACGTGAGTTTCCTTCAGCTTTACGTTACCATCAGTAGTTCTATCTAAATACGGGACATTGCACTTTTTGTCAACTATGGGTTTTTCTCGACATGAATAAGGGCACTTAATCTCGAGAAGATTAACAAAATCCTGACCTACCACTATCCCATCTGGACTGCATCATAACCATGGTTGCTGTTCTTTTATAAACAACCCGAGTTGAATCACACGGCATTCGTTTAATAAGCAGTACTCCTCAAAGTGCCTTCCGTTCATTAGTTCTGCCATATCTCACTGCAGGATTGTTTACATTCTTAGATGAAAGAAACGCTAATGCCAGTCTTTCGTAATTTCCACTCTGTAGGGTTTTGATCTGGTGTACATTCTGGCTGGCCGAAATGCGTAACTTCCTTTGCTGGAACCAGGAAGGACATAAAGATTGTTCCCTTGTCTCAACTGCAATTGCAATCTTCTGTGAATTTGTTACTTTAACATTTTTACAATAAAACTTCAATATATCATTTGGCAACATGCACTCATAATTTATGGAAGCTAGTGATATGTTACCACCAGGCAAATTATTCACAACATAGCATCTAAATAGTTTATTAGCTGTTTGTTTGTCCAACTGGTTAAGACACTGAAATAAGAAGTCCTTTTCGCTTATCTCTACAGCGCTTTCAACGATGTTTTGAACAATGCAAGTGGAGATAAAGAAAGATTCACCTTCACACTCTGCTTTCAAAATTTTCGAGAAAGCACAGTCAATGACCTTAATTTGTTCATATAATTGTTTTAAGGATTAAACACTTTCCGACGCGAAATAAATTGGTCGCTTATTTGATGGCCCATTTAGTATTTCATCTACATTCCCTCCTTTACAATACTGCGCAATAATGTTCTTCGGTTTCTCCCATTGTTGCAGAGAGGAAGTCTGGGAAGAATCTCTCTCAGTATTAATATAAATACACAATGCAGCAATATGCTTGCAGCATTGTGAAAGTCCGGCTTTGCAATCGCACTCGGCTGATTTTACCTTCCGACCGCAATCAGTCTGTAAAAAGATTAATCTTGTGTAAATTAATTGTAAAAACACTTAAAACTGCAATAGCTACAAATAATATGCTACGTTATTATATAGAAAGACAAAACATATGCTTACATTAATTTTAACATCATAAGGCGGCTGATGGATGTTTGTTTCTCTCAAACACAAGCAGGTTATTTCTTCTCCTAACGCTTCTCTTGCTCGTAGTATATGATGACTGTCACAGAGTTTGGCACCCTTCTTTAAAGTAGAAGCTCTGAAATATGATGCATCCCACTGATCTTCTCGAAATCCTGCACAGATATCTAGAGACGACATTTCAACATTGAGTTCTTCCCTGTGCTTGTAGTTGCACAAGCTACTGACTTCCCCCGGAAAGATTACACAATTCACCGCTACGAGCGCCAGCAACTAAAATATCATGCGCACGAGCTCTATAGTGCGGGACAAACCATTGGAAGCCTGAAGGTCACGGGCAGTCTGTGCGGTGTTGTCATGTACGTTCTCGCATCCAGCACTCCACAGAAGGCATCGTGTAATAGCATGGTAAGACCGCCAGGCGAGGGGAGGAGAGCGGAGCGGAGGGCCGCTTGACCTTCAGGCTTCCAATTGTTTGTCGCGCACTATAGTAGCATTGTCTGGCGAATCATGAGCGAACTACCGTGGAGTTCGAGCGAAGCTATAGAGCTTACACTTTCTTTTGTTCTTTCACTTGCCATAGGATGCGCCACCGGCGTATGGTTAAGCATTACCAGCTTCCGGTTTAGTAGTCAGGTAATGGAAGCAATGGGAACTGTGTACTACAATTTTCCTTGCAAGTAACTAAGCAAATTATTGTTGTTAGGAGAAATAAAAGTTGTAAAATGCACCAAGAGCGATATGATCTTCCCCTGTGTGCAATGAGAAAGCTCGGCATGTGTTTATTTCGTATGTATTAATGATGCGAAATGTCGGCTAACGTTGTGCCGCTTACAACACTCGCAGTCTCTAAATGTTGCACATTTTCCCGTCAATTTACAACAGATTATGTTTGAAATTTTTTAAAAGATCGTGACGAAGAAAGTGTTTCTCCAATTGAATGATTGTATTTAACTGTATGCACGTCGTATACTCTTGGCAAGGTTGTTTTTCTCACAGAGCAACTGTAGTAGGCACGCAGCTCTTCGTATTTAGTTTTCAGACAACTCGTCTTAAATTATTGACTAAAATATTTGTAAAGACAGACAATGCATGCCTCCATTAGAAGGTTTCGGGTTCAATAATCCATGCAAAAAGAAGTTCGTACGTTTTTGAAATTTACCTTTTCAATGATTGCCGTATGATAGCGTACCGTACATTACGTAGACATTTCTTTAAAAAGTTTGTCGTCTGTTGTTTGGTCTATTAACTTACGGTAATATTTTCCATACTGAAAACTAGGCACGGTTGGATTTTAAGGTGAAACCGAATGTGCTATCAAATATCGCTTTCTTGCAATAGGCCTAAGTAGCCTACGTAGAATATGTACCGGTATATAATTATAAAATGATTATTGGTTAAATACGTGTTAATAGATACCTAGGCTATTATAATTATAATTAATTAAATGTTAAAGAAGGAACAACGAGTTGTTAGTAAATATTAGGCCTACCGGTATGGCGAATAGCCTATAACTCGTTTCGTCACGTTTTAACATTTAAACGGGTCATGTTAATGCATAATATACCAATATAACAACCGGTTAGCAAATGGTTGTAATATTCTTCCATAAAACATATTTAATTGGCACCAATTTAATACAATTGTAGTCTAAGATATGATACACCACTGCCGTTTGATATGTGCAGATCGCACACTTGTAACCAAGCTGTTTGTTATGGTCGTTTCTGTTGCGAATTTTTACTAATTACTCTTTTAGGAGACACTTGTCTTTGGAATATTCAAGAAAGGCCAACCCTCTAGTGTTTATTTCATAAGTAGAACGCCTAAAACAAAACCGCAATTCGAAATAATGAAAATAATCACGGACGATTCATTGGCAATGGAAATCAAATGGAGATTCACGGACCGGAAGTTCGCTATGCTTAAGCTCCGGTGCCATTTTAACTCGTGGAAGCTCTATAGTGATGCAGTCATCCGGTGTCCATGGTTACGGGGTCAAATGCCGGCGCAATTCATTGACACATATGGTACTTAAATATGAATCCACATTTCAGGAGACATACTGACTATTGAGAATCCCCTTAAGGGCATATCTAAATCGCATGAGTTTAAAGGACTGTTCAACCCATAGATTACTTTCCTACTTTTGTAAACATCACATTGTTCGTTGACAGAGAGGCGTAACATCTTACGAGTTCAGAGATTTTTTAAATGTACCGCACTGAAAAAGCTGCGGGTTTAATCCTGTGATGAACTGCGGCAACCCCCTTCCCTGTCCGAGCCTTTTTTGAAAATATGAATAATGTGCAGTCGCGAAAACCAAGAAGGTTGTTTTTGTTTTTGAATCATTGAGGGGCTTAGCCACATCGTGGTTATGTAGCCTCATGTACCTCTCTCTCTCTCTCTCTCTCTCTCTCTCTCTCTCTGATATTCACATGAGGATTGGGAAGGAGGTGGCCGTGGACTTAATTTAGGAATTATCTCAGCATTTGCCTGGAGTAGGAACGGAAAACCACTTACACGCTGGTTGAGGTAGGGATATAGCCCGCCTCACGAGGCTGAGTGTACCCCGTTCCTGCCCTCAGACCGGAATTAAATTTCTTGGCAGAGCCGGGAATCGAACCCGGGCCTCCACAGTGACAGCCAAGAGTTCTAGCCACTAAGCAACGAGACGGACTAACAATGAATGAACGCACTCTATAACTCTTTTAGTTCTCACACCCAGAGCCAAGTCTCAAATCATGAGTAGAGTAACCCCACAATATATACTTTTAACACTGACACCGCTGCGAAGGTTCTCGTGTAAACCCACCATTGGGGCTCGAGCCACAATAGTTATCAAAAGTGCGCTCATTCACTATGAATGACTTACGGAACCAGATGGAATGGTGTGGATACCCCGACTAGAACATTCACTGTTAAATGAGGGTAAATCTATATGATTGAAACGTATTTTCCCAAATACCTTTGCTACCCCTACCAGTTTGAGCACTGTATCTTGAAATGCCTGTATTTGATCTTCACTCCTGGTTCCGTTATACCTACGCCAATTCAGGATTAGGATCAACATATGAGTACCAACAACTTGGCATATACAGTACAGTTTCTGAAAATTGTGACACCCAGAGAGAAAAGCCCACACGAATCCAAACTCCGAGGATGTGTAGAACATTGTACGAGCAATAACGTTATTAAAATTGCAGAGATAGCGTACATGTTGGCCCTTTCTTGTGTGACAGGTAATTCCAGTATTGCGCTGGGCTCGTCAGTGAACAGCAGTCAAACGATGTGGAAACGTGAAAGCAAGTGTTGATAGTCCAATATCAGCATATGAGTGAGTTAGAAATGGTGAAATCATCGGTCTCTGGTCAACTGGTTTGTCATATCGTGACAATTTTGGCTCTTACAGGGGTTGCTGCTGCTGCAGTGATACGTGTGGAACCAAAGGACGTAAATGGGTCGTACTTGGTAGCGGGCGGGTAATGAAATCGCCCGTTTGACCACAGCATAGGATGACCGCCATCTTGTCCGCATTACCGTAACGGACAGTACTGACCGCCATCTTGTCCGCATTACCGAAACTGACAGTACTGCTTCGTCCACAATGTTGACTCGCCGCTGGGACACTGCAACAAGTCTGTTTCGGCTGTTGGGCGCGGTCTGCTGTGGGCTGGTCTAGTTGCACGAAAGCCATTGCGTCGGCTTCCATTTTCCAGAAACTACAAACGCCTCAGACCACAATGGGTCCGTGGGACAGCGTCGTCGGCGTGCTGAGTGGAAAAGTAGTGTTTTTGGAAGAGTTAAGCTTCAGCTTATCTTATAGTGACGATCGCGTACGTATTAGATGGTACTTTGGTGAGCCTAGTCTGGCGGCTTGCATTGTTGAGCGGCATAGCGGAGAAACTCAAAGTGTGATGGTTTGGGGTGTCATTGCATATACCATGAACCCGTGACGTAACCGTGCTCGTTAAAATCTGCCACCACGGCCGCGAGGCCAGCTGCAGCAAGCTCGGAGATCGGCGGTTTGAATCCCGGCACTGACAGTGGCTATTCTGAGTTTTGTTTTTCCACATTACCTCCATAAAATGTCGGAATAATATCTTATTTCAAGTTCTGGTGTACCTATCCCCATCCCTGTCCCTAATACTGTTATACACACTATTGCAGTCATCACAAAAATACCGGTTCAGACACAGATCAATACACACCCAACTACATGGGGTTGATGACCAAGATGTCCCAATTCCCTAAATTGAATTAGCAAGCATTTAACATGATTTAGACTCCTATGTATTGAGGGCAAACTGAACAGCGACCGCAACATCAGGGAATATTAGATTCCAAGATCTTTTCCTCTTTTAGGTAACTCCATATGTCATCAGGACAATGCCCTTAGACATGCGAAAGGATTGTCGGCCACCTTCAAAGGACGGAAGCCACTCCTTCCTTGGCCTGCACGTTCGCCTGACATGTCCCCCATCGAACATGTGTGTGATATGGTTGGTCGACATCTTGTTCGTCATGGTCCTCTATCAACCATTGTTGACGTGTTTAAACTCTCATACAGATCGTTTGGAGGGGAATCCCCCAGGAACATATCCAGGCTCTTTGATTACATATGATGTTTAGAGGCTGTGATTGCGTGATTGCAGCACGTGGGGGGGCTTCATATCATACTGAATTCTCTTGTCAGAGATAACACTGTTCTGTAATCCTAATCATTGCGTATTGCCATTGTACCTAATCCGTAGTATAAACTTTATTTCAATTACATGTATCCTTCCGAGTGTGGCAATTTTCACAAACTTTCGTGTGGTTAAATATTGCAGAGCTACATTGGCGTGATACGCCTAGACGCTGCTGGAGATAATGGCCCTGCTGTATATTGGTATCGACTGTACTCTCTGTGTCGTCCTGGTTTCCAACAGTTTCTCTCCTATCGCTTCATTACCCCCGGCTGGGGAGAGGGACAGCGAACACTCCAATGTAGCCTGCGTCAAGATGTTCCTTTCACAATGGCTACATTTGTTTTGGTTCTCTCCTAACCGCGTCATTCACACAGCGCCATTTGTTTCTAGACGCTTAATTTCCTTCATACTGTTCTCTAGATAGTAAATGTGCCTGTCTCAACTGACGAGACGATAATTAGACTAATTTTCAACTCTGATGTTTACCATTTGGTTGCTTAATTCCAGTCTTGCAACACACGAAAGCAATTTTGCAGTCTGTTGTACCATCACCATCCCATCCATGTACGATAGCTGTGATGATCACTTTTAGATTTATATTTCGATTATTTAGGCATTTCTGATGCATTACATATGTTGTTGAACTTCAGAAAATTTCACTAAATTTTGAAATTTTATTATTAGGTACCTTTTGAGCTGTTAAGACCTTGCGACTATTTTGACTTAAAGGGCCATTTGGATATTACGAATTTGTTGGGTCACTTGGATATTTTTGACCTGTTGGGCCATTTGGACCTTATAGACAATTTCAACTTGTAGTTAGTTTGGACCATTTGGCCATTGGAGCCTAGAAGGTGGCGTCAAAATTGAGCTCATTTTGAGACTCAGAACATTGAAGACATAAGTCCATTTCGACCCTTCGAATCGGCTTGAATAGTACAGGCCATTTAGGGAACTTAAAACTGCTTCCTACATCTTCGGCGTTAGTTTAATTGCTAGTATTCTTTTAATAGTGCTGGAATCGCCGATATTGTGTGTGCACAGTTGGGACCATTTGGATATGATAGGTCATATGGACCATTTGGACCACCAAATTTGTGCACATTTGTAACATCTTATAACTAACGAGTTAGCAGGTTTAGTATGCTATTTTTTAAACATTTTTAGACCCAACGTCTCAGTATGTATAAAATACTTTCCTTTTTTTCCAACTTTTATGATGAGGTTGGCGTTTGTACAAAAGATCTGAGGATGACAGTTGTGACTTTTGACAACCCACGAAGTGGCAGCCAAACAGGGAAGAATTGTATAATAGGATTAAATAATGCGCGTTCCCAAATAAGTGAAAGTTATGTTATTTCTCACATAAAATTTTACTAGAACTGCTCACTTAACGAATATATTTTAAATGTGCAAGTTCATTTGATTAATGAATTATATAAGAAAACTACCGGTATATTGAAACATAAATTTTCTTCATTTTTTTAACTAAATAAAACTATACGCCGGTGATGAAACAGTCTTAGGGTTTTCTATCCAGTTCAACATAGATATTTCCTGTTAAGAGGACTCGTACACAAACATTTATAATTTACTTACCATGGTGCTCCTACTAAAGTTCTGAACGTACAATTTTGTAATTAATTCAGTAATTTCGCCATACCTTCAGTATTATTTTAAATTCTCAGAAGCTAAGATTTTATTTTCCTATACAGTCTTAAATTGGTTTTAGTAAAAATCAATACATGTTATCATTTCATGAACTCGTGTATGTATCTCAGAAACCAGCAACTTCGCTGGCTTGAACATTTTCATAGATTTTTATCAACTGGTCATAAGTGCAGACCATTATTGCAGTATTTGAGTGTGTATTCTACAGTATAAATTCGTATATTAAATAAATGCATTTTTCCCCAACGTTTACGAAAAATATTTCACCTAGGACCCTAAAAATAGTTACTTTTCTCTATAATCTGCCTAAAAGTACTGATCAAATTGCAGCTCTCTATCCTCAATAGTTTGAGATACAGCATGTACAATTTTACTAACAAAATTTGAAGTTTCAGGAATTTGATGTTAACGAGAAGTGGGTGTAGTAGTACATGTACATCACTATTTTAAAGGGCTAAAAAGTAATTTCATATAGAGTTGTAACCATGTATGATGTATTCAGATTCAGAAAACTATGGGTATTTTATTACCTACTAGCAGTTATGGATGCAAGGTAATAAGCTACTTTTAACCGTGGTCTTATAAGATTTCCTTGTATACGACATTATTCGTTTTCCCTCCAGCTGTGAACACGAAAGCTAGCTCGTAAATTGTCGCCTCAGTAATTGAATGGAGATTGTTGGAAGAAATGAAAACGTAAAATCACTTCTAGTGGGCGATGTATTGTAGATAGATATGCTGTCGCTGACTTTTTTTTTTTGTAAAACTTTTAATGCTGAACAATTCTTACACTCATAGTATATAGATATTTTTAACGGTTTGCCCAGCGTAAGCTTAAAATGCGCACGGACGTCAGTTTTTTTTTCGACCTTTTCACTGAAATAGTTACTGCTTTGCTTCCCTTGATCATAAATACATTATTTTGTACAGAAACCTTCCTCGAGATATCCTTCACAGAATGGTGAAAACCGCCTAACAGCCCATATACAGTAGTATCATTTTTGAAGCTAGTCTTGAACAAGCAGTTAGTTCTAGTGGCTTGGTTATCGGATAGTCTCATACGCCTCCGCACTTAAACTGAATTGTCTTCAGGTCTTCGTTTAGTTTATTCTTATGATAACTCTGAAATCATAATTTTAGGCCTGTTTAATGGGTATTTTAAAATGGAAAAGGGACACGCGTATTTCATGCCAAATTTTATTTTAGCTTGTTATTACACGGACCTTTATGCTAATAGCAGTCTATATTACATTTTAGCTATTAATCCAAAGACGGGCTAAGTAGCAGTATTGCCTACTGAATTTTTGCTATGTCCCTACATAGCCGTGTACACTACGTGGTCAACATCTTCTGGCTTCAGTCTTAGTTAAGAAACTTCTGTAGCTTAATAATTGTAAATTCTGTTGTACATAAGTATTAGATACATATCCACTGAACCTAAATTAAGCCTAAGTGAGCAGAATCTCATGATGATCACTTGTGATCACTTGATGAACGAAACTAATCATCCAATTTGCACCCCCCCCCCCCCCCCCCCCAGTTGTGTGAGAAGTGTTTTATTAAGTGGTATAAATAATTCGTTTTTTATTTTAGGCACTAGGAAATTAATTGTAACTCCCCACCCATTATAATTGGGCACACTCGTGTTGACAGCTTCTACTAATAGCTCACATAACCGTGTCATCAACTGAGCTGACCACAAATGACTGTGAATCACAATCCTGATCTGTGCCGCTCTTGATTCTAAATGTGAGTCGGAGTTTTCCCTTGAATGCCGTAATCAAGCGTATATTTAGAGTTCAAAAAGGTTGGGTGGTGGAGATAAGTTAATGTGAGCCCAGAACCTACAATGAATGCGGGAAAGGGAACGTACATATAGTAATCATAAATTGTTGCATGGAAAATATCAGTCCTGTTCGGGTAACATCGTGCTTGGACGTGGCTGTACAGTTGCAACAAATTTGATGCACTTCGATCTTTGTTAAACGACGTGTTCGTGACAAAATGCAACTATCAGTACACAGTGCCACTGTGCAGATATCTAATTAGAATTACAGAGTAGAATGATATGCAATTAATGAGAAACCGCCCAAATGCATATATAAATGCGTGAAGTGAGGGACACGTCCCAAGTGACGATGGATGAGAAGCGCTTTACGGAGTAGCTGTGTTACAGTAGAGAAACTGTGTGAAGTTCGTAACCCGGACCACCGTGGTTCAAATATTGACCTCGGCAATTCTTTTTGTTTTGATGGCCTTTGTTATACCATTGTGGAACCGCACGGTACTGGACGCCTTTAATGTTTTACAACGAAATATTGCAATAAACCGTTGCTTAATTACCACTGGGTCTATGATAGCTGTTATAGACGTGCATGTGATGTTGGAAATATCATTACAATATTAAGAGCGTTCTGCAGACTGCCAGTTAGCTCAGGGAAAGAGGCGTTGCGTGAAACGACGAAGGACCGGGGTTCGAATCGAACTCGCGGTGTTTATTTTTAAACATGTAGATGTTTCTTGGATGAAATAAATCTGGCTTAATGAATTTGCTTATTGTTAGTCCTGAAAAGGACTGTTGTAGGCACTTCAATATCTCGTCCAGTATCAACCGGCTTCGAACACTTGCTGTAGCTGACGTGGCATTGACTGAACTAGATTTCTGAAGTACTGTTCGTCAAGAGCAATCTCCTCACATGCTTCCAACATAATCCGCCACAATGTATCCTGCAAACGAGGAGGAGGGTGAGGCCAGTTTTCCCTGAAATGGAGTTTCCACTTTGCCCACACATGCTCAATGGGGTTTAAGTCGGGATTTCGAGGGACCCAGTTGAGCAGTTCAATGGAGTTCTGTTCAGAAAACCAGCCCTGAACACCCCTGCTCATGTGGATTGGAGAGTTGTCTTGTATGAACTGAAGTACTGCATGTGGATAGCGCTCTCTCACACTCGGAATCATAATATTCTGCAAGATGTGCAAATATTGGTCCAATGTGAGATGTCCATCTATCCGATGAAGTACTCCAGCACCATCTGAAGACATCACCCCAGCACGACACAGATATGCGGCCACTACGTGTGAACTCAGCAACATACAGTTTCTCGTATCGGGTTCCACACGAAGTGGGCTGACTTCTGCCGAACTGAAACATGTCACGTCAGAAATGATGATCTGATCCCAATTACGATTTAATTCCTGCCCAGTAAAGGCACACCGATCGAATATATGTTGATTGGAGAGAAATTCTTTGATTGCAGGTTTTCTGCAAGCAATTCTTGCTTCTCGTAATCGTTTACGGGTCGTGTATGGACATCCAGGGAAATTGGTAGTCTGCATAAGATCTACCGAGTTCAAGAACGGATTTTCCTGCGAAGATGTAACTAAATGGCGTTCTTCTTCTACAGTGCCCTGTAGACGACCAATCCTCCCTGACACCGCCACTGCTGTACCCATCTTTGAGCAGATCTAGGTGGAACACCACATCGGATTGCCGTGTTCGACGAGAGCCAGAACGTGCTTTCTGGATGCGTGTGTATAGTGAGCCATGGCCGAATGTAATGACGCATTATCAACGTTAGCTCGAGCAAAACGCGGTTGTTTTCGTAGCATGACATCATCATGGTGTGTTACTTCACAAAAATAATATTCACGGCGTGACTCCAACTGTGGTTGCTCGGCGATGAACGACTTTACAACCTGACAGCTAACCTACTACGCTACAGCGCAGCACACGTCATTGTGAGTGTATCATGTCTTACGACACGGTGCATGTTGGAGCGGGGCCAGGGGCTGGCCGATAGCGAGAGAGCTAACCCTGTTGCTGTACATATCTACCGAACTGTACGCAGCCGAAGTGACACTTAACATTTTTCATGCCTCAATAGATGCGACATTTTATGATTGTTTATTTGTACCTAACGGTGATCTTCGATAAAACGCAACACAGTGAAATGTGGGAACAGATTTTCAGCACAAATGTATTATCTAGCATTAATCATTCATTACTATTCTTTTTCCTTGAAATTGTATTAGGAGAAATTTTGGGAATGTGTTGTTTCGGATAAAAAGAATGAGGTAGATCTAGCAACATTTACCGTCTATCATGTTCACTGGCAGTGAATCACTGAATTGATATTTTTGTGTCTATGCGTGTTGCGTATATTTCTCATCCTAGCCCAGCCAGTTTATACACTGCTCGGAGATGCACCAAACTGCATCATCCCTTGGTCACATCAGCATACACAATGTTCTATTAGAGGGATGAATTATCACGTGCAACCTAAGTAGGCGGTAACTAAAACAAGAAATATACGGTGAGGTCCTTCTCTATCGAACGGAACCTCGCAGGGACCGTTTGGCGGCCGGGCCACTGTAGCTAGCCGTCTGTCGAGCATCGCACTGGCAGCGGCGTACCGCCCAACTAATTTGGCACATTTAAGATTTTTAACGTATTTATTAATCTTTACTTTCAGAAATTTGAGTAGTTGCTGGAAATGCTGTCCAATTTCTAAAAACACGTTGCACCAACGTAGGAAGTTTTGGTACACTCGCTGTAATTCATACTCGCTGATATTTTGTATCAGTGCAGTTAGTTCGTTCTCGAGAGCCTCCAGAATACGAGGACTGTTTTGTATACCTTTAGTTTGAGGTTCCCCCCGCTAGTAAAATTCGCATGGCGATGAAATTTACGAACACATTTACTGTAAGACTTGCTTCTTGAGAAGAGAAGTTTCCACTAGGATAATTCTATGTTTTCTTCTATACCTAACCATGTTCACGGGATGCGAGATAGGCTATAGTACTTCAGAACAAGTCGTAACTCTCTCAACTAAGGTATCTTGCCAGTACCGCATGTAATCAATGCTATGATAGAATCCGGTGCTTCCCGATCCGCTGTTGTGTAATCTGTAGATGTTAGTCATCTGGCCGTAACTTATCGCTCTCCGACAATTACATGGCCCCGTTCTTTAGAGAAGGACCTCTCTGTACATACTTCTCCACTGTTCCAAGGCAGACAAAGTTTCAAATACATACAGCTGGGTTTTAAAGGCAATACGTGGCCAGTTAGTTACCTACGAAGTATGTCTACACAATATCCAATACATACAGTAATAATTACAATACTATGAAATAGGCCCTTAATCAAAGAATAACACCTATTAAATATAGAATGGCTCAATACGTACTTTTACCATTCCAAACAATATACAGACTAAACTAAAATTTCATTAATAGAGATAAGTGAGCAATACATGCAAGTGATCCACGTAGAAAGAAAAGTTTTCGTTGAACACTTTGTTACATTAATCTGAAGAAATCTAGATTTTGTCGAAATTCTTCGACTCCAATATAAACTTTCAGTGCTTGCAACTTCCAAATAATGTTTCATTGAATTAATGTATTTGTGTAAGTTCAGAGTTATTTTTTGTACATTTCGAAAGCACTACTTTGCTATATAGAGCCAATATTACAATTTACAAACTTTTAAATATACGCCGACCTTCTGACAAACTAATCGTTGCTACCACAACCCCTTATGATGTTCGTAAGGTTTACTTTCCCACGGGTTAGAATACAATTTTCATTCGATAACGTACACATTAGAATATTTCTGGGCAGTAATATGGAAGGGAAAATGCATACAAGACAAAAATCTAAACCGAGGTAAATTTTAAACGAGAAATTTGGGCGGTTAAAAAATACGTATAGGTAAATATATATAAGCGAGGTTAATCTGATTTCTAATAGCGACGCAGTGTGGCTAGTGGGTGGGCTAGCAGGCACCTGTCGACTCCAATACCTCCCAAAATAACGGAAATTTTCGATTTTAACAGAAAATCTGTATCTAATTGTAATTAATTATATTTACGCTTCCTTTCTGATCCCCAAAACTGCACGCTGAATGAAGGTCTTGACTTCATAGACTTGCGGAGAAGGCTTTGACCTAAAATACTCTTCTTCATTCCCGGTCCTGTCTGAAGGCTGACTTGGCAGCAATTTTGTCTGTTACTGACGGCTGACAAACGCACTGATTTCAGGCTTTAATTACGATGTGCATTGCTGCCATTTATTGGTTTTCTAATTCTGGCGACATTACAGTGCGAAGGAATAAGTTGACCCATGCTATTTTAACTGTCGAGTTGTCGTGCATGAAATTCGTACAGGGAACTTAAAACCGGTGATCAAGACGAAGCTGGATGGACATGCTCTAGCCCATTTTATCACGCAAGCCACTGGGTAGCACGCGAGTAGGTACTTGCTGGAAAGTCGGCATAAACAAAATTAACATGGAGTAAAAAGTATGTAGCGAATTGGGTAATGCGAAGTCGTCAAGAGACTTGTATATATGATTGTGTGTGATAAGTTGCGATACTTTGGTGCCTGTACTAGTGAGGATGGTTGTGACGAACTAGCATTGGGAAATAAATGACCATTCCCTTGAATTTAGCGTTTTCCTGGGATGGAAGAGGTAATACTGAAAAACCATTCATAGGATGACAGTGTTGCATTCAAACCCGCCTCTCTTCTTACTTGTCTCCACGAGGTCGAGTGCATCCCGTTACAATCTTTGTACCAGGATTTAAATCAACCCTGGAAACAGAACCCAGGCCGAGAAGCAACGTACCCCTACACAAAGCAGGTACTAACAGTGCTTAAGTTTTCGGTCAAATATGTAAAATAATCAACGGTCAGTAGTTGAAAACGAATTCAACCTGTCCAATAATAACGAAATACGGACTTTTAAAACTCCTACACATAGGGTGGCGCACGAAACGAGTCACCATTTTCCTGTTAAATAAAACCTTTATTGTCAATACAAACTTGAAGAAACATAAGTAAATGAGAAACAAATTATGGATAATTATTCTAACTCATCACATGCTCTAAATGGCTACCATTTCGATTTCTAACTTCCTTCAAACGAACACTGATGTTAGCGATTACCTTATGGCTACAAACATACAAATAGTTACCATTATAAAACATTCCAATTTATTTATTTATTTATTTATTTATTTATTTATCGTATGGCTTTTAGTGCCGGGAGTGTCCGAGGACATGTTGGCTCGCCATAGGCTGTAGCTGCTTCAAGCGGACACCACTAGGGTGAGCTACAAGTTCCGTTCAATTTCAAGTAGTTCCAACTTTCAATACCAGATATCAATGATACCTGGTGGTGAACGTTGGAACTTTGATAGAGCGTCACAACGAAATCTAACCTAGAAATTTAGCTCCACGCAAGTTTAGTCTGTGGAAGGATCTTTTACATTCCATAAATCTATGACGTGGGACCGCCGGCTTTACTTCCCCTCCGAAGGAAGGCATACTGAAGGATTTTAACGCTCTTAAAAATCAGACGACAAATTAATTCACAAGTTTGTATTAAAACCAAATTATCAGACATGTCTGGCCTTCCTTGAATCGGTGGCCTTGAATAATAGGATAGCATTCTTCGCTAGTTTAAACATAGGGTAGAGCGGGGCTATTCCGCTCAATTCAAATTGTAAACATTATAAATCAAAAACTATTCATTTTTCTAAGATGGAACCAACAGCAAAGCACATCTTATTTATTGCTTATTACATACGAATGTTGTCAAAATACAGTTATAACAATATACCGGCTTGATTAAATAAAATATAAATCAAAGCAAAAATGACGAATCACAAATTTAATGGGGCTATTACGCTCACTGTAATAATGCCCTTTCCTCAACGGCATTTACCACAAATGAAGTTTTTCCTTCCTGTAGCCCCAACTTACATGTCATGATACCAAGTTTCACAGTCTTTGCATTGAATCCAACCACCCTTTAATGATGACTGAGCGGTATAAAAAGTTACGCCACAAAATCCACATGGTGTTTCTACCTTGTCAAAGTCTTTTGGTCGTACGGATTGAAGGTCCCGGTCATTTGTCTTGCAAATGTCTCGAAAATGTTTTTGGCAACCTTCCCTTTACGGGCCTTATCAAATTTAAAGCTCCGTTTTGCCCTTCGAATCTGTTCTGGTGTGCATCCAAAACCTCTTGCTGCCAAGCATTTTAGCCGGGAAGCTAACTCCATCTCCTCTTGCATACTAAATGCTGTGGGATGACCCGGTGGTTTGTCCACTATGATTTTCCCTAAGGGTCCTTGTCGTTTACGCAAATGAACACGATTTTTGAGTGTTGAATAAGGCACATTGAATAGTCCAGCTGCACCTCTCATGCTCACTTCGCCTCGTAATACAGTTGAAATAGCTCGGTCAATATCTTCCTCAGTCCATTTTCGAACTGACCTTTTCCTTTTATACGTCCGTAACATCTCTAACGTAACAAGAAAGAGATACTAATCTGCTATCTGAAATAATTTGCTTGCAATATTATAACAAGAGAGAAGTCTTGGCCGAGCGGAATAGCCCCCATATTTCTGGGCGGAGTAGCTCCAATTACTGGAATTGACAATAGCGCGTCTTGTGATAGCTGTGACCAAGGAAACGCGCTACCTGCTATGTCCAGATGTAACTTAACCTTCAGACTGCCAGGCGCCACACTTCCGGGAAAAGAAAAGCCGCTACTCTGGACACTAATCCTTAAGTTGCAAGCACAAATTCTTAATGACGACAAATTCCACAACATAAACTATTTACCTTGCAGTATTCTTCCTTTGTTTTACTCAACACTCAATCTGTCACTCTCAAACAAAGGATAGATGTAGTAGCACAGAGACCGAGGGTCACACTGAACACAAAGGGCGATATCAGCTGAGAAGGGTGGCTGCTCAGTTCAACGTCAAGCTTATTTTGAGCGGGAAAGCCCCGTGGGCGAATTAGCCCCGTCGTACCCTACTTTTTTGGACTCTGCCCCTTAAGATGTGTCTAAGGAATTCTACACACACATTGAGTCACTGTTTATTTTAGTATCGCTGACACTGTCTTACTGTGTAGTTTCTGTCAGGATATTGTGAGTAGATACCTTCACAATACCCCCTAGATTCCCGTTTATGGAGTGTGAAATTTGTGTGATTTTTGAGCGCTATTTTTTTTCTCCAACTTAGATTTGAGCAGCTCTCCTAATAGCGAAGATGGTCACATTCCATTTTACTTTGGATGTCCACTTTCAATTAGATGATATCCACTATTTTTCCAGTATGATCGTCCATGTTAATATACCGTATATTTAATGAAAAACTAAATAGAAAATAGAAAAATTAGAATAACTGAGAAATAAAGAAAACGCATTTATAGCTGCCGTTGGAGCCCCAAAGCCCTCTTGTGAAGAGCTAATGAAGAGTGTAAGAACGAATATATACAGTGTGGTCCACCCGCCCCTTATTATTTAGTTTTATGAAACCCAACTAACATCTCAATTCTCCCGATGGTCGATATTGCTCTGCGCTCTGACTGTGTGACAGCAATGTAAATGGGTCATGGGTCTAGCAAAGAAAAACCGACCTTAAACTTTTCCCCGCCAAATACTATGGCCCATTCTACTAACATATGACTTACTGCTCCTTGAAATAACACACCTACACGTAATACGATCGAATTAATAGCTTACGCCACGTGATCTGTAATAGTAGAAAGTTAAATCAACACCATAAACCGTGATTGAAGACTTTGAGATCGACTTAAACGTTTGAGGTGGGACGGCTGCAGTAACTATAGCACGTTTAGCGTACGGTATTTACCATGTGTTGGTGGCTGAGAGGTTTAAAGCCTGACAGTACGTGGTAGGCGCGAGCGGGTAGAACGCTGCTTCGAATCCAGTAGTAGGCATACTTTTTTGAACGAAAGCCCACATTCCATTTTAGTTGGGATGTAACTACATTGCCACATTTATTGCCTTACGACGTATTTTTGTGAAGAGTACGTTGAATTTTGATGATTTATAAAGAAAATACGTTCGAATTGGTACGACACGCCACGTGAACTGTAATGGCAGAAAACTAAAATCTGGCATGAATATTAACATAACATATGAAAGTGTTGCTCCGGTGGTCCGGGTTCGATTCCCAGCTCTGCCAAGAAATGTAATACTTGTCTGAGGGCTGAAATTGGGTACACGTAGCCTCGTGAAGCAAATATGACTAGAAGTGGGTTTGATTCCCACCTCAACCACCCTGGAAATGGTTTTCCGTGGTTTCCCACTTCTACTCTGGCCAAATTCCGGAACGGATTCTATCTTAAGGCCACGGCCGCCCCCTTCCCAATCCTTAATTGCAAATACACACATCATTACAAGACCGCAATAATCAGGTTATCAGAAAAATTCTACACACACACCCAAGTAAACGGGGCTAATTGACCGCGATGTTCTATCCCCTCAAATGAAACAAAACAACAACATATCGAAGTATATTCTGATCGCCAGTGCTTGCATCAAAGTATACGTATTCCTTAGAAATTCCCATGGTATTATTAGCATACTTTCGATTATTGCAAATTGTGTCTGTGTTAAGTGTGAGTGTGTGTACTCTGAAAGTCTGCCCCCTCTATCTCTTCGAACACGGTGAAACCTAATTGAACAAAATTTGGTACAGAGGTAGCACTAGTGGTGAACACCTCAGTGTCATGTTTTATATCGCTACCATCTTGACGGAAACGTAATGGTGGCCACCCAAATGTTCAAAGCTTAAATCAAATTACGACTAACTTAATCATCCGATCTCTACCAAATTTTGCAACAACATATACTTGTATGGCGAGCGTCGTTTGACTGAACTACAAGGTCATCAGTCCATTAGTTTGCAGATGACGGCCATGTATGTGTGCAAATCGATTCCCCCTATCAATTCAAACACGGTGAAAGTGAATTGAACGAAATTTGGTACAGAGGTAGCACTAGCAAAGGGCACTCCAGTGTCATGTTTAATATTGCCGCCATCTTGACGAAAACGTAATGGCGGCCATCCTAATGTTAAAAGCATGAATCAAATTACGACCAACCTAATAATCTGATCTCTACCAAATTTTGCAACAACATACTTTTATGTATAGAGAATCTTTTGACCACACTACAAGGTCATCAGGCCAATAATGTGCGGATAGCGGCCATGTATGTGTGCAAATCGATTCCCCCTATCTTTTCAAACACAGTGAAACCGACTGGAACGAAGTTTGGTACAGAGGTAGCACTAGCAAAGGCCACCTCAGTGTCATGTTTTATATCGCCGCCATCTTGACGGAAACGGAATGGCGGCCACCCAAATGTTAAATTCTTAAATCAAATTACGACCAACCTTATCATTTGATCTCTACCAAATTTTTCATCAACATACCTTTTTGTGGGAAGCATCTTTTGACTGAACTACAAGGTCATCAGACGAATAGTTTGCAGATAGCGGCCATGTATGTGTGCAAATCGATTCCCCACATCAATTCAAACACGGTGAAACCGAATTTAATGATTTTTTACAGAGGTAGCACTAGCAAAGGGCACATCATATTCATGTATAATATCCGTATAGCACGTTGTATTTCAAGAAGCTACTACAACCAACATTCAATTATACTCCTTGAAAAGGACAAAGAGTTATAACAATACCCATGCATTTAGGAGAAAGTAGGCAATACGTTCCTTACCGATCATATTGTTTTGTTATTAAATATTAACAAAAAGTCATAGCATATCTTTAGGCCCGTATCATACGACACTAGCTGGCAAGGAAGCTGCTGTGATCGCTGGTACTAAATCCTGTAGGATTCTGTTCTCTTCGTCAGTACACCTGCTTGTATGACCGAAGTGAATCACACGCTAGCATTTTGGACGCTAAGATGTATGAAATAAAACCGAAGGGCGGTCGTTTGAGGGCATTATTTGCAGTTATGTCGCCTTATTAACGTAAAGCGGTCGCGAAACTTGCTTTAAGTAAATTAGAAAACATGACAGGTACTGAATGAATGCATCCCAATCAATATTTAAGATCTAACTGTAATAATTGATTAGTTTACCATACGCGTTAATAAGACGCGCAATTAAAACCTCCAAAGTGTGTTGGAAATGTGTGCAAGTGTTATTGCGTCTGCTCGCTCTTTCGATGATCCCGGGTTCAAGGCTATCTAACGCCAGATTTTTTAAATTCTTTTAAACTATTTTATTATACCCTCCATACCTCGTACAGCAAGATTTCAACTTGGTTTTGTTCACATTATCTACGAAGACGATAGGGAAAGTTATTTTCTTGTCTCATTTAAATGGCTATTTTCCCTAAATACTGTTCAAAACCATGGATGGATACTATCCGTTATAATTATTATTTATTTAGTCGATTTTACTCTCCAGGTTATGTTTTCCCACAGACTCAGCGTGGGATCCTATCATTACCGCCTCTACGGGCAGTGTCCTGGAGATTGAAACACCTCGTCTGGGGGATACAACTGGGGAGGTGAGATCAGCACCTCGCCCAGGCGGCCTGCAAAGCGAACATTGTCCTCTTAAGGGATGGGAAGGGAGGGGCAGATCGGGAGGGATAGGCGAGGAAGAGGGAAGGAGGAGGCCGTGGCCGTACGGTAGGTAACATCCCGGCATTTGCCCGAAGGCGAAGTGGGAAACCACGGAAAACCACTTCGAGGATGGATGAGGTGGGAATCGAACCCCCTCTACTCATTTGGACCACCAGAGGCTGAGTAGACCCCGTCCCAGTCCTCATACCACTTTTCAAATTTCGTGGCAGAGCCGGGAATCGAACCCAGGACGCCCGGGGAGGCAGCTAATCACGCTGACCACTACGCAACGGAGGCGACTCTATTCGTGATAATTAGAATTTTAATAGTTCAATATTTATAATAATATGACACGTTCTGTAATTACTGCCTTGCTGCGAGGCTCAGCGGTAACGTTCTCGCTTGCTGTGCCCAAGGTTTCTGGTTCGTATCCTGGCGCAGTCAGCTGGCATTCGAGGGTGCGCAAATGCGAGGGAGCCGTGTCAGTAGATTTACTGGTACGTTGAAGATCCCCTTCGGAGCAAAATTCCGGCACTCTGGCGTATCTAAAAGCCAGAGTAGTTAAAAGGGACGTAAAACCAATAATGTTATAATTATCTGTATTTACTGCATGTTTGGGGCAGATGACCTCGTAGTTCCGCCCCTTAAAACCTAACTATTATTGTAAGTGTATAGCAAGCGCTTTTCGCACAGACGCCGTTGAAAGAAATTATAGTTTCGGTCTGATATATTTATTCGTGAGCCTACCCACATAACAAATCTAAACAAATGTGTACAAAATTTCGAACACTTGCTACGTTGAATATACAGGATACCTTGCTTTCGTTCTACAGATCATTATGTCTTCGTCCAATCTGGCTGCGTACCGTCGGATAAGTTCGGTGCTTTTGAGGACCAAATAAAAAATCACTCGTTGGAACAGATAGATATGCGTCCATAATACATCCACAATAAACGACATTAAGCAAAAAGAAAAATGAACTAGTTCAAGGTTCGAACCTACTACATTGTGACTTCGTTGAGGCTACTCTAACAATTCTTGATTTAGCCACCGTAGCTACCGAGAGCCATGGGTAATTGCTGGCACTTATTGAATCTATTCGGAGACACTTCCTGTCCAAACGTAAGAAGGTGTTATTCGGAGCTCTGATCGTTTCAATCATGCATTATATTTGAGGTCATTGAATGAACACTGCCACTATTGATTTCTACTATATTCGCGAGGATGTACTCAACGGTAAAGTTGTACAATGGACGTAAGGGAGCAGGTACCAATGTTTTTAGGATGACTGTGATATACGCGTTAGTTGGGTTGCCTTCCACCAAAAAAAATAAGGGGCGGGTGGACCACACTGTATATATTTGAAAATGGTCTTGTGCCAAGAGAGCGCTGACCAGGAAGCGAATGCTGAAACAGCGCACCAACTTCCTCCGCGGTCTTCATTTGCCGTGAACTCGCACCAAAATCATAACAAATATTAATCCATGTAAACTTAACCTATTTCTTTACATTATGGATAGTTACGTATCGCAAACGCTTAGCACTGTATGTGATTATGCGGATTACAACGCACCCAAGAACGAACTTCTACGAGAGTCCCGTTTCGAAATGCGAGCCTTTCACATAATGAAACTTCAAAAATACACACACTAAAATTTGGTTGCTGTAGCACAACGGTAGGGTGACATTACCGTCGAAAAAAAAAATACTTTTCACATTATACCTGCATTAAAATATATTAAAATGCGTTTCTAAAAGTAAACTTTATCGTCCATCAACGCAGGATAATTTAGATGTTTCTTGCTTTTCTGTAAAAATTTTAAAAAGCTGACAAATATTACATGAGCTTTATTCACTAATTTGTTAATTTATTAATCTCGTGTAACTTTATTCAGGTTCAGGGAATAACACCCATTACAATTGGGTACAGTCGTGTTGACAGACCGACAAGCATTTAAATTTAGTTTATAAAGTCAATACTGAAATAGGCTTCCAAGACAATACATCTGAATACTATTCAAAATAAAATGAGAAAGGCCAGTGACAGGGAGTATTAATAAGCGACTATTTTATGCTAAAGTAACGGAAGCATTAACGTTGCGTTTGTTTGACTAAGTAACTATAATGGTAACTTCATTATTATTTTCGATATATAACTGTAATTTACTGTAGTTACTTTTAAGATGCATCTTAACCAATCTTGGTCTTGAAATTTCACGATATTCCGTATTGTTGAATCTTCACTTTTGATTATAGTTCATTGCGCACCTAAAATGCATAGTTCGGTAATCAATAAAATAATTTCGCAATTACGGAATGTCTTTACTTCTGTGCCATGTAAAGTTAATCATAGAATTAGTTTGACCTTATTTTGAACGTCAGGTTGTCTTTAAGTTCCACTAATCCCCAACTCTCCACACACTTCTTTCAAGCCATTGTTTCTACTAATCCTTTCTAACACAAAAGCAGTTTTTGTTCATATTTTATGGGCCATCATTGAATGAGTCTCATGAGCAGGTTAGTAGAAAGACATCGTACTGGGTTTCCCCAAGTAGTGGCAGCGGTAGCCAGACTGGCTAGTCATGCAGGCGGCAACACCACCCCAAGCAAGGCCATCGGGTCGATACCGACCTATCCAGTTGGCTGAGGACTTGACCCGGTTTGACCTCCCTTCCATGACGTAAGCCGGAAAGGGGTGGATAAAAATAAAGCAATGAGATCCTCTAATATTTCTGGGTCAAGTTGTCTTCCGTTATATACAGCAGCCTCATGCTTGACGGATGTTACGTTTTCCCATAACTTTCTCCACCTTGTCCTTGGCTTAGTAGACCTTGATTCATGACTGATCCACCAGGGGTGGGGATTTTTCGCAATATCGGTGAAATTTGAAATGTCCTTAAATGTATCTTCTTTCGTATATAAATATAATTTATCGTCCGGTGTATCCAGTGTTGTTCCCTCATACACAGTAGTATGATGAGTTTAATTTTCATGCATTTTGTGAACTGAAACTTATTCATGCTACTATGGGTGGGGGTTCTATGACAATATGGTATTTTTGCTGCAATCGTGTATGACTAGAGCCCAGTGAAGCATTAGAAAAGAGTTACGGATACGGTTAATTCAAGATTCTCACATTCAGAGCTATATTGCACTGTTTAATATTTCCGTGAGAGATGGTATTGAAACGTGCCCAGCTAGATTACTACTGGAACTTGATCTTCAGGCTCATCGGTTCCTTCAAACCAGGGCAGTAAAAGATGAGGCTACTTTTAAATTCATTCCAATAAAAATGTTCTTAACTTAAGTAATTCCGGCCTGAAAATGAAGTCAATGTATGGAAGGATTTACATGCAACTGTATTCGCTACGATGCAATTTATCAGGAATTGCTACAAAAGCTAGGTCGCAGATTTTCTTCTGCGACTCTTAGACGACATGAATTCATATTGAAGTATTTGCTGCTAACTTCCTATGATTTGGAACAAGCAAATCGTGACAATTTTTCTTCACACTTAATGGGCTATAAGTTAGTCCGCTTCAACTTAATTGAATTATTAAAAATGAAACTTTACAATTACTACGTTTACCGGCGAACTCAAATCAATTTGATTACGATCCTGTTTTTAAGTACGATGCCCGTTTACATGAGCAGTTTCAGTTCGTATATGGTGGTCAACCTGCAGTTATGTTGGTTAATTCGTATTATACAGCAAAACATAAAAGATCTGTAATTATCATCCGACGATTTTTTGATGGGTTGTTTGTAAACATGAAAAATGGATGTGCGGAAGATATTATTGTTTGTTCTTAACAAGTTTATTTTCACTTTAATAATGACAAAATGTTATTGGTTTTACGTCCCTTTTAACTACTGAAGCTTTCAGAGACGCCGGGTTGCCGGAATGTTTGCCCGGATGGAATCTGTAACGTGCCAGTAAATCTACTGAAACGGCTCCCTCGCATTTAGGCCGCACCCTGACTGCGCCAGAATTCGATCCTGCTACCTTGCGCAAAGCGGGCGAGAAAGTTACCGCTGCGCCACTCAGCCAGTCTGTTTAATTTATTCAACTAGTGGACAACTGGGAAAGGGAACGGATTAAGCGGCACAGTGAGACGGTGTATTTTCTTTTTTTTTTCTGTTGACCCCATTTTACGTACGGATACACCAGACATTAAAGGCAAAACAGACAAAGAAACATTAACGTTAAAAACGCGTGCAAACAAACTACGCTTATCAGTCACGACAGGAACAGACAGAAACGAAGAATATGGGCAGAGAGTAAAACAAGCAATTCGGATGAGTAGGCCTAAATTAGTTCGAAACTGTAACTCAAGAGCGCGCAGAACCCCTTTCAATACGATAAGAGTTTTACATGTTCCTGAACACCAGTTTGGATAAGATCCGATCCCACAATTTTACCGTATCGATCTTGAAACTCAATACGATCTGAGTCCGTTTACATGACGGTATTCAATACTCGAAGCGTACTCATATCGAGTTGAGTTTGTCATGTAAACGTAGTACATGTATCCCTCATCACTACACTCATGGTGGTTTATACTGCAGTATAATTTCTTGCTGTTACGGTGAGTCAGTTATATTTTACTGTTGCCACTCAAGTTTCAAAGTGAACACGTTTGCTGATTCTGAAATTGTCACGTATAATGTATCTAGAAAGTTGGCAGCTGGGGTGATAGTAGTCGGTGTTTGTGACGTCATTCAGGGTCTCCAGTCACTGCAACGGTAGCGAGATAACAATGCAATAATCTAACCTGTAATTCAATGTCTATTGAAAATCAGTGAAACATTTTAACTGTATATTCTATCTACTACGTATTATCTCGTTATATAATACGCTATAGTTTGTTTCACAAAATTCAAGCTCCTAAACCAGAGGGAGTTACAAGGCGTGGTTTGTACCAAAATTTTCCAATCGTCTCAATAGTGCTGGAAAAATCTTGCATTTCTTGAAGTCAACGGAAATATGCTTTTGTTTAGAAGTGCTTTTGAACAAATAAACAAGAACTGTTGCGCGTACAGCCCTCATAGCGCTAGTGCCGGGCGGGTAGTCTGTACACATGGGGCGCGAACAACCAATTATGCGAGAGTTCTCGCACGGGTCGCTAATTGTATATGGTGGGCACAAGATTATCCCATCTGTTTGACCTCAATGTTATTTCAGCGTGATTTTACTACAGTTATAAAAGTAAATACCTGTGTGGCAGGATACTCTTGGCCGGAAAAATAATATTCAAAGAATTAACAAGTGGCTTTAATGGTTTAAAAAGAAGCTTGTTTTACGTGGCCGTTGACGTCGCGATCATGAGCCCCGTTACCTCATTTTTACGTAGATTCCGGACGTATTATTGTGTATGTATGGCGTGAGAATATTCACTTAAAAAATCTCACATGCATTGACCGGGACTTTAAGTTGGGTACCATCCCCGGTATTTGCCTGGTGTAGAAGTGGGGAAACCACGGAAAACTCTTCCAGGATGGCTGAGGTAGGAATAGAACCCACCATTTCTCAGTTTTGCCTCACTATGCTGAGTGTACTCCTTTCTTGCCCTCAGACCAGAATTAAATTTGTTAGAGCCGGGAATCTAACCCGGGCCTCCGCGGTGATAGCCAAGAATATTAGCCACAACGCAACTACTTATTAGTGAGCGCACGTCTAGCCCTGAACACCACTGTTCTAAAATTAATAATACTGGGATCTAGTTTATGGAACTTTTTTTTTTTTTTGACGCTGTACATCGTTTGTCTAATACACGGGTGAGATATGTTACCATGTAAGATCGTGAGTAAGACACGGAAGAGAAAATTCTTGAAAACTTTTTGTTACTTTCCAGCAATTGTTATTAAAGCAAAATAGCTGAAACCTTGGTGCTATTTGCAAAACTTATATGGTGTCCATTTGTTAGCCTACTTGAGATTTTTGCAAAAAAAATGAGTCTTATGAGCTCAACACAGGGCAAAAAATTGTGAGTGTGTATGTGTGTGTATTCTGCATGTCTGTGTCCCCCTCCCCTATCAATTCAAATACGGGGAAACCGAATTGAACGAAATTTGGCACAGAGGTAGCACTAGCAAAGGGGACCTCAGCGTCTTGTTTTATATCGCCGCCATCTTGACGGAAACGTACTGGTGGCCACCGAAATGCTCAAAGCTTAAATTAAATTGCGACTAACCTAATCATCCGATCTCTTTGCAACAATACCTTAATGTGGGAAGCGTCTTTAACCCAAACTACAAGGTCATCGGTTAAATCATTTCAAGATGGTGAATGTATAAATCGTGCAATGTATTATAGCCCAACCGTAACTTACGAATATACAAGGCCTGGCCTCAACAATTTAGCTTATCGTACATAGGGCGGTTTGTCCTCAAAAAGGTGTCCGGTACGATATTAGCATATTATAATAGAATACATGTAACCGTAGAAGTGACTAACAGGTCAGGCTTACCATGCCATATCGTTGTGGGCCCGTGCCGTCCCGTTATCAAAATTGCCGCTATTTTTGCTCGTAAATACATATATTTCCGTAACTTCCTAAGTTTATATCCTATTAGGAATGTACTGAACAAAATAATACATACTTAGTATCAAATATTTTATAGAAACGCCATAAAACGCTAATGAAATCGTTGATTTCAACACAAAATGTGGTACAGTTATACTAAACCAGTTGTTTATCAAGTATATGGGTTGGTTTTTTAGTTTTGGCACCTTATTTATAACTGGATTAATAACTCAGATGGTTCCAAGTTTCACAGGCCCTCGATGTAGTCCCCATGGTTGCGTACAACGTGTTCTCAGCGATGCAGAAGACGTTGGATTCCGTTGGCACTGCCCAATCTATTGATGGTACGAAGAGAGCGCTCGGCAGCCTGCTTAACGTCTTAAATGGTACGGAAGCGTTCCCCGTGCTTTGTCATCTTCATCTTCGGGATGAGATCATATTCGCAGGGACTGATGTCGGGAGAATATGGGGGTTGATAGAGGACCTCCCAGCCCCAGCGATCCAACAATGCCGACACAACGCCTGCTGTGTGTGCCCTAGCATTGTCATGCAGAACGATGGGTGGTGTAACCATGTGGTGGCGCAGTTTCCTTCTCAAAGCTCCTCGGAGATGGTCTTGCAGAAACGAACAATAGTACGCCGCATTAACGGTTTGCCCTCGGGGAACAGTATGGTGAATGATCACACATCCCAATCATAGGCAAGAATAAACATTACCTTCACATTGGTGGGGGTTGGTCGAACTGTTCGTTTCCGTGGTGCCGCCACTCGTTCGATTGGCGTTTTAACTGTGGCTGATAAGATCTGGCCCACGTCTCGTCAATGGTTATGATACGCCGTAAGAAGGCCTCTCCTTCGCGCTCATAACGCTGCAAGAGCATACGACAAGCGTCATATCTCAGCCATTTGTGCATGTCGGTTAAGTCATGCGGAACCCATTTGGACGCAATCTTCCTCATTTTCAGTAAGTCCTTCAGGATGTGGAGAACAGTTGAATGCGCGAGTCCGGTATCTTGCTCTAATTGACGAATCGTTACGTTCCGATCCACCTCTACTACGCGGACACCATCTGTACATTGTCATCACTTACTGGTGGGTGACCAGATCGAGGCATGTGCTCCACACGTTCGCGCCCATCTCGAAAGGCTGCAACCCATCTTGCTACCGTTCTGAACGGTGACGCAGCTGCACCGCACGCTTCCTGCAATCCTCGGTGAAACTGCTTAGCACTGCGACCCCTAGCACACTGAATTTTTATCCACCTTCTCGGCTCCTGCTTGGAAAACATTGAGACTGTCTTTCGCGAGCGCTGGTCTCACACTACTCATCTAAAAGGCGTGACTGCGCACGAGCGGTGGTGAGGACGGGCGAGGTCATGTGCTCTGAGGGAGGGGATGCAGGGCAGCAACCGTCGGTAAAAGTGGCAGCGCCCAACATTGTTGCTATTTGGCACTAAAGCATTGGTGCCAAAACTAAAAATCCAACCCATGTATTATCGTAGTGTATCCGTGGCGTAATGGTAGCGACTTGGGCGCATAGTCTGGGGGTTCGTGGATAAAATTCCTGCAGGTTCAAATTTATTTACTTAGTTTTTCTGTTGTTGTATTTATTGATTTATAACTACTCACACGTTATAATGTTAAGCATAGGAGTGTGTATTTGCATTCGAAAATATTATATACTTATAACACCACTGGCTGTGATTATATGGAAGCTACTGAGGTATGGGTGGGGCTTAGTAATGGCATTCGGGGCACAGTCAGTGCCTGTGAATGCTGTGAAAGGTTCAACTCATAGGGTTAGGACTACTGTTCTGACTCAGTGAGGAAAGCAATGGCAAACTACCTCACTCCTCTTCTTGCCTAGAACGCCTCAAAATAGTGCTGCCTTGGGTTTTTGTGGGTATCTACTCACATAACGTAACGGCGGTACTTTTTGAGGATCCAACCAGCCTTCGGGCTGACTACCTAACACATAACACCACACATTTCAACACTCTTAATGCAGCGATTAATATTCGTTGCCCTTGATCCGCGGTAGAGTCTATTGTTGTTGATTCTTTAGAGGTTTTGCGGCATCATGGTCTTGTAGCCCCGTTCACTTGGGTGTGTTTAGAAGTTATCTGATAACCTGTTTCACTGTGATGTCTGTAGGCGTACTAGTTTGTGTACTTTTATATGAGGAAGGATTAGGGTAGGAAGCTGTTGTTGTTTCATTTGAGATGAATGGACATCATGTGAGTGTTGCATTTTGTCTGATAACCCGTATGCGTGTGCGTGTTTTTTTTTTCAGTAGTGAGCTGGATTGATTAAATATGACTTTACCTCCAGGTTCTGTTTTTCAATCTCTGGATTAAAGTGATGGGCATCCACTCCTCGAGTAACTTGGCCCATCACTTTTATTCCTTCGGCATTCGAAACGTGTTTTTCAATGCAAAGTTACTCGGCGAGCTACTATCGCCGGAAGTTTCAACGAACGGCTACTGTACGGGTTATGTAATTGGTGAAAATGGAATTCTGAACGGCAACCGCTCTTGCGAACTCTGGTGTCAACTGATTGAAACACAAACCACATGGTCTCAGTCTTCGTATCAGTATTTAAATTATATGTTTTAATATGAAACATTGTAACTAGTCGGCAGTACCGGTATTATGTTTCTCCACAATGGCTATTCAGTTATTACCCCTCATTGCGGTAATGCAGTTATGAACATAATATAAGTTACTGTACTGTTTGTAGAAAGTGAAACACCCAGAAGAGATAGTCGGAGACACTCCCAGAACAGGAGTTTTGTAGGCCTGCGGTACCATACTAAGGGATTGAAATCGCAGAGAGATGGCGTGCACATTGGCCCAGCAGTACCCTCTGTCGTGGGACCGGACAGGGCCGTGTTCCGCACAGCTGTGTCGGCGTGGGGCCGTCATACCAAGTGGAAACGTGTAAGCAAGTGCAACGATGCCTCGCCGACAACACAGGGTGGACTATCAGCAAGTGAGTGCGGTTGAACGGGGCAGGATGCTTCGGCTCCGGGAGGCGGGTCTGTCGTTCCGGGACATTGCGGCTCTTACAGGGCACGCTGCGTCAACAGTAAGGCGTATGTGGATCCAGTGGAGAGAGGAGGGCCGTACACAGCGACGACAGGGTACAGGACGACGCAATGTGACCACAGCGCGATACGACTTCCATCTTCTCGGCATGGCCGTATCGGACAAAACAGCGTCGTCCTTGGTGTTGGCTCGACGTTGGAGCACTGCAACGGGGGTGGACATGTCTGCGTCGACGGTGCGGCGCCGTCTTTTGAGGGCTGTACTGGTAGCACGCCCCCCCCCCCACCCAGGGGCTCACATCTAGTGGGGCGTGGATTGGCGACCACGGGACCCCAGCTGAGTCCGGCATTGCTTCCACTTACTTGTGCCGGGCTCCTCTCCGTCTTCTTTCCTGTCGACCTCCCTTGGTCAACTCTTGTTCTCTTCCGACCCCGACGGTATTAGGTTCTCCGAGGCCTAGGGAGTCTTTCACTTTCCCGCCTTAATTGGCCCTTGTCTCATCTTTCCTGATACCCTCCTTCTGTGAGGGGTCAGCCTTCTTTTTATTTTCCTTTTACCTCCTGCCTTGTGCTCAAGGCCCTT
Organism: Meconema thalassinum; assembly: GCA_946902985.2. Taxonomy (NCBI): domain Eukaryota; kingdom Metazoa; phylum Arthropoda; class Insecta; order Orthoptera; family Tettigoniidae; genus Meconema; species Meconema thalassinum. The sequence goes on from OX336389.2 coordinate 166,130,808, forward strand.
ACGGAGGCAGGGTGTATGTAGCCCCACCACTTCTGGTGCACCGTCGATAATGCTACACCCTCAGGGGCTCACGGCTGGTGAGTTCGGGAGTTGGCGACCCCGAGGGATTCCTGAGCTGGGTCCGATTTCCCCTTTTGTCACTTCCCTTTGGGGCGGACCTTTCCTCTCCCCTCCCCTCTCCCCTCTCCCCTCCCCTCCCCTCTCCTATCCTCCTTTCATTATATTTACTTTTCTCTTTAAGATTCCCGCACTGTTTTTGTTACTTGGTTCACCGTGTATCTAAATTCCCTTCTAGCGATTTTTAAGGCCTTTTTTAAACTACGTTGTTTTTTGTATGTGTTTTCGATCTAAATTACATCTCGCGATTGTTTTCAATCTCAATTGCATTTTGTAAAGATTGACCATCTAAATTGCTTTTTGGTGAGTATTTTGAATTTCAATTGCATTTTGTAAGTATTTTCAACCAAAACCGCATTTTGTGGGTATTTTGAATCTAAATTACATTTTGTCAAGTATTTTCAATCTAAATTGCTTTTTGTAAGTATTGTCAATCCACACGAGTCCTTTGAATCTACTGTACATTTTGTAAGCATTTTGAATTTCAATTGCATTTAGTAAGTATTTAGACGCTACATTGCATTTTGTACGTATTTTAAATCTAGCCTACGTTTTGTGGGTCCTTTTCAATCTACTCTTTTTGTGCAACTTTTCGTTATAAATTCCCTTTTGTAAGGCCATATTGTGAGTTGTTTCCATCTGAGTTCCTTTTTGTACGTATTTTCCGTCTCGAATAATTTTGTTCTGGTTTCCATTTCATTATCATTTTCGCTATCACCCAGATCATTAGGGGCCGATAACCTCGATGTTAGGCCCCTTAAAACAACAATTATCATCATCATCATCATGGTAGCACGCATGCCACTGCGTCGGCTTCCATTGACTGGGAACCACCGACGCCTCCGAATACGATGGGCGCGTGCACGCCGACACTGGCAGGCTGAGTGGCGAAATGTAGTGTTTTCGGACGAGTCCCGCTTCAACCTGTCCTACACTGATGGCCGCATGCGCGTTCGACGCCGCCGTGGAGAACGCAATCAGGCAGACTGTATTGTTGAGCGGCATAGCGGACAACACCAGGTGTAATATTTGGGGCGCAATTGCCTATAACAGGCCATCGTGCCTCGCACGTCTTGTGGGAATTTTAACAGTGACCGCTACATCACGGAAGTTTTACAGCCCGCGGCACTGCCCCTCTCGCAGGCCGTTCTACAGGCCATATTTCAGCAGGGCTATGCCCGCCCGCATGTGGCGAGGAATGTGCAAGCCTACTACGCTGAACGACGGATACCTCTGTTTCCCTGGCCTGCCCGTTCGCCTGACATGTCGCCCATCGAACATGTCTGGGATATGGTCGGTCGGTAACTTGTTCGTTCAGGTCCACCTGCTGCCACTGTTGATGCTTTGTGGACTCTCCTACAAACCGCGTGGATGTTATTTTCCAGCAGCGTATTCAAGCGCTGTATGATTCCATGCCACGACGTCTAGCGGCTCCGAGTGCAGCACGTGGTGGCGCGACGCCGTACTGAAGATCAACCGTCAACGTGCATGTACCGGACTGTCCTTCTAATCAGTAATGTATTGTCATCTCCCTAATCTGTGGTATATAGTGCAATGTGGTCACATCTCTTGTTCTTGCTGTTTCACTTTCCACGAACAATAGTGTATATCGACGTGTTTATACGGGAACTGGGCTAGCCTTTCATGGTCTACTGTTGGAATTCCCTTTACTGCCAAGTAGGCCTATTCATAACGAATTAAAAACTTGATTCCACGCAGGAGCATTATCGAAAAAAGCAAAATATTACTAGAGTTTAAAATATTACTTCCATAATATTACCGGTGCGTGACCATATGTTGCCGTATTGTGCTCAGGATATGCGTGGTTGTAATAGCCGTGGTGATAGTGTCTTGGTCTGAGAATCATGAGGTCTCATGTTCATGTTCGAACCATGGTTGGCATAATTATTTTTGCTACCAGATTATCGATTTAAACGATATTTATCATATCATTGAGTCATTTTAACAATTTACATGAAATTACGAATCTAATTTTTATTACACTATGTTGCAAGAAGAAGGATTTGAGAAATTTGATTGTATTGAACACTATTTCTAGTAGTCTAGTCCATAGATAGGCTAGAGACTATGGTTTCATCCCTCCTTTTAATTTAGTGTAAAATAATACGTGACGTTTGTTGAAGCAAGTGTGAAAGTAGCAGATCTCCAATTCATTCTACAGGGTGTCCCAAAAACAGACAAGGGAAGGGATACTGAATTTCAAGAAGGAGCCCCAGTCCGGAAATACACGGTTTGGGCGCTGGGAGCGTCGAAGTCTGAGAACGGTTGTGGCACTTTGGGCGGACGAAAATCCGTGTGCGCACGTGATTCTCAACCACCAACAGAGTTTTGGTATTAACATCTGGGCTGGGGTCATTGGTGACCATCTCATTGGGCCATATCTACTGCCCTACTGGCTGACTGAACAGATCTACTCACATTTATTCGAGATGTTTTGCCTACCCTATTGGAGTAAGTGCCAATAAATGTTCGGCAGGTAATGTGGCTGCAACACGACGGAGCTCCAACACACTTCGATGTAAATGTGCAGAATCACCCCAACGTCACATATCCCAATCGATGTATTGGTCGAGGTGGACTGGTTCCATGGCCACCACGGTCGCCATATTTGACACCTCTCTACTACTTTCTGTGGGGTAGTATGAAGAGTATGGTGTATGCCACTCCTGTTACGTCAGTGGAGGACCAATTATCCGAGTCCACGGAGCGATTGCCATCCTTTAAAGACAATCGCTCATAATGGGTCATGTGTGTGTGGCTCAGCATCGCTGACGTAGGCTCTGCAATGACGTCGGAGGTACAGTTCGAACCCCATTTGTAAGGAGCTCCATGTGCTACTCATGTTGAGTTGATTGACGACCTGTGGAACGCACGCCCCTTCCACACTTGGATGCGCTACAGCGTGCAAGCCGTGCGTTTCTGGTTATGGGTTCCTCTTTGAAAACCGATCATTTTGCCTTCCAGCACATCGTACTAAGCCTTGTCGGTGTTGTTTTTTTGGGACACCCTGTATACATTCATCATAGTACCGGTATTTAATACCATGAAAACTTATCGTGAATTCACATTCGTCAAAATTTTAAGAATATCCAAGCTGTGAAGTATAACCTACGAGATATTTGACATTATTGATCTTTTATTGCCGTATGATGTATACAAATATCGTCACCTGTGTGCGTACCGAGGCTGATAATTTTAGCGCAGCCATTACAGCACTTGATAAACGAGAACAAGCCATGAAATAAAGATACATACAATTAGAATCCAAATCCATGATAACAAATCATAAATTGTTCACAGCTGGTAGGAGAAAAACAACAAGCAAGTACAGAGTGTCACTACTCCGAAGGTTTAATGCTTATCCTGCACAAATAGCACCGAGTATATATGTCCAACTTGCCCACCACATGTATTCCCTTGGCAGCACTGCCTAGCGATTGAAAAACACAATATGGCGTTTAATGCTGGGAATACGCTACTCCGAACTTTGTCCAGCGATTGAAAAACAGGCCCTAAGTCTTTTAAATGTACTCTCTTCAGTGAAATTTCTGTAAATTAAGATCTATTGTACAGTCTATTGTCTGTACATATTACCACGCTCAAATTTAGATCCTTGCATATACTTCAGTGTGTCTACAGTTGATTACAGTATCGTGAATCAGAGCCTTGTCATGTTCGGGTATAAAATGTAAATCCGTGGTAGTTCTTAGTATAACGTGTTCGTGTATGCATAATGAATGCATTACAGTCGTCTGGTTGCCGCAAGACCTAAAAATACTAAATGCATTGCTTTGCATCGTCAAACTTGGCCGATGGTTCGTGGGTGTTTATTTCACCATAGAAAGGTGACACATTACCATGTCAGTAATTTGCTTATTGGTGTCGGGTGTTTTATTCTATCCCCACATTAATGTAGTGGCCTCACAATATGTAGCTTCACTCGTGCTTGATCGCTGGTCCAATGTACGGTGCACAGAACCTCTGCGCCTCGGTTTTGGTTGGCCCTGTTCTAGAAGATTGTCATCTATCAATCAAAAATCAATGAAATCCTCAAACCAGTATTGGTAATACAGATGATATTAAAAATCCTCGTTTTCTCTTACCCCAGGCCTGAAGGGGTAACATGATCCCCATAGGTCTAATTCTCGGCTTCGACCTGGGGCTATTCGGGACCGATGACGCAGCCGCGGTATAGTACAGTACAGCTGGAATGGTTTTGTTCCAAAAACTGTGCTATGGTTTGGCTTTTTGTAAATCGTTAGAAAAGCACAAAAAAGCTTAACTCTGAATTTTAGAATAATTTGCACGATCATTTTGTCGGAAAACTAAAAAAAGAAAAAACATTGAAAAGTGTGTTTCTCTGAATCGACGTATTTTAAAGAAAAGTTTTTAAACAAAAAATGTAGAGGACATTGTCACCTACAATTCGTCTTACTGAGGTCATGTCATACGTTTTGAAATGCAGAAGCTAGGTGGCGCCCAAGTTTCCAAAAAAGTGTATTTTCACCCTTTGTCCTAGTTTTTTTTTTACAATAGAGTGAATAAGAAATTTGTTCCTCTCAAAATTGTCTGCAACGTTTATTTAAACGTTTGTTTCCTCCGACTTACCGTTCCAAAGTTTTAGCGCAGCAAATGCAACGCTGCGTAGTCAATGCTACGGTACTATTGTTACTGCGGAGAGAGCGGTGGGGATAATTTAGACAGGGACCTGTGTCGTACAGCTGCCTAAGGCTCGGTCAAACAGGACGCGGGCTGTGTTTGTTAATTAGCTCAAACAATCATATCTATTTCAATCGCAACGTATCAATCCTAACTGTACACATATTAACCTTTGTGCCATCTGAATAGTACAATTTTCACACTTCGGCAGACTATAACTTTGGAACGGTAAGGCGGAGGAAAAATATGTTTCAATAAATGTTGTAGGCAATTTTGAGGGGAACAAATTTCTGATTCGCTCTTTTGTGGGGAAAAAAAAATATTTTTTTTCTAGGACAAAACGCGAAAAACACTTTTTTGGAAACTTTGGCGCCACCTAGCTTCTGCATTTCAAAACGTATGACATGACCTCAATGAGGCGAATTGTAGGTGACAAAGTCCTCTGCATTTTTTGTTTAAAATACTTTTCTTTCAATTACGTCGATTCAGAGAGAAACGCTTTTCAATGTTTTGAGTTTTCCGACAAAATGATCGTGCAAATTATTCTAAAATTCAGAGTTAAGCTTTTTTTTTGTGCTTTTCTAACGATTTACAAAATGCCAACCATAGCACAAGTTTTGGAACAAAAGGTTTTTTTTTTTTTCCTGTGCAGCTGCCTGTACTAGTAGTGGTGCCAGCACTGTCCGAGATCAACATAGCGTCCGCCATCTTTGAGTACATCCTTCGTGTGTTTACCGGTGTCGTGTGTGGTTGTGTTCTCGCTGTGCGTGCTTTTTTAGACTTTTACTATGGATTTCGTTCCTAATTACCGACCCAAATTGAGTCATTTCGATTTGGAAAGGTATAAGGAGAAACTTAAATTGTGTGGTGTGGATCCGTTCGACCTAAATGAAACTGAATGTAATATACACATTGTTGGTACATCACAACATAACTACCATGGACTTCAGGGAACCAAAGTACAGTTACTGAAACAGCCATTTCTAAAAATATGGTATATTGGCTTTCACGGCCGGTGAATTAAAACTCAGCAATTCTTCTAGGTTTGTGCCGTGTCTTGTGTGGGGTTTCGCCTAGGACACCAAGCTAGGCTCATCGGCGGGCTCTGGTGTCCCCGCCCGGACCCCCACAGGAGTGACGAACTGCGCGCCACCTCCCTTTATATAAGGTGCAACTGCACCACTTGACTACGAGAACTATAAGTTCAAGCAGCCTTAACCTCCCTATGAAGGCTTCCAAAAAGATGGTATATTGGCTTTCACGGCTGGTGAATTAAAACTCGGCAATTCTTCTAGGTTTGTGCCGTGTCTTGTGTGGGGTTTAGCCTAGGACACCAAGCTAGGCTCATCGGCGGGCTCTTGGTGTCGTAATCGCTACCCATGAACTTCCGGACGATTCGGTTTGTTGAGAGAACTACTGCCTTCTACATTAGTCTGTACAGTTCAGTATCCAGATCCAGCTCTTGAACGCCTTGGAACAAGATACCTGGGATCACGCCCGTATTCGAGACAATGATATGTATGGTCTTTACCCGTTCTACATACCATTGCCTTTTGATAGGCACAACCAACTCACTATGTTTGCTGATCTTTTCTATGTGCTTTGATTGGAGATTCAAGCTGTTAGAGATCGCAACTTCAATCAAGGGGCTTTGCTTCATTCTCTTGCTGAAAACCACCAGATCCGGCCCGTTGTGTTATTATGATTATTAGTATTTATTTATTTTATTTATTTATTTATTTGTTTGACCCTTAGGCCATCTAGAGATCGAAAAAGTAAGGGCGACATATTTTTTTTTAAAGGTCCAAAGTCTCTTGAAGTACACTCGCTCACGTCTTGTTTACGAAATTGCACGAGAACAATTCCACATCGAAGAGCTACATATTCAGCTGTTATTAACTACCACAGATGCATACAATGAGGAGGAACTTCGTATGAAGAAAGAATTACGGGATGAATTCTATTCCACGGACCAAATGGTCACGACAGAATGGAAACAGGCCGACTACGACCTTTGACACTTGATGACAAGGTTCGCTACACAAAGATTTCACTTCAAATGCTGCAGCAACAAGAAGCACCACGACCCAGGATAACAGTGTGTTTGTGAACTATGCAACATGCATTGTAATCGTTAACACTTCAAGATGTGCGGGAAAAGACAAGTATCCCTTACAGAGTACTGTTCGACAGTGTGATTTACGTAATCGAACAAAGTCGAATAACCTATGTACATTGTACGATCTTTTATTAAATAAATAACAATTTCTTCCTGAACTTCTTTTTTTCAATTTTGTAAATCCCTCTCCAGTTAATATTATTATAATTATTTAGTTTCCAACACATAAGAGGAACCCAAGGCCATAGAGAGCGACTACGATCCATAGGACTAGGTTTTCCGAGCCCCTTCATTATTATTCAACCTGGGACATATTATTGGAATCACGGTATTAAGCTTGCAAATTTTAACCCCCCTCCCAAAAGAAAAGCTCCTCGCTGATCCGCCCCTTAAAACTTCAATCATAACCACCATCCGTGGAATTTAGTTTGCCCACCTGATTATTAATTTACTTTGGTTTAGTTATTCAGCCACTCACTACTTTTTTTCTCTCCATTTTCTCTGGTTGTTCTTTAACTTCAATATATTGATAACTGAGCATTACATTTCCATTTTTATTGTATCTGAGAGCAATCAGCCACCACAAGAATAGTCCTTAAAGAAATGTGTGAAGTAAAGTCATTTTGATTGAATTATAAACGTAAAGAACTCGGGGACTTTAGCACGTTGTAAATTAAATGGTCAACTTTGCCATTTCCCCGGAAGAAAATCGAAGAACACAATGGTTTTCCTAGATCTCGTCAAATCACACTGGTTTCTGATGACTTTCGGTATACAGAAAAATCTTACCCCCAGTACATGATCACGATTTGAATGGCAACCACAATTAACGATCGAACAAATAACCATTTTCTCAAGTTTCGTAGACAATTACGTCAAGACTGTGCTCTGGCTTCTCAATGAAAACAAAGACCTGCACTCTAAGATGGCGGACGCCATGTTGCCGATTCTGGCCTTGAGATGGCGTTACTAGCGCGCTGCTTGGCCCGGCTGAAGCCGAGAATACGGTGATAACTAGGGCACGGATATTTTTGTTTGTAAATAAATCGTTACTACTCGGATTAAAATACATAACAGGAAGGTTTACGATAATACCAGGTGAATCAGATGCCCCTAGTTTTATGTAGCTCAACTAACGCGTGTTGTCAGGAAGGTCGATATTTCTCTGCCTGCATCCCGTATGGTACTAATGCAGTGCAAGCATATCCCGCAAACTCTACTGAACTATATTGTTTTCCCTCGTATTAGTCTTCCGTCACATCGAGGAAAAAAATAAATGTGTTAAGTATAGTTTGCAGGATATGCTTGCAGTGCATTAGTACCATACAGGATGCCGAGAAATATCGACCTTCCTGATAACAACTCTAGTTGGGCTGCATAATACAATATTATTAGGGGCAGCTGATTCACCTGGTATATGAAATTATTTTTGAAATTTTTATTTAAATACGCCTTATAAACAATTTTGCTATGTATGCACAAATTAATTTTCATGTGTGTATTTTGATTTTAAAATGGTAAACCATAAGTAATATGCATATACTGTGTAATACAATGTGATCAGATCACTGATCACATTTCTTCACATATCGGCATATGGTTAGTTTCCTCCGGTTATTACACTATTGTAACACCCGTGATCCCCTGTTCGTGTCACTCCGTAGCATCCACACTGTATCATAATATGAGAGTGGTATCTCCTTCAGTCACATGCTTATGTTCGTTTACTTGAGACTTATGTACTAGGTGAATCGTGTCCGAGTTACGTGCTCATCCCTTTTGTAAGAACATTTTGTGAGTTGTTTCAATCTGAGTTCCTTTTTGTGAGTATTTTCCGTCTCACTTAATTTTCGTTCTGGTTTCCGTTTCATTATCATTTTCGCTATCACCCAGATCATTAGGGGCCGATAACCTAGATGTTAGGCCCCTTAAAACAACAATTATCATCATCATCATCTTTCCGTTACTGCTTTCAGGGTCTGGCAACCAACATTTCTATATGTGCGTGCTGTTAGGGGATGGGCCACTTACGCTTGCGACTACGCTCGAAAGCCTGTTCCGGTCTTGGCCGCGCCGACAGGTGGGTGTGCCATGTACCCGTGCAGTAGTATCCGCCTGACTACGCAGGTCCCCGCACAACCGAATGTCAGAGCTGTAAAATCCAGTATATACCAAGGGGTACATGCCGATACGGCATTGTAAAACATCGGACCCCCGGGCAATGCCTTCCAAGCTAGGCGGTCTTGCCCTGGCTGGTAGCGCCTACTGTGACGGCCCGTGATCGGATGTTGGTGGCATTCGGGGAGGATGATCTGGCCATGGGTTCAAAAAGAAAAATCCCCAAACAGGGTGGTCCTACACCCAAGTCTTTAACATTTGGATTCCCTACGGGGATCAACCCCCTGGTAACAATCTGAGCGTGAAAATCTGGGTGCTAACACCCCCAAGTTTCTGGTAGCTACCAGAACATATGGGGGTGATTTCAAGCTGGTAAAGAGTATTTTGTTTTCTCGCCACATAGGTGTCTATGGTGAGCTTGAGAAAGTACAAAAGATGAGGAACGGTAGCTTGTTGCTCAAGACTAGGACTGGTGAGCAAGTTGAACAACTTTTGCAATGTGACCATTTTGGCGAAATACCCGTAAAAGTGGAAAAGCACACGTCCCTGAATCTGGTCCGAGGGGTTATGTTCCATCGGGACCTGATTCTGAACACTGACGAGGAGCTCAAGGAGGATATGCAGCACCGTCACGTGACTGATGTCCGGCGCATTACGCGCAAGGTCAATGGTCAAATCGTGGATACTGGTGCTTTCATTATTTCCTTTGAGCTTTCGGTGCTCCCAGAGAAAGTCAAGGTAACAAGTTACCGTTGTGACGTACGGCCTTATATCCCTCCACCAATGAGGTGTTATAAGTGCCAGAAGTTCGGGCACATGTTATCCCGATGCTCGAGCCCAGAAATCTGCGGAACATGCGGTAAGGTACCACACGAAGCGGAAGTGCACAACACCCTATCAGTGCACTAATTGCCCTGGATTTCATTCTCCACGGGACAGGAACTGCCCGGTCTTCCTGAGTGAGAAGAAAATCCAGGAGATCAAAACCCTGGATGGTCTCACCTACCAGGAAGCCCGCAAGAAGTACCATATCGCGATTGCTCCTTCGCCTACGATTGATTATCGAGTTATAATACCCAATTTGGTTCCGTCTACCTCATCTTTTGTACCAGCTGTGAAACCTGCAACTGAGTTTCCTGTTCCGAAACCAGCACCTATGATTATGACGAAAAGCCCTAAGGTGACTTCAACTCCACCTTCGGCCACCACGAAGGCTGTGCGAGCGAAGGCTGCTCCGCCCGCACCACGGTCGGCGAAAGCCGCGCCGAAGCCGGCATCGTCGACCAGGGTCAGGAATTCGGCTCCTGACCCGTCTATATATCTTAAAGAGGCGGGGAAGAAGGGACCCCGCACTACGCATTCCCTTTCTCCAAAAAAAAGGGGAAGCCATCCGCCCCACCACCTGCGGATGCTTCTGCGCCTGGGGACGTTTCGGTCCCCTGATCTGCGCGCTCCCCACGGAGATTCCCCCGCCGCCGAACTGCGTCTAGGAAATCTTCCGCCGAGTCGATTCACTCCACGACCTCGCCTGAGGACATGGAGATTATAGTCGACGTAGTGGCTGATGATCCTCCAGAGGTTAAGTTGTAGCTTGCTGCTCCAACTTATTCCCTAGTTTATAAGTTCACACAATGCCACTGTTACAGTGGAATTGTAACAGTTATGACAGGCATTTGACAGAGCTCCGTCAGCTTATTGCACAATACGCAGCGAGTATAGTCTGCCTACAGGAAACAAACCTCAGACCTGATCACGAGACTGTTCTGAGAGTTTCCGACTATACTCTAAAGAGCGACAAGACGCCGCCCGGGCTTCCGGGGGGCGTTTGTACCTTCGTTCGCTCTGACTGCTATAGTGAGGAGTTTCCACTCGCCACTCCTCTGGAAGCTATTGCAGTTCGCGTGTCCTTGCCTGCTATGACAATTGTTTGTAACGTGTACCTTCCACCGAACCAGCCCCTTGATATTAATGACGTCTTTGTTCTTGTTGATCAACTTCCGGTCCCTTTCCTAATCGTGGGTGATTTCAACTCTCATCACCCCCAATGGGGATCACCATCTTCCTGTCCCAGAGGAAGGGACGTGGAGGGCTTAATTCAAGGGTTGGATTTATCTCTATTAAATACAGGGGAAGCTACACATTTTAGCTTAGCGCACGGCACGTACTCACACATTGACTAGTGTGTGTAGCCGTGCGCAGGTCCCCCTATTTGGTTGGTATGTACACGACGACCTCTGTGACAGTGACCATTTTCCGATCGTTCTTACTTTTCTGAACCAGAAGCCCGTGGAGTTCCCCAGTCGTTGGGTGCTTAAGCGGGCAAATTGGCCCTCGTTTCAAGAACGAGCTGTGTTCGTTGATCTTGGTTACCGGAGCGTCGATGACTAGGTACAGCACATCGGTTCTTGCTGCCGCCGAAGAGTCCATTCCATCCTTTTCTGGGACTCCTCGTTGCAAACTCGTCCCTTGGTGGACAGAGGATATTGCAGCGGCAATACGAAACCGTCGTCGAGCTCATAAGCACTACCGTCGGCGTCCAACCATGGCCAATTTGGTGGCGTTTAAGAAATTTCGTGCCAAGGCACGGATTCTTATCCGCCAGAGTAAGAAAGAATCATGGGAACGGTATGTGCAGTCTATTACGCCACATACCCCCTCCTCGGACTAAACTACGACGCATCTCGGGTATTCAGACATCTTGTACTGTACCGGGAATTTCCATCGATAATGAATTGGTTACAGATCCGTACCGCGTTGCAAACCATCTCGCATCTTATTTTGCGGATATATCCGGTTCCAACAACTATTATCCTGCCTTCGTGGCCATGAAGCGCGAGGCAGAACGTTTCCAGCTCAGTTTTGCTTCCCGCGCTTCGGAGGAGTACAACGTGCCCTTTACGGAGTGGGAACTCCGCGGAGTGCTGGCGCTCTGCAGGGACACGTCTCCCGGCCCGGATAATATTCACAACCAGATGCTTAAACACCATAACGATGAGAGCATTCGTTATTTGCTCAGGGTGTTTAATCGTATCTGGTTGGAAGGTGTGTTTCCAGCGCAATGGCAGGAAGGTATCATTATACCTATCCTGAAGCCCGATAAGGATCCCAATTTGACAGGGAGTTACAGACCTATTTGTCTCACTAACGGTCTGTGCAAGCTCTTTGAGAGGATGGTCAATCGGCGCCTGGTGTGGGTCCTGGAGAAGCGAGGACTCCTGTCTGAATACCAGTGTGGATTCAGGGTGTCTCGGTGTACCAACGACCATCTGGTACGCCTGGAGACCGCCATACAGGACGCTTTTCTCCGGAGATAGCACCTAGTCGCTGTTTTCTTTGACCTCTAGAAGGCCTATGACACCACTTGGCGTTACGGCATCCTCTCTACCCTGCATCAATGGAAATTCTGAGGTAACTTGCCGGTTTTTATTGCGAATTTTCTGTCCCTTCGCCTATTCCGTGTCCGAATAGGAGGGACATATTCGCAATATCATATACAGGAAAACGGAGTCCCACAGGGATCGGTGCTTAGCGTAACATTATTTGCGATTGCCATAAACGGTATAGTCGCTGCTGCTGGTCCAGCAGTGGTACCGTCGCTATATGTAGACGTCTTCGCTCTGCATTATAGTGCGCAAAATATGGCGGTCGCTGAACGACAGGCGGTCGCTGAACGACAGCTGCAACAAGCTATTCGGAGAGTGGAACGCTGGACACTAGAGCATGGCTTTCGGTTCTCAACCGCTAAGACCTAGGTTGTCCATTTCTGCCGAAAGCGCACTCTCCATCCTGATCCTGAGCTTTATCTGGGCGATGTAGCTTTGCCTGCTGTTGCTGTGTACCGTTTCCTTGGGCTCCTTTTCGATCAGAAATTGACGTGGGAGCCACACGTGCGGTGTTTGAAAACTGCCTGTGTTAAGAAACTCAACATGTTGCGGTTTCTTAGCGGCACATCGTGGGGGGTGGACCGCGCGGTGCTCTTACATTTTTATAAGGCACTGATTTTATCTAGATTAGATTATGGCAGTGTAGCATATGGTTCGGCCCGTAAGTCAGTGCTTGTTAAACTGGACAGTGTCCACCACGGCGGTGTGAGGCTGGCGACGGGAGCCTTTCGGACGAACCCAGTCGTCAGCTTGCTCGCCGAGGCTGGCGTACCTCCGTTACACCTGAGGCGCCAACAAGTACTGCTGACCTATGCTGCAACTATTCGACAGATGCCACTTCATCCTAGCTATCCATGTTGGTTTACCAATCCGAATCGCCGGCTGTATGATGCGCTCGTCAGAGCCTCTCGCCCGGCGGGGATTCGCTTGGATGACTTTTACCGTCAGTTCCGATTTCCTGCTGTCTCCTGTATCGTCCGAGTACCTAGCAAGGCCCCTCCGTGGATGGTCTCTCGCCCTGATATCATCCTGGATTTGCACACCGGCCCCAAGTCGGACACGGATTCCTCCGTCCGTCGGAGGCTGTTCCAGTCCGTGGTGAGCCGGTATCCAGGTTCAGGGCTTCTATTCACGGATGGTTCGAGGGTAAACGAGAAAGTAGGCTGTGCATTTGTGGTTGAGGATCGTCGGTTTCTCTTTTCACTTCCCGAGGCTTGTGGCGTGTACACAGCGGAGCTCTATGCCATCTTAGAGGCTCTGCGGTACACGTTATCAGACGATCACCAGCACTTTCTTGTGTGTACTGACTCCTTGAGTGCGCTACAAGCGCTCGATGTGTGTTTCCCGAAGCACCCGTTGGTCCAGCGGGTGCACGACCTGCTCGTCAGTTCTTGTAACGCTGGAACCAGGGTGACCTTGGTGTGGCTTCCTAGCCACATGGGTATTGCGGGAAACGAGCTTGCTGATCAGGCGGCGAGAGAGGCAGTCGCACTGCCCTCGCTACAGTATAAGGTGCTTGCTAGTGGTGTGCGCTCTCAGTTGCGGCATTCGATCCTGTCGTATTGGGAGGAAGCGTGGCGTGCCACGCCTCCACCCAACAAACTGAGAGGCATCAAGGAGGCAACGAAGGTGTGGAAATCTTCCTTCCGATCTCTCCGGAAGGAAGCTGTGGTACTCTGTCGACTCCGGATCGGCCATGGGATTGCTACGCACTCCCACTTGCTAAAGAGAGAAGATCCCCCTGTGTGTACTTGCGGTGCCCATCTCACTGTGGCACACATTCTCTTGGAGTGTGTGGATCTGGCCGATCTGCGAAGGACTCTTAAACTGCCTAATACCCTCTCCCTTATTCTCCGTGATGACGGGCCGTCAGTTGACCTCGTCATCCAGTTCATGAGGGAGAGTGGTTACTTTTTTAAGTTTTAATGTGTAGTTAGGACTTTTAATTCAGGTTAAGTCTGTTTTATGTTTTTTTATTGTGTTCATCTATTTTATTGTTCACTATGCCTTATTTGTTTTATTCTTTTTTACCATCCGCCTTTTATTCTTTTTATTCAAATAAGGCATACTTTTTGGGGCTCACTGTCTGTTTTATAAACACCATTTTCGTTTCATCCATGGCAGTGAGCTGTTTTTATCTACATCCTTTCATTTCACGCCATTTCATTTCATTAGGGGCCGATAACCTCGATGTTAGGCCCCTTAAAGCAACAATTATCATCATATTCTTTCCTATCGGCCTCCCTTGGCCAACTCTTATTCTCTTCCGACCCCGACGGTAGGGTATCCGAGGCCAAGGGAATCTTTCACTTTCCCGCCTTAATTGGCCCTTGTCTCATCTTTCCTGATCCCTCATTCTTCGAGTGGTCAGACCTCGTGGCTCCCCGTTTATCTAAATTCCCTTTAGCAAATTTTTTGCATCTACCCTTCATTTTGTAGGTATTTTCAATCTACGTTGCATTTTGTATGTCTATTAGATCTAAATTGCTTTTGCGAGAATTTTCAACCTCAATTACATTTTGTGAGGATTGACAATCTAAATTGCTTTCTAGTAAGTCTTTCAATATAGGGGCTGGGACTTCTGTGAATATTTTGAATTTCAATTGCAATTGAAGAGTATTTTCATCCTAAACCGCTTTTTGCAAGTATTTTCGATCTAAATTGCATTTTGTATGGTGGGCATTTTGCAAGTATTTTGATTCTCAATTGCATTTTGTGAATATTTTCAATCTTAATTGCATTTTGTAAGTATTGTCCATGCAAATGAGTAGTTTGAATCTACCGTACATTTTTGTAAGCATTTTCAATTTCAATTGCATTTTGTAAACATTTCGAAATTCAATTGCACTTCGTGAGTATTTTGGATCTGAAATGGGAGTTTTTCAATCTAAATCGCATTGTGTATTTTCAATTTCAGTTGCATTTTGAACGCATTTTGAACCTCAATTGCATTTTGTCTGTATTTTGAACCTCATTTGATTTTAGCATTTTCAATTTCAATTGCATTTTGTAAGTATTTTGAACCTAAACTAAATTTTGTGCGTATTTTTTCTCATCCTTTTATTAGTTTTTTCCTTCAAAATTCCCTTTTGTAAGTATTACCACTCTCCATTTTGTGAGTCGTTTCAATCTGAGTTCCATTTTGTAAGTCGTTTTGGTTTCCATTTCATTGTCATTTTCGCTATCACCCAGACCATTAGGGGCGATAACCCCTTAAAACAATTATCACCACCACCACCACCACCACCACCACCACCACCACCATTAGAATGCACAGTGTAGCCTGCTTGTGTCTGAAGGGTAAATGTGCGAGTGTGCATTTTCCTACGATGGGAAGTCACTGCGAGATTTTGGTCGCTCACATTTCATGGAATATTTGTCACAAGTCAAATTGGAAGTAATGTTTAAAGTTTATGCTACAAGAAAGGAGAATTCTTTTAATATAGGCTATATGACAAAAGCATTCAATGTGCTCATCTCATCATTATGTACTTCTGAATCTTTATTAGAATATAGCGATTGTATGCGAACAATAAATTAATTATTTTTGGTCGAGGAAAGACCCAAGATGGTCCGAAATATGTACCTTCAAACGAATTAGTAATAACAATTGACTGAGGCGGAAAACTCTCTTTTCTTATTAGAATTTCTCAATATCAAATATACCAGAACGTATTGGAGTGTCTTGGAATCTCGTTGGCGTCAGTGAAGAGGATTGCTATGTCCAATAAAAGTATGCAGGAAATAATTCAGGTGCATCACGAAAGATGCAGTCCGTGACACAAGGGCGTCCAAAAGTTTGGTTGGGCGAATTAGCTTTCGGAGTAGTAAGTATGCATTAGTTTTATATGAATAGGATTTACTATAGTAGAGTACCTACACAGAAAAGTTACTCCCTGAAAATACAAATGATTTTTCTGGAATGTCGAAATCTACACTTAACAGAATAGTTAGTAAGTTGAGATTTAGATTGAAGGGGTTGAATAATAAGCCTGTGCCAATGGAATCTCTAGTTGCTTCCACACGTCACTGATTTTTTGTGAAAAATTAAAAAGTTAAACTCTAAAGCAGCCATGTGTTTGCTCGCTATAGGATAACCTTGCCCGCTGTGTTCTCAGCAACTTCCCCTTTTCCGCTTGCAGTCGGGGCTTACTTATTGCAATATTTATTGCATCAGAAGAATTTTTCGCAGACCCCAAAGCTATTATCGAAACGGTCCGTAGATAGAATGTGTAAAATACTGACCAGACCGGCTTTAATCAAGAAATCACATTGGTCGATCCCTTGCGAAAAAAGGAACGAAAGGCTTGAACACAGTCCTGCAGTAACACGACGCACAGCTACACAATAACACAAACGGTGTCTGCAGATGGGCACTTGCTATCGCCTCAGTTTGTAGTTTTAGGTCTGGGTGTAGTGTTCGCCTCTCACCAGGTCAGACCGTGTCCGATTCCGGGTCAATGCAATAAAGATTTTCGATGTGAAATATCACGTCCTGTGGTTCGGATTCCACATAGAAAAAAAAGCAGGTCCGCTGGCTCATGATCGTGAGAATTACGGTCACTTAAAACTACAAGATTCCTTCCTTCTTAGCTTGCTTGTAGTTTTAAAAGAGCCAACTGGGACGCTTGGCCGGCAAGTCGAGTAAAATTTGTTTCATGCGGACATGGCATTGGAATATCAGAAGCCATTTAGTGTTGGCCTAAGTAGAAGCTTTTCAGTTAGATTGGGCACAGTCGTGTTGACCGACTGAAAATGTTCTACTAATACACACATCAAAAAAAGTTTTGCATCACCTCGGTTCCAAGAGTTCCGGAACCGTTAAATACAAAGGGAATAGAGATCAACACAAACAACATTTCAGCTCGTTTTATTGCTCATGAGACCCACACATTGCATGTTGTACCATCATACAGCTAGACTTTCAGCATTTGTGGTCCAGATTGCAGTACACACCACTACCTCTAATACCCAGTAGCACGTCCTCTTGCATTGATACATGCCTGTATTCGCCGTGGCATACTATCCACAAGTTCATCAAGACATTGTTGGTCCAAATTGTCCCACTCCTCAACGACAATTCGGCGTAAATCTCTCAAGAGTGGTTGGTGGGTCAAGACGTCCATAAACAGCCCTTTTCAACATATCCCAGGCATGTTCGATAGGGTTCATGTCTGGCGAACATGCTGGCCACTGTAGTCGAGCGATGTCGTTATCTTGAAGGAACGCATTCACAAGATGTGCACGATGAGGTCGAGAATTGTCGTCCATGAAGACAAATGCCTCTCCAATATTCTGCCGATATGGTTGCACTATGGGTCGGAGGATGTCATTCAGGTATCGTAAAGCCGTTTCGGAGCCTTCCATGACCACCAGTGGCGTACGTCGGCCCCACATAATGCCACCCCAAAACATCAGGGAACCACCACCTTGCTGCACTCGCTGGACAGTGTGTCTAAGACGTTCAGCCTGACCAGGGTGCCTCCAAACACGTCTCCGACGATTGTCTGGTTGAAGGCATATGCGACACTCATCGGTGAAGAGAACGTGATGCCAATTCCGTGGGGTCCATTCAGCATGTTGTTGGGCCCATCTGTA
Organism: Meconema thalassinum; assembly: GCA_946902985.2. Classification (NCBI taxonomy): domain Eukaryota; kingdom Metazoa; phylum Arthropoda; class Insecta; order Orthoptera; family Tettigoniidae; genus Meconema; species Meconema thalassinum. The sequence continues at coordinate 166,148,823 of OX336389.2, forward strand.
CCGCGCTGCATGGTGTCGGGGTTGCAAAGCTGGACCTCGCCATGGACGTCGGGAGTGAAGTTGCGCATCATGCAGCCTATTGCGCACAGTTTGAGTTGAAACACGACGTCCTGTGGCTGAACGAAACGCATTATTCAACATGGTGGCATTGCTGTCAGGGTTCCTCCGAGCGGCAATCCGTAAGTAGCGGTCATCCACTACAGTAGTAGCCCTTGGGCGGCCTGTCATCGACAGTTCCTGTATCTCTGTACCTCCTCCATGTCCGAACAACATCGCTTTGGTTCACTCTGAGACGCCTGGAAACTTCCCTTGTTGAGAGCCCTTCTTGACACAAAGTAACAATGCGGACGCGATCGAACTGCGGTATTGACCTTCTAGGCATGGTAGAACTACAGACAACATGAGCAGCGTACCTTCGTCCTGGTGGAATGACTGGAACTGATCGGCTGTCGTACCCCCTCCGTCTAATAGGCCCTGCTCATGCATGGTTGTTTACATCTTTGAGCAGTTTTAGTGACATCTATGAACAGTCAAAGGGACTGTATCTTGGATACAATATACACAGTCAACGTCTATATGCCGGAGATCTGGGAACCGAGGTGATGCAAAACTTTTTTTTGATGTGTGTAGATATTATGGCATCGCGTCGTCTTCTGAAAAAGTCAACAAGGAAAGCTTATGGGCAAGGTGGGAGGAGGTGTTTGCTCAACTCCTGCTCGGTGACGCACAGCAGTTTTAATCGTTGACTTACTTTCCAGTCACAAAAGCTTGTCTATGTATGAAGAGCACGGAGCAAAAGATTCCGTACTTTCCGTACTTACGATACCCCCAACTGGAACAAGATACTGCCAACCTTTGGATTCATCTGGCTTCCGTAATTTCAAAGGTTTTGTTCGCCGGTTTACCAACTCTTGCACGTCTTTTGGGCGTTAGAACCCTTAGAACATCCAGTGAAATACTACTTTGGCATTGGTAACCGTGCTTTCTTCATTGTCAACGTGTCCGGTTTTAACCTGTATCTGGTACAAGAGATCTCTTTAATTTTTAGCCTACTTTTCACATTTTGCAAAAATGAGGAAAAAGTAGACTTATGAGATCGATCCGGGAAAATGTCTGTCTGTCTGTCTGTCCTTCTGTCTGTCTGGCTGTGTCCCCCCCCTATCATCTCCTAAACGGCTGCAGCAATCAAAACCAAATTTAGTATGAGGAAAGATGTGCACCGGAATAGCTCACGTCCATTTTTGAAAATGATGTCAGTGCTACCAACTGCTGAAAAAACGCACTAGAAATTTGAGCTCCATGTTGGATATCTTCCAAGGTATGCATGGGAGCTATTCCAAAATTGGCACACATGTTGTAACGTTTTGTTACTAACCTTGCACGAAAATATACATATATAAGAAACTCCACAGTTGTGCGTCCAAATGTAACGTTTTCGCTCCACGTTGAGCGCACAAATGTAACGTTCCCGGTCCAAATAAGTGACCAAAGGTTACGTTCCTGGCGGGGCTCCAATATTGCGTTCTCCTGGAGTACAGTAGAAGAATCGCAACAAGAACAAGCACCGCTTTACTCACACCACCAATAGCATACTTACCTCTTACCTGTTCATTAGCAATGATTATAATCAGCTGGGCGCCAGGACACCTAACACTTACTTTAGATGTGCCAAAGTATTTAATTAAAATAGTGATAGAGCACTCGAAACGTCTTTCTCTCAAGCCGTGGTATAGCTGAGCCATTAACCAATTGTCTTATCGCTACTGGGAGAAGGTATGCATTATGTCTAAAGCTAGCTACTGGAAATGAAAGTCCTACCATTACTTAAGAACAAAATTTAATTGATCAAAATTTAAAGCAGCAAAAGGCGTAAAAAGAGAAACATATGAATTTAAAAAAAATCTGGAAGTTATATTAAATTGGCGAGAGTTACAAAATGGAATATGAATTAAATTTAAACAAAAGCTGGATTCTAATTTGCCATAAACAGAATTACAGAGACTTGATTGGATTTAGTAAAGGAACTCACGGCCGTCTTCTTCATAGTGGTAGTCTGGTTTTCCCTCTGATCTTGCTGGCGGATGTTGTTTGGTTCTGCCTCAATATTGTATAGATCCTTATCTTGATACGGGCAGGGAACCGATTTGTCCCGTCTCCCGACTGACATATGTGAATGGCTTTGCTCCAAAATTCACTTTTGTGAATATGATCAAGGACACGATCATATTCACGTCAGTAGTATTAATTTTAAAACTTCTTGAACTGATAAGTTGCGATCTCGCAGGGAAGATGTCTGATAGACGTGAAGATTCAGAAAATCTCCGAAGATTGGGGGCTTGAGAGTAGATGACCATTGGTTTTTATGGAAGATGAACTTCCCCACTCTGCAGTATTTCTCGACCAATCAATTAGGTATCCTGATGACGTAGCTCCCCACTCCAGATCCCTAAGTTCTCATCATACCTCTTCATTAGTTGGGTTAACCACGTGGGGTTGCTTCTGAAGTAATTTTAAATCAGCGTCCTGATGCGGTGTTCTTCCGAGAATTCGTGACGTCAGCGCTAACTGACCAACTTGCTTTGTCTTGAAGCCTCGCGTCCCCGGAATGTTTGTACATAATTCTCGTAAGTTATGTCTATTTTTGGCGGACTACCCGTGGCGAAACTGACGACACGTTGAACGAAATATTTCCCAATCAAGTCTTGTATAAAATATAACCTATAACGAATCTAACTAAAATCTCCATTTTATAACTTCCGCCAAACAATAATTAAACCCCTTATATATATATAAAGAAATTATGGAATAAATCTAGAATCGATATGATAATTAAAATATACATAATAATAATAATAATAATAATAATAAATTAATTTTGCTGATTATAAAACATATAAATTAAGGGGAAGTATTCGGACTGTTACAATGTAGATAATACTATTTCAGTTTAATTTCCAGGAGGCCAACCATGACAGTGTTGCCAAAATAATTGTAAGCCTTCTGATAAGTCCAATGTTTAAATGCATATAACTTCTACACTATCAACTGGATTTCAACCAAATTTTGTATGTAATATCTGTACATAAACAGATATGACTGAGCATATTCTTAAGAGCCACCAGGGCTGCCAACTGTTAATAATTGCTCTCTCTATTTTTTTAAATCCAAATACCAATATATCAGAAAGTATGCAAGCCAACAGCTTTAAACTATGCACACGTATATTCTGACATTTTAGATTAATTTGGAGTAACTTATATACGTCAGTTCTACTAACATGATTATAAGCCTGCTGATAGTACCAATTTTTTAATACATGTAACTTCTATACTATCAGTTGGATTTCAACCAAATTTCGTATGTGCAATGTGTACCATAACAGATATGACTGTAAGTATTGTTAAGAGCAATCAGGGCTGCCAACTGTTAATAAATGCTGTCTATAATCTTTTTACCCTAATATCAATATATCAGAAAGTATGCAAGCCAACAGCTCTATACTTTGCACACGTATAGCACCTGACATTCTAGATTAATTTGGAGTAATTAATACAAGGCGGTGCTGCCAACATGATTCTATGCCTGCTGATATGTTCAATTTTAAATACATGTAACTTCTATACTAACAAATGGATTTCATCCAAAATTGGCACAACAAGATATACTAATTCAGATTATTTCTGACCAGCACACGCATGGTATTGTTGGCAACATGCTTTTACGCGTGCTGATAGATCCAGTGTCTAACTGCATGTAACGTCCATTGGACTTCAACCAAATTTTGTATTCTGTACCTTAAGAGATGGAACTAAGAATATATTCAGTCACCAGGGCTGCCAACTGCAGTGCTCTATTTGGCTACATTATACCAGGTATATTTTCAACTGATTAGATATTTCGATATTACCAACTTAATGTCGTCATTATTCTAGATAGGTTCATATACTGTAGAATAATCATTGGCATGAAAAGTAGGCTGTATAGTTCTTCACGGAACTTCTTGTTTATGTTGGGATTTACATACACAGTAAATGTTTTCAACTTTACATATGCCTAATTTACCTTTCTTTTCACGTAAAATAACACATACCGTACTCTATTGGCAAACAAGACTTGAAAATACGCTAGGCAGACCTGACCATTACGTCCACACCTCTTCCTCGTTTGGCTGGCTGCGTGGCTTAGCGGTAACGTTCTCGCCTGCTGTTCCCAAGGTTGCAGGATCGAATCCTGGCGCAGTCAGCTGGCATTTGAGGGTGCGCAAATGCGAGGGAGCTGTAACAGTTGATTCACTGGCACGTTGAAGACCCGCTTCGGGGCAAATTTCTGGCACTCCGGCGTCTCTAAAATCCGCAGTAGTTAAAAGGGACGTAAAACAAATACAATTATTTTCCCTAGTGTGTTTCCTGGTTATCGCTCTACTGTGCAGTTCTTGGCACTCGGAAATAAAGCGGGATGAATGGGATACTGGCAGTGGACGTTCAAAATCTGAACATTTTGTCAAAAATATTGTTACATGAAAGAATATGTAAGTATTACTCTTGCGAATCATTGCGCTGTAAATACTCTGTCTGTATTCACTTTCATTGGTTTAAAGGTTGTAAGAGGAAGGAATCTATCTACTTACGACGTGGAGGTTTGATCTCTGGGTAAGGCATGTTCCGAGCGGTATGTTCATAACCTCCCGCGTATTCTCTTACCTATATTATTACATGTAGATTTGTTCGGTATCGTAAGCTGCCATATGGCCGGTGTCATCCCCCACCAAGCGCACACTAGGTCAGGTCTCCCCGCTGAGTGAGAATGTCAAGTCTCGACAATACCGGAACTTCGTAAGTCTTAGCATTATTGACAGTGTCGTTTTAAAGGAATAATCACCTACTCAAGCCCAAGGAGTAATACGGAGGTGCCCTGTCAGCTCTCTGGCACGCTGTGAGTTGAAGCATTGTCCACGCCCCATTAGGCTCTAGCTGCTCGTACCACTGTCTTCAGTAGCAAAATAATACGGTGTGCTTGGGTTATTGTAATGCTTAGTTTACAGTTATGGCCATTAAAATAATGCATTTCCGTGGACGATAGACTGATTAAGCAATAGGAGTGATCATTTACATACATGAGGGTGAATTTTCGCTGTAAATATTGTCATATCAGTCATACTATACTTGTATACATGGGTTCGTTTTTAGTTTTGGCACCTTAGTTATAACTGGATTAATAACTCACTTAGATGGTTCCAAGTTTCACAGACCTTCGATGTAGTCCCCACCGTTGCGTGCAACGTGTTCCCAGCGATGAGGAAGTCGTTGGATCCCGTTGGCACTGCCCAATCGATTGATGGTTCGAAGAGAGCGCTCGGCAGCCTGCTTAACGTCTTCATTGGTACGGAAGCGCTCCCCGCGCATTGTCATCATCTTCGGGATGAGATCATAGTCGCAGGGACTGATGTCTGGAGAATATGGGGGGTGATAGATGACTTCCCAGCCCCAGCGACCCAACAATGCCGACACAACGCCTGCTGTGTGTGCCCTAGCATTGTCATGCAGAACGATGGGCGGTGTAACCATGTGGTGGCGTCGTTTCCTTCTCAGAGCTCCTCGGAGATGGTCTTGCAGAAGCGAACAATAGTACGCCGCATTAACGGTTTGCCCTCGGGGAACAGCATGGTGAATGATCACACCATCCCAATCATAGGCAAGAATCAACACTACCTTCACATTGGTGGGGGTTGGTCGAACTGTTTGTTTCCGTGGTGATCCGTGGTGCCGCCACTCGTTCGATTGGCGTTTTAACTGTGGCTGATAAGATCTGGCCCACGTCTCGTCAATGGTTATGATACGCCGTAAGAAGGCCTCTCCTTCGCGCTCATAACGCTGCAAGAGCATACGACAAGCGTCATATCTCAGCCATTTGTGCATGTCGGTTAAGTCATGCGGAACCCATTTGGACGCAATCTTCCTCATTTTTCAGTAAGTCCTTCAGGATGTGGAGGACAGTTGAATGCGCGAGTCCGGTATCTTGCTCTAATTGACGAATCGTTACGTTCCGATCCACGTCTACTACGCGGACACCATCTGTACATTGTCATCACTTACTGGTGGGTGACCAGATCGAGGCATGTGCTCCACACGTTCGCGCCCATCTCGAAAGGCTGCAACCCATCTTGCTACCGTTCTGAACGGTGACGCAGCTGCACCGCACGCTTCCTGCAATCCTCGGTGACACTGTTTAGCACTGCGACCCCTAGCACACTGAATTTTTATCCACGTTCTTTGCTCCTGCTTGGAAAACATTGCGACTGTCTTTCGCGAGCGCTGGTCTCACACTACTCATCTAAAAGGCGTGACTGCGCACGAGCGGTGGTGAGGACGGGCGAGGTCATGTGCTCTGAGGGAGGGGATGCAGGGCAGCAACCGTCGGTGAAATTGGCAGCGCCCAACATTGTTGCAACTTGACACTGAAGCATTGGTGCCAAAACTAAAAAACCAACCCATGTATTTCAGTAGCCTACTGATAAATAATGAACAGTAACCATTAAGAGAATCGCGTGCAATATCCAGAACGGGTTCATAATGTATATCCATTTCCATAAATTTCAGCTTGATTAGGCTCAACGGACTTAAACATTACATAGAACTAGTGCATTATGAATGAAGAGTTTTAAAATTTAAGACATCTACTTACAATACTTTGTGCGTCAAATGTAGGCACGTTTTGGTCGGATAACAGACTTACTCCTAGCACTTGCCAGCAATGTTACGAACATCTCACAAGGAGAGGTCGCCGTGTCGTTTACTAGAAAAGTGTTCAAATTTGGTGGGTTTACTCTTCATAAAAAAAAAATCCCCTGTGTGAGCGTTTTTGCCAATGGTCCTTAGTGTGCTCAAAATTGATCGTTTAAAATCTACCCTCAAACTTTTGCAGTCTTATTCCGGCACACGTTCCCGGCTTACCTCCGTAGCGAAGTCGCTAGCGTGTTTGCGTTGGGAATGAAAGCTACCGTGATCGAAATCTACCTTAATCATGTTTAATTATTTTCTTTTTTTTTCTTTGGACTTTTTCCTTTTATTTTATGCTTGTGGTACAATATTTAAGTTGACAGATTACATGAAGTACCGTACTTTATTAATTGTTGTTGCTTTTTCGCGAAAACGAGCATATTTAATAAATGCAGGTGAAGAGCAAGAATAGCCCCTTGACCCTATTAACTTACTTCACGCGGTAAACAGACGATGTTCACATTTCCGAACACTGTTCTTTCGTCTGTTAACTTTGCTGCAAAGAAAGCATATTTTATCATGTCTACGAAATCATTAGATGAAAGTTAGCGATGAACCAGTGAATGGATTTTGCTAGCATCTTATCTCATACACAGATCTTTGTCCCCGTGTACAGCATGGGCCGTGTTTTGTAGTTTCTTAATGAGACCTTTGGCCTGCAAACACACAACATAGTATGCTTACACCTTTATTTCATATGATAAGCAAAGTATTCACTAGACGCACTTATTTTTTATTACTTGTCGTAAAACGTAGATAACGCATGGTTGGCAGAACGGGGTGCAATGTGGTGGGATGATTTATACATAGCTCCAAAACCGAAGAGACCACAGCAAATACATTATAGGAAACCCAAAAGACAATAAGCGATGTATCAAGGGCGACAAAGGTCTGACTCGATACCTTCAATTCCCCACGCCAACACGCTAGCGATTACGCCACGTAGACGATCCGAGAATGTGTGCGGGAATAGGACTACACAAGTTTGAGGATTGATTTTAAACGTTCAATTTTGAACACACTAAAGGCCATTGGCAAAAACGCTTGAACAGGGGCAAAATATATTTTTAAGAGCAAACCCTCCAAATTTCAACGCTTTTCTAGTAAACCACATGGCGACCTCTCCTTGTCAGTGGGAATGCCCACTGACTTCATTCCCTGGCTTTTTTTTCGTGGGGGGGGGTGGCGGCGGCGAAGAGGCTTCCCGCATCCCCCGCGTGGCACTCGACCTTACTACTGGTACCTCTGACATGCAGTTAGTCTACACAGTAGAAGAGAAAGCATAGGGGTTTGGAAAAAGGATTGCCCTTTGAGGCTAAGCGCCTGTCTGATCGCGGTCGCGATTTACCAGGAATCATGGGTATATATTAACATTGGTATATTTTACATAATTATATGCACATATAATTATTGGATTATAGGGCCAGGGAAAACCGCATAGGCAGAAAGGAAAGATTGCCTACACGTAAAACCTGGCGGCTTGGTTATTGCCACATGCAAGGAAGTGGGTATGGAAATGAGTAGGTTTTGTTAGTACGGGAGGTGTGTCATGCAACAGTTGCAGAATCAGTTTCCTCGCCGAGATTTGTATAATTATGTGGGAATCAGTTGGCTTGGCACTGCTGGGACTAGCGCGTCCGCAATGGCGGACGAACTGCACGTCCGGGATGCGACATTGCAAATTCTAGTTCAGTTTTAGCATTACAGACGGATACGGCTTCCTGATTGGCCGTTCGGACGAAACAGGGCATGTGATTAGTTACAGGGTGGAACCTATCAGCGATGTCGTTCCAAAATGAAAATGTTTAGCGCTTGCTTTTTCAGAATTTCGTATTAACAACTAACGTTTTAACTTCGTAATTTGTTACTATATACTGTATCGTGTTTTTTTTTCGTATCTTCAACTCAATCAATTTCCAGTAGTATGTAGTTAAATGCATGCACCATTGCATCTATTTAATAGTTCATTTTTGCTGCACAAGTGCGAAGTAGCCTAGTTTTATCATAGCCTATATCTCCAGATTTCAAGTGGTTTTACATGAGAGGTGGCTAATGTTTAATTCCCCACTGCCTCACTACTGATATATGGATGGCGACCACAGGTCGTAAGGCGGACTTTTCGTTTGGGGATGAAAATTAGATGTAAATTCATTTGAGGGCCTTGGGATATTTTGGTCAGCAGCCGCGTGTCGAACTTGTCTGACAACCTGCATTCCTGTGATGACTTAAATAGTGTGCGTAACTTCTAAGGACAGGGATGGGAAATACGCCTCGGGACTTTAAAGGCATTTGGATGGAGTAGAAACACTTAAGATAGCTATTGTCAGCTCCGGAATTCGAACCTCTGATGACCGGACGTTCTGCCCTCGCAGTGTGGGGTGAAAATTACTAACAAGCTATTTCCAGGTGATCTTGATAAAATCTGGTTCAATTCTCCACTGTAGCCCACACTTTTTAAAATAAAATATTTAATACTACAGGTATTATGTTCTATAGGCAACTTCGTCAATCCTTCGTTACACGATTATCTTCTAAGAATATTCACTTGGTTTAAATACATCTAATTCCTGGTTTATTTATATACAGTATATATATTCTCCTGCACCGAATTCTTTCTTTTTTTTGCTCCTTTACAGCTGTCCTTTGACCCCCCCACTACCTGTGAGACTAAGGTAGCCTAGCCTATCTGTACAGAGATAAAACTAAAGGGGAGCAACACTGGCAAATTTTTGGGGAGAGCTTCATTCTGCATTATTTTTCGACCTAGGTCACATTAGCAAATATGATGCAATTTGATGACATTCAGTACAATAAAAATAAAAACAATCTTAACTAAGTAAAGATTGGGCCTCAGAAGATTTCAGTGAAATAATGGCTCTTGAGCAGAGGAGGATCAAACTAGACAAGGCATACTACGCTTGCAGAAAACTGTAAGTCTCGAAACATCAGTCGATGAATGTCAAACTAAGACACTATAATGCAGCAGTCAGACCAATGCTTGATTTGCAAAAAAATGAAGTTTCGGTAGGCCTACCGTGGGCTACCGGGTGGTAGTGGGAGGGGTTTTTATGGAATATTGAAATATAGAGTTCTAAAACCGATATTTTTACGCTTTTCTGAACACCTTTAAAAATTACTCTGCGGACAAAATAGCCATCTATCCTCTGTGAGCTGCCAGAATAGGAGATTGATAGTTCTCGCCTCGCCATGTGGTCAGAGTACAATGTTGCCAAACAGTTAGAATAACAAGTAATCACACTGTACAAGCCAGTGACAAACCTAACCAGACACTGACGCATGTGGGCTGTGATCGAACATGGATTGATCAAGAGGCAGAGGGGTGATGGCTGAAGTGGAATTTCCGGTCAAATGTCAATACCCTTCAGGCAGCTCACAGAGTATAATTTTGACTGCAATTTTAAATTAAATTGAGACCGCTGTAGCATAATTGTTCTTACCATAGCCATTGGCCTATATTAAATTTTAATGTAGGCCAACTAGGCTACCATTTAAACACTGTAACTTACTGTACATTATTTCAACTTTTATCTTACGTAATTTTAAAAATTAAATACAGTCGATTTGAAAATACACACATGTTCACCAAGAATCTTTTATTTCTTATTTCATAATTTTGTCTTCACAGTTTTCTGAAATAATTATTTATTATAAAAGGTACTGTGCTTGAAAATGTTTTACCTCACAGTTTATAAAATTGTTCAAAGTTTAGAAAAGTTTTCTTTGTACGTGCCTCCTCTCTCTCTCTCACCTTGCTGTTAGTATCCAGACCGGAGTGCTGTCTCCGAAGCATCCAAGATTCCACGTACTTTGAAGTACAGTCCAGACAAAGACCAAGTTGACCTTGACTTACGGCTAACGTTCCACAGTTCTAAAAATTATGTTATAGGCTACTGTATATTCGACTTTTCCCCCGATCAGAGGTTACGGTACTGTGTACTGTCACAAATCTAGCCCTGAGTTAGACCATCAATCCTCTTCGCAGCTGAGTGCCTTTTTCTAACTAAGAACACACCCTTAAGGGCACTCGAGGTACAGGAAAGGAAATTCTTATGGGAAATAGTGGGACCAAGGGTCATGCCAGATGGAAGATGATGGTACAAACCAAATTGCAAACTCTATAAAACACCAGGAAAACCTCACCGATGCCATCAGGAAAACCTCACCGATGCCATCAGAAGGAGACGCCTGGCTTTCTACGGCCACCTGTACAGAATGGACCACCACAGTCTGTCTTGTAAGATCTTCAAGGTAGCCAAGAGGGGTAAGCCACTGGGTCCTTGTGGATCAAACAAGTTGAGAAGGATCTTGCTGAACTTAATATTCAGCAAGACACACTAAATTACAGGAGTCGCTACCGTCTGACAGTTGAAACCAAGCCTTTCCTCACATCCATTACAGAAGTTAACCACAACGCATTCAGGAAATGGTGCGAGGCATGCAAGATAAAGTTCAGCAAGAAAATGGAAGATTACTGTTCCAATAGAAAGGCTCAAGATTCCAGTAAAAAAAGCAGCTGCCAAACAATCCACCAGAATTGGCAGACAACAGCTAAAGCACAGTGGTCCATAGGTGGCCCAAACGACTGAATATATATAATTATGTCAACAAATATGGATGCCACATTCGGTGTTGCAACTTACATTATTTAACTCCAAAATGTCGCCAAACAAACCCATGTGATTGTATCCTAAAGTAACCAAAATAAATAAGACCTTCCATGAAGTTGTGAGGAAGTCCTTGCTCAAGTTAGGGACATCTTGTTCATCAGTCCTCAAACTTGCTTTTCTAAATTGCCTTTTAAACCACTATATAAAAATATTAATACTTACTTATGGTTTTTCCAGTTTTGCTGGGGAGCTATAGATGAACATGTACTCTTCTTCTTATACATTTTTATAATTGGTCCAAAAATGTTGACTCCTGTTATACAGCATATTTAAGATGAATGTTCAGAGAAGGATTCAGGAGTAGGAGAGAAATAAAATAGTACGTACCGGTATTTGCTTAATATGTCTTTATTTTTGTAAAATGTTCATTTCCTGCATATATAGGCCATGGAGGCAGAATTGAGACAAGCTGTTGAAGCCTAATGGCACCTCCCCTTTGAGATACTATAAGATGGTTGTTCTGATGCTTAAGCCAAAAACCACTCCAATTAGTCTTGGATTTTAGGGGCACAAAACTGCAATGACAACTTGAAGATTTCTTCTTAGAAAGGTAGAATACAGGGTAGCGCTGCACATCGTGAGAACATGTGTATGAAAAAATTGAGTAATGAAATTAGCCAAAGTACCTGTAGTAATGGTATCTGGAGATGATAAATTAATAGATGTTGCCTCGTCCGCTGTCATAGACCCACCCAGCCATCCCCAATAGCAACACTACTTATATAGTTGAAATGAAGTCTCTAGGAGACATCTTTCTCAGTAAGTCAGGAATGCCAACCCCACGGATTTGGTACTATCTCGCACCGGGTATACAAAGAAACAAAAGAGCGTCTATAATGTAATATACTATTGCGCCAAATCCAACTCGTCAGTCGTACTTTAACCATGGATTGTGTGACATGTGAAATTACTTCATAAATTCTATCTTATTAATGTTTTACATACAAAAACAAACCTAACCTGGGGCTTACGCCCCAGACCCCCTTCCTTGTGGTACTAGCAGTAATTTTCGGCCAGGCAGTACCTAACCTAGTAGCGGACATAAATTCTATCTTATTAATGTTTTACATACAAAAACAAACCTAACCTGGGGCTTACGCCCCAGACCCCCTTGCTTGTGGTACTAGCAGTAATTTTCGGCCAGGCAGTACTTTACGTCTTTACGTGTGAAATGGTGAATGGTGAATTTTGTGTGCGACATGTTGGTAACGTAGTCACATGTCTGTCTGTCGAGTGTCCAAGATGGCGTCCGTAGTGAAACGAACACTATAAAAATTCTTTATTTTCGTAAAAAAAAAACATTGAGGTGCGATAAAAATTCTTTATTTTCGTAAAAAATACATTATTGAGGTGCGGCAGTTGTAGTTGAGATTGTGAAACGACTCCCAACAACTCCGAGAAAGGTTTGTAAATCATAAATCCTATATTTTCAATAATATACCTCGTTAAAAGTTACGAAAAGGCATGTTCTCACGGCGTGCAGAATTACCGAATACAGTTGTCATTGTCGATTGATTTAGGGGCTTTGTAACATAGTGGTCGTGTAGACCGATATACTTGGGTGAATGTGGAATTTGTTTGATAACCTGTATTATTGTGATGTCAGTACTAGTGTGTATTTGTAAATCAGATGAAGATTGGAAAGAAGGCTGCTGTGGCCATAAGTTAGGAACCATCCTGGCATTTGCCTGGATTGGAAGTGGCAAAACCACTTCCAGGATGGCTGAGGTAGGAATCGAAAACATCCCTTCTCAGTTTTGCCTCTCGAGGTTGAGTGTATCCTGTTCCAGCCCTCAGACCAGAATTAAATATCTTGCCAGAGCCGGGAATCAAACCCGGACCTCTGAGCTGACATGGTGGCATCCATGATGTCATGGACAACACTATAGGTTTAAACAATGCATGCATGTTAACCCACTAGTGGTCACTATATGAGCGAAATGCTCACAGCTGTTGAAAATTAGCTTGTGTTTTAAACATCATGTGGTTTTGAACTTGAATGTCGGTATACCTTCCCACTTTGAGGGGAGGACGGATGCATTGTCACTTGCTTCCATGACCTTGTGAAGATACAGGAAGGGAGAAATTAAAACCTTCCCTCAGCAGTCACATTGGCACTAATTTCTGTGCGGTAAAGTTTCATGGTTGTAACAGTGTTCTTCAAAACATATCAAAATTTGGTTCAGTTATTGAGTGACAATGAATTCAAGTTGTGCCTTTTTAGTTTGGTTTGGCGAAACTCCATGTGATAAGATCGAGGGCAAAAATAGTGACACTGACTGTGGATGTGAATACAATGAACATAAATATCCAACTGCTACGACGTGACAGTTCCAGAGTATTCCAGGGTACCAATAAGAATGAGACGGTTTTAACTGTATTTGATTTAAAAAAAGAAAAGAGAATATCTTGCCGTTTACATAAGATTGTAAAACCTTAGTTCTAAGTGTTTAAATTTTGTGAGATGCTTTCTTGCTGTTTCAATTTGGAAATACATTAACGCATGAAATCAGTTGCTATGTGTTATATAAACAAGTCATATGATAGTGTGAGCACCTTGCTCAACGAGCGACTACTAGCGTAACTTTCGTTCTAGCGACCAATGGTGGGTTAGATTCTGTGTGTTCATAAGGCTTTACATACTAACACAAACCTAACATGGGGCTTAATGCCCCAGAGCCCCTTGCTCTTAGTTTAAGGAGTAATTTTCGTCCGGACAGTGGTATAACCTAGTAGCATCCAATGGTTGGTTATTTTCTCTGAGTTAATAAGGCTTTACATACAAACACAAACCTAACATGGGGCTTATGCCCCAGAGCCCCTTGCACATAGTACATGGAGTAATTTTCGTCCGGACAGTGGTCTAACCTAGAAGTGACCAATGGGTTTGTCTCACCAAGGCTTTAGAAGAGTACAGTGCAACTTTCCAATTGAATTGGGCAACTAAAAGTAATGTATGAACATTCGTAACTCACCACACCTTGCACTTGAACACATGTAACTATATAGGCAAGTAACAAAGCACTCTTTGAAACCTCATACAGCCAACAAATATGGCAATTCAAGCCAAAACATCAAACTAACGATCAATGTCCGCATGTTATCCATGACATCACCGACTACACTAAAAATGTCCCCTAGACAGGTACGTATCGTGCTTGTACGAAAACTGTAACACAATGACTTACGGGGCGTGGTGGCGCAGCGGTCAAGCTGTTGGCCTCTCACCAAGGTGGACCGGGTTCGATTCTTGGTTAATGCATGTGAGATTTTCGATGTGAAATGCCATATCCTGTGGTTCGGATTCCATGTTAAAAGGAGGTCCCGTGGCTCATGATCTCGAGATTAACAGTCACGTAAACTACAAGCTTCCTTACAATGACTTACATGGTTTCACACACCCACTAAACCCTACGTCTAACCACCGCATGGCAAGAATTATGTCGCTAGCCTAGGGAATACAGTTTACGCCACTGATTTTGGCTGGTCAGCCCCAGCCCTGCGCATACGTACAAAGGACAGCCTGCGAGCCTCAGCGATGTGCAATTGATACGTGAGTTTTTGTAGCGAGATAAGCTGGACGGTGTCAAAATCGTGCTGCATGCTCTGCTGATGAATAAATGAAATGCAGTAGTTGACGATTATTTATAGTAGTTACTTCTAGTTCATTGTGTACGTGTTGGGGAACTTATAGAGAAGATTTTATTAGTGTTCAATCAAAACTTTGTGGCAAACCTCTTCACAGCCAAACTCATGACGTTATAAATCATGTGAATTTGTTTATGAAAAGTGAAGGAGCGTCGGGTGAGGTCTTAATTACAGGATAGAATGGTAGCTGCAACAAAAGTGCCAGAGAGGACCGTTACAAGGATTATTAAAGAAGGAAGTAACAGTGAGGAACAGAATACCTCGTTTGGAACATCATGAAGGGCCCATCAGGTATGCAGTTGCATCATTGATATTGATGATTTTGATAAATGTGTTATTTGGCTACAAATGCATCAGCGTAATTAAAGTGATTTGTCGTCTTTAACCTCAATTCTAACAGCTAACGGTCTCTGAGGAATGGAGGGTTGTCGTATTTCAACAAGCTTAAAATGCCAATGATTAAAGTCGTGCTCGAACCTATTACGGTATCTCTTGGTATGGAAGCTGCCTACAATCCCTACGTCTTGTATCACATTCAATATCATCATTCTGTGACGAAGCACTCGGTGCTGCATTGATCTAAACAAAAGGGGTGACACGTCAGCCGTTCGCTTATCTCAACGGCTGATTATTTTGGCTATCAAACTACGGTCTAACTTGTGAACTACGAGGTTCATTTTGAGGGTTTCATTACGCAGGTCAACTAAATTAACATACACTCGTATAATTTTCTGGGTATGGCGACTTTATTTTATTTTTAGTTGTGATCAAAATGATGGACTGAAGATAAAATTCCAATCAGCTGGCGAGAATCCAGACTACCAGCGGAGCACATGCTCTAAGCAAGTCTCCTGTCAGCTGGTTCTACTAAACATTTCAATGTGCGAGCTCTCACAGCCACCTGCCAAAAATGGTGGTGTAAACTGTAACCTAGTCCTACCCTAATTGCCACATGGCAAGAATTGCTGATAATGGTCCTCACCTAACCACCTTACAATGAGAATTATTACCACACTTAGTAATTTCAATGTTTTACCGGTTAAAATGTGTTTCTTAAATCTCACCATATCGGACATAAACAGATGACTAAAGTTTGCCGTAAATACTTCACAGGCAGTGTCAGTCATGTACACTGTAAGTAGTACACTCATTTAACAATAAATTAGACAATTTTTTGATGCCGCAAAATTTTCACACGATTTCTTCTTAAATACCGTACATGCTTTCTTTATATTCTGTGCATTAGCGTTCGCGTGTATGCTTGGATGTACCCCATGGCGGCAATTAAAAAAATGTGCGATGATGGTAACACTCAATGAAGTACCACTTGTTGATAAAATTTTCTTAAGTACTGAAATTAGCCAAAATACCTTTTCTAATGAAGAAAAAGAAATCAGGGAATGATGAAGTAATAAATGATTACTCCTCCGCAGCCCATAAGCCACCTGCCATCCCTTATTTAGATCACGACTTACATAGTAAAACTCCAGCTGTGTCCGCCATTATGCGCATGAGTTACCATCAAGTACAGTATTGTAAACCCCACGCTTACGGAACTACAGTGTATATTTTTTCTAATAGTAAAATTTGTTGAATATAGACCAATGGATTTTGACCAATGGTTATAGCCTATCACGTCCAATCCAATGGTTTTTAATGGTTACAGCCTAACTCATCCAGATCAATGGTTACAGCCTAACACGTCCAATCCAATAGTTTTTGACAATGGTTAGAGCATAATGTGTCGTCAACAGTGCCCCGCAAGTATCCCGCGGCCAAGGTCACACCTCAACCCAACCATTCTATCCTTGGTTTTGTCCAATCCAATGGGTCTTGACAAAGGTTTTAATCTGAGGGCCGCGTTAGCCATATATACGCCCCTGATTTTAGCCATGCACAGTGGGGTAGTTAAAAGGGACATAAAACCAATAACATTATTAGCTACTGTGGCTTTTAGAGACGCCGGGTGCTGGAATTTCGCCCCAAAGGCGATCTTTAACGTGCCAGTAAATCTACTGACATGGCTCCCTCACATTTGCGCACCCTCAAATGCCAGCTAACTGCGCCAGGATTCAATCCTGCAACCTTGATCACAGCAATCGAGAACGCTACCGAGTGGGAGTAGTGTGGTGTATTTTGTGTCCCATATGTCGGCAACTAGTGACGTCAATGTGTGCGCTTTGGCAACAGTTTAACATACAGTACTAAATACGCTGTTGAACATGACTGCCGTTGTTAAATGACCAATACATAAAAACACATACTGTATTTACATAATTTAGCACATATATCCGGTGCAGTCGGTGCCGAAGTGACCAAGGTTAGTAGTTACAATTGATAATATCCCCCCCCCCAGAAGATGAAATTAGGTGTGAAAATTATATATTATCAAAAAGAAAGCAAAAAAGAAAAGAGTGATACCTTATTCAGAATTAATGTACGGTACAGATAGTCTTGTGAGGCAAAACTGAGAAGAGCTTGATTCGATAAGCTATCCCAGGAATGGTTTTCCGTGCTTCCCACTTCTACTCCACGCAAATGCTGGGAAGGTTCCTAATTTTAGCCCACAGCTGCCTCCTTTCCAATCTCAGTTTATTAATTATGCACGACGTATCACTCTTTTCCTTTTCGCTTCAATTTCGACAATATATCAGTTTCATACCTTATTTTATCTTTTGGGGGGACATTATCAATTTTAACTACTATCCTTGATCACTTTTGCACCGACTGCACCCGATATATGTGCTAAATCATGTAAATATGTGTTATATTTAACAACCGGAGCCATATTCGTCAGATGTTTTTTGGTATGTGAAACTGCCGCAGTGATCACTCACGAGGTGCACACATTGACGTCAGTAGTTGCCAACATGCCCGGTACAAAATACACCAGACGACACACGTAACGTTGTAATTATGTGAAAAAAGAAATAATTGGGCTTTTGTGAATTATTTGCATATGCAAATAATGTTTGTATGTAGCAATGGTGCCAACTTCACTTTACCGGAATCCCCTGTGCAAGGTTTGGGGACTGTCTGGACGAAAAATACTGATTGCACTACAAGCAAGGGGGTCTGGGCCGTAAGCCTCAGGTTAGGTTTGATTTGTATGTAGAAAAGTATTGGTTTCGATGAAATTAAAAAGCGTGAATTATTACAGTGGCAAAATGCAACAATAATCACACATTCATTGTGGTGTCTCTGTAACAGCTTCAGCAACTCTTTGCAATCATTGTTTTTTTCCTTTTTAAGGTACCGCGCATATACGTAGTAGTACCGTAAATGTGGGGTTGGCAATATTGTATTAGTGCATAATCAATGGTGAAAATGGCGGACACAGCTGGAATTTAATGTATATAAGTCGTGATCCTATTTGGGACAGCGGGCGGGTTATAGACAGCGGAGTACTAAACATCTATAACTACATTATATCCAGATATTTTCCTGACCATTACTACAGATATTTGGTTAATTTTCCTACTTGAGAAACGTTATGACGGAGTCATACGTCATGCACTGCTACCCTAGTTTTAATTGCATGTACATATATGAATACAAACCACAATGTCTCACATTATACACACAGACCCAAGTACACAGGACTACATTACCATGATGTTACATAGCTCTTCTGTGTAATAGCAGGAGGTACCACAATCCGTCGCAACCATTACTGAAACAGATGGAAATTAAATGTTTAAAGTTTTTTATCTGCCTGCTAGCCTATCCCTGAAAGAAATGCCACAGAATACAGACACAAGCAATAGTTACTGTGCCATGCAAAGCGTCAATCATACTTCCTAGTTAACAAATAGCATTGCTCCCTGTAAAATGTGTTAAATCGTATCTAACAGCAAAGTCGTGTCCAAGTGACATGTGAATAATGGATTTATCACATTGGGATGGATTCAGGTCACATTTCATAAACAATTTGTGGTTCAATTACACACGGAAATATGACTTGTGGAAGTCAAAAGATAAAAGGCTAATTCAAACTAAGATTATGTTGCTAAGTGTAGATTTTGGTACGCTATATTTAGGTTATGTTTGGATTGAATATAAAAGATAAAAGGCTAACTCAAACTAAGATTATGTTGCTAAGTGTAGATTTTGGTACGCTATATTTAGGTTATGTTTGGATTGAATATACAAAAAATGCAGTCAGAAGACTATTTCAAAAGATAACAACTATTTTTATTACGTGGGCTTTGTGCCCTGACTGAAGATAAACATAAATATAACATAGAATAAAGCACTTAAAGAACATGGCCTTGTAGGTTATGGTACTTACTTGACACAAATTTCAAAATCCATCCTGACAAGTTATCTTTCGTGGAGTTTCTCCTACTTCGTTCTCACGTGTTTTAGGGTTCTTAATGAAATCTAAATAAAAATGTATGCACAAATTAATTATAAAACAGTTTTGAAAACATTCAGTTGAGCGAAAATGAACACATAGGCTATGCTATATAATCGTAGTACTAACTGTTTTAATCAATATAATTATTTTAGTAGCCTACTTACCTTGTACAATCCCATTAGACTTGAAATTCCAAAAGAAAGTGTGAAATTATTCAATCAAATGAGCAGCCACATAAATCAGATCAATATTAAAGAAATTACAAATCTGTTATACAAATGTTGATAACATTCCTCGCAATATTACGAGTCTCGTCCCTCCCCCACCCGAAATCACTGCTAGAATCGCACTCTCAGCTCGAGACAAAATTTGTAATTATTAGTACCACACACGGAAATTTAGTGGTATTGTCGTAATTTTTATTTTATTGATTGCAGCCAATGGCCATACAAGAAAATAATATTTGTAAAATTAGATGTAATGTGTTCAGGCATTCTGAGCGTAATTGACTAGTGACTTGGATCGTTTTTTACAATACTGTATGTGATATCTGTCACGTCCATCTCCACACAACACATACCGTACACATAAGTCACAATTCACAAGGGACATGAAATTTGTTATTGAGACAGATTAGGTGGTGTAATCCATTACACGCAAACCTGTTCAAAACATGTCTCAGTTAATAATTGTCATATTTGGACGTCAAGTACGGTTGGTTCCTTGCTCTAAGGTTGGTTCCATGGTAAAAAAGAAAAGACTGCAAGGTGGCATCAATCAATGAAAACATTCCGGTAATGATTCTTTACTTAAGAAGAAACAGAAACACATAGGGCCTAGGCTGCAGGGATCATACTACGATTGCTAGAAACATTACAATTCATAGAACTCAAGAAAATACTAAGTCAAAACAAGCGCGAGTTCTACACATTTATTTAAACATAGAACGACATTGCTGATTGGTTCCACTCGGAAACTAAACTGGCTAATCACAACCCTTGCTGCAGTTGGGTTTCGTTGGAACAGCCAATCAGGAAGCTGTATCCTTCTTCAATGCTAAAAGTGAACTAGAAAATGCAATCTCGCGTCCGGGATTAGGTTCGGAGCACAGTCCGCCCGCCTAGAGCGTCCTAGTACCAAGTCCCCGTGATCCGGAGAGGGGAGCCACGCCTGCGAACAGGACATAGCTGATGGTTGTTATCACTCCGCCGCTGCATACAATCGTCCTGAAACTATAAGCTAATGATTATTAATAGTCCTTCCCTTGGCTATCCTTTTGGCAAGCCAGGGGAAGGGTGTCACTTTATCTCTTGCTCAAGTCGCTTCGCGTGTCAAGTCAGAGCCCTCCGTAACCCCGAGATGTAAACCATTCCTCATTCTTACTTGTTAATTTCAGTATTATTCTGCAGATTCCAACGCATTTTGGAAGTGATCATATTCACGCAGTAGGGTATATTATCTCTCATTTAGATTAATGTAGCCTCTGTCTTTGACTGCTTTAGTTTACTTGATCGACAAATAAACGAATGTTGGTATTTGTTCTCGTTATTGCTTGAAATTCAAATGTATAACTACGTGGTTATCCATCAAATGCACAGGCGTTCATTTAAAATAGATTGAAGCCTGCTTTGCGGGATATTCATGTATTTTAACATCAAATATCGGGCCACCTTCTGTGGTGTCGGGGTGCGTATTGCCATTGCGGATAATTTAATCTGAGGGCTTGCACGAGGTACATGCAGCCTCATGATGCAAAACAGAACTGAGGAGAGGAGGGTTCGAATCCCATCTAAGTCATCCTGGAAGTGGTTTTCCGTGGTATTCCACTTCTACTCTAGGTAAATGCCGGGATGGTTCGTAATTTAAGACCACTGCCACCTCCTTACACTGTTACAAATGCAAAAACTATTATTGACACTATAATAACACAGGTTGTTAGATAAAATTTATCCACACAAACAAGAACACTAGAATGTGATCATGATGCCCATGGCCCTAAAGTTGAAATATATATATATATATTATTGATGCCGCAGAGAACAGTCAAGAGTCTCGCGTGCATATTGGCTCATGGACTGTTAGTCCTACTGACTCGCAATTTGATTTAAAGAAAACTTTGAATCTTCTTCTCCACCTTACAACTGGTTGTTCCTTGAGGCATCTATATTTCAAAAATTGGCTACGATGGTGAAAATTCACTTGCGAAAACTTTCACTGGATAATTTAAAACCAATTTTAGCTGCTTAAAACTCTGTTTTTGTGCTTGAAAGCAATACGAATTTGTGGATGGGGTGTATGTCAATCATACTAGTGCAAACGCCTCACTGATTGGTCTGTAAATGGCGAAGATATGACGGTTTGAGTGTGAAGAGTGCGTTGGCACTGAGAACAGCTGGTAGCCGCGAGAATAACAAAATGGCAGATACTCCTCAGTCTCTTTCGATATTCCCCATTCTCGGAGGTTCACAAGGTAATGTTGCTATCGCTACCCATGATGTAACGTGTGAACACGTGACTGGGGGATGGGATCGAGCTGGCTGTAGATCAAACGAACCGCTGCAATAAAGCCATCGGAAGAAAATAATAAAAATCCGTCTTTTCTTGAACGTGAGCATTATTTATTCTTATGCCGGACGACACAAGAGTAGTATTCGAACCGGTAGGAACGTTTTAGATCAAGAGTAAAGTGTCAGACGCAAAATTTCTCTCTCCCTCTCTCTCTCTCTCTCATTGTAACATTTTCTAACCTGGTAAGAGTCTCCGTGGCTGAATTTATTACGCGTTAGACTGACGAACGAAAAGTTGGGGTTCGATACTTCGTAGGGGAAGCATTTTAGAATTAGTTTTCGTTATGTTTTATAGTTTGTATCGACCGCTATACTAATATCTTACTACAAAATGTATACTACAGAACATAGTTGCATAAGGGGGGGGCATTAGTAATAGAGCGAGTGGATGAATTTTCACGTTGGATTCCGTGAACGTTTGAATGTGGCATTACACGAAAAAAACCTAGTATGTACACGTCAAATATTCTCTTTTGTTAAACTTAAATAACAAAAGTAATTCTGAGAGATATCATAAGAAGCGATGCGATCACTGATGATCAAAATCTCCTTCGGTATGTTAAGATTATATATGCTAAATATAGTCTGTTGATGATACCGAACCATTCGCAGACTCCAGTCAACGGAATGAACAATGTCCCATCAATTGCTCAAGCCTCAGTGTAGTGAAATCAGTGCCTTCGGGCAGCGCGATATTGCCCAAGCGAGAATCTCGATAATTATTGTAATCGATACCAGGTTACCGGTGATATCAGTTCCGGAATCAGCATTTCCGTCTGTCATTCTCGCCCCATGAGAGTCGCGGTATGCCTGGTTCGAATCTCCATTAGAAGGACAATTTTTGCCAATTATGAATTTACGAAATTGATTCCTTGGCGTTCAGGCAGCACACATTTAATGAACTTGCAAAAGAGCAAGGTTAGAGTGTTCATTCCGTTTATAATCTAATGGATGGCTTCGGATATTCGATGAAGTAGATCCAAATGGAATAAACAATGAATCCCTTCTTAGTTTAGCAGGTACGAAAGGCATGTGCAGTGAGAAATAAAGGAATCTGAAATTAGGGGTTTCGACCTTAGATCACAGCTCGGAAGCTATCGTGAGTCGAGCTATACCTCCCCCGCTCTGTGTAAATTCTGGTATAGTAACCAATAACCAAAGTAAATTTCCCTTTCCATCATCGATAAAATGCGTATGCTCACTTCATTTAAGACTTTATGGTCAGTGCTAATCTGCACACCGCTCTCCTATGAATTAGCATAAATATATATATAATTTTTTAAAAATTACGATGCCAGAGTTTAAATGATTGAATTGAAATTATTGAAATCAAATTTGCACACAAAGCCTTTTTAATGATTAGTTTTCAGACTTAACACCGGGCAGATGCTGTAAATGGCACCTTCTAGTTGGCCACGACCACTTCCTTTAACCCCTTGCCTAATTTCGTTCAATCAGCTTCATTCACTTGATATAATTAACTCCTCTCATGAGGTTGGCTTCTGAAAGGCATTTCTCTACCTAGGGAGGTCGATAGGAAGATGAAGGTCCAGTTAAGACGGAGCAAGGCTGGGTTCCCTGGTCACCTACCCACTAGTTGTGATCCTCTGGGATGTCCTTGACGCCAACTCCATCAGAGGAGTTAATGAAAAAAAATGAAAATCCACAGCCTGCTTCCTGTCTCCGACCGGGTCAGGAATGGAATGAATGACGCCCCCATCTAGCGGCGAGGATATGAACTGTGCCGGCTGCCGAGGCCTGACGCACTCCTCTGGGGCAATGATTAAATGAATGACAGATGAAATGAAATTATAGTGGAGAGTGTTTCTGGAATGAAATTTTGACAGGGAAAACCGGAGTACCCGGAGAAAAACCTGTCTGCCTCCGTTTTGTCCAGCACAGATCTCACATGGAGTGACCGGGATTTGAACCACGGACCCAGCGGTGAGAGGCCGGCGTGCTGCCGCCTAAGCCACGGAGGCTTAGAGGAGTTAATGATATATTTAAAAGAATGAAAGTGAATAATTCTGGGAAATCAGTCTAAAGGAAGCGGCCGTGGTCTATTAGAATGTACTATTGCGGTTACTGTTAAATAATAATAATAATAATAATAATAATAATGCAATTCTACCATTATTCGCGTTTCCATGGGGTCGGAAATGAGGTAAGATTTTTCTAATGTGGCGGATGTTTTACGGTTGGGGGGCCATTCTCGACGTCATCATCATGAGAATATACAGAGGGATGAAATGAAGGTGAACAACACTAAGCCAGGAGATAGAATGATGCGCCTGAGGCCAATTAGAAGGTACACCATTTACTTGGAGTAGGAAATAGAAAAGCACGGAAAAGCCGCTCGTCTCCCAATTCCGGAGATATCCTGCCGTTGTTCCTAAACGCACCTAGGTACTCTAGCTGGTCCTCCAATATTTTAATGATACGTATAGTAACAATCGTAAGCTTTTGTCCCGTATGCTAACGAGTACCGCTGTTTTGGCTCTTATCTCCACTTCACAGGATCCTGTGCCTGATCAGGGTGCAAGCGTTTTGTAACAATTCACTAATTTTCTTCTAAGAAAGGTCGTAGGTAATAACTGTTTCTTCGTAACTCTATAAAAATTTCGTAGCATTTCTATTTCTTACAGTGGACAAATGCTGTAATCAAAACGGTAAATTGGATTGTTAAATTTCCCGTGCGGTTCAGGGTATATAGATGCATGAGCTGAAACTAAAATTTTGAACGTAATAATAAAAACCATAAAATTATTTCTTGTGATACTTCATCTATAGGGGGCGTGATGGATCAACGGTCAAGCTGTCTCTCATCAAGGCAGACTGGGTTCGATTCCCGGTCAATTCATGTGAGATTTTCGAAGTGAAATGCCGTGTTCTGTGGTTCGGATTCCACGTAAAAAAAAGGAGGTCCCGTGGCTCATGATCACGAGAATAATGGTCACGTTAAACTAAAAGCTTCCTCTTTTTACTTTATATAAGCCGATGGAGATAAATTAATTATTGCCTATAACAGTCATTTTTGTTAAGACGGCTCTTCCGGTTAAGGATCGGGTAAAGCGAATGAGAGAAGATAACACTTTCTCCTTCTAATGTGTATCATTTAAGTCGCTCCTGTAGATCATGTGAATAAACTAGGACTGGTACTTTTATTCGATTAATTTGAGTTCTGGAATAATCGATTATTCGAAGCAGGAAAAAATTATGAATTGCTATAGGTTAAATAACTATTTATCTATTGTGCGTTTAATCGATTAATCGAAATACTTCTTTCACTACGCTCTCACAGAAGTAAAAACGACATTTAATTAATTAAACTATATTGTATCATATAATTTTAAATAATGTACCTTCTTTGTGAAAACTAGGCTAAAACACAGCAAAACAAAATTGTTCCTGTTCTAATTGTAAACACTGAACAAGAGTTCAAAATCTTTGCTGAAAACTGTTGGTTTTCTTTTTCCGAAACCCTTCCCAAATTGCTTGATGTTTGTCCCTTCCACTGTCACTGACTCTTGTTTGTTTATTGTTAACATAAACAAGGGACACTTTGTATATTTAGTTAAAAGATAACTTTTAAAAATTTCTATACAGTAGACTACATCATTCCGAAAATAAGCGTCACTCAACTTAAGGGATGACTTCTCATTTAAACTTCTGTTCTCATCTAGTGTCTACTAATCATTTATTCTGTTAGCGGATTAACCCATTATTCGGTTAATCGCTTAATCGAAAATCGCTTATTACCAACTCAAGAATAAACAGGTTGAAAATATGCAGTACGAGTTAGGGAAGATACAATAAAATAATTAAAAAGGAATAAAATCATCCACACTCGGAAAGTATCGAACCAGGGCCCAGTGGATTATGAAGCAAGGGCATTACCACTCCTGCACTTCTCTTATGCAGCTTGAAGCTTACCGTAACACAACTTTATCTGTATGGCTGAATGTCGAATGGTCTCAGTTAAACTTTAAATACCGACTGGAGTGTATTCATTCACTGCCTGACATGTTTGCAACTTAACGCAAGCTTCATGACCGCCTTGCTTTAATAATGCCAATCAACATGCGCAACCTTCCTCCATGTTTGATTTCCTTAAAAGCTGGTACTGCTGTACCAAGCGAAACACGTGGTACTGTTAAGACTCATAGCTGTAACCTTTCAAATGCCTGTACCGGATCTGCCGCTATATCTATGTGTAACGTTACAACCTCGACCATCACTACTGTACCGATTTATGCTCGTGGTACAACAAGGTGCAACTGTAACGTTACACTTCAATGTAATAGCTACGGTACACGCAATAGCAACGCTAATAAACCATATCGTCCCCGTGACGCAACGTAAAATAACGCTAATTTCGTTAAGTTATGCGCCCTGCTTATTGCCCAGTAACACTTTCCTAATTTTGAAGCCCATTGATATGGATTCCCTGTTATATTTATTTGCTAGCAACCCGACCCGGCTTCGCCCGGGAACAGTTATGAATGCATTACGTGATTAGCGCTTTTTTTTTTTTCAGTGTCCATGAACAACGACCAATATCCGTTTTACGTCTCGGCATGATGGGTTAAAATCACTGACTGGACTGTTAATTATATTATCATGGAGATGTTGTGGTGTTTGAAGCCATATTTTCAGTGTTGCCTTAGTAAACAAGAGTTTAGTGCTTTTCAGTCGGTCAACACGAATGTACCCAAAAGAGATGGGTTATGCCCTAATCCTGAAATAAATTACATGAGATTAATAAAACACTAGGATGACCAGTTTCGATCGTCAAGCGATCATCATCAGATCCAATACACTTAGGCTATAAAATCTATGTTTGAAATACAGGTGAAAATATTTACAATATGTACAATTATTTAGTTGCAGTATTGGTACTGCAACTGTCAGCATTTAGCATACACTGACAGTTGCAGTACCAATACTGCAACTAAATAATTGTACATATTGTAAATATTTTCACCTGTATTTCAAACATAGATTTTATAGCCTAAGTGTATTGGATCTGATGATGATCGCTTGACGATCGAAACTGGTCATCCTAGTGTTTTATTAATCTCATGTAATTTATTTCAGGATTAGGGCATAACCCATCTCTTTTGGGTACATTCGTGTTGACCGACTGAAAAGCACTAAACTCTTATCATGGAGATGCATGTGCAACAAATTCTTATCAGACGTAATGTAAGAATGGCGAGGTGCATGAAACACAAATCCCCCTTCCGTCCAATCTTAATTTGACTGTGAATTTTGCGTAACGAAAGTTCACAGGCGAAATGAAGAAAAGCAGATTTGCACTTCCAGTGAAACTCCAAATACAACCACTCTTCTCTAAAGTTTTTAACTCAACACGACTCGACAGTTTGCTGCTGGCTGTATCTGAATGGAGATTGTTGGAAGAAATGAAAACGTAAAAACACTTATAGTGGGCGATGTATTGAAGATAGAGATATGCTCTCCCGGGCTTTTTTGTAGAACTTTTCATGTTGAATAATTCTTACTCATAATATATAGATATTTTTAACGGTTTGCCCAGCGTAACCTTACAAAGCGCCTGGACGCCAGCTTTTTGTTCGACCTTTCCACTGAAATCGTTAGTGCTTGACTTCCTTTGGTCATAAATAAATTACTTTCTACAGAAACCTTCCTCGAGATATCCTTTACAGAATGGTGAAAACCGCATCAAAATCAATCCAGTGGTTCTCGAGTTTACCCGTAACATCCAAGAATCGGGGACTTAGTTTTATACTAAGTCGAGATACTGGGCTTCCCTAGGTTGTACCTTTTCTATTCTTGAATGATTCTGTTACGTAGAGTCGTAAGTCAACCTAAATTGGGTGTCATATGACTGCCATTGGTTTTATACTTCTACCTGGTCATTCATTCCTGGTTCAATCGAATCTCATTTATACATTGATCTCTTCACACATTATTAATGTCTAATGCTAGTGCTATTTTGTACAATTTTGAGGAACATTTATTGCTGAATTATTATTTCGACAGGCTCGCATAGGTCTTTCAATATCGCGGTAACATTCTCGCCAGCTGTTCCCAAGGTTGCAGGATCGGATCCTGGCGCAGTCAGCTGGCATTTGAGGCTGCGCAAACGCGAGGGAGCAGTGTCAGTAGATTTACTGGCACGTTAAAGATCCCCTTCGGGGCAGAATTCCGGCACCCTGGCGTCTCTAAAAGCCGCAGTATTTAAAAGGGACGTAAAAACAAATAACATTAATCATTATCTTTCAATATCCGTATATCACCTATCCATTTTCTCTAAGTGGAGTGGTAGTTTCTGAAAAGTAAGACTTCCATTTGAAGAATTTTCTAGCCTTAAATTTATGTAATGCAGCTAGTTGATATTAGTAGTGTTCAAATAAAGCTGAATAGGCCTGCATTCATATACAGGGTCTTTCATATAAAGTAAGAACGGCAAGCGACAGTTTTGTTATTCGCTGCTCCGATGGCCTTGGCCGAGCTTGTGGCGCGCCATGGCCCCCTGCTGTAGTATTGAAAGCGCGCGCATAGTTATATACATGCGAGGGCTGTGTTTGCTTTTTCAAGTTCCGATGGACTGTACTCTGCCCCCACTGAGGTGGGTACGTCTGGACAGTCTCCTGAAGTGTTTCCTTTTTGGCGAGGCGTTGCCGCCCTTCATACCTTCAATTCTCGAAAAAGGTGAAAATCAATCACGACCACACTGAACCAACGTTACGATAGACTTTTACAAAGAATTCAATTGTGAAGTTTTGGACCATATGCCGTTTAGTCCAATCCAGCACTGATTGATTTTCACCTTTTTCAAGAATTGAAGGAATGGTTGGGCGGCAAAAGAGAGAAACTTCAGGAGACTGTCCAGACGTACCCACCTCAGAGGCGGCAGAACATTTTGTCGAGGGCATTGGAAAGCTGGTGTAACGATACGACAAATGTTTCAATAGTTTTGGCGATTATGTGGAGACATACGAATAAAACAAGCAAACATTTAGTAGTAAAATCATTTTGGTATGTCAATCTGTAATTCTTATAGAGTCCATCGGAACTTGAAAACAAACACAGCCCTCGCATGTACTATGCGCGCGCTTTCAATAGTAAAGCAGGGGGCCATGGCACGCCACAAGCTCGACCAAGGGCACCGGAGCAGCGAATAGCAAAACTGCCGCTTGCCGTTCTTACTTCATATGAAATACCCTGTATACAAAGTGCCCACGAACACGGGAACAAGTAACCGGTATAATTATTGCCCATGTATAATGTTTGGTCCTTGGACACAATCTGTTGCGATTTACTATTTTACTGGACCGGTGAGATATACAGTAGCTTAGAGATATTATACACAGTACCTCATTCTTTTCAGAAATGTTCTTTGCGGTATAGACTAATAGAATATAACGATTTTCTTCTGTACGGCAGGAGGAAGTTATGGGAGGAGTCAGCGTTTTACTTGCCTCTCGACGTCAGCGCCCTAAGGACTACGCTACTACTGTAAAACCTGTCTTCAACGGAATCGAACAGGACTGATAAATTCGTCCGTCAAAGATGGGTCTCCGGTTAACGGAGTTAGTTCTATGCTAAAATAATTGAAACGTGAATATGCATATAATGGACATGGACTAGTGAGAACAAATAAAATGTTGAGCGTACCTTATTCAATATTGTATTTACGTATCTCGGCCACGAACTAATACAGTACTGTATCACTTTTACTCTAGTATAAAGTTCAAGATTCCCCCCAGGGGCTCACATCTAGTGGGACGTGGATTGGCGACCACGGGACCCCCAGCTGAGTCCAGCATTGATTCCACTTACTTGTGCCGGGCTCTTCTGTCTTCTTTCCTGTCGACCTCCCTTGATCAACTCTTCTTCTTTTCCGACCCCGACGGTATTAGGGTATCCGAGGCTTAGGTAGTCTTTCACTTTCCCGCCTTAATTGGCCCTTGTCTAATCTTTCCTGTTCCTCCTTCTTCGAGGGGTCAGACCACTTGTTTTCTTTTCATTATATATCCTTTTCTCCTTAAGATTCCCGCACTGTTATTGTTAATTGGCTCCCCGTGTATCTAAATTCCTTCAGCGATTTTTTCCATCTACACTCCATTTTGTAGGCATTTTCAATCTACGTTGCATTTTGTAAGTCTTTTCTATCTAAATTGCATTTTGTGAATGTTTTCATCCTCAATTGCATTTTGTAAGGATTGACAATCTAAATTGCTTTTTAGTAAGTCTTTCAATATAGGGGGTGGAACTTATGAGAGTATTTTGAATTTCAATTACATTTTGTAAGTATGTTCAACCTAAACCGCTTTTTGCAAGTATTTTCAATCTAAATTACATTTTGTAAGTATTGTCCACCCAAATGAGTAGTTTGAATCTACCGTACATTTTGTAAGCATTTTGAATATCAATTGCATTTTGTAACCATTTTTAATATCAACTGCACTTCGTGAGTATTTTGGATCTGAAATGGTTTTTTTTTCAATCGGAATTGCATTGTGTATTTTCAATTTCAATTGCATTTTGTAAGTATTTCGACTACATTGCATTTTGTACGTATTTTGAACCTAACCTACATTTTGTGCGTATTTTTCAATCTATTCCTTTTGTGAGTATTTTCGTTAATTCCCTTTTGTAAGTATTACCGCTCTCCATTTTATGAGTAGTTCCGATAAGAGTTCTTTTTTGTAAGTATTTTCCGTCTCACTTAATTTTCTTTCTGGTTTTCATTTCATTGTCATTTTCGCCATCACACAGACCATTAGGGGCCGATAGCGATGTTAGGCCCCTTAAAACAACAATAAAAAAGTTACGCGGACAACGGAAATCAAAATACGCATCTGCTTTTAAAGCCAGAATGACTACTGCCGAAATATGTCGGTTATGTGAGTTGTGAAGTGCTCAGTTAAATGCTTAATTCTAAGCTGATTGTCAAGGGCTTAGACAAAGACGGGCATTTGTTGATTGACAGCTCATTAAATCGAGCATTGGAACAGGAAACAGTCAATTATCCGTACACCTGACGGATGTAAGTTGAACAAAAAATGAAGACCTATTTGCACATTCCTTGTTAGCTACAGAATAAACTGTTACAGCAGACAAGATAAGACTGTCACAGGGCGCATGGAAATTTTCTAAACACTTGGAAATTTACCGTTAAGATGCGTATTTTGATTTCCGTTGTCCGCGTAACACGGTTTCCATTTAATGAAGGGAATTTAACAATTTTGTCACCCCTAAGTTAACGGGACCGTCAATATTTCAGTTTCCGTTGACTAAAGCGTCCGCTGAAGGCAGGTTTTACTGTACTAAAATTGCTGCTTTTTTTATGCTGCGCTGTCAAGGAATAAAGCGTTGGGACATACTGTATGTCTAACTCTGAATATTGAGTGATTCTCGAGAGTTCAAAAAAATAGTTGCCTGCCATATCGCCATTCCTTAAACCCCAGCGTGCCTGCCTGTCACTTTCTTTAAATGGTGCTGAATTGACATAACGCAGCCAAGAATAGTAGATGATCTTAACTTGAAGTTACGAGAGGTACAATAGTAGAATATAGACAAGTTTGAAGCTATTTTTCAGTGTTGCCTTCGTAACCTAGTAAATAATTTCCCTTTAGATTGACGATAAATTCCTTTGTACCGTATGTGAAATATGACTAAATTCCACAGTAATCCTTTTCAAGCTCAGACTGATCCACAAAGTAGTGCAGGTACTTTACGGGCAAATGCAGTGCAACATGTCTTTAAGGAGTTTCCCAATTTATTCTGGCTATCGATTAATTTAAGCTTCAAATTGCGAACGGTAGTGAGCTGAGTTTCAAAAATTGTCCGTACAGGTTATCAGACAGATCCTACACGGATATAAGTTTAACGTCACAATCAATTGCATCTCAAGTACTTGAAGTATCTACTAATACTCATTTTTGTTAATGTCACTGATCGATAATGTTGTCAAGATTGGATAATTGTATAAATCTAAGAAAAAGGAAGCTTGTAGTTTAACGTGACCGTTAATCGCGAGATCATGAGCCACGGGACCTCCTTTTTACGTGGAATCCGAACCACAGGACATGGCATTTCACTTCGAAAATCTCACATGCATTGACCGGGAATCGAACCCGGACCGCCTTGGTGAGAGTCATACAGCTAGACCGCTGAGACACCACGCCCATTGTATAAATCTCATGCAAAGTTTGAAAAGGAATATTTGTAATTCCCAAAAGATTAACCAATCATGTGTGTTTCAAAACAACGGTAGTTAGTGTGTTGGAAATACCTCTCTGAAGTTTCTCTCTTCGAGGCATAGTGTGTTATTTGTGGCAAGACTGTTGACGCCTGATATTGATATTAGCATCTTTTGTGTACTAGACTGAAAAAATTGTGGAGTAAAAGTGGGACAGATTGCTTTCCCACACTAGTACCGGTAGCCTACGGCGTTTCTTCTGCTTGTTGCTAAGCGAGGGTGGAGCACTTAATACAGCTAACAAGGTGCTCCAACTTAATCCAATCAATTTGAAGTTTTTTTTCCTTCTGTGGATAGCTACTGTATTTATTAAGCAAGGCACAGGACACCGGTGGTAATTTGGAAGAAATATAGTAGCTGTAAAGACTGTTCAATTCCCCTCACATAACACGTTATTACAATTGACTGCAAAATAAACATTATCCACGACACCTACAGTTGAACGAATTCCAATGTTTACAAAAAAAAAGTCACACAACACACCACACTGCAAAGGCTCACCGGTGGGATGCGATCCCGCCCTTACGAAGCAGAGCTTTTACCGCTGCACCACGCGCTCGTTGGCTTCTTGCTAACTGACAACGCACATGGACGCCGCACTGCAATTGCGAATAATTAATTTCTCGGAAACTGCTGAGAAGCGCATCTTACTACTTGCACTAAAGATAGTTCGAATCGATAACCCATGCATCGTATCCTCCCCTCGTTAGTGTTGGAACGATTTCAATATGAGAGGTGAAGTAGTGGAGGAAACTGTGCTGACTGGCAATACATCAAAAAGGCGCCTCGTTCTTTTACTAGAGCCTGCAGAATAGCCTGGGCGCTGAAAGGGAAACTTTTCTATAAGTAAAATAAATGGATTAATGAATGACTGCCCTGAAGTTTACCTTAGGAAAAGGAACATGAGCCCCTGCACCAAAGCAATGACACGTATTCAAGTCGTGGAAACATTGTCACGTATGTTCGCATTGTTCAACAATGGGGGGGGGGGGGGGGAGAGGAGAGGGGGTGGTTATAGTTACAACGCATGCATATCATTATAAGGGACGAGTATCATTATAAGGACACTAAGAAATACAAGTGAATGATGCATAGTAGGATGAGTTATATAGACTCACCAGCGAGTACCATTATTTAATTTCAGAAATGTTTACTTTGCTTATTGTTCGTTATCAGTTAATGTTAATTTCTTACAGATACTGTTCGTACAAATTCCATAGCTACGACCCTGGCTGTAAACGTTTCATTGCTATTTTTCAGATCTATATTATTTTTTCTCCAGAAAATAAACATTTGATGAAATCTTGTTGAGTATGCCATGTGAAGTAAAATGTATTGGTTTTTATTTTCAAATTCTCTTGAAACACAACTCGTAGAAAAACGAATAAGCCATTCGACCTTTTTGTGAATTGGCCTTCCGGCCGCTCTGCAAGAGGTAGGCAGGAAAGCAGCTCGCTCAGTGATGTCATTACACATTAGTAGACATTACTTAATAACGTTGCTTACTCAGTGAATGTTTTGTCTCTTAATGCCTGAACCACGATTCATTATACCTGTACCGTATTGCCATCGCATGTGGCTGAGGTAGGTGATGGTCGAGTCATCCTGCCCCGAGCTTCTGATGATAGAGAACATTTCATAAAATACGGCCAGTATGATGGAAGAGGTGGCATTTAAAAAGCGACCCGATATCACGAGTACCTCTAGATACTTGGAAGTCCTCGGGGACGTCACAATATCCTTCTTTCTGAAAGACAGAATGCAAACTTCTCGTTTTGTATCAATGGCTTGTGCATTTTCCTTAAAGCTTTATCTTTGAAACAATTGTCATACACTGAAAGATTTGCGGGTGAAATACAATAATTTAATAAGTATCTAAAATGCAGTGGCGTAGCACACTTCTTGTGCACCCCTTGTGAACGAAGTATAAGGGGCCTCTGATGTTCAAAAATCTGATATTAGATAAAATGTGCATAATTAGCAGTTGAATAAAATCCAACATCGTTTGGAAATCAGCAAATTTCTTCAATCAAGAAGGTTGCATCAAAACTAATGTACTTAAATAAGGAATGATTATATTAGGCCTATGTCGATGCACAGTGTGCAATTCGTCCATTCTAACAGTCCAAGATATACGGATCTGCGATTGTACTGCAGTTATTAGCTGTTTACTAGATAAATCTAAAGAGAACTTGTATCAAACATATTGCACCCTCTGCCTCTGTGGGTTGGGGATTAGAATACACCCACGGTATCCCTTGTCCGTCGTACCAGGTGACTGAAAGGGGCGACCTCGGCTATACCTTAATGTTTCAGACTTGTCTTGTGAATTTGACCCTCAGTGGGTGGGAGGAAAGGTATACGGTGCTCCTACATTTTTATCGGGCACTGCTTTTATCTAGATGAGATTATGGCAGTGTAACATATGGTTCGGCACGCAAGTCGGTACCTGTACTTGGTAAACTTAATAGCGTCCACCACGGCGGTGTTAGACTGGCGGCTGGATCTTTTCTGTCAAGCCTAATCGTCAGCTTCCTTGCTGAGCCTGGTGTACTTCCATTATACCTGAGGCACCAACGAGTACTGCCGGCCACGGTACTGCTGACCTAGGCTGCAACTAGACCTCAGATGCCACTTCAGTATCCATGTCTGTTCCATAATCCGAATCGCCGGCTGTATGGTGCGCTCGTCCGAGTCACTCGGCCGGTAGGGATATCCTCGGATGACTCATATCGGCAGTACTTTTAGTTTAGGTTTAGTCTTTTAATTATGCTTTTATCGTGTACATACAGTATATATTTTAATTGTTCAAAATGTCTTATTTTTGTTTTGTTTTTCATTTCATACTCGTTGATTACTTCTTTTATTCAAATAAGGCTTACATCCATCCATCCATCCATCCATCCTTGCTTGCGACTGCCTATATGTGCACTGTTCCGTTAAAGCAGTCTATTATAGTAGTAAACAACCTCTTCTCAAATTATATCACTGCAATTTTGTTAATATTATATATCTGGCCAGGAAATATCTGGTATTGTCAGTTTTGTGACAAATTATGGTAATGACACTCTGCAGAATCTCCATTATTCAGTCTCGTGCCTATTTTATAAAAGAAAGTTTGTTATTAATATTATTCGTATAATATTAAAAATAATAAGACGTTAGTTTTGAAAAATAGTGATAGAGAGTCTGCATTCTAAATGATGAGCGGGGGTATTGTCTAGCTAGAAAGTAGTTATACTAATATCCAGACCATATTTCTTATCACGCCTTGGAAATATTAAATATAAAGACCCAAATAGAGATGTAGATACTCCCTATTAATATTCTTGAATTTATTTACATAGATTCCAGTTTTCTACCCATCTGTTCTTGATGGGTGAGGAAAATTTGTCAGCGTCAAGATACGTGACTTTAAGTGGTAGTCGTGATACAGTCTCGGCAATAGTTCTTCAGAGAGATTTACGACGCGCACATGACTTACGTAACACAGTACAGTAGAGTAGGAAAAAAAATCGTTCCTTTTGTCTCTCTAGAATTATTGATCTACAGCCTTTAGTAAGCAATGTACTGCTAATAGCGTAAACCACATCGCGATATGTTAGTTAATAAAACCATTTATTACATATTGACCAACTTTTCAACTTCACTATAAACTATTCATATTCTCAATGCTGCGATGAATGACGTATCGAGTCCTCTGTATCTCGGTAATCATTTGGAACATAGTTTATAAGCTAGTACTAGTAATGTTATTGGCTTTACGTCCCTTTTAACTGCGGCTGTTAATGACACCGGTTTGCCGGAATTTTGCCCTGAAGGGGATCCTTAACGTGCCAGTAAAGCTACTGACACGGTTCCCTCACATTTGCGTACCCTCAATTGTCAACTGGCTGCGCCAGGCATCGATCCTGCAACCTTGGTCACAGCAGGCGAGAACGTCACCGCTGGGCCACGCAGCCAGCTAGTTTATAACCGTCAGACACTTTGATATGGATTTAATGTTGAACTATACATCGAAAATCGCTCTTCGTTAAAATGTATGCCACTCGACTGAAGAAAAAGCATACTCATAATTAGAATTAGCGCACATATGCGCACGAGATTTCAGATAACTTCAACAAAATAAGAGCGTAGGAACGAAATAAATTAACTTCATTAGGAACTTATGATAGTTTAAAAAATTGGTTCGACACTTCTGTAGTGATGCCATCCTATCATAACGAAAGCAAGAGAACCATAATGAATACATATATCAAAGAGTGAACCTGTATTTGTACAGAATCTTAAGAACACAAAACAGATCGTATCACTAACTCTACAAAACAGCGCACTTGCTCGCGAGTGTTCATAGCATCTGCTGCTGCTGCTGCTGCTGCTTACAGATAGAAATTGGACAGCCGTACAGCCAAACAAATAACATGCGCTGGACTATTTTGTAGTTTATCATATATAATTGTTTTACGATTTATGCCATTGACCACCCCTCCCTTTTACCCAAGCGTACAATAATAAGCTCAATGGCCAAAAATGTTGTCTCCCCTAAGAAAGAGCATACTATATAGTCGCTTTGAAGCGCTGTAAGTGGCGTTGCGCGGGTACCAGGTGCCCATGTGCCCTTTCTCCGCTATGACCAAGGCAGGGGAAAAAGAGGTTTATGAGACTCTATTTTCTGTTTTCAAATGATAAAAGGTTTCGAGTGCACCGAAGGTCCAGTGAGGCATTTAGCCCGTAGTGTGTGGAGGGTGTAGTTCAGACCGAAGTAAGGATGTTCTATGCTTTTTTGAAGGGTTTTTTCATACCAGTACTTAGGCCCACTCATTCAGGTCCCCGTGAACATTAACCATGATGTTTATTTCAACACATTCAGTGACAAAGTATTGCCTTTTATTAAACATCTTCACGATGAGGATGCTGTAGACACTCCGATTTTCCAAGATGACTACAGCCATGTTCACAGTTGCTCGCATATGTGTCTAACTGGCCCACTAATTCGCCATGTCTTAATCACATAGGTCTATTTGGAACAGTGGGTGAAACGCAGAAATTAGTATCCCCGCATTTTGGTGGTTCTATGGGATCCAACCATCTGCGAGTGGCTTCAGCTGCAGAAACTTGCGGAACCCCTTACTCGCCGAATCGAGGCTAGAGGAGCTGTTATAATTATGGTGTCCACCGCTTGGCAGGGTTCGATTCTCGGCCCTGCCAAGAGACTTAATTTTGGTCTGAGGTCTGGAACGGGGTACACTCAGCCTCATGATGCAAGGCTGAGAAGAGGAGGGTTCGATTCACACCTCAGTCGTCCTGGAAGTGTTTTTCCGTGGTTTCCCACTTCTCCAAGCAAATGGGTGGTTCCTAACTTAAGGGCACGGCTACCTCCTTCCCAATCCTTGCCTGAATTACAAATACACACGCTACTATAGACAAAACAACACTGGTTATCAGACAAATTCTATGCACACACCCAAATAACTGAAGAATAAACACGAAAACCACGATGTCAAAGCCCCTTAAATGAAATAACAGCTGTTCTATGGAGTTAGAACTATGTCTCCAGGGGGTGACTATTTCGTTTTATCCGGTGAGCGTATGTACTCGTACGTTGGAAGGGAAGTATCGACATTTTTCTGACTGCATCTTTCGCTTTTCTTGATCTAATTGCCAATTTTTAAAAATCATTTTACCGGTTTTTTCCTTTATGTTCGCCTCCCTACGTAATTTTGTGGGATTTGTCTGGTAAATTAGATTTTCAAACCATCACGTTTTATTTGACAATTATACATACTCGGCCGGCAAGTTCTGGATGAACGACCCCGTACCCTCTATGGTATTGCTGAGCTGGATCATTTTTCCTCCTTCCTCCACCCGCCATTTCTTTCGCTTTCCTGTCCCTACTTATTTCCGCATTCTGAGACACTTTGAGGGTTGGTGGCATTTATAAAACTTCAGGCGTATTTTCATGTCCGGGAACAAAGTGACGAAGCTATCCCTACATCGCTCAGTATTTAGGCCAACCTTGCTGTATTAGATTCAGGATATCTGATACATAAGCTAGAGGTAACTGATATGAGGGTAGCACGAATGATTGCTGGAACACATAGATGGGAGCCATGGCAGGAGGGTACTCGTCATGAAGAGATAAAGGCTAGGTTAGAAATGAACGTTAGATGAAGCTGTTCGTATGGGCTGCCTCAGGTGGTGGGGTAGTGTGGTGAAAATGGAGGAGAGATTACTTAGTGCTTAATGGACTCTTCTATAGAGGGTACGGTAAGAGAAGCACAGGTAGACCTAGGAGGCGATGGTTGGATTCAGTGTTGAGCGAGAGGTGTAGGAGCAGAAGAGGCTGCAGTGCTAACTGCTAATAGGGGATCATGGAGACTACTTATTTGCAAGCAGAGACTTCCAAAGTAGGATGGACGCACACAGTCAAAACAGTTCCAAATGAAAAGGAATGACGTTATTTTCTTTATCTTAAGTACTAAGATGGGAATGGAAGAGGTGGCAATAGAAATGATCAAGGCGGCAGGACCAGTGGGACCGCAGTGGACATACAGACTTCTCAGGAGTGTGTGGAGAGAGAAGGAAGTACCTGAAGCCTGGAAAAAGGGAATAATATTGCCAATATTCAAGAAAGGAGACAGGAAGATGTGTGGTAACTACCTAGGAATCACCATCATCTGCATTTTGCCAAAGTAATGGAAAGAATCCTAGAAAGAAGAATTAGAGTAAAGGTAGAAAGCCAAATAGAGGAGGAACAGTTTGGATTTAGAGGGGGCAGGTCAACAGTGGAATCCATTTTCATTCTGAGACAGAACATTGAAATGAGTTGGGAATATGGGAAGGATATGGTAATGACTTTTATTGATCTAGAAAAGGCCTATGATAGCATCCCTAGAACAATTTGGGAAAGCTTAACAAATAGGGGGATAGGCAAGGAACTGAAAGACATGATAAAAGGAATGTGCATGGAGTGCTACAGTAGTGTGAAGACTAGAGTCGGGACATCGGAATGGTTTAAAATTGACACTGGACTAAAGCAAGGAAGTGTGTTGTCACCATTATTATTCGTAATGGTGATGGATGACATCATGAAGGCAGCAATGAAAGAATATAGTAGGGCAAAGATGAAGGTAATGTTGTTTGCAGACGACGTTGTGATCTGGGGCGAGGATGAGATGGAGGTACAAGAACAGTTAAACGTACTGCATGAAAAGATTGAGCAATGGGGATTGAAGATAAATGTGGAGAAGAGTAAAACAGTGGTGATAAGAGATAAGAAAGAAGGAAAAGGAGTAATCAAAGTAGTAGATAATGAATTGGAAGTAGTGAAACACTTCAACACTTGGGAAGTGAACTGACTGAAGATGGAAGACTAGATTTGGAAATTAGCAGAAGAATACAACTCGAGAGTGCTTTCTACCAACAGGTACAGGGACTAGTATGGAACAAGGATATACCAATTAAGGCTAAAGAAGTTATGTACAAAGCATATTATGTTCCTATAATGACATATGCAGCGGAAACTTGGACAATGACTAAGAGGGATGAGAGCAGAGTACAAGCAGCTGAGGTGAGATTCCTGAGAAGTATGGTCCAGAAAACGAGGAGGGACAGAGTGAGAAATGAAGATATACGGAGAGAACTGGGAGTACATAAACTAAATGACAAACTGGAGCAAAACAGATTGAGATGGTTTGGACATGTCAAACGGATGAATGAAGTAAGGCTACCAAGACGAGCACTGGAACGACGGATGACTGGGAAGAGAGGGCGAGGAAGACCAAGAATGCGTTGGATGGACTCGGTGGAGAATAGTATTAGAAGACGGAACCTGGATTGGAACACTGTGTCGGAGGAGGAATGGTGGAACGATAGAGCAAAGTGGAGAGGAACCATATTTGCCCCCACCCAGTGTCAACTGGAAAAGGGGAAATGAAGATGATGGTGACTAAGATCATCACTATGAGCCAATAACGAAGTGGTTAGACCCTTGGAGTCCGTCACTCTGTCAATGGGTGCAGTGAGCAAACGAGAACTAATCGTGGCCGTCACTATGTCAGTGGGTGTAGTGAGCAAACAAGAACTAAATGTGGCCTGCGCATCACTACCGCATAAAAGGCTCTATACAACGTGGTTACCATTGTGGTCCTTTCGTTAACGTGAGACATTATAAAACATAAGTTTCTCTCTACTCCTGATCACAGATTGCTATCACATCTCCCGCTTATCACATGTGACACCTGATGAAATAGCAGTCTTGTGTTTGCACAGTAATTAAGTTATGTGATTCATTGCACTGAACTTTTTAAGCGTTTGATTAATATAATCTGGAATTATCATAATGTGTGTTTTATGGCACAAATTGCACCGACCAGGTTAGCACAGTGTGATCAGGTGCTGGCAGAGGCAGCTGGGTTCAAATCACACCATTGGTCATCTTTGGTTTCCCACTCCTCCTTTGCATTACTTAACTAGACATATCGTGCAAGCTTAATATGTTAAGTGAGAAGTCTCTGGTTCATAACCCGCGGCGTAGCTGTGTACGTTAAATCGCGAGGGGGAGCTGCAGCAAGTCCGGAGGTCAGTGGTTGGAATCCGGTCGCTGGCAGCGGCTATCCTGAGTGGTTTTTCTCCCGTTTTTTCTTCTGCACTTGCTCCAGGCTAATGACGGGATAATGCCTTATTTCATATCCCGGGGCACCTTGTCTGTCCCTAATATAGCTACACACACTACTAGTCATCACAGAAACACAGGTTTATCCGACACATTCCACACCCACCCAAGTACACCAGGTTGATTACCAAAATGTTCTAAGTCCGTAAACTGAATTATAAACTCAAATCCCTCATACGGTCGACACGATTTCCAAGTAATGGCCATAAGTCATGTTCTTTGTTCGTGGATTTACTTAATCTATACTGACAAGTAAGAAGCCCAACTGGATTCAGTGACGAGCCAGAGCAAGGGGAAACTATCTCGTTCAAACTAGGAGACCCGACCACAAATGTAATGGGAAGCTGGATAAGTCATGTTCTTCTTACTGAAATAGATTATAATGAGTGTATTTGCTTCGTACTTGATGCTGATGTGGATATCGGCAGGGTAAGTAGATAGAGAAATATAAGGGTTGCGTTGGTATTAACCAACAGAAAGGAATGTAGAAAAATAACCAAAATGGCGGGTATGCATACTAGTCTTATAGTGCCTTACTGACACAGCTCGTCTGGAGAGAGGAGAAATGCCATTCCGCTGTCTTTTAGGACCCGGATTCTTAGGGTTTTACCTTTTTTTTCCAGGCTATGTGTTTCACAAATTTCAACATATATGTTCATTTCACACTTCCTGGAGCAGAATATGTGAATTTCATTTCACCTAAAAGAAATTAAATGAGGGGTTGACACCTAAAATAACCTAAATAGCTGTTTTGCCTTTTTCAAATAAAGAATGTTATTTCCCCCCTTGAAATGCATCGTAAAATTATTTCCACCGCGATTACAAGCAGTAGGACGGAGAGAGTTCAGGTTACTACCGTTAAATGCAGTACGATGATAATTAATTGCTGTTTTAAGGGGACTAACATCTAGGTTATCGGCCCCTAATTGATTGGGTGATAGTGAAAGATGAGAATGAAAACTACAACTAATACTAACTACAGACTACATACTAGAAGAAGAAATGGTAAACAAATAAAGGATAAAGCAAATAAAAGACAGGAAGAAACGAAATGCCCCCAACCCTCGAAGAATGAGGAATAAGGGACTTGGAAGGAAGGAGCGCCATGAAAGGCAGATGGGAAAGAGGAGAGGGCCCGGCCCAAAGTCAGTGGAAAAGGGGAAAAACCGACCCAGCTCAGGAATCCCTCGGGATCGCCAACTCCTGAACTCTCCAGCCGTGAGCCCCTGAGGGTGTAGCAATATCCAGGGTGCATCAGAAGTGGTGGGGTTACATACACCCTACCTCCTTGAGGGTCTTGAGCAGAATGCAGGAGATAACATGAAAAGAAAAAGAATGCTGACCCCTCGCAGAAGGAGGGTATCAGGAAAGATGAGACAAGGGCCGATTAAGGCGGGAAAGGAAGAGACTTCCTACTGTAGGCCTCGGATACCCTAATACCGTCGGGTCGGAAGAGAACAAGATTTGACCAAGAGAGGCAGACATGAAAGAAGACTGAGAGGAGCCCGGCGCAAGTGACAATAAACTTTTGTGAAATAAGTTCATAAATAAATTTCACAGAAATAAGAAAAACTGAAAATTATTGCTGCCTGCATTGATCCTGGAAGAAAAACTTAAAATAACCCATTTTTAGAATACAAGAAACATAAGTGGAGGTTTAAGCCACCTAAAAATCCGGGCCCTAATGATGGACTGCATAGCAGTAGCGTGGCGTGTTGTGAAAATTTAAGCAAGAGATAGCCAAAATTAGTGAACACACAATGTAAAGGCCGGTCCACATGCAACGACTTGTCTGCACACATTAGATCGTTGCAGATAAGTTATTACGTGTAGACCGAATAACTGAGAACTGCGCAGTGGAGGTTTGAGATGAGACGTTATAGTCTGCTGAAGTGTGAAAATTGTCCGACACCTGTCCCGGTCTAAACTATGCCCACCGCTCTCTCCGCAGTAACAATAGTAGCCTTGACTACGCAGCGTTGCATTTGCTGCGCTATAACTTTGGAACGGTAAGTCGGAGGAAACAAACGTTTAAATAAATGTTGCAGACAATTTTTAGAGGAACAAATTTATGATTCACTCTTTTGTGAAGAAGAAGAAAAAACATTTTTTCTAGGACAAAAAGTGAAAAACACTTTTTTTGAAAATTTGGCGCCACCTAGCTTCTGCATTTCAAAACGTGTGACATGACCTCAATGAAACAAATTGTAGGTGACTATGTCCTCCACATTTTTTGTTTAAAAAACTTTCCTTTAAAATACGTAGATTCAGAGAAAAACTTTCATTTTTTTATTTTTTTTTAGTTTTCCGACAATATACTTATTCCGAAATTTAGATAAGCTCTTTTGTGCTTTTCTAACGATTTACAAAAAGCAAACCATAGCACGGTTTTTGGAACAAAACCATTCCAGCTGTACTGTACTAAATCCTCTTTCTTTTGAATGACCATTATGTTACGATCATTATAGTGCCCTACTCCCATAGCTCGCCTGGAGAGAGGAAAAGTGCCATTCCGCTGTCGTATAACTGACTGCATAGCAGTGGCGTGTCGTGGCATGTCTTCTTTTTCCTTCTCGAATGATGAAACCCTCTCCTTAATAAAACGGAGAAGCCGGATGACCCTGGAATAGGCCCTGTCGTTCCGGACCTCCGGGTTGAAATCAGCCTCTTGAGGAAAAATGAAAGGAAGGTTCTATTCCCATTCGGCCATCGTGGAAGTGGTTTTCCACGTCTACTCCATGCGGATACCGGAATGGTTTCTAACATGGCCACGGCCGCCTCCTTTCCAATCCCCGTCTGAATTATGAATACACACTCGAACAGCCATTACAATAATGCAGGTTTTCAGCAAATCACATACACTCCCAAGTACATGGGGCTACATAGACTTAAGATTTCATAAAGCCCCTACATCAATCAACATGTTTAAACATAATGGTTGTGAGCTCTAGTTTCTTGAGCTTCTGCCAGTTGCTAGGAATCTTGATGTTGCAACCAGTCACGTATGTGCTGAAATTGCTTTTCTCATGAAGGAGTTTAGTTTTGTGATAAGTGAAGATACCAATTGCAACAAAGTATTGTATGTCTCAATGTTCATTCGTAAGTGATTTCGCCAGTCTTCAGCTTCACCACGAAATTCATTTAGTAATTTAACATGTGAAAATTGTTCCCTTCAAGGGAAGATACGATGCATGGGTCACTGATTCGAACCATCTTTAGTACACGTGTAGGACATGACCAGGCGTATACAAGGTGCAAGTAGTTAGGTGCGCTTCTCAATCGTTTCCGAGAAATTAATTAATTGCTATAAATGTTGTGTGGCGTCTACTGTATGCGCGTTGTACGCCAGCGAGAATCCAATGAACGCTTGGTACAGGGGTAAGAGCCCTGCTTCGTAAGCGCGGGATCGGTGGATCGAATCCCTCGGGTGAGCCTTTGCGTTTTTTTTTTGGCAATTGGCAATTCGTACAACTGTAGGTGTCGTGAATACTGTTTATTTTGCAGTCAATTGTAATAACGTGTTATGTGAGCCGGAAAAGGGATTCCGGGTCAATGTTTGTGACATTACATAATGTATAGTATTGGCATTGCAAATACATTGGTATTATACACGGTCAGGTGTATTCTAGTATATGTATACATTTATACGTTAAGGCCCAGTCTGTTCCGTTCATTGCATGTCTGTCAACCATCAGACCACCCCGTAGCCCGCAAGCAGTGACTCATGCTATGGGTAGTAGTTAGAAATAGCCAATGGTTACAAAAAAAAAAAAAGCACACACTGCAAAGGCTCACCGGTGAGATTCGATCCAGTGATCCCGCGCTTACGAAGCAGGGCTCTTACCCCTGCACCACGCGTTCGTTGGGTTCTTGCTAGCGTACAACGCACATGGA
Organism: Meconema thalassinum; assembly: GCA_946902985.2. Lineage (NCBI taxonomy): Eukaryota > Metazoa > Arthropoda > Insecta > Orthoptera > Tettigoniidae > Meconema > Meconema thalassinum. Next base: position 166,193,682 of record OX336389.2, read on the forward strand.
CGCCGCACTGTAATTGCAATTTCTCGAAAACGGCTGAGAAGCGCACCTTACTACTTGCACCTGATATACGCCTGGCCATGTCCTACACGTGTACTAAAGATCGTTCGAATCGGTGACCCATGCATCGTATCCTTCCCTTGTTAGTACCGTAGCAAACGTCTTGACCGAATTGTACATCGCGCGGATTTACCATCGTGGTCGCGAGTTAAGACTTTCAACGTGGGATGATCATCGGCATTTCGGAAATTACACGTGAATTCGGGTTTCCGAGGTCAACAGTGTCGAGGGTGGATCTTAAATATCGCAGAGATAATGTTACCAACCGCATAAACCGCCGCACGGGACGACCATAGGTGTTCAACGAACGGACATCATGTCGCCTCAGCAGAACCTTACGGGGCGATCGAAGGCTTACTGTGAGTCAGATCATCGCCCAGTTGAATGTTGGGAGTCGGAACCAATTTCTTAGCGAGTCGATGCCTCGCCGTACGGTATTGCTGCCGTTTTGAGGGCTCCCGGAGGAGCAACTCGTTATTATCATATCCCGTGCCTTCCCATGACTGTTAGCCACCGAGTGTATATAAAACGTTAAGGTGCATGTTTCATAAAGCTCAAGCTCTTAAACCAGAGGGAGTTAGAAGGTGCGGTTTACGCCGTAATCTTCCAAATTCTCTCAATAGTACAGGAATACATTTATTGGAAAATCAACGAAGATTTGTTTATAAAGCGCTTTTAAACAAATATACTGGACGACAGCCCCTACCAGAACTGTCACGCAAACCCTGCATAACAGTAAAGCCGGGAGGTTAGTCTATACACAGGGGGCGCTGACACGCAAATGATCGTAACAAATGGCCATTCAAAAGAATGAGGATTACCCAGCAGCATTGACGAATTGCACTCAAGTGCGTTTAAACATAGAGAAATAAACCAGCCACTAGCTCGTGGCAGAACTTTGTCGAGTCGGCGCTGCGGAACAATGAAGATTCTCGCACAGGCCCTCTAGTTTATTTTATTACGTTTAATTCGCAGTTTTCTTGCAAGACAAATTGCAAAAATTACCACAGTAATAAAACTTCCTCCCTGACATTTTGTTTCTACAGTTTTATTTGCACCAATCTGATTTGCACAGACAAGTCGTTGCTTGTGGACCACCTCCATAAAACAGCCCAACAACGTTCTTCCATTCACACAACAATCAACTTGTCTGTTCTACGCCCAGTGACCTTTCACGCTCAGAATATATTTCCCGTGTGAAGACATTTTCTGCTACCTGTTGAGGATTGTCGGAACTCTTATGTAGGACGCCTACCTTAGTACCACATATTACCTTATTAGTACAGGATAATGTTGACTGGTATCATGAAATAAAGTCAATTTACCCTAGAACTTACTGTAATCTTGAAACTGCTGATTAATATAAAACTGCTTTATGGTACGTTACGCCTGTTATATTTCGAGCTCATTTACAAAATTTAACACTCACATGTATTTTGCCTTTTGTGTACCTACAATTGTTTACTAAGAAAGTCAGTTGTCAACAGTTTTAACAGCAGGTCGTGGGGACAATTGTTTCTTTTTCGAATGATGATATTGATAACCCTCTCCTTAATATAACTGAGAAGTCGGATGCCCCTGGAATGGGCCCTGTCCCCCCGGACCTCCGGGTTAATTCCCGCGTATGTGAAGAAATTTCATTCTGCTCCGAGGACTGGAACGGGGTACACAGCCTCGGGAGGCAAGCTGAGTAGAGGTGGGTTCGATTCCCATCTCAGCCATCCTGGAAGTGGCTTCACACTTCTACTTCAGTCAGATGTCGGGGATGGTTTCTAACTTCAGGCTACGGCCACCTCCTTCCCAATCCTTACCTGAATTACAAATGCACACTACTAACACTACTACAGACCCCATAATAACGCAGGTTATCTGACTTTAAGTTCACGGGGCTTAGTGACCACGATGTCCAAACACCTCAAATGAAACTACCACTTAACTGCACGAGCCTTCAGTTAAGGGACACCAGTAAGGGACAAAAAATAGTATTTTTTATTTTCTTGCGAATTCTAGTTATTTGAAGTATGATAAATAAGATTTCAGTAGTTATATTGATGGAAGTCTTATCTAACGGCTCATATCGCACTTAAAAGGTTGCGCCCACCTATTGGACATGGTACGCATAATTTTGAAATGAACTCCGTGATTTCAAACTTCGCGGTATAGCAGTGTGATCTAGTGGCACATCTTGTTTCTACAGTTCGGAGCAACCGTTTCCTCCCGTCAATTCTTTGGCCATGCTTGAAGTTGTTTACTGAACGCACATGTGTTAGTTTGCTTTGGTACTGAATCAAACATACTTTTAGAATGCCTCGTTCTAATAGAATTTTTAAGAAACGTACTGGAACATGTGGAAGGAAAGGACGTGGGCCAACATGTCAAATAGTTGGTAATCAGGAGGCCGGCAGTGAAAATAATATCCACAATAATTTACCGGTTATTGCTAGGTTAGATAGTGCTGTTACATCTCCAAGCAACAGTGTGGCACACATTCCAGCTGTTAGGCCTAGTATTTGAAGAACAAAGCTCTCTGTGACTAAAAATACAAGTGATAACAATATAGTACGGAGTGGCAATTCCATAATTAGCTTACATCTGCTTTCAGCTGCTCTATGTAAATTTGTACAGTGTCAATATTGCAACAAAGACAATGGCATTCCGTGTTTTGAAGATGAAAACCAGAGGAAAGGTGTCGTTAGTCGACTTATTTTGAAGTCCTTCAATAGTGTAGTGTTGAATGTGTGCCTAAATCAGTGTTTGTGTGGGGTAAAGAATGTTATGCATGGGGGTGTATGATGCAGTTTTAACATACAATGAGGGGGGTGCAGGCAGATTGAGGGTTATGAAGGCTTTAGGCATTGAACCAGGCCAAAACATGCTAAATATTTGCAATGAAATTTATATCCTTAGGATGATAATAATAATAATATCGTATGGCCTCGGTGCCGGGTGCAAGCTTTGTTATTTGACACCCAAAGGGTAGCTTGCATATCGAATGTCGTTGTTCCTTGAGGCACTATGAAAGTCAAGGAGGTTAGATATCTAAGCTCCTTGAACACAATAGCGCTTTATAGTAGAGAAATGAGGAACTTTGTGTTGGCGGAAACTCCCGAGATTAATTTTGCCATTATGAACACGGCCTACTGAATTCAAATGGGTTCCTTAACATGCCAACATCGTATGACATGGTGTCGTAATTTTTGCCGCCTTTCAAAAATCACTTACCACGGCCAGGAGCGAACGTGCAAGCTTGGGGTTAGTAGACCGACACGTAGACCGCTCACCCACCGTGGCAAGCATCCTAAGGATAAAATTATCAGACACGCAGGCCCAAGTGATAACCACAAAGCAACAGAGAAAAGTGAAGAGATCATGTGAAGATGCTGAAATTGATCCAGATGATCCAGATTATGGGCCAGAAACGCACTGAGATATCGTCCATCTTTGTTTCAATTTATCTCAAAACACATATTTTTAAACTTGGTTCCTTTTTCCTTACAACCACTAGAGTTAGGAACATGAAACTTTCACCACATCATCTTATTGGAGTTGAAAGTATAGCCTACTGAGGTCATATAATACTTCTGTCTTTTTATTTTTAAAATTATGGTTATCCAAATTATAATATTTTAAAGAAAAAAAATGACCTCCAAGAAAATAACAGTCAAATATATATTTGTGGGTTAATATTTATAAAACCAAACTTAAAGTGTGCACAAAGCTTAATTCTTTAAGTGTGGTAAATACCATTAATTTCTATCCAATGGTCTTTGAGAAATAGGAACATGAATTTGGCAAATTTAACAGTGTGAATATAGAGTGGACCACCTCCCCTTAACTGTTTTATTAATTAATTTAATCTGCAGATCCAATGCTTCCAGATAAGAATAGTTCTTGGCAATACGCTCGGGTGGATGCGGGATGGTTAACACATGGTTTTCAACTAGTACTGACACCTATTTGCTAGAAATCAACATGGTATCCATGTTTCCCGACTAATAAGAATAAGGTTTTTCGTGCTTAACGAAAAAAATCTTCTTGACTGGCTGCGTGGCTCAGTGGTAACTTTCTCGCCTGCTGTACCCAAGGTTGCAGGATCGAACCCCGGCGCAGTCAGTTGGCATTGGAGGTGCGCAAATGTGAGGGGGCCGTGTTAGTAGATTTACTGGCACGTTAAAGATACCCTTCGGGGCAAAATTCCGGCACCCCGTCGTCTCTAAATGCCACAGTTGTTTTCTTGACGCGCACATTTAAGATTTATGTTGGAAGCAGTGCTCCCCACGCATGGAGGAAAGAACCGTTCCTCCATGTCCCCACGCTTCCGTGCAATAATCGCCTACAGCTTACACTTGTTGGTTCTTAGCGATTGGTGACTGCCAGTGCTGTCGCATCAAATCGAAGCGCTCGCTTTGATGACTTTAAGTATTTTCATCCCCCTTGCGAGTACTAGCTCCTCGTTCGGTCAGTTCTGCAGGCTGTCACCGCGGAGGTCCGGGTTCGATTCCCGGCTCTGCCAAGAAATTTAATTCTGGTCTGAGGGCCGGAACGGCGTACATTTAGTCTCGTGAGGCAAAATTGAGAAGAGGCGGGTTCGATTCCGACTTGATCCATCCTGGAAGTTGTTTCCCACTTCTACTCTAGGCAAATGCCGGGCCACGGCCACTTCCTACGCAAATCCTATATCAATTCCAAATTCTACTCTCACCCAAGTGCACGGGGCTACATGACCACGACGTCGCAAAGCCCCTAAAAGAAAATGCATAATAAACTTAATGAACAACAGTTTCGGCAAACCACAATATCAAGGTATCCGTCTCATACTGTGTGTTTAAAGTGTTCTGAGACTTTGGTCTCAACTCATTTTTCACTCCTAGTGCCCGCAGTAATTGCCCTGTCTGAATTGTGAAAACATTGCTTTAAAAGAAAAAAAGAGGAATTGATGAAATGTTTTAGACATTGCATTAAATGACTCCACTTCATCTTGTTAATGCCTACATTTGTCTCTCTCAGTCCAAAATAAATCACTTGTATCCCTTCCCTTCTGCTCTGCGGAGTAATTACTGAGGAATTTCACTTAGTTCGAGGGGTAGCACAAACAGCACATGTTATATTTTATTGCTTGTGATGCAGCAGTATGTTGAAGTCGTGGCTCATTAATGCTATTTATGCTAATTTATAATATGCTTCCACATCATAATTGTCCCAGGAAGTTTCCCAAATTTATATTCAACAATATATATTTTTTAATGCCGTACTCTGTAAGAAATTGTCAAGTGCACTTCATTATAATAGGACAGCTTTATATGAATAAATCTGGATTTATGTTGGGCTTGGCCATGCTTGCGCCTTGAAACATTCGACAGGTTGGGGTGGGATTGACATCCATATGGACATATCCAGTGTTTACAAAATACCATATATCAATCACATGTTATGTAATTAATCAGTCTGAATTGTGAATTTGACTGCTACTGTACAAAATTGGCTGGTTCTACAATTTTCAAACTTAATTACATAATTAATTTTCAAATCACTAAACTACCTTCTACAGTAGAAATGTTTTGCAACTGCAGAATTTTGATGGATTCTGGATACAATTCCAGCTGGCTGCTTAGGAATATCAGCCACAGAAAAGAACTAGGATTCTTGAAGAAACATTTGAGTATACTGGGACAACGATCATTAGACAAGAAATATGTTTTCAGGCTATCAAATATACCTAACTGTGCTTCTGATGGCTATAAATAGTCATCCACCTTGTTTAAACATGACTAAAACGTTTTTGATATTCCACTTCTGTGAGCAAACAGAATTCTTTTAGAGACTTAGTCCTGATGGTGTTTTAATATTGAAATATACCTTAAAATATAGCCTCAAAATCTATGGGAAGTGAATCTGACGTGTGCACCACAATCGATTCCAACAACTTCTTTGTTGATTCTCTTGCTAAGTTTGCTAAAACTGTTCCTTTCCCTCCTTTCTGTACCTTCAAAGTTAATATTAGTATTGTCAGCAGACAATGCTTTGTTCATCAAATCATATCTCCTGAGAATTCCCAATATAGACTACCTGGGTATCTGTAGTTTCACATCCAAGATTGCAAAATTGTATCATCTTTACTCTAATTCCTGTGTTGGGAACAAAATACTGTACTATACAATGACAACAAATTTCAATTGCTTGTTGAAAAGCTTTCTGACAACAGAAGTAATGCAATCCACTAAACGGAAACTGTATTTATATTTTTGATGGTGTGAAATGCAAATGTGCCTTCAGCTGCAAGTTTAAATTCTTCTTTGTCAACCAATGTTAGCATGAAGATTTTTTCGGGGGGGGGGGGGGGGGGGGGGGCTGATGGTAGTCACCTCTTAACACGTTCCCTGCGACAGTGAAAATATTGATGACTTGATTTTACGTCGCTTTGGCCTACTGGTGACCAGATGCTTTCTTTAGATATTGTAGTGATCTGAATAATTAGAATTTGGTTAGTCCCTACTGTTAATCCAAAACAACGCAAGTGCAATTATTGGGCACGTCAGTGTTGAGACATTCCAATGTATTTACCTCCGCGACACTGTTCCGATACCAGCAATGCATGACCAAGAAATGACCCTGCCTTCAGTATGAGGGCATTGGAAGCCTAGACTATCTTTCCTACCTTTCCTTAATTGGCCCTTATCTTTTCTTTCCTGATAAACCTAATTATTCGAGGGGTCAGACCTCTTCTGGTATCTCCTACCGTAGGGTGCGCAAATGCGAGGGAGCCGTGTCAGTAGATTTACTGGCACGTTAAAGATCCCCTCCGGGGCAAAATTCCGGCACCCCGGCGTCTTTAAAAGCCAGTGTAGTTAAAAGGGACGTAAAACCAATAACATTATTATTATTATTATCTCCTACCTTCTGTAGAAGGTCCTAAAGGAGGGAGTGGGTGTGTAGCACCACCATCCTGGATAGTGCTACACCCTCTAGGGCTCATCTTGAGTGTTGCGAACCCGAGGAATTCCTGGGCTGGGTCTATTTTCCCCTTGTTTCCTGTGTTTTCCCTTTCCCATCTGCCTGTCATGGCTCTACTTCTTTCAGTCCCCCTCTGTCCTCATTCTTTTAGGGTAGAGGGCATTTTTGTTCACTGTATTTTATTTCTCTTATTCTTTTTTCATTTCTTCTTCTACTACTATGTAAGTTAATAAGTTGGTAGTTCGTTGCAGTAAGTAGTTTTTCATTTCATTATCATTTGCACTATCATTAGGGGCTGATAACCGACCAAGATTTTAGGCTCCTTAAAAATACAGTAATCGTGTCATCGGATACCGGAGAATAATCATTATCACTGTCGTCACTTTCTTCCAATTGTGAGTGATTTTTGCTGATTTCAATGCCATCCTGACCCTCTTTTCTTTTCCGCATCACCAGAGTGTCTGTATGTGATGTCTCCATGCCTTAAAGAAGGACGTAACCTTGCTTGTAAATATTATATAGTGAAGATGTCAATAACTGCTCTCAAAAATAAAAATAAACTGAAAACTTACATTAGCTTACCTTAGAGCAATGTCGAGAGTATGTGCTACACTTCGTATTCAACAACAATGTACCTTTTCAAGGCAGAAACTTCATTGGCTCCATTCACTGTAACCCAGCAAAGTGGTTCCCGCGAAAAATATGTGTCAGATCACAATCGGAGCACAGAGTGGACCAGAAGTCACATGAAAGGAAGATGCAAGCAAAAATTCAGGTTACCGGTGTGCCGATTAAAACTAGCAGTGTACAGTGTACTCCATTATGAATACAATTTTGCCAAAAGTATTGAGACATACGTGACTAGAACATATTATTCCACAATTTTGGAAAGTTCACAAAATCGGTGCTGACGGATAAGAATAACATGCATCGGGCAGTACACAGTGATCGATCAGAACTGCAAGGGACGTGTTAATGGTTTTGTTGGTGTGGTCACTGTTGCCTCCTTTCCTGCCCTGTGTTATTTAAATTGTTGATTATGGTGTTTGAAACCATTTTCAGTGTTGCCTTAGTAAACTAAAATGTGATGCTTTTCAGTTGGTCAACATGATTGTACCCAAATGAGATGGGTTATTCCCTAATCCTGAAAATAAAAATTACATGAGATTAATAAATACATGTCATATTTACATAAATCTCATGTAAATCTTTCCAGGATTAGGGAATAACCCATCTCATTCGGGTACAATCGTGTTGACCAACTGAAAAGCATCAAACTTCCATTTAAATTGTTGAGTTTTACAAGGTACTCTCTACTTTATCTTCCAACATTGATTCGCGAATGTATGGAAAATCCCGTTCAAGTTAGCTGTTGAACGAAGACTTTCCTTTTGGCATATTATTGAAAAGAAACAAATTATTTTCAGATATAAGCAGCAACCACTTGACACTAACACAAAGGATCAAACAATCTCTCAAAACCAGGAACTCGTTGTCTGCCTTTGCAAAGTTTGTTTCTTAATGGACCATGCTCTCTCACTCCGTCCCGTCACCAAGTTGGATTTTCTTCTAATTTTTCTACTAACAGGATTTGTCGAATGTAAAGAAAGACTTAGGAATGTGGTTATATACATTTATTAAAAGCTGATTTGACTTTTATTTTTCTCCAGTTCAATCTCTTTCGATTTGAGGGTTAATAGGGAAATGGAGATGAGAACTCTTTATCTCGTTGGCCTCTGCCTATTTTCTGTTTTTTTTTTTTTTCTAGTTACGCATGTTGGAATCAGGACTGCCAACATACTAAGATTCCAGAGAAGGTTTGCATGCAAAATGAATCGCTCAGTCACCCGAGGGTACAATCTACTTAATATATAAAACCTGGACATTTAAGTGTACCAAGAAAGTTTTTCAGAACATTGGGAGAGAATACTGAAAACCAGGACATCGGGTCACCCGGGATAAGGGTGTAGAATTGCAGAGAATGGGGTATCATGACTGCTTGTTTCAAGCTTTATTCTCTCACATTTGCCATGTATCATCACTGCTCAACTCCCCCAAAAACACGTCGGGGTTATACATACTGGTATCCCCCAACTTTCCTTGAAGAAAACTATCTTTTAATGAAAAGCACATCCAAATAGCTCCAGACTACAGATTACCTGTTAGATCATACTTATTTCACCGTCAATGGAAAATTTTGCCCAAATATTAAACATACACCAGACCCTAACTATTGTACATACATTGTACAGGTTCATTCACTAGCTTTGCTTAAGTCATTAACAGATTCATACTCTTTTAGCTGACTTGAAAGTGGTAATTTCCTTGACTCTAGCCCACACCCTGTGATTGGCAGGAATAGGGAAGCCAGTGCTCGCCTGTTGGACACAGTTCGGTCAGCACGGGTATACCTGGTGTTGCTTAGAAATAAGTGCTGATTAAGTAGTGAATTTCGAGGACTAGTAAACATAAACCTTTTGATTCGAGAGAGATACAGTTTGTCGGCACCCTCATTCTTAAGTAGCTAAGATTATAAAAAAGAAAGTTGAACTTAATTTATTAATGTCTTAAGTGATCTCCCCCCAGGGACTGAAAACTTGTGGGACGTGAGTTGGCGACCACGGGACCCCCAGCTGAGTCGGGCATTGCTTCCACTTACTTGTGCCGGGCTCCTCTCCATCTTCATTCCTGTCTACCTCTCTTGGTCAACTCTTGTTCTCTTCCGACCTGTCTGGCTGCGTGGCTCAGGGGTAACGTTCTCGCTTACTGAGCCCAAGGTTGCAGGTTCGAAACCTGGCGCAGTCAGCTGGCATTTGAGGGTGCGCAAATGCGAGGGAGCCGTGTCAGTACATTTACTGGCACGTTAAAGATCCCCTTCGTGGCAAAATTCCGGCACCCCGGCGTCTCTAAAAGCCAGGGTAGTTAAAAGGGACGTAAAACCAATAACATTATTATTATTATTATTCTCTTCCGACCCCAACGGTATTAGGGTATCAGAGGCCTAGGGAGTCTCTTCCTTTCCTGCCTTAACTGGCCCTTCTTTCATCTTTCCGGATCCCTCATTCTTCGAGGGTTCCACCTTCTGTTTCTTCTAAATTTTGTATTTCTTTTCAATCTGCCCCCAGGGGCTCACATCTAGTGGGACGTGGGTTGGCGACCACGGGACCCCAGCAGAGTCCGGCATTGCTTCCACTTACTTGTGCCGGGCTCCTCTCCGTCTTCTTTCCTGTCGACCTCCCTTGGTCAACTCTTGTTTTCTTCCGACCCCGACGGTATTAGGTTATCCGAGGCCTAGGGAGTCATTCACTTTCCCGCCTTAATTGGCCCTTGTCTCATCTTTCCTGATACCCTCCTTCTGTGAGGGGTCAGCCTTCTTTTTCTTTTCCTTTTACCTCCTGCCTTGTGCTAAAGGCCCTTAAGGAGGCAGGGTGTATGTAGCCCCACCACTTCTGGTGCACCGTAGATAATGCTACACCCTCAGGGGCTCACGGCTGGTGAGTTCGGGAGTTGGCGACTCCGAGGGATTCCTGAGCTGGGTCAGTTTTCCCCTTTTGTCCCTTACCTTTGGGGCGGACCTTCTCCTCTCCTCTTTTCATTATATTTACTTTTCTCTTTAAGATTCCCGCACTGTTTTTGTTACTTGGTTCACCGTGTATCTAAATTCCCTTCTAGCAATTTTTAAGGCATTTTTAATCTACGTTGCTTTTTGTATGTTTTTTCGATCTAAATTAAATCTCGCGATTGTTTTCAACCTCAATTGCATTTTGTAAAGATTGACAATCTAAATTGCTTTTTAGTAAGTCTTTCAATATGGTGGAGGGACTTTTGTGAGTATTTTGAATTTCAATTGCATTTTGTAAGTATTTTCAACCAAAACCGCATTTCGCATGAATTTTGAATCTAAATTGCATTTTGTTTGGCGGGCATTTTGCACTAATTTTGATTCTCAATTGCATTTTGTGGGTATTTTGAATCTAAATTACATTTTGTCAAGTATTTTCAATCTAAATTGCATTTTGTAAGTATTGTCAATCCACAGGAGTCCTTTGAATCTACCATACATTTTGTAAGCATTTTCAAATTATATTTCATTTTGTAAGTATTTTGAATTTCAATTGCACTTTGTGAATAATTTGGATTGGAACTGGGATATTTCAATCTGAATTGCATTGTGTATTTTCAATTTCAATTGCATTTTGTAAGTATTTTGAACCTCAATTGCATTTTGTACGTATTTTCGATCTCATTTGCAGTTTGTAAGTATTTGGAATTTCAGTTGCATTTTGTAAGTATTTCGACGCTACGTTGCATTTTGTACGTATTTTGAATCTAGCCTACGTTTTGTGGATCTTTTTCAATCTATTCTTTTTGTGAATCTTTTCGTTCTAAATTCCCTTTTGTAAGACCATATTGTGAGTTGTTTCCATCTGAGTTCCTTTTTGTACGTATTTTCAGTCTCACATAATTTTCGTCCTGGTTTCCATTTCATTATCATTTTCGCTATCACCCAGATCATTAGGGGCCGATAACCTAGATGTTACGCCCCTTAAAACAACAATTATCATCATCTCTTTTCAATCTAAATTCAGTTTTATGTTTTTTTCTCAATCTAAATTGCAATTTGCACGCACTTTCAATCTAAATTGCATTTTGTAAGAATTTTTATTTTCACTTGCATTTTGTGAGTAGCCTACTTTGAATTTCAATTTCATTTTGTACGTATTTTCAACCTCCATTGCATTTTGTAAATATGGTCAACCTACATTGCATTTTGTAAGTATTTTGAATCTGAACTCCATTTTGTGCATCTTTTCCATCTAAATTCCACTTAGTCAGTCTTTTTCTTTTAACTTACCTTTTGTGAATGCTTTCAGTCTAAGTTACATTTGGTACGTGTTTTCAGTCTACCTTGGTTTTCGTTATGGTTTCCATTTCATTGTCATTTTTGCTACCACCCAAACCATTAGGGGCCGATAACCTCGATGTTAGGCCCCTACAACAATTCTCATAATCATCTTAAGTGGTGTTTTCTTTTTTTAAGCTTGTAGTTTACCTAGCTGTTAATCTCACAATCGTAAGCCACAGAACCTTCTTTTTATGCAAAATCCAAACCATCAAATGTGACATTTCACATAGAAAATCACATGCATTAACAAGGAATTGAACACTTTTTGAACCGTTTTCACTTTGGCGAGTGACAAGCAGCTTAACCGCTGCATCATGTCCCAGCAGTGTTTTATGGCCAGTTAGTAAAAGATAATGAGTTCCTTTGATTGTATGCTAGAATTAAGAATCATACATATACCAGCTCTATCCCACCTTACCCTTTCTATAAACCAAAATAATAATAATGAAATTAGCATACCAGAAAATACAATTTAGAACACACAGAAACTGCTCTAATTTAAGTGACTCGGTAGGTCAGCTGAGTTCACAGCAAAAAAAACCTAGGAGAGAATGTTCCTATTTTTCGTGATATTCAAGAACACCCTGCTTTAATTTAGGATAAGAGATCAGGCGGGACGAAACTAATTCAAGACGAGCTTGTTGATTGAAGGCTGCGGACGTACACAGAAAGGCCGACAATTGTAATCTTGCCACACATGGTGAAGGAAACAGGAATAATCTTCCTACTGACTGACATTTGGATGTTGTTTTTTTAATTTAATACTGGCAAAGTATAATAAAAATCTAGAAATGATACAATTAAATTACAATTAAAACCCTTAACCGCTTAACCTAATATTTAAAAGGTAACACAGAAGCAAGTTTCAGCCAATACTGTAAATAAAATAAAATCAGTCATTGCCCAGTTGGCAAAATTTCATTTCCCCATCAAACGATTAATTGAATTACTGAACAGAGAGTAGTATCATCCGCAAAGGTAAAAGGAAATATAACATGAAATTCAGGCCCGGTGCCATTTCACAAACAAATTGCATAAAGCAACAAACGTGTTCCTTAGGGAACGAAAGCGTCCAACAAGCTTCATAGTCCAGCACTGACTGTCCTTTGAAGCCTATCTGACCAAAGTTAAATCCACGAGGTTCCCATCCAGCTAACAGGAAATAGGACAATGAAATAACCCACCCTGCAGTAAACTACATATAACAGTATGACCAAACTATACAAGCTCTTCCTAAATATTACATACTAATATACTAAAAATAAAAAATATGAGTCTGTATCTAGCTCAAAATATAGTCCATACGACACATGGCCTCGAAATCACATTACCAAAATATTTTGCAGTCAAGGTTTGTATTCATTAAAGAAAAGTTTCTTTCAGTTGCCCCTTGTATTAAGTTAAGATTGTACCACCTGGTGTCTTCCAGCCCTCCGAGGAAACTGCACTATGAGTTTCCCCGGAGGCAATTGCTTGCGAGTCTAGTTGTCAGCAAGGTCCTTCACACACTGTCTCTGGAGTCACAGGCCGCAACCCTCGAGCCCAATGCACCCCCACCACACTACTCCAGTAATACCAACGTGACTAGTGGTGCAAACGTGCCAAGACAAAGCCAGAGTCCAAGGTTTACAATTGGTACCTCGAATATCGCCCCACACAGTTACTGCGTAGAATCTTCCCAGGAGTTGAGATGTTTCAAAAGGTTCTTGCAAAATATTTTCTTAGAAAAAGGGTTTGGCCAAATGTAGCTGACAGGGAGTGTTCACATCTCCGATGTTCACAGATACAAAGCTTGATATATCTCCCTCGCCAAGTGGCAGGACACACAAAGGGTAGAATTCCTGGCAGAAAAGGGCTTGGCGAACCCACTTCACCAACAGAACAGTCAGGTGCAGGGACAAGGGCGAAAGGAATTCCCAGAAGAGGCTTGGTGTATGCTCCCACGATAGTTTGTCCGGTCACACCTGCAGTCCTTACTGCGTCACGCAGATAAAGATGAATATGTACTGATTTACAAAATCGGTACAATACACTATGCTGCTTCAAAGAAATTTTACCCTGTTTCAGTTCCTCACCTGTATGCAACCTGTGATCATTTTGATTCCTATACATAGTTAACTCTCTCCTCGTATGCAACCAGTAGCATAGCCAAGATCAACCAATGGGAGGGGTTATAATAGCTGGGGGATAACCGTAATTTGGGGAATTGCAGGACATTATATTTATGTAATATGAAGCAACTCGGCTATCTCACACTCAAAACGTTAACGATCTCCATATTAGTGTTAATGTTCCTGCAGGTCCTTTTAAAACATTCTATTTTCAATTAAAACTAGATTATTTTACATACAACTTCCCTCCCGCTATGAAAACTGATTGCCTCACTAGGTGGGATTTTAAATTATCTGGGGCTAGACTCAGTTTGAAAAAAGCTATATTAGGCGGGGAAGATGCTACGTAGATTACCAAACCTGGGAGGATAGAGTTATGCGTTATGAAGATATTTGTTTCATTCAAATCCATAATGAATTTTGTTAGGTCCGTATTGACAAATAACTTATAAATCAATTTAAGAGGAAAACTCCGTCAATCAATACTTAATGTATTAAAACCTAATTACATTGGGTACATGTTTCGAACCTTATTGGTCCTTCTTCAGCCCTGAACTTTATAAAGTTTGCAAACAATCATAATATAACTAACATCAACATAATGCTTGCAGAGCATATTAACCATAAAAAACATACATACATAAATCCTGAAAATGACACAAATTTAAAACAATGAAAAACACATTCAAACAATGTTAAAATTGACTAATGTTAGTTGCGTCGTAGTATTACGCTTTAGTCCGTTTGAATTTGGATGATTGACCACATATATTTTCTTGACAGACTTGACATTGAGTTGTGTGTGGGCAGTGAAGAGTCAAGTTGATATTCTAATGGGATTGTCCCATGCGGCAAATTGACGGAGGTTTCTCCTATGAATAAAATCTTGGCGAGATTCATGAATTGATCTCTTTATGCAGAGACTATCCAAAAATTAAAGTAAGAAATTAGAATTAATACTAACGAAATTCTTAAAACATGAGATTGAGAAAATGCAAACTGACTTACGCCTAGGGTCATCGGCCCACGTTCCTTCCTTCCCGACAAGAGTAAGTCAGTTTGCATTTTCTCAATCTCATGTTTTAAGAATTTCGTTAGTATTAATTCTAAACTAATTTCTAATGACCTAATTATATTAATTATTATTTCTTTCTTTCTTTTTTGGATAGACTCTGCATAAAGAGATCAATTCATGAATCTCGCCAAGATTTTATTCATAGGAGAAACCTCCGTCAAATTGCCGCATGGGACAATCCCATTAGAATATCAACTTGACTCATCACTGCCCACACACAACTCAATAAGTCTATCAAGAAAATATATGTGGTCAATCATCCAAATTCAAACGGACTAAAGCGTAATACTACGACGCAACTAACATTAGTCAATTTTAACAGTGTTTTAATGTGTTTTTCATTGTTTTAAATTCGTGTCATTTTCAGGATTTAGGTATGTTTTTTATGTTTAATATGCTCTGCAAGCATTATGTTGGTGTTATATTATGATTGTTTGCAAACTTCATAAACGTTCAGGGCTGAAGAAGGACCAATAAGGTTCGAAACATGTACCCAATATAATTATGTTTTAATACATTAAGTATTGATTGACGGAGTTCTCCTCTTAAATTGATTTATGTGTTGTGAAGATGTGTGTAGCCTCAATAGGGAGCTGGGCCGAATGGCGGTAACAATACATCGCCAAGCAGTTGTGATACACACACAAATCACAACCATACCGATTTCCCACAAACATGAGTTATAGATAAAGCCCTGCGCGGTGCGGATATCGGCGGATAAACCCGCGGGTATCCGCAACATTTATCGCAATGCGGATCTAGTTTGCATGGCAGTGCGGATAGCGGATAAGGTGCGGATAATGTTTGGAGTAAAATTGCGGATAGTTTTTAGAATACAATCCAATCTTGTTGAATATCATTACTAGGACCCGGATGTTTACCGTTATGTTTTCTTTTTTTTTTCATGACAAATGTAAGGTGATTATTTAAGCTTATCTCATTCAAATTGAAAGCCTCCGTGGCTTAGGCGGCAGCACGCCGGCCTCTCACCGCTGGATCCGTGGTTCAAATCCCGGTCACTCCATGTGAGATCTGTGCTGGACCAAACGGAGGCAGACAGGTTTTTCTCCGGGTACTCCGGTTTTCTCTGTCAAAATTTCATTCCAGCAACACTCTCCACTATCATATCATTTCATTTCATCTGTCATTCATTTAATCATTGCCCCAGAGGAGTGCGTCAGGCCTCGGCAGCCGGCACAGTTCATATCCTCGCCGCTAGATCGGGGCTTCATTCATTCCATTCCTGACCCAGTCGGAGACTGGACGCAGGCAGTGGATTTTCATTTTTTCATTCAAATTATGTCATTAAGCATAATTAACATCCGAACTGGAAAGGGTTGCAATTCTGGCTGTGTAACATTTATTTTAAACATAGCACTTGAGATACACAGCCAAACGGAACGCCTTTCCCCTCAAATGTCTAAATGCGTTGCTTTAATCTTAATGTATGTCTACCCCTTATTATTCCCGTTCACCAACGGGGTTGGGGAAGAGATGCGATGTAAGTCTTTGTGACGGATGGATTTTACGGCCGGATGAAATGTGTTGCTTTAATACTTTATCTAATTAAAAATATTATTATAATGCCAGTACATTCGAATAACAAACGTGCGGATGCGGATAACAGTCGTGCGGATGTGGGGCGGATGCGGATAACAGTCGTGCGGATGCGGATACCGTTTTCCTTATCCGCGCAGGGCTCTAGTTATAGACTCGTCAGCAAGTGTCATTATTTAATTTAAGAAATGTTTATTTAGCTTATTAATTATTAGCAGTTCCGTTCTTTTAATTCCAAAAGGGAGGTGTTCTAACCCCCAGTAACAACCACTGTATGCAACTTAACTTAAACATGGCTTGGCCCATTTGGCAGTGGCTTTTGATGAGATTTTTTGAAATATGCCATGTGAAGATACTTCAATGAAAATCCACAGCCTGCTTCCAGTCTCCGACCGGGTCAGGAATGGATTGAATGAAAGACACCCCCATCTAGCGGCGAAGATATGAACCGTGCCGGCTGCCGAGGCCTGACGCACTCCTCTGGGGGCAATGATTAAATGAATGACAAATGAAATGATAGTGGAGAATGTTGCTGGAATGAAATTTTGACAGGGAAAACTGGTGTACCCGGAGAAAAACCTGTCTTCCTCAGTTTTGTCCAGCCCAGATCTCGCATGGAGTGACCGGGATTTGAACCACGGACCCAGCGGTGAGAGGCCGGCGTGCTGCCGCCTAAGCCACGGAGGCTTTGTGAAGATACTTCATACATCTAAAATAGTTGCCATTCTACAGAGCTTTTAGTAGAAAGTGATAAATTTGAGAATAGTATTTTCATTGAAGTAATTCTTAGTAATGAATCATTATATTCAAGATATGTTATTTCTGATATAAATGTATTTACCAGAAAATATATTTTCTATAATCTTGTACTCCCATGGCTTCTTGTCCTATCCGATTGTGATGACCTGCTTCTAAATGTACGAATTTCAGCGACTCTTTAACGTGAAATTTTGCTTACACAAATTTTCTTTCTTTTTGCAGAAGTTAAGCAGGAGTTGGAAGACCTGATGGCAGACATCAAGAAAACTGCCAATAAAGTCCGTGCCAAATTAAAGGGTAAGTGTCATTTGTACAGATCTTGACTTGGAAGAAAACTCTTTATTTTAAAGAATAGTTGGCACACCCATGTCATTTCTTCTCATATTATTATTATTATTATTATTATCATCATCATAATCATAATTTGCCAAGGAACTTCATTTATCATATTCCAATGAAAGTATGACGTTTCATTTTCAATTTTCTTTTGCAGTCATAGAACAGAATATAGAACAAGAAGAGCATACAAACAAATCCTCCGCTGATCTGAGGATACGGAAAACACAACATTCAACGCTTTCTCGGAAATTTGTGGAGGTGATGACGGAGTATAACCGAACACAAACGGACTACAGGGAGCGATGTAAGGGGCGGATACAACGGCAACTGGAAATAAGTAAGTAATCTATTTATCTTCCCTTTATCTACTGTGTGTGTGACATTTTTCTTCACTTTTTGTGAAAATTTGAGGTTTTTGCTCATTTTGGTCCTATTTTTGGCTAATGATCACATAAACTCCATTATAGTACATCCCTGAAGAACTAGTAAAGTTATTTTAACACGTATAAGCTTCGGTTGGAGTACAGGATCTGATTTGTTTCAGATATCTAATATCGGTGTTGCGAAGTCCCCAGTTAGTTTCATTGCAATCCCAATATTTTGAGCCTTCGAGAAAAGCTAGTTTTAGTAAGACAAAGCTTTTGGAATACTATGGACTTATCCCCAAGTCACAGTGCCTGAACAGAGCATAGTAAGCCAGAACTAAATGTGGCTCTGCTTCTTACACAGTCAGCCCCATATTACCTACTCCCAAATTCAAATCAGTATACTTTTTAATTGTGCACCACTAGGTGTCACGAAGATTTAGAGATCAGATGAATGAATACCTCAGTACAGTGTTGTGTAGCTGTACCTTGATAATGATGAACCATCCCGCAGCATAGCTATGCTCGTTAAATCGTGCACCACGACACAAGGGCAGCTGCAGCAAGTCCAGAGATTGGAGGTTCGAATCCCAGTGCTGACAGCTGCTATCCTGAGTGTGGGGTCCCCCCCCCAGGTGTTTCTACACTACCTCCAGGCAGATGCCTTACTTCAAGTCCCAGGGTGCCTACTACTTACTCATACCTCGTACAGTTGCACACAGTACTACAGTCATCACAGCAATACAGGTTATCAGACAAAGTTCAACACCACCCCACAACATGGGGTTCATGACCAAGATGTCCCAAACACCTTTATGAATTAACAACATAATCATAAACCCATCAGCACACAGCTTCTATGAAATATTTTTCATAAGCTTGCCTTTGTTATAGGCAATATTTTATTTTCTCATCATACCTTTACTATTCTAATGAGTAGTGCTCAGATTTTAAGATGCTAAACATCGCCAAAATATAAATTTTTATGTACTTAAAATTCTTTGATATGTGTGACAAAAAATTTATATTTTAATTAAATTTCGGTTTGTTTTTGTGAATATAAACAATATGCAGTACTCGCCAATATAATGTATGCTATGCCTCACTTTTTGCTGGAGAGTTGCAGTAGGCCTACACAATGAGACTCATCCTCAAGTTGTCCACCTCAAATGACTGGCGATTATCGCGAAACAGTGACTTGTACTGGGAAATGAGTGCTCCATGTCACAAGATGTCAGTCTGGCAAATTTATAGCAGTTTGTCACTCGCATCAATTTCCTCTTCTTGATGACCTGCTAACACATTTGAAATTTTACAAATAGTTTGAAACCCACTATTATTTTCAAACATAGGTCTGAATCTATTTTGCAATACTTGTGCTGTAGATTCAGTAAGATTGTCAAGCTTTCTTTCAGCATCAGAAACCTGTTGAACAGTTTCTGATAGAAGGATCCCTCCCTTTTCAAGTTTGTTAATTGTGTTGCAGGGAAAACAAAAGTTAGCAGATATGTATGCCAAATAATTTTTCAACTCTGTGCCACTTAACATTTACTGAAGGAATCCAATTCCATTTGCATGTTGTTTATCCAGTTCATTTACTACTGATACAAAATCATCAAAATTTTCTCCATAGTATTGGACTGCAGAGAGCTAAGTTCTTCAGTGTTGTTACTGGGGTGGGAGGAAATGGTATGTTCAGATTTTTATTCTTGAATTCTTCTCAGCGACACTCCCCCCCCGTTAGAAATCTGTTATTCCACATTAGGATACAAAGCTCTAATTTCTTCACATAGTATGTGTAAAACAAGTGCAATGCATGTAACATGAATCATTTTAGGATAACTAAATGGTGAAACAGAGATGGATATTGGAGTTGACACAAGAATCTTACGAAATGTAGAGCACCAGCATATTAGTCGCATGGCCTTGGAAAGAACTGCCAAGAAGATCTAAATAAAATTATTATTGCCGTAGAAGGGAAGTTCTCCATACCGCCACTCGGTAAGCATGTGCGTCCAACATGCACAATCAGCAGTTAGCTATTCTAAACAATTGACGACCATGTCAGTAATGGGTGAGATATGACAGATGAGACATGGAAGAAGGGAGGTAAGATAATGTTGCAGACTTGCCTGACAAAGCAAAGGTAATGTTGCAGACTTGCCTGACAGAGCAATCTCAAAGGGAAGTCTTGAGAAATGCAAAGTGAGGATGTAAATGAAGCGACTTGCACAGGCCCCAACGAGTGGGAAGGTAACACTTGTCCAGAACTCGACCCAGCACAAAATACCTGCCGCAGAGAGATTATATGGCGTGAATACATACAGAGCAAGGAGCGGGACATGCCACGAAATATACGGACCTCTCAGAATGGATGAGATGGAAGTACAGAAATATTCCACTCATTCCTCACAAGAGATCCCCAGCCATAAAACTTCAGAAGGAACTTGCAGACTACTGTCCACCAAAATATTATGTGCACTCGAGTTTGAAGGTTGTTTGTGAAGTAACCAATAGACCTACATAAAATCCAATAACATCCATCATTTTCTTCATTTTATTTTACGCTAGTTCATGTAGGTTTGGAATTTTTAATTTATATTTTAATATTTTTTATCGCAGTTGAAACACAAAAAGTGCCCGTTTTTAAGCGTGTTTCAACCATGCGTCAAATTTAAGAATTATCTCACAAACCCGTCATCAGATCGAATCCAAATTTTAACACAATATACATTGAAATGTTGTATAACTGGTTTATTAATTTCAAAATTTTGTGTATTCAAGAAACAAAGTTGCTATAATTTTTGTAAGGTAACTTTTTCTCGGCTCGGGGTCATTGGAAAATGTTTTTGGTTGTCTTGTAATCCTTATACATCAAAAGGTTATGCTGTATGACTGTGAAATACGTAAATTAATTCACTTATTTTATATCGGTTTGTATTTGTACGGGGAATTAAGACATGGTTCACCAGCTAACCGCTCCGGGAAATGCTGTACAGCATTGCTGATATGGAGCCCATCACTTCCGAGTGAGGCGCGCCATGACGCGTGTTGGAGCCCATCTTGGCAATGTTGTACAGCTTTCACCGGAGCGGCTAACTGGTGAACCTTGTCTTAATTCCCCGGACAAATACAAACCGATACAAAATAAGTGAATTAATTTACGTATTTCACAGTCATACAGCATATCTTTTTAATGTATAAGGATTACAACGCAACCAAGAACTACATTTTCCAAGTCCCCGAGCCAAGAATAAGTTACCTTACAAAAATAAAAACTTTGTTTCTTAGACACACAAAATTTTGAAATTAATAAACCAGTTATACAACATTCCAATGTATATTATGTTACAATTTGGATTCGATCTGATGACGGGTTTGTGAGATAATAATTCTTAAATGTGACGCATGGTTGAAACACTCTTAAAAATGGGCACTTTTTGCGTTCCAACTGTGATAAAAATATTTAAATATAAATTAAAAATTCCAAACTTACACGAACTAACGTAAAATAGAACAACGAAAATGATGTTAATGGATTTTATGTAGGTCTATTGGTTACTTCAGAAACAACCTTCAAACTAGAGTACACATAATATTTTGGTCGACAGTAGTCTAGAGATAGCGTCCAAACACAACAGCATACTAGAGACATGGTACGTGTAATTGAACATCAGGTACAAGGGATATTCATGACGTGATGTGAACGGGCCAGCACGTCTAACAGTATATAGCAGCTACTGGCACTAGATCAGAAGATAAACACACAAGAGATATAGGTATGTTCATTACTCACCTCAGTAGAGATGTGGCGTCATAAAACGTGAAGGAAAAGACACACAAAAGACTGAAAAATGGAAATGAATTTAAGTGTGATATGTGCAGTATACACTCGGACAGTGAAAGACTTAGGCATTGGGCAAGGAAAAGGCTCCCTCCCTCGTCGTTAAATGTGACTGCTTCTCATCGCGACCAAAAGATAAGTAGGCAGAGGAAAGGCAGTCACAATGCCAAGTGGTTTGATTCAAAAATTTAACAGGCCAATCAAGAATGGTCACGCAGGACCATTAAGAAAATAAGCGATAATATGAGAATTAGGTATGGACTAACGAACCGCAGGAAAAAGAACTTGGCAAGTAAATAGAAGCATATTTGAAAGTCAGCAGGCTTGCTTACCATGTTCCACATTTCACTTATCATTGGCTTAGGAAATATCAACTTGGATAGAATGGGGTGGAGAGCCATTAGTTCTAATGATTGAGGGAATATCAGCTTGGGTAGGATGGGATTCAGAGTTCTTAAATCGTATAAACGTCAAAATGCGCATTACTGCAATTACCTGTGAAGTTTTGTTATTTTAACAGGGTTTCCACTATACATTGTCTACGATCATATACCGTTACTTGAAATGTGCGAGTTGTTCTAATACTCGAGAGGAGTTAAATGGCTGGTCATCCACCCCCTTGTGTGTCAAGCCCTGAAACTTAGGCCAGTTACCCATAACATGATTTTATAATAGATTTCCTAACTTCAAGATGTATTTGTGTACAACTAAAAGCTCAGTAGGATTGAGAATGGAAAAGGCAAGACTCATGTTTGCTCATTGGAATAATACGATGAGCCGTAAGAATCCCATTTATATCCAGGACTTTTAAGCAATTGTGACATGTACACCAAGAACCCAACGATGTGGGATTGATTTGTTTGCTACTTGCCTAGCAATGCCAAGGCTCAAAACATCCATGCTCAGCAGACATTCCCCATTTGCAGGCCAGAGCAATGCAGTTCTGGCAGGAAGTTTATCTGTATTCCACATTAATGGTACTCCCTCCCTACACTCACAAGAATTTTTGAGAAATATAAGATTATTCCTGATCTATACTGACCATTTAAAAGATTTTGTACCTCCAAACCCCCTCTGGTTTAGTAGTTTGTTTTGTGAAAGATACACCATAGTGTTTCGTACTGAGATATTACAAGGTTACACTACTCATTCCTGGAGTTTTGGTTGTGGGCTTGAGAACCAAACAAGAAAGAAGCATGCACTGTTACTAATAGTGGTTTGTTTTGAACGGCTGTACGTTTCAGTGTGTCATGTGAGCTTTGATTCTATCATTTTATAATCTGCTGCTGCTGTGATATTTTGTTACATGGTATATTTCCTTCTCAAGGCTTGCATTGGTAGCATTATTCCTTGTAGTTACAGATCATTCTTTTCAAGTCATTAGTTCTGCTGGTTGTGGGGTTTACACAAAACATGCAGTTATAGCTAACATGCTCCAGTATTGGAAAGACTAATTATGTAAGCCCTTTCAGTGGTGTGTTAATTACCTAGTTGTTAGACTTGTGATTTTGTCTTTTCAAGTGTGAATTTAGTTATGCAGACTAAGTTTAATGACTATCAATCAGTGCATATACACTGCGATCAGAAGTATGCTGACAAACCCCTCACGCAAATTTGGGTTTTCCCTAGTGGGCTACATAGTACAGCCATATACCTCGAGACAGCAGAATTGGGTTTTCTGTAGAATTCACAGATTTTCAATGCAGTGAGGTGATTGGATGCCATAGATACAAAATGTCAGTGCATGTGATTTCCACCCTCTTAAGCATCCCTAAGTCCACAATGTCTGTTGTAATAGTGAAGTGAAACAGCCATTGTGAGGACTGATTAATCACGATACTCAATGTGGCAATCTGATGATGGGGTGTTTGTTGACAAATGACTAGTTAACGCTCTCTACTAGATTGCGAGAGTGCCCACAGTAAAATACGTGGGGAGCTGTTATGTATAGTTATGTTTCTACTGAAAGGGGCTTGGCCCCGTAATTGTTGTGTGTGGCAATGTCACGGCACGAGGTTATTTAGATATTTTAACCTCTTTTCATGCCCCATACCATCGATGACCAGTTCGTTGATTACTATTATATATTTGAAAACTACCAACACTCGTCCATTTTATACAAATTGTGGGAGAGTGGTTTGTCGAAAATAATGTCCCATTAATGGACTGAGCTGCACAGTCCTGATTGAATTCTCTGGGATGTTATTGGGCGCGGATTTTATGGCAGCCACAATGACCCACATTCCTATCTTTTCAGCGCTCCATGTAGAATGGGCTGCCATTCCCCAGTAAACTTTCTGCTACGGGATTGAAGATATGCCTGCTATAGAGGAGGCTGTCATAAAGGCGAAGCGTGGGTCTACACCAGTGGTTCTGAACCTGTAGAAGTCTGCGGACCACTCAGACTGAAATTGAATCATATACGGACCTCACCCCCTCCCTCCCACCCCACCCCCACCCCCATCTCCTCCCCCCAATACACCTTATCAGATGTAACCCTTCCTCAATAACACTTACTTTAAAGATATTTCAGTTCAAAACCTGATAGCCATCGCCGGGAATACATTCGGACGATTCTCGTTCAATGCACATCGTTTTATAAATACCCATTTATTGGCCACTTTTTTTTATATGTGCTGGTGGACCCTTTTCTTCCACGGACCCCTCCCGAGGCACTCGCGGACCACCGGTTAAGAACCACTGGTCTACACCATTTTGACAACCACAGCCAGCAGTGGAGGCTGGCCCAAACTTCCATAATTTTCATGTGAGCTTTCAGATACTTCTGGTCAAGTGTCGTAAGAAATTACCTTAACATCTAAAAATGGTTTTATCAAAATACATTTTGTATTATTTCATACTTCAAAGTTCTAATTAATCACTTAATTCTAGTATGTAATGTATTTATAATACATTCTAGGGTTATCCATAAAATACACAATGCCAGTCACTAAATCACCCATTTTTCTTTCAGTGATAAGTTTCTATATTGATTGTGTGGAAACAGAGGAATAAACGAGGTATACCCAAAAAGAACAATTATACCCAAAATCTTATTAAAATACGCCCTAAATAATAGAAATGATAATGATGCTCTTGTTTGTTCAGATAAAAAAACTGGCAAAGAAGTCCCCCCCCCCCCCAAAAAAAAATCAATTTTTTTACTTGACATGTAAATACTGAGGCAGCTATGTTTCTGGCTTACCGTTTAAAAAATAAACAGAGATTGTTGAGTAATGATGTACTTCTGAAGTTATAACTCCAGTTTGATTTCATTCGATGGGAGAACTGTAAATAGTCAGAGTATTTTAAAGATGCACAAATCTTGTATGCAGTGCCCATTTTGTGTAATTTTTATCTCATTTTATTCCCTACTGGTAATATATATCTATGCTGTATTTGCACACTACGTTGCTCTAGGTATTTCTGGTTTCTAATGTAAGCTATCTTCTTCCAGCTGGTAGAACGACCACCAATGAGGAATTAGAAGACATGTTAGAACAAGGAAACCCTGCTGTGTTCACTCAAGGGGTAAGCCTTCCTTTGTTATTACAGAAATTTTTATGAAATATGGTAGTTACTTGATCTCTGCAAATTTTACACTAGCTCTTAACTCTTCAAGTAGAAACTATAAATGGGTATGTACTGTATTTGTTCATGACAGAATATAAGCTAATCATAGTGTGAGCTGATTCGACGACATGTAAATAAGTCTACTTTCCTCCTACCACTAGAACCAAATTCAATAATGAATTTCCTCTTCTTGAAACCATTTTGATCCAATGTGCAATTTAACAAGAGTACAGTAGCATTTAATCTTCTTCTTCTTCTCCTTTTTTTTTTTTTTTTTTCCACAGCTGATTCTTAAGAAGCCTCAGTGGCTTACGCGGCAGTACGCCGGCCTCTCACCGCTGGGTCCGTGGTTCAAATCCCGGTCACTCCATGTGAGATCTGGGCTGGACAAAACTGAGGCAGACAGGTTTTTCTCCGGGTACTCCGGTTTTCCCCTGTCAAAATTTCATTCCAGCAACACTCTCCACTTCATTTCATTTAATCTGTCATTCATGTAATCATTGCCCCAGAGGAGTGCATCAGGCCTCGGCAGCCGGCACAGTTCATATCCTCGCCGCTGGATGGGGGCTTCATTCATTCCATTCCTGACCCGGTCGGAGACTGGAAGCAGGCTGTGGATTTTCATTTGATTACTAAAAAAGGATTTTTAGCTCTATCTCTATGGCTTTGTAACTGCTTAAGGACTATAAAATAAAAATGGTGGAATACTTCTTCAGCAGACTTCAAATGGTTGCCCAGAAAATGTTGGTTGAAATAGGGTTGCCTAAATAATAATTATAGCAACGCTTAGAGATGTGTATCAGTGTCCATGAAAAGTGAATCCTAGATTGATACCAGATATAACAAGATTTTAAACAGCTTTTAAGTATTTGTATTTAAAGCTGGTGATAACTACTGCCCTGCGCGGATAAACAAAAAGTTATCCGTACCGCATCCACCGCGCATCTGCATTCCCACGTTATCCGAATCTACAGGCATTACAATAATATATTTAATTAGATAAAGCGTAAATTAATACAGCAACATATTTAGACATTTGAGGAAGAAGTCGTTCCCTTAGGCTTTGTATGTCATGTGCTATGATTAAAATTAATGTTATACCGCCAGAATCGCAACCCTTTCCTGTTCGGAGTGTTAATTATGCTTAATGACATAATTGGAATGAGATTAGCTTAAATCATCATGTAACATTTGTCATGAAAAGAACATAACGGAAAAATATGATACCGGTATGTCATAAATATCCGGGTCCTAATAATGATGTTAAACAAGCTCAGATTGTATTCTAAAAACTATCCGCAAATTTTCTCCAAACATTATCCGCAGCTTATCAGCTATCCACACAGCTATGCAAACTACTGTATATCCGCATGGCAATTTTCCGGATATCTGCATCCGTGCAGGGCTTTAGTGATAACAAATGTAATGACTCCAACCAGGACCTGTCAGTGATGATAATGATTCAATGTCAAAATATAAATACCTAATACACAACTTGAGGGAGAGTTCGGAATTCTGCCATAAAGTATAGTCGGAAATGTTTTATACCCTGTTGTCCAGGGCACTGTATTCATTGTACTCGCAGAACCTGGATGGAGTGTTTATTTTGTTCCATACCTTTTATATAAGGGGCTGATATATACAGTCAGTATAATCAAATGTGTGCTATTCCAAATTGTAGTTAGTGTGTAGTTTAAGACTTCCACAGACCTCTCAAAGTCTTATTGATTCATGCCATGTGAATAGGTTAAAAAAACTATTAAAAGGCATTCACAGGCTTGCCCAAATGCGATAAGAGCTATGTGTTATCTAATCAAATATCAAAGAAACTTGAAAACCTGGTTTGCGAGTGTTGCATGCCGGCGTACCATTGGGCTCATCAGTTGGTATGGTACACCTCACCAGACTGAGTTACTAACAGAATTGCTTTCCACTGTGTCAGCATGAATGTGCCCAATTAAATCGAGCAAGGGAATAACACTTCAACCTACTATCTGAAAAGAAACTTTCCATGAATTATTTATACACTCATTGTACAGTGTATTGTTCGAACAAGAACTTTGTTTCAAAGTCTCGTTGAAATTTGATACTGATTCAACTATTCTTGATGAAATTTCTACTGGATATTAACACATAAGTGGATTATCATCATTAGGGCTCGAATGTTTAAGACCTAAAAATAGCCCGAATATGCAAGCAAATATGACTTTAAAATGACTAAAAAAAAAAAAATGACCTGAAAATTACTGATTTAAATATGGCCGTTTTATTTTATAAGAT
This sequence comes from Meconema thalassinum, assembly GCA_946902985.2. Lineage (NCBI taxonomy): Eukaryota > Metazoa > Arthropoda > Insecta > Orthoptera > Tettigoniidae > Meconema > Meconema thalassinum. Next base: position 166,221,499 of record OX336389.2, read on the forward strand.
TATAAATCCAAGCGACAATCCCTTCGAAATTAATTTAACTAAATTCTTTTATTCCTATTTTCATATTAATTTTCTGAACATACACTAGTGTCCAAAGGTTAAGCAGAAGTTACGAATAAGCAGGGCAATAGGAAATAGACCGCAAATCGCACGTCATGTGCACCTACCAACCTTATGTATTCGCTCTGTATATGAAAGGAGTATTCCCTGCTTTGACTAGCGGCATAACCGCAAGGTAAACGCAACCAGTGCCTGCGCCTCATATTCCCTCAGTCGTGTTTGCCCTGTTATAGTGCGCGGAGTGTAGCCTCGTGGTGAACGTGACAAAATAATGGCACGACTACTTCATTTGCACCCGTTTTGCAGGGTAGAATACTCGGCCGCCTGGAAGCAGGCCAGACACAGACCAAAGTCGCCTTATCCTTGAATGTGCCACAAAGTGTCATTTCCAGGCTTAGGAGATTATTTCGAGATTCAGGAGATGTTAGACGTAGGCCAGTACCAGGTCGACCAAGAGTACCCACCTCACAGCAGGACCGATATTTGGCCTTAACCGACCGACTAAATCGGAGTGCACCTGCAAGACAATTGTCGGCAGAGCTTGCAGCTGTCTAAGGGGTTGCCGTTTTCTGGCAAACTGTGTACCGGAGGCTCAGAACTGCAGGGCTGTTTGTCTGACGTCCAGCGGTGTGCGTCCCACTCACTCCAGCACAGAAACGGGCCCGTTTACTGTGGCCGTCAACGTTGAAACTCGACCATGAATGAATGGAGGCATGTGCTCTTCACAGATAAATACCACTTCAGTTTGCAGGACGATTCCAGTCGCACATTAATCGTGAGAGAACCGGGTAGCCAATACAACCACAGGAACATCGTGGAACGGGACCAGGTTGGTGGTGGTGGTGGTGGTGGTGGTGGTGGTGGTGGTGGTGGCGGCGGCGTCATGGTGTGGGGCGGCATCATGGTGTGGGGCGGCATCATGTTGAATGGCCGTACGGACCTGCACATCTTCATGGGTGGTCCGAGGAACACTGTGAAAGCTTGGAGATACAGGGATGAGGTACTGAGACCACATGTTCGACTCGTCAGAGGTGCGGTTGGTCCAGACTCTCTCTTAATGGACGATAATGCCCGACCACACCACACCGGTCTGATGGATGAATTTCTGGCTGGGGAAGACATATGGACAGGCCAGCGAGGTCTGTGGATCTGAATCCTATAGAACATGCCAGGGATGCATTGGGGAGGCGAATTGCATCCCGTCAGCCTCCACCAGTGACCCTCCAGGTCCTTCGCATTGCCCTTTCGCAGGAATGGGATCAATTGCCACTAGAGCTCTTGGACCATCTGATAGAGAGCATGTCACGTCGCTGCGAAGCATGTGTAGCATATTTTATTGCAAATATTTTGCATATTTTGTTGTGGAAGACATTGCCACGTTTTGTTAGTTGTTGTCAAAGGTGTACCTTAGCTATCAGAACCTTTTTGGCACTGTGTTTTTGGATAAGTTGTGAGACATGGTGTGTGATTCAGCTTCCGTTTGTTCAGCAATCCGTCTGACATTCTATCAGGCGGTATGGCCTCGTTTAGTGATTACGCTTAGCTTTTGGACACTAGTGTACACGTTTAAGTGGTTATTTAGTCTCTGTTCCTTAATCAGATCACACACAATTTTAAGTCTGAATATATTTCCACACTGCAATGGTAGTTTGAAAAATCAGAAAATTAGAAATCTATCTTATTTTTTAAAAACAAATTTAGAGTGGTGAAGCCCATTTAAATTTTTTACAGTGTGTTAAAGTATTATTTGAACACTACAAAATTAAGTTGATGTCATTTAGTGCATCATGGTGGGGCCTATAGTTCAAACGCACATACCTTTTACATTCTGCTCCACGGGTGGAATTGAAGTGTATGACGGGATTCATCTTCAAAGTTTCAGGCGTGAAAGACGTCTGGTTATCACTTAATACAATCTTGTATGAAGAGAAGCTCCTTTCTACATCACGAGACGTTATTGGAGCATATTTAAACCATGTTAAATCACTGCTGTCCTGTACGCACTTATCTTGAACTGTACTGGTTCCTTCTCCTCGAAGCACATAGTTATCTTGCACATAAGACAAAAATGGTCATTTCGCTGCAGCACGTTTTGAAGTTTGCGTTCTACACTGTCACCAACTATTCAATGTGAACAATGTGTTTGATAGTGTATTAGTTTTCGCAATAATACATGGCAGCGTCGAGCCATGTTCCCTACATAGTAAGAACTTGCTGTGGAGGGAGTGGTGTCGAAGGGGCTATCACCTTGAAAGTTGCAACTCGGAGTGGAGCTAAAAATAAAAAAAATAACAGTTGGATATTAATATATAGACTTAGGAAAATTTCCACGGATTTCTTCTGCCACCCTGTGCAGAGCGTGCGCAAGGTAAGTGAGATGAATCATTCTTGGATAGAACATCTTGAGACCTTGAGCAGCTTTCACCACATATGGAGCAGCATCAGTAACCAAGAGAGGAACATTTTCCTGTTCAATTTCATCCTTCTATAAAAATTTTAGTGCATTATCAAAAGGAATTGCAATCGTTGAGCAATTTGCTCTGTATAGAACTTATGACGTTGGTAGAAATCTGTCCCCAGGACCATCAGAACGGAGTGTTCCAATAATTACATTTCTTTTACTGTATATCTAACTGCAGTGTCGGTCGTCTCATCAATAGATATCCAAATCTTATTGTCTGCTGCACTTTGCCGTATTCAATCTAGCGTATCTTTATAGAAATGTGGTAAACAGCTTTTTCACAATGTTGATTCTGTAGGAACAGATTTCTTTGTATACTTCTCCAGGAAATTCTTGAAAAGAGAATTGTTTGCTTTGTTCAGAGGAATGTTTTTAGACACCATCATCTCAGAAAGTTCCTCCGAAAAATCCGAAGTTCTGTCCATCGTTGAGTGTTACAGCCTTTTCGAATACCAGTTGCTGTCTCTTCGTATCTGCGTGCTGTCGACTGGCATTGCTGTTGTGCTTTGCCGTGTTACAATGCTGCTGCACATTAAACCTTTTTTCAGCCACAGCTTTCACTTCACACAACTTGCAATACAGAACTGAACCATCTGTACGAAGATATTCTTCTCCAAATTCCTTAACAAAGCTTCATAACTTAACATTAGTAGAAGTCTTTTCCTTAGGCATAACGGAATGCGTACTGGAGTGCGATTCACCGTAAACTGACGCTTGTTCAAATAAAAGGAGATGTAACTAGCCAACTGCTGGGATGGGTTTTTATAGATTATTTCTTCTCGACCTGTGCGACCATCCTGCCGAGTAGTGTGGTGGCGTAAGAGGTGCAGTGAGGTGTATGATCTTCATCCCATACAAAAGGTATTCCACTTGCATTAACTGCCGTTGTGACTTCGATTCAATTTCTGTTAGCACTAGTTCCCCTTCGGTATGTTGAGGATGATTGCGTACCTACAGCTGCCGTCAAACTACCGAAATATGACTTTCTTACCAAAACCATGCTAAAAATATGACCTAATGGTAAAAAATATTTGAAATGTGCATTTACTGTATATGAAAAATAAAAACCACTGTATTGTGACGATAATCACTCGATTTGAATCGGTAATCGATCGGGCATGAAAATAGAGGCAAAGAAAAAAATGACTTTCCCTAAAAATCTGAGCCCTAATTTTCATATTTAGGAATGTTAACATTTATAATGGATCCGTATTGACAGAATGTAATGGTTGAAATTTTAAATATTTAACATTTTCACCATTAGATTATTATCACCCACTGTCTTAAGTCTCGGTTTGCGATTAAATACTGAATGCTTTTCCCGCATTTCATGCCTGGCATATAGTGAAAGCTGTGGACCTACCGCCTCCCACTATGGCGGCACCCTCATAGCAATTGGAAGTGCTAGAGTTTTATCGTAAGACCGAGGGCCACTTGTTGTCGCCTGGAACGCTGCTGTTGCGAAATGCTTGCTGTTATCAGGCGTTCTCGCATTAGTAACTTCAATTTTTGTTAGCTGCTTCTCAGTGGCATGACTAATAAACTACTTCCCGATAAGTACGTTTTCAAATATTTCATAATTCTTTCAACAATAAAGTCATACAGTTGTTCAGCTTGATTAGATATTCTGAAGAGTAAAAGTTTTCAATTGCCTGACAGTATTTCAACGTGATAGATATGGGAGAGGACTCTTTTGAGGTTTCGGGCACCTTACAGCAGAAATTGGCACAGTGCTGCAACAAGCCATATCAGCTGTTATGCTGTACCTCCAACTGGATATTCACTGGTATTATTAGGAGAACTTGCTTTTGCAGAAAATCGGCAAGTAATAACGAAAGGTTGGTTCACTCCAGGCATTCCTATTGAAATAGAAATGATAGAATATGTACTTAATTGCAAAACTATAGTATTATACGTCATCAAAATGACTTATTTTCTTTTTCTCCTAAGTGGAGCATAGCGCATTGATGAATTTCCGCCTCTGTTCTGCGCCATCCTCCTAATCTCGTTCCAGGTCTTCCCTCCTTTCTCCATTCCTTCTGTTATTACACTCCTCCTCCAGGTGTTCCTTGGTCTGCCTCTTCGCCTATTACCTTGTGGATTCCATTCCAGGGCTCGTCTTGCTATGTTGTCTCCATCTTGTCGTAACGTACGCCCAATCCATTTCCTACGACACATCTCGATATAAATGGGTGTTTGCTGTGTTCTTCTCCATAGCTCTTCATTGGAGATAACTTGTGGCCACCATATCCTCAGGATATTCCTCAAGCATCTATTCACAAATATTTGGAGTCTGTTATCAGTTGTTTGTTGGTCTTCCAAGTTTCATACCCATAAAGCAATATTGACTTGACATTTGAATTGAAGATGCCAAGTGTGGTATAGGTGTTGAGTTCCCTTGCTTTCCAAATTGGTCTCAACATTGAGAATGCTCCTTTAGCCTTATTTATTCTATTTCCTATATCCTCCATAGTACCTCCCTCGGTGGTGACCATACTTCCCAGGTAGCAAAACTGTTGACTCGATCGATCTCTTGATTCCCTAGAAATAATGATGCCTTATTTTGGTTATTATGGCGCATCTCCTTGGTTTTCCTTCCATTGATCTTCAATCCCACCTCAGCTGCTTCAGTTCTTAAATCATTCAGCTTTGCTTTCATATCTTTGTAACTGCTGGCTAGCAAGCACAGGTCGTCTGCGAAATCCAGGTCCTCCAACCTGTCTGTTAGTCCCCACTGGATACCTCTTTGGCTATTCATTGCTTTCTTCATGAGGCACCATGTGAAACTGTACTGGAGACAGCAAACATCCTTGTTTAACTCCTGTATTTACTGGAATGGGCTCCGACAACATCCCCTAATGCATACCTGCCAAGTTTTCCGGTTTTCCCGGAAGGTTTCCGGATTTTTGGGATGTTTTCCGGTTGTCCGGATTAACATAGTTTTTTCCGGATTTTCAACTCCCTAGCTTTTTTCCGTTCTCTGCATCCAAATCGCATTTCAGTTTTGATTTTCGATAATAGCTGTTATTCTGAGATGCGAGCGTTTAAATTCGGCTGAAAATCGACTGATAGGACTCAGGGTGTCTACCGGTAACGAAAAGTAACGAAAAAGTAGCTAATTGTATAAAGGTAACGAAAAATAGCTAAATCTTATGTCTGGATAGTTGGAGGTAACAAAAATTCGCTGAGGTTTGTTAAAATCATTTAAACCCGCGCCGCTAGGCTCGCGGATGCAATGAAGTGAGTTTCACCCAAGCGGCGCCGATTGCGTAAGCTATATTTCCCCGTGCACGACCTCAAGGAAATGCATACTGAGGTTACCTTCAGTGGTACTGTATACACCAGTTCAACGTTTATTTTCGGCATCAAGAAGATTTTAGTTTTGTGTGAAATATTTTCTGTATTAATCGGAAACCTGACTTTTTGCGAGACGTTTATTCGCGATAACTTCCGAAACTCAACAGAAACCTCTCATTTCTGATATTGGCCTCTAAATTTGTACATCTCAAATTGAAGTCCAGAAATAACGCGAAATAGTTTGTCGCAATCTTGCGAAATGATACCGTTTCTAAAAATAATCGCAAAAAATGCTTCGAAATACATAGACTATATTTTAAAAATCTATCCGTCTAGTGAATTTGCGACATAAAGTGTGGTTAATTCGAAACTCCGTTATAGGCCTATGGCTATTTTTCCTTCGAACTATGGTTCCATTGGATATATAATCTAACCGGTTATCTCGAAAACTTGTATAATTTGAATTCGAAAGAAATTGTGCCCTTTTGTCGGATTATTCGTGCAATCCTCTCTGAATAATTCAGAATACGGTAACAGATACTTACTTCGAACGTACATCCCCCAAAGTCACATCCTCAAGACAGCCGGCTGACAGCGCAACTTGCCTGCGGGAATTTCGTCAAACTGACCACGATCGACGCCAATTGCGTAAAATTATAAAACCCGTGCTCGGCCGCGAACGTGTGTCCTCGAGGGCTGCGGGAATCACGGCGCCGATCATACAACATGTCCATAACTGCTCGTGAATTTTAACCATGCCCAACCTCGAGCTCGCCTCCGCCATTCTGCCAAAACAGATAGACTGACAATCGTTGAACGGCCGGATGCACAGATTACCTACTACTACAGATAGCCGACAGCCATGCTAATTCTTGGTCACTAAGACTTCAGCGCTGTCTGGTGTTTGACCGCGGTACTAGTTGAGCACGGCCGTGCGGGTAGCCTACCCCACCCCTTCCCCTCGTTCCGCTAAATATTCTCGTCCTAACTGCTCTGCCCACTTCAATGTTCCGAAAATCACAATCTTCCCAATACTTATAGCACACGTTTTTAAGTGTGGAGATAATAATATGATCTACACGAAATAAATCACATTCAAAATAGCAATAACAGTTTTTTTTAAATAATACCAAAGTGGGAAATTGTGAATTCCGGAACTCTGAAATGAGCAATCACAGCATTTAGGACATGACCTCATCAATAATTTACATGTTTACATTTCTTTCAGTTGCAATTGGAGCATATTGCATTGACAAGAATTAGGCTACTATAAGGTCTGCAGCATATTATTACTCAATAAAAAAAAATGGTCCCTTCCAATTAACCACAGTAGGCCCAATTATAGCCGATTAGTTCCGAGATTAAACTAGAAAGGAAAAGTACTGGGAAGGGAGAATATTCATATCTTAAAATGATTGATGCTGTTCACAATAACAGGAAAATTTTAAGAGAGAATACCAAGGAAATAGGTGGTGTAACCTGATCCTCATCACACTAAAATTGTTAGTGTAATTAATGCCAAATTCATTAGTTTCAGAAAAATAATTGGATATCACAAAATTAATATACAGTAGTTCATTTGATATTCCCTTTAAAATATATCCATTCCACCAATTTTGAAGGGTGAAATACAGTAAGTACATGTACATAAACAAATTTCATGGCACACTAATACAGTAAATTCTATGACATGCTGTGAAGGGGAAAGGAGAAATAGGACTTTCAATGAAAAACAAGAAACACACTCAATACTGCTAGAAATCATCATGTTTTATTTAAAAAGTTTGTCAACGAAGAAAAAATAACAGGGAGAGCCAAAATCAAACTTAGCAAAAATACAGTAATCAAATCTGGTCCTTTTAAAAGTATGTGTTGAGGCATGTTCTTCTTTCTTGCCAAGGTATAACGGTAGGCTACAGCACATGATAATGGACCTATTACCTCCTTGACGCCATGGCTGACACCGATGAACCGCAAATTCCTACAACACATGCAAGTTTGTATGTTGAAACAGTTAACTTAATAAATGTGTAATGCTTGAAATGGAGAACTTGAATTTGCTGTTATGTGTATGTTTGCACCTACTATAACTATATTTTAAAAGAATCTCTTATTGTAGAATCATTGTGTTTTTTATATTAATTTTAGGGCTTTTGATAACATATTCATTTAGCCCCATATATTTGGAAGTGTATAGGATTTATATGATAATCTCTGTTATTGTGGTATCTGTAGTAGTGTGTAGGCTATACTTTCTGTAATTCAGATGAGGACTGGAAAGGTGGCAGCCATAGTTAGGGACATTTATTTTTAAGAATTTTTAATAATATGTACTAAAATGAAATACCAACAGGAACAGTTACAAATTCCCTGTCCACTCAGCCAAGATAATTCTGCAGATCTCTCCTGTGGGCCTCAACATTATTTTATTTTATTCCTTTCCTGATGGAAATCCGGTAGTACCTTATTTCAACTCCTGGGGCACCTCCCCAAGCCTGTCCCTTATAAAGCTACACACACTACTACAGTCATCACATAATCGGAGCAATTCTACCCACACCCAACTGCATGGGGCTGATGACCAAGATGTCCCAAGCCCATAAAATGAATTAACAGCAGACAAAATCAAGTCATTATGTTATTTTGTGTTGTGTTGGATTCTGACACATGTATGTGTTTGACAGAGTGCCATTTAAGCTCATGAATAGGAATGAATGAATACGACTACCCTACTTGTTTTCGGATTTACAGGAGGCAGTCAAGATGGGAATTACCTAGAAATTTAAATTCTGTATGTGTGGGAACCCATGATAAACCACTTGCTGGGTGGCTAAGCAGAGAATCAAACCCAACATTTCCCGGTTTACCTCACTAGGCTGTGTGTACCCTGTTCTTACCCTCAGACTAGAATTAGATTTCTTGACATTCAGCAATCAAACATGGACCCCAGAAGTGTCAACCAAGAACTATACCACCTGGTTGGTCTCATTTATTTTTAAGAATAATATGTACTGAAAAGAAATTGAAATTGATCCAAGTTATTTATTTTTACTGTGCTTCGAATGGAGGTTGCGGCATTGTGTATAGTGCAGCCATTATATCCAATGTTGCAATGAGTAAATGTTCCCCGATATTGGTATAGGACACATTACCTGTATGTACTCTGAATAAGTGAAGGAATAGAGCAATACTTAATTAAATTACTAGAACTGAAAGTACCGGTAACAATTCCATAGCCAAAATTGTGACGTGCCTTTTATTTCTTAGTTGTTTTGCAGAAAATACCATACTAAGAGTGTAGAGTTGAAATACAACTTGAACAAGAACACGACAGCCTAGAATAAATACACACGAGACACGAAAATAGAGCACTTTAGAACAGTAACGAGAGCGAACTTTCAGTGGAGATGTTGGCAACCATGTGAATACAAACAATTTATGACCAGAACGTAAAACTATGCCAGCGCTCAGAGCATGTTAAAACAATTGGGATCAGTTCAGTCGTTTGCAAACGACTTGTTTATGTTAAGGTGAGTAGTCGTTGAATTCATTCGACTGTTTTCTAAAAGCAGTCAACAAGTCGATGGTTTTAACTTTTGTCAGTCGACTACTGATGCCCATCTCTACAAACCAATTGACAACCAGAATCAATTTGAGCGTACACACCCTCCGACTGGCTAAAATGCTATTAATATTGGATCCCAATATAAAATATTTTCTGATTTAATTTTCCTGGAAAATCTATTCTATGTTTGCATCGATCATTACCATCACGCTATGGGGAGAATTTCATAATAATTTTCTTGTAATTCATTTATCACGCGGTAGAATAAATGAATGAAATTCAATCATAAAATAAATAGAACTCTAAGCCATAATTGGTAAGCCCATGTTCAAGTTGTGTAATAATTCAAGAATGCACCCAATTCTCATTAAAAGTGTATAGACTGTGTTAAGGAGTTCAAACATAACCTAAATATTGAATGCTTAACATTTCCAATGAAATGACATACATATATATTTGGACAACTGGACGTAGGCTATTTCATTGAAAGAATCAACGAACAAGAAACTGTATAAAACTATAGGCACCTACAGCCGTCAAGCTGTCCTCACAGTACCCGCTGGAGATTTACATCACCACTCTATCTGTACGGTACCTTGAGATAAGCCTAAGTGCGCCAACTGTGAGGGAACACATAAACTCTTCCATCCCTGCCCTCATGTCTTTGCCACTAACCCCCCTTCCCACACAGCATGCCACTGCTCTGACACAGTTGTTAGGCCTGCTACAACAACTCTCAGCCATAACCCTGTAAACTACAGCTAAACCAAACCCCCCTAATACACTTCATTTGCAGAGCAATAAAATCCATAAAACAACTCCGCAACGAGCTTCACAAAACCTAAATTAAAAACAAAAAGACTACTCCACAAACACCAAAATCAGTAAACCTCCCTCATTTCAGCCACACTACACCTTAAACAGACATAGAAAGCATAGTCATGACCCCTTCATGGAGTAGGCTATTGTCTAAACACGATCATGTATCCTTCAACTTTACTGAAGACTTCATTAAATTCTATTAAAAATTCATAAACTCATTCCACAAATCTTAAAATCAGTATACATCCCTCATTTCAGTTACTCTATTCAATAAACAAACATAGAAGGCGTAGCCATGACCCCTTCATGGAGTAGGCTATTGTCTAAATCTGACCACGCATACTACAACCTTACTCTAATTCAAAATTACAGCCAAATGATCCATCTGACTGGGAGGCTTGCCTGGGATGATGGGCCAGAAAACCGGTATCTGGAGTTCAAGCATAACCTAAATATTGAACGCTTTACATTTCCAATAACTTGGACAACTGGATTTAGGCTATTTCATTGAAAGAATCAACGAACTGTATAAAACTATAGGCACCTACAGGTATACTTAACTTATTAATTAAAGCTCTACAATAAACATACAGCACAATGAATTGTAGCATGAAGTTATCCTGAAGAAGTCGTTTGATTAGAACGACTACTTAAATTCGAATGATTCCATTCGCTTGGAATTAGTCGTTTGCCAACGACTTGTTTCATTCCAATGATTTCCAACGATTGTTTTGAGATCAGTCGTTTGCAAACGACTTGTTTATGATACGGTGAGTAGTCGTTGAATTCATTCGACTGTTTTTTAAAAGCAGTCGAATAAGTCGATTGTTTTAACTATCGACTAATTCGACTGTTTTCAGTCGACTGCTGCCCATCTCTACACCCAACTAATTTTCTACACCAGCCGCTACTGAGCACGAGCTGTGACTGGCTTAGACATTAGCATCCTACGTGTTGAAAAATATTGTAAGTAACGTGTAGGAATAAAATATAGGTATGTCAACCATTACATTGGCATATAATAAATGAATTATATTTATCTTGTATCTATCTATCCCACGATATAACATAATACAAGATGAAGAGTCCTTTAAAACAAATTGTTTACTGTGATACTGGAAGAAACAATACAACACAGTGGTAATAGTTCTAGCCTGAACCTATTTGTTAATAAAATTTCATGTGATTTCACTCAGATCTCTGTTGTAGTGGCTTATTATATGTGCACCTTGTAACTTAATAGTACATTATGCAACGAGCCTATAATGACAATAATTAAGACACGAGTTTTATAATTTCCATACGAGTGTCTTAATTACAATTACAGACGAGTTGCATACGACTGTTTATGTTCGACGATAATTATAACTATTTTATGTTCGAACAAAAATATTCATAAATATCTGTCGAGATTTCACCAGTTTTATATACTGAACAGAGCGCATGGGATGCAAAGAATACCTTGTATTTGACCATGGCCTCCTGGAATACCTCACTATGACACTCGCCACGCAGTGAAATTTAAAATAGGGGGCCATGGAAGTGAGCGCAGGTGCGATGCTATCCTCACCTAATTGGTCACACAACTGTTTCTTGAGCTCTGATTGGTGGGAGAAACTGTATCATAATGAAAACTTGTACTATAATGAGCCTCATTATAGTACAGTTTTCTGACATAATATTTACATTTCACCAGTGTCGAACATAAACATATTAACCTATCTTCTTTACACTGTTTTATGAGTTAACACCACATCAAAACTGATGAGGATTTATTTTAGTTGGACACAGAAGCTTATTTATTAATGTAATAGACATCTATGATTGATGAAACCCATAAGATTGCCTCTCTCACCTTTCAGAAAATAACTAAAATTTTAATTCTGCGATTAATGTAACTAATCCACGTGTGTTTCTATTACACAACAATTAAGGGTTAATCCAGCATATCTTCTAGATTTTTGATGTGTCTGGTGAGTGGTTTTGTTACTGCTTCTGCAGTCTCATCGTTTCTAATTCTATTCTTAATCTTCTGCCAGAGGAGAAATAGTTTTGCAACGCATGAATAGTGCTGTAGCTGCTGAATTTTCTAAAAATAATTATGGAATGATGGGAAGAAAAATAAATATAGCCTATTCTAAAATAACAACATACGCATAAAATGAAACCATTCTGATGAACTTAATATGCTTCAAATTCAGAGTACAAATGCGTTCACCATTTGGTGCTTCGTTCATTTGTATATTTGGACCAAAATGTAGACCTCTGAAATAAATTTTAATGTTGGACTTTGCTCCACAGGACAAGAGCACACAGCCACCCATAGGACCAGTGTGTGTTAAGATTTTAGAACCTGTAATTACAGGTCCAACATTAAAATTTATTTCAGAGGTCTACATTTTGGTCCAAATATATCAAGTTGAAAACATTACGGTAACATAGACACTTACCTGGTCATTTCTCAGGAGAGTAGGCCTAACAGCCACATTCATCTGCTATTTCGAGAACAGCAATTTACGATTTGTTTGTTCACAGAATTTGGTAGGCCTACCTGTGGAATAAATAATAGTGCAAGTTAATTAATATGTCAAGTAGAATATCACCTGTACACTGCGTCTAATATCAATTCAAAACTAGGCTACCGGTAAGGTATATTTTTCACAGGCACTACAGAAACAAGTTTTCACTTAAACTCTTAAAATAAGCGTACTTACTTGGCGTAGCAGAACAAGAACTGTTCACTTCTCATTACCAAGAAGACGATTTGATGAAAGAAAGATGAGAAAGAACACAACATTAGCTTATTATAAAATATTAATGTACGGCCAATATTGTTTACATCAAGCACGACATAAACAGTGCGTCCATTTTGGTCAATGCCGCCAACCCAGTAGAAATAATGTTTATTTAATGATAAGTGCCGTAATTATCGTCGGTGAGCAAGATAATTGCAAGGAAATGTCAATTAGGAATTATGTGTATATTTATTGACTAAATATAGGGATATATTTGCAATTTAATTACAACGTGTATCATGCATATGTTGGCAGGACGATATACAGCGCTTAATCCGCTCCTTACGTCTGGCCGCGCTACTACACCGATGGTACCAAATAATCCCTATCTGGTTGACACCCCCTGGCCGGATGCGGTGCCGATTGCATAATATCGCGTTCTCATTGTGCAACCGCGAGGACAACGTGGATCTCGTAAAACGACAGAGAGCGGCAGCGATTGCGATACATCGCGATATTTCTTCGCATTCGATGACTAGTGCAACTGGATTCTTGTCAAATGGACAGCAAGCGGTGCCGATTTGGTAATAATAACTTACCATATTTTTCCGTGCCCAACCTCAAGGACAATAGAAATCTCGTCGAACGACTAAAAGTGACACCGATGATGTAATCGCGATTTTTCTCCGTGTTCTATCTAAAAAACTACGAATCGCGTCAAACGGCTGAGACCAGCGCCGATCGTGTAACGTCTCGATATTTCTCCGTACCTGACTGCGAAGACATAATTCGGTGACGATCACGTAACGTCGCATGTATTTCTTCGTGGTCTACCGCGGGGACAAAGGAAATCTCCCCAAACGGCCAAGAGCAGAGCAACTTCTTGGTAATTATAACTTCTTGTAGACAAGACGGCATATTTGCTGAATAAACTCATTTGATATTAAATATCCATTATTTATTTTTATCTAAATTTTTATGACACCATAAGTGAATCTTATTCACTGCTTTAAACACAGTTCATTGTTGTTTTCCTTCACCACGCGATGAGCTTCTATGGTTGCCGACCACAGACGTATCTTGAATTAAAAGGTAACTAAAATTAACTAAAAGGTAGCTAAAAGTAACTAATTTTTACTTCATCCTTACAGTAGACACCCTATAAAGTTTATGGATAATCCCGTCTCGCAGATTATCGCTGCGCTTTTCTCATTAATTCCGTGCGTTTGACATTACGCAGGAAGTTGATAGAACTGCCTATCTATAATCACATCTCGCAGATTATCGCTGCATTTATATTACTCTCTGTGCTTTGACTGTTTGTAAGCGAGAAAGCTTGGTTTTAAGCGGTGCTCGCTGTAGTTCTAGTATTGGTGCAATTGTCTTGACAAATTTTTGTGCAATTTAGTGTTTTCGTGATGAATTGAAGTAAGAAACTATATCATCAGTCTTTCAGGGAGGCATATTCTTCAGAATTTTTGGAAACTGGCACAATGAATTAGATACTCTCACATCACCAGGAGTTTGTAATCTCTTTCCCTCTAGTCTTTTCTCGCTATTTTTAAGACCTTGCGACGCATGTACACGTTAAATTTTTGCCCTTTGGGATCTTCTGGATTTCTAATTTTGAAAGTTGGCAGGTATGCTGATGTAAAACTTGACAGGTGTAATTCTCATACATTTCTTGAGGAATCTTTATAATTTTCTTTGGAATCCCAAACTCTTTCATGGCTTGCCAAATCTTCTCTCTCATTATACTATCAAACTCCTTTTCAAAATCAACGAATAGTAGGTACAGTGACGATTGTAGTTCCGTTGATAGTTCTATAATTATGTGCAGTGTATTGATCTGGTCTGTGAAGCCTCCGTGGCTTAGGCGGCAGCGCGCCGGCCTCTCACCGCTGGGTCCGTGGTTCAAATCCCGGTCACTCCATGTGAGATCTGTGCTGGACAAAACGGAGGCAGACAGGTTTTTCTCCGGGTACTCCGGTTTTCCCTGTCAAAATTTCATTCCAGCAACACTCTCCACTATCATTTCATTTCATCTGTCATTCATTTAATCATTGCCCCAGAGGAGTGCGTCAGGCCTCGGCAGCCGGCACAGTTCATATCCTCGCCGCTAGATGGGGGCTTCATTCATTCCATTCCTGACCCGGTCGGAGACTGGAAGCAGGCTGTGGATTTTCATTGTATTGATCTGGTCTGTGCAAGAAAAGGCTTCTCTAAATCCTGCTTGTACTTTCCTCAGCCTTAAATTAACTCTGTTTTATCCTTTCTAGAATTACTCGCGAGACTACCTTACTTGGGATAAAAAGGAGAGTAATCCCTCTCCAGCTGTCACATTCCAATAAATCTCCTTACTTCGGAAGCTTGATCAACAGTCCGTTCTTCCAGTCTGTAGGAATCTTCTCTTCTTCCCAGATCTCCTCGAAAAAATGGGAGCAGAATCTCAACTGTAGTGTCCGTATCTACTTTCAAGGCTTCCGATGGAATGTTGTCCATACCTGCCGCCTTACTGTTCTTTTGTTGTTTGATAGCCTTTTGTATCTCTGTTCTTGATGGTGGTTCTGTGCTTATAGCCCTATCTTCCCGCTCTTCTATCATGGCCACTGTCTCTCTTTCCTCGCTCATTCCCGATTCAAGGTCTCCAGAAAATGTTCTCTCCATCTTTCTAGTTGTTCCTTTTGAGTAGACAATAATCTCCCATCTTTGGCTTTCACAGGTTTATCAAAAATAGAGAACTTTCCTGTTAGTCTTTTGGTTATGTGATATAGGGTCCTACTATCGTTGTTTTGCACTGCCATCTTGCTTGTGTTGCTTAATTATTCATAAATACTCTTCTTTAATGTCGAAAACTCCTCTTCACTATTTTGTTAAGTTGGTTGAAATCTGTTCCAGCTTGTACTTTCTCTTCTTGTGTTCTTGCATTGTTAAGTCTTTTCTACTTCCTTCCTGCTGTTCAGTTTCCCATGTCTCATTTCTAGTACCTATACCATGTCTCCCCATTATATTTTCTATTCATTATCACGTCGACATTCGCATTTCACGACCACAATATCCCTTTTCTTCACTTTTATCAAGGTTCGATGTAACTGGCCGTAAAATTGCTCTCTTCTTTCTTCTCCTGTTTCTGTTGGTGCATAGCACTGCACCACTGTGATTGGTCTAACTCTTGATGCAAATCGGGCTACTATTTTCCTTTCTGAGACTGGATACCACTCCATCAAGCTCCTCCTAGTCTTTTGTGTGATCAGTAAACCAACACCCTCTATGTTCTTCTTCTGTTAGAGTACAACAACGTGTCCCCTTCCTGAGTGCTCATCTCCCCGAACCCCAAATCTCACTCAAACCTAGTAAGTCCAACCTGTAGTGCTTCATCTCCCCAGATACTTCGGCCAGTCTACCTGTCTACCACATTGTGTGTACGTTCCAAATTCCAATTCTCGTGTCAGATTTCATGCTAAAGGTCAAATCCGTTTTATCCATCCGGCTTCTATTCATTTCCGTTAATGTAATAAGACTAATCTCGGGTGTGTAGGTTATTGGCCTTCAGCACCCAAAGCCTGGAGAAGGGGCTGCCTTCTAAGTATCCAAGCCTACTGATTTTCTGTCAGGGTTTCTTCCCTTAGCCTTTGAAGTTACCACTTCTGTCCACAAGGCAGTGGAGGTCCCTGAACTCTTAACCCTGGTCAGCTGGGCTGTCACTACCGCCATACCGAAGACCATATTCTCCGCCTTCGCTGCCGTTGAGGACTAGAGGGTTCTGGGTTGCTTTTTAGTGTGGATCTTCACCTTTGGCCTGTCCGGCAAGGGAGGCCCTATCAGTAGCTATGCTACAGCTGGCATAGCCCAAAGGATCATTAGACCACGCAAGCACTCCCACTTTCACCACCTCAATCACTCCATTCATTCATTCATTCATTCATTCATTCATTCATACGCCGAGACAATCACTCGTACAGAAGTTTATTTATACAATGTACGTATGTACGGCCTGAATTTCCGAAGAGGCAAGATCTTGGCATCCCCTGGCTGCGTGTTCCATAACCGCGCAGAGCGGCCGTAGAAACCTGTCAGGTAGGCATTGATACGAGCGAAGGGTGGAAAAAGAGTTAAACCTCACCCTCTCCGAACTGAGCGATATGCCAATGACAGTTGGCAAAATGGAACCTGTGAGGGATATTTTGAGAAAAATCAAATCAGTTTGCTTGGCTGTTTCCTCTATAGATGGAAATTTTGACAAAGGGGAAGGGGAACGACAAGCTATTAGCCTCTCTGCGCAATGCTGTACACGCTGCTGGTTGTTCGTGTTATCCGCTGTAGTGGGATGCCAAGCAGGTAAGCCGTACGTTAATATCAGACAGACCCTGCATAGGTAGGCCGTCCGTGTTTCTGTACAAGTAACCCAGAACTTTGGTGGCCTTATATTTTGCCTCTTCACTTTGAATGTTCCAATTCAGGGTGTCTGAGATTGTTACCCCTAATAACTTTAAGTTTGTGCACTATGGGATGACACTGTTCATAATTTTGTATTCATCCTCAATTGGTTTTTTTGACCTAATTATTCTTAAGTATTTACATTTTTTTAAGATTTATATTTAAACTATACACAGAACACCACAGCGATAAGTTGTGCAGATCTGATTTACTTGTTTCTTCACTTTTAATGCACCTGTATAGCGCGGTGTAGTCTGCATATGGTGACATTGATGAGGTGACGCAGCCAGGAAGATCGAGCACATATATAGTGAAGAGAAGATGTCCGATCACAGAACCCTGAATCACTCCAGAAGTAACTTTGAACAGCCTGTGATGGAACTCTGCCATACACCACACACTGCTTTCGACCCTCTAGGAATGACTTCGCCCATGCCAGTAAGCTACCTTGCACAAAGCTCAGGATAGAACAGAAGGTGTGCATTTACTCGTTCAAAGGATAGTACAGATATGCGAGTTGAAATGTTCTTGCTCAGGGAAGAAAATAGAGAGAGAAAAGGATGCCATGGAAACTTTCTCACCCTCTTTTGTTCACCATTGTGATGGATGTCGCAATGAAGTCTCGTAAGAAGAAAGTGTGGTGACCTGCAGGCCTTTTTCTCATGATATTTCAATCGGGAATGAATCAGAACGAGAATAGAAAGAACTAAAAATATGATATTAGGAGTTCGAAAGTTTTGGTCTGAACATCAGCAAGACAAAAACTGTAGTTATGGTTGTGCAGAAGGATTGAGATGGACTATTAAATAACATAAGTGTTCGTTTGGTAGCGTTGCGAACTCCGATAAATTGTACCGATTCTACCGGATGCTATCACTTCTCTTTATTTCACTTAAAATTGCTACAAGACATCTTAACGATTGGAATACTTAAACATATTATCTACTTCAAATCGGTCTCCATGATGGCTTGTTTCACATTCATTGGTTTGAATATGCTGCCAACATTGACAAGTCAACACTTCCTAATACAAACTCCTCAAATCCTGTCCATCTTGGCCCCCTTGATCTGTCAAGATCAACTATTCTTCCATAGGAAGAGGCACCAATTTGCTTAGAGGACGCTTATACATCGCCCTATATGTTTTTACGTCCACTGTCCTCGCCAGTCCATCCTTCCCAGGATAAGTCCTTACCACCACAGCCATCTTCCACTGGAGAGGTGGAATGTTCTCATCCTTCATGAGCACAACAGTGCCGACAGGAACATTAGGTTGCACTGTTTTCCACTTCAGCCGCTGCTGGAGACCACTCAAGTAATAGTGGACCATCTCTTCCACAGATACTGCAATAAATGCTGCAATCTCTCCCGTCCTAACTGAGACAGAAATAAATCACTCAAATAGGGATCAGGTAAGGATTCTAGTGGAGAACCAATCAAGGAATTGCCAGGTGTAAGGGGAAGAGGATCGTCGAGGTTATTACTGAAGACAGTTAAAAGCCTTGAATTCAGACACTCTTCTATTTGACACACCAAGGCACATAACTCTTCATAGGTGATAATATGTGATCCAATGCGCCTGAGATGATATTTTAAACATTTTATATTTGCTTCCCAAAGACCACCGAAGTGTGGGGAGCCAGGTGGTATGAAATGCCATCGGAATTGTTCACTGGGTGCAAAGTTTTCCAAATCTTTCCTGAAAGATGGAGAGAAAAAGAGACCTTGAAACTTTTACAATTCCTTATTAGTCTTGATAAAATTAGTTCCATCTTCGGAATACATACTTAAACATTTGCCTCTATGGACTGTAAATCGTTTCATAGCTGCTATGAACTCCCTTAGTGCACATACAAACCGAGCAATATAGCATTTTTGGACCAATTTATTTCTAATAGATCTAATTTTCATCATACGAAGCCCGGGGAAGTCGACGCCTACATTTGTAAATGGACAAGAAGCTTGGACACGAACATAGGGAAACTGTCCCCTTAACTATGTTCTTACCACTCCCTTCAGTTCGACACACTGCTGACGTAAGCTTGAGACGATCAGTTCTGGTCTGGCATGAAGTAAGCGGTAATGGTCTGCTCCCACGATGAGGGTTGTCGGTTGATGTTCTGGAGGTAACATCGCTTGATGCTTGTTTTCACTCGGCAGAAACTATTTATTCAATCTTCCCCCTAATCTTAATATCTCTTCTTTGTTCAGAAATGGATGAAGGTTAAGAAGACTGTTGCTCCTCGATAACGGTTCTGTCTTCTTTAGGGCATCAATCACCTTCTTAAAGGCAGAACGTTGTGCAATCTTGATTCAGATCTTCAAGGATGTCTTCACACACTGTTGCCCAGGCGTGCGCTTCTCTATTCCTTATTAAGGACCGGGCAACTGAAATACACCTAGCATGAGAAGTAAGATGAAACATAAATACGTGTAATTTTACTTACTTGTCCATCCATCAACCTAATCGTCTCTACTTTCACTGCTATCATTGTCAATTTCACTAGTATTATTATCGTCAACAGACTCATCAGAACTGATTATCACACCGTCGGTTCCGCGCGCGCCATGCTAACTTGACAAAACACGTGCTAGCTGAGTGTTGTAAAACCTCACTTCCTGTAGCGAAAGCATTATCAAGACAACAATATACCTTTGTGCATTCCGTTCAAAAAAGACCTTAGTTTGTAAATAACACGTATTTAGATTAATGAACGGCGGAGAGGAGAAAATTACACAAGAATGAAGCACTGTAACCAAACGTTAATTTACTTAGCCGGTCGCCCGCGCACCAATACAAAACTACGTAAATTAACATAGTCCGTCATTGATGTGTTAAACTCTTCGCCGCTCAAAGCTCCAGTCATTCTGCGAGAATGCCTGATGTTGTATATGAATCTTCGACAGTAGGTCACAACCCTAATAAGTTTTTTAAAACTTGAAAACCGTTCAATAAATTTGTCAGTCTGCCATCGATATTAAGATTTTAAAGGCAGAATTTCTTTCTTCTGGTCATTCCTCCTTATGAATTGTCTGGACTTGATTGGGCCAACAGGACTGTGATAGTTTCTCCCGCATCTGGTATATTAGCCAATATTTATATAGATCACATATAACATGCAAGAATAATAAGACCCTAATCATTCATCATTTTCTGGGGTAGATATCCAGACAATGCTTTTATAATTATAGATTGAACAATAATAAATGCCAAAAATCTTAGATTATTGAAATACAATGGACAAAAGCTAGAATCTGAGGTTACTCAATCAACTAATTACTTGGACACGACATTAACCACGAACCACAATCTGTTAAATTATGACATTTATAGAAAACCTACCCACACCATCCCATTTGTTAAGAACGACTTTATACGCCCCAAAAGCCATCAAAAGAAAAGCCACTTTTTATATTTTATTACATAAAGCAATTAAATTAAAGTTCTGTCCCTTAAAACAATAATATCTACTACTACTACTACTACTACTACTACTACTACTACTACTACTACTACTACTACTACTACTATCACCAGAAATTTTCAAACATATTACACCAAATAGCAAGAGATAATGGATATACACACAGCTATGTTAATTAATAGACAAAATTAAAGTAAACCAATCACAATTCCAAAAAATCAAAAAGAAATAGAAAACAAGAAGTTCATAAAGTTTTTTTCAACAATGACCAAGGATACCGTTCGTTCATTCATTCATTTCTCCATGGTAACATGTTAATAAGGAAGTCGTCAAATCACAAAATACATGACAGAAATGCAGGTAAATACAGTGCAATGATCAATATACAAAAACACACACTCAAGATATCTCTGTGCACATAGTCTCGAATTCTTCCTGAATACATTGCCTTGTCTGCGAGCCTTTTTTGTTTTAAAATTTTAATTTAAATGTGGAAATCGTTTTGACGTATCTAAGACTTGGGGGCAACAAGTTAAAATATTTGGAGGGAGTATACCAGGGATCTTGTTTAAAATATATTATATATAAAAAAATAAAAAAATAAAAACATGGACTCAACAAACATTATCAAGATACGAAAAGTGTTTTTACAATGGAAAACAATTTTTTCTAACGTTTCCACTGTTTATTATTATTATTATTATTATTATTATTATTATTATTATTTGAATTTTTAAGAGTATGAATTGTTCTAAATGTTGATGATATGGATAACTGTTTTTTAATGATTTATGACATGCAATTGTATTTGAGAAACTTGCTGTAGAAGAGCTAATGTAAGCTTGAAACATGTACAAGTGATCTTTTATAGATAAATATATACTGTATGAGTACTGACTAGGTAGAACAAAGATCAATAACAAGTTTGTTTGTGAAATTGATTGTAGGTCAGTACATTTATAGAAGTCAAAATGGTTCATATAACTTCTATGTACTATAAATATGAAGTTCAATCGAAAGGAAGTCAGTTCTGTTTTAATTGCTAATGTTGCCAGCCTAGTGGTGGGTATAGTGCTTCTGCCTCTCACCTGGAGGCCCTGGTTTCAACTCCCAGCTCAGTCGGGGATTTTATAAACTGATGTAGGTGTTCACTCAGCCTGGGGAGGACAATTGAGTAGCTGTCAGTTCAGAGAGGCAGTGTCCAGGTCAACAGCCGAGGGGACCTGTCTTGTTAACTAGGTGTCACCCTGCAATCTGTAGGCCAATTGGTTGACTAAATGTTACCAAATGGTTGGAAAGCCAAGGCCCTCCAGGCCTGTAGTGCCACAGGGTTCTTGGTGCATCCTACCATCAAGAAGATACAAAATTAAAATTTTCAGTGACTTGTACAAAGTGCAAAGATGGCTGTCAATGTAGAAACATGGAGACATTTCTTTCTGAACTGGCCACCCTGCCATCACCAAGCACCTTATCTTGTTGCTTGATTTCATCAGCCACATTCTTCTCCTCCTCTCATTATTTTTATCTTCAAAAGTCACTTCAGTAGTTAACTATCCTTTATTGTTGCATCCAGCATATTTGTTTGTATAGTAATTCACTACACGAGCCATTTTGTGATAAGAAAACGGTGTCTGCCAATATGAGGCGAGACTTCCTCATGACCTCTTTCAAACGGCAGGATAATTGGTGTTAATTTAGTAGAGAGCTTTAGTACCTATGGGTCCCCACGAAAGTCAAAACTGTTTCAGAACTCGAGCAATTTGAAAGTCGTGGTAATTCTGGTGAACTATTGTAATGGTATTATCTTACTTAAAGGACAGTCCTTAAATATACAGTATTATTGTTCATCTTTGGAATATCACTTGCGACCAACGTTGAGCAAGAAGCAAGGATACTTTCTGCAGACCCCTTCCATAATTTTGCAAGACAATGCTTGCGTGCAAGTTGTGAAACCTGTATCTTATTTATGTACTGGTTGGGGCTGGGAAGAGATCTATCATCCCCCATACTTTCCAGACTTCAGCCTTGTTATTTTGATTTGATACCTAAGATGAAGGAATTGCTTCTTCGTGAGATCTGCTTCCAAATCGTTCCTGAAGTTCTGCAGGTGATGGACCACTCCATTTGCAGTATCCAAAGAACAGACTCTGCTATGTGTGTACTTCAGATTCCACATCGCTGGCAATTGGTTCCATACAATGTCAGGGATTGTATTGATGAAGTGCTTTTCTCACTGAACCAGTGCAACAGCACTGACCATGTGAGCAGGACCCTTCACAGAATCTATGGACACCATGCATTACTCGGCACTATCAATACCTTAGTAGCTTCCATATATAGACGTATGTAAAATGGCGGCTGAGTAAGTGTGGAGTGTTTTTCAGCTCCTGAACTTCGTGTATTATTTTGTGTACTAACAAAAGCATTTTGCAACTATAGCACAAATAAAGAATTACTTTGTCAAACTAAGTGTGCATTGCTTATCCATGTAATCGTTATTTACTGGAGTGAGCTGTGTCGCTAATAAACATGCCGACCTGCGCACTCTGTGACAAGGAGTTGGAAGAAGAAAGTACAGTGCGAGACGTGGAACCACACTAAGTGCATAGAGAAAAGGAATGGAGTGTGTTGTGGCAAAGCTGCACAGATTTACTCGGAAAATAAAGTAAAACTTCTACTAGAAATGCAGGCAGAAATAGGGGAGATAAAGCAGCTACAACAACAATTTTGGGAGCAAGACCTCACAAAATCTTATGATTTTGTCATGAGAATTAGATGCAAATGTGAACGAGCTTCAAACAGAACGATCCTCAACTGGAGGAACTCGCTCAGTAGGTTCTATCCCTGCAGTACAAGAACTCGGATCTCAGGGCCCATGTAAGATGTTGGAGACTCTCCTTTTGTATGGAGAGCAATATCCATGTCGTAACACTGGACAGATTTGGGGTCCCTGAGACCAGCAATGAAGACATCCTCGAGATAGTAAAAGCCGCTGGCAGGGCAGTGGACAAGACTATTGAAAACAAGATGGACGCATGTTATCGCCTGCCTAAGCGACCAGATCAACCTCTTGGTGGAATCATTGTGAGATTTGTCAGCCGGTTCGACAAGACTTAATGTTTTGAAGGTGTGTGAAACTAAACCTGTCTGCCAAGCACATGCGGCTTTCTGTAGAGGACATTATCTACATTATTGAAAGCCAGTTACCTGAGAAGAGGAAACTTCTCGCTCTTTCCCGGTACTTCAAGAGGGAACACAGCTAAAAGTTCTCCTGGGTACGTATAGGTGTGATATAACTAAGGAAGAGGTGAGGGGTCAAATAATGATATCATAAATTACTGTAATGATCTCCGAAATGTCATATTTCGTGACAGTCTATATGGTCTCATTTAAAATACTTTCTAAGATCTATAGTGATCGTACACGGAGAGTACTGGAGGGTCACTGTCCGAATATTTCTGGACAGTTCCTTGAACAGTTCTTTTTCGCTGTCTCTTTGTTTTGCCTAACGGAAACCCCAACTATGAGCCTAGCCTCACTGCAGGTGTGTGTCTCCCGTCATTTCTCGTCTGTTTATTTCAAGGATGGTGCCCAGTTTGACAGATGCAAGTGACCAGGACGTACACCCCTTGCTTGATGTATTGGATTCTAAGCAAATAAGTACTTTTGATATTAAGAATGTGATACTTAAAATGAATGAAAATAAAACTGCTGGCCCTGACCTGATTCCTTCATACATGATCAATTGAATGAAAATACACAGCCTGCTTCCAGTCTCCGACCGGGTCAGGAATGGAATGAATGAAGCCCCCATCTAGCGGCGAGGATATGAACTATGCCGGCTGCCGAGGCCTGACGCACACATGATCAATTTAAAATATTTAATGTAGCCATTCAAACTGGTACTTTTCCCAGTGGTTGGAAAACTACCAGGGTAAGTCCCATACTTACTGTAAATCTGGACAACGACCTATTTTGGTAATTATAGATCCATGGCAATACTGTCAGCCATTGCAAAGCTCTTTGAACGCTTGTTATATCAGCATATATTTCAGCATATACAGTACGTTATCAGTGACTCCTAACATGGGCTTATGCCTAAAAGATCAATGGTAACAAATCTAATGGAGTTGACTCAAGAAGTATCAGCAGCAGTGGACAAAGGTGGTCAAGTTGATATAATTTATAGAGAGTATGCAAAGGCATTCGATAAGGTAGATCATGATATCCACGTAAGTAAGTTAGCATATTATGTCTTCTCTCCTACAATATTCTGAAATTGTTCACCTCATATCTCAGTGAACGAAAACAGTTTGTCGCATGCAATGTATGTCAATCCTATTAATACTATGTTTGATCGGGTGTCCCACAAGGTTCAAACCTAGGCCCTTGATTATTCTTGCTGCTTATCAATAGTCTTACAAAGTGAATCAAATACCATATTGAAAAGTTTAGTTGCTCATGGACGATGTCAACATTTTTTTTTTAGAAATGTTCAGACGGAGCAGAAGTGTCAATTACTACAAGATGATCTCGATCTAACATCCTGGAGTAAATTAAATCGCTTGAACCTCAATATAAAGGCACGCTCAGTTATGAGATTTACTAGAAACAAATTCCAGGTGATGTTCAGGTACCGGATATTATAAGTGTGTCTCACTAAAACTTATGCCTGTAATTAAATGTACATGTGTTTCTTATTATTAGGTATATCCCTGTTAGAAGCAAGATAAATCTAAAAAATGAACAAACAATTAGTTCCGTGAAGAACTAAATAGCTTATTTGCATATATCCTACTATGTTAATTGCCTCTATCAACCTACAAAATTTCAGTTTGATTGCTGTAATAGATTCATAGATATTGAGAACCATCTAAATATTTTGGATGGTCACCATGTTGGATTTTTATATACGTAGGACATAGTTATGTGCTATTACATAAAGATCATTGCGTAAGTGTATTATTCAAACTTCAATCGCATGATTAGGACACAAGATATAAAAACAAGATTTTAAAATTTTGAATAACCGTCATCTTGTAATTATGAAAACAATTTAAATAAATTAATGTCAGTGGATTAAATTTTGTAGAAGCATTTCCCGTGCCAAGTCTCGCTGTGCTCACTTAAATATTTAAATTTCGCATCGCTGCCATGTTGGATTTGTGCTCATCAGGTTAGTGAAAGTCCCATTGGTGAACTTATGTTCATAGACTTTATCGACATACAAAATTTCAGTTTGATTGCTGTCATAGATGAGTAGATATTGAGAACCGTTTAAATATTTTGGATAGTCGCCATGTTGGATTTTTAAATATGTACTATTAGATGACGATTATTGCATAGGTTCATTATTCAATCGTTGATTTTGATCACATGATCAGGACACAAGAGAAAAAAACTTAATTTTGAAATTTTGCGCGGCTGCCATCTTGAGGTTATGTAAACAATTGAACTAAATTAGATGTTATTGCATTACAGTGTGTATAAACATTTGCTGTACCACGTTTCACTGCACTCGGATGGTTAAATGGCGAGAAAAGTCTACGTAAATGTTTCAACTTTGCTTGGCCGCCATGTTCGTTTTTTATTGAACAAGTTTTTGAAAGTCACGGTGAAGTTCTATTCGTTTCCATCATCGTACAAAATTTCAGGGTGATATCGGTAATAGTTTCGGAGATATAGCATGCCGGTGAAATATTTCGCACAGCCGCCTTGTTGGATTGATGAGATGTAATAAAATTTGAAGGCTACGGTCGGGGTCGGGCAAAATAGTACTATGACCTTACAGAGTTTCATTGAAATCTCTCCAGCCGTTTAGATTTTATTAGGGACACACAGACACACACGGATAAAAGGTGATCTCATAAGCCTTATTTTATAAATGAAAATGGGCTAAAAATGGGCATTTCATCGGTTATAAATAGTAGTTGTGTCTGATAATGAAACAGCCCTAGTTTATCCAAATACGTTCAATTGTTCCTAGAGTTGAAAACTTGTCTCTGCCATCCTAGATGTGGTTTTCTGTTTCTCCACTTCTACTCAAGGCAAATGCCAGGATGGTCCTAACTTGCCACCACGGCCACCTCCTTCCAAATTCTATCCTCTGTTTCAAATCCTTGCACTACTACAGCCATCACAAAGACAGGTTCCAAGGGTGCGTGGTGGCGCAGCGGTCAAGCTGTTGGCCTCTCACCAAGGTGGACCAAGTTAGATTCCTGGTCAATGCATGTGAGATTTTCGAAGTGAAATGCCATGTCCTGTGGTTCTGATTCCAGTTAAAACGGAGGTCCCGTGGCCCATGATCGCATGATTAAACGGTCACTTAAAACTAAAAGCTTCCTTCCTTTAGACATATACCACACCCACCCAAGTATATAGGGCTACGTGATCGTTACGAAGCCCCTAAATGATGAAATAAAATTGTATTGTATCTGTCAATACGACCAGAAATGGAGTGTTTTCAAAGCCCCTAAATGAATCAACAACTGAAATCATCGCTCCATGAAATAAGTTTAGGACTACTCTCGGAATAACTAAGAAGTTTGACACTTCATAAGAAGTTCTGTGTATGGAGTTGCAAGGGACTTATAATTCTAATTATCAACATAATTTTTAGAATAAGTTTTAAACTTAAGATTAAATGCATAACCCATAACATTAAAATTAGTTGCATAAGAATACAACCCAAGTATTTGTGCATTGTTTTTGGGGTATTTATTCAGAAATTCTAACACAGGCAAGCAGCATTCCTCAATCTTGGGGTGTTGGAGAGTTGTGAGCTGCTCAAGGTCAAATCTTCACATATCACTACAGAGTGGGGCTTCAGTAAATGACACATGAATTGTCCACCTCTCGATCACGAGCAAGTTGACAGGCTACAATTCCTGCTCAAGATTAAATCCCTGTGGGAGATATGAAGAATAATCAGCCCATAAGTCACTATCCTGACAGAGGTGCGGAATATGATCGTTCACAAGACACAGTGAATCTGACTCTGATGTAATGAAACCAGCCATCACAACCTTGGTTCTGCTGCCATGACACTTCTCACTGAAGCTCGCTAGGTGAGAAACTTGAAATAGCTCACATAAGATTCCAGATTTAAGATTTATCAGTCGGAATTTGAAAATATATTTCTACCTGATCAACAATCTATTTGATTGGTATAAGATGCATGAAACAAGTATGAACCTCAACATTTAGTGAGATTCATAATTACAGACTACTTCACAGATCTTCTCTGTTTTGCTGGGAGATTTCTTTTGTATCACCAAATGTGAAAATGGGTGAAGTCAAAGGTCTGTCATGTTCTACATGTTAGAGAAGATCCTGGACACAGCCCAAAATGATGGTCCATTAAAGTTACTTCATTTTTTAAAAAAATTCATTCCGATTATGCTTCAGGCATGCTCAGTCCAGTTAAGTTTCCCTGGCATTTGGATCTGGAGGATGACCTGAATTCTCTGACTTGCTTAAATTCAGGAGCTGTATGTTTGCTATCGGGGTCATTACTTGGTTCAAAACAACTGGCGATTCCTGTGATGCCTTGAGAAGGAGAACCATTGGGAGCGGTATCTAAATATGACCCCAGTTGGAAAGACAGTTTTTTAGGAACAAGACTGGACTAAGACAGGGGAGTGTGCTGTCACCTCTTTTGTTCATAATGGTAATGGATGAAATTGTAACGGAAACAAAGGAAGCCTATTGAAATTAGGAAATGCAGTTACTGTTATTTGCAGCTGATATTGTGGTCTGGGGAAGGAACACCGAAGAAGTGCAAGAACAACTAGATGCACTGAACGAAAATATTTCAGAAGTATGGCATGAAAATCAGTATAGAGAAAAGCGAGACCATGGTGATGACAAGAGGGGAAAGACAAGGAAATTGCACTGTGAAAATTGGAAGTCAGAATTTGGAAATTGTGGACACGTTCAAATACCTAGGAAGTGAATTGATGCAAACTGGTAGGTTGGACATGGAGATTGGCAGGAGGGTACAGCAGAGCAATGCATTCTATCAAAGTGTAAGAAAACTTGTTTGGGATAAGGAAGTACCAAGGAAAAGCAAAGAGGTAATGTATAAAGTGTACTATGTACCCACGTTGACCTATGCAGCTGAGACTTGGACCTTGACAAGCAGGCAAGAGAGTAGAATTCAAGCCAGTGAAATGAAATTCCTAAGAAGTATGGTAGGAAAGACAAGGAAAGACAGAGTGGGAAATGAAGATGTTACGAAGGAAGGTGGGATGGGAAAACTAAATGAGAGAATTGAGAAGAATAAAGTAAGGTGGTTTAAACATGTAAAGAGGATGGAAGAAAATAGAATACCAAGACAGATGCTGGAGGCAAAGTGCAAGGGGAAGACCTAGAACAAGGTGGATTCAGTGAAGAACAGCATAAGAAAAAGAAATCTGGACTGGTACAAGATCGTGGAAGGAAAGAGGAAAGTGGAGAAGTGCCATAAATACCCCGAGCTGGCAGGAGATTGGTAAGGGGGAATTATGATGATGATGATGATGATGATGATCTAAATATCATTCTCAGTAGAACAGGGTTCCCAGCGACCTGGAAAGTCAGGGATTGCCAGAGAATTACAAGATTGTCAGGGAAAGTCAGGGTAGCCTTTTAAAAATTGCCGTGTCTCAGGGGAAAGTCAGGGAAGTTGACTCGAAAAGAAAGTGGAGAAACGAAGAATAAGTGATGAAATAAGAAAGTTGGAAGACTACAAAAAAATTAAAAGAATGCAGTCACAAGAATGTGAAGCCAGAATTGAAGATAGAATATGCCTACTTGAAACCAGAAAAAATAGTGTAATTTTGTTGTTGTGCTGAATTTTTTTTTTCTTTACTTCTATACCAACATTGTGTGTTGATTAGTAATTTTAATAGTGATAATTTCATTATTCATGTATAATTAAAATGTATTAACATTTATTATTATCTGGCAGATCATTATTAAATTGTATATACTTTACTATTCAAAATGTTGTATTTCCTATTTGAGGAATAAATATTGCATACAGGTGTGTGTTGGACAGCTAATGGGGGTGGAGGAGGCTGTTAAAAATTGTGCAAATGCCATATTTTGTCAGGGAAATTAGTTTGACTTTCTGGCTGGGTACCCTGTAGAAAGAACTGAATTGTTAGAATTCAGAAGCCATTAGGGTCATAACTTAGTTCATCAATTGGTAGTTTAATTGAGGAGAACCATTGAAAAGCAGTATCTAACATATCACCATTATCATTAGGAAGAAAGTAATCTTGCCCCATGTCATAAATTTGAAATGACAAATGTGAACTTGGATACTTTCTTGAGAGTTCACAATACAAAATTCCTGTTCTCATCTATATTGAATTTACAGGTCTGGCAAATTGTGTAGCACAGTATCTAGAGTTTTCAATTATTAAATGCTTGTCTACTTGTGGTGTAGTGATTAGTATTCTTGGCTGTTGCCGCATAGGTACAGTCAATCTCGGCTCTGCCAAGAAATTTAATTCTGGTCCGGGCAGGAATGGCGCTCTCAGCCTTTTGAGGCTGAACTGAGTAGCGGTGGGTTAGAGTCCTACCTCAGCCTTCCTGGAAGTAGTTTACCATGGGTTCCCACTTATACTCCAAGCAAATTTAATGTGGTATGTAAATTACAGCCAAAGCCGCCTCCTACCCAATTACTCGTGCCCAGGCCCGTATTTAGGGATCCTGATGCCCCTGGGCATAAAGAAAAAAAAATTACTACCCTAGACTTTGAATATGTAGATTTATTGAAGTTTTCTTAACATATGGAGCTGTTACTTCACCTGAGTGTGTATTTAACTATGATTGGCAAACACTATAAATATGTGTTCACTAAAGTTACAAATAGAAAAAGAAAAACTTAATACAAAGAATCTATATTAAATTGCAACAGATATACACATCCAATGGCCAAAACACCAATTATTTAAATGGCGAGGGGCTTCCTTCTTGCCTTGTCATTTGCAAACAAGTTGAGGATTTCTTCAGTAGTATCATCACTTTGAAGTCAGATTCAACAGCAAGAACACCAAGATGATGAATCCTTTTTTATGTCCTTAAATAATCAACATTGCCAGTGTGCAACAATGAATATTCTCTTTTGGGGGGTTAAACTTTAATAACTAGACGTTTAAAGACCCAAGCCGTTTTGTGCAAATATCCAGAGATTTTGCCGCCCCTAAAACCGGCCGCCCTGGGCAGTTGCCCAATTTGTGCTCCCGTAAATACGGGCCTGCTTGCGCCAATTACATATATGCACATTCATACAGCCATCACAATAACACAGGTTATCAAATTCCATACACACCCAGGTAAACGGTGCTACTTGACCATTCCTAAATAAATCAACAATATTAAATGTTTACCGCGTTAATAAACTCCAGTAGCTAATAAACTTAAAAGGGACATACATTGAAGAAAATGGAAATTGCAACACCCAGAAGGAGTGGTGCTACATTGCTGCAGTTGAACATGCAGGACGAGTGTTCGGTTGTGATTCGATGATTACACTTTCAGGTCCCTCTGACCGCACGTTTGGATAACAATCAATACAGGATGTGCCCACCACGAGCTGCAATACATTGATGAATTGGCAAGGCATGGAGTCAATTAGGCCCTGGATCGCTTCCTGAGGAATTGTGGCCCATGCTTGCTTCACTGCATGGGTCAGTTGTTCCAGAGTTGTGGGTGGCTGAGGACGGTTGGCCAGTTGTCGACCCATCATGTCCCCCACATGCTCAATAGGACTGAGGTCCGGGGATCTGGCGGGCCGTTCTAAGGTTGTGATGTCGTGGAGAGCTTCTCTGGAGATGCGTGCAGTGTGAACCCGGGCATTGTCCTGCTGAAACATCCCATGAGCAATGTTCGCCATCATAGGGACAACCACTGGATTGAGTACCCTATCAACGTACTGTCGAGCAGTCCTAGTGCCCTCAACAAGCACTAATTGTGATTTCACATTAAAGCCAATAGCTCCCCAGACCATAATGCTTGGTGTTGGCCCTGTGTGCCTCTTGACAATAAGGTCTGGGCGGCCCCTCTCCCCGGTACGTCGGCGCACAAGATTCCGGCGATCACTGCGGGCAAGACAGATGCGCGATTCATCGCTAAAGACAACCCTATGCCATTCGTCAACCCACGTCGATCGTTCTCGACACTAGGCCAGCCTTACACTTCGCTGTTGTGGGGTCAATGGAACACCTTCTGCAGGGACATGGGATCGTAAGCCAGCTGCACGCAGGCAATAACCAACTGTTTGTTGTGTAACGTGGGGTGCCACAGCTGCTCGAATTTGCTCTGCTGTTGCATGGGGTTCCCTCCGGGCCATCCGAATGATGCGGCGATCCTCTCTCACAGTTGTCTGTCGCGCTGGGCCTGTGCCAGGTCTACGAGTGTGGGTACCTTCATTTGACCACTGCTGCCATACACGTTGTACCGTAGATGCCTGTTGGCCAACATGTGCAGCGACAGTCCGTGGCATTAATCCAGCCTCTCACAGCCCAATTATCCGAGCCCTCTCAAACGGCGACAGTTGTTGATAGCGTGCTCTTCTCTGTCGTCGAGGCATGTTTGACGGGGAATACTTCACTGCACAGGCTGCAAGTCAACTACGCTACACGGGTCCGTATACTGGAGTAGATTCCTCCGCGACCAATCAACGTGGGGAGACCTGTAGCAACAATCCAATGGGTCTGAAACTTTGATCGTTTGCATACCTACATGGCATCGTTCCAGATCTTGAAAATCAACACAAACGACCAATGCCTCCATGGTGTTGCAATTTCCATTTTCTTCAGTGTACTTGGTCTCAAATGGGAGGATTCAAATGAAGAAATGTGGATGATATAAATTATCACTCGCAGAAATATCATTCCCTTGTAAAATGTTGCGTCTGATGTCGGATTCCATCATGTCATTCGTACATAAGAAGTGCACCTCGACATGGTCCAGGTGTATGCTTGGTGTACTAGCAGAAGTTTCCCGTCCCGTGGAGAGTTTGGTTGTGTGCAAGAGTATGGCACCATGAGGCATAGTAATCCTTTGAATGTCTCAAAAATACTAGTCGCAGTTCTGGCATGCTGATTATGGAAATTCACCTGGAATGGAGGACACACAGTTTGTGAACCTGTTATGTGACCTAATAATGCAAAAGAATGTACAATTGTGAGGACACAGGTGTTTGAAAATACTGTACATTGGGTAGGTGGAAGGATTATGAAGAACAGGAACAGCATGTACCAGACTTGAGCTCTTCGAGCTGTAGAGGACACATGTCCCCACAATGAAACAGGACACCAGAACAGTAAATGTGTATCATCCATTGCCACAGAGAAGTGTTATCGAATGTAACCCTGAAGCCACACGTCGGAAAATTTGGTTGTAGTTGTTATCATGGCTTCAACTCCTATAATAAACTGAAGAGATGTTATAAGTGAATTAAAAAAAAGAATCGTAATTTTAAATGTGAGTAAAAAATAATAATTATAAGAACATTCCCCCTTTAAGGGCAACAGACTGTCACAAATACAAACTATAAAACAATATTGCAATATCTTCCTTAAAGAGAGCAAGGAAATATAGTTAATCAATGCATTACTAGCACGTGCAAATGCAGGCATAAGAAGCAGCAAAACTAGTCGAGCTTGACAATTTCAAAGCATCTGTTACTTTCATCAACAACCTTATGGGGGTGAATATGGCAGATACAGGGTGGCGCACGGAATGTCATACACTGGAAACTGTTTATAGAACATTTAATATACAACATATTTAATAGAAAATGGCATTACAACATTCACTGAAATGTGCATGATTAGTCAGTATGCAGGACATGTTCAATATGTCCATCTTCTCGGCGTACAACAGCTTCGAGACGAACCTGCATGTTTGTGACCACTCTACGACACATGTCCTCACTCGGCCCTCGGGAGAAATTCACAAATGGCTGCTTGCAATTACAGTACATTTTCTGGTTTCTGGCGGTAGATTGTCTCCTTCAAATATCCCCATAGTAAGAAATCACCGGGATTAAAATCGAGACTATGTGGTGGCCTGATTGAGCCGCTCTGAAAACGTTCGGGATATCGATGGGACATCACACGGGGCCCAAAATGCCATCTTGCATGAACTATTGTGTGTCTATTGGTAGACGTGATGCAAAGAGTTGTGGAAGAAACTGTTTTGCTACATATCCATGTAACGCGCACTGTTGACTGTGTCATTGAAAAAGATTGGCCCAATAATTCCTGGCCCAATGATTCCCAACAAACACTTTCACATCATGACTTTCAACCTCCCTTTGTCCGCCATGTTGTATAACTGGAAGCCGGTACACTTGCGCGACATGTGCTGCTGTCCGTCGAATCACGCATGAAATAAGGTTTCTGTTCACGAAAGTACATGGTTGCGAGCCCAGATTTACACATTTTATAAACCATTTTCGATGTATGACTTTTCGTGCGCCACCCTATACATTATCTTGTTCTTCACAGGTAAGGATATAACAGATGATCATTCTATTTGTTGAAAGTTCGCCTTATGGTGCAGTGGCTAGCATTCTTGGCTGTCACCCAAGGTCCAGGTTCGATTCCTAGCTATGCCAAGATATTTTACTTCTGGTCTGAGAGCTGGTATGGGGGTGTACTTATCCTTGTTAGGCAAAACTCAGAAGAGATGGATTTGATTCCCACCTCAGTCACCCTGGAAATGGTTCTCCATGGATTCCCACTTTTACTCCAGGCAAATACCGGGATGGTTCCTAACTTAGGCCACGGCTGCGTCCTTCCCATTCCTCACCTGAATTACAAATATATGCACTACTACAGACTCCACAGTAACACAGGTTATCAGAAAACTTCTACCTACATACATAGGCACATCCTAGGGAAGCTTTTTTACAGCCATTACTGCAACTTTTATAAACTGTTCTGGCAGTCTTCTAAGCTTTGTTCATACATCCCTCACACCAACTGTGGAGACTTAAATTAACACATTTTGTCAAAGGATTTCTTCAGTAGTGATTTTTTTTCTCTTTAATAAAGGGATAATACTATACTATTAACTTACTATAATCCCCCATGCTGCCAAGATCATGGAAAGAGTACTAGAGGAACGGATGCAAAAAAGATTGAAAACCAAATTCAAGAGGAACCGTTTGGGTTCAGAAGGGGAAGTGAAGATCAACAGTGGAACCTATTTTTGTTGTAAGACAAACTATGGTAAAGACATGATAATGACCTATATAGACTTAAGTCATTTGATAATGTCCCTAGAGACACTGACAGTTTGGGAAAACCGAAAACTGAAAGGTATTGGAGAAGAAATAACACAAATGATAAAGCAATGTACAGTAATTGCTGCAGCTGTGTCAAGACTCGAGTAGGAAAAACAGGATGGTTTGAAATTGGAACATGGATTAAAACAAGGGAGTGTACTCTCACCATTACTGTTTATACTTACCATTACTGTTTATACTTGTGATGGATGATATACTAAAGGTAACAAAGGAAGCTTACACAGGTACAAGAATGAGCATAATCCTATTTGCTGATGAAGATCTGATTTGGGGACAGAAAGAGAATGATGTCCAAGAATAGATGGATGTAGAGATCCCAGCGACTAGCTGTGCACTCGACCTTTAGAGCTCAGCTTTAGGAGGGGGGCATGGTTCATGAGAACATCGACGCACGCGACAGTAGCATGTTCCCTCGGACGTTACTAGCCTGGCAAGTGTTTTACACTGCAGTACTGCAGTATGCAGGAGGAGGGAGACGGGCAAGTGCATAGTTAGCTGCTGGTGACTGTACTGAAGGAAAATATTGAGAAATGGAAAATGAAAATCAGTGTACAGGAAAGTAAAACAATGGTAATGACAAGAGGAAAGAGAGAAGGAAAAGGGATTGTTAAAATTGGAGACGTAGATTGAAGTAGGTGAGCACTTCAAATATTTGGGAAGTGAAGTGATGATAAATGCACGATTGGATATGGATATCAACAAGAATACAATGTGGGAGTGTTTTCTATCATCAGGTTTGGAGTTTCATTTGGGATAAAGACATTTCACTGAAGGCTGATGAAGTGATGTATTAAGACATTAATAACCAATAACGACGTATGGCACAGAAACTGAGCAGATGACCGTTCAGTTGGGCGAACCTCCTCTATGCCGCCATCACCAAGGGATGGAGCTTCGCCATCCAGGTAGACAGCGCCGGAGGCGACGAGATCTTAGTGCTCCCTCCCAACTTCCAGTACATCCAGCCAGTCCGTCAGCCCGCAATTTCCCGCGGAGGCGCCAACAGAGGAGCCAGCTGAGGCCACGGCAACGAAGTAGGACACCTGACCCCCCGGCCGCCTACACCTTACGCCTGCTACCCGACGGTCGGACATTTGCAGACGGCGCTCCAACAATTTTGGCAGCAGTACGTGCCGGACGAGGAGGAACAACCGGAGGACGCTCCAGTACTCCCGGACAACATAGTGCCACGTCACGTCCAATCGCTAGCATGGTTCCGGTGGTGCAGCGCGCCTTGGGATATAATGGGGACGGAAGATGATGAAGCAGGCGTGAGGGCCCCCGGTATCCCGGAGGGTACGGGTGAACCCTCGGTGCAAGTAGCACAACCTGGGCAACAGGATCTCCACATACTAGATCCTGACCAACAAGATGCAGAGGAGGATGAAGAGGAATACTGGCAGTATGATCCCAGATACCCTCGGCGACCACCAACCTTTCGCTGAGTCGTCACCATAGATGAACCAGGATTCCCGGAATTGACCGTGGAAGCTCCATCAAAGAAGCCGGCACCACCGACACTACATCTCTACAGCAGTGGAAGCAGCACATCCCATACCATACTTGGCCACTCCCTGCGGGAGATACGCCACTACCATTATGAGACAGAGTATCTTTGCCGAGACCAACCAACGCCCCCCCCCCGGTCTACCGGCAAACCAAGCAGTCGGCAGTGATGGATACAGTGATTGAGGACTTACTACGCCATCGGATTATTAGTGAATTTAAGCCTTTTTATGCATTTCCAGTGTTTCTTGTGCCAAAGGCTGATCCGAGTGCGCGAATTATCTATGACCTATCGCCATGGACAGACTTCATTGTTACCCCAAAGGCTCTTCGAACGGCAGCTCAAGTGCTTCAGCATATTCCGGAACATCATGTTGCAGTCAAGCTCGACCTTCGCAGTGGATTCTACCACATTCCACTGCATCCGGGGGACACTCTTACTTATGGAATTTGCTATGGTAGGAGACACTTCTGCTGGGAGCGCCTACCAATGGGACATGCATTGGCACCCAGTGTCGTGCAACGGTGGGCTACAGCAGTGGCGGAGTTGGTCCAGGACCAATTCCCACACCTCACTATGGTGGTATACTTGGACGACTGGTTAGTGCACGGTGAAAGAATAGATGTACAAGAATTGCAACTGTTTCTCGAAGTGATCATCATCATCTTGCACAGTTTCCAGCCACTGGCCGGGTCTGTTTGGAACACAAGCCTCTCCAACGTCTCCTGTCTTCCCACCATCTCTCAGCCTCCACCCTTGTCCAGTCTTCTCCTCTCTTCTTCACGCTTTCTTCCACCCCCTTCAGCCACCTGTCTCTCGGTCTTCCTCTCGGTCTCTTTCCTTCCCACTTCGTCTCGTGTATCCTCCTGGGTATCCTCTTCTCCTCCATTCGTTTTACATGTCCATACCATCTAAGTCTAGACTTCTCTATACCATCCTGTAATGGTTCCTCCTTCATTAGTTCTCTGGTCCTCTCATTTCTTATTCTGTCCATCTTTGTAGCTCCAATACTGCTTCTCAAGAACCTCATCTCACTGGCCTGTATTTTGCTCTTCTCCCTTCCTTTCATAACCCAGGTCTCCGAGGCATACGTCAGGATAGGGACATAGTACGTCCGATATATGATCTTTTTGCTGTTCTGAGGGACATCCTTGCTCCATAACATGCTTCTCACACTCCTCCGAAATGCTTCTGCCTGCCTCCCCCGCTCATTTATTTCTCTATCTTTTCTTCCATTCTCTTGTATCAGGCTTCCTAGATACTTGAAACTCTCCACTTTCTTCAGCTGTTCCCCACCAATTGTTATTCCCGTTGTGGTTCTTTCCTTCTTCCTTGTTGTGATCACCATCTCACTCTTATTTATGCTAAATTTCATCCCATATCCTTGTATTATTCCTTCCCACACGTCCAACTGTTCCTGTACCTCCTCCTCCTTGTTTCCCCAAATCATCAAATCATCTGCAAACACCATTGCTTTCATCTTTCCTTCCCCAATCACTTCTCGAAGTGATAGTTAGTGTAACTCTATGTACCTAAATGTGTATTGACTCCGATGACCGTTATGATGTATTTGGGTGTTGTGATTAACATATCAGCTCAGTGTATCCTTGTCCATCAGGGAACTATCAGCCGAATCAAACAAATTTTGAGGAACATACCATTCTACGACACACAGCAGGCCCAGCAGGCAGCAGGATACCTTAGCTGGGTCTGCTGGGTCATGAACTGGCCTATGTTTGTGCCAAAACACATCCTGTCAGGAGAAGCGTACTGGACACGGCGCCTTCTCACGGATGACTTTATCCGTACCCCCCGTGACACAGGTCCAAGACGGCAAGGACTTAACAGTAAACGCTGATGCTACCCCATACTCGATTGCCGCAGTGCTTCGAGAGCCCTACGAGGCGTGGACCCAGGCCTACGGCCGACCAGCAACGATAAACAAGGCAGAGACTGCAGCGGCCATCACGGCCGGCATATGGACAATTGAAGATCACGCCACAGAGCAGACTAAAAGTGTTACCATTTTTACAGACTCAAGTGTAGCCCGCTACACACTTTGTACAGGGCGCGGGCCCCTGCTTTGTCACATGTACTTGTTGCCTTTGTATATTCGCTTAATAAAAATGTGTGCAGAGCGGGGCATTAGCCTCGCGTGGCGATCCGTCTCGTCCAGGGACAATCCGGCTTACGGGCCCTCTCTGGCTGTACTCGACTTGGTACATGCGGCACTCCCTTGGGTGATATAAGGGAGGCGAGCCCGAGAGAGAGTCCGTCAGTTGGTTTGTTCCAAGAGAAATGAATGTAGAATACAGGCAGCCGAAATTAAATTCCTGGCTGTGGTTCGAAAGATTGGGGGAGAGAGAGAGAGAGAGAGAGAGAGAGAAATGAAGACATTTGAAACGAAGTGAATGTACAGAAGCTGAATGATAAGCTAGAGCAGAGCAGATTTAGATGAAAAGGATGAATGATGAATGAATGCCTAAACACGTGATGAAGAGACAGATGACTGGAAGGGGAGGACGAGGAAGACCTAGAGTAAGGAGGATGGACTTGGTGAAGGACAGTGTGAGAGAAGGGAACCTGAGTGGAGTTGTGGTTGAGGAAGGATAGTGGACAGACAGTTAAGTGGATGGGAGTCATATTTGCTCCAACTCGGCTTAGGCTGGAAAACTGAAAATGATTATTCTCCAAAAGCATGGAAACTATTAATTTTAGGTTGCAAAGTTCTCGCATGTTATACACACATCAAAAAAAGTTTTGCATCACCTCGGTTCCAAGAGTTCCGGAACCGTTAAATACAAAGGTAATAGAGATCAACACAAACAACATTTCAGCTCGTTTTATTGCTCATGAGACCCACACATTGCATGTTGTACCATCATACAGCTAGACTTTCAGCATTTGTGGTCCAGATTGCAGTACACACCACTACCTCTAATACCCAGTAGCACGTCCTCTTGCATTGATGCATGCCTGTATTCGCCGTGGCATACTATCCACAAGTTCATCAAGACACTGTTGGTCCAAATTGTCCCACTCCTCAACGACAATTCGGCGTAAATCTCTCAGAGTGGTTGGTGGGTCAAGACGTCCATAAACAGCCCTTTTCAACATATCCCAGGCATGTTCGATAGGGTTCATGTCTGGCGAACATTGCTGGCCACTGTAGTCGAGCGATGTCGTTATCTTGAAGGAACGCATTCACAAGATGTGCACGATGAGGTCGAGAATTGTCGTCCATGAAGACAAATGCCTCTCCAATATTCTGCCGATATGGTTGCACTATGGGTCGGAGGATGTCATTCAGGTATCGTAAAGCCGTTTCGGAGCCT
Source organism: Meconema thalassinum (assembly GCA_946902985.2). NCBI lineage: Eukaryota > Metazoa > Arthropoda > Insecta > Orthoptera > Tettigoniidae > Meconema > Meconema thalassinum. The sequence goes on from OX336389.2 coordinate 166,261,451, forward strand.
TCCATGACCACCAGTGGCGTACGTCGGCCCCACATAATGCCACCCCAAAACATCAGGGAACCACCACCTTGCTGCACTCGCTGGACAGTGTGTCCAAGACGTTCAGCCTGACCAGGGTGCCTCCAAACACGTCTCCGACGATTGTCTGGTTGAAGGCATATGCGACACTCATCGGTGAAGAGAACGTGATGCCAATTCCGTGGGGTCCATTCAGCATGTTGTTGGGCCCATCTGTACCGCGCTGCATGGTGTCGGGGTTGCAAAGCTGGACCTCGCCATGGACGTCGGGAGTGAAGTTGCGCATCATGCAGCCTATTGCGCACAGTTTGAGTTGAAACACGACGTCCTGTGGCTGAACGAAACGCATTATTCAACATGGTGGCATTGCTGTCAGGGTTCCTCCGAGCGGCAATCCGTAAGTAGCGGTCATCCACTACAGTAGTAGCCCTTGGGCGGCCTGAGCGAGGCCTGTCATCGACAGTTCCTGTATCTCTGTACCTCCTCCATGTCCGAACAACATCGCTTTGGTTCACTCTGAGACGCCTGGAAACTTCCCTTGTTGAGAGCCCTTCTTGACACAAAGTAACAATGCGGACGCGATCGAACTGCGGTATTGACCTTCTAGGCATGGTAGAACTACAGACAACATGAGCAGCGTACCTTCGTCCTGGTGGAATGACTGGAACTGATCGGCTGTCGTACCCCCTCCGTCTAATAGGCCCTGCTCATGCATGGTTGTTTACATCTTTGAGCAGTTTTAGTGACATCTATGAACAGTCAAAGGGACTGTATCTTGGATACAATATACACAGTCAACGTCTATATGCCGGAGATCTGGGAACCGAGGTGATGCAAAACTTTTTTTGATGTGTGTATCTGCCAACGTATGTACTGATTTCATGGTCTGGACAGTTTATTTTGCCAATTTGGTTCTTTCATTACAAATCCATGGGGGAAAATAAAGTTTAAAAAAACTGTAGATATCTCATATTCATTTATTCAAATTGTGGATTTACACCATCATAGATCAATATAAGAAAAAAGTGAAATTCATATTTATCACAGTTGCAATTTTCCCATATCTTGTAGTTATAACAACTTCTTCCACCCAAGTACATGGAGCTAAATGACCACGATGTCCAAGCCCCAAGAAACTTGTTAAGAAATGCTGAAACCTGGGAAAGATGGAAAAAAAAGTGAAGAATTTTAGACCAGTTTCATTTCGGTGTCACCTCTAATTGCTTGAAAGATTGATCTTAAATCAAATTTAGCTTGTAATTGACCTCAGCAAGCTGGATTTCAACTAGGTAAAAGTTGCACTGGGCAACTGCAGAGTCTTGCTCAGGTTTTAGAAGAAGGATTTAAAGCTTGTAAAGTGACTGGAGTGGTATTTGTTGACTTATCAGCAGCATATGACACTTGTAGTCATCAGCTATTACTAATAATTTGTATAGAACCTGACAAAGAATTTTGGTGACTACTGAAGAATGGTCTTCCCCAAGGTAGTATACTGGCTCCAATTCTGTTTCTTGTATGCTGATGGTCTCACTCTGGCCACAAAGAGCACAGATTTTGAATCAGTTCAGAGCACCCTCACTAATACCCTTGAAGGTCTGTCGATACAACGTAAACCAGCTGAAACCAAGTCCTTTGAAAACGTGCATTTCATTTGAGAAACAGGAAAGCTACTGGCAGGTTAAAAGTACAGAGTGGCCAAAAGTCACAGGAAGGGTAGTACCACGAGAAAATGTGTTATGTACGACTCCTGAGCGTTGCGGCTTGCTGCGGCTGAGCAGTTTGTCACAGACACGTGTAGTGAACATGGCAACAAGTCGCGAGTTAACCGACTGTGAACGTGGGTTGTTCATTGGCGCACTGCGCATGGGTCAAAGCATTTCGGAGATTTCACGCGAGTTCGGGTTTCAGAGGTCGATGGTGGATCTTGAATATCTCGGAGATAATTTTACCAACCGCGTAAACCCCTGCACGGGACAACCGCAGGTGTTTAACGAATGGACATCATGTCGCCTCAGCAGAACCATATGGGGCAATCGAAGGGCTACTGCGAGTCAGATCACCACCAAGTTGAATGTTGTAAGTCAGGAACCCATTTCTTGTCGAGTCAATGCCTCGCCGTAATTGCTGTTGTTTTGAGGCTCGCGGAGGAGCAACTCATTATTATTATATTCTGTACCTTTCCATAACTTTTGGCCACTAAGTGTATGCTAATAATAATAATAATAATGATAAACTAATAACAATGTTATTGGTTTTGCATCCCTTTTAGCTACTGCGGGCTCAACCAGCTGAATTCTAAAATAACTACAAGTTGTTGTTGTTGTTGTTTTTTTTTTTTTTTTTTTTTTTTTTTTTTTGTGGCTTTTTTTTTTTGGTCATGTGGCCTTTTGAGAGGCCGAGTGCAGGTCTTTCTAGTCGACGCCCGTGTGCGACCTGCGGATTGGGATGAGAGATGGAATGGATGAAGATGAATGAAACTGGGCAAGGATGTGGAAGGAAGCGACCGTAGCCTGTCAGAAGGTACCGTTCCAGCATTTGCCTGGTGTTGAAAATGGGAAACCACAGAAAACCATTTCATGGACGATCGATGGTGGGGCTCGAATCCACGTGTCTTCAGAGTCAGCCCCATGACCTAACACTGCGCTTTAGCCAGCATAGCTACTGCTGTTGGTACCTACAAGTAATGCTAGTACATTCAAGAAGCCTTGCATGATCTCCAGAGTCGAAAGTTGTCACCAGGAACAATCTTCTTAGAAAACTGTTCAGATCACATTGGGCTAGTCAACTTGAACCATTGTGTTGTGTTATTCTGCTGCAGAGTATGCGTGTCTTGTTTGGTATAATTTAATTTGTGGCAAATGGGTGGATGCAGCTCTCGATGGTACCTGCAGAATCATAACAGGCTGTTAAAAATCCACCCTGCAGGAATAGCACCACCTCCTGTTTGAATACAAAAGCAGTGAACAAGGAAAAGAAGAAAGTTGAGCAAAAAAGAACTCTTCTGTTAAGAGCATGAACCGCACAAGCATAGACTTAAGTCCAGAATATGTTTTCTAAAGAACATCAAAGGCACTTGCAATCACCAATGGAAAAGCAAGGTTACAGTACTGTAAAGCTTCGCTTCCCTCTGTTTGGAAAAGAGTGTCCGAAACGTCTTCACCTGTCAGTGACGAGGGATGACTAACATGGAAGTCCGGATTGGTTGACATCAGGAGTAGGCATATCCAGGGTTAATATGGCAGGAAGATAGCCCTAAGATACACATTGACCAACTGAAAAGCAATTATGTTGGTAGTTTACAATGGCAACACTGAAAAATGGCTTCTAACATTTCTATACAATTATAATAATAATAATCTACTCTTTCTCTGGCCCCTAAAATGGTGGTGGTGCACCTGGGGAAACTCGAAACCCCTTAAATATGAACATATTATGGGGACTAGTTCATGCTTTAGTGATGGCTGATATTGGAGTGACAACCCAAATTTTGGAATTTGGCATGTACAGTAGATCCCTTTGTCATTCCTTAAGTGTTCAGCAACCCTTCATTAACTAGCACTCATTAAATAGGAATTGCCACTTTTTTTTTATCATTGTCATAAATTTCAATATTTTAATTGGCCATTTTATCATAATTGTACCTATGAACACAAGCAGAAAGCAGTTGAATTTTTTTGAAAAGTCTATACTGGAAGAGAGACTGGGAAGCAGTTGCCAATTTATGGTTAGCCAGTACCATTTTAATTCTTCCATAGACTTTAAACAATGCTTTCTACGTAAGTGCCTGCACATCACATTATGGAAATCAGTGGTGGGGCATGTCTCCATGCTGTAGACTTTCGTGCTTGGTCAAGTCAGTTGCTTCTTTCATGCTCCTTAATATGTCTAGCTGCAAATATAGGGAGTTTTAATCACCCAGAATGCAGTATTTGGGGCAGTGATTGGTCTTGATACTATGCACTCCACAGCTTGTGGAGTTTCTTTGCAATTCAGTTTGTGGTGCTGTGTGTGTATGGGAGGTATAGTTTTATCTTTGTCTACTCTCTACGATGAGTGATCTGTATTGAAAAGCACCAAACTTTTGACGAGTGATCTTTGATTTAGGGAGGAACTTCCATGTCGCTCTTGCCATTACGAAGCTTGAGCTTCACATTCGCTGAGAAAACTGTTAAAAATATTTCTTTCATTGCTTCTGACCGAACATACAGGGTTGTTTACTTTTCAATTTAAGCATAGACTGAAGCACTTAGAATTGTCATGCCCTTTGACTTCATTTCAAATTGGCAGCAGTAATCATTGGCTATTCGGTAAACACCAAAATGACAAAGCAAAATGGCAGTTACTTTCTAATTTCTCATCAGTGATGAGATTTTAAGTGGTGTTACCTAATGCCTTCTTCTTCATGACATGCTTCGTAAAGAAGAGTAAGAGATATGCCTAAAAAGAAGTTGGTTTCAAGTCTTTTGTTCTGTGTACACACATACATTCAAACATCTTCCTGCTCTAAAAGCAGAAGTATAAATAATTAGTTCATCTCTGCTGAAGGTCATTCTGGTGGCTTTACCTTTCTGCTTGTAATCAGCCGATTACTACAAGAACAGATAATACAGACCCTAGTGCAGAAAAGGAAAGGCATTTTCTCTACTCTTAAAAGAACTATAATCACCCATTGAGTGTTTGTCATTGTTGCTTGCTCCGCGATAATAGGAACACGATAAACCATAGCTTGAAAGGTGGTTTCCATTTACTTTAATCTATGGTGTGAGTTGCGGTGATTCTTTGCATTTGTCAGGATGGATGGAAGGACGGACTCTTCTTTAATTCAGGCATGATATTTAGTATAGTGTTAAAAGCATGTTCCTTGACTAAAGCTCTTATTTTCCAAGAATATATTTCAATTGACGTCTCTTTCTTTTTCAGATCATAATGGAGACGCAGCAAGCCAAACAGACGTTAGCAGATATAGAAGCTAGACATGCAGACATCATTAAACTAGAGAACTCCATTCGGGAGCTTCACGATATGTTCATGGATATGGCAATGTTAGTTGAAAGCCAGGTAAGTCACACCTTGCAGCTAATTTTCTAAGTTATATTTTTAGAGGCAAATCTGCTTAATTAAGCTTGCAAACAAAATCTTCATTTAGCAGGATTAGTGCTGTTTTATTCCATTTTATTAGGAAATCAAATATTCATGTCCAGAAACTGTCTGGACCCTAGGCACTAGTCGATCACAGCATACACTAAAAGCCATAGTAGTTTACCTCACCTAGATTTGTGCTATTAGATTTAGATATGAGGGTCTGCAAAATACAAAACATGTTTCAAGAAGGCAGTGAATTATTAAAATTTTCTCTTTGGCTTGAAGCTATGGTATTCACTGGAAGCAAGGAGACACATAAAAGTGCAATGGCACCCTTACTGGCCATAGTATTGAAGGCAAAGAGGTCAGCAGAAAACTTGCTGAAAAACTTAATTTATAATTTGTAGGCAGGAGGCCAAATGAAACTCCTCAATTACAAGTATGGGCTGTAGTGACAAGTTATTTATCAATGCTTTTTAATACACCATCAAATTTCTTGTTAAATCTTGTGATTCCACTGCATAGCCTTCTCATTAATTTGTTGTTACGGTTAATTTCAAAATCATAATTTTTATTTTTGCTCAAAGCAATATTCTGAATGCATGCAGCACCAACATAGCGGGGGGGGTCAGCTTATTGTGGGCTCGGCCAGGAAATTGGCTGACGTGAAGAGCCTTTGTATGCTTTTGAGGTCTGACAGGCTAGGCTGCTGCACATTTCCCCTTTCACCTGCATAGAAAAGCTGTATATTTTCTGCCTCGGCAGAGAAAGTAGTCGGTCAGGAATGTGCAGCTCAGCTGGAAAACCACATAACCAGCAGAGCAGAGTAGAGCAGAGCTGGATCTGGCCATGACAAGCAAGTCGCTTCTTCCTCAAACACAAGCTGTACACTAAGTTGTGTGTTTAGTTTTGAACAGTATGGTTAAATTTGTATAGTTGTTTGCTGCTTCTGATACTACTGCCATTATTCAGTAGATAGGTTCTAATTTTGTGTTACTGGTTTTCTATCTCGGATCTTCCATCTTTTTAAAATCTTAGATTTTATTAATGTAGTGCATGATAAGGTGATGCTAAAATCTTCAGGTTTGTCTCACTAAACAGAAGTTGGGGATATCTATCCCTCTCTCATTTGGCTCTGTGATCTTGCAGAATAACATTTTGAATTGTTGATATATCCAGTAGCGTGCTCGGCTAGAAATTGGGAAGTTCTGATTTTATCATCAAACATTTTCAGTACAGTTCTAGCCAGTTTTTTTTATTTAAATATTTACATTTTTAAGTCTGATAAATTAAATAATTTGACACAGTTCTTCACTGCCGTATTGGACATGTCATGTATTGAAATTGCATTTGCCCATTAGAATTTCGTCTTGTTTCATTCATGTAGCTGATATATATCAGGTGAATCAGCTGCCCCTAATAATATTGTTTTATGCATCCCAACTAGCGTTGTTATCAGGAAGGTCGACATTTCTCTGCTGCATCCCGTATGGTACTAATGCATTGCAAGCATATCCTGCAAACAATACTGAACACTATTAGTTTACCCTTGATGCGACTACAGACTATAACATGGGAAAAATAAGTGTTCAGGATCGCTTGCGGGATAAGCTTGCAGTGCATTAGTACCACACGGGATGCAGTAGAGAAATATCGACCTTCCTGATATTAGGCGTTCGTTGGGCTTCATAAAACAGTATCATTAGGGGCAGCTGATTCACCTGGTCTATCTTCTCTTGAGGTGACATTGGACACTAGCCAACTTCTCTGATTTTGATGAAACCTGATGGGTGCAATCATTTTTGTTCAGGAGATGCTGTCATTCGCATTTAAAGTAAATATGAAATGCTTGAATATTGGCATTTGACCACCAGTGGTTGCATGCTGCTAGCCACTGCTGGCTGCGATGAGGGGTGCAATGGGGAAGGCCAATCAAGACAACCAGCCAAGGACCAGTATTGCCCCAGTGCAACATTGCAGACTTACATATTTACACACTGCAAAACAAAAACACCTTAAATTTTGATTCCTAAAAAATTTGCAAGATAATAAAATTCATGTAAGATTCTCACACTTGCTTGTTACACAGAATTTAATTGGATCACTCGCCAGAACAAGAGCAGAGATGCTTGATACTAGTCTGGTTGTGATGCCTAATTGTGAGGTTCATGCTTCTTTTCCAAACCCATTCATTCAAAATGTGCTCCTTCTGTCGCAGAATTTCTTGCATGTCTGTGGTGGTATCTATAGACATGGTTACACAGCATTGTCGTAGCCAGCATAACCATCTTGAATACTACAATCTGTTATATCGGACAAATATCAGCTCGGAGGTTTTCATAAGTGTCGCAACATGCTCGGTAAACAAGAATAGTTGTTTTAAGGGGTGGGGCATAATTTTAACAACCCAACAGAATACATTTTCGATACTGGGGACACCTAGTGCTCCAAGTAGAACCTATTAAAGTTTCCCACGTGTTCATTTGAAAAATCACACACATGATGCATCCAAGTAAACAAGTCAAAATGTAAGAATTGACATGTTGCAAACTTAGTTAACTGCTAATGTTAAAACTTACAATCCCAAAGGGGTCGCTGGAGCCAGCCTGGCTACTTTTGGTTTTGGCCAGAGATTTAAGGCGGTATGCCTTTTCTGATGTCAAGTAATTTTTGTGGAGAAAATTCCATCCGGTTGATAAATGAGCTGCTAAGTCACGGTGCCATCATGCTCCTCTGCTTAAGTTTGAAAGAGCTATTCATAAAATATGTACGTCATTGAATAGGAAGATTCATTAACTTGCGTAGTTGAGCAGGAGTCTTTCTGGTGAAAATACTGCAGTGTCAGATTTTCCTATATTGAGTGTTTGAAGAGGTGTTTGAACCTCCTGTTATTGGTTTTGTTCAGCTGGAAAGCAGTTGGCAATAAATGGAAGCACAGGCTGTGATTTGCTAGGACAGTACCATTTTTCGGCTGCTAGTCTCAGCTGGCCTCTTCACCATAGATCTACCCACATTATGCCAGCAGTGGCTGAATTGAGGGCACTAGCTGTTCTGTGCCAATATTTAAACACTAATTTCAGCGATTCAAGTGTATAGTTCAAGTTGGCAAGTGTTGAACAATAATTGACAAATTATTTGTCATTTATATATAATAATTTTCATATTAAACTATGATTTCATTTTGTATTGCTTCAACTGCTCTAAGAAGTTCTAGGTTATTCGCCTAGGTTGCTATACTGTAATGACATCTCGTCCGATGAAGATATCTATATTTTGTTTTCAGAATCTTAAATGGCATTAAGAGACTTCTAATACCATACACTAAGGTTGTTTTTTATGGGATTATTAACTACTGAGATTTCTTCTTCCTTTTTTTATCTACCAATGAAATTATGAACTACTTTACTAGAGGTGGAAAATAGCAAACTGTTCAAAATCCAGGCTTGTAACTAAATCAAACATCAGGAAATGACATTTTGAAAAGTCACTAATATCCCAAATAGAATTTCTAGAACGACGGCACATAGGCTAGTTGGGCTGCTTCAGACTGTATTCACTATCACAAACTATGTGCTTGTTTTGTATTGCGGCCATACAAGTTGTTGTTGTTTCATTTTGGTGCTTGGGTCATGATCAGCCCATGTATATTCGCAGACCCAAAAGGAAGGTCTGGTAATCCTCAACATGTATGGCAGGATATGCCATGCAATATGGCGTTGCTGAGTTTCATTGTATTTCACTATTCTTGTATGGCCACAGGACATGGCTTGTTACATCTCTCAGCCTGGGTTAAAATAGATCCATCCAGTGGCAACATTAGTAGTAGTGTTGTATTATATGTACGGGTTTGTCGGGCAGTGGCATTACCTTTTTTGCTGTGCCTCCAAACGTGCAGGCTTTGTCGCCCAAGGCGGTAGCAATGCGTGTTGCCTCGCATCTAGTGTCAAGAGTTGGGTGAAATATATTGTTGTTTTGTTGTTTTTTAATTCCTGCACAGGGACATAATTTCCTCTGTTCTATCCTGCCATTTTTGACAGTGGTGGACTTATTTCTGGCCTTGAGAAGGGCCATCGGGTGGTCTTCTCGGTAAACGGACCATTCACCACTATTGTATGTGGCCACAGAATCTATTAGGGCGGAAGCATATGCATACTTGCCAACTTGTAGGGATTTTCTATAAAATTTACGGAATTGTACTGTATGAAGTATGAAGTACTGTCGATATGGGTATAAACTCCTGCACATAACATTGGAACTATATAATATACATTTAAATAAAATAAAATTTTACACGTGAATTACCAAGAGACTTGCAATGACGCGCAGTAAATCGCACTCACCTGGGGCCCTTGATTTGAAGTCTGCCCTCATATAAACTGGTCACAATTTAAAAAATTTATGATCTGGCCACATAAACAATTATGAAACTAAGTTCTAAAAAATGTGTCCATAATGGAATTTGCACAGTTTTCACAAACTGTACACATATTTACATTGTTTACCATCTTATTCCCTAAGGTCCCTGGTTCAGAACCACTTCAGCATCTTTTTATTTCTCCCAGAATTAGTCACATTGGCCCATACTACAAAAATTGCCAAATCCTAATTTAAATATGCTAATATATACATCTCGGTAGCTTGCTCCATGGAGTCCTTAGTTCCTAATGTCTACTCCTATCACCAGTAAAATCATCTGACGGAGTAAAAGGCAGGAAAGGTTTGGTTGTAGGCCACCGTCACCTCCGGCATTTACAGTACGCTGGTTTACTGTTTCCTCTTCAATATCACTGTCAATATAATTTAACTGATAATTTACATCCAAATCACACAGAAAATCACTTCCACACGAGCTTCCCGAATCACTAACATCGCTTCTATTCTATTGTTAGGACATCGACATCTGAGAGACCAGCCATGTTTCCTAACAACAGCTAGAAGCAACACTTGGGGGAAAGGTCAAGGAACAAACATTTATTGTTACCGCTAAAAGGAACACTGTGCCTTCTAAATGCTGTCCTATGCCTGCCTGACACACACATTACCTATAGTTCATAATCAGTTTTAATTCCACACCTATATGAGAGGTGGCAGGAGAATGCCAGAACATACACGGGTGCTTTCGGGCTCTTTAGCAGGGAGCTGTGACTTACATATCCGGGCACATTCGGGCGTTATAAGAAGGAAAGGGTTAATTCCGGTGAAATGTTTTGCTCTTTAGAATTTCATCGGTTACATGTATAATTTTATATTGATGCCGAAGAGCTCTGCTTATCTGAAAGGAAGAAAATGTCATTTTGTGTTTCTTTGTAAATATTTTTCGTGCGTGCAGTTTCACCACACATTTTGTTACTTCAGAATTTTACAGAAAAGCCATCTGGAAAGTGGGCAGGTATGCATATGTATTGTTGCCACCCACCACCTCATCCCAGACCACTCTATCATCCCAGAGTGCGTTATTCATATTTGGTGCAGGTCTTCACCATTACTCTCTTTGTCTTGGTGCCCAAAAAATATAAGTTTGACCTGACCTTAAAATTTTACACCTCCCCAAGATTTAAAATGTCGTTTCCAGAAAGATAGCACATTGTCTTATACTATTGAAAGCTGTCTATTGCAGCCTGATCAAACCATGCATTAGGGTACTGGACTCACTATTTGGAATACTATTTGTATTGCAAACCTTAATGTTGGATTTAATTCCATGTCTGGATTTATACCAGTTAAACTCTGTTCTTAATGAATTCATTAATTCCTTTTAAGAATCCCAAAATAAAATGCAAATATCTTCATTTGGCAAGACATTATTTGGTTATAACATCTTACTTGAATAACTCTTGTGTGTAAAAATAGCTCTTACATAGGTTGACGAATGTAAAGGGAAGGGTCGCCTTGAATGTTTACAATTCTCTGATGAATAGTACGTACGGTATATGTTTGTAACTTCAATATAAGTTTTAAGTTGCTAAATTTATAAATACTTGGTTACTTGTTTGTGAAGACATACAGTAATTCCAATCTTTTGACATGTCAAAGGATTGATATAGTTTATTATTGTTGTTACCTTGTTTCTAATTATTGTTTTCCTTCTCTGTAATGCATGATGCAGCCTCTTTTCTAGAAATTATTTTGTGCCATGTTTAGTGCACTTCAGTGACAGAAAGTAAGAATTGTATGGAACTTTTTCCGAAAATATCGAGGTATAGCTTGCTGGAACTTCCGAGAAATCTGCGCCCTTGAAGCACTGAGTTTGCATTTCTGAGTTGCCTTTGTGCATGGAAAATTTAAAGAAATGATCTGCTTTAAAATAAATTGCTTATTCAACCCAAGAAAATTGTGTGAAAATCTCCCCTCCCATTGTATAAATTAATGGAATTCTGCCAATTCATTTGCTATTAAAGTAATGCCTGGAATGTTCAGGGCTTTTCAACTATTAACTCAAATGATGTTTACCTCTTTAGCATTCTTAAAACGAAGACTGTTCAATAGAAACTCATAGGTAGGTACAGCCTATCAGCTGCATTTCATAGCCAAAGCATAGTGGTAAAATCGTGAAAAGTCATTCTGTGAGTGGTTTTCCACACTTTCATTCCAAGAAAGTAGTCCCAAACCTCCTTTCCAAACTCTAGCTTTAAATATTTTCGGTTACTCTTACTGATGAAGCTGCAACAAGAATGAGTGGTGTTTCAATTAGGGGCTTGGATAATTTGTTCATTTCAACTCCGTGTACTCGTTAATGTGGGGTGTGTAGTTGTGCATGTTTGTATTGAAACTTGGGTTGGGAAGGTGGTGGCCGTGGCCTTAGATAGGCACCATCCCGGCATTTGCCTGTAGTAGAAACAGGAAGCCATGGAAAACCACTTCTAGGATGGCTGGGATGGGAATTGAACCCACCTCAGTTTTGCCTCCCAAAGCTGATAAAACCCTATTCAAAACCTTGGGTTAGAATTGCATTTCTTGGCAGAGCCAGGAACCGAACCCGGGCTTCAGAGGTGATAACAGAGTGTGCAAGCCACTACATCACAAGGTGGTCAAGAATGAAAGCAGACAGTTTCGATATACAGTATATGTTAACCATTGGCAGCTATGGAGTGTGTTGTGTTGATTTCTATGTCAATGTTGTACCCTAAACATCGGATGAGCTAGGCAACACTGAAAAATATGGCATCAGATGTGCAATTGTTTGTAGAATATGTAGCAGGCGAGCATTGAAGATTTTATTTGTTCAGTGCTACAATGGAATATTAAATGTAGGTATGGCAAATACGGAGGGAACACTTAGTAAGGCTTTGCTTACTAGCTCAAAAGAGATTAGGTATTACGATATTGACATATTCCCTAAGTTTATCCACTTCAAAATCTTTTTTTTCTTTTTTTCGTGTATTACTTGACTCTGAAAATTCAACTACTTATCATATCACAGAATCAGAAAAAAAAAGAACACTGTTCAGATAGAGTACCTCAGAATTTAGTGTTTGAAATATACTATAGGTGTATAGATGCCCTTACACCTGCTATGTCAGGCCAAACAGCACATTTTGGTTGCTGCGAGCCACAGCCTACTGTGACATAGCGCGTGAATGGATGACATTCCACTGGGCTATACAGGCCAAGCCCTGATGAATGTCGCGCCTCGCCTGATCTATACTGAATTTACAGCAGTACCACTGCTGGTATCCACTTAAATCGTGTACTAAAAGTGGTGATCATATATAATACGGAAACGTATTCGCTGTCTGAATGAACGTGTGTAGACCACATGTGACAGCATGTCAGGTGGAACTGAATTGTAGCAGGGGGATCATTTTCTCTAAGGATGGTAGTATAGTGCAAGAGAGAATTCAGGTGCAGAAGAAACAATGCAGCGAGTTCTCGGGTGTGATCTACTATATTCTGTAAAGAAAGTAGTGTAGTGACTAACCTCTCCCTATATCGCTCAGAATTTGGACTGACCTTGCTGTACGGAAATGAGGGCTAGGTAAATTCCGGTTTCCTCATACAAAAGCTGGAGGTAACTGATATGAGGGTAGCACGAATTAATACTGGATAAAATAGATGGGAATAATAACAAGAAGGTACTTGCAATGAAGAAAGTTATAAATGAACACTCTAAATGAAGCTGTTCATATGAGGCGACTTGGATGGTGGGGTCATGTGATGAGAATGGGGATTGGTTACCTAAAGAAGTTCATGAGCTTTGATATAGAGGGCAAGAGAAGCCGAGTTAGACCTAGAAGGCAATGGTTAGATTCAGTGTTCGATTTCAAATTGAGAGGTGTAAAAGTAGAGAAGGGGATCAGGGAGGCAACTTGTTTGCAAACGGAGGCTTTTGGACTAGACTAGACTGAAAGGCAAAACAGTCTCAAATGAATATAAATGTAACTATTATTTATTATTATTATCTTTTATTATTCCAAACGTGGAAATATCTTCGCAAGAAAACGCTGTAGGTAGGAGAAACTGGAGGGATCAATTGAGTTTTAAGCACAAGACATATGCTCTACTAAAGAGTTTAATGGGACAAACCCTGGTTTGACCCTGAAAGGCAAAGAAAACTCTCAATTTTTATTTTATGTAGGTCCTCAACAGTCGGAATCTTCTCTTGAGCTCATCCATAAATTTGGTTAATATGAGAACACAGTATTGGTATCAACATAATGTTCTAGTTGCTGTGCTGGAGGGATTGAAATTATGCTTCTCCATCATGTTCACGGCAGAGATATAGCCTGCACAAATCGCTGCTGAACACGCTGCAGCGCTATGTTCGCCATCTCCTGTGTTTTTGTTCGGCCACGTGTGCAAGTTTACTTCCCTCTGCTATGCCCTCCCTCTGAGTCTCGATTGCAGGCGGAAGTGGGGAAGATTCCATGTACACAGTGAGCAAGGCAGTTCTAGAGCTTACTCACGGCAGATATGGCTGTCCTGGTTGTTAACTGTATTTGTGGTCTATTACTGCTTTTCACCTCGATGCTTCAAAAACTGGGTATTTTTGAGGGGCAATGTGTAAAATTCGCATGTAGGATGATCAACAGCATACTCATAGGATTAGTTCATTATTTCATTCATAGAAAGCGTTAAAAGCCATTTTTCAGTGTTGCCTTATTAACAGTCAAATGATAACTTGTCTGGAAATATGAGATTCCAAGATTCCATCTGAAAAAACTTAGAATATCATTATAGTATTATTATTATTAGAATTATTTTAACCCCTCTCTGTAGTGTGTGCAAATAATTAATCTCGTGAGGATTTTCTTCTGGTAGAATCTCATATTTCCCACCGGATGTGATTGGGCATAAATTTGTGTTAAGTTACCAACCATTCAATTTTATTCAGGGATTGTAGAGCTATTTATATGGCTCCAAGTAATAAATATCGGATGTGGCTGTATGGATTGGACTTCCAAATGAGACATTTTTGTGCCTTAAGTGAATTTTCAGAAATTATATCTAGTGAAATTATATTATGTGCATAACCACCTTTGGTAGCTGAGTTAAGTAAACTTTCTTGAATGCTTCATTAAATTAACAAGCATGTGCATGAAGAGGTGTGTGCATGTACTAGCAAAGGACTGGTCGTTGTTACATATTGAAATATGGTATTGTAGTAGTGGTCAGAAATAATGGCGGACTTGTCTGCTTTCTCCTCCTGTTTTTAACTTTTCGCTCCAGTAGCCTTGGTAGGATGCCCTACCACATGGGTCTCCAGCTTGTGCCTTTCAAGCAGGAAAATGCTCAAATAATTCAGCACTGAGCTCTGTTTTCCCCATCACCTGCTTGGTTTCCTCCAATAGGCGACAACTCGGAAACCCATCGCACCTCACCAGCACAGTTGTACAGAACAGCAAGTCTGCTCTCCTGCAGCTTAGCAACCCTGTGCTGGCTAGAGGCAGTCGAGCTGGATATCCAAGACCTGACAAAGTTGTAGGCAAAATTACAAACTGAAACAAATAGTGATCATTATAAACCTCGTGAGGATTTTCTTCTGGTAGAATCTCATATTTCCCAATCACATCCGGTGGGAAATATGAGATTCTACCAGAAGAAAATATGAAACTTATAAGATGAAAGCAATGGTGTTTGCAGATGATCTCATGGTCTGGGGAAACAAGGAGGAGGAAATTCAGGAGCAACTGAAGGCTTGGGAAGAAACAGTGGGAGAGTACGGATGGAAGTTAAACATCAGTAAATGTGAGATCCTGTTAACGACCAGGAAAAAGGACAGACCAATGAGTGGGATAACACTTGGAGGTGGACAGCTGAAGAAGGTGGAAAGTCTCAAGTACTTGGGAAGTATATTGGAGGAAAATGGGAGAAATGACAGAGAGATTACGGAACGTGGCAGACAGGCAGAAGCATTTCTGAGAAGCATTAGGAGCTTAGTGTGGAATAAAGATGTCCCACAAAAAAGCAAGGAAGTGTTATACAGAAGCTACTATATCCCGATACTGACCTATGCTTCGGAAACGTGGACAATGAAGAAAAGAGACATAAGCAGAATACAGGCAGGGGAAATGAAGTTCCTGCGAAGTAGGATCGGAGTAACAAGAAGAGACAGGGTGAGGAATGAAAAGGTCAGGGAAATGGTGAAAGAGGAGCCCTTGCAAGGTAGAATTGAGACATCAAGACTGAGGTGGTATGGACACTTAAAGAGAATGGATGAGAAGAAGATTCCCAAGAGGATACATGAGATGCAGATGCAGAAGAAACGACCAAGGGGAAGACGAAGAGATAGATGGCTGAAAGGAGTGGAGGAATGTGTCAAGAAGAAAGGCGAGGACTGGACCAGAGTGACAGCGGAGAGGTGGTGGGAAGAAAGAACTAAGTGGCGAGGCTTATGTTCCAAACAGACCCAGCCTGGGGCTGGAAACTGTTCAAGATGATGATGATGATGATGATGATGATGATAAACCTTCTGAAATAAAGAATAAATGATAACTGAAAATACAAAATGTACAGGCTAAAAGGCTGTTTTGTTTACATAAATTCAGCTTTTTCAAAGGTTTATAGTACCAGCTGTTCAGATTCCTAAAATTTACATTAATTATATGGAGTGACAATTTTATTTATTGCAACATACTCTAGCAGTGGAGGAGATGCATGCTCCTCGAACACATTAATGAATTTCAAAATTAGTTAGTCTATCGTCGAAATATTTCTAAAACACAATGCCTCTCGGGGGCCCTTTCTCTCGAGGAACCCTACACTGCATATGTCATCGTGGGCCTATGAAGGTTCTGACAATTTTTACCTTAGTGATTACTTTAATTGATATACATTGTTAAATTTGTGTGCCCGCACACTGAAATGGAAATTGCGACACCATGAAGGAATCAGCTGTTTGTGTTGATTTTCAATATATGGAATAACTCCATTTAAGTGGGTAAACAAAAGCATCTTCAGGCCCATTGAATTGTTTATACAGGTCTCCCCGTCTGATTCGTCGTGGAGAAACCGCCTCCAATATATGGACCATAGTGTAGCATAGTTGACTTGAATTCTGTGCAGTGAACTGTTCACCGTCAAACATGCCCCGATAAAAGAAAGAACACGCTATCGACAATTGTCACAGTTTGAGTGATCTCGGATAATCAGTCTACTACAGAGACCACAATAACTCAGGTTATCAGATAAATTCTTTATACACACACCCAAGTACATGGGGCTAAATGACCGTGATTTATTTTTGTCCGTATTTGAGGTCGGCAAGACCTTTTTAAGTACAGTATTATCATATCACAGCATGTTCATTTGCAGCAGTGTAGTACCACTCTATCATGGACTTTTTGTAGCTTTTCAGTCGGTCAAGACGATTGTGCCCAATGAATCGGTGGTGTACAAGATACAAATATAAACACACTCCTGGAAAAAAATATATATAAAGCATTTCGATTCTCAATTGGCCATCATAGGATCCAGGTCACTGTGTTCAAATTTTAAATTTTCACTAATGTAAATTCACTACTGTAGTACAATAGTATTGTTAGGTGAAATATACTCTGATTCGCTTGAATAAAGTCTTACGTTAGGTTGTTGTGAATTACGTGAGTAACGGTATACATGCACAGTATACAATTTAGAATAACACACTATAATATACTGTAACAATAATGGACTAATTAACAAGTATTGGCATGCAATAGAAAAATAATTATGTGATCCTCACTACGCTGTTTACTCAGTATCCTCCCCACCACTATACTAGGTAGATATTTGCAGGGGCGTAAAACTCCTTGCAGACTTGGGGGGTTCAAATTTATGAACTCCTGTTCCCTACCTACAAGGAAGAACTTTTTTTCGTTTTAGGCTTTAAAGCCTAAAATAAAATGGTAATATAGGTATAATGCTAGATTTAAAGTAAAACGTTAATTTTATTCATTATTTCTAATTAAAATTTAAAAAAAACAATCCGAATATGAGTACAAAACATAAAACAATATTGTCAACGTCGAGCAAAAGACCCAAACACTGACTGCCGTTGATCTTGTTTACAAACTCTTGAGCAAGACGCGTGTCATCGAGCTTGTCAACCATTTCCGAGTAGGTGGCCATTAGATAGCAATGAAAATGAAAATCCATAGCCTGTTTCCAGTCTCCGACCGGGTCAGGAATGGAATGAATGAAGCCCCCATCTAGCGGCGAGGATAGGAACTGTGCCGGCTGCCGAGGCCTGACGCACTCCACTGGGGCAATGAGCTATAGAAAGTCAATTTGTGTAGGCAACATTGCAAAACGAATGGCTTCAAATCTCAACACAACTGTATCATGGTGTTGCAATGTTGAATGACAGATGAAATGAAATTATAGTGGAGAGTGTTGCTGGAATGAAATGTTGACAGGGAAAACCAGAGTACCCGGAGAAAAACCTGTCTGCCTCAGTTTTGTTTAGCACAGATCTCACATGGAGTGACCGGGATTTGAACCACGGACCCAGCGGTGAGAGGCCGGCGTGCTGCCGCCTAAGCCACGGAGGCTGTAGACAGCAATGATTCCACCTAATTTGTGGAGGTGGTCTTAAACCCTTCTCATCACCGAAAAACTTATCTCTGCAAAAGGTACGATGAGCAGATTCACGGTCGTAGTGGCATAATAGTTCGAAAATGCCCATTTTCAGTTCGTCGTGGTAAGGCAATGCCTGACCCCCTCCCCCACCACCCCGCTGTTTTACGCCCCTGTATATTTGTATCTTGTACCCCGCCCATTCATTGGGCACAATCGTGTTGTCCGACTGAAGAGCTATAGAAAGTCAATTTGTGTAGGCAACATTGCAAAACGAATGGCTTCAAATCTCAACACAACTGTATCATGGTGTTGCAATGTCAATTTGAAATTCCACTCAGGCCAGATATGATTATTAAATTAGTGTCCATTATCAAGTTCTGCTTTTCCTATTAATTATAACGTAAGTCCCATCTTCAGGTTCAGTAAAAGACTATTTACGTACAGTTTATTTCAACCCTGTTCGAAATGGTTTGTTCGGTTACAAGAGTGTTATAAAAAAAAATTGCTTGCGATCACACTTTCTTTAAGGAATTATGTTATGTTATCTCTACTTTTAGGTTTGTTTTCCTGCTACTTTTATATGTACAGGATCACTAATAATTATAAATAATTATTAAATTTTCTATATGTCTGACTCTGTGAATCATTCTTTGCGTTAGCACACAAGGAGGTGGCTTTTATGGCCATTTGTAGATTATCACTGGAAATTGTCTGAAAATGTGTTCAGTTTAGCTGGCCTCATGCCTTGCTGATGAGCAATAGGCTTGGGTATGGTATTGGTGAAGCGTCTCTCTCTCTCTCTCTCTCTCTCTCTCTCTCTCTCTCGCATTCATTCAAATAAAACCAAATGACAGGGAAACAAAATTTTCAAATTTTCAAAAACTGTGGATATTTTCTAAATTGTGTATACTGTGAGGAAAAGAAAGAAAGAAAGAGTGTGAATGGATGTTATTAAATAGATATATTATTCCTGGAAACTTGATAGGGGTTAGGAGAAACACGGGGTGTACATAACATGTCACAAAACATACTGTTTTGGAGGATATTAGAGCAGTATACAGGAAAATAACTGTATCTTAAGTGGGTGGAGTCCTTGGCCTTCGACAGGTTTAGACCCCCTGATTATTATTCAGCTGGGTGAAGCCAGGTATATTCAAGTTACACCTGCATGCATCAATTAAATTTTGCATTCCCGTAACTTCATCAGAAACACTGAAATGTTGCCCTCCGCCCCCCCCCCCCCCCCCCCCCCCTCCACCAACCCCCCCACCCCACCTCCCAAAAAAAACGTAGCACAAGACAGCAGTGCATTCAACAGGTACTGCACACAGGGCGATAGGGCTTCAATAGAGAGTGAGGCTCCATACAAGAGGGTATGATGACAAGAGGGCCGTTAGCTAGAAACGCAATGTCTGAGAAATTCATAGAGAGCTTGCGGAAGCTGTGGGGGGGGGAAAATTCCCTTCCATACCAGACCATTATGAGATGAGCAGGAGCATTTCAGCATGGGCATCAAGCAAGTAGCAACATGCCATGGCCCAGAAGGCCTGATGTATCTCTTGTAGCAATTACCCATTGCATGGAAGTGGACAGAAGATGGACATGAACAGAGTTACAAGCTGAAGAGACTTGGAAAAACTAACCATCCACAGAAATGTATAGGAAGATCTTCATCTGATTAAAACGGCATCATTGTGGGTGCCACAAGTGGACATGGTATGCAATATGCTCTGACCACTTGGTACCCTACTGGCAGGAAGGCGAATTCATGCTGGAGAGAGTAGAGACCGTGAGGGAATTTTGTGCCAGGGCATATGAACCAGAGCTGAAACGCCAGTCTGCAATATGGTGACATGTAGGATCACCATGAAACAGAAATTCCCACGTGTTACTTTGTTTGACATGGCATAGCAATGGCAGACAAGTACTGGAGTAACAACCATACTCGCTGGACCTGTCTCCATGTGATTTTGACTTCATCGCCAACTTGAAAGAACCATGGTGTGGGATACAGTTTGGGACACGTGAGGACATTGCCAGTGCTGTGAAACATGAGATTGCAATATTCACACATTGTTGGCAGCATGGTGTGGACCAACTACGGAATTACTTGGATAGTTTCCTGTACTTTATGTACTTAATATCTGATGGTTTATTCATTTTATATCCTATACCTATCCATGAGACCGGCAGTAGTGGCTACGCTGGCTAAAGCGCAGCATTAGGTCATGGGGCCACGCTCTCTGCTGACTCGGTAGACGCGTGGGTTCGAGCCCCACCGTCGGCCGTCCTTGAAATGGTTTTCCGTGGTTTCCCATTTTCAACACCAGGCAAATAATGGGACGGTACCTTCTGACAGGCCACGGCTGCTTCCTTCCACATCCTTGCCCAGTTTCATTCACCATCATTCATTTCATCTCTCTCCTCTCATGAGGTTGGCGTCAGGAAGGGCATCCGGCCGTCAAAACCATCGCCACAAAGACTTCCATCGCATCTCATCCCCGACCCCGTTGGAAAACGGGAATAATAAGGGGTAGACAAGACATACATACATACATACTTATCCATGAGATTGTGGCCGAGGGTTTTTACGGCCGGCTTGTCACAGAGCCTGTCACGAAGCATTTTAAAGCTGCTGCCAGCATCAATGCCAATTACGGCTATTTATCAGCCGCCCTTATCATAGGAAACACTCTGTTTGTAGCCACCTCTCTGAGGTACAGACGCTAAGACTGATATCTGTCCCCATCTAGAGGACTTGCCTCTTCCACCAACCACACTGTACCGAAGGACTCCTTCTCCACTGCAGGCGCCGTTGAGGTCTTCACTCAACCCAGAGCTGCGCCCTCCCTATTTATGACCCCTGGAGAGAGGGTGTCCCAGCATTGTGAAGCCCCCAGGAATTGGGCTACCTCTTGGTCTGCGGGTTCCTTTTCCAGAGTGTCAGAACCTGACCACATTACTGTGGTCCCCCTATCCGCCACCTGGGGACAAGCCCTCTAGAGGTTACAGGTTCCCCGAAAAAATGTGCGAGAGTCGTTTAAGATGGTTTGGACATGTGCTGAGGACAGGGGCTGACACTGCAGCAAAGACGGGTTACATGTTGGAAGTCGCCGGTAACAGACCAGAAGGACGACCAAAACAGCGATGGGCCGATCGATACCCTTCACAAAGATCTGAAGAGCGTCAATCTCCACCCTGACATGGCCCAGGACAGAACCAAATGGACACATCGAATCCATGTAGCGGACCCTGCCACCAGGCGGGACAAACGCTGAAGAAAAAGAAGAAAGAATATCCTATACCTATACCTCATCCACGGAATCTGTGAAGTAGGTTTTGCGCATGACATCACACGGAGGAAGTGAAAAGATAACGCGATGGGTGGAGCTTGGCAGCCAAGCCATCGCAAGAGTTGGTTGAATCCATGGTCGCGCCGCCCTCCTGCGCTAATTATTCAGTGGCATCGCGCCTCAATGGACCAGTCAGCAGAGTCACTCCTGTGCGCGGACTACGTGTTTTCCCACTGGCACTTTGCAGATTGCTTGCAAGGAGGTTTGGACACCTAATCTGCATACATTTCACAGCACCTTACGCTCCCCACTCCCATCTGTGCATTTCCATTTGTTTGGTGGATCCCGCATTTGTGTGGAAAAGAATAAGACAATTGCCGTGACTTTCATGCCTAAAACCTCATGTGGGTGTGCGTGCATGGGGTGGATCACGGAAAACTGTTTCATGGTTGATCGACGATTGGCTCAAACTAACAACTTTCAAAAGTACAACCTGCTAGGCAATTCACGGCAACCTGGGACATAGTACAATAAATTCACAAGACAAAGACATCCTGAAGTATGCATCAACATTGGATCATAGTCAATAAATAATTGACTAGTGATTTATAAAATAAAAATCAATGTGGTGCATAGTAAAGCTCATTTCAAACAAGTCTTGTGGTCCAGACTCGAGACCAGCTTCGTAACTGATCACATAGACTAGTCTGTTTTGTTTTTCTTCCTTGACTGGAATGCAGTTGAATGAGATATCCACCAACCCATGGAACTGTTAATGCTACTCCTACATTTCTACCCCTTATTATTCCCATTTCTACAGGCAGAGGGATGAGGCAAGGAGAGTTTCTCTGTGGCAATTCTTTTTTATGGCTAGATACCCTTCCTGATGTGAATTATGTGATAGGAGCTGAAATAGAGGACATGGGAATAAAGATAAGTAAAATAGGGAAATGAGATTGAATGAAGTGGTATTGGCCTATTTAAAGGTACCTGGAGTTGAAAATGGGGAAAACACAGAAAATAGTTTCATGAATAGTTGCCAACGATGAGGTTCGAACTTGCTGCTACTGCTAAATTAATGTACAAATTTCCCAAATTGATTTCATACTATTTAAAATCAACCTCTTTTTTAAACAGTAACTTTTACATTCAATTTATGTTGAAATCTAATAATAGTTTGAATTGTAGAGGGAAGGGAAGATGATTGGAAGGCTTATTTTTAAATACAGTAAAGCCTGCCTATAACTGAACGTGATCGTTCCAGTAATCCCCCCCCGTTTTCACAGGTATCCATTTTACAAAGGGTTGAGTTTTAATAAAACAAAATATACTACAAAGTGGAGAGACAAAAGAATGACAGAAATGAGGATAAAATCAGATCACTTGCTCAAGAATATCGAGAGTACAAATTAAGAGTTAAACGCATAATTAATGAAGAGAAGGATAAGATTTGGGATGAATTTGCGAAGAAACTGGAGGAAGATACACAAGGTAATAAGAAATTACTATATAAAACTGTGAAAAACAATAAAAGACATCAGGAATCAGTTACAGCTTTGGAAGGAAATAATGGAGAAGTGATAAGAAGCATAAATGAAATCAGGAAATTAATGGGACAGTATTTTGATCAACTGTTAAATGATGCATCTAATAATGACAGTGGGGACACAAATATCAATTTAGGAGCCAATGATGAAAACCACCAAGAACCACCCCCAACCTGGTCTGAAGTGGAAGAAGCTTTAAAAGCAATGATCAAAGGGAAGTCCACTGGAGTTGATGAAGTAAGTTCAGACATGATAAAAGCAGCAGGAATTAATGGGATACATTGGTTGTACAGAGTATTACATGCTATATGGAAGGACAATAAGATCCCTGATGACTGGTCTAAAGGTGTAATAGTGCCATTGTTTAAAAAAGGAAACCGGAAAAAGTGTGAGAACTATCGTGGAATTACTTTGTTATCCCATGGTCTAAAGATCTTGGAAAAAATAATTGCGAAAAGACTACGCAGACACTTAGAAAAGGCTTTAGAAGAAGAACAACATGGCTTTAGACCAGGAAGGAGTACTATTGACTTGATCTTTGCTGCAAGAATGCTTATTGAGAAACATCTTGAAAAGGGGAAAGAATTAGTAATGGTATTTCTAGATATAGAAAAAGCTTATGATAGCATTGCAAGATCAAAAATTTGGGAATGTTTAGAAAGGCACAATGTCCCAAAAGGCTTGATAAACAAGATCAAAATGCTGTATGAGAACACAAGGGCATGTGTAAGAATAGGTAATGGGGAAAGCAGATGGTTCACAACAAAACAAGGAGTCCAACAAGGAAGTTCACTGTCTCCATTACTATTCATCACAGTGATGGACATAATCCTGAAGAGAATAAAAGAAGAACAGGGTAATGAAACAAATGCCCTTGTCTTTGCAGATGACGTCATGATTTGGGGAGAAAGTGCCAGAGAGGTACAAGAAAAACTGGATGCATGGGACAAGCTGTTCAAAGAGTATGGGTTGAAAATAAGCCAAAGTAAGACAGTAGTGATGACAACAGGACTGTCTAATGCAACCATTTACCTGAATAATCAGCCTCTACAGATTGTTGATCAATTTAAATATCTTGGTAGCACAGTGTGTAAGGATAACAACAACAGTGAAGTAACAAATAGAACTAGTAATGCAGCCTCCTTCTATGCACAAGTTAGAACACTACTGTGGGATAATAAAGTGCCCAGGAAGTATAAACATATACTGTTTGAGACATACTACATCCCAATTCTAACTTATGGAGTAGAAACATGCACCCTGTCCAGAAGAGAAGAAAGTAGGATTCAGGCATCCGAAATGAAGTTTATAAGAACAATGCTTCAAAGGACAAGGAGAGACAAAGTAAGGAACGAAACAAACAGGACAGAGGCTGGCATAGATATCAGTGCTACAAAATATTTGCAGAAGCAACGATTAGGATGGTATGGGCATCTCCAAAGAATGGGAGATGAGAGGACACCAAAAGCTTATTTCAACAAGATTATCCCAGGAAAAAGACCAGTAGGAAGACCAAAGAAGAAATGGTTGGACCAAATCAAGGATGATCTTGAAGACAAAGGGCTAGACTGGAGAAGGACCCATGAAGACCAACTATTCATGGACAGGAAAAGGTGGCGAGGGCTCGTTAACAGCACCCGGGCGACTGGAGCTGGAATTTGATGATGATGATACTACAAAGAAATATGATCGCATACGATTACAATGAAAGATTGATTTAAAATAAAAGTCTGTAAATAAAAAAATATTTATAAAAAAAGACTCACATGCATTCCTGAATTTTCAACTTGAGTACAATATTTTCAGCTTCTCGCCTAGTTTCTCTTTTCTCACATGACTTTCAAGGTGCACTGTCACTACTTCTTCACAAGAAAACATTGTATGATCACCTTTGCATCCTGCATTAACTCAGGTGTTCTGGAACATTCTTGAAAGCTGCAAATTTCTCAATGCCACTCGGTACAAATAGTGCTTCTCCAAAACTTGTGTATTTTTAGCTCCCTTTCGTTGCCTTCGTCATCAGTTTATTTCTTCCATGGCTTCACACCTGCTGTTCTCAGCAGCAATATCAGCTGCACTTGCCATGTCTTCAGTTGTGGCAAGTTCATTATCGAAATTGACTGCAGCTTTGTTTGGCAGATTTCATTGCTTACAGAGATAGGAAAATTCTTAAATTTTCCACTGTGACAATTTGTATATCCTCCAATGCTTGTGCTGGAAAATCAGCTTTAAGGAAACACTTTGTCACTGTTTCGGGGAGAATTCTTTTCTTGGCCTGATAACACCATCAAGGACATTAATTTGTTTAACAAGCTGAGTAACATTGGCACAGGTGTCATTTTTTAGCAGTGCAAACTTCCTATAAAAGGATTTAATTTTCCCTCTCCAGTCCGCTACTGTCTAATTATCATCTTTTGCTTCACCACACGCTACATTAAAAACAATGTTGTGGCTATGTTTGAAATTGTGCTTGCATAACTTTTTTTCCATCTCTGAAGCTTCAGACTGTAAAAATGGTCCAGAAATAGGAATTCCTTGAGCGCCCGCACTAACAAACCACTAGAGCATAGCACAGTTTATTTCATTCGAGTCCGTAGATTTTGTGATGCGTTTCAAATGTCTTGCTGTTCCCTTTACCCACTTGTCCTTTATTTTCATTTGTTTTTCATATTGTCATAAATTAGAGCATTTCCCCCTTTTTGAACGACAGTTAATTCGTTGGCCAAACATTATTTTTTCATGTTCTCCAATAACTTAAATTTTCTCCTCCAGTGTAAGTGTTTTATGTTTAGAAGTCATTGTCACTGAATTACAGTTGGTACACAAATACAGTACAGTTCAAAGTACATTTATAGTTCACTCAAGTTCAGTTTCCTCCTACTCATACTTAGTCACTTGTCAGAACAAAACTGTGTGGATTACAAGAGAGTTTGAAAAAGTAATAGTACATTGCTTTCACTAACAGATGTGAAATTTAACTTACCCACTGCGTCCTTGAGGAAAAATTAGTGAATGGTTCCTAGAACAAGTACAGTTGTGCTCAAAATTTAGTGCGTAGCTCAATTTTATGGATAAAATGATCAGTCATTAGTCAGGTTATTTACGCAAATGGTTCCCGAAAGTTTTTCAGTTTCCAGGTTGGAAGTTTTCGGGTTTAGAGTATTATTTTACTTAGGAAATACTGCCGTTCCAAATTTTTTCAGTTTGTCCAGGCTTCCGGTATATAGGGGGTTCGGTTTTGGCAGGTTTTACTATACGATGTTGAAAATATTTGTGCTTGTCGTTGTGTGTTTGGCTGATTGCTTGTTGATTGGGAAAATGTAATTGGGTGTAAAATTGTGCCCATACTGCTTGTTAAATTAAGTGTTAGTTAGAATGTCTTCAAAGCCCAGGAATGTTGTGTATTGTTCTTCTGCCATTCAACAAAAAACTGACTTGTTCAACTTCTGGAATAGCTATTACTCCATACTGACACATGCAGTGCTCTAGGCAGGTTTCTCCAGACAACTAATTATTTACTCTTGAAAATGATCATTACAGTACTAATTAAATTAAATTTTGCATGGGCTTCTGTTTTGAGTGCAAAAAACTTGTGGTCCTAATGCATGTAAGTAAACAGATAGTGTCTTGGAGAAACTTGGAATTTGCTTTCATTGTTGCTGCTCTATGCATGTAATTATCAGTGTTTATGCTAATTTGTTACAACTTTTCTGAACACTTCTCCTAATGTCAAGGGTTTTCCTGTTCTGTTTTTCGTCGCTGGGTCTGTTCATTGTAGGGAGAAATGATAGATCGTATCGAGTATCATGTAGAACATGCAGTGGACTATGTCCAAACGGCCACTCAAGATACTAAGAAGGCACTTGCGTATCAGAGTAAAGCTAGGCGGGTAAGTGATAAAATAAGTTTATCAATAAGAGCACTTTCAGTACATAGCTAATGTTGTTTTGGTTTTTCCTTTTTCTTTTTTTTTTACCCCCATTTTCATTAACCTCCCCTTTATTATATCCATCGAAACCAAAATGTTCCTTGTGGAAATGCATTGTTTCTGTGCTTTCTCTGTTGTATGCACTTAATATATTTGTTGAATTTCCTGTACTATCTTGGTGTATGTCTAATGTTGCTTTCTTCTTTCCTTCTCATTTCTGTCAAACTTGCTTTTGGTGTTGACTTCTTTAATACCTGTGTATGCTCACTTAAATGTTTAAATGTTCACTTCGGTGTTTGTTGTGCCTCTATTTTCCTACCTCATGCTATGGTGGAATTTTTTACTAACGTGTCATTGGTGGTTGTGCCTTTGTCATTTTCTGTGTTGTATGACCTTGAATGGTTTGTGTGTAAACATCTATGTGTTAATTGGTGGAGCTATGGTGGTGTCTGCATTGTTCTGCCTTGATGCATTGTAATATTCTTCAACAACTATGCTTTCCACAATTACCATTTCTCTGAAACCCCTTAACCATCTTGTTTGCAACCTCGTGGTTTAAAATATCCTTTCCTGCAATTTCACTATCCATAACTTTCATCCTTCATACCCCCACACCCTCAATGGCTTTGCCTGGATGCCCATAGGGTGAACTAATTGACAGGATTGAATACATCGTCACTGAAACTAAAGACCACGTGGAAGGTGCTCAAGCAAATATACGCATAGCTGGAATATACAAGTCGAGCGCTCGCAAGGTAAAGTATATCAGTTGGAATATAACTGAACTTCCTCATTTCAGGTCACACATGTTAATATAGCTGAATTTTTACTAATTTATTTGACTTTTCTTTGAACATCTGTTTTCATCTGAAGTTTGTCACCTAATGATCAGAATTTATCTGAAGCTTGTTGCCTAATGATCAAAATTATTAATTTTGTCAACATCACATTCTATTGTAGCACTGACGTTTATTGCCTAATCATTAAAATGATCTGTTATGTCAGCATCACATTGTATTGTAGCCCTTAATTGATCATGCGTTCAACGAAATTCTAAACAGGAAAGAAGGTAAATATCCTATGCAATGTCATAGCTTTTCTTTTTATCTGCACTTTCATCACCAAACACTATAATGTTCTCATAAATAAAGACTTCTCATGTATTACCAAATTCGAATGATCATCTTTGGATGTGTTGATAATGTAATTGGAATTATGTTTAGTTGAATGGATATGAGTAAAAGGACTTCGAAAAATAGTTTTTTCAGTGGCCACTTTTGGACCAGTATATGTGAATTTGTGCACACTTGTCTTTTTTTTTCATACAACTTGGAACTACATGATGGTCACAAGAATTATGAAATTGGGACTATATAGAGGAGGAGGAAAAGGTGGCCTACAACCACTTCCAAGTAGTCCTTTTGTGTAGCAATACTTGGCTTGCAGCACCTCATCCTCTTTTGGAAACATCCTTGCAAGTTCGAGTTATGATGAGTGGCAATTGCCTTGTACAAGGCATGCTCGATTTCGTCCACTATCTCTAATTGCGGTCCTTCAGCTTGGACTTTGCCTTCAGGAAGGTGATGCTACAGGGAATGAAACCTTGAGAGGATGGGGATTGAGGAGCAATGTCATGATGGAAAAAAAAATATGCTTTCTCGAAGCTGTATATTAGCTGGTGTCTTTTTACGATGGGACAATCCAATTGCCCTAGCACCAGAATTGGGGGTACTATGTGGTGAATGAACTTACACGCTGGTTTAAAATCTTGCGGCAAAACTCTGTTAATGGTGTAGAAGTTGAGATAAATGCACGATGTATAGCCGCTTGAATACTAATGAAAACTGTCATCATCCTCTTGGTTCAGCTCCTGACCTGCTTCACATTCTTTGGTTGTGGAGATCCAGGGTTCTTCCTCTGCGAAGACTTTAGTGTGTGAACGTACGAATATTCATCTTCAGGGCGGCTGGAGATTCTGATAAACTGAAGTGTTTCTTCTGTTCGGGGGTTCAAAAGTCTGGGTAGGCCTATGATTTTAAGGCAACATAGCACGTATTCAAGACACATGTGATAATTATCTGCACTGATCCATATGGCACATGGATATCGGCAATCGCATTTATTGTTTTCAGACTTTCTCACGCTCAAGTCTTCTCATTTTTCCACAGTTTCAGGGTTAGTGCTTATGGAAGGTTGCCCTGACCTCTTGTCTTCCAGTGCAGCTCTGCAGCTCTTGAAGCACGAGTGCCACTCAAATCACTTGGCAAGGCTCATTGCTTCACTGCCATAAGCCTGCTGAATCATTTAAAAAGTCTCCTTTCTAGACTAGCCAAGTTTGTCAGAGAATTTGATGTTGGCTCTCGGCTCAAGTTCCCAATCTTGTCTCATCACTTGGTCAACTGTCTGTTACAACAGGAAGAAACTTCAGTTTTTTTCTGCAATGCCAACTTCCTCTGAAAAGTTGTACTTTCCATTGATATTATTCCAAACTCTGGGATAGTCTCTTTCCATACTAACTACTGTAATATTCCTGATTTCCATCCACAGATGGGTTTCTAAAGAAATGGAAAACAAAGTCTGTTTAGGAGGAGCAGGAGCCCCAACCCATGCCACGTGAACACACCCCACACCAGCATGGAACCACCATCAGCCTGCACGGTGCCTTGTTGACATCTGGGGTCTGCGCCACACTTGAACCCTACCAACAGGCCAAAGCAACTGGTACCATGACTCGTCGGACCACGCTACGTGTTACCAGTCTTCCAGGACCTAATTAAGTGTCTTCACGAGCCCAAGTGAGGTGCTGTGTCTGGTGTCGTCGTGTTAACCGAGGCACTCAGGTGGGTCTTCATTTCCAATATCCCATGGAAGCTAAAGAAATCTGCACTTACCTGCTGGATATGCATCTACCTCCTACATTCAATTTGGAAGCAATTTCAGCTAGTGCCCACAGACAATTCTAGCTAAACCCCTTTAGGCACCCATGGTCAGCCACTGCACTGACTACTGTGAGTGTAAATGCTATCAGATATATTTTCAATGCACACAATATTGTGGAATGTTGAATATCTGCAAAGTTTGGAAATGGAATGTCCCATCTGTCTGGCACCCACTACTGTGAGTGTAATTTCTCTTCCTTTAGTCCAAATAGGTTGAATGGTTCTGGTAGAAACTATTCCTGTAATCTGGGTGTCCACTTTCTGAAAAGTTGGTGAAAGGAAAGTTGAATTTAGTCTGGGAAACCTTGCTAATACTTGCAGAGTCGAGGGAATTTCTTCAATGATCTTGAAATTGTGTGACAGCTCTTTCATTTTCCAAGAAACTTCCTCGATACTGTGGCAGAATCTCGTGGAATTTCTCTATGAAATAACCAAAAGGCAGCATAAGTTTCAACCATTACCAGTAGTATACATTTGGAAGGATTCATAAAAGGCCCTTAACTCTCCTTAATATAAATTTTAAAATTAACACATGAGATAGGAAGCTTTCTATTTTCTGAAGAAAGAATTTAAAAATGCTATGATCCGGAGCGTTCTATATTTTGAGTCATTGGTTAGCCAGAGAAACTTGCATATAAAATTAAATTCCCCAATTTAATTAACTCATTTATATAAAATTGAGTGGACACCCTATGTAAATATTCCTTTTAATGTAATGTTGTGTTTTTTCTTACTCTAAAACTTCTTTGAATGATTACATCATATTTTAAAAATAAACCTAGCGCATTAAATACACGACAGTGATTCCACGAACACTTTTATACAGTTATCCTTGTTCATATAATTTAATTCATAATTGACCATTTCTTTTTATTATATCACTTGTAAACTTCAAGAGAATATCAAAGGAAAGAGAACTAGTCATCTTACAAGCAAGCAGAAACAGGTATATTTTAACATTAATGAACCTTTTAAAAGCATGAACTGTATGCAACATTACTATGCTTGATGCATGATTTAACTATCTTGCCAACAAAACCACAGTAATGTAGGATAAGGAATTTATTTTGGAAATCTCACCTCCTCTGTTAAAGTGTTTTCTGATCATTCGTTCAGATCATATAATTAAATAACGTGCTGTATATGGTCTCTAAAATTTTATATGGTATGAAACCATGCAGAAATCAACTTAAATACAAATGAACCAATGCAACTCCTTAAAATAGGTACCTAGTGGCTTATCAATAGGGCCTGGAAGTTCATGCTCTAAATATGCATGCAAATATTCCCTTTCGTTATTTAAAATATGCCAGTAAGTATGCATTAAACATTCTTTTTCTAATAACACCATGGTAATTGAGATGCATGTTAACTTAACAAATTATATCTATTGCTTTGAAGTTAAAGCACACCCATTTGCTATCCAGAAAACTGGTTGAATTGCATTTCATGGCCTATGCTCGACCCTGGTTTTCAATTGAGGAAGACCAGACTGTTGTGCCTCAATATGGCTTTTGCATCTTGAAATTCTGTCCATATCGCATGATGTTATTAGGCAAACTTTGATAATATTTCCAGTTTGTCGTATGGAACAGGATAGGATATTCCATAGTAAATGTCTGGAATTTTAGACAGCTGTTGGTTTCCAATTTTTAGTTTAATAAAAAGAAAATGCTTTCTTCACTTTTAGGTAGATTTCATGAGAAAGCTACCTATTGAAATGGGTACCATGTTGCAACTTCCAGAAAATTTTGATATATGTTGGCATCTCACATCCCCCAGACCCCAAAAGTTAATTTAATATATAATCTACTTAGTAAAAAACAAAGTTCCCTATTCTTGGATGTTCTGGATAATTTTGAGAACCACTGGATGGATTTTGGTGCAGTTTTCACCATTCTGTAAAGTATTTCTTGAGGAAGGTTTCTGTAGAAAATAATTTATTTATGACCAAAGGAAGCCGAGCAGTAACTATTTCAGTGAATCGAGTAAAGACAACCTACTGTTTGTGTGCCTTTTAAGCTTACGCTGGGTAAACCATTAAAAAGATACTATGAGTGCAAGAATTTTTCAGCGTGAAAAGTTCTACAGTGCCCACCAAGAGTGTTTTTAAGTTTTCATTTCGTCCAACAATCCCCATTCAATTACTAGCTTCAGAGACAGCTAGCTAGCGAGCGAGCCTATCGCCCCAGTTTGTCTTCGTTCCGCAGAATACACAGTCAAGTTTTATGCACCTCACCATTCTTAAATTACGTCTGACAAGAATTCATTGCACATGCTATCTCCATGATAATATAATTAAGTCCAGTCAGTGATTTTAACCCACCATGTCGAGACTGAAAACTGATTGGTCGTAGTTCATTGAAATAAAATAAAATACGCCTTTTAAGCTTTTGCTAGGTAAACGTTCAAGATACCTGTTAGGGGCCGATAACCTAGATGTTAGGCACCTGGGCGAAGCCGGAGCGGGTTACTAGTGTATATATAATCACTTTCTTGTGGATATAACTACAGTCATTTTGCACAAATCGCTTTCATTTTTATACATAAAATGTAACCAATCAAGATCTCAGTCAAGTTCGTTAATGTGCAAAATTGGGCAAATGGGGGGGGGGGGGCTTTTTCGAAAAAGTGAAAAATTGAATCCAGTCAGATAAGGGCCAAAAACATATCTCAGTAAAGTTTCTTGATAACACCAACCATTGACCAAAGGGGTGGGGAAAAATGGAGTTTTCAGAGGAAAATAAAACATACCTCCCTTAATAGGCACAATATCAAAACCATTTTAAATGGTCAATAGTCCTCTTTAAATTACCTTAAACTTTTGTCTGAAATAATTTTTTATATGACCCACCCTTAGGCTACGCCAAGGGATGAGCAATGTTTTTGGAATTATAAGAGAATGGGGCTCCTCGTATTCTAAACATGTAGAACCTTTGTAGATATACAACAATTATTGGCAAATTTAGTGAATTTGAAATATGTTTCTTTGTCCGGTGAAATCCACATAAGCCTTGTGGTGTGCCAAGAGGATTTTTTTTTGTCCTAAGTTAGCATGGCCAAAAGTTAGCTTAGCCATAGCTTCTCCTGGAACTGATTGTGTTAAATTTAAAGGATTATCTACACTTTCCAATGCATAAATAGGAAGTGGATTAACTGTAAAATTGGACATCTATGAAATCAACTCCATCAGTTTTTTTCTCTTTTTTAGGGGGGGATTAAATAATGTCGTGTAGAAGCATTTAACATTGAAAATATGCTGCATTTGTAAATAATGCTGAAATGTGCTGTCTTACATTCAATACAAGATGAATTTTGATTGATTTAAATACAGTACTAAGATTTATATGGGTATAATTATTAGCGAAATGTATTATAACCTCTCAAAAAAGCATGAATTTCTTTAATTTCCAGGCCATACTTATCAAGTCTAAAACATGGCCTCATTAAACAAAAAATATATCACATCACAGGGATGCACATGCAATAGGATAGCATTATTCCATCAACATCAGCTATGTTACAAACAATTTTGTAATCGTGTGCATAGACCCAATTGCGACTACATTATGATGGTCAGTGTCAAATTCTGTAGCTAACTTGGCAAATCTGGAAAGGAGAAATTTCAAATGATTCAGTAGGCTTGTGGCAATGACTCATGCTTCAAGACTAGCAAAACATTACTGGAGGACAATGGCGAGGGCAACCTCTCGCGAGCCCTAGCCCTGTAACTCGGGAGAATATTAGACCAGGGCAAAGGGATTGTAGAGAAACTCATTACAAAACTACATCCATCTTCAATATGTGTGTGAACTGGTTGAGTTAATTATAAAAGCAGTTGTGTACGCTTGATATATTGGCTCAAAGTTTATGCCCAGGCATCTGATCACTGGCAGTGGGAACATTGTGACAGAACCCGTCAGGATCTTGGGCAATTGACCTTGGATAATCTATCATTCATTGCAGAGCAGATCTATGTAGATGACCCAGAAACCAAATTGCCTTAACACTTTTTGTCATTAACCTTCCTGACTAGCAACCATTCTGCAACAGGTGAATGAAAAATAAAATGTTTCCTATGAGTGTTCTCTGGGCACAAATTGTTGCCACCATCACAACGAGTTGTACAGCGGATGTAGCTGAAATAGTCTAAATGTAACCAATATTTTTAAAGTTTTGCTTCACTGACCATTTTAAACATGTATCCCTGTATAAAAGAGGTTTTTTTTTAATGTTCTAAGAAGGTAAAATTACCACTCAATAAACAAAATTTTCATATCAGATTTAAGTTAGTCTATATTCCTTTAAATTTCTACCGATTGTAAAAAGAAACCGCAGCGAGTAGCATGATCACACTATATAATCGAGGTAATCATGTTCCGGGCTTATTCAGGGTCTGGTCAAAGGTAGACTTGCACTAGGCACATCCTTGTTGTGCTTGTGCTGTGGCCTTCTACAGTCCTTTTCAACTGTTGTAACACATTTTAATGTGCAAATGCAGGGGTTCAATATTATATTGAAGCTTGTGAAATCCATCGCAATGACGCGTTAAGACTATGCATGACTTGAAGAGGGATGGTATACCATATTTACGAGTGTATGCCGCACACCTTTTTATTAAAAAGTCGACCCTAAAATGTGGAATGCACGTCAGATATGAAGAAATTTTATATGGACCATTCAAAACCATGCTGGTGTAACCGGTGTATATGAATTATCATTTGACTAGAGTTGTTTAAATGACACTGCAAACGGAAAAGTAATAATTAATAAATTTTCCTTTTGCATCAGTTGCTCGTCTATTTATTCCTCTGATAAAATTGATCCACAAATTATGCGAAGTCATTTCAAATATTCTGCACAACGGATTTATTTTTTATTTTTTTACTTTTAATTTCACGAAAGGACTTTACATGCCTTAAATATAATCTCCATTCTTTTCAATAACAGTGGCCTAATGTTTCTGCAAGTCTTGTATTCCTGGTAGGACACCATCTCTCTTGATCTGATTACTTGGGTCGCTGTACCAGAAGCCTCCTCAATGGTTTGAAAAAGTTTCCCTCTGAGTTGTTTCTTGAGTTGTGGAAACAAATCCAAGTTGGTAGGGCTGATATCGGGACTGTAGGGTGGATGGGGGAAGGATTTCCCATTCATAATTCTCCAAAACTCTGCATACTGGTTCAGCAATATGTTGTCGTGCATTATCGTGCAGAAAAGGCACTCCAGCTACAAATTCTTTGACTAATCCTTGGCTGCAAAACATTTTGCAGAAATTCAGTGAAGTATTGCCCTGTTACTATGGTTCCCTGGGGCACTCTTATCTGTTGCTATCACTCCATTCTTGACACAAGCCATATTCATCAGCTTGACTTTGGACTGTTGGCGACAGCATTTTTATGGTTGAGGAAAGTGTGTATCTTTCCACTGGGAGGACTGAAATTTCAAATCTGGCACAAAATCTTGAGTCAATGTTTCATCTATGGCAACAGTACTGTTTAAAAAATGAGCATCCTCATGTCTCATAGCATTGAAGCAATTGTTGAGCAATCCTCTTGCATTTTGCTTTTTGCTCTTCACTGAGATGATGAGGAACCAATTTTGGAACAACTTTTCTTTCTGTAGTTTCTTAGTTATGATTCTGAACACTGAAGAGGCAGACATGTTGGCTTCATTTGCAATTTCTTTGCATGTTTTGCATCGATCTTCTTGCAAAATGTTGCCTACGACAACGGAAGTGTAGTCTGTTGCAGTTACCAGGCGCCCACTCCTTGGGTTGTCTTCAGTACTTGTCTGGCCTTCATGGAAGCTAAAAGCCCACTGTGACACTGTGCTTTGATCCAGTACACTATCACCACAAACTTATTAATTTCAGTATGGGTTTTTCCCCGCAAACTTTCAATTTCGATGCAAGACCGCTTATCACTATGTGAGATTTGACCAAGTTACTTTCTCCCTCCAATTAAAATCAGAATTTCTAACTCGTGACACAAGTTACCATAACACTGAAAACGTGTGCTGTTAGGTGAAGTCTGACTGACAGCGTAGGAATAGTTTCACTGTTAATGGCGTGCATGAGCTCTGTGCAGAAGTTTTGAAATGGTCCTCGTATATCTGTCAAATTCAAACAATATTATGTGATTACAGTAAACCCTGCCGGTAGAAAATGATTGCTGGTTTGTCTCGCATTGCTAGTGGAAACAATGCAGGCTTGTGTCACATGGTTGGAGTCGATCGGTCTTGTGTTGACCACGTGCTAGATTGGTGTCCAGTATGTGCTAATGATCAGCTAATAAATGTGAGCAAAAGAAAGATGTGATCGTTAACTATGGGAGAAAAGCTTAAAATAATTAATGAAGATGAAGGAAATTGTGCTGCGACTAGGAAATACGATTTATCTGAATCGTGTATTCCAGATTAGAAAGAAATAAAGGACTTGGTCTTCCGAGGTAAAAAAAAAAAAAAGTGAAGTTCCCCGAAGTGGAAAGAAGATTGCAAGAATATTACGCTGTGTCAACAGAGATGTGCCAATTGAAGATAATTGATATATGTAATACAAGCAACCCGACCCGGCTTCGCCCGGGAACAGTTATGAATGCATTACGTGATAAGCGTTTTTTTTTTTTTTTTTTTTCCCCCAATGTCAATGAACGACGAACAATATCCGTTTTACGTCTCGGCATGATGGGTTAAGATCACTGACTGGACTGTTAATTATATTATCATGGAGATGCATGTGCAAACAAATTCTTGTCAGACGTAATTTAAGAATGGTGAGGTGCATGAAACACACATCCCCCTTCCGTCCAATCTCAACTTGACTGTGAATTTTGCGGAACGAAAAGTTAACAGGCGAAATGAAGAAAAGCAGAGTTGCACTTCCAGGGAAACTCCAAACACAAACACTCTTCTCTAAAGTTTTTAACTCAACAAGACTCGTCAGTTTGCTACTGGCTGTATCTGGGGCAATAAGCTCGTTCGCTAGCTAAGCTGCAACTGGGGTGATAGTCTCGCCCCTAGCTAGCTCGTAAACTGTCGCCTCAGTAATTGAATGGAGATTGTTGGAAGAAATGAAAATGTAAAAACCCTTTTTTATTTAGAACTTTTCATGCTGAACAATTCTTACTCATAGTATATAGATATTTTTAACGGTTTGCCCGGCGTAAGCTTAAAAAGCGCTCGGACGCCAGTTCTTTTTTTTTCCGACTTTTCCACTGAAATCTTTACTGTTCGGCTTCCTTTGATCATAAATAAATTATTTTCTACAGAAATCATCCTCGAGATATCCTTTACAGAATGGTGAAAACCGTATCAAAATCCATCCAGTGGTTCTCGAGTTTACCTGTGACATCCAAGAATCGGGGACATTGTTTTATACTAAGTAGAGATATACCGTATATATAGGGATTATATACGGCAATTAAAAATTATTACGAAAAACGTGTGCCTTTTTATTTGCTTCATTCTACTTTTCTCCCCCCCCCCCCCTGAAAGCAACTTGGCAAAATTTGGGTGCCCAGCATACCCACATAAGTACGGTATTTGTCTCTTGTATGAGGGTGGTTTAAATGAAACTTGATAAAGCTGGCAACACCGCAAATAGTTGATGGGTCAGCTACAAGTGGCATAGCGTGACTTGATACATGTTGTAACAGCACAGAATCTGTGTTAGATATCCCCTGAGTAGACAAGATAGTTGAAGCAACAGTGGTATTAAATGCATGCATCCAAAAGAGTACAATGGGGCACGATTCATTTCTTGTGCAAAAACTTTTTGGCGTGTACCCAGGTTATGGGATCAAATCTTCACGCAATCAGTTGGCATTTGAGGGTGCTTAAATGCGAGAGAGCCTGTCTGTAAATTTAAGGGCACATTAAAAATCTCCTTCTGGGCCAAATTTCAGCTTCCTAGTGTCTCTAAAGCCGTAGTAGTTAAAAGGGACATAAAACCCATAACATTATTGGCAAGTGAAATCTTAAGTCATGTACTGAGACACATAACTCAAATGAAGCTGTGTTCCAGTCACGTGCAGAGTTATGAGGTGGGCGGAAATGCTTGGTGGACCTCCCAAAAACTCCCTTCTTGATCATGTGTTCAGTCCATTGAAGAAGTTCCTGAAGGGGCTATTCAGAGCAGAGGCAAAGCTAGACTTGTCACCGGTGTGCTGGCCCCACTTGGCAACTGATTCAAGTGGTTGGTTATACTGTGGAAGTGTGGTTCCACCAGCAACAGTTATCCTTCAAGGAGGATATAGGGAAACTTTCTAAGTGTTCTACAGGTGCCTGAACAGTGCGGTAAATATCTGAAGACTTCATCGAACTGTCATCCGCTTACTATCGTGGTATAGTGCATATTGTATTCGTTTCTAGATAATCAGTCCCTGTTTTATTTGGACAACCCTCATCCAATATAATTCTCGGAACTGTTTCATACAACCTCGTGGTACCAATTTCTGTGAAAGACAATCAGAAATGTTCAGAATTAGCCTCAGAGGTCACAGCAATATGAGGTAGGATCCGAAAGTTCAGGGACATCGTGTTCAGTTTCTTGCCATGAATATTTTGTAACTCGGATGCACAGCCACCTTTAATGTAATACCCTTGGGCAATTACTCTTTTGCTGGCATGGGTAAGGCTTCTGGAATCATTGCTGGGAACCACCCTTATAGTGTTCCTGTTACCTAGTTTGCTGTTGCATCATGTTGTCCTTTAGGATGTTTTCCCATCTTGGTAAGAGGTGGAAGTAGCCGAGGAGTGGGTCAAAAGGTGCAGTGTTTGAAACATCTAAGTTCCATATTTTAGACCTATGTCTAGGCTCATTATCATGGATAGGGTGCCATCGTCCACTTCGCATATGTCTCAGGGACCTTGCTGATCCACCCCTTAAAACAACGAGTGGTGCAAGATGAGGTGAAGTGGACAACGGTACCTTCTCCTTGACCAATGTACCTGCATGTTGATTCTTTTCTTATCCAAAATGAACCTCGATGCTTTAATACCCCCACCTACCAGACTTGGCCCTCTGTGATTTTTGTCTCTTTTCGAAGACTAAAGTATCATCTGAAAGGCTTTAATTTTCATAAACTAATGAGGTAAAAGCAGCATTATTCCAGCAGTGTTTCCGGAAGCCTTACAAATGCTGGCAAAAAATGTACAGTCCACTAAGGTTTCTGTGCATCAGTGTTGTCAAGCAACTGACGATAAGAAACTAGATACCAATTCCTGAACTTTTGGATCCAACTTTGTGATGGTCATTCTAATTAGGTGATTCATGAGATATCCTTTTTAAATGAAGCCATTATAGAATTCAGTGAAAGAGTATGGATGAAAAATAAAGTGTGACTTATAAAATAGACATGAAATTGTTTGGGATATTTGCCTTCTTTCTTATTAAAATTTCATTGAATGTCTACAAAATTAAAAGTTACAATACAATGTGATGTTGACATAAGAAGAAATAATTTGGAAGGTTTGGCATTGAGCTTGGTTAAAAGATGTTCTCAGAAAGGTAAATTAGTAATAATCCAGCAATAAGTGGAATCTGGAATGAGATGGTTCTCTCCACAAGGTGTACACTTCCTTCGTATATTCTCATTTGACGTATATTTACTTCAGCACCCTCCACATGATCTTTAGTTTCAGAGACTACATATTCAATTCTCTAGATTAATTTACTCTACATGATGCTAGGAAAAGCCATGGGAGGGTGGAGAGGAGGAAAATGCTGGATATTGAAATTAAAGGATGGTTGCAAAAGTTAAAGTGAAAGATTGCAGAAAATGGCAATTTTGGAAAGCATAGTTATTGGAGAGCTCAAAAATGCATCAAGACACAATAGAATAGACATCTCAACAACCCAACCAGTTAACACACTCAAAATAATTATATGCAGTACATGCAAATTATTAAAGGGAATACAAGAACAATCACCAATGACATGTTAGGAACAGAATTTCCACCATCGCACAAGGTTGTTAA
This sequence comes from Meconema thalassinum, assembly GCA_946902985.2. NCBI lineage: Eukaryota > Metazoa > Arthropoda > Insecta > Orthoptera > Tettigoniidae > Meconema > Meconema thalassinum. Next base: position 166,301,229 of record OX336389.2, read on the forward strand.
AGAGGATCACCAAACATCAAAGTGAATATACATACATGTGAGCTTAAGCATGTGAAGTGTAAGGAATAAATGTGCTGCTTGAAACAGAGAATTCATGTTAATTTGGGCAGAAAGCACCTAAGTCAATTTTTTCATAAACTTCAGATGAAAAACACATGGGAGCAAATGCAGGATGATAGTAGTAATGATGAGCAAAGTTAAGTTAGGTGACTCATTACATCGTCTGTCAAGGGCAACTAGGTAGATATGTGGGATGATCAGACTTATTGTTGAACAACTTCAAGTAGGGAGGTGTCGAAGCGGGTAGAGGCACAACAGTCTATATGGAAAATTTGTGAATGTATTTCGGAAATCTAAACGCCATTTGAAAAAATCGAGTCGCATGATTTCTGTCCAACTTAACATGAAAATGTCCCGTTACTATCAGCATCTTACATTCCTAACAAATCATTATGGGTTCTAAAGAAATTTCTACCTACCAGTTTACCAGAAAATAGAAAGGAAAGAAGGAAGCAACATTGACTTACCTCAGATGCAGTTGAAGAAATTCAATAAATGAAACCTGGTGCACACATCAGAGAAAGAAGCAAAGTAAAAATGCACTCCCTCAGCACATATTTTGGTTTTGATGGAAACTCAGTAGGGTAGGTTGCGTGAAATGGGTTGAGGAAGAAGGAAACTAGGTGAAAACCAAAATATTACCTATGAACTAAAGTGCTCTTATTGGTAAACTTATGTTATCCTTTACCCACCTAATTTTACTCGATATTTCAGTGCCGTCTTAGTGTCCTGAGTGGCCACTTCAACAGCCCCTGCATGCTCTGCATGATGCTATCTCTCAGTTCTCTGCTTAATGAAAACTAAGTGACCCATCAAGAAACATGAGAACAGGAAAACCCTTGTCATTAGGTAATGTGTTCTGTAAGGTTGTAACAAAGCTGTATTCATTGAGCACCAGTGAATGCCTTAATGCCCCAAAGAATTGTGCTCTAATAAAGAACAGAATCCAAGCTTTAGAGCAGGATTCTCCAAGTCAGTCTGTTTACTTGATGAACATATAAGAAAATGGTTGCCCACATGATAAAACAAAGTGCAAGGTACATCATAATTCAGGAGTGCCGGAACAAAAACCGATGTTCAGCAAAGAATGTATTAGAGAATATAATAAATACTGATAACTTGATGCAATTTCAAATAATTTGTAAGGTAGATTGAGATTTGATACAAGTTGTTTGTAGCATCATATTTGAACTCTTATTTCATGCAATACACCCCTCCAGCACCACAAAAATCTGAATGGGGCAATAGTGGATTAATTGGTTTTTGGTTTGACACTCCTCAAGTAAGTATGATGGAACTATTGTTATGGTCATTTCAAGTGTGAATATTCATTTGATACCCTGCTAGTGTGGGACAGAAGACATTGAAGTTCTACCCTTTAAAACCACCACCCACCTCCACCATCAGCCTGCTAGTGCATTGCATGTTTTAAAATTTAATTAAATTATCCCTAATTTCCTACAATTTTGTGGGGGTGGTGGTTATTTATTATTTATCATATGGCATACATGAAAATTATTTACAATTTGACATCAAGTTTCGAAACGTAATGAAGTGCCTGTGGTGTCCCTAGGAAGAAGTCGCTGAAGTCATCACTGTGGTGGTGTGTGTCTTAAAATGCAGAATGGCAAGAGGGTAATACTTAACATTTCCTTGGCTTTGAAGATATTCTGTTAAAAGAAATGAGATAAGAACAGGTAACATTCAAGTCACCAAGCAGCATTTCTATCTTTGAATGTGGGCATAATTTTGCTTAAAAGTACTTTTTTTTTTTTCTTTCTTCTTTTTCAATTAATAATTGGTTTAATACTGTATATGAAAAATGTCACTTCGAACTTTTCTTGTTGCAATATTTATCTATATATTTAGATTAACAAGAATTGGAAGTATTATTTTGTTATAGGCTACATTTAGACACACTTTCTTTCAATTAATGATTTTTTTAAGTCATTAAAGCAAATTTTTAATAGGGACAAACGGTATGATTGTGATTAATGAAATAATTCTAACAATGTCTGTCAGGTAAGATACGAAAATGTGATCAGACTTACTCAAAAGATATGACTGCTCCTTTCCTATGGTTCGAATTCTAACAGTTATTAAAGAAATTAACTGGAAGTTATTGTAATATTATTTGCAGAAAGCATAAATAGCACAGTTACTTGTAAGATTCTTGTAATCCCTCAACAATGTCATGGTACAGTGTCTTCTTCTCATATTGCATAATAAGAAGCGCAAGTGAATTTTCTACACTCTTGCATCCTTGGTTAGGTGAAATAACTGGTGTGACCAGTTGTGAAGACTTGTTAAGCAACTGTCACATTTAAAGAGCAGATTTAAAATATTTTGACTGCAATGCCCAATGTTGCAGGATAGAATACTGGCGCAGTTGGTAGGCATTTCAAGGTACTTAATGCGAGGGAGCTGTGTCAGCAGATTTTCTGACTCATTAAATTCCTTCGGGCCAAAACTCCGGCACCTCAGCATCTTTAAAAGCCACAGTAGCTTATTATTATTGTATTATTGTTATTAAAATGCTTGTACAGTTGGCAAACACAGAAACTGAGCATCTTCTACAAGGTTTGCCTTCCCGCTTGAAGTACAGTTTACGAGAAATAAATGAATCTTGGTCAGACCGAGATGAGTGGATTTTTTATTTGTATATGGTCATGGGGAAATAAATTGCTACATCTTTCAGTCTTTGACATAATATATCATTGGCCACATTAGTCACTTTTGGGGGGCAGATGTTATCATAAATCCACTAAAATGATCAACAACATGACCTTAAATTCACTTACCTACTTGATTTCTTGTACATGCTGCTATCCAGGTCAGTCCCCTTATCTTAAAGTTGGCTGCTATATTTTCTTCCCACTTCATACGTTGTTTGTCTCTCATTTTTTATCCTTTTGTCCAAGCTTCGTAACTCTGGCGTGGTAGTCGGGCATTCTCATCACATGGCTGAATTGTCGCAACAGAGCTCTCTCTACTATTGTTGCCAATGGTATGCTATCCAACATTGTTCCTAACTCGATCACTCCAGGTCTTCTGGTCAATTCATTTCAAGTATCTCATTTCTGCAGTTTGTAGCCTTCTCAGATGCACATCGACTTATTTATACTGTATACTGCCTGCTTGGTTTTTTTGCTTACTTTTTTGTTTACAAAGCTGCGACATAATGAATAGTAGAGAAAACCTGCTACAGATATGTGATCATTGTTTTCAGCATCTACAGGTATCTTCCCATCTTCCGAGATTGTTGCCCCCAAGTACTTGAATGCCTGTACTAGTTCCAGTTTCTTGCAGTAAACTTCAAGATTCAGTTCTCTCTTCTGCCTGGAAACTACCATTACCTTGGACTTTTCTGCATTTAATACCATTCCCATCTTCTGCATTTCTTGGTTCCAGATGTCCATATTATACTGGAGATCCCTAGGAGACTTTGCTGGGATCGCAACATAATCTGCTAATGCCAATTCTGTAATTTGAACTGGGTTCAGTCAGAAATTTCCAACTTTAAATTGCTTTGCTCTCTCTTTACATCTTTTCATGATTTAATCCAGGAGAATTATGAACAAACAACAGCAATAAAATATCTCCCAGACATACACCAACTGTTGTTTCAAATTCCTTAGATGTGCAGTTGGATGTGCATACCTGGTTCCTTCATCTTTTGTAAAAACTTCTTATTGCTTGAAGAAGGGAGCATTCTAATTCCGGCTTTTAAATATCTGATCGAACTAAACTTCAGTGAATGTATCACAATGGTTTTGTAAATTTTCCCATAGAATAGATAAAACCGATTCGTCGAAAGAATTTACTGCCGCAGTGCTGTACATGGTAATTGATTTAATTTATATTATAGTAGAACTATTATTCTTCAATTTTAAACTACAATTTTTCTCTTTTATTGTTGGAAGCTTTCATAAAAATAAAAAAATTCTAAACCAGCTAAATTTTCACCCTTTTCTTCGATAATACTGATCCGTTTACTTGGCGTTGTAGGATTAACACCATTAACTGTATGTAAGATAAACAGGAAGCATTAAAATGATCTAGAACTTATCAAATTTGTAAATAATGCCCTAAAATGCAAAAAGAAAGAGACTAAATATCATCATATCAGAGAAAAAGTGGTAGGGAATCCATAATAAAAATGTCTTTTTCCCTTTTGTTGCAACATAGAGTGGATTTCTAATACCATCGAACGTTGTTTCACAGTGAAAAGAAAAAAGATGAAATTTGAACAACATTCAAGACCTAGTCGTAATGTAATTATTATATTGTCTGCAGTGGTGTAATGTTTCCTTGAAGAGATTTGAAACTTGCAGACTCCGTCAGTGATGAAATTGGCTGAGCAATTGAAGGCAAGAAGACTGTTGCTTGCCTGTGGTGCCGAGGCTTGGTAGGGCAGAATATTTTATACCTACCCTGATTGAAGCGTTTAGCCACATAGCTTGTTTTATTGGTTGGTTGGCTACTTACAAGCAGGGATCCAGGTCCTTTGCATTGTAACAGTTTTGATCGGGCCGGTCTTGGGAGCAATGCTCGATCCAGCCCAGGCAGTAATGGATGTTGTTGGCTTGATATCAGGAGCTGACGAGGAGATTCCAGTGTTCGAGATACTGATTTTGTGGATCTTTTGCAAGATCTATCTATATGGGTAAAAATATAACTGCCTATTTGAATGTTCTGTTGATTTGGCTTAGATTGATGAAATTTTAACCTTAGTATTATCAAATGCTGCATGTAAGCTATAAAAGACTCATGGGTAGGAACTAAAGCAAGCAGGTAGTTGAATGGGCAAGGAGGGTCTAGCCTCTATAAGGTCAATGGTTTGATTCCACGTTGCAGTTGAATTTTAAATTTTAAACCTTGCAAATATTGTACTGTAAGCAGAGAGTAATTGATAAAATGGTAGTATAGATCGCAATACCTTACAGACAAAATTCTACTAGACTCAAAATGGCGGATCCTTGACGTCGTGCACGCCAATAAAGGTTTATATGATGCATACTTGTTAAATTCTGTGTGTTAAAAAGGCATTACGGCATGTGCAAACACACATCTAACCTGGGCCTTATGCCCCAGGCCCTTGCTTGAAGTACAAGCAGTCATTTTTTGGCCAGTCAGTCATCTAACCTAGTAGCAACCATTGGTTTTGTATCACCATGGCTTCAGGAAAGTACAGTGCAACTTTTCAATTAAATTGAGCAACTAATAGTAATTTTTGAACATTCAAAACTCTCCACCAAGCCACGCACTTGAACACGTGACTACATCAGTATGTAACAGTGAAATGTTTGAAACAACGTACTGCTGAGCAATATGAGGGCAATTCATGTCACATACTCAACAAACTTGCATAAATGTCCGCATGTGATCCGTGACTTCATCGACTGCACAATATTCTTGAACCGATAAAACTATTGCCGGCAAGGACTGGAGAATGGGGAGTCCTAGGTAGGATTTGATCCTCTGTTTTGAATGGAATTGTATATCAATTCAATTTACAAGGAAACAGAAATGTCCATGTTTCTCATTTTGCCCCAGTGTAGCATAGGCTTATCATTTGGCATGGTACACCTCTCCAAGACACTGGCTAGTATTACTTGTCTGACGAGTCTTTGCCGTTCTGAAGTGAGGGGACTGTCTTCTATTTACGTGTGCCTATCAATGTGTCGGGGCAAGAGGGGAAAGCATTTAAAACTGATCAAGCATTATCGATTCTAGTAGATAGTATGCTGTTTTGCTGCTGGTGGTAATATATATAACACTAAGGTGTATGTTTCACAAAGTTCACTCTTAAACCAGAGGGAATTAGAAGGTGCGCTTTGTACCAACATCTTCCCAATCGTCACAATAGTACTGGAAACATCTTGCATTTCTTGAAAAGTCGACTGAAATATATTTATTTGTTTTTAAAGTGCATTGAAAACAAATAAGACGATAGCCCCTGCCAGAAATGTGTCGCGTCGAGCCCGCATAACAGTGAAGCCGGACGTGGGGTTTAACAAATGCAATAACCTACTTTTCTACTGTATGAATAATGCCTTAAAACAATTTACTGTACAGAACACAAATTTATAGTAATCTAACCGAATGCAAAACTTGCGACAGCTGTACCAGAATGATTCACGACATATAGTGCAGACTATAGATATCTGTGGGAAAACGGATTGCATCACACCAATAACAACTCATAGTTCATAGGCACCGTGCACGAACCCGGAAATCGTACTAGTGGCGCCGCACTGCACTGGGTTGCGAAACTAGGAATATGAGGCATGTTTAAGTCAAGCCGCGTCAGTCGTTTAAAAGCCATGTGCAAGAGTCAATTGAATTGTAGCTTTTTACTGATTAGATACCCAAATTTCGGCGAATCAACTCTTGGAAGAGATAGAAATCGCTACATAATTGGACATGTTGTAGCAAAAATACCTTGTCCTTTACGGAGAATGTTTCAGGCAGAAAGCAAATCAGAAGTCTAATGCACTTGTAATTTTTTGTAGTAGATTCTGCTGAGAATTTCATTTCGAAAGAGGTGTGTGATAAAGTTACTTTGGAATTGCTCTAGAATCATTGTGACATACGTGGAGAAATACTTTTCAAACCTATGAATGAGAGGGAAGAGTAGGTATTTGGAAGCAATGTTAACAGTGACAAGGCGCTTCACAATTCTGTGAAAACTCGGGTACAGGGTGAGTCCCTAGAATGGTACCGGTACCAAGAAAGAAAATGTAGAATATTAGCGACTAGCATGACTCATCACATCAAACCAGGAGGGAAACTTTGAAAAGTTGTTAACGGACTCTTACCTCAGAGGCGTTCACTACACGATGTTACGTGTGGGGAAAGAAATGGAACCACAGGCTATTTCGTTCTATCAGGTAATGATTAATGTGAAAGTAGTTTGTTGCGGTTTAATTGTCCATAAATTGCAACCATGGCTTTGTGGAAGCCCTGATAGAATCTTTGGGAAAGATGGTAGGACACAGAGACTGTAGGAAGTGAAATGTCGGACCTGTTGCTAGGATAGGGGAATAGTGGAAGACACAAGAGAAATTAAATTTACGTTAGACAAAACTAATAATAAATATATTTTAAAAACTCATACTGGTATGTACTTAACTCAGTGCCAGATAACTACTAATGCTCTTAACAGGACTCAGTTAATGTGACCTGTTTATATCACTAAGAATCATAAACTGTGTGTAACCTTAGAGAAGGACTCCAAGTATACTCGTAATTATATTATCTGTGCAACAGTGTCCACTTTACAATGTTTTTATTAAACTACTCCAGTTTAGTTGTTGTTGAATAGAAACATAGTATTGTAAAGTGGACTCTGTTGCACAGATATTGTAATAAATACAGGAAAAAGAATAATATTATGGCTAAGTTCATAGACATACGTAATTCATCATCATCATTTCCCCTTTTCCAGTTGACAATGGGTGGGGGCAAATATGGTTCCTCTCCACTTTGTTCTGTCGTTCCACCATTCCTCTTCCGACACAGTGTTCCAATCCAGGTTCCGTTTTCTAATACTATTCTCCACAGAGTCCATCCAACACATTCTTGGTCTTCCTCGTCCTCTCTTCCCTGTCATCCGTCGTTCCAGTGCTCGTCTTGGTAGCCTTACTTCATTCATCCGTTTGACATGTCCAAACCATCTCAATCTGTTTTGCTCCAGTTTGTCAGTTTCTGTACTCTCAGTTCTTTCCGTATATCTTCATTTCTCACTCTGTCCCTCGTTTTCTGGACCATACTTCTCAGGAATCTCATCTCAGCTGCTTGTAATCTGCTCTCATCCCTCTTAGTCATTGTCCAAGTTTCTGTTGCATATGTCATTATAGGAACATAATATGCTTTGTACATAACTTCTTTAGCCTTAATTGGTATATCCTTGTTCCATACTAGTTCCCGAATTGTATTCTTCTGCTTATTTCCAAATCTAGTCTTCCATCTTCAGTCAGTTCACTACCCAAGTATTGGAAGTGTTTCACCACTTCTAATTCCTTATCTCTACTAATCACCACTGTTTTACTCTTCCCCACATTTATCAATTCCCATTGCTCAATCTTTTCATTTATTGCGTCTAATCTCATCCTCGCCCCAGATCACAACGTACATACATATGTAATTATATTCACAAAATTGAACAGTTTTATTTCATGTATTATCTACCCAAACTCAAACTTGTTACAGGCTATCTTATGAACATTCTATTAATATTAGAACCCCTCACATCTGACAAATATTTAATGTATCCTTTTGCGCTGTTTGTTGTTGTTTCATTTGAGGGGATTGGACATCGTGGTCATTCAGCCGCGTGTACTTAGGTGTATATATAGAATGTGTATGATAACCTATGTTATTGTGGTGCCTGCAGTAGTGTGTATTTCTACTTCAGGCGAGGATTGGGAAGGAGGCAGCGATGGCCTTAAGTTAGCTATCATCCCGGCATTTGCCTAGGGTTAGAAGTGGGGAAACTACGGAAAACCACTTCCAGGATGGCTAAGGAGGTAATCGAACCCACCTCTACTCAGTTTTGCCTCACGAGACTGAGTGTATCCCGTTCCAGCCATCAGACCAGAATTAGACTTCTTGGCAGAGCCGGGAATCAAACCCAGACCTCTGAAGAGACAGTTAAGAATTATCGCTGCTAAGTGCGTTTGTATTAAAATTAAATGTTTGTGGTATTGCCAAGGTATTATATTTGCCTTCATTTTCTTTTATTATTATTGGATAACGGGGAATTGCAAATTTGTTAGAATGCAACGCACAAACAATGTAGTCCATAAGAGGCAGAAGTTCAATCGGAAGCATCTGTAAAATATTGTCTATTTTAATTAGTTGAATTAGTCTTTCGAAATGAATGCGAACACTTGCAACACTGTGTGTCTTCCTGACCTAGTCAGCTATCAGCTTGCCATCATGAAGAAAAGGAGGGGTTACGCCAATCATTCCTCGGTCGGAAAGGCTTGTTGCTATTCCAGGAAAGCCTTTGTCAGCAATCTCATAACCAGGTTCTAACAATGTCAATAATCCACTGTAGTTTGTGATAAATGCATCACTCCATCTCCCGGCGTAGCATTTGGACGTAAAACTAATCATACCACTGGGTGTGATATTAACTAAACATTTCGCAGTGTATGTTCTCTTATAATGGGATTAGAGAAACACTCAATGATCTACCGCAGGAGGTTGTTTAACTTCAATTTCCGTACAAACAATAATCAACCTGCATTTCAGGATTTTTTTTTTTGAACACTGCATAGTCTCCTCTACACTTTCATTACTGGTCCAAAACACGAAATGTGACATTGCGAAAGCTAGAAGCGTTCCAGTGGTGGAAAGAATACGTGACACAGTTGCACGATAGACTCCGAACAAAGCTTTCATAGCAGAATGAGACAGTCCTATCTTCATCTTCATTCAAAATATCAAAAGGCAATTTTCATGAGTTCATGACTTACTTCACCCGTACGTTTTTCGTGAGATATTACGGTATTTTAAACAAGAAGTTAAAAACTTGAAATGACACACTTGTTAAGTCTCACATTTGTATTTAGCCCCAGATAGATGTTTATCCTCTCCTGCGTTTATGCACTGCTATATGCCGTACTCCCGCCTTGTCTCACAGCTTTAGTGTCACTGCGCTCCGCTAGTGACGCGCACGGTGCCTATAGGCTGCCTATTGCTGGCAAGGATTCATCAAGACAGATAGTATATACTGGGAAGGCCACTGCAAGGCTCCTGTGATGCCATAACCAGTGCCAGTTACTATGAATGATGTAGCTCTCTTTTTTCAAAATATTGCCTCCTATTTGAAGAGGGGTTGGTTCATTTATGTATGTGGTCACAGTGTGTTATATTGTAATATCCTTTTGACTGGCTGCGTGGCTCAGTGGTCACGTTCTCGCCTGCTTTGCCCAAGGTTGCAGGATTGAATCCTGCCACAGCCAGTTGGTATTTGAGGGTGTGCAAATGCAAGGAAGCCATGTCAGTTGGTTTACTGTCACGTTAAAGATCCCCTTCAGGGTAAAATAGCCACAGTAGTTAAAAGGGACGCAAATCCAATATCATTATTATTTTTATTATTGTTATTCGAAAGTTTGATGCTTTTCAGTTTACTAAGGCAATACTGAAAATGTCTTCAAACGCCATAATTATTATCTGAAATACATAATTATTAAACCAATATATGAAAATGGTGATCACTTAGACTTTGGAAACTATAGATCAATATACATTTCATGAATCCTACACAAAAAAATGGAAAAATGCTTGTATAAGAGAGAGAACAATTTCCTAAATAAATGATATTTTAAAGGGACATCTATATGGTCTTGGGAAGGGAAAAAGTACTAAACTACTTCTGGCTGAATTTGCCAATATAATAAATAATGCTTTAAATAAGAACAATCATATTATGGTATTTTTCTTTACTTTTCTAAAGTATTTGTCACTATAAATCACAATAAACTACTTGCCAAATTACACAATATTGGTAGAAGAGGTACACTTACAAACTATTTGAAAGCTATCTTAAAAAAACTGGAAAATGGCAGTTATGATCAATAACACTATCAGTAACACATCGGAGGGAACACCGGGTATTCCTCAAGGCAGTATTATCTCACCTACACTATATAACCTGTTCGTAAGTGACATGGATGAAGCCATTAAGCATAGTAAAATATTTATGCTGATGAAGCCACTATATTTACCATACATGAAAAATCCACAGCCTGCTTCCTGTCTCCGACCGGGTCAGGAATGGAATGAATGAAGCCCCCATCTAGCGGCGAGGATAAGAAAGTGCCAGCTGCCGAGGCCTGACGCACTCCTTTGGGGCAATGATTAAATGAATCACAGATGAAATGATAGTGGAGAGTGTTGCTGGAATGAAATTATGACAGGAAAAACCGGAGTACCCGGAGAAAAACCTGTCTGCCTCTGTTTTGTCCAGCACAGATCTCATATGGAGTGACCGGGATTTGAATCATGGACCCAGCGGTGAGAGGCCGGCGTGCTGCCGCCTAAGCCACGGAGGCTTATTTACCACACACAAAGAGCCTAAAACAGCTATTTATAGACTACAAGAAGACTTCAGTAACAAAATGGTGCCAGGACAATAATTGGTATATAAATACCATACAACCAAATCTAAAATATTGCACATCAGAGTTGATCACTTTACACAAGAAAGATACAAACGACACACTACAGCATATCATGCCTACACCAAAACATCCTTGCAGGTTGCAAATGTAACACCTTTATAAATAGTACTTCGACACAAAAATACCTAGGAATTACCCTTGTTGAACACTTTATAATGAACACACGGTAAACATGGTATAAAAAAAGCTTAAGAGCAAGCCTTTACTCCTTCTACAATTCCGATTCTATGTAGATAAAAATACTTACTAAACAGTTTATATTGCTCTGATTAAAAGCAAATTAAGATACTGTATGCCATATCAGCTTGGGGCAATCAAAACACAACTTTAATTAATAATCTGAAAGATAGCCAAAATAGGTTCTTCAAATATTTCACTGGTATCCCTTATTTTAACATTAAAGAGTTTTCATATTACTGTATCGAATCTCTACTACCATGATGCAAATAAATATATATATATATATATATGGTGTTTAGAATAATGTGCCTATAAACATATGTCCGGAAACAAATATCTGTTGGGATATGAGCCATTTTTCTTGTGTTGTGTATTTACACTTCAGACAATGGACGTCTTTCTACCAGCTACTTCTAATGAACACTCTGTCACACATGTTTAACAGAACATGCGTTGGCTAATCATCCATCAGCACCACCAACCAGGAGCCTTGATGCTTTCAGCCGGTCTGTCCGCGGATACTATCTTCACGTTAAAAGAGATACCACTATTTCGTACACATGCTTTCTCTTCTTCACAAGGAATCCCGAACTCGTCCATTCGTGCCTGGATGGTCGCGGATGTGGGCACACTCATTGGTCACACGCTCTTGTAACATCTGCACATTGTCGATGGGTGTGGCATACACCAATGTCTTTACAAGTCCCCATAGCCAGAAATCCAATGGATTTAGGTCCGGCAAACGGGGAGGCCATGCTACTACAGTTTGCTAATCCATAGCAAAAAAAAACATGTCTGCCATTTCGCTCGATAAATACTCCATCCCACTGTTCACGTCGTCCACACAGCATGGGACCACCAGTCTGGTGCGGGTACCGTACTATATATATAGTGTGGCCCGTTGAGTAACTTTGCCATAATTTTAGCAGAGACATATGCTAATTTTTTGCCTGAATGGTCTTTTATCAGCAACAGTCACACCGAAAGTCTGTCTTTTCTGTATAGAAAGGATATGTCTCCCTTTCATTGTGTAAATACTAGAAAAGAAAAAAATATATATAATATATATACTAGAAATTGTCTGTTTTTCTGATTTCATTGTGTTTTGGCTACCTTCAGCCGTGAGGCCATTGTCATCACAAAGAATCCAATTGAAACAGTAACATGATATGCTAATAAACTGGTGTAGGCTTTCACAGATGGTTGAACAATCTTCAGAACTGCTTTTCGGTTGTTAGGCAGTGTAAAAGTTTCTAGATATCTTAACACTTCTCCAGCAAGTGTGGCTGGCATTTTCAGATTTGTTCGGAATACAGTGCACTCCCAATAATTTGTGGTAATTAATGCTAGAACTTCTGTGAATTATCCGTAGTTATTTTTGTTAAGCCTAGTAAAAGCAAAATTATTGGTTAAAATATGTTTTATGAACACTGAATAAATATTATAATACTTTAGTCAAGTGTTTCTTACAATGCAATGTAATGTAATGTAATAGAGGTATGTGCATTATGCCATCATTAATGTTGAACAAAAAAAAACTTTCATTACTTTTGGTTTCTTAGATAGCTAATTTTGGAATGTACTTTTTTGAAGAAAACAATATGTGAGAACGAAAATTCATCTGTTTTCTATGTGATAGATAAGTGTGGCTAGACACATTAGCTTGACTGTGGGAAACTTGCAGGATTTCCATTGCATCATTTCTGCACTCGATATCAACTGGATCTGTTTTCCTCACCATCAGTCAAATTCTATACAATATCCTCCGCACTCTCATGTCCAAAGCCATAAGTCAAGTCTATATCAACTTCTAATTACTCAGTTATGTCACTTTCTTCTGTATCTTAGTATTCATCCAGGTTTTGCAGTAATGTCATCGCAGTGAGACTACCTTGCCCGTTCTAAATACTGTTGTCACAGAAGCCGGCAAACTCTTTCTTTTGTGCGAGCTTAGTAGCAGTAATTTTCTCCCATAATTTGTTGACTGCATGAAGAGCATCCAGCAAACACACAATCGGTATTGTGCAGGTTAAATTGAAATCAATTATATTATTTCCGCCCAATCGATACAAATTTGTGTTCAAATGGTTATACTTTAATTAAGAAACCTCTTTCGGGGGACATCGTTTCTCCCTTCTTCAGCCTTTTGTAAAATACAGTGCACATTGTCAATAGTGATAACATCCATACAAAACACTGGTGCACATTAAAAATCTGACATGAACACTTGTTCATATCTAGGAACCTAACTTATTGCTGAAAATTCTACGTAAGGCATGGTGGAAACCACTTCATGCCGAGTCATAATACAGGGTTTTTCATAAAGAATCAACCGATTTCGAAACTATATTATGCAGTACGCAAGCAACGTAGCAGAACTAGTCGCATATTAATACAAAGAGCGTAGTCTGACGTTTCAAATAGTTGCCAGTAGAGTGCTCTGTCGTGCCCGTTACCCTCCACACGAAACAAGCCAACCTGCCTGTTGCGCACAGCATTTGCCACGTTCTTCCAGAAAAACACTGTCACAGGACAAAGCTATCTCAAAATTATCCAAACCTGGCTCTTCACTTTGCTGCAAACACACTCACGTGACTTCATTGTCCAACAAGATGGAGCTCCACCCCATTAGAGCTTAGCAGTGTGAGCAATTTTTAATGGAACAGTGCCTGATCGGTGGATTGATCGCGACACTCCTCCATTTAGTGCTCTATTTGCGTGGCCTCCATGATCTCCAGACATCATTCCTTGCGACTTTTTCTTGTGGGGATACGTAAAGGACATTGTTTATGCTCTATCTCTTCCCACTACACCGGATGACGTTGAAGAGCGGATAACACATGAGATCCACTGAGTGGATCGTGATATGTTGTGACGGGTTTGAGAGGAATTCTCCTCTCACTTTGATGTGGTCCGTGCTGCTGGTGATGGTGGTAATGTTGAACACTTGTAGGCGAAGGGACACAACTTCGTCAGTCAAATACATGTCTTGGTTGCAGTCTTGTACTACTGACTGTCAAGGAGATATTGCTTGATTAAATAGGTTCATTCTTTATGAAAGACTCTGTAGTATGAGAGTATATAAAAATATATATATATATATATATATTTAAGAAAACCTAATCATACTGAAATTGCTTAAAAGTCTAAAACATTCTTAATATCTACACCATAAAAACTGTATTTTAACATAGTTGCTTTGGAAGCTGGAAAGTCACATTGTAATATGTTGGTCTAATATGAAACATGCCCCATTAGACACTGGATAAGATCAACTCATGTTGTTATCAAAACTGCTGTTTCTTTTCGTTGTGCTGCTTGTATGGAAAACCTTGTCTCGAATATGAAAATTATTTTGTTCGAAATTAATACTGGACCGGTGAGGATTACACTCCCTGAAGTGAATACGAGTCTAAGTGAAACCATGAAGCCACAGGTTGATCGAGACCCGTCATTGTAGAACACACTATAAATGAGAAAAATATACTGTGAGAATTAATCCTTTGAAAATGAACACTTGGTCACATGAACTCAGAATTTTGTATACCCCTGCAGAGGCAGTGGATCAAAGGGATTTTTGGGGCTCCTGAGAAAGAATGAATATAATATAAACCTCAAACAAGCACCACTTAAACTAATCAGAACAAATCTTTGAAAATGCCAGCCACACTTCATGGAGAAATGTCGGATAACAAATATTTTACATAGCCTAACATGAAATCCATTCTGAATATGATACTCTTTTAATTGGATCCTTTGTGCTGAGGTTGCTCTAAAAGCTTAAACTGGGCCATACGGAATTAATCGGTGGAACAGACAATTTCTAATATTTCTTCTTCATTAAAATGATGATCCACAATATCAGTATGAACATGTTGAATCATATGTTAATACGGTTTTCATTCATCTTAATTAATTTCATCTCGTCCACATGCGACGGTCCTTGTAGCTAATCCCATGGGTGTCCGCATAGAAACGGCTACAAACTCGGGCGAGCCGAACATGTCCTTGGACACTTCCGGCACTAAAAGCCATACGATAAAGAAATAGCTCTTTTCTTTGTTTCATTTAGAAGCCTCTTGTGCCCTTTCTACAGTGAACTGCTAGGACTGGCAAAAATGTGTACTGTTATTGAGTAGCAAGTATTTCCTTTTTGAAATGAAACCAATATTATCTGCTGTGAAAAGTAACTGAAAACAAGTTATTAATGCAAAGTTACACAAGAATTATAAAATTGAGTTCTGAATATGCTGTTGTGCAGGAAAGGCTATACCTGAAAAATGAAACTAATCACTATGCAGGTTATCTAACATAATTTCAAGTTTCTATGATTCTGTTATTTCAAGAAAGGAACTCGATGCTTTGTGTTACTTCATGTTGAAAGATTTGTTTCCAGACGTAAACATTAAACATTTTGAGCCATTCACTGAAGATTAACAATTCCATGTTTTTTGATCAGCCCAGTTCTTTTAAATCAATGGAGCAACATCGTTTTCTGATTAAGGAGCGTGCATTAGAAAGTTTTGTCTGTACTATTAACATTGAAACCAAAGCCAAGGAAGTGTTATGGATCAATCATTTATCATTCAGCACTTAAAAGAAAGCACAAATAACATATTGTGCATTCAGATTTCTTTTGAGAACAAGGGAATTATCTTCCAAATACTAAAAAAAACAAAACGGATTTTGGCCTCAAGAACCCTGCTCTAAAATTAGGAATATGCTTATATTATTGCATATCTTTTCAGAGTATTAATATGTTAATACTGCTGTTCATTGCATGTGGTTCATAGCTGTGCGTTTGCCAATTTGTTTACCTTTCTGAATACTTTTCCTAATGGTAAGGGTTTTCCTGTTCTGTTCTGTTCTTTGTCGCTGGGCCTGTCCATTTTAGGGAGAAATGATAGATCGTATCGAGTATCATGTAGAGCATGCAGTGGACTATGTCCAAACAGCCACTCAAGATACTAAGAAGGCACTCAAGTATCAGAGTAAAGCTAGGCGGGTAAGTAATAACATAAGTTTATCATTGAGAGCAATGGGAGTACATACTAATGCAGTTTTGGTTTTTTCCTCTTCATTTTTTTTTACACCCATTTTCACACACCACCCCATTGTCCATCAAACCTAAATATGCCCTGTGGAAATGCTTTGTTTCTGTGCTTTCTCTGTTGTTTGCACTATTAATATGTATTTGTTGAATCTCCTGAACTATCTCTGGTCTATGTCAATGTTGCTTCCTTCTTTTCTTTTCTGGTAAACTTGCTTTTGGTGGTAACCTTTTTTAATACCTGTACATGTTCACTTAAATGTATATATCTGTTTGTCATGCCTCTTTTCCTACTTCATGCTATGGTGGAATTTTGTTACTAATGCGTCGTTGATGGTTCCGCCTTTGTCATTTTCTGTGTTGTGTGTTTGTAATATATTCCTTTTAATGGTTTGTGTGTTAATTTTTATAATGTATTAATCATTGGTGGTGTGGTTGTCTTGCATTCTGTTTTGCCTTGATGCATTGTAATCTTCTTTAATAGCTGCTTTCCACAACCTATCATTTTAATTTTTTTGCAATACCCTCACCATCAATTTTGCAACCTCCTGCGATTGAGCCATCCTTAACTTTACTCCTTCTTCCCATACCTCATCATTGGCTTTGCCTATAGGGTGAACTAATTGACAGGATTGAGTATGCTGTCACTAACTCGAGACCATGTCGAGACTGCTGGAAATACAATCCATGATGCTGAAGAATTTCAGAATAAGGTAAAGTATATCACATAGAGAGGGACTGAATTTTATTGTTGCAGATTCCATTTGCTAATATTGTCATATTATTACTAATTGTTTTTTACTGTGAACATTTGCTTTTATCTGAGATTCATTGCCAAACCAACCAAATTATTTCTACTAGGTAGCATCGCATTTCATTTAAGCACTTGTCTGAAATGAAATTCTCAAAAGAAAGGAAGGTAAATATCCCATGCCATTTCATATGTTTCTTATGTTGTGCTTTTACAGCTATTTCTTCACCTGAGGCTTTAAATTGCAAGCTTTTCATGTACAGTTTTTTTTGTATTCTTTAGTCACTCTCAGAATAAAAAACCAATGAAGTGTATTCCTTGCATATTTTAAAAATACTTCTCAGGTATTACCAAATTAGAATGACGTATCTTTAAGAAGTGTCAATGGCAGAGAATGCATTTACACTTCAGTGGAAAAGGTAACAATACAAAGGCCTAGAGGAGGTGGGACTGGCTGCATGGTGCAGTGGTAACATTCTCGCCTGTTGTGCCCAACGTTGCAGGATCAAATCCTGGGATAGTCTGTCGTTTGTTTGCTGACACGTTCAAGATCTTCTTCAGGGCAAAATTCTGGCACCCCAGCGTCTCTAAAAGCCACAGTAATCTAAAGGGACATAAAACGAATAACATTATTTATTAGGGTAGGTGGGATCCCAATATTGCTTTGTTCACAGCAACTATATTTTGGAGAAGTACAAATGCATTTGTGTTTATTTCTGCTTAATTTTGTTGCAATTTACCAATATGAAGTTGGTTATTGTTGCTTTAAGGGGCAGAACAGCTAGGTCATCTGCCCTACTACTATGAAGTAAGTATCAGCTGTTTGGTGTCTGGGTTGTTGCCATACACTCTACTCTCAACCCACATTATTATTTTTAACACGGAATTGCATTGGTTCAATAGTATGACTGCAGGTTTCTGTGTAAAACTTTAGTATTATTCATACCATGACAAATTTTATAGATGATATATTGCATGTTAATTAAGTGGTTTTAAGCGGCTTCGGTGGCGTAGTTGGTAGCATGCTGAGCTTCTATGCCCAAGGTCACAGGTTCAAACCCGGCCGAAGTGGTCAGATTTTTTAAGAGTGTTAAGAATCCCTCAATATGCCTTCCTTCGGAGGGGAAGTAAAGCCGGCGGTCCCATGTCATAGATTTATGGCTTGATAAAGAACCTTCCACTAATTACACTTGTGTGAAGCTAAATTATAGGTTAGATTTGACTAACACTATTAGGTTCCAATGTTCGTCGCCAGGAGCAGACTGCGCTGGCATCTAGTAACCACGTTCAGAACTAGTTGGTCATTGACGGTGGCGTTTGGTAGCAAAAGTTGGAACTACTTGAAAATCGAATATCTGCAGTCCTTACTTGATTTAAAAACAGATAGCATACACTAATACAGCCATCACAATTAACATCGGTTTACAGACAGATTCTACACACACCCCAAGTACACGGGGCTACATGGCAGCGTTGTCGCAGCCCCTAAACTGAAGAACCACCATTACCTAAGTGGTTTAAATTAGTAGTAGATTATTTTCCAAAATAAATTTGTTTTCCAGTAATGGTTTTGTTTTAGTTGGTAGTATAGTAAAATTAAATTTCAATCGTATACAGCTCATGTGTTATTAAGTGGTGTATGTGTTGATGACCCAAAACACCAATTAAAGTGATGAGTAAAATGTCCTTAAATTTGTGAAGGACCATAATTGAATAGAAAATATTACATATTTGACCCAGTTAGCTCAGTATAATTATGTTCTACAACTTTTGTGTGGCACAACAGTAAGGTTCTTACCTGTTATGCCCAATGTTGTGGAATGGAATCCCTGCACAGCCGGTTGGCATTTCA
The DNA here is from genome assembly GCA_946902985.2 of Meconema thalassinum. Lineage (NCBI taxonomy): Eukaryota > Metazoa > Arthropoda > Insecta > Orthoptera > Tettigoniidae > Meconema > Meconema thalassinum. The sequence goes on from OX336389.2 coordinate 166,320,317, forward strand.
AGGTCCTTAAATGTGAGGGGCCGGTGTCAGTAGATTTAGTGGCATGTTAAAGATCCCCATCAGGGTCTCTAAAACCAGCCTCTTCAAGGAACTTCCCTTTACATTAACATTGTTTTATAAAAATTAGTGTTCCAAATTTGCAGGTCATACTGTAAATACTTGGTGTTCCATCCAAATCACCACCGCTTTCTACGGAACTCGTTCTTTTACTCAGGAAAGCTTCAAGAATTGTCAAAGAATGGAATCTTTCATTGAAATCTTCAGTTGGACTCATATTTTGAGGGTAGAGCTTCATAGGTACTGTAGGTGTGTGCTAAATTCATCATCATCATCATCATCATCATTTCCCCTTATCCAGCTCCTGCCGGGTCGGGGTATTTATGGCACTTCTCCACTTTCCTCTTTCCTTCCACAATTCTTCTTCCACGATCTTGTCCCAGTCCAGATTTCTTTTTCTCACGCTGTTCTTCACTGAATCGATCTACCTTGTTCTAGGTCTTCCCCTTGCTCTCCTACCCTTGCACTTGACCTCCAGCATCTGTCTTGGTATTCTATTTTCCTCCATCCTCTTTACATGTCCAAACCACCTTAGTTTATTCTTCTCAATTCTCTCATTTAGTTTTCCCATCCCAACTTCCGTCCTAACATCTTCATTCCTCACTCTGTCTTTCCTTGTCTTACCGATCATACTTCTTAGGAATTTCATTTCACTGGCTTGGATTCTACTCTCTTGCCTGCTCGTCAGGGTCCAAGTCTCAGCTGCATAAGTTAATATGGGTACATAGTACATTTTATACATTACCTCCTTGCTTTTCCTTGGTACTTCCTTATCCCAAACAAGTTTTCTTACACTTTGATAGAATGCATTGCTCTGCTGTACCCTCCTGCCAATCTCCATGTCCAACCTACCAGTTTGCATCAATTCACTTCCTAGGTATTTGAACGTGTCCACAATTTCCAAACTCTGACTGCTAAATTATTACAGTAAAACCCTGTTAGCTGGGGGGGGGATATATTACCAAATAAAAAATACATATTTATTATGGTACGCAGTAAATTTTTGCACTGCAAGTACACACTGTACAGTACTGTATTATTTTTATGTCTCTGCTTTTCTCTCGGGAGAAACGGAAGGGCACAGTTGTGTTTATGAAAGAATTGGTGGCATGAAAGGGTGTAAAGGAACATTCCAATGGTTACCAGATGCCTCCTTCAAGTGTTTCAACTGGAGAGTGAGTTTTATGGACAATGAGAATGGAGTGTGTAACGTAAATTATGGTGATAACATTTCACAATCTCTGCAGCCTACCACAGTTTTAGCTTGCGAATCCCGTTGTCAGCTTATTAGTTGCACATCATTTGGTGCATAAGAGAGGGGGCTGGCACGATCCTTTGAATGGGACCTTGTTACTGCATGTACTCATTCTTCACTCCTAGAACGATTTTTAGAAACCAAATTTGTACAAATGTAATAAACTGAATTGACAATTAAGAACTGAACTTTTCTAGTGTCTTAATACTCACCAGTATGGGACTTGATAAAACAGATAGCAATAGCAATATCAGTATTATCTGTGCTCACAATAGGCAGCATTTGCTGTACAATGTGCTGGAACAGCAGGTGTGGCTCCATATGGGCAGCCCTTAAAGCTCGGTGACCTTCCTTTTGGGGTTGTAGAACTGCATTCCAAGTGATTTCCCAAGCATAACAGGAAACAATATGTGCCTCTGAAAGTTAAGAATGCATTCTTATTTCAGCTTCTCAAGTCTTGTAAAGTGAAAGTTTACCATATCGTGTTTTAGTCATGTCACATATTTTTAGATTTAATTTAGAACCTGATGGATGGAACACCTGAAGCTTGCAAATGAGCAAAATACTAGTCTCGCTGCACTTAAATTGAATATGCATGTGTTGTATTCAATGACCATGCAATGTTTATAGAAATGTAAGTCACTTATAGTACCATGTAATTGTCTTGATTGTTCAATATGTTCTGACACGATTGAATGAATTAAAGTTTTAATGTCACAAAAATAAAAATCATATTCAGGGAGTGAAAAGCTTCAAATTCATATATACAGTTGTAGTGCATTAAATTAAAGGATTTGTCCATCTCTATGTAATTTGTAATTTCCTTAACACGTGGATTTTAATCATTCCTGATATATTGAGTTTCAGCTATAACACAGGGGTTAAGAATGTCCCCCAACGATCGCATTATATCAGGCTTTTACTGTACTTATAAGAAACGTTCACCAATTCGACCTCTCAGATTTTGATGAAGCTTGGCAAGCAGCATTGTTTCAAGTTCCGAATCTGACTACATCTTAAACTGGATGTTCCCATTTACAGTTAACACTGCTATAAGCTGTTACAAATAAAAGTTTTGCAATATCGATGAACAAGAGTCTTGTCCAGACTCCTTGTTTTTTGCTGTCACATGCGGTGTGTTGTGAAAGGAATGTTTGGAGATACACTGGAGCAAAGACTTGGCGCGTAGTGCCAAGCATAAATATGTACTCAATAATGATATGCTATTTATTCTAATATAACCCAGGATTTGACAATCGGAGACTAAATTAAAGGCAGAGAATCAAATCCACCTTAAAACTGGCGTAGCCAAGCTGGCTTCTGATAGGTGTATGTGCTGATATCCAAGGCTTCAATATTGGTTCTGACAGGCCATTCTGAGTGTTTGTCCTCCAGAGCTTTTTACACTCGCTCCACGCAGTTTTACGGATGGATGGTACCTTATTTCAAGTCCCAGTACCTACCCCAATCTCTAGAGCCCCAAAATTAATCGCACGTTCAAACCTACTATTACTACCCTAAGAAGTAGAATTAGGACCATCTTTTTTTAAGGACATATTGTCTGTATTGTGCACTTTTGTCTGTATTGTGCACTATCTGGCATGTACCAAAAGCAATCAATGGCGTATCCTTAGCATGAAAATATATTTGGCCCCCATGCGCAGACTTGACAGCTTGCATTGGTTCTCCTCCAACAACACCACACAGGCAAGAAGTGGGGGCAAAACTATTTTGCGCCAATATTCGAAAACTTCATTTGGAACAGTTCGTAGTGACATTAAATGTGAGAATAAAGTACAAGATGTAGTCATATCCCGAACCTGAAATAATGCTGCTCACTAAGTTCCATCAAAATCAGAAAGGCGGATTTGGTGAATGTTCCAAGTTAGTTGTCAAACAGGTGATTAAGTTTCCTTAATGTTACTTGTTAACCCAAATATAACATTTGGTTACATAATCTGAAATTTATTTGGTATTAAAATATTGGATGAAATAGTTCAGTTAATTAGTTATTGTTTGTCAGCATGATCAAAAGACAGAACAATTACTCTGTGAAGAACTAATGTAGCCTATTTTCATATATTCTACTTGTCCTCCACATCACAAAACTCGTGTCAAATGTATTTTACATGTGACAGACCTAAATATGAAGGTTGTCTGTAAAATATGGTTCTCAATTATTTTTCACAACTTAACACACGTTTTGGAAACCTTAGACTGTCCCCTATTTTTCGACATAATCGCCGTTGCATTCAATGCATTTTTGCATGCGGTGTACCATCTTCTTTATGCCTGCATCGTAGAACTCTCCCGCCGCGCCGCAAAGGTAGCTTGAAACCTCTACTTCCGGCAGGGGGCGTGGTGGCTCAGCGGTCTAGCTGTATGCCTCTCACCAAGGCGGTCCGGGTTCGATTCCCGGTCAATGCATGTGAGATTTTCGAAGTGAAATGCCATGTCCTGTGGTTCGGATTCCACGTAAAAAGGAGGTCCCGTGGCTTATAATCACAAGATTCACGGTCACGTAAAACTACAATCTTCCTTCTTTCTACTTCCAGCTCCTCTCCGGTTCTGAAATTCGTCCCACCCAGGTGTTTCTTCAATTCAGGGAATGGATGGTAGTCACTTGGGGCTATGTCTGGGCTGTAGGGTGGGTATGACAGTCTCCCATCCATATTTTTTTTTATGAGATCGGTTGTGATACGGGCGATGTGCGGATGAGCGTTGTCTTGATGGAAACGCACTCCCTTCGTGACCATGCCTCTCCTCTTGTTTTCAATCGTGCGGTGCAGTTTCTTAAACGTCTCACAGTAGCAGTCCGCATTGATTGTTGTACCGGTAGGCATGAATTCGCACAACAATAACCCCTTCCGGTCCCAAAAGACGCTCGCCATCACTTTTCCGGCAGACAGTTTGTTTGAACTTCCACGGCTTCGACGACCCTGGATGTTTCCACTGACGGGTTTGTTGTTTAGTTGCCATTGTCTTGTAGTGGACCCAGGTCTCGTCCCCAGTGACAATAGTGTCCGAGAATTCCTCGCCATCGGTTTCGTAAGCCAGAAGAAATTCGCGGGCCGCTTCAACACGTTACCATTTGTGGTTTTCCGTAAGCATTCTTGGGATCCACCGTGCACAAACCTTGGCATACCCTAAATGGTATGTCAAAATTTTGTCAATGCTGATCTTGCAGACATTAGGGATCATCTCGCAGAGTCCCGAACCGTCGCCCTTCGATCTTCCAGCATTCCTTCTTCCACATTCGCAATCGTTTTGTCCGAAACCGATGGCTGTCCAGAACGGTGTTCATCATGACTTCTGTATGTCCGTCTTTGGAGTCTCTGCACCATTTACGCATGTGTTGTATGCGCATGCACTTTCCTCCGTAGACTTCACACAGTTGGGAATGAATGATCACTGGTGTAGTGTTTTTTTGCACACACACAAATAATCGCAGCACGTAATTCGCACCTGGCGGGAGAAGCGAGTGGTAACTCTTCTCATGGCTGCCAAGTCTGAGCGTCATAGACGGCTCTTGTTGCGAGTACTGGGAGAGGGGGGGGGGGGAACCAAGCTACATGCCATTGTCGCCGGATCCCGCTTAACAGCGTTTCTCGTGACTGCTGCTTCTTGGGAACCTTATTTTACGGACCACCCTCGTAGCATTTGGTTTATGACCTACACTGTGATTTATACAGTATGCACCAAAATATACAGTATTTATTAATTAGCAGGACGATAATGTAAATGTTACAAACTGGCACCCTCGCAGTGCGCAATGTTCATAACGGGTTCTCGAATTTTGAAACATAACCTGGAATGTAGGTTGCTGCCAATTCCTGAGAAACGAAACTATCTTCTGGGTAGATCTGTATGCATTATGGATGGATTCAATGACGCTAATGAATAGATATAAATGAACTATTCAAACCATCTGTTACTGCGTTTTCAACATTTTGCGGACATGTTGCTTCATGAACACCAACTCCTCAGTTTATGACAACTACACTAGAAATTTGGTTCAGACGACCTCGATGGTTTTCCCCCTTAAAACAATGATCACGACCATCACACTAGAATAATTACAAGAATATATATTTTGCAATATTGGTCATTTATGACCATTCCTCTAGGTATTGTATGTTTGAATAGTCTCAAGAGTTAATTCTAGAAAAAGTCACATGCAGTGCATCTAAAATTTATGACAATTAAGCTAGAAATGTCTGTGCCAGATGATAATGATAAAAAAAATGTTTGTGTTGTTGCTTCAGATAATTCATTTTGCAAGGTTTCCATGTTTTATGTTTTGATAGGATGTTCATAGGAGTAAAGTCGTGTGCACTGGCTCAGTCTCGAAACATTTTGAAGCATTCTCAGTTACTACTGTATATACTGTACTGAAGAAATTTTAAGACAAACTTCCATATTTAAAATGCAATCTAAATGTTGCCAAAGGATACCAGAAGACATGAGTCTTCAGTATCTATACCCACAGCTTATTTACTCCTGAATCTGTTTCCTCTAACTTGGTGTTGACATTGTAAGCCAATAATGTACTGTTATAGTGTTGTGCCATGTGTGCACCCCCTCCCCCTCCCCCTCTCCCTGAACTGTGTGTGTGTATATGTCTCTCCATCCATCTCCCGACACTTGATCTGTCCCCCTCCCCAAAAATTTCATGGAAGAAATACTGGTTCCACATTGAATACTGGCAGGAGGTAACAGATGCATATGCAGCAGATCAAGTCAGTGTTACTGTATTTAGCTTCTATAAGATATTAGAAATTAAGACTCGTCTAAGTGCCCCCAGTTAACTCAACAGCAGTGGACACAGTGCCTCGCATAAGCTTACAAGTACTGGTAACATGTAATGGGATCCGATGAAGAAACTTACTTTGAAAATAAGTCTACAATTTCATCGGTTTTGATAGACTTGTGTTCAAAATTTTGCACAAGTGAATTGCATTTAATCATGTGTTTTGTTTACCACAATCTTAAAACAAAAAATTTATTCTTTGTAACCCAAATTATTCTATACTTTCTGTAGATAGACTATTTCAATAGTAAAGAAAAATTTTCTGGTTAAACCAAAAGAAAAATTGATAGACCCATTCCCAAACCATTAGAAACCAGTATGTTTCTCCACAATTTATCATAAGCCCATTCCCTGGCAGCAGTTCTGTCTAAACTATATATACACAAGGGTTACAAAGAAAGTAGAGGCAACATATGCATATGTACCAAACCAGTTATCGTAGAACTACCATTCCTCTACAGGCATTCAATGCGATCCCCTCGAACGTGGTGCACCTGTTGCCGGATGTGTGGGGATTTCAGTAGTAGTGTTACCTTTGTTGATGTCTGAAACAGAGCATTCGACCATTTAAAAGTAGCTAATGGCATCTTGTGTGTAGAAACCCATCCCTTGGAGTTATTTCTTAGATCAAAGTCTCAGGGACTCGTATGGAAATCTTAGAAGCCATTTTTCAGTGTTGCTTTTGTAATCTAGTAAAATTCCTTTTCAGTTGGCCAACAATGTGCCCAATAAAATTGGGCAGGAAATAACACCTAATTGCATCGACTAACCCGAAAATAATTTCTACACGAATTACATGCTTAAAAAAAAAAAAACTCCTTTCAATATGGATATGTTTTTAGGGTGGAGGTCAAGACAAAATTTGAGAGATTACAAAATGTGTGATGGTCTACCTCTCACCTTGGCCCTAAGCAGGCGCGAGTAGCAGATACTACCCGCAGCTCATGTCTGAAGAAAACCAGGAGCGCATATAATATAACACTTCGATAACGTACGAGACGTTTCGAGTTCTGGATTTCTACTTGTCAATGCAAAAATAGCTAGCTTTGTGTCTCAACAACGTTATAAAGAAATTGGTTTACAGACTTATCAAGTAAATTGCGAGTGGTGTAAACACGTGGTCTCTTATAATATGACCTTGTTAGAAAGATTAACAGGTATTGATCATCTAGATCAGAAATACAATGTCCATGATTCAATGTTCAATTATTTCTTTTCCAAGAATTGTATAATTCATGTAAAAAAAACTAAAAAAAAACAGGTTAGTAGACGTGATTAGGTAAATGTTATTCCCTGCCCAATTCAATTGGGCACATTCATGCTGGCCTACTGAAGAGCAATTCCTTTACTAGACTCATGTCCAGTGAATTAAGCCTAGGCCAACAATTCCCATTGTGACTGGGCCTTGTTGTGCAAGACAATGGGTGGATACGTTTGGAAATTGGGCAATTTCCTCCATAGTGCAGGATTATGATGATCCCTATGTTACTCCTTTGAGAGGATGGTTGGTACGGTGGAAGTGGGGTTCACAGAGTCACCTTAACCACTACACACAAGTAAGTCCCTTTGACTTAGATCTTTTCCCCAACAAGTTGCTGGAGGTCATATTGATTGCCTTTAGAGGTATGGTGGCTCTACAATAAATAATTAACTATAGGATGCATATGTTGCCACTTGCACACACCCAAATATACGGGACTAAATGACCACGATGTCCAAGTCCCTCAAATGAAACTATGACAACATATATTGGCACTACTTTCTTTACAGCCCTTGTATAATTGTTAATATACAGGGTCTTTCATATAAAGTAAGAACGGCAAGCGCCAGTTTTGTTATTCGCTGCTGCGGTGGCCTTGGCCGAGCTTTTGGCGCGCCACTGCCCCCTGCTTTAAGCGTGTGTACAATCTTGTATGAAATATTACCTTATAAAAGACTCGGGAAGTGTCGTCCTTCCTGGGTTATACAGGCATTGTATCTGGTAACCACATTCTGGCTGATGCGAGTGAGTTCTGCCACTGTAATGTTTCTGATTTTTTTATTGAGCACTTGGTCAGTTGTGTCAAACTTATTTACAATTACGTGAATCTGTGCTAGTGAAGGTGGCACTTCATCAGGAAATTGCTGAGCAAATGCATCACGTACCCGCCGAGCCGACTCTTACTTAAAATAAGTTTTACATACAAAAATACGATGTTGTAATGATAACTGTCTCATGTCAACATCTGAGGTTCATCTGGCGACTGAACATCTGCACGCTTATTGCAAGGTAGAGTACAGTATATACTATGTGCGCGCTTTCAATACTACAGCAGGCAGCCGTGGCACGCCACAAGCTCGGCCGAGGCCACTGCAGCAGCGGATAACAAAGCCGCCGCTCTCCGTTCGTACTTTATATGAAAGACCCTATATATTGCATGCATTTTGAGTTTTGAAGGAGTTTTGCCTAATATTACATTAGCTGCTTGTTGATGCCGGAAAGGTATCATACGAAATTTTGCAAGCACTTAGTTAATATCATGTGCATTTGAGATTTTTTTTTAGCCGAGCCGAGCCAATTTTGTGATATTTTACAGTGTTGAATCGTCCACATTTCTGTTAATAGCTGCAGTGTCACAATTTCAGTTGTTAAGAGCTGATGGTAGGATTCAGGAGTGCCACAGACTATGGATTCTAGTTGTCAACAAAGCACTCCACAGCCTAGTAGTGCTTCTATACTGGTATGAGGAGTTAACATGTGGTTTGTACCCCATGGCCCTCTTCAATGAATTGTTGACCAGCGACGATTGTATTGCATTGCTTGGTCATCCTTTTCAGCCCTACGGTCTTGATATATGCCCCCCACAACCATGGGATATTCCTGAACAATAATGCACCATGCCATCAGGTCTGTATTGTCCTGAATTAGTGTGAAGAGCATTTTGGACAGTTCTGACGGATGTCGAGCTGAGTGGTGGAGTTGAGTAAGCGTCAGCTTTCAAATCTGAAGATGGGAGGTCTGATCCAGGCCCAGTCCAATGGTATTAACCCTTCAGGCCGGCTATTTAATCCGGAGGTGTTCCCTTCTCCGGCGGTATTTAAATTGAAGCTCACCAGAGGTGTCGACACCAACAAGGTAAAAAATTAATAATGTAAAATCTACGAAATATAACGTAATGAAAATTTTAGGAATACTTACCGATAACATGTCCAATGTTTCTCAGTAATATATGTAACGACTGCTTTTCAGGGTTGTCCATGATCACACGCAATATTTACAAAAATATAATAACTTGATAAGTTCCACTTTTGGTATTTGTTTCAGGTATATTTACAATGAAAACAAGATCTGTACATGATAATGTTCAATCTACATAACGTTCGGGTATAATTTCCAGGAAAAGCTGAATTTTGAATAGTTTTTAGGTCCCGTATATGTATCCCGTGTATAATTGTCAACAAAATGTAAATATCGCAATATTAGTTCAAACCTGTCGCTTGGCATTGTTTGAGGGAATATAGGCTAGGGGTTTCTAAAAATTCGTCCCTGGTTAAATAGCTCTTTAGTGTAGGTTTCTGCATTTTCCCCATCAACATTACAAGCCTCAAGAACACACAAATGTTGCCCCGTCACTAACTCCCACTTCTTGGCGCGCGACCTTGGTTTCAAGGGCGCGCCAACTATACATTCTGCTGCGTAGATATTTGTTTCTCAAACAATTAGTTCAATCACTTTGTCGTCGAAAAACAGCAAAATAGCATCTAAAACGGACGTAAAATGCTTTCCTGTTCCCGGCATACCCGTCAACCTCTCGCCACAAACACTGAACAGCGGTCGTTGTTATTACAGCTGAAGCTATTTCTTCTTCATCAGCGCTGTCTGCCACTTCCCCGATAACATCATGCTGTGTGTGCATAGTCCGTATCACTACCGAAGATATCGCTTCCCTATACATCACTTCCACTACTGTCATCTGTCAAACGAATAATCTCTGCACCTGTAAGATAATGAGACAGCCCGGCAATTATTTCTCTGCGACTGAGTAGCCTCAAGCCTACGAAGCAAAAAATTATCTACATAGTATTTGCTTTCGGTGCTTCCCCTTCATAAGTGGCAAAAATTGTCAAGTTAGACATAGTTCACAAAACATTCCCGAGATGGCAGGAGTGACCGTGATACCTTCTAAAGCAACTAATTTGAAACTCAATAGAGCGTGTTTCAAGTTCTTTTGCTGATCGATATGAGTCGTAAAAAGCAACGGATATCGATCAACTTCGTATTAGTTCTAATTATGAAACAGAGATGGCATGAAAGTACACAACATCTCGGTTCATAACGTGCAAAAAGATCCCGCGAAGCAGCAGTGGTTCATGTGTAATAGGCATTTTAACTTCCGCCTGCACCGGCCGTTTGTAGTACGTCGAACCGGCTGGACGAGTGGAATCCAGCGGACGTACAGTGTACGGCCAGCCGGCTTGAGGGGTTAAAGGGTGTTTAAATGCAATAACCTTGTCAGTACATTTACTGACTAGATAAAAATCCCCTCAGTGGGCAAAGTTTAAACACCCTGATGTGTGTAAAGCCACAAATGTTAAAAGGGACATTAATAACGTTATACAGTAGTTGCTATGAATGGTATGGAATATGTACAGGAGGTTCTTGCACAAAAGATCCTGCCTGTACAAATACTTGGTAAGTTGTCTTCAGCTTTCTTTTTCTTTCTTCTTTCCCCCCCCCCCCCTGTAGAATACGTTGTGCTTTTAAGATCCATCTCTAGTGGATATGGTTACTTACAATGTACGGAAATGCATATAAATACCCTAGTAATAGTTAAGGATACATATTGTGCCCGTTAAAACAAATTAAACCAATGAAACATTAACTAGTAACACCCATTTCAATTGTTAATACACTCGCTGGCAAAAAGAATCCCTTATAAATTTTCTTGTAATTCTAAGTTTAAATGTCATCTTCATGGATTTTAATGATGGTGAATATGGTTCATCGTTTCTTGGATTCATTATGTGGAATGAATTTCTGATTCCTTCGTATCTTCATGTTATCTCGTGACCACTCGAATTATTGTGAAGAGGTTTGTTTTTTATTTAAACATGTGCACTAGGCTTGCATAAACATTGATAAGTGTTTTCTGGTTTTGTTGCCTCCCTTTCATTAAGAGAAGAATAACAACCTATTGGAAATGAATAACAGGGTTACCCTTCATTTCATTACTAATGTTCAATCTAAATAATGCTTCTGAGCATCAAGTTGTCATAGTCATTGCTATCATTGATGACTAGTGCATCCTCTGCTACACCTCTGCAACCATAGTTGCAACATACACGATGGTGTAACTCGAGAGTTACTCAAGAAAACACAGACCTGCCAGGAAAGTAAAACTTCAGCCTGTGATTACAGATTTCTCATCAGCAAGGTACTCGGAGATTGGTACACTACTGTGGTGGAGGCCTGGTATAGACTGCAGCAGGTGCAGGGTTATAATTTATGCAAGAGAACAGTTCGATAATGACTCGGAGAACAGTCTTCAATCAAGATGACCTGCTACAAGACTAGTTTTGACAAAGGAGGACAGAGCTCTCGCACGTCAACACTCCTAATGAATCATGCAGCAATGGAGCTGTATACTGTTTTGTGATGAGTCCAGGCTCTACCTGAAATCTACAGATGGTAGGGAGTCGATATGTGGAGTGCAAAGTGTCCATAAAGACTCCTTTCGGTGGAGGGCCCTTGACAGTGTGAGGAGATACCTCCATGGAGGCGCTGATGGAACTGGATTTGATTGAAAATGGTAACCTCAATGCTTCTCATTATGTTATACTCTTCGTTCCATTTATTGAAGATGGATTCATATCCATACACAAATGCTCATCCATATGCCGCATGTTGTGCTCATCCATATGCAGCATGCTGTACATCACAATGCCTGGACACCTTGGAAATTGTCCACTGGCCAGCTTGCAGACTTAAACCCCATAGAACATGGTTGGATGGATTAAGAAGAATCAGAGCTAAAAATCCTGCTCCCGAGACATTAGGCAATCTGTGGGCAGCACTTCAAGAGGAATGGGACCAAGTTGAGCAGATAAATATAGCCAAAATTGAAACGGTGACCCAGAGACTTGCAGCTTTAGTTATGGTCAGATTTTTACGTTATGTTGGAAGCCAATTTTTAGTGTTGCCTTAATAAATGAAATATAAATTCTTTTCAATCGGTCAACACAATTGTGCCCAAATTGTAATGGATGTTATACCCTAATCCTAAACAAGTACACTAGATTAATTAATGCACTTGAATGACTAGTTTCGGTCGACAAGCGATCATCAGATCCTTTACACTCGGGCTATTAATCTATGTCTACGAATATGTTGGTTAAGATATATACTCATTTTAGTTACAGAAGTTCATTGTAAACTTGTGTAATTGGTCAGGTTTGTTAGTATTGTGTGATTTGATGTTTCGATAATGTTAGTGGCTATTTTGACCTTCAAGTTTACTTGTTTAGTGTGATTATCTGTAATGGTTAGGGAATGGTCCGGTTGGTGTTCTAACTTGATTATAGATTAAAGAACTTAGCTGATCATTTGGACGATGTGGTGCTCGTTCTCTTTCAGCTTCTGTCACAATTCACTGTTCGTCTTAGAACTGACGAAATTTTCCTTGTGGGGCTAGCTCCCCATTATCTCTCCCCCTTGATTGTCTGATCTCGCATTTCTAAGTCTCTTGTATTCATCTCGCTTGTAAGATATATCTGTCCTAGCCATGTCTATTGTAGATACGCCCTGACAAAGTGTATTGTTAAAGTTTTCTGGAAATCTCGAACTATTAAAGACCCATCTTCATTCCCCAATGCATAAACTAAACAGTCCTCTATTAGCGCAAACGGTCTTATGGGAATGTCTTGAACTATACTGGTCAAAACAATTAGGGGATCAGGTGAGATATCATACACAAGATACATATGGTAACGTATTTTATTCAGAGTTCGATTACAATTGCAACTTGTGTGTGCTACAGTACGATATTGTGCTGTCGCAACTCTTGACTGGAGGTTTACATGGCGTTTACTTTAGAGTGAGGCACCATGGGGCTACCATAATAGTGAAAATGCCTTCGTTGCTCTCTAATATGCTGTGTGATCACCTTGGACGGCCAGGACAGTTGCACACCTGCGTGGCATGGACATTATGAGGTTATCAATCAGCTCTTGAGGGATATTTGGCCATTCTTCCATGAGTGCAATATCCAGCTCGGCAACCATTGTGGGAGATGCTGTTGTGGCTGCAATGCGTCTGCCAAGTCCATCCCAGACATGCTCAATCGGAGTTAAGTCCGGTGAACAAGCTGGCCACTCCATTCGTTCAATGCTATAGTCGTCAAGCATGCTGTCCACCAGTGCAACTCTGTGGGGACGTGCGTTACCGTCCACCAGAATGAACCCATCACCTATGGCACCAGCGTAGGGCACAACAAACGGTCGAAGGATCTCGTCTCGATACCTCCGAGTAGTCAAAGCGCCATTCTGAACGACATAGAGGTCCGTACGTCCGCCAATACTGACTCCTACCCACACCATTCGTCCACCACCATGATATGGTGCGGTTTCCTGCACAAAAGCGGGATAGTTCAGAGTTCCACGTTCTCTCCAGATGAGGGAACGACGATTGTCCGGCTGAACACAAAATCCTGACTCGTCTGAGAACAGAACCCAGCGCCATTCGTTATGACTCCAATCCTGATGTTCCTCCGCCCAGTTTCTGCGAGCTAAACGGCGGTGTGGTTTTAATGGGACACACACCATATGCCTCCGTGCGTAGAGGCCACTTTCCCGACAGCAATTTCGGACTGTTTGTGTTGATATTGCACGCCCTGTTGCCGCCTGGAGGGTGCGTTGCAGCTGAGTTGCATTCAGCCTCCTGTCTCGACGGGCTATTAACCGGAGATAACGGTCATCTCTTGCTGATGTTACCCGTGAACGACCTTGGTCTGGCCTTCTTTTAGCGGTTCCTGTTGTCTGTAATCGCGTCCAGGTCCTGGAAAATACACTTTGGGGCACTCCAATAGCTGCAGGCACCTCCCTCTGTGTCTGTCCCGCTTCCAACCTTCCTATGGCACTCCATGCCATACCTTTGGGTAAGTCACATTGTTGTTGCATTGCACTACCTGCTCTCTACACCATCTGAACCCAACTGCTTCTGTCATTCATGTGGTAGAGTAAGCACACGTGCACACCAACCCCCTCTGCAGCAACTTTCTGTTATTACCACTATCTCGGATGCCGTAATATTGTCTCCACTCCGTAGAACCGACAGAAAGAAGTCGATCCATTTTAGGTCATTCTGCCGATGACAATACGTCAGAACCTAGATATCTCAACTGATCACCTAATTCTTTTGACCAGTGTAGTTGATACTGCCGTGATGTCTACCTTCGTTTATTGAAGATAAGGTACATAGTACATCTATTCCAATAACATGTTTCCCTTGAAGTCCCCCCTCTCTCTTAACTAGCCTGGCTCCATTTGTTCTTTTTTGTTTCGTACAGGGGATATTTTCTATGAGCATGAAGAGAGGTGTATTCTGCATGAATGTGCATTTGTTTAGGTTGTTAGGATTATTTATTAAGTGTGTCTCAATTGCTTCCTTAATGTCGAGGGTTCTCCCTTTCAATTAATGATGTGTGATTTTTAAGTCGGTTTCTATCTTCGTGAATTTGTGCTGCTTTGTACATATGTTCACATACAGCCGAATGTGTCCAGTATTTTCACATTTGTGTTCCTTGTATCATATATCCATTATTCTTCTGCTGCTGGTTTGCCCTATGTAAATTGCTTGACATCCTGTGTCTTGGGTATATTAAGGTAAGGGCACTTAAGATTGCGCACTTAGTGTATTTATGTCCATAGATAAACTACTTTTGTGACCAATTTAACACAAAATTTATTAACAAGACTTCAATTAATTGCGAACACAATGCGTATACAAAGAACACTTAAAATAATGTATATTAAATGTAAAAAAAAGTTTTTTAATTAATTGCAAATGCGCAGTCTTAAAGGCACTGTCCTTTAAGAATGCGCATGGCGTCCTGTAAGAATACGCATTAGCACAATTCGCATTTGAAGAGTCCTATGCCTTCATAGTTCGAACACCCTTCATGCCACCACTGTTAGCACCTACTACATTGCACCCAGTCTTCAATAATTGGTTCCTCATACTCTTCGTCACAGCAAGGACACACGATTTTCTCTTCTTCGGCAGTTGTGACAGCTGACGAAGTTGACGCTACTGAACTTACACCGAAGTGAAGAGTTTTCCTGCCCTGTTTTTTTGCTTGTTCATTCTTCGTTGCAAGAAGGCCATTCTTATAAGGAGAGGAAGATAGAACTTCAGACCTTTTGCAAGTTCTCTTGCGTTTGGTTGCTTGAGCTGCCTTTGGTAGGGGAGA
Organism: Meconema thalassinum; assembly: GCA_946902985.2. Lineage (NCBI taxonomy): Eukaryota > Metazoa > Arthropoda > Insecta > Orthoptera > Tettigoniidae > Meconema > Meconema thalassinum. The sequence goes on from OX336389.2 coordinate 166,335,885, forward strand.
TATCTTAGCAGGTGACACCTGTGGCTCGTAAACTTTTGCATTTTGAATTTGCTCCTCTACAGCAGGTTCATTTTCCTGCACAGATGGGCGGAATGTTACCTCCGAGGGAGCAAAGTCGTCATCCAAAAATACATTCCGGTTAAACGGATGAATTCCAGTTTTGATGAAAGCTTGAACGGCTGTCTCCATCTTTGCTGCTCTCTCGTAGGCTGATTTGAAGATCCTGGCCACGTTGGCCTGTGTAATTGCAGTGCCAGGATGATTCACCAACCACGTATCAGCTTCTTGAGAATAGGCTTTCTTCAGAGGCCCAAAAAAGCCAACATCCAAAGGCTGAAGCCTGTGGCTTGCATGGGGTGGTAGTGAAAGCAAGGTGATGCTGTGTTCCCTGCAGTAAAGAACAGCATCAATGCTGCAGTGGGAAATGTGGTTATCCAGTATAAGGAGAACTGGATCCTCTTTTGATGGCTTTACAAAGTTTTTGAAATGTTTGAGCCACTCTACAAAGAGCTCAGTGTTCATATAGCCAGAGTCTGATATCATTGGCAATGTCCCTTCAGGAGCATCCATGTACAGATCTGGCTTCATTCTCTTCCTCGCAAAGATCATCGCTGGAGGAACAAATATGCCTGTAGGCCCCATACAACACACTACGGTAACTGCCTGCCCTCTCTCTCCCGATGTGACCTTACAGACTATTTTCTTCCCTTTAGGAGATATAATTTTAGGAACAGTATTAGGCACGGTTGATATACCGGACTCGTCCATATTAAATTTCCTATGAGCTGGGAACATTTCATCAACACACACACTTGCCAAATTATCATAGAATCGGTCACATTGGACTCGATTGAATCCAATTGCTCTTCCTATGCTGCACTTCTCTGGTGTGCGTAATGACAGCTTTTGCCTCTTACAAAGGGCCAAAACCCAGTTTTTTCCTGCTAATCTAGTTTTCTTATTGAACCTATGTTCAATCTTATTCCTCTCAGCAAATTCGTACGCTAAACTCATCAGCTGTTTTCTGGTAATTCCATAAAACCTTTTGTCCAGTTCCCTCAAATGGTCGGCCAATTTTTGTTCCTGTTCTGGCGTGAACACAGGTTTGTGACGTCCCAAGGAAATTGGTACAGTCCCCTGTAAATTAACGAAGAAATATATTACATAACGTAGGCTACTCGAGGAATAAATATTAAACATTGGAGTTGAAAATATTTATGTACTGTAGTAGGCCTATAATATTTGTTAAATATTTTTAATTGAACTTAATTTTTAAATATAATTTACTTAATTTAGTTAATTATGAATTGCCATAAACAATTATTAACCAACTACCGTAATTATTTTTTTCCTTACCAATTTTAATCTATTTCTCAAAGTGGATTCCTTAGTACCCAATGAAGTAGCCACTTTTCTTTGACTTTCACCATTTTCAATTCTCTTTCTGGCTTCCTCTAAGATTTCTGTCGTAAATATAAGTTTCCTCTCTGATTTTCTTGAGTATGTTGAGCTCATACTGCCGTTAAATAGACGTCTGAAAGAAAGAATATCGTAGATATGAACGATTTCTACAGAACAAGAATGTGCCTGCAAGATGGCGCACAGTTACTCCAAGACTGCGCAGACCGCGCAGTCTTGCAGGTTTCTGCGTAGTTCAACACTTTCGCTAACAGATGGCAGAAGCAGTTACGTATACGCACATCGAGCCGCTCACAGTCTTTGTTAGGAGTTCCCATTGCGAGAGGATTATTTGTTTCAACTAAATCATAATTTAAAGGATCTCTAAGGCTTATTTCCTGAAGAATACAAATTACATCAAATAGGATGATTAATTATTCTTACCTCTTAATACTTTATACAAGTAGAATCAGCAAAATCGTTCACACTTTCGAAGAGCACTTTGCAATACACGTTTCTATACAGAATGGCTTGGGTCACCAGTGCTGCCAACTGTAAGAAAATGCCACTGCGCAATCTTAAAGTCTGCGCAATCTTACCTGCCTTTACCTTATAGAGTAAACCGCTGATTTTGAGTACAGATCTTGTTTATTAAAACTGTTGTACAGATGCTTGCCAATTACGTTGTTTATTGCGATGGCTATTTTGATGCCTGGTTTCTTGAATAAATTGGTAATATTGTATGTATTCACTTTAACAAAACTGAACCTTGCGAATTTCTTATTTTTGTCCAGCTTTTGAATTGTTTTATTTTGATCTGGCTATAATTTGATCTATTTTGCAGGGTGAGAAATTATTTTCTGTGGCTATTTGCTAGATTATTCTCATTACTCTATTGTAGTTTTCATTTGACATTGATATACGTAATGCCCTGTGTACTAATGAATTGAATCCCACTAATTTGTGTGTGCTAGGATGGTTCGAGTGATGTCAATTGCATGCAATTAAATATGAGTATCGGTTATCTTTACGTTCAATGGTTATGTCAAGGTAATTTTGTTTTCAGCTTGGTTTCGGGTTGGTAAATTTAATCGAGTGGTGTACTGTAGATTATTGATTGCTTGGAGTATGGTTTCTTTGTTGTGTGTATGACAGTTAACTAAGAAACCATGCTCCAAGCAATCAATAAACTACACCATTCAATTAAATTGACCAGGGTACCCGAAACAGAGCGGAAAATAAAATTACCTTGACATAATCATTGAACATAAAGATAACTAGTTCTCATTCAATCTTCCGCAAACCCACACAAACATTGCATAAAATGGTTAATCGAGCAAACAGCCAAAGAAAATGATTTCTCATTCAACAAAATAGATCAAATTATAGCCAGACATAGAAATAAAAAGACTAAAAGAGCACTGACAATAATGAGAAAAAATTCGCGCACTTAAATTTTGTGAAGCAAATCCATTTAAAAAATCACCAATTTATTCAAGAAACAAGGCATCAAAATAGCCTTCACAACAAACAACACAACCGGCAAGCATCTGTATTACAGTAATTAAAATAAAGACCCATACTCAAAATCAGGGGTATACTCCATAGCATGCCAAGACTCAGGGTGCCAAGCAAATTACATAGGGCAATCCGGCAAATGACTGAATACACAATACAAAGAATGAAATGCGATAAAATACGGAACTTATTCAGCTGTATGTGAACATATGTACGATGCGGGGCACAAATTCTCCACCCTAGAGAAAGGCTTAAAAATCATACATCATGAATTGAATGGGGGAGCCCTCGACATAAAGGAAGCAATTGAGATACACTTGGCAACCTAAACAAACACACACTCGTGGAGAATTCACCTCTCTTCATGCTACTAGGAAAATATCCCCTATAAGAAACGAGACACATCATGGGTTTAGCCAGGCTAGATAAGTGGGGGCAACATAAAGGTAAACTTGTTATTGTAATAGGATGTACTTTGTACTGTGCCCTTATATGATCTGGCAACATGGTGTTTAGATGTGGCCACAGTACAGATAGGCTGTGGCGCGTTGTGTGGCGAGATGGCATGGATGGAAGCCTGGAACGCCCCGAAAACCGATCCTCGTGCTCGCACTGTTCTCAGGTTTGTGAATTTGTCGGTGCATGGTGGCTTGCCGCCATGTGGTGATAGTCGTCTAACTGGCACAATACCATATCTTCAATAAACAAAGGCAGACATCGCTGTAGCATTAAAGTGTTGAAGACATTCCCAATAGACCGTTCGTACATATAGAGGACTGTGTAGTTTATGCGTGGGGAATGGAGATTGGTCTTTAACAGTTTATGTCCAGAATACTTAAGCATACACTTTGTATCTACATTTGCCCTGGCTAGGAGAGATATGTTATAAGTGAGGCAAACACACACACACTAAGGAATACGAGGTCAGACAATGGAAGGGGAGAGATCATGAGAAGCTATCCCTGTAAGGAAAACTCCCCATCAGTTCAAATTGGACAGTGAATTGTGACAGAAGCTGAAAGTGAACAAACACCACATCGCCCAAATAACCAGCTAAGTTCTTAAATCCGTATTCAAGTTAGAACACCAGCCTGACCATTTACTAACCATTACAGATAATCACACTCAACAAGTAAACTTCAAGGTCAATAGCCATTATCAAAACAAAAAATCACATAATACTAAGAAACCTGACAAGTTACACAGACAAGTTACACAATTTCACAATAAAATTCTGTAACGAGTGTATGTGTGTATTAACGGAGATATTCATAGATTAATAGCTTGAGTCTAAAGAATCCGATGAAGATCGTTTGGCGATCGAAGCTAGTCATCCAAGTGTGTTAATTAATCTTGAGTAAATATTTTATGGTTTATGGAATAGAACTCATTACAATTTGGGTACAATAGTGTTGACTGACTGAAAAGCATTTAAATTTCATTATGGTCAAGGATGGACACTCAAAATATTGAGTGTTAGTTTTTCACAAGTGATGTAGGGTAAAGCTTGGACTTAATCATAGTGTTAATTTCCATATCGTTGATGGTTGGTTGGTTAGTTAGTTATTGAGGTTTTAAGGGGCGAAACTACGAGGTCATCTGTAGAGACTAAAAAGTTATTGGACGATTTATTTATTTTTCTTTTTTAATTATTAAGCGTGTATATTTTATTGCTTCACTGACTATCTTAAATTTTGTAAGAACATCTTAATTTTTAGTATTGAGTTCATTAAAGTGTAGTCTTTAAAATGAAAATAGTTCCAATAATTTTCTTTTGTTTGTTTTGCCAGCGAGTGTATTTGCCGTAAAATGACAGTGCATGATACTAGAATTCTACTGGCTGGAATTTCAAATCTTGAGGTCTATAGACACCCTGTACCAGGTAGCTCACATATTGACTTGCGATGCTTATGCTTATTATATGCATGTGTGCACACGAAAAGCACCAGTTCCCGGCTTCTAGTTCAGAAGACATTCCAGTTTAAATTCATATCTGCACTCTTTTCACTCTAACTAAATGCAAACTGAATAAGATTAAGAACTAGTACTAAATTTTGATATTGAGGTATTCAAATTGATTTTTGTAGTATATTTTTAAGCTTTAGATTGTAAGTTCAAGTTAATTTTTCGATAAACCGTAAATATAAAAAAGAAATTAACCTACTTAGGTATGGCGTATATAGCCCAAATTTGGTGTTAACTCTGTACTAGACAACTGGGAACATGCACACATGTTGGTAAGCAGGAGGGGAGGATGATACTTACATTTTTTAGTAACTTACACATTTATATACTTAATTATTTATTATGTACAATTTACAAATTTTTAATTTTATTTCCTTTCTCTACCTGGTTGGTATCCAGTAATATATTTAAAAGACAGACATAAGAAGGAATCATAAAGCAATTATATACTATTATTATATAAAAGTAATTCTGCTTTACTTAACGACCACATTAACTGTACCCATTTATGTCCCCCACCCTCTTTTTTTTTTTTTAAGGTTATTAACTGCACTGGATAAAGACTCCTGAATGAAATGAGATTATCAAATGGGCTCTGATGTGAACTAGCTAAAAACATACATAAAAAAATTGTGTGGTTTTACTTAGCTCTTAACCTCAGGATCATAAGCCATGGGAAAGAAACAAATATTACCAAGCAATTGCCAAATTTTACATGGTAACAAAAATTCTAAGAAATGTGACCTAGCTGAACAATAAACAGATATCATTCAATAGCTTTAGCACTCCCTTCACCCTACTGCCTTAGATTTGATTCTTTTCTTAATTTTCTTAAAATGCAGTGGAGACTCACGGTTTTTATAATGTGTAGGATGTAATAAGATAGGCTACTTATTAACCTAAGATAATTAATTATTATAGCTGGGCCAAATTGAGATATTAGACTCGGTCTAATATTAATTATTCAGTCGCACAGCACTATTACGAACACAATACAATACAATCGAATACCACTCCAAAGATGTGCACACGCTGAAAACTGGCTATCCATTTATCCGCGCGAAATCGTAACCAATAGGCTAAGCCCGTAGCCTTGGTTTAAAATCAACCAATAGCGAGACTTGAGGATCTCAGTCGACGTCCTCAGAGTGCCATTAAACAGACCAAACATTCCCCTTCCCCCTCAGGGGCTACCCATACATTTCTTAAGCTATAAACACGTGCTTTGAGGATGCAAGGCTTGCTTCCTCACAGCTTTCTACTCCGGGTGGTGAAGGTCACACTTCACCCAACTAGGGGTGAAATGTAGAACTAGTTGCAAGTACTGACAGTGAGAGCGAGACAGCTTATCGAGAAGGCGCGCAAGGTGGCCCCAAAGACTATTTTACAAAACTTTTTTTTTTAAACAGTTACCGCTAAGAGCTAAGAGATGATCCTCACGTCCTACATGGAGGAACCGCCACTGTTAAAATGTCATTTTATTATGAAAACATGTGTACAATTTTAGGTTGTTTGTGGCAGTGAATACAAAAATGCTAGTAATATCTTCACTTCAACAGTTTGTACGCCTCGTTGCATAGTGGCTAGCATTCTTGGCTATCACCCCGGAGGTTCAAGTTCGATTCCTGATTCTACCAAGAAATTTAATTCTGGTCTGAGGGTTGGAATGGGGTAAATTCAGCCTCGTGAGACAAAACTGCGAAGAGGTGGGTTTGATTCCCTTATGGCCATGGCCGCCTCCTTCCCAATCCTCATCTGAATTACAAATGCACATACTACTACACACCACACAATAACACAGGTTATCAGACATATTCTACACACCCAAGTACACGGGACTAAATGATGACAATGTCCAAGCCCCTCGAATGAAACGTAAACAGCAAAAATAACTACACTGGCCGGCAAAAAGAACACAATCACTTGAAAAATTCAACATATTTAAATCATAAATATGAACGCTCTAGCCCTAGTACATAAGTTACTGTTTATAGCATGGAAGTAAGGTTAATAGTTTTCCTGGGTGTATTATCATTCATTTCATTGTTTCACTTAACAATTCCGATTCATTGACATGATGTTGTTTCCCGCGGAAAGATGTGCGCGCCACCATTTTCGATCAAAGCCTGGCAACTTCTTCAGGCCTCAAGCGCATATTCGTTTCCGAATTGCACAAGAACTGAGCATATGGCTGTATTGATCTTATCCTATGCCAACACGTGGCAAAAGAAAAAAGAATGAAAAATTGCATTGTTGACGATGTCGATGGCGCGCACATCTTTCCGCGAGAAACAGCATCATGTCAAGGAAGTGCTATTGTTAAGTGAAACAATGACATGAAGAATGGTACTGCATCCAGGAAACCATTTTAACCTTACTTCCATGCTTTAACTACTGTATGCACTGGACTAGGCCTATACCGTTCATATTTATGATTTGAATGAAAGCGATGTTGAATTTTTTCAAGTGTTTTTCTTTTTTTTCGGTCAGTGTATATAAAAGTTTCTCTTCGTTTAATTGTAATATTTCTAGTGTAGCTTCAAAATATTAATACCCTCGAGATCCATGCCACTAGATTAAAAACTGCTTCAAGAAAAATTTTAGCATCTTTGCATCTATTAAAATAATTGGCAATTCTGAGAATGTTAAAATCTCATTGATATTGTATTATATTAGTTCATAACTTGCCTGGAGGCAAGTCTTCCTTGATAAGAGTTCAGTGCATGTTAGATTTTCGGAGTTACCGTGCAGTGGTTCAAATTCCATGTAAAAAGGAGTACCCATGGCTTATGATGAGAGGATAAGAGCCGTGTAAAACTACAAGCTAGTGGTTGATGATATTGGTTTAACATCCCTTTAACTTAGTGACTTAAAATATGCTTTACACACGTACAGACACCACAATCGAATTATTGAACAGATTCCTATCCAACCCAAGCACACAGGGCTGGGGATCACCATATCCCAAGCCTACTACTACATTCTCTGGTCTATTCATGCATATTCCGTGTAAGCTGTGCTATTTTAAATATATAAACTTGACTACTAAAACGCACACATTCAAAGTTCTACTAAAAAAAAAATACCGTAACCTTATGTCAGTATCGTATTTATCTCTTTATTATGGTTCCTTCCTTTAAAATTGTAATAATTTGACATACCATTGGTAGATGCTTGTTTGATTTCTGCCCATTCTGATGGAATTATTTCTGTGGTTGTTGATTGGTTAAGAATGGTACTTTGTGAAATTCATATCCATATATATATGTATTCGTTTTAGTTTGCTGATTTATTCATGACAAATTATAGCAACATGAAGTGTTAGGTCAACGGTTTGGTAATACTTGAGAAGTCTGATAAGTAGTGTGTATACACTATTGGAAAATGAAAAATGAACACCTTGAAATAAGGGTCCCACATGAAAGCAGTTTTATTCTAGTAGTATACAGGTTGTACGCTGTATATGATCATAATCTCAGGGTCATACAGTTATGTTCCACACAGATGCTCAGTGTGGTGATGGTGCTGGACAGGAGAGTTGACGAACACCTTGGGTAGTGTGAGAAATGTGTGCACGAGGGTTGTCCTGCTGGAAAAGCACATCTCCCTGACATTGTAGGATTTGCTACAGATAGGGCTGAATGCTGTTCTGGATGTATGCTGCACCGTTTAGTGTTCCCTAACAAACACCAGAGGGGTTCGGCTCCCTACACCATGATGCCAGGAATTGGTCCTTTATGTCACTGCCATATACTCTCTGGTGGTTGCTGCTCTCTTGGTCGATGCCACACTCGCTAGTGACCTTTGCTGATACCAAGAAAGCTCTGTGCTATTCATCCCTCCAGTGGCATCTTTCATGACACCACTGGAGTCTGGCTACTCGGTGATTATAAGTATTAGGGAGGAGCCTTGCGAACTCCACCCTGAATTGGAGCCCAGCCTCCAGTAAACTGTTCCGGACACTGTGAGTGTAACATCAGTCCTAATATGTAAAGTGGTCACCATGCTACCAGCAATGGCTTCTTATCTGGTGTGGTACAAAGCTTATGGTGTACAAAGCAGTAGTCATTTCTACATTGTTGTATGGCTGTGAAACGTGGACCCTTTACCGACGTGATCTCGGGAAGCTTGAGCGTTTCCACCTACAAAAACTTCGATCAATCCTGAGGATTAAATGGGAAGACCGCATTACCAATATTGCTGTTCTGGAAAAGGCTCAAATCAACAGCATAGAATCATCCATAATAGGTCACCAATTTAGATGGATTGGTCATGTCCATCGGATGGATGATGTGAGATGCTATATGGTGAGTTATGCTATGGCACCAGACCTCATGGTGGTCCTAAGAGGCGCTACAAGGACCAATTTAAGCAGACCCTGAAATTGACAGGTCTTGATTCACAAACCTGGGACATGCTGGCTGAAGACCGCTCAACTTGGTGCCGTACCATCTCGGATACTGTAAAGACGTTTGAAAGGGATCGACGCACACATGAAGAGGCCAAGCGTCAAGCTAGGAAACTTCGAGCAGCCCAACCACGTCCTCCTCCAGCAATACTATGTGACTTGTGTGGTCGCTTGTTCCATGCCAGGATTGGACTCTTTAGTCACCGTAAACACATCCACAAACTGGACTGAAGGAAGAAGACTTATACTCGGATTCGAATTAAAGCCGATGATGATGGTGGTGGTCCAGGCGTGAATCTGTCTGGAACCACGATGAAGAGCATGTGCACCTTTCATGGACATGGATACACAGCAGACACCTTGGGTCGAATGAGTTGGGTATCTCTTTGGAAGGACCATCCAGTCTCCCACAGGCCCACAATAAGACATTAACAGCAAAAGTTGTGCTCATCGACGCAGTCTTGGCACATCTACATTGTTTACTCACACAGTATGATACTCGAAACAACAGACCCCTTGTTCAGAAAGTCAAATGCAAGTGTTATGGGCTTGGTTTTCATGCTCAGTATGTGGTTCCTACTTCCTCCACAGCACAGGGCTTTGGATCATTGCCTTTGCTGCCCTCCTATCAGTGCCTCGTGCAAATATGGTGTTTCTACATCACTTATTTAGAAGTGTTCATTTTTCTTTTTCCACTAGTGCACGCCTATTCACTAGCTATTAGCAGGTCATCTGTCAGTTTTGTCCATTATTTTGTATTAACCCCAATTTTATCCGGTGAATTTTATATTCCTACCCTCATGCTGATGATTGGTAATTGCAAGGTATCTAATTATTACGACTAGTCCTCAGAAATTCATGCATGCATCTAGGCACTAAAATAGTTAGGGCCTACTCTAAAAATTAAAATGATAAACACTATAAAATCCATAAACATTGTCACAAACCTCAACTGATTGAATAGAGTACATTCTCTCTCACATTGCCAATAATAATCAATTGATTGCTATGAATCGATTCTTTTTTTTTTTTTCTCCGTATTGATGCTTTAAACTTAGCCTTGTGTTTTTATTTGGTCAGCTTATCTATACACATTTATTATTGCTTATCAGTACATCTCTTGGTCTTCTAAAGACCTTCCTAAGCTAAATTATCATACTCTAAATCACACTCACATTTTTTCTGTATAAAGGATCATCGTAATTCACCCTTAAAAAACAATTTACTACTTTATAGCTGATAAAATGTTGCTTTCTTGTCTGATATTCGTATATACAGTAAGGTCCTTCTCTATAGAATAGAACCACACTGGAGCCGCGTGGCGGGCGGATCGCGATGAGTTATGGGAAGCACTGGATGCTGCCATAGCATTGATTAAAAATGCAGCTGGCGAGATACCTTAGTTGAGAGAGTTAAGACTTGTGAAGTACTGTAGCCTATCTCATATTCTGTGAACATGGTTAGGTCAACAAATTTTCCTAGTGGAAACTTATCTTCTCAAGAAGAAGTTTTACAGTAAATATACCGGGTGAGTTAGCCGAGGTCGTTGCGGCATGACTGTTGGCAGTCGCTCACATCCGGGAGGCGAGGAGGTTCGAATCCCCCCGTCGGCAACCTTGAAGATGGTCTTCTGTGGTTTCCCATCTTCCTTCCAGGCAAATGCCGGGGTTGGTCCCTAACTATAGGCCACAGCCGCTACCTTCCAACTCCTCGACCCTCCCATCCAACATTCCTCTCCAACGGTACTTGTATCTCACCCATTGGGTGTCCGTCTCGAAGCAGCTACAAAACTGGCGAGCCGAACATGTCCTCGGACACTCCCGGCACTAAAAGCCATACGCTAAAAAAAAAAAAAAGCAGTAAATATGTTCGTAAGTTTCAGTGCCGTGCAATTTTTACTTCTGGAAGAACCTCAAACGAACACAATCTGCAAACTCGGGAGGCTCTCTAGAACGATATAACTGCACTGATAGGAAATATCAGCGAGGATGAATTACAGAGAGAGTACCAAAACTTCTTATGTCAGTGCAACGTGTATCTAGAAAATGGACAGCATTTCCAGTAACTCTGAAATTCATATAAGTAATGATTATTATTAAATACATTAAAAAGTGTAAATGTGAACTAGTTGGGCGCTACGCAGCTGCTAGCGGCATTGCCTTGCTCGACACGCTACACACAGTGGCCCGCCCGCAACACGGCCCCTGCGAGGTACTGTATATTGGAACAAACTTGTTAATTGTTTAAACTTTGGTGGTTTAGATCGTCATTTTTGAGAAGTGCATTTAATTGTTTATAGATTGTTCCCACTCAAGTGCATACGGTCGAGCACATCAGACCACATAAATATGGTCTTCCTGTTCAAATGCCTGTAACCAAGTCTCATAAAAAACACAGTAATATCTTGTTTTGATGCTTTGAATAGTAGGCATAACAGTAAGGAAAGGAAGCAAGTTAAAGTACATACATATACATTCATGAATATGCTATAAAGATGAGTACAGCTACAAAATAGCACTCAGCCATAGCTCCATAGGAAGAAAGAAAAATAGGACAGCATTGAACGGGATTAACTCAACATTACGTTAGCAAAATGCAGTCGTTCTAATAGATCCAGCAAAGAGTAAGAAAGCCCATATAACATTGACTATACCATAAGAAAATTTTAATTGGCGATTCAACAAGAATTGGTAGTATTATGACGAATCAATCTACAGACAATGAAATGTGCTGCTCATAGATGAGAATCTAAACTACTAAAGTTGAAACATTCTAATGTACAGTATAAAAGCTTATCAGACAAGATAGCAATATCTTGATCAGCTGTAAGTTTAATTGATCATAGGTATACATGCAGAGGTGCTAATCTAAAAACATAATTTGTCCCAAGCCCTGAATGAAACAGAAGTTTCACTTTTTTTTTTATTTCAATTTTCAAACATATTCACCACAATTCTACATTGTATATTGGCAGAGAGCTTCGATTTATTTCTGATATTGACAGAGGATAACTGAGATGTGACTCGGAAGTATAAACTGAACCGGGGTATTGCCCATTACCTGAAACTTGTCTATGTTTGTGAATAAAACCAGGGATTTTACAGAGAATGCTACATTTTTACTTTTTTGTGATGGAACTTCCTCATAGTAAACATGCTTGGAAACATGTAAACGTGCACTTTCATTGTCAAAATAACAATGTATAGGCCTATGCATTATTGGCTTAAATCATCAAAATATGGAAAATATATAAGGCAAATAATATTTCTCCAATGATATACTATATACAGTAAAACCTGCCTTCAGCGGACCCTTTATTAAACGGAAACTCGTCTTGAACGGAATTATTTGGCGGTCCCGTGAATTTTGGGGTAAAAAACTTGTTCAATTCCCTTCATTAAACTGAACTCTAAATTCTTAAAAATTAACGTAAAATTTAACATGAAATTTAACGTAAAATTTCCAAGTTCCGGAATGCAATGTTTAGAATATTTTCAGGTAGTCTGTGAAGATCTACCTTGTCTGCCATAACAGTTGATTCTGTACCTAGCAAGGAATGTGCAAATAGGTCTTTCTTCCTTTGTTTTCAGACTTGCACGTCAAAAGATCGATGGCTAATTGCCTGTTCCCCAAGCCTTTCCCAATGCTCGCTTTAATGTTCTATCAATAAACAAATGCATACCTGCCAACTTTACCGATTTAGACGGGGAAACTCCCGATGTTCCATAGCTTTTCCCATCTCGTGTTTACTCAAGTTATCCTTCAGTTTTTTGTAAATTATTGACTAACTTCAAATATTTTTCAGTATTTTTTAGTGCGTTTATAGTGGGCAGGTAAGAATGTTATTTGGGTGCCTGAATTCGTAAATGGGTTTTGCTTCAATGTAATCGGTTGTTTATTGACTTTGCTGAAACATTTTTGTCATATTCTAGTGTTTTGCTCTGTGTTTGACACTTGACTTCGACCAAAAAATACTTTTTTTTTTTAAACAGTTTTTGGAACAATTGCTGTGCATGATTGAATCCAGCAAAGGTAAATAATAATTTTGCATTCTGTACAATTTGTGTCGATGTAATGGTTTTTATATCGCATGAAGGAAAAGGTTATATTTGTAAACACGTGGGAACAAAGAAGCACCAAGGAAATGTTAAGTGTAGTGGGGGGGGGAAAATTTGGTGTTAAAAGTGAAAGTAATGATATAATAAATGCCGAATGGTAATTAACATCATTCATTTTGAAGCATAGTTTGCCAATTAATTGAGCTGATATTCACTATTTGCATCTCCTGAATTTTCCTGACTTTCATATCAAAATCTCCCGATTGCTGGTTTTGTAAGGTAGGCAGGTATGCAAATGCCTGTCTTTGTCTTGGCCCTTGTCAATCAACTTTTAACTGAGCACTTCACAGCTTAAATTACTGACATAGTTCGGCAATAGTCAATTTGGTTTTGAAAGCAAGAGTTGAGCTTGATCTAAACACGAGAGTAAAAGTGATACAGTACTGTATTAATTTATAGCAGAAATATGTAATTACAACAATTAATAACTAGTTCACCATATTATTTTTCTCTGTATGTCATAGTTTAATTATTCGCGCATAGTCCTACCTTCGTTAACCAGAAACCTATTTTTTTGCGGAAAAATTTGCGAGTCCCGTTCGATTCCGTTGAAGGCAAGTTTTACTGTATATGCAAATGTTAATTCATATGCCCATTAATTAAAATGTACATTTTCATGAACTTCTGAGGTCTAATTTTGACTAGTGGTCTTTAACTGTCGATTGTCTCATTTCAAAACATTCTTTCCTGATTTTGCAACTTCGTGATTTGCTGTATCTTTAAGTTCCAATTTACTCGCTGCTATTGTCATGGAGGATAGAGACATTAATAATAACAGCATATATCATTGCCAATCATAGTGTCTCAAGGAGCAAATCTACATCAAATTGGCTTAAAGCTAGTACCGGTACTTTGGTGAAAGAATGTTCTCAAATAGTTTCTGTATCGGTAACATTGAAACAGGCAGGAGGAACAATGTAAAGTATGTCGAGTCGACACTTATAAAATTCATCTGTGAATGAAAATTAGAAATAATACTGTGGTAAGGGAAGACCCTAGCCTTGAGTTTAGATAAACCTCATTGAACAATACAATTTTTCTCTGGAAGTTAAAATTGCAGATTATGATTGTAATTTCTTCCCAATGTAGGCGTTAAGTGAAGTTAAACTACATTGTCTCAAACTTGTTAAAATGTTTACTCTCTCTCCTCCTCCACCTCCAAATCTATCACTTTTTATTTTCCTATGGCTTAGGTTGTTTTATTCTTGGAACTGATAATTTTGTTCTTGGACTCTTTTGTACATGCAGTAGAATTCAAAAGTATTTTGAAGAGATTAGGCAACCTGAATAATAATAGATACAGGACAATTTTAATTGAGGAAATTATATCACCAGTTTAGATTATGTAATCTAATTTATTTACTTCCATGTTGTATCCGATTCCAGATTTCATCATAACTTAAGTCAAATTTTATATCTATACAGTCTCAAAGGTATTTTGTTTTATGTTGTATATCTCTTTACTTTAATTACTGTGGTACATCACCATGATATGGAGTTAGCAAAGTTGGCCTAATATTCCTGCGATATTTACCACCCTCTTCCCTCAGTTTGCAAAAGTAGTATTTCTTTTTGGTACAGATCGGCCATCAAACCTACTAGATCACATCTAAGAACATACCTAACTCTCGTCACTCTGTTGAACTTTGTACCAAACATTGGTGCTCTTGTGTTGCAAGTGGAGCCTGGCCTTCACTAATTCAAGGTTTTAGAGGTGATCACAAATGAGAACAGAGAAGAATAGAGTGGACAAGGTGTAGCGAGTGACTGTGCGGTGCGTGAAGCAGAGAGTAGGCCGCTTCCCCCACCACTAGACGACCAAGCAGCGAAAGCGCTAGCCATATTCTGCACAGTCCGCGATAAAGTTCCTGCTGTATTACTGCTAGGATTGCTGTTATATATTAACTGTATTGCCAGTAATAACTGCTTCATATGTGAGGCTCAAGCCATTGGGTTTGATTAGAGAGAACGAACGGTACTTACAAAACACAAAGCATCAAGTTCTAAGTGATGTATTTTCCATTTAGTAATCTCTGACTTAGATTCCATGGATATTAGGGAGTACAGTATTACTTGTATATACCTAGGTGTGTGTATATATATTCATGAAATGAAATGTAAACAACATAAATTATGCAACTGTCTACATGCCTTTCAAGAATAGTTATACTGCTTTAAACAACGATCGATTGTTTCTCAGGCACTTACCTTTGACAAGTTCTATAGTTAAATCATAATGCCTTGGAGTTTTTGTTTATTTCTTACAATAAACTCAGCATATATTTGATGTAGCTTTTGTATTTGTCCTAGTGTTCATGAATTATTTTAAATTTGACCTATTACCCTAATATCCAAAAACATTTGACAAAATCTACATAAAGGAAATTAATTTCTGTGACACACAGAAATTGCATTCTAAACATGAGGCATTCAAATCCAGACATTTCCACTTGTGTTAAATTTTCAGGAAACAAAAAAAAACATTTGTTGCTGAAAGTTTGTGTTTTACGCTAACCACACTTTTAATGCATAGTTTAATTAAACTATATTATTGAATTCGATAGTTACTAGCCGAAAACAATGCAACATTAGTTAAATATAAGCGGTTATATTTTGGAAATGTCTGGATTTGATGTTGAACCCATATCAGATTCATACCAACGTTTCAGTGATTTTCTACAAATATTAATTTACCCACTTTACATCATGCAGACCACAAACAAACCCCATGGCACCACAGGCCAAGAAGGGCCTCGACCTACCAAGCGACCGCTGCCCAGCCATTCGGCCTGTACATTGCAGGGCGACGCGTGGTCAGTGCGTCTGATCTCCTCGGTCATTAATCTTGGTTTCTGTGACTGAGGCGCTGCCTTATTGTCAGACGGCTACTTGATAGTCTTCAAGAGGCAGAGTACACCCCATTCCAGCCCTCTCGTTCTTTCTAAAATCCCTGACGGAGCCGAGAATCGAACCCGGGGCCTCTGGGAGAGAGACAGACGTGCTACCCCAACACCACGGAGCCAAGAATCAAACCCAGGGCCTCTGGGAGAGATGCAGACGCGCTACCTCAACACCACAGAGCCGAGAATCAAACCGGGGGGCCTGTGGGTGAGAGGCAGACGTGCTACCCCAACACCACGGAGCCGAGAATCAAACCCAGGGCCTCTGGGAGAGACGCAGATGTGCTACCCCAACACCACGGAGCCAAGAATCAAACCCAGGGCCTCTGGGAGAGATGCAGACGCGCTACCTCAACACCACAGAGCCGAGAATCAAACCGGGGGCCTGTGGGTGAGAGGCAGACGTGCTACCCCAACACCACGGAGCCGAGAATCAAACCCAGGGCCTCTGGGAGAGACGCAGATGTGCTACCTCAACACCACAGAGCCGAGAATCAAACCTGAGGCCTCTGGAACAGAGGCAGACGTGCTAATCCAACACCATGGAGCCAAGAATCAAACCTGGGGCCTGGGGGTGAGAGGCAGATGTGCTACCCCAACACCACAGAGCCGAGAATCAAACCCTGGGCCTCTGGGAGAGACGCAGACACGCTACCTCAACCCCACAGAGCCGAGAATCAAACCTGGAGCCTCTGGGATAGAGGCAGACGTGCTACCCCAACCCACCACGGAGCCGAGAATCAAACCTGGAGCCTCTGGGATAGAGGCAGACGTGCTACCCCAACCCACCACGGAGCCGAGAATCAAACTTGGAGCCTCTGAGATAGAGGCAGACGTGCTACCCCAACCCACCACGGAGCCGAGAATCAAACCTGGAGCCTCTGGGATAGAGGCAGACGTGCTACCCCAACCCACCACGGAGCCGAGAATCAAACCTGGAGCCTCTGGGATAGAGGCAGACGTGCTACCCCAACCCACCACGGAGCCGAGAATCAAACCTGGAGCCTCTGGGATAGAGGCAGACGTGCTACCCCAACCCACCACGGAGCCGAGAATCAAACCTGGAGCCTCTGGGATAGAGGCAGACGTGCTACCCCAACCCACCACGGAGCCGAGAATCAAACCTGGAGCCTCTGGGATAGAGGCAGATGTGCTACCCCAACCCACCACGGAGCCAAGAATCTAACCCGATGCCTCTGGGAGAGAGGCAGATGCACTACCCCAACACCACCGAGCCGAGAATCAAACCTAGGGCCTCTGGGTGAGAGGCAGACTTGCTACCCCAATACCGTGGGGCCAAGAATCAAACCGGGGCCACTGAGTGAGAGGTGGACACGCTACCTCAATACTATGGAGCCGAGGCCTCTGGGAGAGAGGCAGACATGCTACCTCAACACCACGGAGTCAAGAATCTAACCCGGGGCCTCTGGGAGAGAGGCAGATGCGTCGCCCCAACACCATAGGGTCAGCATCATGCAGACCACAACAAAGCATATTCTGTAGTGTGTTGGTTTTATAATGCATTTAATAGACATCGAAATAGTACATTATGCAACGAGTCTATAATGGCAATAATTAAGACGAGAGTATGTTTATAAAACGAGCATACGCGAGTTTTATAATTTCCGTATGAGTGTCTTAATTACCATTATAGGAGAGTTGCATAAGACTATTTATGTTCAACGATAATTATAACTTTATTATATGTTTTAACAAATATTCATAAATATCTGTTGAGGTTGTCACTAGAATTTTGTGATCGGAGTGCAGCGCTGGGTAGGATATCTCTGTTTTCAAAGCTCTCTGACCGACCGATGCATGCGCTCTGTGTGCTTGGCAATGGATTTTGAGCGCATGCGCGAAGGCATCCTTA
This sequence comes from Meconema thalassinum, assembly GCA_946902985.2. Taxonomy (NCBI): domain Eukaryota; kingdom Metazoa; phylum Arthropoda; class Insecta; order Orthoptera; family Tettigoniidae; genus Meconema; species Meconema thalassinum. The sequence continues at coordinate 166,354,065 of OX336389.2, forward strand.
CCTAATTGGTCACACAACTGTTTCTTGAGCTCTGATTGGTGGGAGAAACTGTTTCATAATGAAAAATAGTGTTATGAGCCTCATTATGATACAGTTTTCTGACACATAATGTTTACATTTCGACATCGTCGAACATAAAGGTTCTTATTTTACTACAATCCATTAACAGTTCCGCAGTATTAAAAGACTGCAAAAATAATAATATTTCATGGTAATTTATAGTATGGTGCGTCTCTCACTTTACATGGATGAGAGAAATACACTATATAGTCGCAATTAATATTCTAGAAATAGAATCCTCTTCATTACATCTCGTGCTCAACGCTGAATAATTTAACACTGGATCAACATGTGAAGATATTTATTATCCGCAAGCCACCTACATGGGAATATTATCAGCTGTCACAAAGGGATGTCAAGTGGTCTAGCAGAGATGATGTCGTTGGCTGATGGAAATGTCTGTGTTTGCTTCTAATCAGCATGTGGAAATGTCGTGGTTTGAATTTAACACTCCATTTCCTCACAGCAGAATAATGGGAATTGTCGTCGTATGATCTTAAATGGGCAACCTATTGATGGATTTCAGCACAGAGAAGAAGCCCATGCAAAAAGCTAATTTCCATAAATAATTTAAAAAAGTGGAAATAATGTCGGGGTTTGAATTTCAACGCTTCATATTTTGAATGGTATTCTTTCATACTGAATTTAAGTCATCTTGAGAACATCCATAGTATGACTATGAGTCACCTCCTCGTTTGTTCTCCACGAAACCTGAGGTCGGAACACTTGAAGCATGACGAATAGAAGGAGAAAGTGAGAAGACTCCTGAAGTTCAAGCGCGCCCCGCCAGGCAGCGCTAGAGTGGGTAAGTTCCACGCTGGCGGGGTCAGCTGGTCTTAGGGATGGTGCTAAGGGAAACGAATTACTTTGTAACTAGTACTCTTTTAAAAAGTAATTAGCGGTTACAATTAAAATAGCACGGCAGGGCACAATGGAAAATATAATTCATGGAAATAAGAACTACGGTCTTCATTGCATGTTACGGAACGCACAGATTCCTGGAGTATACAGAAACAGATAAAAACCACGGCTAATCCCCAGCATATTAAAACAAGCACACATAAACTATTTAAAGTAACTCTCTACTTGCCAATTCATTTTGTCGGCTACGGTACTGAACTTTCGAAAGCTTGCGTGAAGACTTGGCGGATGTTCGAGATTGCAAATCTTGGCGGATTTCCTTCGTTCTGAAGATGAATCGGCACCCAAAATAAACAAGTCTAGGGATAATATCCATGACACGCTGAAGACAGCAGCCAGCTCCTGAATGATCAACTGAAATTGTTCCTTTGGAATTGATACAACCATAAATATTTCGCTCCACATCGATTTTGAGTTTAATTTTCTGGTAATTACTTTCTCGGCCTGGAAAAGAATGCCACATACACTTCTCGAAGGACGTGTTATATACACTTCATTGTTCATCTTAGGGCACCTTTTTTAGTTTCTTTGTTGCTTTCTCTTAGCAACAATTTAGTCGTATTTCCGTTTATTCCTGATGAAGAAAGACATGGTTTCTTTCGAAACGCGTCGAGTTTGAATAAATAAAACACGGCATAAGCCCAAGATTCTACATTATGGATAAAATGGTATTAGATGCGTTTGACATTAACCATACCGTACATAAAACATCACAATAAATTGGTTGAAAAACTGAATCCAGATAGCTTTAAAACCCATCATTTTGCACCAAATTATACAAAAGTTATTGTGAAGTTATGAATGCATTTGCGGTAGCACTGCCGGAGACGTAATCGGGCTAGGCTATTGCGTTTTTAAATTAGCTCCCGTTTCAGGGTTTTTAGGTTTTAAGTGCGAATAGTTCGTTTAATAGTTGTAAAACAGTAAGGAGAGTATGTTTTGGGTAGGTTTTGAGTTGAATTAAAGTTTATGTCGAGCTGAGAAGTGAATTTGGTATAGCTTAAAGTGTAAGTTTTTTGGTCTGATCTGTTTCCTCTCAATTTGGTTAATTAAAGCTTAATAATTGAGTTTAAATACCGGTTTGGTGACCCATCGTCCCAGGCAAGCCGATAACACCTGTAACTACTCAGGCAGATAGCTCACTTAGTCGTGATTTGGAAGTTATTGTGAAGTTATGAATGCATATGCGATGATGATGATTGTTGTTTTAAGGGGCCTAACATCGAGGTTATCGGCCCCTGATGAAATGAAATGACGTGAAATGAAAGGATGGAGATAAAAAACAGCTCGCTGCTATGGATGAAACGAAAATGGTTTAGATAAAAAAGACAGTGAGCCCCAACAACTATGCCTTATGCAGCAGAGAAAATACTTACAAAAAGGAACTCAGATTGAAACTACTCACCAAATGGAGAGCGGTAATACGTACATAAAGGAATTTTGAACGAAAATACTCGAAAAGGAATAGATTGAAAAATACGCACAAAATGTAGGTTAAGTCCAAAATACGTACAAAATGCAACGTACAGTCGAAATACCTACAAAATGCAAGTGAAATCAAAATACTTACAAAATGCAAATGAGATTGAAAATATGCAGAAAATGTAATGGAGATTCAAAATACCCACAAAATTGCAATTGAGACTTAACTACTTGAACAAAGCGGGGTAGGTTGAAAATACAAAATGCAATTGAAATTCAAAAAACTAACAAAAGCCCCGGCCCGGATATTGAAAGACATACTAAAAAGCAATTTAGATTGTCAATCCTTACAAAATGCAATTGAGATTGAAAAACACACACAAAATGCAATCTAGATCGAAAAGACTTACAAAATGCAACGTAGATTAAAAATACCTACCAAAAAAAATCCTAAAAGGGAATTTAGATACACGGGGAACCAAGTAACAAAAACAGTGCGGGAATCTGAAAGAGAAAAGGAAATATAAGGAAAAGAGGAGAGGATTATGAGGAGAAGGGAGGGGAGAGGGTCCGCCCCAAAGGGAAGGGACAAAAGGGGAAAACGGACCCAGCTCAGGAATCCCTTGGGGTCGCCATCTCCCGAACTCGCCAGCCGGGAGCCCCTGAGGGTGTAGCATTATCTAGGGTGCACCGCCGGAGACGTAATCGGGCTAGGCTATTGCGTTTTTAAATTAGCTCCTGTTTCAGGGATTTTAGGTTTTGAGTGCGAATAGTTAGTTTAATAGTTGTAAAACAGTAGGGAGAGCATGTTTTGTATTGACGTCAGAAAAGTTGGATGGCGCAGCCACGCGGCAGAATGTTGAAGCTGTAACATTGTGACTGGTGAGATTTATTTAGATAGTGAACCATTGACGTCGTGATGGAAACAGAAAGAAATTTGTCAAATTCGAGGAGGTACTGCTCTGTATACGGTTGCAAATCGTATAAAACGGCTACGAATTATCTTCACTACTTTCCTGTACAAAAAGTTCAGAGAGAAAGATGGGCTTCGGCGCTGTCAATTGGAAAACGTGTTACATGTTACATGACTGTGTACAGTCTGCATTTTTGTGAAGACGACTTCTTTCCACCGGTACTGTTGATTATTGATAGTTATTGTCTCTAATTTGTATTCACATGGATTTAGCTACATCAAAAATACTGATAAACTTATAGCCTATTACTTCTGTGCCGTACAAAGAATGTAATCCGCTCTTCGTAAACTTATTTTAGGGGTTCTTCCGATTGACAATAGCCGAATGGTTAGAAAACTTAAGAAAAATGCTGTTCCTAGCCTTAATTTGCCAGATAATGTATATTCTTGCCTTTGAACAGCAAGTATGTAGGTCATTGAAGTACGATTTGGCTTAAATTGTGTTTTTGGCTAGGATCACCCTACTGTTGAATTTAGTTAATTAAAATGTAAAATCTTAGTTTTAAGTACCGGTTTGGTGACCCATCATCCCAGGCATGCCGGCAGCACCTATACTACTCAGGCAGATAGGTCACTTAGCCGTAATTTTGAAGTTATAGTGATGTTAAGTATACATATGCGGTAATGTAGCAGGAGACCGGATCGGCCTAGGCTATTCTAACTTTAATTAGTTCCCATTTCAGGGTTTTACAGTTTTGAGTGCGAATAGTTGGGTTGAAAGTTGTACAACAGTAAGGAGAGTAGGCTATGTTTTGTATAGGTTTTAATTGGTATAATGGTTTATGTCGAGCTGAGGAGTGAATTTGGTTTGGCTTAAAGTGTAGTTTTTGATCTGTTCCGTTTGCTTATGACAAGTTCAAATAGAGACTCCAGCTTTGTTAAATATCTGTATTTTTAATATTTTATTAAATATATTGATATAGAGGATGTCTCCATTTTAACTTGCCTGTGGCAAGAGATTAATACATTAACATTCTTGCCTTTGAACAGCAAGTATGTACGTCAATATTTGCAATATTGAAGTATGATTTGAGCATCCCAAGTAATGCTTTGAACCCAAAACATTCGTGCAAATTCAGGGTTGCTTGATTCAATTTATTATCAGGGAGTCGTCCTTTGTGTTATGTGAGATATATATATATATATTGTGAAATTAATAAAAACATCGATACTGCTAGGCTCCCAAGTACAGGCTTCATATATGTAACAGCAGACAGTAAATTAACTATCTACATGTGGGTAATATTTTTAACTGGTAGTAATTAGGCACTGCATTTAAATTGATTATAAAAATATTTCTATCAATGAAAGGAAATATGTAGTATTTTGCCATCATAAATTTGAAGCCATAACAAACGCACACCCAATTACTTCACGTCACTATATCGCCGCCATATTGCAAACAGCTGACCGTAAGCTCCTCCCCCGTTTCGGACGTCAATAGGTTTTAACTTGTATTATGGGTTATGTCGAGCTGAGAAGTGAATTTGGTTTAGCTTAAAGTGTATTTTTTTGGTCTGTTTTGTAGCCTGGATTTATTAAGTTTATTGTGCTGCTAGCGTGATTAAAAGCTGTAGGATTTGATGTAGAGTGCTAGGATTGCGTGGGGAAAGTGTTGTGAGAGGGAGAGGAGTGAGGGGGTGGGTTTATGGAGTTGTTGCTTGTTTTTCAACTGCTGTTTTTTGATGGCGTGCTTGTAGTGCCTACAACCCTGGTACAAGTTGATGGAGATTATCGCTTGCAGTGCTTGTAGCGGCGGGACCACAAACTACCGTGCTATAATGGCGGAGTCCTCACACTAGTTCCTTCTATTCGTCATGCTTGAAGTTTGCCAGTTGGCAAAATTCTGGTCTCTGTATTTGATTAGAGTATGAGTGCGTGTATAATATAATTATATTTAATCAATTATGCAATGTATACAGGGATTTCATGGTTTTCTGACAGTACCAAATGTAATTGTTCTATTGTTTTGTGATGTGTGGTTTATTTAATCATGTCAGAGAACACACGTGACCATGAATGAACTGTCCTTTCTGATCGTTGACTGGCCATTAAAGAGTACGAGCTTGTTATACAGCTGACAAACATATTTCTGACGCATTGCACTATTAGTGCATCTCGAATAATGATATAACCTAATGTTGAGGTATTTCTTGCCCGTAGCTCTGATTAACCAATTAAAATGGTTTTCATCAACAAAAAGGAAAGAAATAGGAAAATGATCCTGGTTGAAGAAGAGGTTTCTCTGGCCCACACATCAGTTGATCACTTGATTTACCAGCATTGGCTTTCTGTTCGGTTTAGTTATTAAACCCGAGTGCTTCTTTGCCTTGGATAGCTTTCAGTCTAAGCAGAACTTGCACGTTAACATGTACCACTCGGCACAGGCCACACAGGAATTTGTCAATCACTACTGCAAATTGCAGAATACACAGTGGGTTAACACTGCGGGAAATGGCCAGACTTGGCGATAACGTAGGAGTGGGGGGGGGGGGGTAGCCTGCTTCAGCCATGTGTCTCCTTTGCCCACTCTATTCTTCTGTTCTCGTTGGTGATCACTCATTAGATTTATAGATGAGCGACAATCCACTGTAGGAAGAAATGTGGAAGTTTAGCTATCTCCTTTCTTTCCTAGGTCATTCCATATTTAGGTGTCAATAGCCTAGATGTTAGTCCCCTTAGAACAACAATCATCATAGTCATCATCCCATATTGCATATGCTTATTTGCAGGGATCTGTCACAGATGCCTACAGATGATTCTGTTTTTGTAGTTATCTGAGGCCAACCATATCAGACATCAATTCCTTCCAGTCTGTTTTCTTCTTTCTTTCAAGACTGTACTACACATTTACAAGTTGTTGAGGATACCACTTTCTTGCACTTGACCTTCATTAAGGTCATTTTGGCTCTGCTTTAAATCACACACACTTGAAGGTCCCTAATAATAAAAATAATTAATAATATACACTACAATATACTTATGAGCTAGTATTCCATCAGTTTGATAACATACTTCAAAGTGCTAAGCACAAAAGAACCAATTCATTATACAGTGTTAAGTTTTGTTTCTGCTTGCAGGTAACAAAAGTCCTGCCAATGGAAAAACTAAAATACAAAATACTTTTGAGTGTTAATGTATAGATATATATGAAATTATTCATCACTCATGTTTTTTTTTAATAACAAGAATTCTGGATCAAAAACTAGATGACCTGTATGCAGAGTGATATGAATACTTTTCAAAATATAATAGTTAAACATAACACTATGCGTATCCAGAGCAGTTTTCTGTTGCCTGCTGTTGCATATTGTGTAAATGCACTGATATAGATAGATACTTAAACTTAAGTTTGTTCAGTGTGTAGTTTGAAGCATGGCTTTAACACGCTGCTAGCATCTCGCCGTGTATTAGATAATTTAATACTAGAGTTGTTGTTCCCAAAGTGTGGTCCTCGGAAATATTTCAGGGGGTCTACACACCTTTTAGAAGATACAGAATATACTGCCATTTCCTCAGATTCATATGCTGTGTCTGTTCAATAGTCTCTCTATTCTTCTCTTCGTATACATTTTAGAATCCAAGATAGTTTATTTTTCTTAAAATTGTTTGAAACTGTGGGTTTAATAATGTATTTAAAATTTCAGATTAAATTGTGTAGCAGATCTATTTGTCAGCTGAATTGACTGGTGTTTTCTCTGATGACTAATAAAATATTGCAGGGGACTTGTTGATACCATTATCCAAATTTTGACATGCATGGCTTAAAACATAAGCCAAGGTTTCAAAACAAAAAAAAGGGATCTAAAAATTTTTCATTTTTTTTTATTTTTATGGGTGGGGGCTTGCAGACTGAAAACTTTGGGAACCACATTTCTAGAGTGATTTTAGAAAATTAAGTTTCCTATTCTAGACATAACGCAAGAGTGTTTGGGTAAGTTCTTTACTATTGTTAATGTTTCAGTCTTATTAGTATGCAAAGTCATTCATGCATATAATGTACTTCTTTCTCAAGCTAGCCTTGCATGGATTTTAGATTTTTGTAAGAATTTTTAAAATTTTTTCACACATCTCTTCAGTACTAGTAAAGAACTGTTTGCTTCTTGACTCATTTGCCCAGTCATGTAAATTATAAGATTAGATTGCAAGTACATTATTTTCAATAATTGCATTAGTAATATTTTCTGTTGTTTATCTTACAAAGTTGTGCAGCTCTCACTGATTATTATTTTTGATTTTTTGTTGTTTATTTTTTTGTTCACAGAAAAAGTTCCTGTTAATAATCTGCCTCATTATAGTCATCGTCATTTTAATTATTGTTTTGCCTGTGAGTTTAGCATGATGTGGCGAGTGTCAGATGAAATTAATAATTGCCTACAAATAGCTCGCATTAACCCCCAACCTCCCTCACACTTATTTTGAATTGTTAAGTGGGAGGGTATATCTACAAGTGCTACCTTGCAGAAATGTGTTGATATATAAATACTAGTTGTAATACTTCTTTTGTATTAAAACATTTGCATTGGGAAGTCTTTTGATGGTAGTGGTGGGATGGGAAGCTGGCTGTTGTACTAGAAGTAGTCTTCAGTGGACTTAAAATATAATCACTAAATCTTTGTAGTATTGTATAAAGTGTAAATTTGATTAATATATATTTTTTAAGACCCTTACTTGAACATATTAATCTGAAATAGTCTGTATTTATATTGTTCATGTACTGAAGTGTGGTGTTTACATTCATTATTATCTTAAGTCACCTTATTGTGAGTGAATTGTGGGTTTCTGCATAACTCAGGAGTTAAAATATTCACAACTGTGACATGTGCATGTCTTACTCTTTTTTCCCTAGCTGAGCTAGTTTACTATATTCAGCACATACATGGTTAAGTGAATTTTGTAAAATGTTTACCTTACTAGTGTTAAACAAGTATTGTAATGTTATTCTTAGAAAGTTTCCCAAATTCTGTAAATGTTATTCCTAAACTGGCTTTCAATGATAGACCTACAGGGCATGAAAGATGTTAAAATGACCAACCGAAATAAAAGCCTGCATAAATAAATTCTCTCTCCCACCCCCCAAAAAAAAGATTGATTTTTTTTAGGTCAGTTATGCATTTGTAGCTGTATATTGACCCACTGCATGCCATAGATATCGACTAGTGCCATATGTCATGCTGTATTAGAATTGCAACTTGTGCAATGGAAAAATAACCCACAATTCACTTTCATACAAATGCATTCCATTGTGTCCTGGGTGACTATAAATGTTGTATTATAAACATTGTTACACAGTAGTGGAAAAATTACATAGCTACACTATGTGATTGGAAGTATCTGGCCGCTCACATGAAAATAATGGTGAACTTTGGACGGCCTCCACTGCTAGCCGTGGCTGTCAATATGGTGTTGTCCACCCTTCACTTCGATGACAGGCATACTTTGTCAGGTATGTTAGTTTTCCTGGGGAATGGTAGCCCATTCTTCACGGAGCACTGAACAGAGGAGGGATAGGGATATGGGTTGGCATGGACTGGCACAAAGTCTGTGTTCCAAAACCTTTCAAAAGGCACTGCACAGTCCAATTCATTAGTGGGACTCTGTTGCCAGCAGACTACTCCAGCAATACACAGTCGTCGCCCCCGAACTGGCTTTCAATGATAGGGAGCATGAAAGATGTTAAAATGACCACATAACCCTGCTGTCACATTGCCATATTAAACAATTGAGGGGTCAAGCCTTTTTCAGATGAAACATGACCACATGGTAACACCTGCACCCACGAATTTCACCGTGGGTACTGTATGCTCCGGTAGATATCATTTACAAGGCATTCACCATACACTCTACCAACAGATCGCCACATTGTATACCATGGTTCATCACTCCACACAACGGCTTTCCATTGTTCTACGGTCCAGTTCCGATGTTCCTTACACCACGCAAGGCAGCACATGTGATGTGTGGCTACTCAGCCATGAAAACCATGTTTCTGCGCATCACACTGAAATTCGCTGTTCGGAGTAGACCTAGAAGTGGTGTAGAATTCTGTGTGATGATGGCGATGGATAATTGTAGAGTATTCTGTATGATCCTCTTCAATACTTCAAGTCCCTGGGGGATCATCCTATATGTTGTTGGACTGTACATGTTCAGTCAAGTTTCCACTTTACCATCACATCACTCTGTGGATTTAGGGTTGTTAGAGGGTGGAAATCTCGAGCACAGACCTGGGGCATCTAATCGCCTCACCACATTGAAAATCCGAGCCCACAGAATGTTCCAATCCGCTGTCTCGTGCATTGTATAGCTTACTGCGGCCTCTGGCCATATGTTCCATCCCGTATGTGGTGGTTTCAGAGTCGCCCACTAAGGGAAACTCATGTTTTAGGGGTGTCCGAATACTTCTGATCGCGTAGTGTATCACATAGGGATGACGCCTCTCTCTCCCCCTCCCGGCACTACAGCCCATGAAGGGCCTTGGCTTGGTGTACCAAGCAAACGCCGCTCAACCATTTGGCCTGCTGATTGCATGGTCAGTACAATGTGTCCCCCTCAGCAGTCAAGTTTGGCTTTCTTTACTGGAGCACTGCCTCTCTGTTAAGGCAAATACTCTGTTATCCTCACACAGCTGAGTGCACCCTATTTCCAGCCGTCACATCAGTTTCTTTTATTCTGATGGAGCCAGGAATCTAACCCAGGGCCTCTTGGGTGAAGCCAAGTTATGCCATTCCCTTTTGACATTTTTTTCAATGAACCAATCATATCAGAAGATGGTTATTATTGATATGCATATTAACCTTCATTTTCAGATTGCTATTCTTATTTTCCTTTCCTGTAATTGTTCGTTCTTTATAAGAATGGCTATATAAGGAATGGGTGGGTTTGCATAGTTTAAGACAACTGTGCCCAAGTTATGCTTATAGAAACTTTAAGGTTTATAGAGTGGGAGATCCAAATTTCATTTTAAACACGTTATGCCTTTTGGGGAAGGTTTAGATATGGTTAAGCCTTGGAATCAACTTCTCTAGATGTATTTGTTCAAGTTAAGTTTTCAAAATACATTTAAGGGGTTTATTCCCCCCTTTTTCCCCCATGTCACGCACAACTGCAGATCTCTCATGGTGCTTATTCAAAAACAGCAGCCATTTATATTTACCTCCCCTACAATTGCTGCTGCATGAGACATTCTCCATGCTGGAGAACAATCATTTTGAGGTATAGCATATGTGTGCAGTATATGAGCAATCAATGGATGCATACATGCCTTATTTTTATATGAATATTCTATATATATTATATATTCTCACTTTTAAAATTTATGCATGGTTTATATTTAGGGACCCTAATTTATGGTAAAATAATTTGCTCCATAGCAATGCTATAAATGGTACCAGAGTGATGACTATTTCACGTTCCTTAGATAAGTCATTAAAAACAAAAACAAGCCACTCTCTAATTACCAGTACTATAATTTTTTCCTTCTCCTTTGTTTAATAATTTTTAGCTTTTTCTTAAATTGCATGCTGTAGAGTAAAAGAAAGAAAGAAAGAAAGAAAGAAATGAAATTTTCAAGTACAATAAAGGCATCATAAAATAAGATTCAGTGCCAGGAAGTTCTGGAAGCTACTGTTAAATGTTGTGTCCAAACAAATTCAAATCAAACCTTCATCTCTCTCTCTGAGGGTGAAGATTTGTTCCATTTGTTGTCACAATGTTATGATTAGGCTAAGAAGGCCCCTTTTGGTATTTACATTCGTGGTAAAGAACCAAATTGTTTTTGTCCCTGAGCAGGCTCCAGGCCTGGCTGTGGGAAAACAGACTTCGCTAGCACAGTCGCATGTCATTGCACTGACAAATGCTTCTAACAAACTAATATGTAAAACCCTGAAACACTGTATTTTTGTTAAGTCAGTTTTGGATATATTTTGTTTTTATTTTAGAACACTTCCTAAACACTCATCTCACAACATATCGCTCATTTTGTGACATTTCACACTTGTCAATTCACTGCATGTCGCATATTTTTGCAATAAATACCCCAAAAGGCTAAAATATAGAAATAACAAGAATTTTTGGCATGTATTGCTATTGCTATGAAATAGGGTCCCCATTTATATTTCTTTTCTGACATTATTTAGGAATGACCCTACTTCAATTGTAACTTGATCACACGATAGTGTCAGGAAAATTCCATTCTGTGTTCAGTATTAATAGCTGCTGTATTCCTTAAGTTGAAGTTCCTTGAAGTTACGATTTCTCTTAGTGTACCATACTTCATGGATCAGTGCTTTGAAAGTCATTCCAAAGGCGGTATCATGTTTGCTGTGTTCTCTTTTTTTATGAAATCATTTTCAGAGATAGTATGCTTCTGTAGTATTTTATAAGTAAAATATTAAATCACAAGTGCTCCCAAGTTTTGTTTTTGTTTTTTGTATGTTTTTTTTTTTTGGGGGGGGGGGTAAAGGGAGAGGGTGCTGCCACTTATATTCGTAATTATTGAGCATTGTTATTCAAACACCACTTACTGGAAGGCTTTTAGAACTGAGCCAAAACCTTTGGCTAACCAATCGTTTTTCCTCATTGGATTTATGGAAAATAAAACCTTCTCTGCAATGTTTATGCTTGTGCTCCAAGATGAAATGCCTGGCATATGTCAAAGCAGCGCTACAAAATAAGCTGTAAGATATGTGATGAAACTCAGTTTGATACTACCAGAATCAGTTATTAGCCTACCTTAGATTTCTGCAAAAAAAAATGAAAGTAGACTTATGAGCTCTACAAGGGCCAATAGTTCGTTAAATCATGACAAAAGCGAATTTAACCAAATTTGGTACTGGTGTAGCACTAGCAAAGGACACCTCAATGTCATGTTTAATATCGCTGCCATCTTAACCAAAACAAAATGGTGGCCATCCAAATGTTATAAGTTTAAATCAAATTGCGACTAAACTAACCATCCGATTTCTACCAAATTTTGGAAAAAATATACCTTTGTGTGGAAAGAGTCTGTTGCCCAAAGTACAAGGTCATCAGCCAAATAATTTCAAAATGGTGGCCATGTATAACATGAAAGCATTATAGGCTAATCCGTAACTTATGATCCAACAAGGCTCAGTTTCACCAGTTCCTCTTATCGAACAGAGGGAGGCTTAAACTGTCCTCGAGGAGATGACCTGTTGGTTATTATAATTTTATATTGAAATATTACACTGTAGCATTGACTTAATAGCACTCAGGCCGAGCAGCCATGTCGTCTAGTGCTGTGCACCAAGCACTTAAAGCTCACACGACTTAATGGTGGCTATTGTTTGCTGCCTGGTCCATATTCCAATAGCTTAACATAGTTTTATGGAATATACGGTACAAAATAATATAAATTTAGTATGAAATGGTTTATAATAAAGGCATGATATGCTGAAGAAGTCTTTCATTTCAAGGCATTATAAGCTAGGCAGTTATACCAAGGCTATTGATAACATTCTTCTAGCAACATTCCGATATCATCAAGGGGTAGCGTGCCAGACTGTCACCCATAGAGCTGGGGTTCTAATCCATGCAGGTTTGGTTTATTTTTACTCTATTTTAAAAAATATTTATTGTTTTATAATTACTTAGATGTTATAATATTAAGCATACATAGTGTGTATTTTGCAATAGAAAATATTATCTATACTTATAGCACCACCTATTGAAACACGTTACCACAGCGATTTCCATTCTTTGTCCTTGATCCGTGGTAGTCTACTATAACCAACATATATTCTGACATGTAGCCTAAACCAAATAGTATTCTTTAAATTACTAGTGGGTAATGTATTTTTTGGCCAAGGGATGGCTGTGGGAATCCTTAGGCAATGAACTAGCCTCTTTATTTGTAATTTGTATTTATTTCCCATTTGAAAATGTGCACTATATGTAATTATATGGGTAATGATAAAATAAAAATTTATAAAAAAGCAAGCTATATATCCATAGTTATAGTTGTTGTTGTTGTTTTAAGGGGCGGAACTACAAGGTCATCTGCCCCAAAAGATCGTTAGCCCGGCTATATGGGTGAGAGCCAAGCATCTAGACCAATCGACCAAACTAGGCTACCACATCGAGTTAAGAAATCGAGAAGGATTGGAAATTAGGAAAATCTTTAGCATAGTATAACGTATAATGCATGGGCAGATGACCTCGCTGTTCATCCCCTTAAAACAATAACTATAACTATGGGAAGGTGGGTACAGGCAGAGTGAAAGGAGGATATTGGCCCTGAGCCAGTATTGAGCCAGTCACAATGCTCTGGCTCTTATTTCTGCTGATAAACAGCTCTGTTTTATACTATCAGCAACTAGTTTTATTAACTTTCAAATATTTCAGGCAAGAATTATTTTTCTGCAAGCTGTAACATTGGGTAGGGGGCTGCATAGCTCAGTCAGTAGAGGTGCTGTGTTTCTAACTGGAAGGGAGTGGGTTAGATTCTCACCTAGATAGTAAATTTTAGAAACAAAGCTACCAGTTACAGAAACGAAAATGGCCTGGGGTTCACTCGGCGTACAACAGAACTGAATATCAGGGTAAATCCCGGAAGCAAACTTGGTCAGGGATGGAACTAACAATTCCTTCTCAACTACCACCGATGTTATGAAAAGTGGAAGCCTCTACCTTCCTCTACTTTCTAGACCTTCATGGTCTGTATAGGAGAGTGGCTGGCTGCGTAAAATTGTAAGTATAACTGATGGAAAGAAGGAAGTTGGATTTATTGGGATTGGCAGAAACAAAGTGGAAAGGGGAAGGAAGGAGAGAACTGAGAAAAGGCTATAGACTGTACTGGAGTGGGAACAAAGAGGGAAAGAGAAATGGAGTGGGAGTAGTAGTACGAGATGTTTTAAAAGAAGAAGTGAGGAGAATAAGTGATAGAATGATGAAAGTGAAAGTAGCACTGAGGGGAGAGACCGTAGAAATAGTGCAAGTGTATGCTCCACAAGTAGGCTGCGCCTCTGAAGAGAAGGAGGAGTTTGAAGAGGAATTGCAAAAGCAGCTGGTAGGAAGAAATATGATTGTTATGGGGGATCTCAATGCCCATGTATGAAGTGAAAGACAAGGTTATGAGAGTGTTCTAGGACCAGAGGGTTGGGGCGGAAGAAATGAGGAAGGAAAGAGACTGTTGGACTTCTGCCAGAGGAACAGCCTGCTAGTTGGGAACTCCTGGTTTCAGAAAAGAGAGAGCCACACAATCACATGGTACAGTGATGACTTGACCAGGAAGTCGGTGGTCGACTATACACTGTATGAGAAAGAACTAAATAAGAACATCACGGACATCAAGGTTATACCATCAGAGAACCTGGATAGCGACCATCGATTGCTGGTAATGAACCAGAGAGGGAGTAAGGAGAAGAAAGGGACTGAGAACCAGGAAAGACGTATAAGGATATGGAAACTGAAAGAAGGGGATAGAAGGGTCGAGTACCTCAAAATGGTAAAGGAAGGAATTCCAACAGATGAAGAAAGAGGGGTGGAAGAGGAATGGGCTAGATTTAAGAAGACACTAGTAGGTGCAGCAGAAGCAGTATGTGGGAGGACAAGTAGTAAGAAGAGGTGGAAGGAAACACCATGGTGGAATGAGAAGACAAAAGATATAGTAAGGGAAAAGAATAGAGCCTTTAGGAGGTGGTATCAAAATAGGACGGTAGAGACAAGGGAAGAGTACCAGGAAAGAAAGGAGGCGAAGAGAGTAGTGGCTGAGGAGAGAAGAAAGTGAATGGAAGAGTGGACAAAGATGGAGGATAGTGAAGGTACAAAAAAGGTCCTGTATGGGATGGTAAAAAATAAGAGGCGGAAGGATCCTACGGTTTGTTAGAATGGTGAACAAAAGGGGACAAGAGATAGAAAATAGGGAAGAACTGAAGAAAATGTAGAAAGAATATTTTGAAGAACTTCTGAACCCAAATGGAAAAGATGGTGAGGAGGAAGAAATCGGGGAAGAGGAAGATGAACTGCAAACAGAAAAGGACTTAACATGGAAAGGTGGAAGATGCAGTGAACAAGATGAAAAAAGGGAAGGCACCGGGTGTGGATGAGTTGAGTGTGGAGATGGTGAGAGCAGCAGGAGAGGTGGGGATACAGTGGTTGTACCGAGTGATGAGGACAGCATGGAAGGAAAGGAAGACCCCAGAGGACTGGAAAAAAGGAATAATTGTCCCGATCTTCAAGAAGGGTAGTAGAACAGATTGCAGAAACTATCGGGGAATAACACTGATGAGTCATTGTGCAATGATCTTCGAGAAAGTTTTGGAAAAGAGAATTAGGACAAGGATAGAAGGAGGGGTGAGGGAAGAACAACATGGCTTCAGAGCAGGAAGGTCCACAGTGGATTTGATTTTTGCTGTAAGGCTGTTACAAGAACAGCACTATGAGTATGGAACAGATCTACTGATGGCCTTCCTGGACATTGAGAAAGCATATGACAGTGAATGCAGAAATGAAGTATGGAAGTCCCTGGAGGATAGAGGAGTAGAGAAATGGACTATAAAGAGGATAAAGGAGATGTACAAGGGAAGCGTGAGCTGTACAAGGGAAGCGTGAGCTGTGTGAAAGTGGGAGGAGAGAGATCAGACTGGTTGGAACAGGGAAACCGCCTGATACAAGGAAGTGCACTGTCACAGTTACTTTTCATTGTGGTGATGGATGACTTAATGACCCGAGTGGCACAAGTAATTGGGGAGGGAAAGATGAAAGCAATGGTGTTTGCAGATGATTTGGGGAAACGAGGAGGAGGAGGTACAGGAACAGTTGGACGTGTGGGAAGGAATAATACAAGGATATGGGATGAAATTTAGCATAAATAAGAGTGAGATGGTGATCACAACAAGGAAGAAGGAAAGAACCACAACGGGAATAACCATTGGTGGGGAACAGCTGAAGAAAGTGGAGAGTTTCAAGTATCTGGGAAGCCTCATACAAGATAATGGAAGAAACGATAGAGAAATAAATGAGCGGGGGAGGCAGGCAGAAGCATTTCGGAGGAGTGTGAGAAGCATGTTATGGAGCAAGGATGTCCCTCAGAACAGCAAAAAGATCATATATCGGACGTACTATGTCCCTATCCTGACGTATGCCTCGGAGACCTGGGTTATGAAAGGAAGGGAGAAGAGCAAAATACAGGCCAGTGAGATGAGATTCTTGAGAAGCAGTATTGGAGCTACAAAGATGGACAGAATAAGAAATGAGAGGACCAGAGACTTAATGAAGGAGGAACCATTACAGGATGGTATAGAGAAATCTAGACTTAGATGGTATGGACATGTAAAACCAATGGAGGAGAAGAGGATACCCAGGAGAGTACACGAGACGAATTGGGAGGGAAAGAGACCGTGAGGGAGACCAAGAGACAGGTGGCTGAAGGGGGTGGAAGAAAGCGTGACGAAGAGAGAAGACTGGACAAGGGTGGAGGCCGAGAGATGGTGGGAAGACAGAAGACGTTGGAGAGGCTTGTGTTCCAAACATACCCGGCCAGTGATGATGATGATGATGATGAACTGCCTTGTTGAATTATAGACCCGTCTTGGAAACTCCCACCAACATGAAAATCTAGTTTATGGTTTTCTGTTCATAATTGATAGTTAGGAAACTCATCCAAATTAAAGTAAATGGAGGGTGGTTTTACTTTATGAGATATCAGATTGCAAATATGAGGATATGGTTTATATTTTATCTTGTGTATAAGGCACTGATCTTTGAGAATAAATCCACTTTACTAACAAATGTATTTTACACAGCATTTTCTAAACACTATTCTAACTGAAGCCCTGATTTAAAATGAGACTTTTCGATTCCCGGTCAATGCATGTGAGATTTTCAAAGTGAAATGCCATGTCCTGTGGTTCAGATTCCACGTAAAAAGGAGGCCCCGTGGCTTATGATCTCGAGATTAACGGTCACGTTAAACAACAATCTTCCTTCCTTAAAATTAAACTGCTAATGATGCCCAGGTTTCTCAATGTCAAGAGTATTCTGCTGGCATAATCTGCACCATCCAGAGGTGCCAACTATTACGGATTGTCCGTAATTATTACGGAATTCACCTCACGTTTACGGCATTACGGCCATAGGGGAAATTATTACGAAAAAGTGACATCACGAAAAAAATACATTTCTGTGAAAAAAAAAAGAAGGAAATTTAAAGGGTATCTACCGGTACCGTATCAAAAAAGTAGTTAATTTTACAAACATGTAACAAAAGTAACGAAAAGTAGCTATTTTTTACGACTGGATAGTTGGAGGTTACGAAAATTCGCCGAGGTCGGTTTAAATCATTTAAACTCGCGCCGCTAGGCTCACAGATTGCGATGGAGCAAGTTTCATGAAAGCGGCGCCGTTTGCGTTAACTATATTTCCCCGTACGTGACCTCAAGGAAATGCATACTGATGATACCTTGAGTGGTTTACATCGGTTCAACGTATATTTTTGGCATCGAGAAGAGTTTTATTTTTGTGTGAAATATTTTTCTGTATTATTTGGAAACCTGACTTTCCGCGAGACGTTTATTCGCGAAAACTTCCGTAACTCAACAGAAACCTCTCATTTCTGGTATTGACCTCTAAATTTGGAGTCTATCTCAAATTGAAGTCCAGAAACAACGCGAAATAATTTAATGTCGTAATCTTGCGAAATGATAGTTTCGAAAAAATCGCCAAAAAGCTTTAAATACATGATTAAAAATCTATCCGTCTCGAAAATTTGCGACATCCAGTATGGTTAATTCGAAATTCCGTTGTGTCAATTTTTCCTTCGAACTTTGGTTCCATCGGATATAATCTAACTGGTTATCTCGAAAACTTGTATAACTTGTATAATTCGTGATTCGAAATCGAAAGAAAATGTGCCCTCTTGTATTATTCATGCAATCCTCTCAGAATAATTCGTAATATTCGATACCTACAGGTACTACGAACGTTCATCCTCCAAACGCTCATGCTCAAGACGGCCGGCTGACCGCTCGACTTGCCTGCGGGAATCCCGTGAAACGGACAGAGATCTATGCCAGTTGCGTAAAATCATAAATGAAAATGAAAATCCACAGCCTGCTTCCAGTCTCCGACCGGGTCAGGAATGGAATGAATGAAGCCCCCATCTAGCGGCAAGGATATGAACTGTGCCGGCTGCCGAGGCCTGACGCACTCCTCTGGAGCAATGATTAAATGAATGACAGATGAAATGAAATGATAGTGGAGTGTGTTGCTGGAATGAAATATTGACAGGGAAAACCGGAGTACCCGGAGAAAAACCGGTCTGCCTCCGTTTTGTCCAGCACAGATCTCACATGGAGTGACCGGGATTTGAACCACGGACCCAGCGGTGAGAGGCCGGCGTGCTGCCGCCTAAGCCACGGAGGCTTGCGTAAAATCATAAATCCCGTGCCCAATCACGAACTTGTGACCACGAGGACTGCGGGAATCCTGTCAAAGGTGATTGGGCACCCATCACTAACAATCCCGAAACCTACTCGCCACTTTTCCCATGACCGTATACTGTACTTAAAAGCGTACGGGAAGCGAGAATTGCGTCAACCCACTTAGAAATGAGAATCTACGTAGCATCGCGATACTCATTTCCCCTTGTGATCCACCGTGAACTCCCAACCACAGCATAGGGACAGCGGGAATCACGGCGCCGACCATACAACATGTCCATAACTGCTCGTGAATTTTAACCATGCCCAATCTCGAGCTTGCCTCTGCCATTCTGCCAGGACAGATAGACAGGCAGGCAATCGTTGAACGGCCGGGTTCGGTGCCGATTGCATATTATCGCGTTCTCAATGACCAACCGCGAGGACATCGTGATTCTCGTATACTTGCCGAAAGCGGCTGCGATTGCGATACATCGCGATATTTCTCCGCATTCGATGACGTGAACAACTGAATTCTTGTCAAACGTACAGCAATCGGCGCCGATTGCGTAATGATGCTATATTTTCCCGTGCCCAGCTCAAGGGCACTGAAAATCTCGTCGATCGACTAAAAGTGACACCAATTAAGTACATCGCGATTTTTCTCCATGTTCTATGTTGAAAACTACGGGAATCTCGTCAAACGGATGAGACCAGCGCCGATCGTGTAACATCTCGATATTTCTCTTAGAATGAAGGTTTCCTATTCATCTCTTGATTATTTTGTTCAAAGATTCCGAAGTTTGGTCAAGTAAAGTGAACATGACAAACTTGAAGAGGAATTTGCTGTTTATTAGTGTGATACTATCTCTGAATGTACAGTATTTTACAAGGACCTAGAATTGATGTAAATTGGGGTAACATTGCAGAGCTTAAAAACGAAAGTGGACAGTTCAAGTATAAAACCTTAAGTAATGTGGTATTTGCAATATTACGTGCACCTCACAGTAACTCTCCCACAGAAAGAATTTTCAGTGTTGTTAGGAAAAATCAGACAGAATTCAGACCTACATTAAGCACATTTACACTGGAATAGCTTATGATTCAGAAGACGAAAATGTTATCACAGGGGGAAGTATGTTACAAGAAAACTTTCAAAGAAAAGCGGCTACTGGGTGCAAAACAAGCTACAAGGATTTTTTTAAACACAGAACTAACAGGTAAAGTGAAAATTTTATTGTGTAATATATTCTTTATTATAGGTTGCTTTCGGGTAGGGCAAAGGTGGTGTCATTATCGAGAAGGGAGAAGCATGTTTTGGATTTGGTGTGAACATTTTTTGGGGGGGAGGGGGGGGCATTATAAGGAATTACTGATAACCCACTTCAAAGGTTGGCACCTCGGACCATCTCGTAAATAGTCTTGTAACTCGAGTGTGGAAACTGATTAAACACAGATTTTATTTTGCTAAAACTTCAGATATCTAATAATTGTTTTATGAAACTAGGAATAAGTAAGGTGGGCTGGGAGTATGAAAGGTGTCGCAGAGCTTTGCACAAGGTACTAATGAAGCATTCACCTGGCTGAGTTTGACAGTTCCCAACTTGGAATATACTACAGCCTTAGGAAATAATACAGTGTAAAAGAAAACGTGAATTTGGAGTAAACGCTTTGTGGTTAGTGGTAGTTTCAATCGTCAAATATAGAAACTGGTATGGACTTAACTGCATATTCCATTGTGTTTGCTCACACATCATTCATATAGTGAGAAATCAATACTTGATTTGAATTTTGGAGATATCCCTCGTACAGTATAACTTTCAACTGGAAACGCACATTTTTTAAAGCAAGTAAATTTCATGTGGATATTTTATTGCAATTTTTATATTTTTGTTTGACTATCTTATGGTTTGTACTGTGTTGTTTAAGCTTCATGTTCTTGGTGTAAGTGGTTTAAACTGTCTTTGGTTTTTATATTTGGTATAACTCCTTTTCTTGTAAACTTTCCTTTATATCTTGCTCTCTTTAGTCCAAGCGCTACATGTAGATGCTGTATATTGAGTATTTTGATGTTATAATAGGTTACAGCTGATTTATATCTGCTATATCTGTTATCAGCATCGCTGTTTGACTCTTAATCACACGTAAGGCCAGCAGTTTTTGATAGATTTACATGGTTCGTTATAAAGAATTTCTAACTCTCCTTTTCTTTATTCTTATTCTTCTAATTTTTTATTTATCTATTATTATATTATTATATTTAAGTTACACCATAAATTTGAGTCAATTTATACAGGAGATCATGTGCTGATTTTATGTTTTGCCTCGACTCCATAGTAACAAAGTAATGTTCGTTGGTTAATTTGAGGTTAAACTATATTGATAGGGTGCCGTAAATTTTTGTAAGCCAAATGCATATAAGGTTACATAGAGTACTGTGCCATTATTAGTTCCGTCCATACTGATTAATGGTGCTATAAATCCTGCTGTGTAACCTTGGGTGAATCGTGAAACACTAAAATTCCAGCTAGCACTGATGAAATTGATGCCACAGCCTGTCCACATGTGCTAAATTCTATAAAAGCAAGTATGGAGAGAGCAGCCACATGTTAAACAGCCTGAACTAAAATCAGCAAGGATTGGTCATGCACCTCTTGGAAATGGTAATAACAATCATTATACCAGACATAATGAATCCCAATACTTCTATCCGAAGTCAAAATATGTAGGAAGAAACTATGCGAAAATATGTTGGAATAATGGTAGTGATGACTACTTGTGTGATCATGTCGAGAAACTCGTGGAGTTCTTATTCGATGATGTGCATTTGCTTTCTAGTCCAAACACCCACCAGTTAAATTTTATGTGATTCGGCGGAGAAACAAATTACTTAATAATAAACAAACATTCAAACCACCACACATTCTGGAAATGGCAACCAAGAGTTAAGCGACGCGGCAAGTATGAGTACCAAAAAATCTGTATTTCTTTACTACAACCAGAAACGAAAAGCAGTGCATATGACAATTAACACAAAGGTCGTCTGCAAGGCACTGTATATATCAATAAAATATGAACTTATCTTTCCTCACATGTTCCAATCCTGAATGATTTGGAAAGACCATTTATTTCACACATACAGTATCTGAAGTAGAATCTGCAGTATTACAAGATGCAATCAAGAAAATAGCTATTGATGCATCCCCTGTACATAAATGAGGGCACTTTAAGATGACATACTATGAGGTTATTCTAATAATCATGTTGGTAACAACACTGGTGCCCGAGATTATCTAGGGAGCTAGAACTGCTCTCGTCTGCAGAGGAGGAGACTCCAAGCATCTGAATAACTGGCGACCAATAACCAGCTATTCAATAGCGAGAAGAGTAATGTCATACATATTGAACACAAGACCCTGTAGCTATGTAAGTTTTAATGAAGATCAACATGGCTTCACAATTGTGCATCTAAGTTGGTTTACTTGGTCATCACTAAGGCCTTTGACAACCCATGACATGAACATATTAAGAATGTCTTTTCCTCCCCTACCCTACCTTCAAAATTAACATATAATAATGACATTACAAACCATTACTACTCGTATTTAATCTGAACACTAGAAGATTATCCCAATTATTGTTATCAAGGGTTCACCTTTATTGCCTGCACTTTAAAGTATTTCAACCAATAACACTTAAGAATATGTTTCCTCAAAAGATCTTCAGGAAGAACATGAAAATGAAAATCCACAGCCTGCTTCCAGTCTCCGACCGGGTCAGGAATGGAATGAATGAAGCCCTTACCTAGCGGCGAGGATATGAACTGTGCCGGCTGCCGAGGCCTGACGCACTCCTCTGGGGCAATGATTAAATGAATGACGGATGAAATGAAATGATAGTGGAGAGTGTTGCTGGAATGAAATGTTGACAGGGAAAACCGGAGTACCCGGAGAAAAACCTGTCTGCCTCCGTTTTGTCCAGCACAGATCTCACATGGAGTGACCGGGATTTGAACCACGGACCCAGCGGTTCAGGAAGAACATGAGTATTGTAAAATGCCTGGCCATCCCAATGTAATGGTTCTTGGTGTTGCTGATAGGACACTGGACTTTCTGTCAAGATATTCAAAATAATTGGTTCAACAATTTTCAGCAAATCGGAACATTTCCATAATGAAGGAATCCTTCCTACGAGTCCTTACCTTTAAATAAACATAATTCTTGTGAAGACAATCCACTACCTCAGATTGAACTATCACAATGACTCTGTATTTGATGTGAAATCAACAGTGGGATAACTCACGAGTAAACTGGATGCATTAACTCCAACTCCACTGTTGCAACCACATAAGAAATTAACTGTGCTATCAACTTTAATTTGCCCAACTGTGATTTTAAAATTCCACTCTACACCTCGACGTCTAATACCTGCAAGTTTCTTGACTGATGCTGACAAACTTATCAAAAGCACCTTCAAAGAAGTCCCAAACCTTCCAGCAGGTACATCAGACAACATGTTAAACCAGATAAAATATGACTCAAGACTTTTAAAGTGTGGCTTTGAAGCTTATCTGTAGCACATGAATATATGCCAAACTTTCCAGCGATCCAAAAATATCCACATTAATCATATCAGGAACTTCCCTTCTGAAGTAGAATTCTTTTGAAAAACTTGGCTTACTCCTGAGCATCAAATATGGAATAGTTCTCGGTTGCGATCTACAGTATTCTGCAAGAAAGAAGTTAGTGTACCGACGAAACTCTCCCTACATCGCTCAGTATTTAGACCGACCTTGCTATATGGAAGAAAGAGGTGGGTAGATTCTGGATACAATACATAAGCTCGTGAGACTGATAATGAGGGTAGTACGAATGTTTGCTGGGACAAATAGATGGGAGCAATGGCAGGAAGCTACTCGTTATGAAAAGATAAAGGCTAAGTTAGAAATGAACACGCTAGATGAAGCTGTTTGTATGAGTCGACTCAGTTGGTGGGATCATGTGAAGAGAATGAGAGAGAGGAGATTAGCATAGGGGTTAATGAGTTCAGCTGTAGAGGGTAAGAGATGTAGGGTAGGCCTAGGAGGTGATGGTTAGATTCAGTGTTGAATGATTTCAAAGTGAGAGGTGTAGAAGCAGAGGAGGCCGCAGGGCTAACTGCTAATAGGGCGTCATGGAGGCAACTTGTTCGCAAACAGAGGCTTGCAAACTAGACTGGACGCTGAAAGGCAAAATTCTCTCAAATGAAAATGTGCGTATGGTTTTAAGAGGCTAATTTAAAAGTAGTAATGTTGTGTGGGTTTTGAGTAAATTTAAGTACACTAAAAGAAACAAATCATTTCACATATACATAACTCTTGGTTTTTCTATTTTATGTGGATAATATTTAGAAAACATTGGAACTGATGTATTGCATGGATTGTAAAGTTCATATACCAGATTAGTTTTTTTTGTAATTCTGTTTTGTCTGAAGCTATCCTAAAAGTTTCAAAAAGATTGGTTGAAAGTTTTGGTGTGAAGAACTTTTTGAAACCTGAAAAATGCTGGGGGAAAAATTAGTAAAATGAGATAGACAATAGGTCAGAACCAAAATCTAATTGACTTAAAACTCTTATCGCTCATGTAGCTAAGATCTTTGAGAGAGTTCTGGAAGGCAGACTGAGGAGGAAGATAGGAGAGATGGAAGAAGAACAGTATGGTTTTAGGAAAGACAGATCAACATTTGACCTAATCTTTGCATTAAGGCAAATGATGGAGAAAAGATGGGAATTTGGAAAAGACATGGTGATGACATTTATTGATATTGAGAAAGCGTACGACAGTGTGCCTCGGCAGGTGGTTTGGAATGTATTAAGGAAAAGGAGAGTTAACGGAGCTGATGTCCAAATGTTAAAAGCTATGTACAAATATTGTGTGAGTAGCGTGAAGACCAGTATAGGAGAAACAGAATGGTTTAAAGTGGAAACAGGTCTCCGACAGGGAAGTGTATTGTCCCCCTTACTATTCATCATAGTCATGGATGAAATTCACAAGAATGTTAAACAGAGATTGGGACAAGAGGCAAGGATGAAAAGGAAGTACAAAAACAACTAGATGTATGGAATCAAGAAATAGAGAAATATGGGATGAAAGTAAGCACAGAGAAGAGCAAGACAATGGTAATGTCAAGAGGAAGGAAGGAAGGAAGAGGAAAGATAGAATTGAATGGGAAAATTCTAGAAGTGGTTAAAAGTTTCAAGTACTTGGGAAGTGTGATCACAGAGGATGGAAGGATAACTGAGGAAATTGGAAAGAGAATACAACAAGCGAACAGTTTTTACCAGAGCATAAGGGGTATTCTGTGGAACCGAGATGTCCCAAAGAAATGTAAAAATGTATTATATTCAACCTACTACAGACCCATACTAACATATGCAGCTGGAGCGTGGACTACTACAAAAAGAGAGGAGAGTAGAATACAAGCCGCGGAGATGAAATTCCTAAGAGGTATAGAGGGCAAGACCAGAAGAGATAGAGTTAGAAACGAAGAGATTAGAAAAAGGACAGGAATCTTGAAGCTGCAGGACAGGATAGAAACAACAAAGTTAAAGTGGTATGGACATATGATGAGAATGGGAGAGGAGAGAGTACCAAAGAAAACTTTCTGTGAAAAGATGACAGGGAAGAGACCACGAGGAAGCCCCCGAAAGAGATGGGCAGATACAGTGTGGGAGTGTGTAGAGAAGAGAGGAGGAAAACCTGAAGAAGTACCAAAAACAGGAGAGGAGTGGTGGAGAGACAGGAAACGTTGGAGGTCCTTAATTCACAACCCGACCCAGGAAGCTGGAAACGGGAAATGATGATGATGATGATGATTAAAACTCTCTAGCACCATATATTGAACCCTCAGCTGTCTTCTTGCTGGCCTCACTGTTGAACAGTGTTGTGAACCCTTGTCGTCCAGACACTCCACTGGGGACGTCATATGCCAAATCCCAACATCAAAAACGCAAGTCTACATGCACTAATTATGATCTGTTGTCACTTATGGATCATTTATAACACATTGATTATAAGATAACATGTAAAAATAAAAGCAGAATAGGCCTAAGACACTAAATCAACTCGAAACACTAGATCACAACTCTTTGTTTACATACTACACAGGGACAAGTAAGTTAATATCGATAGCCTATCAGAATAACAAACATGAAGTTGCACAGGAACAAAATTACATTCACAGAGGTGCCAACTTCTATGGATTGTCCGTAATTATTACGGATTTCACCTCGAGATTATGCCATTACGCTCAAAGGGGAAATTATTACGGAAGTGATATTATCACAAGTAAAGTACATTTCTATGGGAGGGGAAGGAAAGTTACAGGGTGTCTACCGGTAACGAAAGTAACAAAAAAATAGCTAATTTTACAAATAGGTAAGGAAAGTAGAAAAGTAGGTAATTTTTATGTCTGGATAGTTTGAGGTAACGAAAATTCGCCGAGGTCGGTTTAAATCATTTAAACTCGCGACGCTAGTCTCGCAGATTGCGATGGAGTAAGTTTTACGCAAGCGGCGCAGATTGCGTAAGCTATATTTCCCCGTACCCAACCTCAAGGAAATGCATACTGAGGATACCTTGAGTGGTATACATCGGTTCAACGTTCTACAGGGGGAAGTTTGTTAAAAGAAAACTTTCACGGAAAAGTAGCTACTGGGGGCAAAACAAGCTACAAGGATTTTTTTAATCACAGAATTAGCAGGTAATGTGCCAATTTTATTGCATAATATGTATTCTTTAGGGAGGAGCATGCTTTGGATTTGGACGTGAAAATTTTTGAGTGGGAGGGGCAATATAAGGGATTACTGATAACCCACTTCAAAGGTTGGCACCTCTGCATACATTCACCTTCATGCTCAATTCAAAATCTATGGAAAGCCAAATAAAAGGTATCTCTGAGAATAGAAACAATGTGAGACAGTGCCCACTTGTGCAGCATAATTTAAATGGCAAATAAAAAATAAAAAAAAGTGCAAAAGGAATGTAAGAGGTACAAACTTAATAAAAATAAATAAAAATCCTTAAGTGAAT
Source organism: Meconema thalassinum (assembly GCA_946902985.2). Classification (NCBI taxonomy): domain Eukaryota; kingdom Metazoa; phylum Arthropoda; class Insecta; order Orthoptera; family Tettigoniidae; genus Meconema; species Meconema thalassinum. The sequence continues at coordinate 166,380,890 of OX336389.2, forward strand.
ACAGCAGCATTAACTGATCATGATAACCTTTGTTATGACATGGTTGGATGAAGTCGATATTTATTCTTCTATTGCAATGAGAAATTTCTAGTTAGATTTTTAAGTCCTGTTACATTTACTGACAAGACTGAAAAAGTCTTAAATAGGGGTATGTTGATCAATGAAAAGCTTGATTTTGGTGTGGTAAGAAGCTGATTCTGTCATCCATACTGTGGGGTAACAATTTGGCACCTCATGTGCATTATGATACAATTGTAATGGGGAAATAATGTACCGGTAAGCATTTTAGTATACATTTCCATGCATTATGTGGCTAGAAAATGCATGTTTACGAACTACGTTGGCATGGATGCATCAATATACAAAAACGATCACTTTGTTATTTAATGGTAATTAGTCAGCCTAATACATTAAACATTTATTATTGCCTTTTCTGCAGTGGTAATTTAAATGGGATGAGCTTTCCCTAGTCTCACTCAAGGGTGGGAATATATTTAGCAATAAGAATAACTGCTAAGTGATAATCCTAATAAAATTGCTTATGTTTAAGCTATTCCTATTTTGTAGATAATATATAAATATTGTTTTGGATAAGACAGTATAGTACTGTTACAAGAAAAGAACAAGGCTTGTTATAGATAACTAGAAAACTTGAGAAATACTAATTCATTTACAATTGATATTGTCAAATATTCAGTCTTTAAATCTCTACTGAAATTCTGTGAGTATGACAAATTCTGATAGATATTGCTGTAGATGTCTCGGGAAATTTGGGCTCTTCCATGTGCAAATGTCTAGATATATTAGTGACATTTTTACTGAGGAATTTTATTATTAGTACACAAATGAATCACTTTTCCAAGGTCTTTTAAGACGTCTATTTTTTTTTTTTTTAAGGATGGTACTGCTGTTGCTTCAATTTATTGTCTTCTTAGTACCTGTGGAATTTTTGTATGAATTAAGCCCACATACATAAATGGAGTAATCTCATTTCGAGTTGTCTAATGCAAGCCAATGTTACTTGATAGTTTATCTCAGTTAGAATTTGTGTTACAGGAATGTATAACAGTATTTCTATCCTTTGTATATATTGTAATGTATTCCCTAGTTGTAATTTTTGATCAGGGCATTTCACTTAAAAATTTGTTATTTATTGTTAATAATACAGTTATTGTATTATGAGTTTCCTAGATAACCTGAAGAGTTCCTTATTTCAAAGTGTACATTGGGCCACCCTACGGCGTGTTTGTTAAATCGTGCACCACAGCTGTGTGGGTAGTTGCAGCAAGTCCGGAGGTCGCACGTTCAAATCCCGGCACTGACCGTGACTATCCTGAGTGTGGTCTTCCCCAGGTTTTTCCACAGTCCCAAATGCCGGGATAGTACCTTACTTCAAGTCCCGGGGCGCCTACCCCATCCTTGTCCCAGATACAGTAAAACACACTACCACAGTCATCACAGGAATACAGGTTATCAGACAAGTTTAACGCATACCCAACTACACGGTTCTGATGATCATGATGTCTTGAGCCCCTCAAATGAATTAATGGTACATTTGGAAGTGAAATGTAAAACTTGGCACATGAACTACATTGCCAACATTATTCAGATTACTGCCCTCTGTTTTAACCGCTCAGCGTGGAATGCCATACACTGCACTCGCTCTGTCAAGGAGTGACTTGTATTGCACGCACATAGCAGCGTCTGCTTTGTTCTTCTGTCTAGCAGTCAGTTCTCACAAGTCTGGTGAGAGACACCTATAGACAAAGCTTGAATCATTTGATGTGTGTATTACATATGGTAGATATATCGGATCTGAAAGAGCAAGTTACCGCAGTTTTGTTGTTGACATGGTGACTGCTAAACATGTGTTTGTAATTGTGGATTCGGAAATAGTTTTAGCGGATGACTGTACAGAAAGTTTTGTTTTGTTGAGAGGACTCAAGTATGATATCAAAGAGTGAAAACAGTGAAGTTTAGCAAAATATCAGCTGTAATGATTCACACTAGATTGAACTTCTGAGGTATTGTAAAAATGCTTGGATAATTCGAGTAACTTACGCTATATGTGTGTTGGTTAACAAACTATGAACGTTTTGGAAAAATTTATTTAAATGTTTGTCTGTTGTACCTGATTAACTTAAATCCTACATTCCTAGCATGCTTTGAGCTATATTCCTCCCACAGCACAGGGTAGCCATGGAGTGGAAATCCTTCCACGCTGAGAGGTTAAGGAAAAAAATAGATTGCTTTGCCTAGCTACTTGTAAACACTAAGGAGTATATTGCTGGTTGACAGGTACGTTAGAAAGTGTGTGTATACATTGAGGTTAATGCAAGCAGAATATCTGCCTTGTAAGTCCCTCCTACTCCACCTCATAGGCTCTTGATTTAAATTTCTGGACTTCTTGTTACATTTGCCAAGTGATGCTTGTTAGATCTCGCACTTGGAACAGTCTAGGTGAGATCCTCAGGGGAGTAAGTACTAAACCTCAGATTCTCTGTCCTAAATACTGGATATTAGATTTGTATAAAACCACAGCTACTAGTCCTTTTTCTATTATTTTTTAGTCCAAAGAAAATGTATTTGAATCAAATTCCTTAATGGAGCATATGCTTCAGTGAATAAAATGTTCGTGGCATTTTAAAACATAGTAAACTTACTATGATATATTTTCCTTGGGTACCGGTACTTGAAATTTTTAGTCAAGCTGTGATAAATTTATTAGGAAATGCCCTGTATAAGTAATTGTATGATAGTTCTTTAGTGTATAACAGTCAGTTTGTCATTTAATGGAAGATAGTCAAGCATAAATGGTAGCCAAATGTAAATAAGGAAAATAATGAAGTGCTAGTATTGTTTGCGTGCTTGTGTGTGTGTGTGTGTGTGTGTGTGTGCGTGCGCATCTGTGCACATTCCATATTCTTATAATAGAGGCTTCCCAGAGCAAATGGATTGCTAAGGGCCATTGGCGGTTATATTAGTATATTTTAAAAAGTTATCTGCACTTACTTAACAAGGTGAGATCTCAATAGTCTTGTCATACCTTATAGTCCTTGTTCTTTACTCACCTAATTGTGTAATCTTCAATCATGTAATACTCAAAACAATAACTTAAAAACACCATGTATTTAACAGCATTCTGTGAAGTGTGATCATTCCATTACAGCTACTTTGAAGTTCATGCCTTGAAAAGTTTTAACTTAGGGAATGTTGCTATAGTACTTAGAATTATTAATTTAAGATAGCACAAAACCTGCCAGGTTCCATAGTGAGACATTTCTTACTTGATTCAATTTAGATGTTTACATTGATATTTACTTTTCTTCACTGCTATGTGACCATGGGTTCGATGTAATTCAGTTCGTTCCCCTATAAATTAATTTTTATCACCGTTGTAAGCAGTCAGCCCTCCATTTCCTGTGATTTATCACAAGATTCACGGTCACAACAATCTTCCTTCCTTTCCTCCATTTCCTTTTGATATTGTTTCAGAGGCTTTCTATTATTGCACATTGCTTAGAGTACCAATGTTTTGTTGCAGTAGATTATTAAATGGTCAGGGGATCCTCCACTTTGCCATATATTGAAATTTTTATCTCTACTCGTAAAATACCTCATTGATAAGATCCCCCAGGGGCTCACGACTAGTGGGACATGGGATGGAGACCACGGGACCCCAGCCGAGTCCTGCATTGCTTCTACTTATCTGTGCGGGTCTCCTCCCCATAATCTTTCCTGTCGACCTCGGTCAACTCTTGTTGTCTTCCGACCCCAACAGCATTAGGATATCCAATGTCTAGGGTGTCTTTCACTTTTCCTCCTTATTTGGCCTGTGTCTCATCTTTCCTGATACCTTCATTCTTTGAGGGGTCAGACCTCTTATTTTCTTTTCATGATATCTCCTGCCTCCTGCTCAAGACCCTCAAGGAGGCAGGGTATGTGTAGCCCCACCACTTCTGGTGCACCCTGGATAGTGCTACACCCTCGAGGGCTCACGGCTGAGGAATTCGGGAGTTGGCGACCCCCAAGGGATTCCTGAGCTGTTTTTTTTTCCCCTCCTTTTTCCATAATCTCTGGGGGCAGACCTTCTCCTCTATCCCTTCCCTTTCCTATCTGTTTTTCGTGGCCAAACTAATACTTTCTGTTCATTCCAACAAAAAGAAAAATTGAAGAACTGGTATATTCCCATAAAATACAATTTCTTTACACTTACTAAGGAAGCTCTGTAGAAACCATGGACTCGCATTGTACAGTAGAATAAATATTATATTGATCTTCTTCAAAGTTTCTTCTTTATCCTGTGATTTATCAGTTTCTGGAATGGGTACTTTCCACTCTTTCCTTATATCTCTGTTTTTGTTTGGAACTTCGTTTTTCATTCTTTTATTGTGGATTAATAGACTGTGAACTTGAACACTTTTTTTTATACATACAGTATATTTGACACTAAAGGAATACAAATTAGTAATGCAAGATTACATCAGCACTGGCAAAAGAAAATGGTTTACAGTACATAAAATATGAGTCGACCAATAATACATAACTTAGTAACAATTAAGGTCACCCCTACTGCCTGCATAGACCAGATCAGACCTGTCATCCGCTTCACTTTGCCCCAACTTGTATACTGTTGTCTTATGGCTGTACTCGTGACCACCAGATATAATACTGTTTACACGGATCTCGAGCCAAGTGACTGGTTTCTATGCCACAACTTAATATGTGGCAAAGGCCTCAACCCCCCCTAAAAATGTACAGAAGTCTCTTAAACTGACCTGCAGTGCAAGACTTATGTTCACTGGGGATTTATGTAAAGATCTCAGGACAGGAGACTCTAAACTTGGCTGTTTATCATTCTTACTTGTTTCTTCTTACTTTTAACATTACAGTTGTCACTGGTGGAATATTTTTTTGCTTATCATCAGTATTGAGTTGCGTTATAACTTTCATAAGCAATCTATCGAGGCCAACTATAGCGACTCGTGCACTAATTGTGTAATCTCAGAGAGGCCAAACATTATCACAGATCTCCATTGAAAGAAAAGTAGACTTGTTTTTATTTAGGAATGTACAAATGCGTTCAGTCCCTCGATGATGGCCTTCGATGACTAGTGGTCTTTGTGGCACACAACTAAATATGCAGAATGTTATGATGCAGAATCTTTCCCTTTTGCCTTTCATAGTTATAAATCACCTGGTAAGCTAATAAGGGTTTCCCAGCTTAGCAGCCCAAATTTGTTATTTACTTGGTACGGTACCTAATTGAGTCTCTGAGAACCACAATAGCCTGTCCCCACAAATTTAGAAATAAGTTGTTCGTGCATATTTCCATTTGGTAAATAGAAATATTAATTTAAACATTGTTCAATTGTAGTCTGGACCCCTGTCGGTTTTCAGCAACTTACTATTTTCATAGAATTTTTAGTAGTTATACACAGCAAAACCTCTATTTAGTGTTTGCTGGGGGCCAAATATTTTATACTTTAAATCACGTTGTTGAAACCTTGGGATATGTATATCTAAATACAGGAAAACCTTAAATGGAGGTTTCACTGTGTCTGTCAAATGTGGACAGTGTTTTAAAATCTGGCTGGCTTTGTTAAATTAGATCCATTTGTGCCTTTCAGTTTAACTGTAGAATAAATATCTCCAAGAGCTGTAAGTAGCTGTAAGGTGTGTATATTTTATGATTGTAAATTTGTTTGTAAGTCGGTAGTAAGAGTTCTACTTTAGACCACTAGTTAAAAACTAGAACGGAAGTTGCTAGGCCTGCAAGAATGTTCTCAGTTCTACTCCATTGGATGTCAGAAGATGTGTTGCAGTTCCTGCCTGATATATGTAAATACAGCGTGCAAAACCCTTTGCAGCTATGCTCGAAGTAGCATATTCTGTGGAAATCGTAAGTAAACCAAAATTGTAATCTTTTATATGGCGTGTTGATGGTCGTGATTTTCATAATTTTTCATTATTATTTTTCTCCACCACCTTTGTTAAATTATTATTTACCATATATGTAAATAAAAAATTTATTTTGTTTTAATTCTTTTATTTGCAACCTTTCATCATTTTTAGCCTAGTTGTGTGTGTAACTTATTTGCTTATGATTTTGAGCTTCATGTTATAGTGTAACAATTTGACTTGCTATTTCTTTTGGCGTTTCTTTGTACTATGAGCAACAAAAAGTTGCAAAGTTTCTTGAAGTTGCTGCTCATAAATAAGAGAGAAAGAGAAGGAAGGAATAATTTTAATTGTGTGTGTAGTTGCCTATAACCACATCTCATGACCTACCAAGATGTAGGAGGCTCAATTTCAGGCAGTTATTTGAATTTTTTCCCCTTATATCCTCCATATTGTAGCGAACAAATGATCATAAAATTTCAACAGAAAATGGCAAAGGACGACTTCCAAGACTGCATAGTACGTTACAGTAAAAAAATGGAATCTTACTTTTTTTATATACCGTATTTTATTACAGTGATGAATATTTATAGCATAAAATAATGTGCTGTGCAAATTAGTTAAATGTGCCCAATTATTTACATGGTCTTATGCATTTCTTCCATTAATGTTAATACCTCCCTCAATAAGGTTGCGATTTCTACAATCGTGCTCATTACATCCTTCGAGTCTCCTTGCTGGCAACAAAGCCTCTACATCCTAGAAGTGTCAAAGATGAGCTTATAAATGAACTTTGTCCATTACTTTTCAGAATGTTTAGGGTTTTTCCTTGCATGCATTAACAGTACTGTAGATTCTTTGCTATAAAGCAAATGTTGTTGTTAGTAGAGATGTATTTTGTAATATGTTTTGTGTGTCCAGATTTGTGTGTTTCACCCCCAGGCTTTTCATAAATGAAGTAGAGAGAGAGAGAGAGAGAGAGAGAGAGAGAGGGGGAGGTTTTTTTTTGTTTTTTTTTTTTTTATAGGAATGAAATTAATCATACTTGTAATGAATCCTACATAGGAATAGACTTGCTCCTTTTTGTTTACAGCAATTTGGGATTTTTCAGCAGAGAATGTTCTCAAGCCATGTTCATTTGATCATACTTTATGGTCATCTACAGTAGTTTTTCTCATTCAGGGGTAAAACCAAAGTGTACTTCATCTGTCTCTCTATACTAACAGTCTTTGCCATGTGAAATTGGGGGCGTACCAGTGCAGAAGGAGACGATGCTATCAGACTCCATAATACTGTATGTTTGGTATAATTGAAATAAATGTAGACTATACTTTACTTTCATGAACTGTAAACTGTTAGGGCAAGTGATTTATCCAGTGGTTGATTTGTAACACCCACCAAAAAAAAGAAGTGGGAACTCTCCCTATGCAAGGACTCTCCCACTCCCATTTGATACTATATTGTAAATATCTGGGGAGGTTTTAAAACATAACATAACTCCCCTTGGAGCACTCCTATCTGTTGATTAAGTTGATGGTGTAACTGCAGTCAGGTTTCAAACCCAAACTACCTGTTGTCCAGGCAGGTGCGCTAAGCCCTTATATTGTACTAATGTGGTCCATGCCAAGGACAATCAAATTTAAAGTCTTTTATGGACAGGCACTGTTGCGGCGACTTCTAGAATGGCGTAAAGATCTCGGAGGCAACACATACAGAGCCACCTGTAAGCCAATGTCTGACCCTGATTAGGAATTAATGAATCATAGAAATTGCTTTTGGAGTGTTCATAGCCGTTGAGTAAGATTTGAAAATGTGAGCACAATTGGGAATCAACCTGAATCGACTGCTTTCCGGACAGATATGTTTAGCCACTTAAATCACTGCAGGCCATGCAGTGTTACATGGAGTATGGCTAGTGGTGACTTCAGGAACAATTTAGAGATGTGCATGATCTGACATATGACTAGGGCCAATACACAAAGTAGTTTGCCTATGATACAGCTTAAATATTTTTTTAAAAGATAATCACCAATGCTAACAGAAATACAGACAAGTTTGCCACCAGCCATGATGATGTAAAGACAAGAAATTTGTGACCCAGTGTTTCAAACTACAGTAAAACCCCTCAAATCCGAACCCCGGAAATCCGAAATCCCGGGTAATCCGAACGAGTTTCATTTTTTGTTGCCAATTTAAAGTTTGAAATACACACGCAAAAAAAAAGAGAAACTTATTTATTTAGTCATAACACAATTATATATTCTACATTATAACCTTATTTTACATCAATAGTTGAAAAATTAACAAAGCAGTACATTTAGCATACCTAACAATGTAATTGGTTGGTTACTCAGTTTAAAGGCTGCGACAACGCGGTCATGTAGCCCCGTGTACTTTGGGTGTGTGTAGAATCTGTCTGATAACCGGTGTTAATTGTAATGGCTGTATTAGTGTGTGTTATCTGTTTTTTAATTCAAGTAAGGACTTCAACTTTGAATTTCAAGTAGTTCCTACTTTTACCGCCAAACTCCACCGTCAACGACTACTTGTTCAAAACTTGGTTACTAGACGACACCGCAGTCGGCTCCTGGCGAACGTTGGAACCTAAGAGCGTTGTTCGAATGTTTAACCTATAATTTAGCTTCACACAGGTGTAATTAGTGGAAGGATCTTTAACATGCCATAATGATATGGGACCGCCGGCTTTACTTCCCCTCCAAAGGAAGGCATACTGAGGGATTTTTAATGCTCTTAACAAATCCGACGATTTTGGCCGGGTTCGAACCTGCGATCTTGGGCATAGAAGCTCAGAATGCTACCAACTACGCCACTGAAGCCGCTTCCTAACAATGTGTAAATGTGCCTACTTACTGTACTTATCTCATCCAGGATTGAAAAACGGAAAAGTTTGTTATTGTAATCCTTAGGTTAATCACTTTGCAAAAACAATGAAATAACATTAGAAACACACAAAATACATCATAATCTTCACTTGAAATCGGTTATCTTCAGTTGTCGATGTGACGAAAACCTTCCCGTGGAGGCAATTGCGCGCCAGCGTCGCATGAAGATGACATAGTTTGCCGTGGCTGCTGCGTCTTGTCCTACGAAGCGCAATGCATAAGAACAGATGCAGCTTCAGTATAGCCCAAGTCATATTGTCAGTCCTATACCATAACAAGGGCTGGTTATTACGTTATGGGTATTTTTCGGCTAATCCGAACAAATTGAAATCCGAACAGGCTACAGCCCCAATTAGTTCGGATTTGAGGGGTTTCACTGTAAACTTTATATAACTTATATATACCAAACCAAATACCGTGGCACTACAGCCCATGAGGGACCTAGGAGTTCGAAGCGACCGCTGCCCAGCACGTCGGGTCCCCCTCAGCCTCACTGTCTGGCAGCTACTCAATTGTACTTGTGAGGCTAGGTGCACCCCATTCCAGCTCTCACGTCGAAAATCCATGACGGAGCCGGGAATCGAACCCAGGGCCTCTGGGTGCGAGGCTGGCGCACTACCCCAACACCGCGGAGCCGGCTATATACTGATAAGCCTTCTGTACTTGCAGAAATTCCCATTCTTCAAACGGCCTTTGGTACTTACCAGCCAAACACTATACATAATCCTAATGTACTGATATAGCGCCAGAAGTTGGCAGTCGGGTTTGAACGGCAGAGGTCTTCCCGCTCACTGCGTATCGCGCATTCCAAAAACATTCAGATTGTCACTACTTGCATCACTCACTCAGCATTCCTTCTTTTACTGACTGAGTGTCGTCTGCTGCAATGATAACCGTTGGCATGCGGGAAGCTGATATTAAGTTAGGAATAGGCGGACCGCGCATGCGTACTGCAAGACCCCTTGCACCCCGTCACAGCGTGCTCAACTGCCGCGATGACCGTACCAGCAGTTATGTTATTTTCATATTATCCATTACATTCATAACTTAACCACCGATACCGAAATAAATGTTATTAAGATAGCTCAATGAATAAATGTTATTAAGATAGCTCAATGGTTGTGATTTGATAAAAGTTTTGCAACATTGAAGAAGGGGAGGGGGCAAGTTGGTCTTCGAGAAACTTTGATCTTTGAAACGATATAACAAAGAGTTACATTACCGGCATTTCAAATCAAGAAGGCAGCCCGCTTCAGGAAAAACAGCAATGACAACAAAATCAACGAAACAGTAATGCCAGTTAAATAAAAAACTTCGAAATAACATAATGGAATGACTACAAACTTTAAATAAACAATGAGCGACACATAAGTAGGCCTACCCAGGAATGTCTTAAAACCAAAAGCTGCTTGTACTCCCTAGTATTATGGAAAACACCTGTAGCTCAATTAGCTGGAATTGTATATTTTGTCTTCTAAACATGATCAAAGTAGAAAAAGTCCTTTTTATTATCATCAAACTACAGTTTTCTAAAATGTGGAGTTTGCCGCGTAAAAGTACAGTACTATTTCATTCCTCAAAGTGCGTGTACTTGCAACATCCATGATCGTCGTTCGGAAAGCACTGAGTGGAAGCTTGGGATTTTATGCGACCGTTAATCTCACGTTAACCCACTGGACGTGTCACTTCCAACTCAAAACTCTCGTATGCATTAACCGGGTATCAAACACAGTACACATTGGTAGGTGGCAAGGAGGTATACCGCAGCGATTCCTTAACACAGTGCCTTCAGCTCCTTAATTCACAATCCCTCTACCTAATCTACAACCGAAAAATCGGGAGCCACACGTACGTTTACTCCGTAGGAAAGCTCGAAAAGCATTAATTTGCAGGAATGGTAGTTCAACATGGTGAGACAAACATTTCAAAATATATTAATGATAATTAGCATATTGAAGTACAGTACCTAGAAGCCATTTTTCAGTGTTGCCTAATTCTATGATAGAAAGTTTTGCAACATTTTGCAACACATTATATTTATAAATTATAAGTAACAATTATATCTCAAATTCACTATCCATAATATTCACAGTATGAACACTATATCTTGAGGATATGAATGTCTTGGCAGAAACATGAAAGAAGGCCAGTAGAAATACACACATGCATCAATTGTTAAAAATAAATTAAGACAGAAATGTCACCAGTACCACAATAACGAAAATTAAAAATAGCCTACATGCTTAAACCGGACATTAAATACAATATATTGAGCATTACCTCCTAATTAGGGCAATAGTGCTTTTCTGATAAGCAAAGTAGTCTGTGTAAAAAAAAAATCCAAACTGCCGTTTCGGTTTCCATCCCCATAAAATATAAATTGTGCATGAAATACACCAAATGCAAAATCATTTAAGCTCACTTTGAAAAATCATCAGATGGACTTAGAAAAACATAGGGTCTCTTTATCAGTCGCTGTATGATAAAATAACACCGTAGTAAGAAGATCCAACATATTTTTTGCCTACAACTTATGTCATATTTGAATATTACATTCAGACAAGAGTTATTCAAAAATTCATGTTTCTTTATACTGTACAACAATAATGAAAGCATTAGTAGCCTAACCTCATTACCCCTCCCTTCGCACTCACAATTGATTGTAGATGGCAGGTAGGTCGCGACAAAATGGTGGACGCAAGGATGATAAGACTTCATTGATGTATTGAATGTTGGCAATTCTAGGTGGGCTCTCGTTGAAGGACAGGCAATTTTAGATGCCAAACGCATAATTATGTGCGGGAAAGTACTAGGAAATAGAGAATTTGAGACTTGAAGCTTTATGCTTTTTTTTTTTTAATTCTACCCGAAGACAGGTCCGTGCCTCCGAAGAGGCTATCCTGAGCCGGAGTTGGCGTGTGGTAGGGTGGCCAGTTCCTTTTCGCTCCTCCTTACCCTCTCCCAGCCAACAGCGCGTGGTCCCCCAGAACAGTCATTCCACCCAAGTTCCGACCACGCCCAATTCTGCTTAACTGCGGAGTTCTCATGGGATGGCCAGGCGTTGGCGCTTTATGCTTATTAGTAATTTGAAAGGAGTAGGCATACCTCACCTGATTCAAAATTAAATTCGGTCACCAGTTGCCGGGAGAAAAATAATTTGTTCAGGAATATGTATGCTTTACATACTACAGTGAAGCCTCCGTGGCTTAGGCGGCAGCACGCCGGCCTCTCACCGCTGGGTCCATGGTTCAAATCCCGGTCACTCAATGTGAGATCTGTGCTGGACAAAACGGAGGCAGACAGGTTTTTCTCCGGGTACACCAGTTTTTCCTGTCAAAATTTCATTCCAGCAACACTCTCCACTATCATTTCATTTGTCATTCATTTAATCATTGCCCCAGAGGAGTGCGTCAGGCCTCGGCAGCCGGCACAGTTCATATCCTCGCCGCTAGATGGGGGCTGCATTCATTCCATTCCTGACCCGGTCGGAGACTGGAAGCAGGCTGTGGATTTTCATTTTCACATACTACAGTAAGTCGATGCTTTGAAATTTATAATATATAGCCCGATACTGTTAAAGTCGATAAATCGAAGACTGTAGCCTGCAAATTGACTGTAAAGATTTTGTTTTAAGTTTTTATGGGCAAACTATTGAAGATGTAGAAGTTCTGAGCTCCACAGATTTGAAGCAGTAACGCGGAAAGTTAGACTACCATATGTACGATTAAGCTACCCCTAAAAGTAAATTTTGCCACATGGGAAGAACAGCTGTCAAATAAACCCTGCACTGCAAAGTCGCCTAGTTGGCGTTGTAAGAAAATCCTTAATATTTATTAATAAATAATAATCCTTTGTAAAATGCAATGCAAATCGCATTCGATCATATACTTCGAAATCGGCTTTGCGACGCGAAGTACCCTAATCTACTCCATTCATTCTGAAAAGCTTTCTCTTTGGAGAAGTAATGCATTCATATGCCAATTGTTGCCTCTGAAGAGTGTGGAACTGAACAATAGGCTATATATACTGTATATATAATTATTTTTTTTTTCTTCCTCTTCCTCTATTATGAAAACTGAAAATTCGAGAGAGGAGCACACATGAACTCGAATCATAAGTTTCGTGAAGATATCTCCAAGCGTTCTAACGTGATGCAGCATATAGAGTTTGCAAATGTATTTCTTACGGGACTTTTTGACATTTCAACTCCCTAAAATCACCCATGTAAATGGTATTGGCAATTCAAACTATCACTTGGGGCGCTGCGATCGGTCCAACATGGCCGGGATAAGTAGGATAAAGACTCGATAACACTTTTGTGTTATCATTCAGTAAATTTATTTATTTATTTATTGCAGTCAGTGGCCAATATAAAAAGATATACTGTAAATTAATTTTCCTCAAAATTCACAAACGCACATGAAATCCAGTGAGTGAAAAGCTTTTGTTTTACATATCCGGTGATGGAATCCATGGACTGCAAACCGCGTCAGTGTGTTTCTGAGTGTGTAATTACTTTCGTCCATTCGTTATTCATCAGTGCAATAGAAATCCTCCCAGATGTTAGCTCTTTTCTCCTCCCTTTCATTTAGATGTTCATCCGATGCGTTGGTTGTTGGTAAATGAGGACTTAATTTAAGTTCCTCTTTGAAGAAGGGCCATACAATAGTCTAGTAGGAGTGAATGTTGATAGTCAGTTTCAAGAAACACTCTTCAACTCGGTCCAAGGTCATTAGATGCGTCCATTATTAACTGTATTCCAGTAGCGTAGCCAGGATCGACCAATGGGGGGGTTATGGGTACTCAAGCCAAATTCTACAAGCATTTCGACCCGCGGCATAGCCGCGCTCGTCAAACGAGCCCCATGGTCGCGAGGGCAGCTGTGGTAAGTACGGATATCGTAGGTTCGAATCCCGGTGCTGACAGCGGTTATCCTGAGTGTTTTTTTTTCGGGTTTTGCTACACTCCCTACAGGAAATTGCCGGGATAGTGCCTTGCTCAAGTCCCGGAGCGTCTACCCCATCCCTGTCCCAGATGCATTTACACACACCACTACAATCATCACAGCAATACAGTTTGCCAGACAGCTTCAGCACCTCAAAAGAATTAACAACTCGACGATATTTCCATTTCTCTATTATTACACAAGAAAAGTTTCATGTATTTTGATCCCGAATTTTTCGAGAATACAATTGGCAACTCTAGCTATCTGTTATGACATCTAGCGGTAAAAAAGAGAAACTTACCAAGTAGGGTACATTTGTCACGTGGTGACTTGTTTGTATATGGTTTCTTGTATTGGTAAGCAGATCGTTGCAAATTCTTCGTGTTTATACATAAGTTTTACTCGTTGATAAGAGTGCAAAATGAGTAAAAGCAAAGTATATCAAAAATTATTGTATACATGTAATTGATCAAATGGATAAATATTGCTCAGTTTACGGCTGTAAGACGATGTATAAGAGGACTGCGGATATACGTTTTCATCACTTTCCAAAAGATGCAAATAGCAATAGCCGAAAGGTGACCATACCAAATAAAAACGGGAAACAAGAGCAGGTTTGACCACTCACCACTACATTCACTGACGACAGGACGGGTTGTTCACTTACGCCGAGCCAAGACAACCAAGCTTCATCAGTCAGGTATCCTTCCCCGCTCCCTAGTTCATTTCCAATAACCCTACCAACCGCCATCACCTCGCTCTGCGATATCCGAGCCATTCCACTACGAGTCATATAGGCCTAATTTGACTTCGCAGGGTTAATACCTACCATCCAAATCAAGCATTTCCTGTCTACCCCGAGTTTTAATACACATTAAACTCATCCCTTCGCCCTACCAAGCAGCAAATAATTTCTAGAGTCTATGGTACGGTGAGCAAACTCAAATATAGCTTTTAAACGTAACAGCGCCATGACTCGAACTGCACAAAAACAAATACCAGCAGACAACCGATGCTTGATAATATGCAATTGACACATAAAATCCAGTGGAACACACAAATTAGATCACGTGTATCGCACATTTATACATATATACAATTGAAAATAAGTCATTATTTTAGGGACCACATTTACCGATTATAACCGAAAAATAAAGTGTTCCATATGAAACGCGTGTTATTGAGTATTTTTACCCTACTTATCCAGACCGACCGCAGCGCCCCAAGTGTTAGAGTTGCCAATATGCTCAAAAGACAAAAACGAATCGGTTTCATTAAAAAATTAAGTTGATTTTTTTTACTAAAATGTCTCACTTCAATGGTAAATATAGAACATTCTTGCTCCCCTGACAGGAACAAAGTTAACTCAAATATATCTGTGCTACCAACATGAAGACTGCGTATCTCTCAACAAGAGAAATAATTTACAGAGGTCTCAGCAAAAGTGGGCATGTCCTCTCACGATGTATGATATTGATTTAAGAGTAATTCAATACCAGTACTCATATTTATGTTTATTCAGTTTTTCCAACAAGATCCTGTGCTTTATATTGCAATTAGCCGTGAATGCCTAAAGTATCATTTTCGAAGATTTTTGTCGCCTACCAAGGTCCTTCTTACCTTACAAATGCTACATACAGCCCGAAAAAGTTTTAATTGCTTTCGTGCGACAAATTTCACTCATTCGTAACCGTGATTCGGGGAATTGCTGGACATATATTTACATAATATGAAGCAACTCGGCTGACGGTTATCTCATGCTCAAGATGTTAATAATGATCCCAAAATTAGTGTTAATGTACCCTTAGACGTTTCTAAGTCTTTATTAAAGCGCATTATATTTAATAAAGACGAGATAAATTTACATATAACTTCTCTCCCGCCAAGAAAAGAAAAAAGGAACTAATACTGTCCCGCTGTGTGGGATTCAAAATTATTTGGCGCTAGCCTCAGTTTGAAATACGCTAGAAGTTATTTCCCGGGGGAAAAGTTAGATTGGCAACCCTGGGAGGACCGAGTTTTATTACCACAGTCTAAAATAGTCGTGAAGCTCGCTGCGCTACGAAATTGCATCCTCTTTGCAGGTGAAGCGACACTAGCGCTCGCGGCGGCCAGCCAGCTGGCAACTGCCTTGAGCACGTTATTCGCGGCACAGATGATTTCACTTTTGCAAGGTTTTATTGAATTTTAACTCTCCTGAGTGATTATTTCCATTGTGAACATAAGTCACGTTCAACCCCCAACTACTACAGAAAAAAGCCACAATGTTGATTTACCGTACACTTTTAATTCCTAGAAACATACAAAGAATGCAGTTTTTATTTGTTCAGTCCTCCGTAAGTACAGTTGTATGACGTATTTAATGAGTCTTACGTAGAATTCATAGTCCATACTAGTTATACATTCATGTATTTGTTTTAATGATAGTTGCTGCCATCTCTACATAAAACCAAGTCCACGATTCCTGGATGTAACGGGATTTTGGATTTTGATGCGGTTTTCACCATTCAGTAAAGAATTTCTCGAGGATGGTTTCTGTAGGACAACATTCATTTGTGACCAAAGGAAGCCGAGCAGTAACGATTTCAGTGAATCGTGTCGGAGGAAAACCTGCCATCCTTGCGCCTTTTAAGCTCACGCTGGGTAAACCATTAAAAATATCCATATACTATGAGCGTATGAATTGGTCAGCATGAAAAGTTCTACAAAGGAGTCCCCGACAGCATATCTTTATCTTTAATACATCGCCAACTATAAGTTATATTAAGTTTTAATTTCTTCCAACAATCTCAATTCAGTGGAAATTTAAATTACTAGCTTCGGAGCGAGTTTACGAGAAAGCCCATCACCCCAGCTTCGGCTAGCATTAACTGTCGAGTTAAGACTTAAGAGAAGAGTAGACTGTAAGTGTTCGGAGTTTCGCTGTTCACCTCTGCTTTCCTGAATTGCGTCAGAGACCTACCGTCCGTGCGCCTTTTAAGCTTACACTGAGTGACCACTTTAAGACACCAGGGGAAGCCCGGGGCGGATTGATAGTATGGATATAATATATAACTAATATCAAATTCTTAACCGTATCAAAAGCTAGTTATTCCGTACATTATAGTTAATTAGTAAAAATACCAGTGTGGTTTGTGAAACGAAAAGTATATAAATATCTCAAGGTCTTAAATGGCTCAATTGTAGGTACTTACCGTATGTTTTAATTCTCAAAATGCATAGGTATTTATATTTGATTTGCAGCCAACGGCCATAGCAGGGCATTTCACATGAACGCCCGTAGGTTCCCCAATTTCAATGTCAAGTAGTTCCAACTTAAGCTACCAGACGCCACTATCACTTACACCCAACGGCGTACGTTTGAACCTGATTGAGCGTGCCTAACCCAATAGCCTACACATTTTGGTTACACACTTCCAATTATAGTAGCAAGTTATTTTACGTGCCATAAATCTATGGCATGGGCCCGACGACTTCGACTGGGTTTGAACCCGCGAACTTGGGCATAGCAGTTCAGCATGCTACAGACTACGCCACCAGATATCCTACCGACACATGCTTCTGATTTTAACAGACTGGCTCCGTGACTCGGTGGTAACGTTCTCGCCTGCTGTGCCCAAGATTGCAGGATCTAATAGTCAGCTGGCATTTAAGGGTGCATAAATGCGAGGGAACTGTGTCTAGATTTACTGGCACGTTAAAGATCCCCTTCAGGGCAAAATTCCGGCACCCCGGTGTCTCTAAAAGCCCCAGTAAAAAGGGACCTAAAACCAATAACATTATTGATTTATAACCAGTTAAAGGCCTAGTTCCGTTGTTTGATTGAAAAGCTTTATAATACTTTCTACTGCGTATCCCAATTAATTGGGGTCGCCGGAGCCAATCAGGCTCATATTGGTTTTGGCCGGGGATTTAAGGCCGGATGCCCTTCCTGACGCCACGTAATTTTTCAAGTGAAAATTCCACCCCACTGTTAGCGGGATTGGAACTCCGGCCGTCCGGGTGATTGACGAGCAGCTAAGCCACTGCACCATCACGCTCCCCTTGAAAAGCTTTATAATACTAGCCTGAAATCTATAAATCAAATCTTACCTTTTAGGGTCCTTTGGAAACTCGGGTGTCGTCTCGCTCTTTGAACAGTCTGACTTCCCAGTCGGTCAACACGAATACACCCAACTAGATTGGGCGAGGAGTAACAATGAATTTCCCTGTGTAATTCATAACATAATTATTTATACATTTAATAAAACGCTTCTCATACACTACCCACCCCCTTATGTGAGAAGTGTTTTATTAAGTGTATACACGATTCATGTATTTTTATTTCAGGCATTAGGAGATAAACTGTCACTGCCCACCTGTTGAAATTGAGTAGCGTACACTTGTGTTGACCAACTGAAAAGTGATCATATAGGTTACTTAGCAACACTGAAATATTGCTTCTAATATTAGATCTGTTTATTGAACTGCATATCTCCTCTCGTAAAGCACATGTTAAATTAAAGACATAACCTTTACACAATGCTCACATACAGTAAATCCAGCAACAATAACATACACCAACACAGTGCAGTCGGCACATTCTTGCTGGCTGCATGAGTGCATTATTGTCTGGCGGAAGAAAAATATGAGCCAAGCTTCGCGATCTGTAGGTAGACTATGCTTATACGTTGTCATGAAGACGTGTGTAGCAACAAATGAGGACCCGGGCTGAACGGCGACAACAGTACATCAACACAAATCACAACCTGCCGATTTTCCAATGGCTACGCCACTGATGTATTGCGTGTGTTACTATTGGTACCATTTTTGTGTGAAATAAGAAAATGGGTTCTGGCCTATTGATAATTTGAAAGCTTCTAATAGCTGCTATTGCTCTTCGACGTGTATCCTGAAGGATATTCTTGTAGTTGTATTCTCAAGTACGGTATTTGAAGTGATATAAAATTTCTAATTCCTTGTTTCCAAGAAGTATGGTATCCAACTTGGCAACTCGGCCTCCTTTTCTAACAATCATCTGAACAGTTTTACTACCGTAATATTAATTGTAAACTAATTATCCTTTGCCCATTCTATTAATCTATTAACTGCTATCTGAAGTTATTATTTATTACTGGACCCTAAGACCATTCCGTCAGCGTACTTGTATCATACTACTGAAGAATTTCTAGTTATTATTTTGTCGACAGTACCGGAAGTGGCTACATTAAAGAGCAATGGGCTCAGTGGATCCCCTTGTAGGATACCATTTGTATTATTACTTCCGACCTAGATGTTCCATCATCAGTGACAACCCTGTTCGAGCTCAGGACATTGTTCACTATAGTCACCTCTTTGTTGTTTCCACCGATTAATTGATCCAATTTACGCATTAGAATTTGCCTGTTGGCGATATCAAAAGCCTTGTCGTAGTCTACAAAGGCTGCATATAACTTTTCTTTCGGGTTGCTTGGCCATTTCAGTCTAAGGCATAGCACGATACATGTGTCTACTGCCACTAAGCCTTGGCATTCCAACGACATGTGGAGGTGTCCTCGAAATCTTAAAATATGTCAGAAGAATACGGTCAACAGTATGTATCGTAATCACGGACTACGTACGGTACATGGTACACACGATCAAAATCCTGTCCCTCTAATTGTTTTGAGCAGTGTATAAGGAGCCTCATTATAGTACAGTTTTCTGACATATAATATTTACATTTTGCCATAGTCGAACATAAACCATTGATTAAATGTAACAATAATTTTAGGAAAGAATGCTGGGTTTGTCCTATTACATATGAAACATACTGCAATAGAAATGAATATTTCCGAACAGTAATGTCATGAATATTTACATTTTGCCATAGTCGAACATAAACCATTGATTAAATGTAACAATAATTTTAGGAAAGAATGCTGGGTTTGTCCTATTACATATGAAACATACTGCAATAGAAATGAATATTTCCGAACAGTAATGTCATGGATAGCCTACAATATTGCAATGGCTGCAGAAAAATTACCTTTGCAAACTGGCTGAGCAAAATAAACAAGAAAGGCACCATATGGCCTTCATAAGTTTACACATGCAATGCAGGCGCCCAAACGGAGACCAAATTTTTTTGCAAACTCAAAAAACGAAAACACAATTACCAGACAAATAAAACTTAACGAATTTTAACTGAAAAACAGTTTTGTTTCATTTTATTCAATACTGAATTATCTTTATTGGAATTATGTTCTGTTACAACTGTAGTCTACATATTTACAACTTCAAACCTCTTGTATAAAAACTATTAGTTATACAACAAAATCAACTAGTCTATTTTGTTTAGCAAATCTTGTGATTACCGAATCGATGTTTATAGTGATGTCACGATGAATGTGCAGCAATGCACGGATAGGAAACTGGGGCTTTTTTCGCACCAAAAATTTTTGCCGACGTCCAAACTGCAAGCTTGGTTGGCAATTTAAGCTGTGACTTTCTCCCTTTGTCGGTACCAACTCGACTTGCCGAAACTGTAACGTACCTTGATCCTTTTCTCGAAGCTCGATGTAAGAGTCGCAAAACACGCCGTTGCAATTTGTACGATTATTTTTGGTGCGCTAAACGCATCAAATTTCTATCCATGAAGCTTGCAAAAAAATTGGTCTGGTTTTGTACGTTTGGTTATTTTGTGATTGCGTTTTTAGTGATACCATTTTCTTAACAATTTCGATTCTCTGACCCCCCCCCCCCCAAAGCCAAACTCGAGATCTAATCTCTGACCCCCCCCCAAAACCAAACTCTAGATCCGCGCCTGATGCATTGGCACTGATGTACGCCTTTAGTACCTGTATGTGGTTTATATGGAGTGAATATATATTTCAACCTGGAAAGTGTTATTAAAAGAAACTCCATAAAAGGTCCAATTATGCATCACATAGAGCCTAAACTTGATGGCTCATTCAACTGAATACCCACAATTAAATAATTTAACAGACAAGTTCATCTGACTAGATTGTCTCTGGTAGAAATGCAGACATAGTAAACACATTATAGACTTTTAATTGAGAGAGGAACTTCTCTTTGTAGGAGAAAGATATTTGCACATTACACTAGTTTATAATAGATACCGTAAGTTAGAACAGCGAAAATTATAATTTGCGTACAGAGTCGACTCTGGAATATACTTTATCGTCTAGCTAGATTTAATTAAAAGCTGGTCCCTAAAGCCTTGACATTTTGTGAGAAGAAATTTGAAGCGATGTCCACAAGAGATACAGCGTTGTAGAGCAAGGTAAATCGGTGGAGGCCGTGGTTAGACTGGACGAAATCCGGCGTGAACAGCAGAACCAGCTGATGTGCTAGTTGAAAGTCGGCCGGCTCGGCAGAAGAAGATTGAGCGCCAGAACCAAACCTCCTCCTTTCTTCTTGTTTGTTTTTATGGGAGCAGCAATCGCTCTTTGCCCAATAACTAGTTCGATGAATAAAAGACCATTTTAGTACAGCAACAGAAATGTGCTATTTTCTAATGAATGACTGTTAAACTAGTAGAGTATGTATTCGCGTCGACTTACTAACACAGACATAGACCGGGTCATATTCAGGGTGAAAGCTGAGTTTATAAACTAGGGGGGCGTGGTGGCTCAGCGGTCTAGCTGTATGCCTCTCACCAAGGCGGTCCGGGTTCGATTCCCGGTCAATGCATGTGAGACTTTCGAAGTGAAATGCCATGTCCTGTGGTTCGGATTCCACGTAAAAAGGAGGTCCCGTGGCTCATGATCTCGAGATTAACGGTCACGTTAAACTACAAGCTTGCTTTTGAGTTTATAAACTGATTTTACTCGTACATGCATCATGAAAAGACACAAGTGATGTGAAGGGAATAGTATGAGCATATATTATACGTTCGACATAGAAGGGGAAAAAACCTAATTTTCGTAATTCCTGCAATAATGTCCAACGTTGTCTTAAATAAACGACGTTGAAATACTAACTGATTGATAGTACCTATCGACTGTTCGCAGCTACAGAGATTTTTCTCACGAAGATGGATGCGTGCCTTATAAGCAGGATGTAATGCATGGTTAAAACGTAACCTGATCAAACCAAGCCTTAAGCATCCTCGGCTCGGAACGATCCAGAAGGTGGGCGAAGCACGTGTGGAGGAGTGACGCCACTAATGGCGTAGATAGTGATGGAGTAATAATAATATACAGAGCGTAGGAATAGCCGAATGACGTACTGAAATTAGGTTTCAGAAACTATGACAATCAATATAGAGAAAGAGAACAATGTACCAATAAATTGAATTGAATTAAATTACACACAAAAAACACATTACGAGCCTTACAGTAGTCGCATATGATGTGTAACATCTGACATAGAACAAACCTCACGTGAAATTGTTGATACACCGGTATTTTATACTATTATTGGCACAAATATTGGGGAGCGTGATAGCGCAGTGGCTTAGCTGCTCGTCTTTCAACCGGACGGCCGGGGTTCGAATCCCGGTGACAGCGGGGTGAAATTTCCACCTGAAAAATCACGTGGCGTCAGGAAGGGCATCCGGCCAAATCTAAAATGAGCCTGCTCGGCTCCGGCGACCCCAATTAATTGGGAAAAGTTGTAGAAAGTTTTATTGGCACAAATATTAATCTATTGTAAAAGGGAGTGTTTTACAGATATTGTAGTTTATAATACGGAACTCATTTTTTTTAGATGATTTGTAGCTTCCACCAGCACTAGCCTAAATACAGAATACGATATGGATCAACTAGATTAATAGACGCGACACCGCTCATAACCTAAAATTCCTTATAAACAGGTCCTCTTCATTCACAGACCAACACGTAATTTCATATGGATTCTGTTAAAATGAGTCATATTGATATGATAAATATCGTTTAAAATGATAATCTGGTAGCAAAAATATCTACCCCGTCCGGGATTCGAACCCAAGATCTCTAGATTCACAGTCATAAGCATTAGCCCCACGGCTATTTCGTCTACGCAAATTTTGTGCACAAGTTGGTGACTTATTTCCACGTTCCAATAATACTGCATTACGGAATTAAGTTTCATTTATATTTTGCTTGTTTTGATAATGTTCCTGCGTGAAATAGAGTTTAAAATGCCTTATGAATAGGCCTTTTGTGAGTAAAGAGAATGTATTCAGTAATAGTTCATGAAGGCTTGCTCAATTCTCGTATAATCACAACGGTTATATTATATTGATGACTGCGTTACCGTTATGTGGGTTAATATTTGAATAGCCATTGTGCAGAAACATAATACCGGCAATGCCGACTACTTACAATGTTTGATATTAAGGCATTTTACCATTTAAATACTGATACGAAGACTTCGAACATGTACCATGTAATTTGTTTCAATCACTTAACACCAGAGTTCGTATGAGTGTTTTCCGTTCAGTATGTCATATACATTCCACATGGCCGAGAGTACGTCATGGTATCAATTTCTGACACCGCGCGCTCATTGTTTCTCGTACCACTGCCAGCTGGGTCTTACCACTGCCCGCTGGTTCGATCGAGCGGGCAGTGCATAATTCCGTTTTCCACCACTGCCAGCTAGTACACTTCTGATCGATCGAGCGTGCAGTGCATACTTCCGTTCGATCCACCACTGCCAGCTCGATCGTTCCGATCCACTTCCGTCCCCTATTTTCAAAATCACTCCCACAAAACTATCCAGCAACCGAGCGGAAAGATGTTGCACATCAAAAAATAGCCATGTTTCTCCCATCAGTGGCAAATTAATAAAGTTTAGAGGAAGTGTGAACTAATGAAATTCTTTAACCCGATAGGGGAAGATATCAATTACAAAAGTACTTGCGCAAATGCGAATAGTAGTGTGGATGCTTAATGAAAAAATTAATTTATCTTGGCATCCAACATGTTTTTTAATGCTAAATCTACGTGGTACAGAGTCACATGGTTCGCCATTACTGAAGGAAGCACAAAGATGCTCCCATGATGCAGAACAAGGATATATAACTTATTACAAGGAGTAAACACTTTTTACTTCACTCTTTGGTCAACAGTCACCAGTCGCCACATACTCCCTCCCCAGTGACAGCGGAGAGATACTTAGCTGGAAAGCGAACAGTTCGTCCAGAGCGGGCACGGTGGTTTTCAGACGTAGGAGATGGAAGAATTGGTCCATCATCTTGATGGTGATGAGTGGTTTGCTGTTTGGCAGACTGGGATGGGTACAATTCACTTACGAGGAAGGCAGGCAGGCTTAAGTCTGTCAATTGATATGGTCTGATCACTTGTAGGCATCTCAATCACAAAATGTTTATTGGTTAGAGGAAGCACTTTGAAGGGTCCATCATAGGTAGGCTGTAAGGGTTTGCGAACTGCATCGTGGTGGATGAATACATGAGAACACGTTGCGAGATCGGGATGGGCGAATGTCTATTTTGCTGAATGATGACCTGGGTGAACTGGGCGTAGGGATTTTATATATTCCTTGAGCTTCAGAGTGAATGAAGGTACATCTGTCGCAGGTGTTTCTTCAATGAAGTCTGCTGGTAATATCACAGGTTCTCCATAAAGGAGTGTGGCTGGAGTCGAGTCCAAGTGAGGAATAATTAGGGATCGCATTCCAAGGAGCACTGTTGGGAGTTGAAGCATCCAGTTGCTGGAGAGTTGTATCCGGAGTGCAGCTTTTAGTTGACGGTGCCAACGTTCATTTTTCCCATTAGCAGCAGGATGGTAGGCTGTTGTTTTAATGTTGTGGATGCCGAGAAGTTTCATTAAGGTACTGAAGATGGAACAGTCGAACTGTCTGCCTCGATCAGTAGTTATGGTGGATGGTACACCAAAGCGGGCTATCCACGAGTGCAATAGGGCATAAGCCACTGTTTCAGCCGTAATTTCCTTCAGGGGAGTAGCCTCAGGCCAACTAGAAAAGTGGTCAAAGAATGTGAGAAGGCATGAGTGTCTTTCGGACGAAGGGAGTGGTCCAACGATGTCCAGGTTGATGTGGGAAAAGCGTCGTCCACTGGTTCTTAAGTTCCAATTGGGCTGGCAGTGCGCCTTGGATCGTTGGCAAGCAACACAAGCTTTTGTCCAAAGCTTGACATCTTGTTTGAGGGATGGCTATACATAGCGTTGTTGGACGAGCTTGATAGATGCATTAATACCTGGGTAAGCCATATCGTGTAATGCTTGAAATGTAGGCTTACGAAAATGACTGGATAAAAATGGTCTTAATTCCCCTGCGGATGCGTCAACTAGTAATTTAGCTCTTGTGGGTAAGATAACCGTCTTGAACTGAAGGGTTGTTTCTGTGGACTGATGTAGTCTGTGAAGTTCCTCGTCAGATTCTTGGGCTTTTGTGACTTCATCGAATGACAGTAGTGTTGGTATTGAACCCTTGCGAGAAGCTTTTTATGAGACTCTTTCTTCGGGGTAGTGGACAGTCCATACGAAGTTGTTAAATTTATGCTTCTACAAGGTGCAAGGTAACATAGTCCAAATGTATATGACAGAAAGAACAAAAGTGAAGCCAAAACTAAATAAAAACAAATTTAATATCAGAATAAAAACAACAAACAACATAAGGGGACACCCTCTTAATTTTACACCCAAAATCTAATAATGAATGCAAGTAAATTTATCTCTCAAGAGATGTCAACCAAATAACAGGTCTGCCTATCTGCAAACCATGTGTGCGTGTGATGTCACCAAGCATGCGATATGGAAGAGTACATGATGCGCGATTTGTTGCCATCCTGCGAATGCCGTCAGGCTACAAATCCGCATCTGAGATAAAATAACAATGGGAACTACACTACTAAAAACTATCAATACACTTGCCGACACTCGCGAACTTAAATATTTACACACACAAAGATTTCCGTTGAAATCTGGATCAACGTGCAAAGCACAACAAACTGCCTCAAACATAGGACTTCATCAAATAAACACAAGCAGTAAGTAGCATGACCGCTATACAACAACAACAACAAATGACCGCATGTAATCTTACACTGAAGTACACAACAAGAATATACAATTATGAATATTTAATAAAACCATTGCTCACCAGCAACATAATAACTATACAAGTAAACATTTGATTTGGATGTCGCGCATGGGAATACCGCTCAAGCGTGGCGATCTCAGTCCTGAATGATATATCACTCTTTAAATGAAAAAGCAAGCATAATTACAACTAGGTAACGGCGAAGCCGTACCTCCCCTCTCACAAAGAGGTGTTCAGAGCTCGTTATCACATGTCAAAATCACCCCTGCGTGAACCATGTCTCGGGCCAGCACTAATTGCTCAGGTCCCAAGATCGACGAAGAATAGCTGTCACGAGCAGCTCAAATGTGTGTGTGTCAACCAAATAAATATCTCATTAATTCCACTTAGAATTACAAGATCACGAAGAACAGCTGCCAACTCAGCTCCAATAAAATGTGTGCCACCAAATATCTCGTTAATTCCCCGGGAATTACAAGATCATCAATTGGACTGGCTCAGGTCCCGGCGGGCACCATTCACCATCCTTAAAAAACATTGCAGCAGGCAGAGGACTGGCCCACGCCATCCTCCCGCGCAGATAATCACAAATTGCACACAGACACACACAATCACGCTAGGGTTTTGACCAACACCTGAAATAAAAGTACACAAATCTTTTCCACACACAGCGCGCACCTGATCTAGTATTCTGATCGAAGAATTAATTAATCAAGAATCCAAAAATTTTACTGAAATAAAAGAACGGACGGTTCTTTACACAATCAACTGTCGCAACAAGGCAACTCAAAATAAAGTACTTGTTCATTCAAGATCCTAGCAAACATACGTTTCCCCCCTTGCTATATTTTACAGTTAAATAACCAGTGCCACTTATCACCTGGGCCGCCTCCATGCGTCCGCCAAATCAAATCACGCATGTACACGAGTACACGAATTAAATTACACAAAATATATAACAAATCGAAGCCTCCGTGGCTTAGGCGGCAGCACGCCGGCCTCTCACCGCTGGGTCCGTGGTTCAAATCCCGGTCACTCCATGTGAGATCTGTGCTGGACAAAACGAAGGCAGACAGGTTTTTCTCCGGGTACTCCGGTTTTCCCTGTCAAAATTTCGTTCCAGGAACACTCTTCACTATCATTTCATTTCATCTGTCGTTCATTTAATCATTGCTCCAGAGGAGTGCGTCAGGCCTCGGCAGCCGGCACAGTTCATATCCTCGCCGCTAGATGGGGGCTTCATTCATTCCATTCCTGACCCGGTCGGAGACTGGAAGCAGGCTGTGGATTTTCATATATAACAAATCAACTGATGGACACGCATCCTCACGCATTTAAATATCTGAGTGTCGGTACACTACGTTAATCTAAATAAAAATGAACCAAGCAAAAAAATCACAAGAAAAATTATTTACAAAATGTTTCCATGCCAAAATATCTATAATATGAATAAATCAATATTTGTACTCAGCCATATTGAACTCGTCACGTCAGTGGACATCTTTCTCCATGGCCCAACTAGGATTCTATTCGGCCATCACGAACATCTGCGTCGATTGCATGTTCACCATCCCAGCTGTCGACCCACGGTTCGTCATCTTGGCGTCTTCTTCAAAATGGTAAAATCCAGTTCAGAATTAATATTATTTCCCCTACTAGAATTGCAACAGAGCTACACAATCACTCTTAGTCCAGGCAATTTCTAAACGTCGACTTTCCCTAGATAAACACTTGTTAAAATTCACACGCAAAAATCAAACTATAAATTATCACTAATATATTACAAACGGCTCTCGACAGAGTGCTCAAAATGTTCTGCGTCTGACTTGAGATTGAAGTCAAAGTACTTTACAAAAGTTTAGAAGCGCTCGGCTACGGCGAATAAGAACAGTACGTGTGGTACCTCCCAGGTACATCAAAATAAGAACTGACGTGTAGTAGCTCTCGGCTACTCAAGAAAAAGAACAATATGTGTAGTAGCTCTCGGCTACACCAGAAAAAGAACTGTCTTGTAGTAGCTCCCAGCTACCCAAGGAAAAGAACTGACGTGTAGTAGCTCTCAGCTACACCGAAGTAAGAACTTCGTCGTTAGCACAGACAACTAATTTATACAGATCTGGTCAAATGGTCGGTAGAGGGGACTGAACATTTTTATAATTTGAAGATGATGTCTTAGAAACTTGCGGGTGGTGTCAAAGATAATTATTTTCCATGAACGTTCCAACGCTGCCCCACGGAATCAAATCGCATCGATGATTAATTAGATACAGCTTTGGCGCGCTTTTCCAGGGCACGCTATCAATGTGCCTATGTTGGCTTGGGTCTTCGTGATTCGTCAATTCATACACAAAATCGTTGAGTAGAGCACGTCACTTCTCCCACCTGCCGTCCTCAAAAATATCTCTGTCTCAAACTTTCCTCTCTGTTTGGCCTGCTGGACAAAGGGTCGAGTCGCTAGGTCAGCGTTCAACGACCCGGCTTCCAGGAAAATGTTTAAATTTACCAAGCGTGCTCAACTGCCTAACTCGTTGCAACACTCAGCTCCCAAGTTGCTTCAACTGACTGGGGACATGATGCAGTACATAAAATAAAATATGAGCAATTAATTCAAGATAGTAGAATTAAGGGTTCAGTATGGAGATGGATGAGATGCGAGAACAAAAATCTGCTGGGATGTTTTCTCTCCCACGGAGATACCTCAAATCAGTTCTGAACTGGCTAATGAAATCTAGTTGACGAAGTTGCCTTGGTGACGCTTTATCAAGTCGTTGGTGAAAGGCATACATCAGAGGTTTGTCGTCAGTGTAGAGGCTGAAGTTTCTTCCCTCGAGTAAGTGACGAAAATACTTTACTCCAGAATAGGCTGCCAGTAATTCGCGGTCATAGGTGCTGTTCTTCTTTTGTGTATCAGATAGTTTCTTGGAGAAGGAATCCTAGAGGTTCAAGGTGATAATCACCGACTTGATGTAACGTAGCTCCTATGGCAAAATCTGAAGCATCGACCATTAACGTTAATGGCAGATCACCTGAGGGGTATGCTAGAAGAGTAGCATTTGCAATTTGTTATTTCAGTTGCCCAAAAGCTTCAATTGCTTGTGGTGTCCATTGAACTACCCTGCGGTCACGCCTGCGCGTGTCTGTACAAAGGTTGAAGAGTAAGTGTTGGGTTTCAGCTGTGTTGGGCAGTGAGCGGTGGTAAAAAATTACCAAGCCAAGCAATCGTCGTAAGTCAGCAATTGTGCGAGGTTGTGGAAATGAGACAATAGCATCGACACGATCAGAGAGCGGCTTAATTCCTGAAGATGACACAGAGTAACCTAAGAAGGTAATATCTGATGCACCAAAACACATTTGGAAACGTTGACATTGATACAATACTTATGCAACCGTTCAAGTAGTATTCTCAAATGATGCTCGTGCTCCTCTCTCCTCTTAATTCTGGGATGCGACAAGAATGGCATCCAAGTAACAAAGACAAACTCCAAATCTCTACAAATAGAGTCAATGTACCTTTGAAATTACTGAGCAGTATTACTCAGGCCAAATGGGAGTTTAACAAACTCAAATAAACCAAAAGGGGTGAACGGCTGTTTTAGGCACATCTTCTTCTGCAATTGGAATGTGATGGAAAGCTCGCATCGGGTCAATCTTCGAGAAAATATTTTTATATGATAACCGGCTATTGAAGTCTTGTAGGTGTGGTATCGGGTACCGGCCTGGAACAGTAATGGCGTTGAGGGCCTTGTAATCTCCACAGGGTCGCCATGAACCATCTGCTTTTAGGACAAGGTGGAGCGGGCTGGCCCTAGGGCTCTTGGACAGTCTGCAGATTCCCAAATCGATCATTTTTTTGAACTCCCTCTTGGCCTGGACAAGCTCATATCAGTCTTCTTACTTTTACTGAAACTGGATGTCCCACCGTGGTGATTACTATGAACAAATTGTATATCTTGGGCACAGAGGGTTGGGTAGTTATGAAACAAGCTTGGGTAATTCTTCAGTAAGCTTGAGTACTTGTTCTGGGGATCGAGTAAGTGAACACTTTCTAAAGGTGTGTGAGTTGCTGGAGTTGCAAGGATTGATAAGTTAGTTGTGCCATCAATGAGACGTTTATGCATGATATCGACTAACAGTCCATAATTTTTCAGAAAGTCACTTCCAAGAAGCGGCTGTTGGACATCAGCAACTGTGAATGGCCACAAAAGTACTCTTCTCAGACCTAAGTTGATTTGTACTAAGCGCTCGCCGTACGTCTGGATTGGTGTCCCGTTAGCAGCGTAGATAAGTTGTTTACATGTACGCTTTTTATCTTCAGCTGTGGGGGGAACCACGGATATATCGGCCCCTGTGTCGATTAGGAATTTATTGCCAGAGGAGGGGTCGGTAATGAACAAGCGGCGAGAAGTTACTGGGCCCACATCACTTTATGCCGCCTCTAGCGAGGGGCCTGAGCATTTCCCAAAGCAGAAGAGGCTGTGAGGCTGTGTTATATGAGCATGGGTTGACACACTTCCCTGCTTTGTCCTGGTATGTGAAATGGTACCAACATCTGGTCGATATTGGCGATAAGGTGATCTAGGTCTAGATCGAGATCTCGATCGATGACGGGTTTAGATGGATTCTAATTGTGACTCTAGGCGGAAAATCCGATCCACCTGCTGCGTAGAAGGGTCTGGGGCGGGTTGATGAAATTGAATTACCGATAGAAATTGCGAGGGATTTTAAAAATCTAAAATTCTATCAGCTAATGTGGCCAGATTGTCCAGAGTATCGTTATAGGATGCTAATATCGATCTTAAATTAACTGGGAGTCGTTGCAGAAAGATTGTGTGTAGAAAATCATCCTTGACCTGTGTCCCCGAAAGGGCGCGCATTTCTCGTAACAGCTGGATTGGCTTTTTGTCTCATATGTCATGCTCTGTGAGTAATTTCGTCACTTTCCGTCCTTCTGATTCTTCAAATTCAGGTATTAACCGGGCCTTCAGGTCTAAGAATGGCGTATTCGAAAGTGGCCTTATTAACAAATCACTTATAAGTTCGGCCGATAACATAGTTGAACTTCGTAAGCTCTTTTGTGATGTTAGCTATAGCAAATTGGGCCTCGATCTGCGGTAGCCAAACTTTAACATTTTTACGCCAAGTTTGTTGGATTTTAATTGACACTCGTGAAATTTCATGTTCGTTGTTTGATGTAGGCATACCTGATGGCGTCGCGTCGGGTGTGTTGTCCGTGCGAGGCATGGTCAATGTCATTGTTTTATCACACGATAATTTAATATTCACTCACTCACTTACTATATGCACTGTTCTATCGGGGTCACCGCTGTGGATGCTTAATGAAATAATTAATTTTTCTTTGCATCCAACATGTTTATTAATGCTAAATCTACATAAAATCATACAGGTACAAAAGTCACATGGTTTGCCATTACTGAAGGAAGCACAAAGATGCTCCCATGATGCAACACAAGGATATATACATTTTTACAAGGAGTAAACACTTTTCACTTCACTCTTTGGTCAACAGTCGCCACAGTAGTATTGAAATTATGTCATCTCAATGTTGTATGTACATGCCTTTTAACAGTTCTGATACAAATAAAGCAGTTCTCGCTATTTCCCAATCAGAAACAGGTCCCACAGCAGATATAAAGTATTGTTGTGTAAAATTAGTTGCACGGAATTAACTCTGGGAAATACTGCCAAAGTGTATTCACATAATTTTACCGTTGATACTTATATTTCGTCAGTGTACAAGAGTAAACTTTTAGGAATTAGAACTCCAAAACTGCTCAAGGTCAGTGCGGTTTCTACAATAAAGCTGAATGGAGAGAGAAACGGTCTCCATATACTGGAGGAAGAATGTTCAGAAAACCTCGACTAGGGTGCATGTTCATTTGATGTTGGTGGTATGGTGATCGATGAAAGCAAGGAGCTTGCAAACGAGTGCTGTTTTGAAACTAATCCATGTGAGCTGGGGACAGAGTGAAAGAAATGGCTTTCCTTCAAGTAAGGACAGTATGGAGGAAGATAACAATAATGATGTATAATCTGCAGGTGAACAGGATACTAGGTAGGACGATAAGGATTTAAAAAAACGCGATATGAAGCCCATAAAGACCCTGAAGTACCAGCCAAAAGTG
Organism: Meconema thalassinum; assembly: GCA_946902985.2. Taxonomy (NCBI): domain Eukaryota; kingdom Metazoa; phylum Arthropoda; class Insecta; order Orthoptera; family Tettigoniidae; genus Meconema; species Meconema thalassinum. The sequence goes on from OX336389.2 coordinate 166,412,770, forward strand.
GGAATTGTTAAGGTGTAATTCTTTATAGTAGTGTTACATTGCCTTCTTCAGCTGTTCACATTTTGCTCGCAATGGGGTGTATTATAAGTGGCAGCTGTTTACTCACAATTATTACTAAATGAATCAAATTTCATATTTGTGTATGACATTCACAAACAAAAACCAGTTTTCTTAATATCAATTCCTTTGCTAATTATTTTCGATGTTTGTGTTATGAAGATTAGGGAATTAAACATAAGGAGATTAATATCTCGACGAACCGGTCGGGAATAGAACCCGGGACCCTTCAGCCAAAGCGTAGCATGCTAACCACTTACACATGGAGCCGGACGGGTTCAATATGCTATATTACAACTGTTATCATCACTGTCACTAGTATTTGAATCGTCCACAGCCTTTCTTCGGATTTTAAGCAAGATGTCGACAGCACGGTGGACAAGGAGCGACTGCGTTCGCTGTTCCCCAACCACTGAAACCTGCCCGCCCAGAGCCGTCTGTTTGACCTTAAGGCATCCCCACATACCGTACAAGCTATATAAACTTACCAAAACCGAGGATGCGTGTTATGGAGTGGCGCAGTCTTTTAATGAAGATTTCAAGCGACAGAGTCATGACGTCACTCTACTAGACACCGGAAGCTTCCAAGTTGCATAACAATGCTCGCTTGCCAGGTTGTTTGCTTAATAATTTGCATTAAATGACTTTCTGAATTAAAGTAACACTGAAAATTGAGGTTTTTTTAAGCTTTCAGCTCTTTGAAGAAGAAAAGTGCTATATATATTTTAATGAGTAAACTCGTACAATAAAAAAGATTGATTTGCCAAAATCGTAGGGGTAATATTTGGCACAGAAGTGAACTTGCAAAAACAATACGCTAAAGGAAAAATTTATTGTGAGGTGGTGGCTTAAAACAGAACCTCCGGCTATGTTTCTCTCTTCGTATCTCTTCTCATTTCTTTACGTTGTTTGTCGCTACCTTGACGCAGAGAATACTCGATTAATGATTTAGACTTTTGCTCTTACAGTATTAATATTTAGCTTTCAGAAAAAATATATATAATTTCATAAAAATCTTACCTCCAATGTACCACAAGTTATGTACACATCGACCTTTATATGTATACATACACACATCAAAAAAAGTTTTGCATCACCTCGGTTCCCAGATCTCCGGCATATAGACGTTGACTGTGTATATTGTATCCAAGATACAGTCCCTTTGACTGTTCATAGATGTCACTAAAACTGCTCAAAGATGTAAACAACCATGCATGAGCAGGGCCTATTAGACGGAGGGGGTACGACAGCCGATCAGTTCCAGTCATTCCACCAGGACGAAGGTACGCTGCTCATGTTGTCTGTAGTTCTACCATGCCTAGAAGGTCAATACCGCAGTTCGATCGCGTCCGCATTGTTACTTTGTGTCAAGAAGGGCTCTCAGAGTGAACCAAAGCGATGTTGTTCGGACATGGAGGAGGTACAGAGATACAGGAACTGTCGATGACAGGCCTCGCTCAGGCCGCCCAAGGGCTACTACTGTAGTGGATGACCGCTACTTACGGATTGCCGCTCGGAGGAACCCTGACAGCAATGCCACCATGTTGAATAATGCGTTTCGTTCAGCCACAGGACGTCGTGTTTCAACTCAAACTGTGCGCAATAGGCTGCATGATGCGCAACTTCACTCCCGACGTCCATGGCGAGGTCCAGCTTTGCAACCCCTACACCATGCAGCGCGGTACAGATGGGCCCAACAACATGCTGAATGGACCCCACGGAATTGGCATCACGTTCTCTTCACCGATGAGTGTCGCATATGCCTTCAACCAGACAATCGTCGGAGACGTGTTTGGAGGCACCCTGGTCAGGCTGAACGTCTTAGACACACTGTCCAGCGAGTGCAGCAAGGTGGTGGTTCCCTGATGTTTTGGGGTGGCATTATGTGGGGCCGACGTACGCCACTGGTGGTCATGGAAGGCTCCGAAACGGCTTTACGATACCTGAATGACATCCTCCGACCCATAGTGCAACCATATCGGCAGAATATTGGAGAGGCATTTGTCTTCATGGACGACAATTCTCGACCTCATCGTGCACATCTTGTGAATGCGTTCCTTCAAGATAACGACATCGCTCGACTACAGTGGCCAGCATGTTCGCCAGTCATGAACCCTATCGAACATGCCTGGGATATGTTGAAAAGGGCTGTTTATGGACGTCTTGACCCACCAACCACTCTGAGAGATTTACGCCGAATTGTCGTTGAGGAGTGGGACAATTTGGACCAACAGTGTCTTGATGAACTTGTGGATAGTATGCCACGACGAATACAGGCATGCATCAATGCAAGAGGACGTGCTACTGGGTATTAGAGGTAGTGGTGTGTACTGCAATCTGGACCACAAATGCTGAAAGTCTAGCTGTATGATGGTACAACATGCAATGTGTGGGTCTCATGAGCAATAAAACGAGCTGAAATGTTGTTTGTGTTGATCTCTATTCCCTTTGTATTTAAAGGTTCCGGAACTCTTGGAACCGAGGTGATGCAAAACTTTTTTTGATGTGTGTAGACTATATTTTATACATGACGGGAGCCCTCCCTGCTCTTAAGAAGTCCGCTACGCCACTGATCTCGTACATCCTGTACTTTCCAATTTTGGGAGGGTGTTAAGCCTGTCTTTCTGTACATCCGTCGAGCTAACTTCGATTATAAATGCTTCTTTCCATTCTGATGTGGCACATCATTCACCTCGTAAGTGTAGGCAATGAATGCCATTTTGTTGCTTCGCCAGCTATCGATTGAAGTAACCCATTGCCGATCATAGGCAACCCGCACGCAGGGATGTGATGTGGGTTGCCTATGCATGGGCGCACTTACTAGAGGCTGTTGACTTGTTTGAAAACTTGTTGGTCTCGTTTTCCACCTTACCAATAAATTCCCATCCAACTTGCTGTTTTGGGCTCGATTGCAGGCCATAAGCTTCATTTTCATCCCACTCTGAAAACTCTGCCATGACGCGTTACGCGTCCAGACAGGGAGGGTTCAGGGTGCAAAAATGTCAAGTTTGGGGGATGGAATGTCAATCAACGATCGGAAGGGATTGATTTCGTGTCACCACTGCTTCTAAGGACCTTTACAGCCCTTTCAGCGATTAAGACCTCGTTTTAGCCCTTAAAAGGGCCCGATTCGAAAAATCATACAAAAGGGGGTAGCAGGGGAAGGGGTGGTGACACAGGCACAGCTCCTTTTTTGAAACGTTAGGGGAAGACCCCCATTAGCAGCACTGGTAAACATCTCGATTAAAACCTTCCATAGGGTTTGGTCCCATGCCAGTTGAGGATGTTAGGGGGGGGGGGGGTGAACATTGCCGGAGGCCTTAAGAACTTACTGCAATCAGCAACTGAGGACGGTTTGCAGGTGGTTAAACACACCCGGTACCTTCTCAGACGCCCCCAATGGTAGTCCATGTTTAGGGGATGATGAAGGGGGTTGAAAATGCCCAAATGTAACGATTTCAACGTGTTTGTGGAACCTTTAAGAGCAAGACTCATTCATTTTCGACTGATTTGACAACCTGCGACAAGTCCTACAGCATTTTTCGCAAACTTCAATTTGCGGTTTTCGAAAATGGGCTGGTTTTGGGGGCGCTACCCCGAAACTAGTCAAGTTGGGGAGTTATGCTGAAGCATATGCTTGGTAGGCGTCAGGGTAAACGTCATAATGAGATTTAGAGCTTGTGCGGTCAACTTTTCAAAATTTGGTGGCCTTTGAAAAAAGTGGTGCTTTAATTTTTTTGAGCAGTTTATAATAGAACTGTGCAACACTAAAAATAGCTTCTAATACTTCAATATTTACCATATTTTCGACTGTCTGCTTCATGTAGTCTCTTATTGGAATTAGCTTGCCTTGTATTGCTATCATAAATCCAGCGATCTCTCCAAATAACTGGCCCTGCTTGAACCATCTGCTGGACTTGAATTTGTCTGTAGCATCGCCGTCTGGTCTGTAGTCGCCTAATCGAATTGGTGGACATGTGCTCCATAGAACTCCTTTCCTTTCCATTCCCCAACTTGTGTGAGTAGAGATTTGTTCAGAAAGGAATGTGGAGTTGTCAGCCCTGCAAATTAATACAGCATACCTTGAATATTGCTTTGGTTTTTGAAAGAAGTTGTTCCTTAAACAGAAGATTTGTTTATGGCAGAGACGAGCTGTGTTGTTATGAATGATTTACAAAGAGGGGAAGGTGGGTAAACTGAATGGTTAGTACCTGAAAACAAACCATTAGAAATATGGGATTGAGATTAGTGCAAAAGGTCAGATGGAAATTCGCCTCGAAGTCCTTGGATGTGGTACAAATCTAAACCGCCTGTTCCCACATTAATTAACTGTGAGCCCTTGAAGGTATATAGCCACATTTGCGTTATATATAGTGCATCACAGTGGAGGTGAGCGACGCGAACAACGCCACACCCCGTGCGTGATAGCATAGGAATTAGCCTAACTGTTTCGGCGCTGGCTAGTGAGTTCCAACCGCTCGGGCTAACTAGCCTAGAGAACGCTTCTTTCAACATTCCCAAACATCATTGCAATGATCGGCTTACTTTTCCACATTAAGAACATGCCAATCATTTATAATGAAAGTGCTGCGGGCATGCCACTGCTGTATAAAACAGAAGTACTGTATTGCCCATGCAGTGGGAGTTTATAGGGATGAGTAGTTGTCCATTTTTCTTTTGAGTCGACCTTATCGTCCAGGATGCAAGTACAAGGTGCTTACTGATCTCTTGAGCAAACGTTTTGGACCACCGATTTGTTTGACAGGAGATTTGCTCTTCTAAGTGGCAATCGGAACGTAGGAACTCGTATGAACTCGATTTTATGTGTTCGACATATCAATCCTTTTCCGCATCTAAATAGAAGTCCTCGTATTAGATCGGTGTAAAATGTAATTAGTAAATCAATTTTGCACTCAATTGTAGGAAGAGGAAAGAAGCAGTTCGGATCCACCTTAAAATACTCGAAGAAGAGTTATGTACCCAGTTCCGAATCGCCGATCACCGCACACTCAGCTGTGAGCCCATATTGCATGGTGATATTGATGGTACGGTGGAAATAACCCTTGAGCCGTGTCACTGGCTGGCGAGTATATGTCCAAACAGCAGATGTTTGTGCTTAAATTGCGCTGAAACCATGTCCTGATATAGAAATAATTGTTGTTCCAGACACAAGCATTCGCGAGAATATGGATGACCTTAAAATGCATGGGGAAGATGTCCTTGCAGTTCGTGACGCATTACGCATGCTCTGCGTAAAGCCTGATGGATCGTGCGAAGTTTTATCTCGCAAGAAACTGCCATAGAGGGACAGATATCTGTTGGGGAAAAGCTGAGCGCTTTGTCGTGAGTTACAGTATAAGCTTATTTTTATTTGATTTTAATTTGATTTGTTTTGCTTTGTTTTAATTTCACCTTTATATGTTCCGCTATTTTATTTTAATTTAAAATGTGTATTTTGCTTTGTGTTTTATCTTTTACGGAGGTTTGTGTTCACATTTCTCAGAGAATTTGGTTTTGTGATTCCAAATGATAATTTTAAATATATAAGGGTTATTCAGATGAAACATAGTGATGTCTATGATGTGTAATCGACAATGTACTCTTTCACAATAGCAGCATACATATGACAGTTTGAGAGAGTTTACAGATAATCACTTCCATTGTTCAGGCACCTGTCTCAATGCTGAAGTGATTTTCTGTCGACTCCCTCAAATTGTCATCTGTATGCTGTCGTTGTGATAAAGTGTATATATTCCATTGTGTTCGTTAATAGGCATCATCCTATGTATCATATGAACAAACCTTATACAAAGGCTGTGAATTCGTATTCTTTATACAATTTTCATGAGTTGATAATCGCATACATTATGAGTCTTTTGCCCATTATTTTTCTCGACTTTCGACTTCCCTTCAAAAGTCAAGAGCATGACGCATACTGAATGGACGACAGTATTTTTCCTACCTCCGTTATCGTATCAAGGAACCACTTCATGCAGGAGCGTAGCCAGGATCGACCAATGGGGGGGGGGGGGGGGTTATAGTTACTCAAGCCAAATTCTACAAGCATTTCGCCCCGCGGCTTAGCCGCGCTCGTCAAACGTGCACCATGGTCGCGAGGGCAGCTGCGGTAAGTACGGATATCGTAGGTTCGAATCCCTGTGCTGACAGCGGTTATCCTGAGTGTGTTTTTCCCCGGGTTTTGCCACACTTCCTACAGGAAATTGCCGGGATAGTGCCTTATTTCAAGTCCCGGAGCGTCTACCCCATCCCTGTCACACCACTACAATCATCACAGCAATACAGGTTGCCAGACAGCTTCAACACACTCCCTACCACACGGGGCTGATGACCAAGATGTCTCAAGCCCCTCGATTGTATGAACAACTCTACAAGTATTTCCATTTCTCGATGAGAAAAGTTTCATGTATTTTGATCCCGAAGTAATCGAGTAATACAATATGCACAGAAGACACACAAAAAACAGTTCTTTAAAAAATTAATTTAATTTTTTACTGTAATGGTAAATCTAGAGCATTCCTGTTCCCCTGACAGGAACAAAATAAACTCAAATCTATCTGTGCTACCAACATGAAGACAGCGTATCTCTCAACAAGAGAAAACATTTAGGCTACATAGGTCTCAGCAAAGGTGGGCATGTCCTCTCACGATGTATCATGTTGATTTATGAGTTATTCAATACTCATTTTTATGTTTATTCAGCTTTATCAACAAGATCGTGTGCTTTATATTGCAATTAGCCCTGAATGCCTAAAATATCATTTTCGAAGATTTTTGCCACCTACCTAGGTCCTTCTTACCTTACAAATGCTACATGCAGCCGGAAAAAGGTTTAGTTGCTTACACTAGCCTACACATGCGGTAAATTTCACTAATTCGTAACTGGTAGATAACCGTAATTCGGGGAATTGCTGGACATATAATTACTTAATATGAAGCAACTCGGCTGACGGTTATCTCATGCTCAAGAAGTTAATAATGATCCCAAAATTAGTGTTTATGTACCCATAGAATTTTCTAAGTCCCTATTAAAACGCGTTATTTTTAATAAAAACTAGATTAATTTACATTTAACTTCTCTCCCGCCAAGAAAATAAAGAATATTTGGCGCTAGCCTCAGTTTGAAATAAGCTATATTTCGCGGGGGAAAAGCTAGATTGTCAACCCTGGGAGGACGGAGTTGTATTACCAAAAGTCTAAAATACACAGTCGCGAAGTTCGCTGCGGTACGCTAATCTAGGGCATAGTCATCCCTATGAATGTTGGTCATCCATGGGGATGTGTAAGTAGGGACTGGTGCTCCATCCTCTTGGTAGGTGAAGAGGCACTAGCGCTCGCGGCGGCCAGCAAGCTGGCAACTGCCTGGTGCACGTTATTCGATCAACAGATGATTTCACTTTTGCAGGGGTTTTATGAATTCTAACTCACCTTAGTGATTATTTCCATAAGTCATGTTAAATCGCTAACTACTACAGAATAGAAAAGCCACAATGTTGATATACTGTACACTTTTAATTCATATGAACATAAATAAATGCTCTGTTTTTTTTAGTTTAGTATTCTACAAGTATTCCTAGATACAGTTGTATGACGTATTTAATAAGTCTTACGTAGAATTAATAGCCCATACTAGTTATAAATGCATGTATTTGTTTCAATGATAGTCGCGGGCATCTATACAGAGTATAAGACAAAGTCCCCTATTTTGGACAGATGACCTCGTAGTTCCGCCCCTTTAACCAACAATAACATAAAAGTCCCCGATTCTTTGATGTAACGGTTAATCTCGAAATCCACTGAATGGATTTTGATGCGGGTTTCACCATTTCAGTGAAGGATTTCTCGAGGAAGGTTTCTGTAAGAAAACATTCATTTATGACCAAAGGAAGTCGAGCAATAACGACTTCAGTTGTTCGAATCGAAGAAAAACCTGCCTTCCGTGCGCCTTTTAAGCTTACGCTGGGTAAACCCTTTAAGATACTGGGCGAAGCCGGGGTGGGTTGCTAGTATGCGTCTAATATAATATAAAAATTTTAACCATATCAAAAGCTAGTTATTCCGTAAAATTGAGTAACATTATAGTTAATTAGTAAAAATACCAATGTGATTTGTGAATCGAAAGGTATAAAAAGACCTTAAGATCTTAACTGGCTCAATTGTAGGTACTTCGTATTTTTTCTGTGGGTTTGAAACCTTTCATTCCTGAATTTGACAAAATAATGCAATGTCAATTTTACAAATAATCTCGGCAAGAACAATTGTGTACCGTACCTTCACAGAGAATTAACAACCAGTGTACCACATCTAAGTCTGTGAGCATTATCCTGACGACATAAATTGGCTTGCTTCAAAATGATTCGAGAATAAGTTTATATTATTGTACAAAATAGTCTACATCTTTATTCATTAAATCAGGTCTCTGACTATTAAAAAGCTATTTTCTACGTCTGAAAATTAAAATATCGGCACGTGTTTTAGATGACATCATTTACGTTTACTTATGTCTTAATTTTCAAAATACATAGATATTTATATTTGAATTGAAGCCAATGGCCATAGCAGGGCACTTCAAATGAACGACCGTAGGTTCCCCAATTTCAGTGTCAAGTAGTTCCAACTTTAGTTACCTGCTACCACTGTCACTGACACCCAGCGGCGAACGTTGGTACTTGACAGAGAACTACCAATTGTAGTTGTAGGTTCATTTACATGCCATAAGTCTATGACATGGGTCCGACGACTTCGACTGGCATAGCAGTTCAGCATGCTACCGACTACGCCACCGAGGCCATGCATAGATATCTTACCGCTTCTGAATTAGGCTGCGTGGCTCAGCGGTGACGTTCTCGCTTGCTGTTTCCAACGTTGCAGGATCTAATCCTGGCGTAGTGAGTGTAGATTTATTGGCACATTAAAGATCCCCTTCAGGGCAAAATTCCGGCACCCCGGGGAGTCTAAAAGCCACAGTAGATAAAAGGGACCTAAAACCAATAACATTATTATTGATTTATAACCAGTTAAAGACATAGTTCCGTTGTTTGATTGAAAAGCTTTATAATACTATCTACTGTTTATCCCAATTAATTGGGGTCGCCGGAACCAACCAGGCTCATTTTGGCTTTGGCCGGGGATTTAAGGCCGGATGCCCTTCCTCACGCCACGTAATTTTTCAGGTGATAATTCCATCCCGCTGTCACCGGGATTGGAACTCGGGCCGTCCGGGTGATTGACGAGCAGCTAAGCCACTGCGCCATCACGCCCCCTTAAGTAGCTTTATAATACTAGCCTAAAATCCATAGCTCAAATCTTACGTTTCAGGGTCCTTTGGAAACTCTGATGTCTTCAAGTGTATTAACAATAAATGCATGTATTTTTATTTCAGGCACTAGAAGATGAATTGTCACTCCCCGCCCAATCTAATTGGGTACCGCACACTCGTGTTGACCGACTGAAAAGCGATCATATAGGTTACTTAGCAACACTGAAATATGGCTTCTAATATTTGATCTATTTATTGAACTGCACATCTCCTCTTGTAAAACAAAAAATGTTAAATTAAAGATATAACGGTTACACAATGCTCACATACAGCAAATCCAGCAACAATAACATACACCAACACAACGTATTCGGCACATGCTTGCTGGTTGCGTGAGAGCATTATTGTCGCGCGGTAAATAAAATATGAGCCAAGCTTCGCGATCTGTAGGTAGACTGTGGTTACACGTTGTCATGAAGATGTGTGTAGCCTCAAATGGGGACGCGGGCCGTAAGGCGACAACAGTTCATCACCAAGTAGCCGGCGTGATGGTGAAACAGACAAATCACAACCTGCCGATTTTCGAATGGGGGGGCTACGCCACTGACTTCATGTACCCTGCAGACCACAATTCTTTCTTGAAACAGGCCGCATTGTGATAGCATGACGTTAAAAATGTAGGCCTATACATCTTGTATTTACAAAATGTATCGATCTGTCATACGAGGAGGTTAAGAGGTCGCGCCAGGTGATCTTGGGCAGTGGGACATGGAAACAGAGATATGAAACGAGTATGACTTGATAAACTGAAGGTGGATGCACATTGGGTATAGTTAGAAGACCAGGAAGCATTGCTCAAGTGCTCAAGTGACGGCACATTCACCATTGGCTGGAGGGTTTAAATCTTATCGGAGTAAACTATTTTTATTTCCAGTCGGTGCGCCCCCAACGTAGGATCGATGAAGATGATATGGTGTTGGTGGTGGTAATTTTTGTTTTGAGGGACAGCACTTTGACGTTATATCCTAAAGAGCAAACGCGTGCGTGTTTATACCACATTAGACCGATGGCAGATCGTTTTGTTGGAATATGGATGTTGATTGCCCTCACTAGGCCTATTGCTGTTCATTTCTTCGCAATGTATTAATTGGATGAGTACATTGATAAACTCTTGGCCTTCGACGAAATACAAGACCCCAAGCCATCGACGGACCTGTGGGTAAGAGCGGCAGCATTTCGGGCACGATGGGAACGACTGACGTAATGTATTCAATTAGTCCACAATTCTTTGAGGGTCCCGCTATAGTGTGAGTCAAGTAAGAAGAACTGCTGTACGTAGAAAGCTAATTTGTCGGCCGCGAGTACCGTATGCTACCAACATAGATACTTTTTTCGTGACTTGTAAATTTACTCTGCAAAAACATATCATACTGTAGTTGCCATAATCGTTCGTCAAACAAATCAATACGTATCAGATAGAATGTAGCCTTCGAGAAGTCAAAATTGATAAGTTTTATTTTCATAGGGTGTTGCGTGATATGTCATGGTTTTTGTTATTCTGCTAGTGAAGGATGAATCCGAAAAGCCATTTCAAGACTGCAGTATAAGCTCGAAAGGTTTAGGCCAATTTTATATATACAGGGTAATAATTTAAGGGATTTCCGTGATCGTGTTTTTCCACAACTTGTTAGTTAATCCTCAGTGGCAACTGCTAAATCTCTCTTATGTCCAATGACGAAGTGCTCTGACTTCCCAATAAAACGTTAGCAGTGAAGTGTATTAATATCGCTATTCAAAATTCCCAACGAAAAGAGATGGGGTGTGCAAAAATGATCACAATCTTTACTAGTGAAACGTATGACTGAGGATCGCATGGTATCGTCTGTTTTCGTGTGGTTTCCAGTGGGCAAGCATTACACTAGAGTGTGAATTAACGCATGTAGGGGAGGAGAGTGAAGTGAAGAAGCATGGTATCTGGAAGGAGAAATTCAGAGTAGCATTTCATGTCAGAGTCCTTCCTTAAGACAACAAAACGATACTGCTCTCTGATTCACTGCCATCACTATAAAGGTTGCAGGAGATCGAGCGACGTGTCAGTGTATTTCGGGAGCTCGCCACTGAAGGTTATGAAGCAAGGGCTTGGCCGACCACGTGCTGTATGGGCGGTCACAGAATTTGTCCGCTATAGAACATACATTTCTCTGCCGATTTTGTGGCGAGCTTTCACTTGGAGAACCAGAAAAACACTGGAGATCGATTTTTGTTGAAATATGTATGTTATGTTATAAACAGACATACTCTTCAGAATATTTCAGACCGCAAATACTGTAATAAAATATAGGCCTACTACATTTATATAATTCTTCCAATCTAGCAACTCTTGGTATGAATTTTGTTTCACTACGTAGGCTACTGTTAATTTCTTCTTTATAATCTTGGTTCTGAAAGCTGAATCCTGTAGTGAACGTCATAAAGTAACGGGGCAATAGCCAAGGGCAGACGTGAGCCGTGATTGCCGCGCGGGCCACACTGCGTGAAACCAATGGCACGGAGGAAACACTTCCCTGTCGTGGACAAAGACGGTCTTAGATCGCAACCTACCAGTATTGGGTGGGGGGGTGGGGGGTGGGGGGGGGGGGGGGGGTAGGTAGGTAGGTGAACAAGTGGGCACCTTCTTGTGTATGCTGTGAAAACGTGTCCAGGACGCACGTTTGCGACTCTAGCTGTGAGGCAATACAAAAATAACTGGAAGTTGTGCTTATAAATTAAAATGACTTGTCGAATGTCGGCGCCGCGCCGTAGGACCCATGCTTATTAGACATGTTATTCTTGTTTTGATCCATACTGTCACATCCTAAAATGTGGGCCACTTTTTTAAGCACCCTGTATATCTGTCTGAACCATCTCTACTCGTTCCTTCTTTGAAGGTTTGCTAAATTCTTCCTTGTGTTCATTTTGCAGTAGGCATATGCCGAAAACTAGCAAAGGATCATCGCGAAAGTCAGTCTCCCAATCTTAATGATAGTTTGCATACATGTTGGTCAGGTCAGATGGAAAACATCTGCGGTGACATTTTATCCCCAAATTCATTTGGGGTATCCCTAGAGAGAGCGAAAATGTACGAGACTTGGAGGAGCACTGATGGGCGCGCTTCGACCAAACACACTGTTATATAAAAAAAAAAATAGTACCGGGTGAGTTAGCCGTGGTCGTTGCGGCGTGGCTGCAGGCAGTCGCTCACATCCGGGAGGCGGGGAGGTTGGAATCCCCCCGCCGGCAACCTTGAGGATGGTCTTCTGTGGTTTCCCATCTTCCTTCCAGGCAAATGCCGGGGTTGGTCCCTAACTATAGGCCACAGCCGCTACCTTCCAACTCCTCGTCCTTACATTCAAACTTTCCTCCCCAGACAACACTCCACACACGACGGTACTTATAGCTCACCCAATGGGTGTCCATTTAGAAGAAGCTACAAACTCTGGCGAGCCGAACATGTCCTCGGACACTGCCGGCACTAAAAGTCATACGCTAAAAAAATAAAAAATAAATATGTTATAGTCGTGACGGCTAACGTGTACCCATAATCCTACCGCTCAGTCCCGCCCAACTGGTCATGAGGGTTCGGTGTCAGCTTCCTGTCTCTTGACAACAGATATCCCTCGTGATTTAAAGGTACTGTGACTGTATAACTATTGTGTTTGAGAGAGAAACTAAAGAGCACACTTGCGCATAAAGCCCCAAACCCTCATTTAACACCCCTTTGAGGGTGAGGAATACTTGTATAAGACTTAGGATCAATCGAATGCTGAATTATTTGAAACCGCCATTGACCGTCGCGACTATACAACACTACATGTTCTGTAAAGCATGTCGGCGATGTTGTGCTATTGATCGGAGAGAACACACCGTTCATGTTCAAGTCTCGCGTCAGTATTCAGACAGGCACAATACAATTCCGTCCTCTCAAGGAATGGTCCAAATGATTTAGGGGATGGAATACCATTGTATATGCTTCCCATGCAACTGGTCAACATGTATGGAATGTTTCTGCAAGATCGGAATATTGACGTTTGCGATGTTCCCTTGTAAGGAAAATGTGAGTGCTTGACTTACCAAACACTCCCGCGTATGCGAAGAGTCAGTTTACACCAAAATCGAAAATACTTATGGTCAATATATTGAACAGACATTTATCAACATTGGCTGGCTGCGTGGCTCAGCGGTAACGTTCTCGCCTGTTGTGTCCAAGGTTGCAGGATCGAATCCTTGCGCAACCAGTTGTCATTTAAGGGTGCACAAATGTGAGGGAGTCGTGTCAGTAGATTTACTGGCACGTTAAAGATCCCCTTCGGGACAAAATTCCGGCATCCCGGCGTGTTTAAAAGCCGCAGTTGTTAAAAGGGACGTAAAACCAATAACATTATTACTGCGAGGGCAGATCAAAAAATAAGTTGCACTTCCCAGTTATGGCCATTTATCACACCACCTATACAACAGCAACACGCCTATAACGACATACAATGTAACGTCACATTTCCACATGAAAAATCCACAGCCTGCTTCCAGTCTCCGACCGGGTCAGGAATGGAATGAATGAAGCCCCCATCTAGCGGCGAGGATATGAACTGTGCCGGCTGCCGAGGCCTGACGCACTCCTCTGGGGCAATGATTAAATGCATGACAGATGAAATGAAATGGTAGTGGAGAGTGTTGCTGGAATGAAATTTTGACAGGGAAAACCGGAGTACCCGGAGAAAAACCTGTCTGCCTCCGTTTTGTCCAGCACAGATCTCACATGGAGTGACCGAGATTTGAACCACGGACCCAGCGGTGAGAGGCCGGCGTGCTGCCGCCTAAGCCACGGAGGCTTCCATTTCCACATACACACATCAAAAAAAGTTTTGCATCACCTCGGTTCCAAGAGTTCCGGAACCTTTAAATACAAAGGGAATAGAGATCAACACAAACAACATTTCAGCTCGTTTTATTGCTCATGAGACCCACACATTGCATGTTGTACCATCATACAGCTAGACTTTCAGCATTTGTGGTCCAGATTGCAGTACACACCACTACCTCTAATACCCAGTAGCACGTCCTCTTGCATTGATGCATGCCTGTATTCGTCGTGGCATACTATCCACAAGTTCATCAAGACACTGTTGGTCCAAATTGTCCCACTCCTCAACGACAATTCGGCGTAAATCTCTCAGAGTGGTTGGTGGGTCAAGACGTCCATAAACAGCCCTTTTCAACATATCCCAGGCATGTTCGATAGGGTTCATGACTGGCGAACATGCTGGCCACTGTAGTCGAGCGATGTCGTTATCTTGAAGGAACGCATTCACAAGATGTGCACGATGAGGTCGAGAATTGTCGTCCATGAAGACAAATGCCTCTCCAATATTCTGCCGATATGGTTGCACTATGGGTCGGAGGATGTCATTCAGGTATCGTAAAGCCGTTTCGGAGCCTTCCATGACCACCAGTGGCGTACGTCGGCCCCACATAATGCCACCCCAAAACATCAGGGAACCACCACCTTGCTGCACTCGCTGGACAGTGTGTCTAAGACGTTCAGCCTGACCAGGGTGCCTCCAAACACGTCTCCGACGATTGTCTGGTTGAAGGCATATGCGACACTCATCGGTGAAGAGAACGTGATGCCAATTCCGTGGGGTCCATTCAGCATGTTGTTGGGCCCATCTGTACCGCGCTGCATGGTGTCGGGGTTGCAAAGCTGGACCTCGCCATGGACGTCGGGAGTGAAGTTGCGCATCATGCAGCCTATTGCGCACAGTTTGAGTTGAAACACGACGTCCTGTGGCTGAACGAAACGCATTATTCAACATGGTGGCATTGCTGTCAGGGTTCCTCCGAGCGGCAATCCGTAAGTAGCGGTCATCCACTACAGTAGTAGCCCTTGGGCGGCCTGAACGAGGCTTGTCATCGACAGTTCCTGTATCTCTGTACCTCCTCCAAGTCCGAACAACATCGCTTTGGTTCACTCTGAGACGCCTGGAAACTTCCCTTGTTGAGAGCCCTTCTTGACACAAAGTAACAATGCGGACGCGATCGAACTGCGGTATTGACCTTCTAGGCATGGTAGAACTACAGACAACATGAGCAGCGTACCTTCGTCCTGGTGGAATGACTGGAACTGATCGGCTGTCGTACCCCCTCCGTCTAATAGGCCCTGCTCATGCATGGTTGTTTACATCTTTGAGCAGTTTTAGTGACATCTATGAACAGTCAAAGGGACTGTATCTTGGATACAATATACACAGTCAACGTCTATATGCCGGAGATCTGGGAACCGAGGTGATGCAAAACTTTTTTTGATGTGTGTAGTTTCCAAGAGACTCCAAACATTTCTGCGAACGCACAACCAACTTGTCGATGCCGGATGCATAGAAAGTTCCTCCAGCGTTCTGCAACCACACGGAGACAGCGGCCTTCACCTCCTCATCGGTCTGGAAACGTCGACCACCGAGCTCCGTTTTGAGCTTACCGAACAAATGAAATTCACATGGCGCTAGGTCGGGACTGTAGGGTGGATGTTGCCAGACCTCCCACTTGAAACGCTGCAGCAGTTCGCTCGTTTGGCGGGCCTTGTGAGGTGTTGCGTTATCGTGCAACAAAATCACACCGGCGCTCAATTTCCCCCGGCGCTTCTCTTTAATCGCTTTACGCAACCAGTGCAACGTTTGACAATACGACGCCACGTTGATCGTCGTTCCTTTCGGCATGAATTCCACGTGCAGCAAACCCTCCATGTCAAAGAACACTGTCGCCATAACCTTACCGGCTGAAGGTTGAACCTTGGCCTTCTTTCGCTGTGGTGATGAGGGGTGCACCCATTCCATTGATGTTCTCTTCGTTTCGGGGGTGAAGTGGTGGACCCACGTTTCATCGCCTGTGACTATTCGCCGCAGAAACCCGTTGCCGTCCGCGGCATAGCGTTGCAAAAATGCCAGGGAGGATTGGAAACGTTGTCCCTTGTGATCATCGGTGAGAAGACGTGGGACCCTTGTTTGACACAGCTTACGATATCCAAGGTCCTCGTGAACAATGGACAATACACTGCCATACGACATGTTCAGCCGCGTCGCGATTTCTCTCAGTTGAATGTGCCGGTTCTGTCTAATGATCGCATTCACACTGTTGACATTTGCACGGGTCCTGGTCGTTGCGGGCCTGCCTTCGCGATATTCGTCCGTGATATCCGTGCGTCCGGCTTCGAATTGCCGACACCACTTCACGATCCCTTGCCGGGAAATGGCCCGCTCCCCATACACAGCACTAATTTTACGATGAATGTCCGTGCAATTCTTCCTTTTGGCCCATAGGAATCGGATTTGGAGTGAACGTCCAGTCAACGCGCCATTGCATTTGGCCGAGACACCACAGCGACCTACCCATCTGTGGACCTGCCTAACAGACGTGTGGGCAGTGTCTGTCCCTTTCACCGCTGTGCCCACGTTTGCGACACACAGCGCGCTGCTGCAGCGCGTTAGTGCAATTAACATTTTGATCCACCTTCGTACATTATTTATCAATAGACTATACAGAGTTGTTGACTGGTTTTAGGAGCTTTGCGACATCGTGGTCATGTAGCCCCGTGTACTTGGGCGTGTGTAGAATGTGTCTGCTAACATGTGTCACTGTGACGTCTGTACTAGTGTGTTGTGTATTTGTAGTCTAATTGAGGTAGGTTTTGGGTAGGAAGCGGCCGTGGCTTAAAGTTAGGCACCATTCTGGCATTTGTCTGCAGTAGAAGTGGGAAACCACGGAAAACCACTTTCAGGATGGCTAAGGTAGAAATTTAACTCTTCTCAGTTTTGCCTCACGAGGCTGAGTGTACCCCGTTCCAGCCCTCAGAACAGACCGGGCTTCCGTGGTGACACTATACAGAGGGGTCCAGAAAGAAGCCATGTGACTTTTTTACAACTGATTTAAAATCTAGATGTCAGCTAGTTACCGGTGATAATAGCTTTGTCGGGCTAAGTGACTTAGTTGATTAAGCACTGGTTTCAAAACCCAAGATAGTGGTTTTGACCTTCACTCAGTATTTGCTGTTCGAGTCTTCGGTCATTTTTCCTGACCCGGTCGGAGACTGGAAGCAGACTGTGGATTTTTCATTGATGCAGCGCTCCATGCTTCCCTGTCCTGAGCTAATCGTTTGATCTCTACATAGCTACAAAGCACACTCTACATCCGAGGCAATCTGTTTAACATATTCTAACCTTGGTCTACGCCTACATTTCTTATCCTCGACCCCTCCTTCCAAAACTAATTTTGCTATTCCTGGGTGTCTTAGTATGTGTCCTATCAACCTATATCTTCTCTTCATTAACAGTCGCCACAATCGTCTCTCCTCTCCTAATCGTCTTAGTACCTCTTCATTTTAACCCTATCTACCCATCTGATCATCGCTCTCCTGTAACACCACATTTCAAACGCTTCAATTCTCCTCTTTTCTGCTGCTCCAACAGTCCAAGTTTCACTTCCATACAGTGCCACGCTCCAGACAAATGCTTTCAAAAAAGAATTCCTAATACCTAAATCTAAATTTGATGTCAACAGATTCCTTTTCTGTAGAAATGATTTCCTTGCCTGTGCTAACCTACCTATTGTATCATCTTTGCTTCGTCCATCACTGGTTATTTTGCTTCCTAAGTAACAGAAGTCTCCTACTTTCTTTAGCTTTTTACCTGCCAATTCGACGTCCATGGGGATTTCTGATATAGTTCGGCTGCATTCCAATATTTTTGTTTTACATTTATTAATTTTCATCATGAATTCTTTCCTCAAGACAGAATCCATACCATTTAAAAACTCATTCAAATCCTCTGTTGTGTCGGCTAAGATGACGATGTTAGCAGCAAAAGCTCAGAGTTGAATTTATTTCTCCTTGAATCTTTACTCCTACTTTGAATTTTTCTCCAAATTCCTTCATTGCTTGTTCATTGTATAGATTGAAAAGTATGGGTGATAAGTTGTAGCCTTGCCTTACACCTTTCTGAATACCAGCTTCTATTTCATGTCCTCGTCTCGAATAACTGCTGTCTGGTTTCTGTATAGATTGTAGAGCACCGTCCTATCCCTGTACTTTATTCCAATCGTTTTCAAAATGTCAAACAACTCACTCCAATCAACGTTATCAAAAGCCTTTTCTAAGTCTACAAATGCCATGAACGTTGGCTTATCCTTCCTTATTCAGGCTTCCAAAATCAGCCTAAGACTTAGTACAGCTTCCCTTGTTCCTACGTTTCTCTTGAAGCCAAACTTGTCTTGACCCAACTCTGTTCCTGTGTTTCCATCCTCTTGTAAATTATTCTAGTCAGGATCTTTGAAGCATGAGTGATACAGCTGATTGTATGGCCATCTTCACATTTGTCAGCTCCTGTTTTCTTCGATATAGGTATGATAACATTCTTCTTGAAATCAGAGAGTACCTCACCTGTCTCATAAATCCTACACACCAAGTGAGATAACGTGACGAGACCTTCATCACCCATGCAGCGTAGCAACTCAATCGGTATGTCATCTATGCCTGGTGCTTTGTTCCAGCTTGAGTCTTCCAATGCTCTGTCCAATTCTGATCTGAATATTAAATCTTTCTCATCCTCATCAATTTCCTCTTCTCTTTCCATTACATCATTCTCCATCTCCTTTCCCTTATACAAAAACTCTATGTAAGCTTTCAATCTCTCAACCTTTTCTTCCCTATCTGTTAGAGTTTTTCCATCTGAGTCCTTAATATTACAGCACTTAGTCTTCCTTTCCCCAAAAGTACTCTTAATCCTTCGATAAGCTGTATCTACTTTTCCTAATTTCAGACAATTTTCTATACCTGCACATTTCTCTTTCAACCATTCTTCTTTAGTTTCCTTGCACTGCTTGTTAACCTAATTTCTCAGACGTCTGTATTCTGTTTTGTCCCTTTCATCTCTTACATTCTTGTGCTTCCGCCTTTCGTCCATTAATTCTAGTATATCCAGCGTGATCTACGGTTTTCTACCTATTCTTTCTTTCTTACCAATGTTTTCTTCTGCGGATTTTGTTATTTCATTCTTCAAAAGTGCCCATTCCTCTGCAAGTGAAGTTTGTTCAGGGTTCTTCATTAGTCCTTCCTTTATACTCGTTTTGAATAGTTTTTACACGCCCTTCTTTTTCAGTCTGTTTATTGTCCACCGTTTTGGCTTTTGACTTTTCTTCAATTTCTTCAACTTAGTCTGCATTTCATAACAACCAGATTGTGGTCAGGGTTTATGACAGCAACGGGATATGTTTCGCAATCCAAAATCTGGTTTCGAAATCGCTGCTTGACCATAATTAAGTCGATTTTGTAACGCCCTGTATCTCCTGGTCTCATCCATGTGTATATTCTTCTATTGTGGTTATTGAATAAGGTGCTGGCTATAACCAATTCATGCTTGGTGCAGAATTCCATCAGCCTGCTTCCTCGAACATTCCTTTCACCTAATCCGAATTCTCCTACGCTTCCTTCTCTTCCTTTTCCTACCACAGCATTCCAATCTCCCAATACCATAACATTTTCATCACCCTTGACATACCTCAGAATTTCATACATTTCTTCGTAGACCTATTCAACATCTTCATCATCGGCTTGACTGGTGGGCATATAGACTTGTACCACTGTAGTGCACTTAGGTTTTGTATTGATTTTAGCTACAATAATCCGTTCACTATATTGCTCTTAATATTCTACCCACTGTCCAAGTTTCCTAGTCAAAATGACACCTGCCCCTGTTTGGCCATTATTTGATTTGGTGCTAATGATCCTATAGTCTCCTTACCAAAAGTCCTGGTCTTCCTGCCAGCGCATTTCACTAATCCCAAGCAAATCCAACCTCAACCTATCCATTTCCCTTACTAAGTTTTATAACCGTCCACTGCCTATCAGACTTATAACATTCCACGCTCCGTCCGTAGAATATCAGATTTCCTCTTTGTCACTTATGCGATTAATATTTTTATTATTTGGGGTATTATGGGAGTGAATGTAATAATTCAGCAAAATAGTCTGAAAAATACATTAAAACTACGGTGTGCAAATTACTGTATGGAACTTGAAATTGCAGAATATTTGAATCGTGAAAATCACCTCCACAATCAGAACTTGTGCAAGATACGAAAAGTATAAGTTGAAATGTGTTTGATACTTTATTTGTGGAGTGGCTTCTTTCCTTTATCGGTTAAAGTATATACCGCGATACGTACATGTCTAGGGGAAATTTTAGTGTAGTCGATGACGTCATGGATGACGTGCGGACGTTGATGTTCGTTCGTTGATGTTTTCGGCTTGAATTTACGCCATATTGGTCAGCTGTATGAGGTTTGAAACAGTGCGTCGTTACATGCCAATGTAGTGAGTGACATGTGCTCAAGTGCGAGGTGTTGGTGAGTTACGAATGTTCATAAATTACTTTTAGTTGTTCAATTTAATTTTAAAAAAAGTTGCACTGTACCCTTCTAAAGCCATTGGCTGCTACTTGGTTGGACGACGGTCTGGGCAAAACCATTGGCCGCTACCAGGTTAGACGACCGTCTAGACGAAACCATTGGTCGCTACTAGGTTACACCTCGGTCTGGACGAAACATTATTGCTTTTACTACAAACAAGGGTTCTGGGTCCTAAGCTCCATGTTAGGTTTGTGGTTCTATGTAAAGCCTTATTAACTAATAGAACTTAACATGTATGCATCGTTGAAAGCTTTAGTGTCGTCCATGACGTTATGGATCCGCCATTTTGTGTCTAGGGAAATTTCGTAGTGTAATGTTTTGCGATCTATACTACTCCCCGTAATAAATATCTATCGTGTTGAACATTACTAGAATTGAATGGAGAAACTATGCTAACTGGCAGTTTAAACTATGCTAGATTTGTAAAGATAATGGTTTTAATACTAGTACTTTCGCACGGGTTTTCTGTCGGGAGATGGGGGCGTGGTAGCGCAGTGGTCAAGCTATTGGCTTCTCACCAAGGTGCACTGGGTTCGATTACCGGTCAATGTATGTGAGATTTTCGAAGTGAAATGCCATGTCCTATGGTTCGGATTCCACGCAAAAATGAGGTCCCGTGGCTCATAATCACAAGATTCACTGTCACGTAAAACTACAATCTTCTTTCTTCCTCCTTCTGTCGGGAGAAATTACATCAATATTTCCTTTCATCGCTTCATAACCTCCTTCCCAATTCCAACTACCCAAGTACAGTACAGTCACTAAAATAATACAGACTATTGGACACATTCCAAACAGATCCAAGCATACGGGGCTGATAGCGATTCCTAAGACTCCTAAGCAACAACAAAAGTACTCCAGCTAAACTGACGTCTAAATTTAAAATTCTCATTACTAGTCGGTGATGCAGTATTTAACCTATATTATTTATTTCTTTATTTGTTTATTTATTTATTCATTGCAATTTTTTAATTTATTGCCACCACTTTAATTACTTTTGTGTAAAGACCAAACTGCTGGCAGAATTGAACGAAATAATGATTCCCTCTCGAACCTACCTCGGGACCGATCACTGAGATGTCCGACAGGTACTTTTCCTTGTACTCGTAATATGGTATTGTAGGTTTGTAATTGTCAGACCTTTTAGCCATTTTCATCATATGAAAAATACAGTAGGCTTATCACATCACCTTTTGTCCGTGTGTGTCCCCCCCCCCTCCCCGTAATAAAATATTTAAACGGCTGAAGCGATTTCAATGAAACTCCGTAAGAACATAGTAGGCCTACTATTTTGTCCGACCCCGACCTTGTCCTTCAAATTTAAATACGTTTTACCAATTCAACATGGCGGCCGCACGAAATATTTCACTGGCATTCTATATCTCCGAAACTATTACTGATATGGTGATCGATAATACTAAGGTAATTTCAGATATGTGACGCTTAAATACATGTTAAGTACAAAACCAACATGGTGGCCAAACTAAGTAAAAATATTTAAATAGCATTTTCTCGAGATTTAATCAACCGTGCGCAGTGAAACCTAACACCCTACATGGCTATACAAGATTTAATCTACTGGCATGTAAATCAATTCAATTGTTCTCATAGAAGCAAGATGGCGGCTGTGCGTAATTTTATTTTTATTTTTTGTGTCCTAATCATGCGATCGAATTGAACGTTTGAATAATTAACCTAAGTAATAATCTTCATCTAATGCTGCATAATCCCATGGCCTGCAAATAGAACAATCCAACATGGCGAACATCCGAAATATTTAGAAGGTTGTCATTATCCGCGAATCTATTACCGCAATCAAACTGAGGTTGTGTATGTTGATAGAGGGTATTCTGCAGCCTGAGAGAAAGACCAGAAATGTAGTTTACCGAGGAGTGCTTAGGCGTTAGAAACACTCTCGATAGACATGGCAGAGGGCTAGCGGACCAGCCTTTACAAGTTCACCTATGGATCTTTCAATAACCTGATGAACACAAATCAAACATGGTGGTGACGTGAAATTTAAATATTTATATAGATTTTTCTCGCGATTTAATTATCCGAACGCAGTGAAACTTAGCATGATGAATGAAATACAAGGCTCAATATATTGGCGTCTAATTCTATTAAATTTCTATGAGAAAATAAAAATGACGACTGTGCTAAATTTTAAAAATCACATTCATATATCTCGTGTCCTATACATGCGATAGAAATGTACGTTGGTAGGATGATCCACGATTATAATATTGATGTGCTGGCAAGTAATTCTAAAGCATATACTATATATAAAACAATCCAACATGGCGTCCATACGATACACTTCACCGGTTCTCAATATCTCTGAAACTATTTAAGCAATCAAACTGACATTTTGTATGGTGTTAGAGGACTGTTAAGCAAGGACAAATATGTGACTTTTAAAATCCTGAGAAACACAAAAACATCATAGTGGTCAAGTGATTTTGGAATATTTAAAATAACTTTTCTAGCTATCCAATCACCTGAGTGCAATGAAACTTGGCACAGCGAATCTTTATTCAGAGCTTACTATAGAGACATCTAATGATGTTCAATTGTTTGCTAAAATTCAAGATGGCATCAGTTCGAAATTTTAAGATCTTATTTGTTTTATTTCTCGTATCTTATTCAGGTGATTGGAAAGATGATTCGTATGATGGGCTATGATAACAATCATAATCAAATGGCACTAAATTCTGTAGCTTACTTTTCGTAAATCATAGAAGCCGTGCATTTGACTTTTCTAAGAATTAATTCCTGTGGTTCGTTACAGTAAGATGCCAAATTCACGAGAAGAGTCTTAGGCTAATAACCGATATTGAAAGCTATATATTCTAGCACATAAAGTCTCATTGTAATGGTGTTGGTGAAGACCTAGGTCTTGAATCAAAAACTTAGTATATCACATGGAAAATACTTTTAATAGGCAGGATAATTTTAATGGAAGAGGCCAGTGGGATGTATGAAAATAGGTTATTTAGTTCTTAACGGAACTACTTGTTATTGTGGACTTCGGTTGGATGTTCCGCGAATCTCTCTGTTTAAATGGTTGGATCAATTAATTATCTATCCCTTCCAGTTGTCTGGAAGGCCAACATATCAATTCGCCGAGTACTGTCGTCTTCTCCGAGAGACTACCATGGACCTCTTCGAATACCGAATATGACTAGTTCTTCTTCCGTAGATCACCGATCGTGAATTGTGATGTCTATATTTGTGCAGAATTTCACCGTGGACAAGCTCCGAAGACGTAGTCAGTAAGTTTCTTTTCTCATTGAGGCTGTGTCTACAGTGGATACCATCTCGAGATATGCCCGTAACGGTTCTCACAGCGCTTACATTCCCTGACATTTTGATTGCCTCTATTCACTCACTAATTTTTAAGCCATAGGGATTATTTACCCACGAGTTAGCTGTGATACATTTTTTGTAATGGACCACTTCTTTGCTTTTTTGAGGTAGTGAACTACAAGTTTCAAATTCACATTGTCGGAGATTTCTTAATTTTTGAACATCGGTAGGCTACCTCGATTCATGAACCGCCATTAACTAGGACATCTGTCAGCCCTTATGTACACTTATATGTAGGTGATGTCGAAGCTTTCACGTTAAGTAACTACGCCATACAGCATCAGTTGATGGTACACATGTGCCAGGACACTGATCTAAATGAGTGTATGATCTATATTTTCATCAATCACAATGCCATAGTGAATGTAACCTACGAGGACTTTTGTAGAATGCTATGTACTGTACGATACGTACTATTGTTTGGTATTAAAACCTATCCTCTTCGCAAGGGGGCAAACAATTTTGTAATATACAATGTAAATGGTTTTATCAAAATGGTTCCATATGAGAGATTGTTCCCTAAAAGGTGATATCACCAAGGTAGACCTGGTTTGATTCTCCGTCGATGCATGTGAGGTTTTCGAAGTGAAATGCAATGTCCTGTGGTTCGGAATCCACATATAAAGAAGGTCCTGTGACTCATGATCACGAAATTAACGGCCACGTAAAAAGAACAAGCCTACTGGCGAGTGTTATAACCTAAAATGTTAGTGCCGCCAATATAATCCAGAAGTCTTCTCGAACATGAGCATCAGTCTTTCAATCAAAATGTTATTGCTGTATATCAAATAGTTCATCTTAATGATCAAGTGCTAAATATCCGACTCAAAAATTTGACCTAAGTGGCCAGGTAGGTACCGCACTCGATACGTAGCTGAGGCTTGCCACCGTAAATGAATTTCATTACATGCCAAAACCGAAGTGCTTACTGAAATCTTTCGTTTCTTAGCTGTTATTTTTTGTTGCTTTTTGACGTTTTCGCTGTTTAAGCATGGGAACCATTATGATGTATGGGTTTTGGGAAGATTATTCGTGAGATAACACTGTTTGTATTGATACTTGCCCTTTACTTACTTACTTACTTACTTACTTACTTACTTACTTACTTACTTACTTACTTACTTACTTACTTAGTCGGTCTTCTTGTTCCAGGCTTTCCTATCTTGCGTCAACTGTTGTGCTTCCCTCCACTGGACGCCTCTAGCTTCTAAACTGATCTTTCCACTTGTTACGAGGTATTCCTCTCACCCTTGGTCCTTCACTCCGAGCTTCCCGCACACTGCGTGGGAATCGCATTGCAGGCATCCTCATCACATGTCCGAACCAACGTAGTTGAGCTCCTTCTATGGTATTTCCCAGTGGTGTTACCCCCAGTGTTTTCCTAATAGTAGTGTTCCTTATGCGGCATCTCCTTGTTTTGTGTTCGATTCTCCTCAGATATCTCATTTCAACTGCCTGCAGCCTGCTTTGATATTTTGTGCCAAGTGTCCATGACTCACAGCTGTATGTGAGTATTGGTAAGTACGGTATACTGTTTTGTATACTCTTGAGTTTGGTCTTCTTGCTCACTTCTTTCTTATTAACAAAACTGTGAGAAATTGAGAAGTATAGGGGTTCCGCCGAGGCAATTCGATTGTAGAGTTCATCGTATATCCTCCCATCTTCACTCACGATGGCTCCCAGGTACTTAAACGTTTTTACTTGTCCCAATACTTTTCCGTCGATCTTTATTTTATATATCTCTTCTTCCTTATGATGGCCATCACTTTTGTCTTATCTGAGCTTATGACCATCCCTCTATTTTTTATTTCTCGATTCCAGATGTCCAGGAGCTTTTGCTAAAATTGCAATGTCATCTGCGAATGCCAGCTGTGTTATGTATATAGATTTCAGATTGTAGTTGAATTTCTTTACCTGTTTCTTACAGCTTTCCATGATGTCGTCAAGAAGGATTATGAACAAGTGAGGTGACAGTATGTCTCCTTGTCGTACTCCAGCTGTTGTGATGAACTCTTCCGATGTACTGTACAGTTGGATGTTTTTACCTGGTTTCTACATTATAGGTAGAAGCTCTTAATTGCCTGCAATAGGGAGGACTCCACATTTCGTCTCGTCAAAATTTCCCACAATACCTTCCATGGCACCATGTCAAATGCTTTGACCAGATCGATGAAGCAAACATAAGTGTCTCTACTGTGCTCTATATTCTTTTCACATACTTATCGGATGGTAAATATTAAATCCTGTGTACTTCTTCCTCCTCGGAAACCACATTGCTCTTCCTCCAGTTTTCCTTCCTCTTTCTTTCTCAGCCTGTTTTCCAGGATTCTTAAGTAGGTTTTCCCAGGTATGTTAAGCGGTGATATGCCCCGGTCGTTTCCACAAAGCCTGTTATCTCCCTTTTAAAATATCGGAATAATTGTGGCTAGATCCCAGTCTTTAGGGTTTTCTTTCTTTTCACATTAAGGAGTAGCTGCTTTCCCTCTTTGGCCATATTATATTGATCATTTCAGGTGTTATTTGATCATGTCCTGCAGCTTTTCCAAGTTTGATCTTAGTGATTGCTGCTCTCAATTCTTCCTCTGAGATCTCAGCTCCCTCATTTTGGGCTTCTTCTGCAGGTTCTGCCAATTCTATTTCTTCTTCTGTTTCCTCCCCAGGGTGTTTTCCTGTGTGTTCAAGGAGCTCTTCAAAATATTGCTTCCATCTCTTCATAATGTCCTCTTCTGTTGTTAGTTCACCATTCTTATCTTTGATATATTTCAAGGGGCATTCCTTCTCTGTCCTTAAGCTCTTCAGGATTTTGTAGAAGAGTTTTTGATTTTCTGTAGAGGCTTTTTCGATCAATTCTCCAAATTCTTCCCAACTCTGTGTCTTTGCTGCTTTTACGACCTCCTTCACTATTGCCCTTTGATTTTTTTACGGTACTTTTTATAATTCTCCTGGCTGTTGGTGGTTAGATACTTTTTTCCAAAGAATTTTCTTTTCTCTTACTGCCTCTTTTACTTGCTGATTCCACCATACTGTTTTCTTTTTATTTGTGGTTTGACCTTTGTACTTCCACATACATGGAAGGCACTTCTTAGGATGGCTGTAATGAATGCTGTCCTCTTTATTTCAAGATTTGATTCATCTCCTAGATTCAATTCTTGTATTTTTGCATTTACAACGGTTTTAAACTGTTCCTGTATGCCTTTCTCCCTTAGTTTATGAGACTTTGTCCTGGCATTATCTTTCTTTGTTGCCTTTGTTGTTGTTCTTGATCCTTGTTTCCTCTCTATTACATATTTTGCGACCAGAAGCCTGTGATCGCTTCCTATCTCTGGGCCTCTTTTCACTCTGGTATCCCTTACGTACCGTATATCATTAAGTGTTCTTTCACAATTATGTAGTCAATAATTGATTTTTCGCCTTTTGCAGGTTTGACCCTTGTGTGTTTCTGTATATCTTTATCTCGGAACTTGGTGTTTGCTATAGTTAGACCGTTGTCCATATAAAACTGCAACAACCGTTTTCCATTGTGATTGATCTTATCCTCTCCTTTCCTATTATATCTGTCCACCTACTTGGATCTTTACCTACTCTTCCAATTAAATCTTCAAGGATAATTCGGTGCGTATGTGATTATCATTGTGATGGATATCTCCTTTTCCTCTATATTCATAGTCATAATTCTCTCAGTAAGAATTTCCAATCCTGAACATTTTGGGTTTTGTTCTTGTCTATTAACAAGCTTACTCCGGTTATGGCTCTTTCCTGTCTCGCTACTCCACTATAGAGAAAGAAAAGTCCATCCTCTACCTGCTCACAGTCTTGACTTTTCCTTTTTGTTTCTGTCATTGCTAAGTAGACTCTTGTGTATCTCCTTCACAGTTATGTTTCCTTGCCGTTTAAACCTCTTACGTTCCAAGTTCCTAAAGTCGTTATCCTTAATCCTCGCCAATTCGTCGTCTTCTTTATCAGGCCGGTTATCTCTCTTTGATTGCTTTTAGTATGGTAATTTCGTAATAGTAGGGAACTGGCCTGCTGCTTCCAAAGTCTGGTGGAAGGGCTGCTTCCTTTTGGCCTCCAGACCTGCCATCTGGGTGCTTCACTGCTTAGATGTATTTGGCAGTTACTTCCCGAGATAGTGAAATATTCTATGGCACCCTCAGGTGCATCCAGAACCCTCCTCCTTTCTCAACACGGGCTTGGGACGGCTATGGCGGAGTTTTTGACAAACCATAAAATCCAACTGGATCTCGGCTAGATCCTATAGAACAACCAACACTTTTGATATCAGGTAGCTGATGGAAATATTAGAAGCCATTATTAAGTGTTGTCTACTTAATCTTTTAAGTAGCACAGCTAAAACGAAAATCTCCGTGTTTGATAAACAAATACCAAGGTGTCCCAGATAATGGCCGCCGCTCGTTCCCAGAGTAATATCGATACTACCGTGACGTCACGCTGATACAACCTATTAATGTCGATGTTCTTATTTATGTTTAGATTCCGCCAATATTTCTGATCCTTGTTGTCAAAATTTATCGTATTATCGATGTATAAGTTCTTAACATCCAGTAGCTTCCAGCAGAAGTTTTTATGTTATTTTTTATTTTTATTTTTTAGAAAGCTTCCCATTTAGTTTTGGACAGGCTGAGTCTTCTGTACTTTGTTTCAGAACACAACATACTACCCGGCATATTAATTGAATTGGTAGCTGCAAAACCACTTTAAGGACACTTAAATAATAAGAATATCGGCAACATCTAGAAAACGAGTAGGGATATTCTTTACGGATATGTTCTGGTAATTATACAGTATATTCGCCATACAAGTTAAATCCCTCCACACGACCGCGCCAGAGAGCTGCAGCAAGTCCGGAGATCAGAGGTTCGAATCCCAGCGCTGACAACGACTATCTTGAGTGTGGTTTTTAGCCGAGTCTTCCGTATTCCCTCCTGGAAAATGCCGGGAAAGTACCTTATTTCAAGTACCGGAACACCCACCCAATTCTCAACCCTAATATTTATAGCTACACACACTACTAGGTCTACACTAGTGTCCAAAAGTTAAGCATAAGATACAAATAAGCAGGGCAACAGTAACAGGAAATAAACCGCAAATCGCACGACATATGCACCTACCAACCTTACGTGTTCGGTCTGTATAGGAAAGGAGTATTCCCTGCTTCGACTAGCGACGTAACCGCAAGGTAAGCACAGCTAGTGCCTGCGCCCCATATTCCCTCAGTCGTGTTTGCCCTGTTATAGTGTGTGGAGTGTAGCCTCGTTGTGAACGTGACAAGATAATGGCACAACGACGCCATTTGGACACCGTTTTGCAGGGTAGAATACTCTGCCGCCTGGAAGCAGGCTAGACACATACCGAAGACGCCGTACCCTTGAATGTTCCACAAAGTATCATTTCCAGGCTTTGGAGACGATTTCGAGACATAGGAGATGTTAGTCGTAGGCCAGTACCAGGTCGACCAAGAGTAAACACCCCACAGCAGGACCGATATCTGGCCTTAACCGCCCGACGAAATAGGAGTGCACCTGCAAGACAATTGTCGGCGGAGCTTGCAGCCGTCTCAGGGGTTGCCGTTTCCCGCAAACTGTGTACCGGAGGCTCAGAACAGCAGGGCTGTTTGCCAGACGTCCAGCGGTGTGCGTCCCGCTCACTCCAGCACAGAGACGGGCCCGTTTATGTGGAGCCATCAGCGTCGAAAATGGACCATGAATGAATGGAGGCATGTGCTCTTCACATATGAATCCCGCTTCAGTTTGCAGAACGAGTCCCATCGCACATTAATCCGGAGATAACTGGGTAGCCGATACAAGCACAGGAACATCGTGGAACTGGACCAGTATGGCGGTGGTGGTGTCATGGTGCGGGGCGGGATCATGTTGAATGGCTGTACGGACCTGCACATCTTCATGGGTGGTCCGAGGAACACTGTGAACGCTCGGAGATACAGGGATGTGGTACTGAGTCCACATGTTCGACTCTTCAGAGGAGTGGTTGGTCCAGACTTCCTCTTAATGGGCGATAATGCCTGGCCGCACCGCGCTGGTCAGGTGGATGAATTTTTGGCTGGGGAAGACATTCATCGCATGGACTGGCCAGCGAGGTCTGTGGATCTGAATCCTATAGAACATGCCTGGGATGCATTGGGGAGGCGAATTGCATCCCGTCAGCCTCCATCAAGGAACCTCCAAGTCCTTCGCATTGCCCTTTTGGAGGAATGGGATCGACTGCCACAAGAGCTCTTGGACCATCTGATAGAGAGCATACACCGGCCGCGGTGGCCGAGAGTGCTAACGCGCTATCTCCGGTCTCGCTGGCATCGGGAGAGCGTGGGTTCGAATCCCACCTCGGCCGTCTTGAAAATGGTTTTCGTGGTTTCCCATTTTCACTATCAGGCAAATGCCGGGACGGTTCCTTTCAATATGTCCACGGCCGATTTCCTTTCATAATCCCTTCCCTGACCCGTCCTGAAAAGAAAAATACATGGCCATCGGCTGCATTAATAAAATTATAGAGAGCATAGGCTACCACGTTACTGCGAAGCATGTGTGGCCGTGAGAGGTAACCCTATTAACAGCATATTTTATTGTGGAAGACATTGCTAAGTTTTGTTAGTTGTTGTCAAAGGTGTAGACCACCTTAGCTATCAGAACCTTTCTGACACTGGTTTTTTTATTTTTAACAAGTTGTGTGACATATGGTGTGTGATTCAGCTTCCGTTTGTTCAGCAATCCGTGTTTCATTCCTTTCAGGCGGTATGGCCTCGTTTAGTGATTATACTTAACTTTTGGACACTAGTGTACATTCATCACAGTACCACAGGCCACCAGACATAATTAGCAAGCATCCAAGTACACGGAGCTGATGCCCAAAGGTGTCCCAAGTCCCTAATAGACTACGAATTAACAAATTGTTTACTGTATTCAAGCAGGACAATATCACACTAACTATTTGATGTGGCTGCAGAAAAGGCGAATATGCACGGAGATGTTTTATTTTTCTTAAGATCATTCATAACTTGTCGAGCGTTAAAACAGTTTCCTCGTGTAATGTTATGCCAAGATTGCGAATAATTTCATTTGATTTAATCCGGGCTATTTTTGCCCTGGCACTCAATTTAAGGGGAGCCTATGCTGTCCATGTTAAGTGTCAACTTGATCTTTATAATTTTCTCAGAGACTAGTTGCATTCTTTTAGAGACGTTTCTTGATGCTCTTGGCTTACTTTAACACCGGCTTTTCGAAAATAAGAAAATGTTTGATTTTTTCGTGGATTTTTTAAAAATATCGTAATTTTAACAGTGTTTTATGAAAATTTCCAACAGGCAAAAATAAACTTAAGTACATTTTCAAAAATGGCGTATTAAAATATAACACACATAAGGAGGAATTAATTCTAAAAATTTCAACTTTGCATGTTGAAAAGTTGCGGATAAAAGGGAATTATTATATAATAATAATCATCATCGTATGGCCTCGGGTGCTAGCTTTGCTCTTTGAAACCCAGAGGGTAGCTTGCATGTCGAATTTCGTTGTTCCTTGAAGCACTACGAAAGTCAAGGAGGTTAGATATCTAAGCTCCTTGAACACTATAGCGCTTTCTAGTAGAGAAATGAGGAATTTTGTGTTGGCGGAACATCTCGAGATTAATTTTGCCATTATGAACACGGCCTACTGAATTCAAATGGGTTCTTTGACATGCCAACATCGCCTTTCAAAAATCACTTACCACAGCCAGGAGCGAACCTGCAAGCTTGGGGTTAGTAGACCGACACGTTAACCACTCACCCACCGTGGCTAGCTATTTTTATATTAAGAAATGTACTTTAGTAAGAAACTGGTACGGTGTCAAAGATTTTCCCGCTAGCTGAGGAAACGGCGACAGTTTTGGTTTCAGAAAAAGGTAAGCTCTGATACCACAACACCCGTTTTGCTTTCTTAAAGATGTTTTTATGTCTATTGTCTATTAGAGAGAAAACTTAGAATCTGGAGAAAATCAGGTGAAAAATAGAGAGAAAAATAACATTGTGGGTTTCCAAATAGGACGCATGATGGTGGGAAAGAATTAGAATGAGCCATATAGAAAATGAATGTACCGTTAGAAAGCCAAGGGTCCGTAGTTTAATATGACGTAAACATAACATTTTTAAAATGTTGAAGATTTTCAGCATTTCGGAGCCCCTTAAGTGAATAATACTGTACATCGGTGTTTCCTCTGACAAGGAGTAGCATTTTGATATGTCCCGATTTCACGAATTCTTGTGATAATTTTGCATATGCTGCTGCCAATTCATAGTCTTTTTCCAACTACTGTATTAGCATGTCATCGGGAAGACCAGGACCAGAAATATTAGGCATTCCAGGAACTAGTGAATATCCGTACGGTACTCTTCCGCAAATTGTGATTCGGGTAGGTCTTGAAGGATATGGTCCGTATCGAGATTATTAATTAATTAATTTAAGTCAATGTTGCAGGTCCGCCAGTGCTGAAAATGTTCGTACCCTACTTATTATTTATCTTATGCATTGAGGTGATTTCAGATATTTCCGCTAGGATTCAGGACGAGGTGGAGAGGAAGAAAGACACACCTACATAAGAGACTGGATTTTGGAAATGTACACATCACAGTATGCAATGAATGGAATAAATTGGGTATGTGTGTTTGTCAACAAGAAGTGGGTCACGCAAGAAAATCATGCACTCGACATTCCAGCGCCTGGCGCATCGCTTTCTGTCTAATGCCGACATATATGGAAACATTTAATATGTCAAAATATTAAAAAATAAACACATCACTGAACTCGCCACTCGATTCTTAGTTGTTTTGTGGTTCCCAACCTTTGTCAACTGACGCCCCCCCTTTTCAGATACGGGAGTTCATCGCCCCCCCTCCCCCCTCCCCCCCTCCCCCACCACCATTCATCGCTTCTATAACCTCTTCGATTGACGAGGAGGATATAGACCTAACCTAATAACACTACATAATGGAATAGGCCTATCTATTACATACTAACTTCATTTTAGCACAATACAAAGAACACACTTTTACAGCAAATCCTTAAATTAGTCAACAAAAATGTCGGTGAGAGGGTTGACACTGTTTTCTCTTGGTAGGATTCGATATGTTTGGTTTGATATTTGACAGATCACAGCGGAGATCACTTGCAACATCAAGCCGACGGCGCGGCGCTGCTTTGTTTCTATGACACTCATCGTTAAAAATCCTGACTCGCATAAATATGTCTTTGAAAATGGGACAATGACACGCAATGCAAATTTGGCTATTACAGGATACACTGCAAGACAGTTTACCCAAAAGTCACCCAGTCCTAATATTTTAGAATCATCTTTTAGCTTTGATTCACACTTCAAATCTATGACTTCTTCTTGAAAGTGTGCTGGCAGTGCTTCAATGTCAATGGCAAACGAATTTCTTGTTAACATCCAGGACCATTCATCCGACGAGATATCAGGAAAGTAGAAGTTGAATTCTTGTGCCAGGGAATCCAAATGTGACTGAATTTGCACCTAAGTTTATTACGATCACGTTCATTTTCCGGCAAAATGAAGTTGTTCAACTGAAGCCGGCGTTTCCATAACTGTATTTTTCCAGGAATGCATAATATAGGAGTTTTTTCCTTAGAGCTTTAAGTTCAAACTGTTCAAAGCTTCAAAGAAATCACAAAGATATGCCAACGAGACGATAAAATTGGCATGATTTTGTTCTTTACAACACAGCAAATTCCTCATTTCACCTCCAATCTCGCGATTTCGCAGAGGTTTGTGCCGACAGTGCTTTTGAACGATTGACTTGGTGCGACAATCACTTGGAGAGATTCGAAAAATGTTTATTTTACAAAATTGTAATATTCGAGTTAAAAAAACTTATTCGGAAATCACTTCACGCCCCCCTTGATAAAGCCCCACGCCCCCCAGGTTGGGAACCCCTGTAAGAGGGTGAAATTAGTATAGTCCCATTAAATAATAGTTGCTACCGGTTTCTCGGTAAATACTTCCCGGTACTGTATGTGCCGGGGACTAAAGGAGCCGTGATTTATGAGCCCCTAAACACGATTTAAGAATTTGAAAACAGGATGTCGATATCCTCAACGGTTCCGTAGATATTTGAGGTGGCCCGCTTACCTAAATAATCCTGTATAGTTAAATACAAACAAAGATATAAACAAACATTACTGTACATAGCAAATTATACCACATTTGATTTAAAAAATGGGCAACTTTTACAGCTCTAGGTGTTGCCAAGAATAAGTCTTCCTGGGAGCAAGATGCAGTACAAAGCTGGCATTTAAGCGAGTGTTCCATGGTTTGGAATTCCCTGCAGTCACAATTGGTCATTTCAGTTGGCATGGCAATTATTTAAAGATTGTGTCTGACTTTTCCAACTCCAATGTGCAGGTGGTTGAGGGATCTCCAAATTATCCTCTTTTCCTGATGGCCTGGTGGGAGATATAGCGGATGGTTGAGGCCAGTTTGGATTGTTGATGGCGCATGACTTCCAACTTTAAGTCCTTGCTTTGGTTGGAGTAGACTTCAAGATGACATTTGTTTTCAGAGATCTATTCTGTGACCTCAATCTCTGGGGAGCTTCTACATATCCATGTAATGAATGAGCATGGTTATTGATATGGTTTCTTTCCACTTTAGCAGCTAACTCATGGCAGATGTCAGGTGGTGTGATTCCTGTCAGCTGGTAGGTCTTACCGAGTGGTGAGCCTACACATCTCTTTCTGAGTTTTTTCGATTTCTTTTGCTTGGGTAGATTTGTATTGAAGGCAACTATTTTCTGCTACATGGTATTAAATCACAAGTGCAGTCATTCTTACAGTTTGTGGCTAAGAGCCCCACATGCTCCCTGAAAATTTTATTTCTGGTTTCCAATTTAAGCCTCATTTTCTGGCAGGACTACATGTACGTCAGAGTATGATCAAATGTAACACCTAGATATTTAGGATGGGGTGTATTTTCCAATTGCTCTCCTTGCCACACGATCTCAAGTTTATGACATGTCCGTCTGTGTTTAAAATGGAAAGAGCGCAGTTGAATTTTAGCCGGGTTTGAACGAAGTTGGATATTGCAATAGTAGACGCTCATCTCCTTCAGCGCGTTTGTTAGATCTGCTTCTACCTCTTCAGCGCGTTTGTTAGATCTGCTTCTACCTCTTCAAATGCTTTTATTTGATTTGCAAAGCTGGATCATCAGCACATAGAAAACGTCTGGTGTTTTCAGGGAGCGGCTGATCATTTGTATAGATATTAAGCAGAGCAGGAGCCAGGACACTTCCCTGTGGCAAATAATTTCAATGGCATCTCCATTGACTGCACTGTCACTGAAAGTCAACATAAAATATTTTGTTTTGAAGCAATCCTTTGGTTAGTTTGGTGAAACCATAGTCCTTTGTAAGCCCATAGATCTTCTGCATTAATGCACGGGGATTGAGAGTACCACATACAGGGTGGCGCACGAAATATCATACATCAAAAATGATTTATAAAATTTGTAAATCTGGGCTCACAACGATGTCCTTTCGTGATCAGAAACCTTATTTCATGCGTGATTCGACAGACAGCAGCACATGTCGCGCACGCGTACCGGCTTCC
This sequence comes from Meconema thalassinum, assembly GCA_946902985.2. NCBI lineage: Eukaryota > Metazoa > Arthropoda > Insecta > Orthoptera > Tettigoniidae > Meconema > Meconema thalassinum. The sequence continues at coordinate 166,448,590 of OX336389.2, forward strand.
AGTTTTACAACATGGTGGACAAAGGGAGGTTGACGCATGAACAGAAGGTGAAAACAGTGTTGTTTTATGCGGAAACAAAGAGTGTAATTCGCACTCAACAAAAGTTTCGTGTTCATTTCCGTACCCGGTGGGCTCCCTGCCGGCAGACTGTGTATAGACTGGCCAGCCAATTTGAAACAGAAGGCAATATAGGCCTACTGGAGAGAAAACGGACCCGTCTCAAGCCAGTCCGCTCACCGAGCGGAGAATATTGCTGCTGTGAGAGCAGCTGTGGCTCGGAGCCCCTCCAAATCCACCAGGACTGCCTGTGTTCAGCAGGGCATCTCTCGTCGGTCAGTTCAGAGAATACTGCAGTTTGAGCTTGACCTATTCCCATGCAAAATGACAACAGGTCATAAACTAACGGCGCTTGACAAGCAACGGCGAGTACAGCTTGCTGCGTGGGCTATTGCAGAAGGTGATCTCGTACTGCACAACACATGGTTCAGCGATGAGGCATACTCAACGGTGCTGTGAACAAACAGAATGTCCGGTTTTGGGCGAAAGAGCAGCCTACTATTGTGCACGAGGTTGAAAGTTATGGTGTAAAAGTGTGTGTATCGGCTGCAATTTTCAGTCATGGAATTATCGGGCCAATCTTTTTCAATGACACAGTTAACAGTACGCGTTACATGGACATGTTGCAAAACAGTTTCCTTCCACAACTCTTTGCATCACGATTACCAATAGAGACCCAATGGTTCATGCAAGATGGAGCTCGTCTGCACACAGCAAATGTTGTTCTGGACTTCCTGAATGGACTTTTCGGGCCCCATCACGAACGTTTTCAAAGCGGTTAAATCTGGCCACCACATAGCCCCGATCGTAATTCCTGTGACTTCTTTCTTTGGGGATATTTGAAGGAGACAATCTACTGCCAGAAACCAGAAAATGTATTAAAATTGCAACCGGCCATTGTGACTTTCTTCCGAGGATTGAGTGAGGACATGTGTCGTAGAGTGGTCACAAACATACAGGTTCGTCTTGAAGCTGTTGTACGCCGAGAAGGTGGACATATTAAACATGCCTTGCATACTGACTAATCATGCACATTTCAGTGAATGTTTTAATACCATATTTTATTACATATGTTGTATATTAAATATTCTACAAACAATTTCCAGTTTATGACATTTCGTGCGCCACCCTGTACAACGTCAGATCAATGAAAGCTACTGCTGTAATATTTCATGTATGAACCCTTTCCTCTATATAGGCTAATGAGTAAGATATCTGTCACATTCATCTTTTTCCTGGTCGAAATCTCGCCTGTTGCTTTATTAGAGCTGGCTCCAGTACACGATTTGAACGATTTACCAGCATTCTGTCAAATATTTTGTACATATGACACAATATGGATATCGGCCTGTAGTTTTTTTTCCATTACCATGTTCCTTATGATCTCTAAACTTGAGAATTTTCTACTGAGAATATCAGACATACGCTAGTAACTCTATGTACATGTACCATATTCTATGGGGTCTGTCCGGAGTCAGCCAGGAGGATTGTTGGATCCCCAAGAAACAGTGCCATGGGCCATATGGTAGAAACCCAAGGCAGTCTATTATTAGACATACTAGACAAGGTGAGAGTTCAGCACTGACCGTATAGGTAGCCCCTTTTACAGCACCCACAGGCACTGAATGCCATTCCTCAGCAGCTTCCACATAATCACAGCTATAAGTGAGACTGAGAAATTGGTGAAAAGCTACATTTTACTCTAGTCTTTGCAGAACAACAAACGAAAAAATATTGCATTAATCAAGAGATGGCAACAGGCTTGGTACGATGTCTACAGTAGTCAAACAATGAAACATAGCCTGCTACCACTTTCAATACCAGTCTATATATGTTGAACTTGTAGCATGTTACACAATTAATTCCATGTTGCTGTGAATAATTCATTCATATTTGAGTTCTTTCTGATTCATTCTGTATTTGCTGTGTTGGTATTTTTGTAACTCTTACTGTATACCGGTACTTACTCAGTTTTACATTTTCTTTTGCAGAAGAAGATCATGATCATGATCTGCTTGGCTATTCTGGGAGTGATATTGGCCTCTACGATTGGAGGATACTTTGGATTGTGAAGAGATTCATAGTGAGTCTGTATATAGAACTATTTTTTATAAATCTCTCATTACTCCAATAAAAGTTCACATTTTTTACAATCACGTAGGAATTCCATATTTATTGGCTTTTATACTTCCTATTCATTCTGCTTTTGAAATTAAGTAAAAGTTTTGCTGTAAATGGATTTTGTAGTTATAAATTTAAACTTCACCAAATAGTAGGCTACTGGTATTAAAATAGCATACACTGTACATGCATTTATATAAAAACTGGATGATTTGAATGCTTATAGAGCAATTGTTATGTCAGTATAAATTACCTTCTTGAAGTTTACCTTGTTGCTATTATTTCACTTTAGTCTTTGACGATTGATCATAAGTGCCTTCATTTGTCTAGCAAATTGTAAAAGATAGGTGCAATTCCTCTCTGACATCTTGTTTTTTACTACAGATGGCTTGCATTGTATTGCTTTTGAATATTCATCATTAATGCATGGCTAGTTAAGCAAGTACTGTATTCTCAAAATTTAGCATTTATTGTACCCATTGCTGTAATTCATTACGTATTGGTGGTAAGTCTTTATATTTATTTGAAATAAAATATGAAGCTCATGCAATCTTTTTTCCTTTTTCAAATCCATGATATTCTTATCCAACTAGTGATGGTTTCACAAGGCATAGGGCAGCAAACTTCGTGATAATTTTGACCATACTAAAAGACCTACTGCTAATTCAGTGCAATTCAGGTGCGTATCTGAAATGTTTTTGAATACAAAAATACAAATCAGCAACATCCATAAATTTAGAGCTTCATGCCCCGATACATTTTTAAATTTCACATTAATAAATTCATATTTTAATAAAATCAATACTGTTCACAGTATGGTAGCTAAAATATAATACTACAGAATTTCTTCCTTCATCCTTGTACCCTTGACAGGGTGTCGTGGCATGTCAAGTGTAGGTGGAGATATTATTCGATCCTGGATGCTGCATAATATGGAGCAAGACATGAAACAAACTGTTGTGACTCGGCGTTTTCTTAAACCTGAACAGTAGACTACTGTACATTAATTAAGCCACAGTATAAAACTATAAATACATTTTAGTGCACCGCCTGGGATTTATCAGATAACGTGTTATTGTATTTGGGTCTAGAACTGCAGCAGGTGCCCTGGAACTACCTGGAGTATGATACACTCATGGGAATCCACCCTCACGATTGCTGCTATCAGCACTGGTATTCGAACCTTGGATCTTCGTATACTGATCTATTCAGTTAAGCCGTTGAGCATGCCTAGACCACTCAGCTATATTAGTGAGTTTAATAATATTTATAACATCATTTCCTATGATACAATCAAAGCTCGAAACATAATTATGACTAAATAACAACAAAAATTACCGCTGTTAATAAACTAGGAACTTATAGGTGTTTCGTATCTTGGAGGTGGCTGCAGCCCCATCAGCTCCCCCATCTGGTGCAGTTGTAATGGTACGTCACATATGTGAGAACAAAGTCACTATACGAAGTTTAAAACTGCAGTTTGCATTTGCTTTTCCATACTAGTAATATTTCATCTTCAGTAACTGATTCCACTGATAAAAAGTGGGGACATCACTCTTGAGATCCTGATTGGATATTTTGTCCGTCGACGGAAGCCTGCTTTCATGGGGAGTCTTGCATGCTACAATTAACTAGTGTACCATATCTCTAGTAGAAAATATAACATTCTGGATATCCAAAACTTTCTAGAGATCTCAAATCAATGTGAAAACCTAAAACATACAACAGAAAACAGAAAAAGGAGAATAGAAACATGAAAAGTTCGAACACAGTGACACATCAAAAGTCATAAAACAAAATAGGGAATGAACATGAAACTTGCATGGCTTGTCGCCATGAGTGATATTTTGAATGCCATAGTTTGGATCATGTTCTGTTATCCTGAAGATGAGATTTTCTATTTTCTCACGTAGTATGACTACCCCATATTATTCCCACTTCTATGAGATCGGGATGAATTTCTATGTGATGGAAATAAGGAATTCTTCTTTATTATTTCATTATTATTGCCAATATACTGGAGGCTTTAATGGGTACCGGTACTTTGCATTTGCTACACTTCTCCCTCTACATTTTATAATCGATGGTGGTTTGTATTAGGTCCAGTAGTCAAATTAAAAGTATAAGAAGCATTCAAAAAGTAAGTTACACTTGATTATGGCAAGTCAATTAACTTTTATTGAGCAATGTAGTACAAAAAGTGGCACGCATATGCTACACTATTTTGTGACATACCGTAGACATTTGGATGGAATCGGCCAATGATGAACAAGAGATGAATGTAGTCTTTTTGTTTTTGGTTCCATACAGATAATTATGTTAAAAATATTCAAGACGAGTTTGATTATATTACCCATCTATTCAGTCAATTAAATACTTATAAACTTATAAACTAAATCAGTACATGTTTCAGCTCTTTTGAGCTGATTCCAGCTCAAAATCTAGTGCTGGATTAAGAACACCTTGGTCATTGCATTGTCAAATATAGTCTAAGCGAACTATTTTACCACTCCCATGACAATCCTTTTCATTTGCTTGCCCCATGCATCAACTGCAATAATGCATAAACAAACGACCGAGGAACTGTTTTTCAATGAGCTGAAGAGGGCTCAGGAGAGCCAAAACATGTCCTGATTTAAATTTATAAATATTTAATGTACTGAATAGGTGGATAATGCAATCAAATTTATTTGGGAAATCTTTTATACATAATGATGAAGAAGTTCAAACAATGGGTCTCTGATGGCTCCATGATCATGGAACAGATTCCTATCAAGAGGGAATTGAAGCATTGGTAGAATGTTCAGACGTTTGTTTACAGAGATTGGGTTACTATGTTGAAATACAGTATGGTTTATTATTATTCTCATGTCTAAAACGTACATGCATTTCTCACACAGTTACGAACATTATATAACATTTTACCAAAACTTGGCCACTGTCAATGCTTTCTCCAAGGCCTGATGTAGGTCATCTTCCGTGCAGGATATCGGACACAGGCGACCTTGGAGCATTTCTTCACCACAATCACACTTGGTGGTATCTTCCCTAGCATGGCCCCATCTTTCCAGATTAACCCTGTGTCTGCCTACTGCTGATCTCAACACTAGAAACATCAACATAGAGTGGTATAACTGTATCACTTTGCACTTTACTGCAGCACTCGGTAAATGTTAACTGACCTGTCATAATCATGCATAGCCTATTTTTTTTTAATTCTTAATGTAAATCACTGCCAGTATGCTTCGCTACAGATACGTCACCTTTTTATTATTTTTTTAGATAAAGGAGCTTTTTTATTTCTTCTTAAAGGAACCTCGTTCTTCTTTATACCGCTAAAATAACACTCCTTTTCACTTCCTTGCCCCATGCATGAACTGCAATAATGTAGAAGCCTTGAGCCACTGATATGATTACATTAACTGTGACCAGAGCCAAATTCCTTGCATTCAATGCATTCATTGCATGTGTTATGATGGTCTGCAGAGTTGCCTGGTGTCGAAATTTTGATTGCTTTATTTTATATAATTACATTTCATCCTTTAGAAGTTAAAAATCTCCTTAGTACTACACTAGTTTAATTCCCTGACTATATGTGGTACTTCCGTATACTCAGCAGTAGCTGTACTTATAAAACACTGGAGAGAAAGAGAAGGCGAGGCATTCAACCTCAGGACTGAATTCATCTTCATATAAAGTGGTTAAACCTCAACATTATGTCTCAGAAGTATATATCATGGAGCAGGAATCTAACATTGATTCAGTGACTAGTAACAGCGGGATGTTCTCTATTTCAAGTACTGGAGTATGGTCCGTCACTCGTCACTTGATAGTTTTAATGGCCTCTGGCTCACGGACAGAACCACTCAAAACCAATAATCTCATTCATATTGATACATGGAGATCTGCTCGGTGTTTATAGTATCTACATGTTTTTCAGTCATCATGAACAGTGCAAGTTTAATTTGGTTCATTTTGCTTTTCCAAGTTATTAGTGGTGTGTTACTTTCATGTTATTATATAGTGTTATATTACATGCCTTCCCTGACCCGGTCGGTCGACTGGAAGCAGGCTGTGGATTTTCATTTTCATATTACATGCCTCTTAGCCCATGGTTGCAGAACACTTTACCTCCACACCTCTGGCAACAAATATACCACGAGAAGAAGCTAGTTCGCACTCAGCGATAATTGACTTGAATTTCCTGCATGAATATTTTGGACTCCGTGAGATGCCTTTCTAATTTTCTGATCATTTTAAGGGCAATTTAATCTGGCCTTTTCACAGTCCTGATGTCAATCTCTGCTACTTCTTCTTTATAAGATATTTGACGAAGAAAAAAGGAAGGAAGGAAGCTTGTAGTTTAACGTGACCGTTAATCTGTAGATCATGAGCCACGGGACCTCCGTTTTACGTGGAATCCGAACCACAGGACATGGCATTTCACTTCGAAAATCTCACATGCATTGACCGGGAATCGAACCCGGACCGCCTTGGTGAGAGGCATACAGCTAGACCGCTGAGCCACCACGCCCCTTTTGACGAAGAAAATCTGCCTCCAATGAGCCACTATATACATTTTCTGGGAGTTGATAAAGGAGTTATGTCATTGAATAGTCGCAAACATGATGATTCATCATTCACCAAGAAGGTGTACATATTGAACACGATATTATTCTACTGACTACAATATTTTACCTACTTGTATGTTAAATATTTTATCAGCCGCTTTCGGTGTGCCAGTCTGTAGCCTATGTCCTATAAGGACATTAGATTCACGACAATTTGGGACAACAAAGTGATAATATCAACGTATTTCAACGTCCTTATGTCCCAACAACTTGGGACAACAAAATGATAATATCGACATATGTCAATGTCAAAGGACACATTTAAATACATTCTTCCATTAATTTAAGGACGACATACACAGAAGTCACCTAAATACAACATGGAATTTACAGTAGAAGACAACAAGACGAGATAAATTTTAACCATAACATGAGCCAAGAACAATATAGACATAATAAATGATAATAATCAACGAATCCAACTTGAATTATAGACTTCATAAATAACATATTCGTTTGACTTTAAATCAAGATCACTTCACGATCTATATACCAGTTGACATTGCATAGAAATTCAAGATATAGGCTACGCCTAATATTTAAATAATACAATTTTTAGTACAGTAGGCTATACGTGATACTATTTTCATACAAATCGCCTTTTTTAAAATTCAGCCTACATGAATAACCACTATCATAAATTGCTTTTGTGAGGACGTCCCTTTTTATTAGAATTGTAAATTCAAAATAGTTATTCTTAGAGTTAAGTTTTTTCATAAAAGAACTGCCCTATTTGGTGTATAGTAAGTTAGAGCAAAACGACCCATGCTGACGAAGACCCCATTGAAAATATGTTACAACAATAAGCATTATAGTATTAACAGATGCCCTTAGTTAGTTATTGGAGTTTTAAGGGGCGGAACAGCGGGGTCATCTGCCTCTGTCCTTAGTAAATTTAATTAATCAATGATACTTTCAGTATTTTTGATCAGTATTAAAGTGTTCCCTTTTCAAGGAACATTGTAGTAGCCACTGATGCGCTGATGCTGAGCTCTTGTAAAGTAATTGCTGTTGTGGAACAAAATAAAGCAATCAGTGATTCGAAACACCTCAGAGAAGTGATTAACCCTTAAGAAAACACAGTTCTTAAATATTTTGCCAGGGAGAATAAGGACGCATCTATATGGCTGGCTGTTTTAAACTATTTTCATCATACGAAATATAGGCTTATGAGATCACCTTTTGTCTGTGTTCGTGCGTATATGTATGTGTCGATAATGAAAATTAAACCGCTGGAGCGATTTCAAGGAAACTCGGTAAGAACTTACTACTATCTCGTCCGACCTCGACGGTGCCTTTTAAATTTTGATTCGTTTTACCAATCCAACATGGCGGCATTCAATATCTCCTAAACTATTACTGCTATCAATCTGAAATTGTGTATGGTGCTGATAAAGATTACTAAGACACGTTCACATAATTATATTACTTTAACCATAAAACCAACATGATGGCCAAGCGAAAAATGGACTTTTCTCGCGATTTAATCATCCGTGAGTAGTGGAACTTAGCGACGTAAATATTTACATAAGGCACAATATACTGGCATCTAATTTAATTCATTTGTTACGATAAAATCAAGATGGCGGGAGTACGAAATTCTAAAGTCATGTTTTTATTTCTCGTGTCCTATCAAGCGATCGAAATGAAAATTTGTATAAATAACAAACGCAGCAATCTTCATCTTTGTATTTTTAGCCTATTTTCATTTATGAAAGACTATGCTTATGATATCACCTTTCGTCCATGTGTGTGTGCGCGTCTCCCCCCCTCCCTCCCTAATAAAATCTAAACGGCTGGAGTGATTTCAATGAAACTCGGTAAGGTCATAGTACTATTTTGGCTGACCCTGACCGTGCCATTCAAATTTTATTTCGTCTCACCAATCCAACATGGCGGCTGTGCGAAATATTTCACCGGCATTCTATATCTCCGAAACTATTAGAGATATTACCCTGGAATTTTGTACGGTGATAAAGGGCACTACTAGAAGTTCACTTATATGATTTTCAAAAACCTGTTAAGGACATAACGAACATGGCGGCCAAGCGAAGTTAAAACATTTAAATAGACTTTTCCCGCGATTTAACCATCCGAGAGCAGTGAAACTTGGTACAGCAAATGTTTATATACATTGTAATGCATTGCAATACATTGTAATATACATTGTAGTTCAATTGTTTACATAACCTCAAGATGGTGGGTGTGCGAAATTTTAGAGTTAAATTTTCATTTCTTGTGTCCTAATCATGCGATTCAAGTCAACGTTTGAATAATGAACCTACGCAATAATCGTCATCTATTAGTTTATAACTCTATGAAAATCCAACATGGCGAACATCCGAAATATTTAGACGGTTCTCAATATCTACTAATCTATGACAGCAATCAAACTGAAATTTTGTATGTTGATGAAGGCTATTAACATAAGTTAATCTATGGAACATTCAATAGCCTGGTGAGCACAAATTCAACATGGCGGCGACGTGAAATTTAAATATTTAAATAGACGTTTCTCGCGATTTAACCATCCGAGCGCAGTTAAACTTGTTACGGTAAATGCTTAGCCTATACAAATTTTAATCCACTGACATCTAATTTATTTCAATTGTTTTCATAACCACAAGATGGCGGCTGTGCGAAATTTTAATATCTCTTTTTTTTCTTGTGTCCTATTCATGCGATTGAAGTTTGAATAATACACCTACCCAATAATCTTCATGTAATAGTACATAATAGTATGTATTGTGTAGTAAGCTTCTTGATTTAGTTCGAGAGCTCTTGGTTGCGCAGTCGTTGGCTGTTGGAGGAGATAATTATTGGGGGTCCTTTCGTTATTTTCTGTTGAGGGTACGGTTTAGTTGAGTGGTTAATGGGAAAGAGCTTTTTTGATTAAGTTTGGAAACTCATATCAGCTCATTCAGTGGCGACGAAGTGAGTGAAGGGAAGTAACATTTGTGTCCTTTCTTTTTTTAAGTCCAGGGTCCAGTGGTGATGCGTTGGAATTGCTTTGGGGTTGGGTGTGTGGTGTGATTGTTTAATTTTGAAAATGGTGATCTTCGACTTATTCTAAATAAAATAGCAGTGAAAGATGGATTGTTAGTCAGTCGTTAAATTGTTTGTTGTGTAATGTGTGAGGTGATTTTACTTTTAGGTAGCTTTCACTAAAAGGATAGCATGTTTCGACTTCCGGAAAATTTCGACATATCTTCGCGTTTCACATCCCCCAGACCCCAAAACCACCGTCAGTTCAAAAGTTTATATATAATTTATGTATGTATGTATCTATGTATATCACTTTCTTGTGGACACGATAACTACCACCATTTTGCACCAATCACTTTGAATTTGATACATAATATATATCTCGGTCGAGTTCGTTAATGGGCAAAATCGGACCAAGGGGTGAAAATGGGGGCCTTTTTCGAAAAAGTGAAATGTCGCAATAACTCTCTTAATATGTGAAATATCGAATCCATTTAAAGTTCATACTATTCTTCGGATAAGGGCCGAAAATGTATGTTAGTATAGTTTTTTGACAGCACCAATCATTGACCAAAGGGGTGACCTGTATAAAAATATTGCGAATAAGCAGGTGGGTAACACATATTTTAACCACAGCCGCTTCCTTTCCAATCCTCACCTGAATTACAAATTTATACACTTCTGCAGACACCACAATAGCACAGGTTATTAGACAATTTCTACGCAAACCCAAGTACACGGGGCTAAATGATCACGATGTCCAGGCCCCTCATACGAAACAACAACAAACCTTATTGAGAATGTCATCACTAAAATGGGGTATAAATAAAGCAGTTAAGTGTTGTATAATCTTCATTGAATAGATATAGCCTACGTAGCCTACATGTCACTTTTCATTCATTCATTCATTCATTCATTCATTCATTCATTTATTTCTCCATGGTAATATGTTAATATGTACTTATGGGAGTCGTCGAATCATAAAATACATAATTACAGAAGTACTGGTAAATACAATGATTAATATACAAAAACAAACACTCATGATATCTCTGTGCACATTGTCTCGAATTCTTCTACGGAATATATTGCCTCATCTGCGAGACAATGTTTAGCCTATTTTCATTTATGACAAAAATAGGCTTATGAGATCACCTTTTGTCCGTGTGTGTGTGTGTGCATGTGCATGTGTGTGTCCCTAATAAAATCTAAACGGCTGGAGCGATTTCAATGAAATTCGGTAAGGACATAGTACTATTTCGTCCAACACCGACCGTGCCCTTCAAATTTTATTACTTCGCACCAATCCAACATGGTGCTGTGGCGAATTAAATGTTTCATTCCGAATGTTATTCCTTATCGGATTGAAATTGAGCATTTCACTCCAGGCTTCGTTCCAAACCGGAATTGTATTGAATTGTCTGGCTGAATTTAATTCTACTCCCGCTCCGGAATGAAACACAGGGTGGAAGGTTACTCATGCACGGAAATACAACAGATAATTGATCTTGGTTAGTAGATTACAATGTCGCAAATTTCATGCTTGTAGCTTGTACCGTTTGGCAGGAATACCACATGTTAGCAGTTATGTACCACAGTAATGGCTCGCAATACGAGACGGATAATTATTGTTCATAGCCTATTCGTCGGCAGCCTTTTAACCCGATCAGGCGCACGGATATTCTTCACACTTTAACAGTAACATTGTCTCGCCGTCATGTTTCGTCTTATATATTATTTTGATTGATTATGATTTTCCTTTATAAAATTTGAGATGTAACCTCTTACAATTCATAGGCTACCATTATTACATATAAATGTTCGTTATCCTTATGTACTTCTGAAATTGTAGTTAATTCTTATTTCCTATTATTGAAATTATTTTTAAAAAATATCGGTAATAAGAGTCAGCTAGAAAGGCATCTAGGAAACAGGTGAGGTATGGAATCCAAGAATAGCTTTATGTAAAATATCTTATTATATAATAATAATAATAATAATATATGTTTCACAAAACGGAAGCTCCTAAACCAGGGGGATTTAGAAGGTGTGGTTTGTACCAAAATCTTCCAAATCGTCTCAATAGTACAGCAAAAATCTTGCAATTCTTGAAAAGTCAACGGAACTGGCAGAACTGTGTCGCGTACAACCCGCATAGCACTAGGACCGGGCGGGTAGTCTGTACACATGGGGCGCATACAACCCATTGTGCGAGAGTTCTCGTACAGGTCCGCTAGTATAGGTAAATACGCGTAAAATATAGGATGAATTCAAGCCCATTACTATATATTCTAATCCTATTAGATTTCTTCACTTTCTACTCTTGTTTTAAGGCAGAGTGACACAGACAGGGGTAGTGTGTTCTCTGCAAATGGAGGACTCACAAAACGCACACTGTGTTCCTGTCTTGCGGTTCTTCCTTCAATCACAATCATTTTACATCATCACTAATACTGTAGTTTAATCTTCGTCACATTCAAATAATATTGTCTTCGTACTCATTCCCGCTCTAGATGCGGGATTTCAATTCTCTGTCTCTCCTCCTTTTCCAAACTCAACAAAAGTCTCTTAATTCGAACTTCTTTTGCTGCATCCATTATGTCACTAAACAAAATGACAAGAAAAGTGGAGAAACGGCATCGGGTGCAAGAGGTAAAAGTCATTTTTGGATTTTCATCTTTAAAAGTATGTTTTTACTTGTTCTTTGAGTTCAAGAAACCGGTTCAATACATGACCACGCGATAATGATCTTACTTCTGTGTGAATTAACGAAGAGGTATGAGCTGCATCCGTTGCGCGACATAACTCTTAAAAAATCCGGCACTTGAAAGGTCGAGACTTGATGAAGTTCACTATTTTCACAACTTGGTTAAACACTGCCGCAAAATCTTCATTACACGCTTTCACGACTAATGCGTCTCTCTGCAAAACCAGTGAGTTATAATAATGGATGGATTTTCATTGAGAACTCGGGAAGTAAGACCTTTAAATTTTCCGACATAGGTGGTGCACCGTCCGTACATAGGCTATACAGAAACAGTCTTTCCATGAAAGATCATGGTCATTGAGAAAGGAATGAATAGAAACAAAAATATCATGGCTCGTGGTAGTAGTCTCCAGCGGTCTACAGAATAGAAACTGTTCACTAATATCAAAAATTGGACTCTTATAATACGAAGAATAATGACCACATGTCATTGTAAAACTGTAGCTCTGTGTTCGGCGATATCAAACTCCGCCACTGCCATCGCAATGACATTACGATGGCAGTGACTCAGCCAAGGAGTAATAAGGAGAGGCCCTAACGACGAGGAAGTGAAGCCAGAAGGTAACCCTGCTCTTGTGCTGAAACCATTGCGTTAGGCTCATGTGACATATGTTCTAAAAAATGGTGATATTTCGCCCGTGGATTGAAATGTCGACGTGTGGTGGGGCATATGGTTGCACAAACAGAACTCATACCTGCCAAAAGGAATGTTATTTCACAAGTAAATGCACTTTATTTGCCATTTATTGTGTTAAGTTTTCATCCTTAGAGTAGCCACCTTATGCTTCCACGAATAACTTATGAGTATTTTGATTTTTAGGAATTAATTACAGTTATTTTCCTTCGTTTGTTACTGGAAATAGTTTCTGCTTGTCTGAACGGTGTTAACCTAATTATCCCAATCTATTTTTAACGGGGTTTGAGCTCTGGATTGATTGCCCATGGGTGTTAAAAGATTAAAGGAAGGAAGCTTTTAGTTTTACGTGACCGTTAATCATGCGATCATGAGCCACGGGACCTCCTTTTTACGTGGAATCCGAACCACAGGACATGGCATTTCACTTCGAAAATCTGACATGCATTGACCGGGAATCGAACATGTTCCACCTTGGTGAGAAGCCAACAGCTTGACCGCTGCGCCACCACGCCCCCCTGTTAAAAGATTGATTTGCCATTATTTGAATAAGTTATTTTAGCGTGTAAATCTCAACCCTCAGTCTAGGTCTTGTTTATTTTGTTACCGTGCCCAAACTGAACTGGCCTATTTTTAAAAATATCGTTCAATAAAAACAATGACGCCACCACCCACTCAGTTCACATACCTTAATATTTTATTTATTTATTTAATACAAATTCGTGAATATAATGGCAGGCCTAATGGTATCTCAGCAATCATTTGCCTATTATTTAGTATAAGAATACAGTGGTGGGTGCCTGGTTGCCTGAAATCCCACAATAACTACAGGTTATAAAAACTGCATACCGGTATAATACATTCATTTCCCAAGTACCGTATTATACTATATTTTAGATTGGTGTATTGCTCTAGTTTGTTGTAAAATTAAACGTTTTACGGCAGTTTACATGATTTTCGAGTGCGACGAAACGTATTGTGACTGCCGTACATTTCACGCTAGCCAGCAAAGAACAACAAATATTCCTCGATTTCCATCGACATATCGTACAACTTCGTACTATACGTGCTCACGATTCTTTTACCTGTAATCATACTGTAGTTAAATCCCATTAATAAATAAGTCTACGGTAGGCTCCATTTAACGCTGGAGCCGAGCTAGTATGGGGGCGTGGTCAGAGCTTCAACTTTCGCATGCTATTAGCAACTCCAGCTATCTGATATGATGTCTAGCGGTAAAAATTAGAAACTTACCAAGTAGGGTACATTTGTCACGTGGTGACTGTATGGTTTCTTGTATAGGTAAGCAGATCGTAGTAAATTCTTCGTGTCTTTATACATAACTAATAAGTTTTACTCGTTGATAGAGTGAAAAAGAAGTAAAAGCAAAATATATTGCTTAGTTTGCGGCTGTGAGTCGATGTATAAGAGGGCTGCGGATAAAAGTTTTCATCACTTTCCAAAAGATGCAAATAGCAATAGCCGAAAGGTGACGATACCAAATAAATACGGGCAACAGAAGCGGGTCGGACCACTCACCACTCACTGACGACAGGACGGGTTGTCCACTGTTACGCCGAGCCAAGCCGCACCTAGACAGCCAAGTAGTCTCGCCGAGCCAAGCCGTACCAAGACAGCCAAGGACAGCCACGCTTCATCAGTCAGGTATCCTTCTCCGCTCCCTAGATCATTTCTAATAACCCTACCAGCCGCCATCACCTCGCTCTGCGATATCCGAGCCATTCCACTACGAGTCATATAGGCCTAATTTGACTTCGAAGAGTAAATATCTACTCTGCGAGAACCTCCTACCATTCCGATATTCAACACCAAATCCAACTGCTAACCATCCAAATCAAGCAATTCCTGTCTCCCCCGAGTTTTAATACAAGTTAAACTCATCCCTTCGCCCTACCCTTCAGCAAATAATTTCTAGAGTCTATGGTACGGTGAGCAAACTCAAATATAGCTTTTAAACGTAACAGCGCCATGTCTCTAACTGACTCGAACTGCTCAAAAATAAATACCAGCAGACAACCGATGCTTGATAATATGCAATTGACACATAAAATCCAGTGGAACACACACATTAGATCACATGTATCGCACAGTTATACATATATACAATTGAAAATAACACTGTCATTATTTTAGGGACCACATTTACTGATTATAACCGAAAAATAAAAAGTGTTCCATATCAAACGCGTGTTATTGAGTATTTTTACCCTACTTATCCAGACCGACCGCAGCGCCCCAAGTGTTAGTTTGAGTTGCCATACTCCTTTGACTCAGCTCGCAGTTCACTGATCAGGATGGAGTTACGGACTCTCAGCCTTCCGCCAGAAGAGTGGTGATGGTGAGAGGGGGTGAAACGTAAGGGGGCTGTCGCGCTTGTAGATGGTTCGAGAGGGACGAAGTGTGGCTTAAGGCTAAATGTCCCGACACTTTGGTAAGAATATATTTCAACAGATGGCAGCACAAGCGAAGCTGATTTTTTTTGTATCGAAAGGGAGCTCCGATCTGCGATCTGAAAACTGCTGTGCACTCTGTCTAGTAGCAGAATTGATATTAATTCATTGCTTACTTTTTAATTTCAAAAACAGAAAAGTTGATGTTTGTTTTCAAATATCTGATGAAAATTCGAAAGAAAACGGGTAATACGAAAGTTGAGTTTTACTCACTGATTCCAAAGCCGCATCGAAAACCTAAATCGGTTGAACAGAACCGTCGGGATCACTTTGGGAAATTTGTGAATAAAAGTGTTACTGTATTTGCAACAAGGCGCGACAGTAGAACAAGGTCATGGAGAGCGGGTTGGTGGAGGGTTTGGGGAAGGGGATTGGAGCTAGAGTGATTTGAGAGAGCGATAAACTTGCCAGACGGTATGGAATTCCCGAGCATCTTGTCCAATATTGCTATTGACTGTGCTGGTTAGTTCTGATATTGTCAAGGTCTGGATATTTCTGAGTGATACTTTGATATTTTACCAGTTCCTAGTTACGACTTCTTGTTTTTAGTTCATCGATCTCATTAATTACTTTTTATTTAATTTATTTTACCTGCAACAGTATTATTTTTTAATGCCCGTTAGGTGTTCTATTTTCGGCACTTTATTTTTGGACAGTATTTCTGGCAGAATAGATTTATTTCTTTTAGTCAATTTTACCCTCCTGGTTGGTGGTTCCCACGGACTCAGCGAGGGAACTCTCCACTACCGCCTTTCCAGGCAGTGTCCTAGAGCTGGGAACCCTTGGTCGGATTGGATACAACTGGGGAGATGTGATCAGCACTTCACCCAGGCGGTCTCACCTGCAAAGCGAACAGGGGCCTCATGAGGGATGGGATGGGAAAGGAAGACTGGGATGGATATGCAAGGAAGAGGGAAGGAGGCGGCCGTGGCCTTACAGTAGGTACTGTCCCCGATCTCAGGATAGTAGGCTGTCAGATATCCGCCCCCTCAATCGGATTGCCAATAATCAAACGCACCGGCACAGCTACATCAATGAAAATGGCACTGACAGATACTATCGAGATTAGAGCACAATAGTTAACAAGAAATTATTGTGGAACACACCAAAATATACGGGGGTTCATACTTACCTTTACTTACCTCTTAAATTTATCTCGGGGACTGGGTTGTCAACTGGATCACTTAAAGTATGCCCACACAATAACCTCCACCATGATATTTAAAATGAACCATAACGAAGACGAGAAACCTTAAACTGCACAATAATTTATTTCACATAAAGAATGAATTTAACAAAAATAAAACAACAAAATACACGTGGCAATCAGAAGCCATCGACCACATAACCATGTCCTCCTGTAGGACTTGTATACTCTACATACAATGTTTCAGCTTTCTCAAGCTCAAAATAACGTAAAAATAATAATGCACTTGGAATGGAAACGGGATTTGGGACGAGACACATATAGCAATTGTTTTGCGTGTTTATATACTTCACATTTTATTTATAGCCACAAGGCTATTATGTAAACGTCCTTGGCCTCTATCATACAGTTGCCTGGGCCAGCTGCAATGCACCTGCATCGTCAAAGTGGACTCACCCGTCCGTTCAACCCTAGCATATGCGAGTTACATCAGAGCTTAGCTCTCCCTTTCAAAACACGTTAAATGTCCACTTCTCAACTGAAATATTATCACGCAAATGTCTTAAATGCTCCAATCAAACACCAGTGGAATACTCTAATAATCCTAAATCATGTTTAATTGTTCAATCCACTTGTTTAATTAGCGTTGTTTAGAGTATAATAACAAAACTCTTAATGTTAATAACAAAAGTTCATTAATTATTTATAACAATTATAAATTGTTAATAACAATGTCAAACGACAATTGAAAATTTTATACACGCCTCTATTAATCCCTTTCATTTCAAATTATTATCATAGATATTTACAAAATTATTTACAATATTAATATTGTTTATATTATTTATACAAGAAATACATTAAACCACACGTTTATCCGGTTGATAATTACTTAAATCGTGTTGATATAATCGACCAATGAAGGTTAGTTATATTTAAATGTCAAATTCAGGTTTAATAAGGTTTAATAATAATTATAATATTTGTGACGGTAACCTCCATTCAAAATCTTCATCTCAAATTATTTAACACTCTTGTTAATTTTAACAGTTTCTTCATATGAATAACTTTCAAAGAACCAGGACAATACATTCAGCGGAAAAATACTTCGCTCAAAACGCACAAAATTGCACAAAAATAGGCCCAGAATTCATCATATATCTCAACATATATGGCATAAAAATCTTCCACACTACATACAAAATCCTCCACTTATAAATTCAACAACATCATTTATTACTGTGGGAACCTCCTTCATTATTCAAGGGCATTATTCATCAGCGACTTTTACACGTCCACTGAACTAACGATTATACATCCATTGTTCCTCTTTAAAAATTCTTATATTCATCAATTGTATTAATGACTGTTATTATTTAACCTTCGTGGGTTTCATTCATGAATCGATATGAAGTAAAAATTTGCCAATCACAAATAAATTTAATAGCAAATACGATTAGACACTCCTGCCTGGTCTATCAAAATTGAGATTAATATCTTCAAAGTAACGCAGTATAAAAATACTATCTTCAATCAAAGTTCATCTAAACTGCATAAATAGTCGAATAGAATACAATTAGATTGCGGAATGCAAACATTATTGTTCCAATCTATGATTGAGAAAAACTCCTATCAAAAGTTCATTACTATAGTGTATTCAATAAATCGTAATCAAAGTTCATATTTCATAAAATTGTCTATAATGCAATGATAAATGTCTATGTTGCAATCATGTTCATAAGACGACTAGTATTTCAAAGATCGTCGATAACGTAATAGATTTTAACGCTCTAAAATCTTTTAATTATTCTTCTTTCTTGAGGATGACAGAAAATTGGTCAAAGTAATTAACTGAATAGAATTACTTTAATAAAATGACACGCTGTCTGAATTCAACTCTGCCATAGAAAATCGTTAACTTTACAGTCAAATCGTGACTACAAAAATATGCAAATTACTGAAAGAATCTAAATTATCAGTCTCAAAACAAAAGTTTGGTGCTTTTCAGTCGGTCAACACGAATGTACCCAAATAGAGCTGGGTTATGCCCTGATCCTGAAATAAATTACATAAGATTAATAGATACACTAGGATGACCAGTTTCGATCGTCAAGCGATCATCATCAGATCCATTACACTTAGGCTATAACATCTACGTTTGAGAATACAGGTGAAAAATATATACAATATGTACAATTATTTAGTTGCAGTGTGGTAATGCAACAGTCGGTGTATGTTAAATGTGGTGTATCTAATGTTAGGTAAACTTCTAAAATAGTGATGAAAATCCGGAATTTGTCTGTTAGGGGTGATTATATGGTTTTACAAAATCAACTATGGTTATACTGAAATAATGCAAGCTTATACTTATCGAGTTGTCTCTTTAACTGGAACTTGAAGCAGTTGCGTGTTGCTATAGACACCAGTTGTAGTCGACTAAACCCGAGTGTTCGCTGGGTGGAACTGGTTTTCCCCTTCCTCCCCCTTTAGTTGCTATGTTCTTCCAGAGGTCAGTGTCATGTATGTTTGTGTGACTTTGCCAAATCTAGATAAAAGTGTATGCTATTGAATGCAGGAGTCTGCAACTACTAAAGACCGTGGAACTATCTTCGCCACGCATGGGCTAAAAAGCCATTTCTCACTAAGCGGTACACGGTCTATTGAAGACGTCCCGGCACCTTTAGTACTGCCGCGCATATCGGCCTAGGTTTATTGCAGAAAATGTACATAGTACACCTGATCCAAATAACATTTACCTATAAACACCGCTATTTTCCCCCCTTTTTTTTATCTAGCTTGGCTGTATCGCTAAGTTGTGTCTTGTTTTCGACAGGGTGTGTTTTTTAG